>CM070553.1:6357598-7643767 GCA_036346405.1 Phyllostachys edulis | reverse complement strand
AAACATCGCCGTATCATTGTGGTTTGATTACTTGTGCTTTACATTGTGCAATTTATATTCCTTCTAGTAAATTGCTTATTCATTGTGTATGAATGCTTGCTTCATCTTGTGCTATTTACTTTGCTAAAATTGAATTGCTCAAGTCATATGCTCAATAGTTATATTCTTCAATAGACTTGAATTATTGGTGCATTTAGTTGAACCTAGTTGATTTAGGCCTTAATTGTGCAAAACCGTATTTGTATTAGCTTCGCATTAGAAATCGGTTTTGGCCAAAAATTTTAAAACGCCTATTCACCCCCCTCTAGTCGGCCTCATCGATCTTACAAGTGGTATCAGAGCTTGGTCTCTCATTTATTAGACTTAACCGTCTAGAGAGTAAAGGATGGCAACTAGAGATTTAGTGCACCTTGGTGAAGCACATAAATTTGATGGCACAAATTATGCTCATTGGAAAATCCGCATGTCATGTTATTTTAAGGCCATGGGCCTAAATATATGGCGGATTGTAGATGTTGGCTTTTCTCCTCCATTGGATCAACTAGCTCCAACAATTGAGGAAGAGAAATGCTTACATCTCGGCAGCAAGCAACTAACGCCTTATTTAGTGCTTTGGCGTAGATGTGTTTGATGCCATATGTGATCTCAAAAATGTTCATAAGATGTGGACCTATCTTCAAGAAAATTATGAAAGGTCCATTTCAATTAATGAGGATTGCATACAAGAGTGGGCGTCGGAGAAGAATGCTCAATCTCTAACTCCAGGCGATGAAGAGTCCACAGCCCTCCACATCAACTTCTAGCTCAAGCGATGATGAACCCTCAACTCCTTCAACATCGCCTCATTGCTTTATGGCCAAAGGTAAAAAGAAGGTAAATAATGATGAGCCTTCATATGATGAGTTGATTGATATGCTAGAAGAGCAAAATGTTTTTATGGGAAAGGAGGTGTCAAAATTCAAAGTTTTGAAGAAAGAATTTAACTTGCTTCAAAATAATTATGATGTTCTAAAGAATGAACATGAAACCCTCCTTCTTAAAAATTATACTAGCTCTAAAGTGGATATAGGGATTACATGTGATCTATTAGATGATTTGCCTTGTATTGCTCCTATATCTTGCAATTCATCTAAAATTAATGTATCCACTCCTTGTGATGATTTAATTGATATGCCTTGTTGTTCAAAATTAGATGCTTCTATTTCCTCTATGTCTTGTGATACTAATCTTGTAGAGGAAAATAATGAGCTCAAGGCAGATGACCTGTGTTGAATCTGATCAAACCCCGAAGCACAAGTCTAAAAACACCTCACAACCGCATAGGAAGATGTGCAAAGAATAACTAGCTTGCTGTATAAATGAGATGAACAGGAACAGCACAAGTAAAAAGGTGAAGCAGCTAATAAACAAATGTGGGTCATCGTGAGCGAGACCTCTTACGCATCAAAGAGCATCCACTTGCCCTTACAGAAGCGCATCAACGAGCTTGAGGCGCATCAACAGCAGACCAAGGCAATAATTAAATTCGGTCCGGACAAAGATGGCTGCCACAACAATTAAAATCAAGAACTTCGGTCGGATCAAAGATGGCAACGATGAAGAGAATAAAACTAAAAGCGACTAGCGGCAACAAGTCGCAACAAATCTATCTCTACTTGTGTCTGCCGATCTCACAACTAGCCGCCGTGAGGCACTCCTGTCTTTGCGGGCACACAGCACCTACAGCCGCACAGAGACACAGCAGCCCAAGCAAATAAAAAATCCAAAATAGCACAGGCTATGAGAGCCCCAAATTGATGGGACAAGCAAACAGCTTGCAGCCACCAAGATCAATTCAATCTCTCACAAGCAGGAGCAGAAAACAGCTAAGACCACTAGCTATTAAAACCAAAGCCTTAATCACAGCAAGTATCAGCACACGCAGCAAATAAGAAAAAACAAGATGCAGCCTCACCCGCATCAATCAAAACCGAGCGCCTCACCCGCATCAATCAAAGCGAATCTTGCGTCTGACCTTGAGAGCCAGCGAGGACAAGTAAAAGAAACTACAAAGCCTTGAAAAATAGCAGCAGCCGGTCTACAGAGCTCCGCCACAGGATCCAGTTTCTACGGGCAACCAAGCAATAAAATAGACCAAGAACAGCAAACCTGACGGGAAAGGAAACTAACACCTTAACGCAAAAGCTGATCTCAACCAGTAAAACGCACAGCCATTAATAAACAAAGATTCAGTCGCATCGAACCAAGGTAGTAAACAAAGCAACCGGTTGCAGACAATAAAATAAACGATCAATTACAAACCGAGCAGGCGCCGCCAACCAAAGCATCTGTATTTTCGGCGGCGCCCCGCCACCACTCCAGATTTTTCAAGTTTCTTTGGCGCGCCGACGCTTTTTTTTTTTCTCACGGTACCACGAGGCTCGATGACAAGCAATCAAAAGGACACTTAAAAAAAATGAGCAAATAGTTCAAGCCGATCCTTGTATATTGAACCAAAGACTCGGACGCATCATCAAGCTGCCGGCTAGAAGTTCCTGTTTTCTCTTAGGGAACATGCCGCCGCCATAGGTTTTTTCAAGGAGCTCCTCATTTCCGCTCAGGGGGAACAGGCCGCCGCCTCTCTCCTGTTTTTCCCCGGGGCGCTCCATACGCGCTCATTTCTCTCAGCAGCGCCAAGAGGCCGCCGCCACTATTCTCTTGGACGCGTCGCTCTCTTTTTTTCTCTAGCGGCCAAAACCTAATGTCCCACTCCGAAAACCTTTTATAGGGCGACCTCTAACCCTAAAAACCTTAATGGGCTTCCGTTAAGGCCCAACATCAACGGAACACACACGCACACATATTAAAGCGCCGTCTTAAATTCTCTTGACTTAAACCACTTCCTTTGTGCCGTCCCGCGCCGTGGTTTAGCCAAAAGGTCACCAAGATGGTATTTGGTAAAATTACCAAAATACCCCTTCTCGATCCTTCTCCAAAAGACCGAGTCCACTGCTGAAGCACTCTTTGCCATGCGTGTGGGTTGATCAACGGCTCCATGTCGTCAAGTCTCTCCCGTCCGGATCCGATCGGCACCGAGCACTTGCAGCGACTCCCGCCGCTTGATCAACCCGATCGAACCGCCTGCTTGTTCGGTCATCCTTATCCATTCTGCGCCACGCTTGAGTCACTTGACCTCACCCGGCATCCATGATCGTTCTGGACCTCAGCTCTCCAAGCTTAGTCTCGATCCTCCTCGCCGTTGACCGCCATTGACCTCCAAGCCACCTGCACAGCAATAGACAAGCAAACACGAATCCGGGAACAAGTTCTTCACAACTTGACCCACGTTAGTGAAAACATGCAATATGCAACACATATGCATTAACAAATATGGATATAACCTATCCCAAAATCAATTCACCACATATATCAACATTCAGCACAAAAGCCGGTCAGACCGCCGCTGACCTGATAGATCTGAAATTTTGTCGAAAACACTTCAAACTTCAAACCATCAAAGCCATTGCCAATTGTTTCATCATCCTAAGATCATGAGCATATCCCCATGATATCCACAATCTCCCCCTTGATGAACACATTGGCAATCTCTCAGAAAATGTAAGTTTGTGGTTTGAAAAGTAAAGAACTCGCAGTTTTCGCACAAAGGCACAACTTGGTCCATTAGCAAGAGAAAGCAATAGAAATGACCAAGCTGGCTCCAGAATAGTACAGGCAAGTGAGATACAGCAAAGGAAAGCAAGAAAGCTTCCAAATCCAGAGAATCGACAAAAAATCTCACTTCAGGTCCATATGAAAGAACAAATGTTCTATTTGACCTTAGATCATTGTGAGGCTTCAAAATTTGCAATTCAAGTTCAGAAAAGGCAATAAGACCAAAAGAATGCAATATGAATGCTCCCCCTCACTATGATCATCATTTTAAAAGAGAGAATATGAAATTTTAATTTCTCCATTTCTCCCCCTTACAAAACTTCTCCCCCATAACCAAAAAACTCTTTATTAACATTACATTTTTGCTATATCTTCTCCCCCTTTGACAATGGATTCATCAAGGAATCATCCCTTCCTCTCATCCAGAGATGACAAATGCCCAAGCAAGGAAGAAGCAAAAGAAAGAGCATGCATGAAATGCAATGGGGTGGCTTCATTTTTGTTTTGATTTTTTAATTTTTAGGTAAAAAAGCTTTGGAGATTACTCAATTGAACATGCTAGCATTTTTACCATTACTCAAGATACAACAAGCCTGACAAAGCTAGCAAGATCATGTTAAGACATATATAGCAAAGCTAGGCTAATGAGCTCAATATATCACATGTTGTTGGGTAAAATTAAGCAACGCTTCAAAATTAACAAGTTCAACAACAGGTATCCTAAAGTGATAATGGCCATGTCAAAATGTCATTGTGAGATCCAGAAGCTAGCAAAGACCATCTTAGAGACAAAAAGTCCTGAATTGAATCATTTAGCTCAACTTTTGTCAAAAGCCCAAATTTCAACTATTCCTCATTTACAAAGAATATTCAAGTTGATTAAAGGTTTATCTTAGTAAAGAAGGTACTGGACTAGGAGCCATCCACAACCTCTTCCTAAGCTTCAACCAATTTGGACAAATTGTTTTCTTAACCATGTGCTAGATCTCAAGCCTTGCCGCGACCATCCCAAGCAACAAAAAGCTTAAAAGAGTGGTCTAGGTCATTCAAAACTCCCCCTGAGTTCATGCCTAGTACAATGGCAAGCCGTCTCATGAGAAAGAATTGGTGCGATCAGTTTTTTCGCACAAAAGAGATCATTTTTCATTTTGCACAAGGGCTGTTTTAGATTTTTTTTAATGAACTGAAAGCTCAAAAATATTCAATTCTAGATTCCAGAGCTAACAAAGCAATTTTGACAGGGCCAATGTCACAAAAAGGATCACTAATTATGCAACTAGCTAAAAGATCCACAAATTGCAATTTTCAGTTCAAGTTATATTAACAGTTCTAGCTCATATAGCAAAGGCATTGCTACACATGTGAAAGCATGATAATTCTAGCAAGTCAAAGAACTAGACACAATCTTGAGCAAGAATTGAAATACCAAAGCTCAAGAGGGTAATAAGCAAAGCTTCATCAATTTAAAAGACAGAAGCAGTAAAGCTTATATTACAATGCATCTTTTTGGATTTTTCATATGTATGCAATATGGTACAATGAATGCAAAAAGAACAAACTCCCCCTCAAAACAACCCAAAGGGATAAATTATCCATAGCTCACTTCTCAAGGTGGCAAACCTTGTTGGGTCTAAAAAGGCTTTGAGAGGAGATCTGCCAATTTGCCTTAGACTCCACAAAAACTAGCACGAAAGACCTCAAACGCCACATGAACTCTAGGAAAAGCAACTCGAAAAGCTAGGGAGCGAAACACCAACACTAAAAAGCTTACAGGCAGCTCAAAACCTGCTAAGATTAGTGATTGGGAGACAAGCTTGACCTAGGTTGTGAGAGACATGCATCCTAGCAAACCATGGGATAAGAAGAGTGCCTAGAAAGGATACGTGCTAGAACAGAGCCTCCTATCTACCCTGAACCCAACAAACCTAACACCTGACACGAACCAGATGCAATGCAAGGTAGACTAGGGATACCATACACAAATGTAGGGTATAGAAGCTCGAACTTGAGTCCCACTGCTTGGCAGTGAGATGTAATCATGATAGATGAAGATCCAATCCTTGAAGCTTCAGAAGGTAGTTGCGCTCACCCATCATCCTCATCTCAAATTCCTTCGTCTTCGAGAAGTGTTAGTCATCATTGAAGGCACAAATGAAGAAGAACCAATAGCTTGAGGTGATAACACTTGTTGGACCACATGTTCTTCTTCTCAGCTGAAAGACTACACCAAAGAGACAGAAAAAGTCTATGCCTTGGTACTGGGTTAGTAAAACAATATCTAGGGAAACAGTACCAAGACACATGACTAGCAAGGATAGCGACAAATGATCCAAAACTCATAAAAGCATATAATCAATAATTTAAGACATGAGCATGGAGATAGACAAGACAATTTCAGCACATGCTATCCAAGATATGATAAAGCTCAAATTATCCTTAATCCACAATAAGGCATAGGAGCAAGCAAACAAGCACATAGCATATCACCCATCATATATACAGTCGAAAGTAAAGCATGCTAGTGAAAGCTATGGCAAGACTCATGCATCCACAATTAATAGTAAGGCACAATAACCATGTAAGCATAAAGCATGTTAGAACAAATCATGAATAATGAATGCTAACATGGATATCAAGTGAACAAGTGGATACATACAGCAAACATCAACACGAGCAAGATAAATCATGTACACAACAACACAAGCTCATGTTGACAAAACAGCTCACATAACCATGAAAATAATGAACAACAAAATAGTACATGGATATATAAGCAAGAATCAACAGGAGCAAGATAATAAAGGAACAAGACAGCACAAGCTCATGTTGACAAACCAAGCTTATACACCCATGGAAATAATGAATAACAATCTAGCCCATGGATACATAAACAAGGTAAATGCATGATAAAAGATATCAAAGAAGTAACACATGCCAAAAAGGTACAAGTGAGCACAAAGACAAGCACAACATGCCAAGTATGAATAATCATGAAGATAAAGGCATGAAGGTATAGGATAGCTCACCATACATGTGAAAGCACCAATTATGAATGCACATGCCTCTTGGAGGCCATCGTTGAGGTGGAGAACCATCAAGTGACCCGATCATGTGATGAAGCAAAAGATCGGAATCTTTAAGTCCATGTTCTCCAACCCGCGTTCTTGGTACCTACACATGAGAAAGGCAAGGTGTCCGAGTCTTGGGTCCCGAAGGGTTAGAGAGCGAATGCTTGGGAACCCAAACCTTGGACACACCACCACCAGAGGCAGTCGAACCATTATGTGAGTTAGCATGATGCAAATGATGGTCCATGCAAGAAGATCCAACATCAACCTTAAAGGCTGCCATGAGTGGACAACTTCGATGAGGAAAGCGAGGTCCATCTCTAGGAAGCGGCAATGGCCTTACTTGAAAGCACCAAGATGAGAACCAACGAAGCATCAAAAGAACTCACATAACCTCATTGTGGGTGTGTACCTCGATGAACAAAGCGAGGTCCACCTCTTGGAAAAGCGGCGAAAATCCGCCTCGGGGCAGCTCATGGACCAAAACCAAAACTATGCAAACCATGTCCACGATCTTTGTCAGACACCACTAGAAAAGGTGTCAAAGAAGCCATCAACAAATCGAGTCTTCGTACTTGGCTCTTTAGTGTGCATGTCATGAGAAAGACTATGCCTACTAGGAGACTTAGAAGTATGAGCTTGACGCAAATATTTTGCAGGCCGAAAACAGAAATCTACATGATGTCCATTCTTCCCACAAAATGAGCAATGGTGTAAAGGTCTACTAGTAGACACGGTTCGAGAGGACGAAGCACCATTATGGCTCAAAGAAGAAGTCCTGGAAAGGCGACTAGAGGGGGGGGGGTGAATAGACGCTTTCTCTATTTTTCACCTCGATCAAACTCAACACTACTTTCACTCCAATAGCTATAAAAGCTATGAAGATCGTATCTGAGCACTGACAGATGACTGTGTCGAATCGATCAAACCCGAAGCACAAGTCTAAAAACACCTCACAACCGCATAGGAAGATGTGCAAAGAATAACTAGCTTGCTGTATAAATGAGATGAACAGGAACAGCACAAGTAAAAAGGTGAAGCAGCTAATAAACAAATGTGGGTCATCTGTGAATGAGACCTCTTACGCATCAAAGAGCGACCCATCGCACACGAGAACGCATCAACAAAGCCAGACGCATCAACAAAGACCAAGGCAATAATTAAATTCGGTCCAAAGCAAAGATGGCTGCCACAACAATTAAAATCAAGAACTCGTCGGATCAAAGATGGCAACCATGAAGAGAATAAAACTAAAACGACTAGCGGCAACAAGTTGCAACAAATCTATCTCTACTTGTGTCCGCCGATCTCACAACTAGCGCCGTGAGGCACTCACATCTTCTTGGGCACACGGCACCTCTGACCTTGAGAGACACAATGAGCCCAAGCAAATAAAAAATCCAAAATAGCACAGGCTATGAGAGCCCCAAATTGATGGGACAAGCAAGCGACTTGCGACCACCAAGATCAATTCAATCTCTCTGGCAAAGAAGAAAACAGCTAAGACCACTAGCTATTAAAACCAAAGCCTTAATCACGAAGAAGTATCAAGACACGACAAATAAGAAAAAAACAAGATCTGACCTCACCGCATCAATCAAAACCAAGCGCCTCACCGCATCAATCAAAGAGAATCTTGCGTCTGACCTTGAGAGCAGCGAGGACAAGTAAAAGAAACTACAAAGCCTTGAAAAATAGCGGCGGCGGTCTCTGAGCTCGCCACAGGATCCAGTTTCTACGGGCAACCAAGCAATAAAATAGACCAAGAACAGCAAACCTGATGGGAAAGGAAACTAACACCTTAACGCAAAAGCTGATCTCAACCATAAAAGCGCACAGCCATTAATAAACAAAGATTCAGTCGCATCGAACCAAGGTAGTAAACAAAGCAACGGTTGTAGACAATAAAATAAGCGATCAATTACCAAACCGACAGTAGCCGCCAACCAAAGCATTTGTATTTTCGGCGGCGCCTTGACACTCCAGATTTTTCAAGTTTCTTTGCACGCCCTTTTTTTTTTTCTCACCGGTGACCACGAGGCTCGATGACAAGCAATCAAAAGTACACTTAAAAAAAATGAGCAAACAGTTCAAGCCGATCCTTGTATATTGAACCAAAGACTCGGACGCATCATCAAGCGGTGGCTAGAAGTTCTGTTTTCTCTTAGGAACATGCCCCCATAGGTTTTTCAAGGAGCTCCTCATTTTCGCTCAGGGGGAACAGGCCGCCGCCACTCTCCTGTTTTTCCCCGGGGCGCTCCACACGCGCTCATTTCTCTCAGCAGCGCCAAGAGGCCGCCGCCACTATTCTCTTGGACGCGCCGCTCTCTTTTTTTCTCTAGCGGCCAAAACCTAATGTCCCACTCCAAAAACCTTTGATAGGGCGGCCTCTAACCCTAAAAACCTTAATAGGCTTCCGTTAAGGCCCAACATCAACGGAACACACACGCACGCATATTAAAGCACCGTCTTTAATTCTCTTGACTTAAACCACTTCCTTTGTGCCGTCCCGCGCCGTGGTTTAGCCAAAAGGTCACCAAGATGGTATTTGGTAAAATTACCAAAATACCCCTTCTCGATCCTTCTCCAAAAGACCGAGTCCACCTGCGCAAAGCACTCGCCTGCTTCGCCACATGTAGGTTGATCAACGGCTCCATGTCGTTAAGTCTCTCCGTCCGGATCCCACCGCACCATCGAGCACTTGCAGCGACTCGCCCGCTTGATCCATCCAACGATTCTGCCAACCGCCTGTTCGGTCATCCTTATCCATTCTCGCCACGCTTGAGTCACTTGACCTCACCCGGCATCCATGATCGTTCGGACCTCAGCTCTCGGGCTTAGTCGATCCTCCTCGCCGTTGACCGTCATTGACCTCCAAGCTACTGTCTGACAATAGACAAGCAAACACGAATCCGGGAACAAGTTCTTCACAACTTGACCCACGTGAGTGAAAACATGCAATATGCAACACATGTGCATTAACAAATATGGATATGACCTATCCCAAAATCAATTCACCACATATATCAACATTCAGCATAAAAGCCGGTCAGACCGCCGCTGACCTGACAGATCTGAAACTTTGTCGAAAACACTTCAAACTTCAAACCATCAAAGCCATTGCCAATTGTTTCATCATCCTAAAATCATGAGCATATCCCCATGATATCCACAAGCAAGAAAAGAAGATATCAAAGGGAAGAAAAATCCCTACTTGCTATAATTGCCGGGAAAAAGGACATTTTAGTAAGAAATGTCCCAAAGGTATCACTCCTAAGCCAATTATTTATAATAATCATTATTTGCTTAGGAAGGATAAGTATGGCAATGTGTTTGCTAGGAATGTTAATTCATGTAAGACTTTTGTCAAAAGGGCCATTTGGGTGCCCAAATCCTTTGTGACTAACATTCAAGGACCCAACCGAGTGTGGGTACCAAAATGCGCTTAAATGCTTAATAGGTACTTGGAGAGGCATTGGAGGTTTGGCTCACTCATAAAGAGGTGGATTCGATCATATGCAAATATGGAGCCAAGCTGGATGAAGACCAATTCATATCATAAACCAATGCTATTTCGGTAACAAGTACTTACATTGAAGTATCTAGACCCTTTACCTTGTGTAGATTGCATTTCATGTAAAATCTTATAAAAGGGTGTTCTTGCTCATGTTCATAATCTTGATGATTAATCTTGAGCAGGATGGAAGTGGCACATTAAGGGGGAGTGGTAAATCATAACCATGTATACTACATCCCTATGTGTGCCCAAATTAATTAAGTGCTAGTATTGTTTTTCAAAAATGAGCCATTTAGCCAAAAGTCAAAATCTTGAAATTATTAGTATATACTTTGAAAAACTAGTTGCAAAATGTATACAAATGAGTTCCAAATGTTTTGCAAAGGTTTTGGTTCAAGAAAAACCTATTTCAAAAGAAAATGAATTTCTACCCAAAATTCTAGATCATAGTATCTTGTTTGACCTAAACTAGATTTTTGTATAAAATCTACTCCAAAAAGAATTTGACATTTGTCCCAAAGAGAAAATCCTAGAGTTGGCTATTCTAAACATCTTTGGTATTCAAAAGATTTCCAAAATACCAACTCATCAAAAGTTATTCGATTTTGAAACTCGTCCAAAATACTCTTTTGACCTAAGTGGTCACTTTCTAGCACTTAAAGTGAGTTTTGCCATATGAGCCAAAAATATTCACATGAATAGGTCCATAATGGTATTTATGACTCATACATGTAATTGGTTGCTTTGAATTCTTTAAATTGGTTAGTTTTGCAAAATTTGGCTCTTTCAAAGAAGTGTTTTTGAAAATAAAAGTTTGATTTGCAAAATCAAAAATCTAATTTATAAAAAAAATTATGTTCATAAAGTTTATATCTGTTATCTATTGCATAATGATTCTAAATGTTATTTATTTGAGTGCAAAAACTTGGGATCATTTGCAAAAGTGTTATTCTCTGCTAAATTCTGGAAGTCCTAGGATAATCGGTACGACCGCTGTTGTTCTCGCGGTACGACCACGATGCGATACGTCCGTTGGTGAGAGCGGAACTACATGGCGGTTAATAGTAAGCGTTAACTACGGCGGTTTACCCTTTTCCTCACCCTTTAACCCGAAAGGAACTACGCATTTCTTTTTTCTTTGCCGCCCAAGTCTCTCTCTCTCTCTCGAAAGAACTCCAAAATCCACTCTCAAATCCTTGAAGTTCTTCGGCCATTTGTTACTTCCTGTCGATTTCTTGCATCTCCAGGGTTTCACTCCCTCAATCCTTAAGGTTAAACTCCCTTTGATCCTTGTTTTACCTAAGTTTGAAACCCTAGGTCACAATTTAGGGTTAATTAGGAATGTAGATGATCTTTGTGGTTTTTGATTGGGCATATTGGCATGATTGATGTTTTATGATGGTCATATATCTATTTCTTGGATTCAATCCATAAGAAACATCAGAAATTGAAATCAAATTCATGCAGAGTTAGTTCGGAAAAGCAGTAATACCGCTCAACATGTTGCGTAACTACATGATCGGTACTATGACACTAGAGCATTTAAGATCTTTAGAGCTGAAGTGAAAAATCAACTAGAAAAGAAAATCAAACATATAAGGTCGGACCGTGGTGATGAATACGTTTCAAATAAATTCTCTTAATACTGTGAAGAAAGTGGAATAATTCATGAAATCACTCCACCGTACTCACCCCAGTCGAATGGAATAACCGAACTCTTTGTGACTTGGTTAATACCATCCTACAAAGTTCTGGTATGTCAGACTATTGGTGGGGTGAAGCAGTTCTCACAGGTAATTATGTCCTCAATAGGGTTCCATCTCGCAATCAAGAGGAAACACCTAAATGGCTCGTTTGCCCACAATTGGTGCTTTTAGCACTAGTGCCATATACAAACTCCAAGTACATCAAATGGATGTAAAGAACACTATCCTAAATGGAAAGTTGGATGAGGAGATTTATCTGTGTGACTGATGGATTTGTGGTTGAAGGGCAAGAGAAGAAAGTATGTCACTTGATTAAATCTTTGTTTGGTCTAAAGCAAGCTCCCAAGCAATGGCATGAGAAATTTGATAGTACTATGACATCGATCGGCTTGTGTGTAAAAGGTGATAAATGTGATTGCTATCGGTTTAGTGGGAGCGAAGGTGTCATTCTTTGTCTATCGTGGATGATATCTCGCTATTTGGGACCAACATGGATGCAATCAATCAAACTAAGTCTTTCCTCTCCCAAAACTTTGATAGGAAAGACCTGGGTGAAGCTGATGTTATCTTAGACATCAAGATGCTAAAGGGTGAGAATGGGATTACTCTCTCACAATCCCATTATGTGGACAAGGTACTAACCAGATTTGGGTTCATGGATTTGTAAGTTAGTAGCCAAACCCTGTGATCCAAATGTTAAGCTACATAAAAACACTAGGCATGGAAAAGACCGGTTTAAATATTCTCAAATAATTGGATCATTAATGTATCGACTTGTGCAACGAGACACGATATCTCATATGTTATGTGATTGAGTCGTTATCTGACCAATCCAGAGATAATCATTGGATAGCACTAGAGAGGGTACTTAGGTACTGAAGGGACCACAAATTGGGGTTGGGGAAGGCGGTGTGGTCGGCGTGGCGAGTTGTAGGAGGCCACGAGCGTCTGGTGGCGGATGTGGAGGCAAAGGTGGGCGGTAGAGGTGAGAGGCGAGAGGGAGTGAGTGGAGGTGGCGATGGGCTTGGGGGCCGCGAGGTGGAGGACGGAGTGGGCGGTTGTCATGGCAACACAGCGGTGGCCCCACCACCGTGTGAGGCGTAGGGTGGCGAAGGAGAGAAAACGACCAGGGGGAACTCCGGGTAGGAGGAGGGGGAGTGTGGCGCGGGCAAGGCATCGAGAGGATGCAGCGGCGAGAGGAAGCGGAAGATGACGAGGAAGGGCATAACAGACATTTCACATGGGCTAAAATGCGAAAAGGATTTAGCAAATAGGAAAAGGAGGGAAAATGGCAAAATATCAATCCAGATATTCAACCCGGGGTAAATAATCAACCTCGTCCAAAAATAAATACAAATTATAGAAGTCATGTTAAAGATAGGACATATATCGATTTTCCTATTGGTTTATGCCAGCTAGCTGGCATCATGACTCGTCAAACAAAAAGAGCAAGCAGACGAGAGAGAAGATAAAGGAAAAGAAGACAAAGATGGATTAGCATTTGTTCTTTGAGTGTACCAGCCTACAAAGATGCATGCATGGATTAAGCAAAGGAAAAGTATTTGTTCAGTACCTTCCTTCCAAATGCGTTCACCTATGGCCACAGTCCACAGATCGAGTTCCAAAACTTCGCTAAAAGACATTCGTAATGAAAAGTGTGTCTAGCGTTAACCATGGAAAAATCTTTCATTTTTCAATTTATTTCGTTAGAGGGCGAAAGACCCGAAATTACCGAATTTCGGTTATAATTTCGGTGAAACGTTGAAACAAGCGCTTGAAAATTGAACGAAATTTGACCGAATTTTATCCAAATTCAAAGTTGCCGAATGTAGGACGTAATTTTTCCAAACTCAAATGTTTTTGAATTTTTTTGAATGAGACGTATTTATTTTGAAGGGTAAGGAAATTTTCGAAATTTCGACGAAATTGTGAACGTGGCGTTAACTCGATCTCTTCAACCCGTTTGTAAACTGTAAACTTACGTGAACTTAATTTGCATAGAAATTTCTTACTGGGTGTATAGGTAGTGGCATATCTAAACATCACATATATTTTGCGGGGCACCTCCTTAAAATATTTGGAAACGTAAAAAATTCCTAGTGTATGTGGGAGGAATGTTATTTGACCCTGCAAAATTTCAACATAGTAGTCGACTGAACTTAGAGAAATGAATAATAAGCAACGAAGTGGAATAGCGACAAACAGTGGAAAATCAATGCGTACGTGTGGTGAACTCTGTGTATTTTTATCTTGTATATGCAATCGATTTTGATCATGAAATTTTAATGTTTTGAGAATTGTTTTTTTAGATATGTTTGGAGAATTCCTGGCAACAGAAGGTTAGCACCTGATAATATTCCCTGCTGTAACAACAATTAATTAAACATGTGAGAGTTTACCCACGAAAAAGTTATAGTTAGTATGTACGCGGAGACTATAGACTCTGTGCTAATGTTGGGATTTCACTTAGTTTATTGTGATTTGATTTTTGATGAAGTGACCTCCTTATACGTACGTACATTTCTGCTTTTTTGCATGGCGTGCAGCGTAGGCTATGGACCACTGGGATGTATGCCCTCGACATACGAAAGGAATAAATAAAAGACGAGAGATTTCACATCCTATCACTTATTACCTCGCGCATCTTGACAGATAAAGACAGAGATTAGCATCTCGATCTCTTGCCTGCAAAAGGGTAAAGTTGGATTCGCCTCTCCTGTATGCTTAATTTTGGGCTCCGTCTATGCACGATTCAACTGGTTTTTCAGTCCAAAACAGTTAAATTTTATTTTATTTTCAACTTCATCATATATAAATTATAGTAAATTATTTATGTAATTTTTGTTCTTAGGCACTGTATTTTTTTCTCGAAAGTCTTAATAACTCATATTTCCATCACATGATTCAAAATCTAACACACACTTTGAGAGGTTGAGTAAAAACAAAAACAAAAAAAGTGAAATTCTCTACCAACAAAATACGGCAATACGGTGAATCCATTAATTTCGGAACCAATTCATTAGATAAGAAGAAATGCCAATATCAAAGCAGATCGGACGGACGAAAATTCGACTATTTTTACAAAAAAAAAATCAAATGTTGTTTAGTAAAGCCGTTAATTTCGCCATTTCCTTCTTGGTGTAATTTGGTAAAGATAGATCGAGATGGCCTATTTGCGGAAATAAAGGAAAAGTGGATGCACCTAAATCTGCACGCATATTTATGTCCTCATTTGAGGGATAAAGTCACAAAGATGACTAATTTAATTAGCATCTGTTCGCACATTGTTGTTGTGACCATTAAGAGCATGTACAATAGAATTATGTTAGTTGTCTATAATTATTGCTATATAGAATTTTTACTGACGTGGATAAAAGAGAATGAAGAAAGAGAAAGATGCTGTCTACAATCCTGTAGTCGACTATAGCATAAGAAACAAGAAAAGTATTAAAAGATTATGTGTTCTATAAAGACAACTAAAAAGACAGCAGCCGTCTATACCATTGTATGAGCTGTCTTTAGTGCTATCTACAAGTGATATTGATAGTTGTTATAGACAACAGATGTCTATACCATTGTACATATCCTTAGGGATGAGAGAAGGCTTTATTCCCTTTATTTATTGCGTACCTTCCTCCTGCGTGCGGTTTCTTTCACACGTGGATAGAGGTCGATATAAAGCTAGTCACATCAAAGCAAAAGGTTACCTGAGACATCGATACACTAAAAACCAACAATGAATTGGTTTTTACACACGGCAATACGAAAAAAAAGTGTCAGACCCTAAACTTTAATTTGAAATCTTTCGTGTTCATAGCACTAGTCTCTAGATTAGTAGCTAGTGACTATAGTTAAATAATTGGATATCAAACACATATCACAAAAACGTAAAGCTATTGTATAATAATAAATAAAGCGTAAATATACTTTATGACGTTTGTCTTTCAGAATAGCCGATCAGGCCAAATACATTTAAAAAATCAGCAGCGAAAGCAGAATTGAAATACAACACGTTGAACCCCCACGATATACCCACAAGCAATCGATTGGGACCCACGACCTAGTTCTTGGCCTTCTTGATCTTCAGTCTTGACTAATACTCATAATTGTCAATGTAGTCTTCTTTTATGCTTACTAACTAAAAGAATATAAAGAGTGAGCATGAGTATACAACCGTACTCGCGAGCTAACACACAGAATGCAATTATTATATATGCAAGGCTAATCAAAAGGAGGTTTATGGCTCTTTTATTTGCACAAAGCTAAGTTTGAATTAGAATAGTTAGTAAGCAATTCCTAAGACTTAGCATTTTAACTAACACAAGTTTTGATAAACAGAGTGGCTCTATCCACCCAATGCTCATGTTCTTTCTCGGGTCATATCTCATACTTCTCACTGGTCCTCGACCAGGCTATCTCAAATCTCTCGGCTTTTTATCCCACCCACAAATTGTTTTATAAAAATAAAATCTAATTCAAGTTCCCAGCACCGTCCATGACCGTGGGCATGGCTATCCAGATAGTTTTATCACTCTACAGAGTTAGTACACTTTACCCATAAGAGATAATCATCTTATAATGTCCCTGACACACTTCCATATATGTGCGATTAAGTTGATTATCACAAGGCCTTTACAATGCCCCACCTCAACGCAACCCCACACCGCTAGGTATCACCTCCTTAGGCCTCGCCCCCGGGAGGTCTCCCACTAGCACCGTGTAGTTTCCCTATGGCTTCATTACCCTCTACCCACGCCACACACTCACCATTGGTAAAGTTGCGAGGAGACAAACAAATTAGTTAGCCAAGTTGTACCCATTATAGACTTGTGGCTATATTATTTTTACACGAGAAGGTCGTTACAAGAACTCGGTCCTTTATTGACTCGGGCGGAATATCCACATACCTACTCTATCGTGCCTCCCAGCACCAGCCACCCGAGTCTAAATCTGTTTTTGGGTTTTCACTTTTGTTTAGACATACTTTTCTAGTCCAACACACTAGCTAGGCTCTCCAACCTTGACTGCCCAATACCATTTTCAAATGTTTAATGATGCGGGGCAAATCATTGCCCACATACCAATGTACCTAAACAAGGCTAAGCATGACACTTAGGTATGGACTTAGTAGCTAGTGTGTATGCCATTAGTCTAGGGTGGCAAGGATAATGTCCAAGTTCAAGGATTGGAAGATTATACATAGTTATCATTATGGTAGTAGCTATGAGCTAAATCAACATACTTGTATAAATCATAGCAATGCAATTTCATAATTTAAAATAATATAATTGCATTTCAAAGGTAGGTTCAAAATAATCAAAGTGTTGACTCGCCTTGCTCAATGTTCTGATAATCTTCTTGCTCAATGTTCTAAGAATCGTTATGCTCAATGTTATGATAATCTTGGTCTTGTTCTTGTTCTGTCCCAGACCACAGCTTTGTCATGGATTCAAATTCTAACTACGTAGAATACGATTGAATCCAAGAACGCCTAAAAGCATTCAAATGAAATCCAATAAATGGAAAGACATTCAAACAACGAAAACACTTCAAATGAAAGTAAACAAACCTAGGCGTATTTGAAGAAGGAAAACACTTCAAACAAAACTAAACATACCTATTAGCATCTTGAAAGAAGGGAGTTCTCCACATGAAACCAAAACATACTCATCTGGAGTTGATGAAGGAAGTGCTGCAAACAAAGTATTTCCAAGGATATTTGGAATGGAGGAAATACTTCAAACCAATGTAGATGAACCCAAACTCTACTCACTTGATCTAGTGTTGGGGGGTCTTTGGTTGACAGTTAGACTTAGGGTTAGGTAACCGTTTGATCCGGAGTGAGGGCGAGAGAGATCGAGCTCTCGGTAAGTCTGTTGATGCAAAGAGTTAGGAATCCAATGGAGAGGGAGATAATATCCGTAGGAACATTCCTTAATGGTTACCTAGATGTGAGAGATCACTTTGCTAGGTGGGATTCTTTGATCCACTTTCGGATCACGAAGGGTGCTACTACTGGGGACAGATGATGATGGATGATAGCTGGAGTCTATACGATGTCGATTGGTGGTTGGACTACTATCATCCACTTGGGAACATATCATCGCTATCCATACGCAACGCCTAGCTGATCTAATGGTCTCTTTAGTTATTACTTCATATTTACCGTGGAAGTTCCAGGAAAGTCAGGTGAGACCTATGCGTAAGTGTGCGGTTCGCATTGGGTGGACATCAATCTCAGCAACACATGGGACCTAGTTCACTTAATGGTTTTCCTATCGATTCATATTTATCAAGGAAGTTCCATGAGCCTTAGCTGGAACTTCCAAGCACTGGCTAGGCATTAGTCTTATGCTGGATTAGGGATGTCTACGGATTTGGGTTCACTGTTGCAACGATCTTTAGCTAGCTTCAACTAAGGTCTTTTTCCCTTACACTTTACTTGCCATCATAAGGTAGTTAACCTTATGTTAGGGGATCCTAGGGTTACCACCTAGGGTTCGGATACATGTGAAAGAATGCAAATTGCATTCAAAAATTGAAATGAACTCAAAAATGGATGTTTTCTAGTTGATTGGATAGGGTTTGATTTTAGACGAATTTAGAAATAAGAATCATTCAATTTGGATTTAAAATGAGAGAGAACAGGCTCTCTAAAGTTTTAAATCCAATTAAATCCCTGAATCTAGAAACAAGAATCATTCAATTTGGATACTCTCTCTGACAGGTGGGGCCCCTTTTCTTTTTCTTTTATTTTCTTAAAAAAATCCACTCACTCACAAGTGGGGTCCATCTGTTATGGACTCCGTCCTTGTGAACAGTGCACGGACCGAAGATCCACATGCACTATGCTGGTCCACGAGGCGGTCTATACTGTGCATTTAAGGTGGTGGGGCCCGATCGTCGTAGACTCATAACCAAAACTATTTTCAATTATTTCTACTATTCACTCTTGGGTCCACATGTCATTCTAACTAACCTTAGTTACTCTATCCTAATGACATAGTAATTACCTACTATAGTGGTTGTCCAGTTTTGACTGGAGCAGAGAGCTCTCGGGGTGGTTCTTACCGCGCTCGACGCTGGCGAGCCGGGCCACAGGCAAGGATGCACTACTACAAAAATGCTAATATTGGACGTCTGATCACAGACGGTTCATCGACATCGTCTGTATTAAACACAATCACAGACGGTTTTTGTTTACGGACCATTTGTGTTATTTTTTGTGCTAAAAACCGTTTGTGAAGAGGTCATATCACAGACGGTTCATGTTGAAAACCGTCTGTGATATTACCCAATATCACAGACGGCTTTTTGTGAGAACCGTCTGTGATACTTCACAGACGGTTTTAAACATGAACCGTCTGTGCTATTACTACATATCACAGACGGTTTTTGTTGAAAACTATCCGTGATAATTAACTCATCACAGATAATGCAATGTACATAGCTCCCCAACAGAGTCTTCTTGATCTCCATCTCTGGCACTACGGTAATCGCGGGAGATCTCCAAGCCTGGAGAGTCCATCGCCACTCCGTGCCCGGTTTGAGTATCGTCTCACCTCACTGAGCCCGCTCGTGTGGTCCATTTCAGCTATTGTCGCCGAGGAGCTTGCCGCCGTCGCCTCTGTTCACCAACGACCAGCCACCTTGGACCTTCCCCGACTTCATTGACACCTTCCTCGTGATTGAGGTGAGCTACTAGAGCATAAGCATCCTTTAATTTGAGTAGTTTCAGACGTTTACGCCGAAATCGCTAGTGAAGCCCATGGCGCCACCACGGGACATCACCGTCGGTTCGCCTCAGGCGACCTTAGGGCCCCGAGCAACGACTATTAGCAATGCGATGTCACCCTAAGCCCAATTTGAGCTTCAAATCCTACTATTTTTAATCATTTAGTTAATAAACTAACGAGTCTATGATATGTGGGACTGCCATAGATTTTATAAATAAAATCATGAAAGAAAAAATGAGTCACTGACAAGTTGGGCCCACATGTAAGTTAATTAAATCCGGAAAAATGTAAAAATAAAAAAGCCACCTTTAGTTCAGAGAAAAATACGCTTTCTCTGTTGGAAAGCGTAATTAAGCCTCAGAAAATAAGCTTTCGAAGTCACCCTTTTATTTATTTCCAGGGTTTTAAACATGAACCGTGTGATGGGCCGAAGCTGGATGTACGCTGAGAACCATATGAGTGAAGAGTACATTAATGGCGTGTCTGCTTTTACAAGAGCTGCCGAGGAGGATATGTTGAATAAGGGGGCGGAATACATATACTGTCCATGCATTGACTGCGAGAATCTGAAGATGTTTAAGAACCGAGCGCATATCGATGCACACTTGATTCGAAGGGGTTTCAAACAGGGTTATACACGTTGGACCAGTCACAGTGAAGAGCATATTAGACAAGAAGTCAATGATATGCCGCTGGATGATGTCGATTCTGGTTCCGATTCGGATAGGTTGCACGATGACAATCTAGATTAGATGCTTCGTGATGCAGAAGGCAACTGTGATGAGAGGGAGTATGTTAAATTCCAGGGCTTGATGGAGGACTCGGAGAAACCTTTCTTCCCGGGCTGCAAGCCGAAATACATAAGGTTGTCATCCGTGCTTGAACTGCTGAAATTGAAGGCAAGCAATGGTTGGTCCGACAAGAGTTTCACGGGGCTGTTAGGTTTCTTAGCGGACATGCTTCCAGAGGGAAACGAGTTGCCCAAAACCACATACAAAGCCAAAAAGGTTCTTTGTCCATTTTGAATGGAAGTAGAAAGAATACATGCATGTCCGAACGACTGTATCCTCTACCATAACGAGTATAGAAACATGCATGTATGTCCGGTGTGCAACGCATCCCGATACAAGCGTAAGAATCAATCAGATGATGACGAGGGAATCGAGGTGAAGAAAGGACCTCCTACTAAGGTGGCGTGGTATCTTCCTGTAATTCCCTATTTGAAGCGGTTTTTTCCAAACCCAAAGAATACAAAACCGTTGCATTGGCACTCAGAGGAGTGTAAAAATGACGAAAAGCTAAGACACCCTGCTGATTTCGCCCAGTGGAGAAACATCGATAGGAGGTTTGTAGACTTTGGTGCGGAACCGAGGAATATAAGGTTTGGATTGAGTACAGATGGAATGAATCCTTTCGGTAACATGAGCAGCCGACATAGCACTTGGCCCGTGATGCTCTGTATCCACAACCTTCCTCCTTGGTTGTGTATGAAGCAGAAGTATATTTTGCTGTTGATACTTATCCAAGGGCCAAAGCAAGCTGGGAATAATATTGATGTGTACCTAGCACCATTGATGGAAGATCTAAAAATACTGTGGATTGAAGGCGTACAGGTATAGGATGCGTACAAACGAGAGAACTTCACTTTACGTCCCTTGTTGTTCTGCACCATAAATGATTATCCTGCCCTTACTAACCTGTCGAGCCAGAGTACAAAAGGGGCTAAAGCCTGTACTCACTGCTTAGATGATACCGAGAGTGTGTGGCTGAATCACTCATGCAAAACCGTGTACATGTGTCACCGTAGGTTCCTTCGGATGGCTCACCTATACCACATGATGAAGAAACAATTCGACGGAGAGAAGGAGGACAGTTCAGCTTCAAGGCATTTAAGCAGAAAAGAGGTATATGATATGGTTAAGGATTTAGATGTTGTGCTCAGAAAGGGATGTAAATCGAGGACCCGTGAGAAGAACATCTGGAAGAAGAGATCAATATTTTAGGACTAACCTTATTGTGAGCACCTAGAAGTTCGCCACTGCATCGACGTCATGCACGTAGAGAAGAATGTATGTGATAGCTTGATTGGTCTCTTACTAAACATTCATGACAAAACAAATGATGGTGTCAACGTACGGCTTGACTTGGTTGATATGGACATCAGACCTGAGTTAGCACCAACAAAGACCGATAAAGGACGAACGTACCTCCCCCCTGCTTGTTACACTCTATCCAAGGCTGAGAGAACTGAACTGTGCCAGTGCTTGCATGGTGTGAAAGTTCCGTCCGGTTACTCCGCCAACATGAAGAAACTTGTTTCGATGGAAGATTTAAAGTTAATTGGCATGAAGTCTCATGATTGTCATGTGCTGATGACACAAATGCTCCCTGTTGCAATTAGAAGTATTTTGCCGATCAAGGTCCGAGAGACAATCATGTGGCTGTGTTATTTCTTTAACACAATTGCTCAGAAGGTCATCGATCCCAAAGGACTGGATGCTCTGCAGGATGAGGTTGTGACGACTCTATGTGATCTTAAGATGTAATTCCCTCCATCGTTTTTCGATATCATGGTCCATCTCATTGTTCACATTGTGAGAGAGATAAAGATGTGTGGGCCTGTGTTCCTACGTAGCATATACCCGTTCGAGAGGTTCATGGGAATTCTCAAGTCCTATGTACGGAATCGATCTCGGTCAGAGGGCAACATTGTCGAAGGTTATGCAACCGAAGAGGTCATTGAGTTCTGTGTTGATTACATGGCTCAGGTCGAACCGATAGGTGTGCCTCGATCTCGCCATGAGGGGAGGCTTGAGGGTGTCGGGACCATCGGAAGGAAAGCAATCACTCCAGATATGGATGCGTATGCTCAAGTCCATTTCACGGTCTTGCAAACATGACTGAAGTGTCCCCGTATATCGACCAGCACAAGGATGTGCTTCGGTGACAGAATCCGGAGCGGCTGGATGTTTGGATCACGAGACAACACAACAGTCGGTTCAACCAATGGTTGAAGGAGCGAATCGCTAGGAGCTCGTCAAGTGATATGCTGACATGGTTGGCAAAAGGGCCAACATTTACAGTTGTGACATGGCGAGGATACGACAGAAATGGGTATACATTCTATACGCAGGCTCATGATATAAAGAGCACTAACCAGAATAGCGGTGTCCGCATAGATGCATTCAGTACCAATGGGCTGAGGAGCTCCTACTATGGGCAAATAGAGGAGATATGGGAGCTCAACTACGCGCTTTTCAAGATCCCCTTATTTCGGTGCTGTTGGGTCCATCTCCCATAGGTGAAGGTCAACAAGTACGGCGTCACTACCGTGGACCTCGAACGTGTCGGATACAAAGACGAACCATTCGTACTCGCTAACCAAGTTGTTCAAGTCTTCTATGTAACCGACTAGGCAAATAAGAAGCGCCACATAGTTCTTCATGAAAAAAGGAGGATTGTCAGAGTTGAGAATGTAGTGGACGAGGAAGAATACAATCAATTTGATGAGTTGCCTCCTTTCGGAAACGACCTAAGGGTCGAGGAAGAAGAACGTGACAAAACTAGCTACATACGCGTCGATCATCATGAAGGGCTAATTTTTAAAGATTAATTGAACAATGTGTACATTCTGATGAATGGTTAATTTTAGTTCATTTGAGTTAATTGATTTGTACTATGAAATGGATATGCTTGTTTCTGAAATGAATGTGAATTGTATGTATATACATGTACTTGTTGTGTTTTCTGCTTGTTTCAAAGGGCATGGCTAGCATTCCATGAGGCTAGCCAATAAACATAACTAGATTAACCAATACAAAATAATATCACAGACGGTTTCATCTACAAACCGTCTGTGATTATATATCACAGATGGTTCCTTGGTAAAAACCGTCTGTGATACATGATATCACACATGGTTGTTGATTGGAACCGTCTGTGATACACCATATATCACAGACGGTTGTTGATTGGAACCGCTCAGTGATATATCTCTTCTGAGCGGTTCCTTGGTAAAACCGCTCATGATACATGATATCCTGAGCGGTTGTTGATTGGAACCGTCTGCGATACATAACATATCACAGACGGTTCTACTTTAGAACCTTTTGTGATATTATTTATCATAGACGGTTCTACTTTAGAACCTTCTGTGATGTCCATCCCTATTTATATTCGGACTCTAGGGTTTGCCCGCCCCCCCCCCCCCGCTTAAACGATTAAGTTTCTCAACTCCTCCCTCCTCCCCCGAGCCCGGAGGCACGACTCCTCCCCCTGAGCCCGTCGACGCCGTCCTCGACGCCGCCTCCTCCCCGAGCCTAACGCGACTCCTCCCCCAAGCCCGTCGACGCCGTCCTCGACACCGCCTCCTCCTCGAGCCCGGTGCACCTCCTCCTATGAGCCCAGCGCGCCTCCCCTTCGACGGCGCCCTGCTGCTGCGGTGCTGCTCCCTGCTCGTCCTTCTCCTCGACAGCGCCCTACTGCTGCGGTGCTGCTCCCTGCTCGCCGACCCCGACGCCCCTTTCTCTCACTCTTTCTATCAATAATCTGTATGAGGTGTTGTACTTGTTTTAGGAATTTGTAGTTGTTCTAGTCAGTGATTCATATGGTATTTGTTTTGATACTGCCACTGAAATATATTGCAATGTGGTGTGGTGGGCTTGAGATGAATGCTCTGTGATGATAATAGTCTTGTACTGAAATTGTTTTGATAATCGGGTTTGAACTTGAGCTCTAATTGGAATGCTTACTCTACATCTAAGAGCAATATCAAAATGTTAAATCTTAGCTTTATGCTGACTTCATTTGTTCACATGATGTTTGTGTTGAGCATATTATTCCTTTTAAATGACTTGAAGGATTTACATGTTTATGCCAATTATGTCAATGTATTGGT
This sequence comes from Phyllostachys edulis, assembly GCA_036346405.1. Classification (NCBI taxonomy): domain Eukaryota; kingdom Viridiplantae; phylum Streptophyta; class Magnoliopsida; order Poales; family Poaceae; genus Phyllostachys; species Phyllostachys edulis. The sequence continues at coordinate 7,619,192 of CM070553.1, read as the reverse complement.
CCTAATTTCTTCCCTACATATCCCAATTATTATTAATTGGTGTGTATACCCATGCACATAGAGATCGAATCTTATGATAATATGTTAATGCGTGTCAGAACTTCTATTTCTTGTGAAGATGTCTTCCGCTCATTCTTCGTCATCGCCATCTCATATGTCTGATGTACCGTCCTCCGGAATATCCAATCGCGGTAGAAGAAGAGGAATATTGAAAAGGCCTGCGGGCCGATTTACCATCACAGAGGTCGATCAGTCTGGGACCCCTATCAATCCTCGCCGAGCAGCGTCCACATTCTGGAGAACGGTCGGAATAGTTGCACGGGAACATGTCAACATCACCTACGATTCGTGGAAGGAGTTGACTAAAGAACAGAAAGGTCAGCTGCTGACGGATATTTTCCGATCGTTCGAGATCCCGGAACAACACCAGGACTCCATGCGACGACACGCGTTGCTACAGGTGTGCAAAGTGTGGAAGAACCTCAAGAGCACGCTTTTCAAGAAATACGATGGGAAGGATTTGAGGCCCTTCTACAAGTATCCGTTCTTGGAAGAGTGTTGGGCCGAGTTCGTGGTGAAGAAGATGACAGATGAATTTAGGAGTGCAAGTGTGGTGCACACGACCCTCCAGGCAAAAAAAAGCATCCCCACAGACTTAGCACCGCTGGGTATGCGGGGAAAATCCCGATATGGAGGGATTAGGACCAGCAGGCAAACCGTTCGAATGTCTCCCCGCTATTTGCCGAGATCACTAATGAGCGCGCCCAAAACTGGTTAATGGGGAGGATATTTACCCTGTCTACGGGAGAAATCTCCTTTCCAAACCTCGTAGACCAGGAAGTGTCCCAACGCTTGGTAAGATATCAAACTACCTAGTTTGTAATTACTCCATAACTTCATAGGAAATGAAATGACATGTCGGGCTATTACAGGTAACGCTGAGTGCACAATCTTCCCAAGGCTCATTCTAGGCAGACAGGGAGAGAGATATACTCTCCGCGGCCCTGGAAAACAATGAGCACCTAGGTCGCATGAGAGGCGCCGGTCTTTATGTTCCATGGAAAGATTGGTTCCGCGCAAACTCCGAATCGTACCGGAGTAGGAAGAGAGCCAAAGCTGAGCGCGATGCAAAGCTACGAGAGGAGATTCATGAATCCCTCAAAGATGAGATCACTGAATCCCTCAGAGATGAGTTCGAGGATCGCGTCAGAGCTGCGACGCAACGATAGTTGGAGAGCTTTGAGGAAAGGCTTAGGGAAGTTTAGTTGCAAGTTCCAAATCAGTTGCAAGCCCCTGCCCCTGCTGTGCTAGCCAGCCCCCCAAAAAAAAACTTTCGAGTAGATACGCGTCCAACCCTAACCCAATAGACGACGACACATTTCCTGTCGATGACATCCAGGTAATAATTATTATATCTGGAATGCTCGATCCATTGATAGGCATAGGCCTGTTGGAGTAGCTAATTTGTATCGTTATGTAGGTGGCTACGAAGTGCAAGCTCCAAGTGAGATATGCCTCTGTTGTCCTAGATGCTGCTTGGGGCCAGGTGTATCCATCCGGTGTCGGGGCTTTGGTGCATGGTGTAAATCTAACGCTGGGTTTTGCAAAAGTGAATGTAGACGGTGTTTGTGCAAATTTCACGGTCGTCCCACTGCATATTCCCCCAAACGACGAGGTCATGACTTAGAGTAAGCCGTTGGAACATTCATCCAGTGGCCCAAGAGGGACATCTGCTTGGAGCTACATGCTCCGGTGTCAACTTCACGGGAATGTCCAGCAACGGTGTCAAGTCCACGGGAGCTGACTACACCGGAGCTTCCTGCACCGAAGCGGCAAGGGCCCGGTGCATCAGATGCATCTACACCTCGTGCTCAGTCGACTCTTGTGAAGTCAACCTCTACAAAGCGAGGCAGTAAGGGCAAATCGAAGACGGTCGACTCCTGTTCTGATATCCCCTTCTTGCCGTTGGCCCAGAAATTCGTGCTAGGCAAGCCGTTGGTCGAGAGGTTAGACAACCCTACCCTAGGATCGGCTTGCACGACATTGCATACATGGTACATAGAACAGGCCAACAAGACGAATGAACAACGACGCTCGGGTATGAAATGATTCAACAATGTGTCTGTGAGTGCTATCTACTGATCCAGGGAATAGCAGAGTATTTTCACAAAGGATTTGGATTTTTGAAACCCGGGTCCGACAGGGCTGGTATTAGAGCATACAACGGTAGGAGCCTTAGCTAGACTGATCGAGCCTAAGGACTTGTGTCCTATTTTCAAAAACTAAGAAAAGTTTTGTTAAAATATAGATTAATTATTGCTCCTTCTCATCACTCCTAGTTCTTCACTTACCTTGACTTCACTTGAGTTTTTACTTAGTTCTGATCCTTTCTCCTGCTTCAAATTTGTAGATGACCAGTGCTTCATCCGATGCCTCATGGGACTTTTTCTCTCATGGAGAGGACTTTGGAGAGTTCATGGATATCCTCCGCCAGCTCATGCAGTACCTGGGCTACTGTCGGGACCCCGAGTATGCAACCCCAGGACCCTCTGTGTATTCTGAACTAGTCCCATGATCAGTAGCTAGCTCACACAGTTACAACATTGGTGTAATCATAACCACACAACCAAACTATAGATGAAGCAGACAAATTAATAATATTAAGCAAAAGGGACCTTATGGTCACGTCTTACAACGGTTGCCACGCAGGGCTAAAGAGAACAGAGTAAACTTGCAGCGGAGAACAAAACATCTGGTGGAGGTCACCCAATATGCCCACCGGCAATCGAGTGAGGGACGCGACCTAGTTCGCATAGTCTTCAAAGAAGTCTTCTTCATAAAACTCTGAGTTCACTGGTTCACCCTCCTCTGCCGATTTAAACAGAGGGCGCAAGGCCATGAGTACTTTGAATGTACTCAGCACGTCATAGAGAAATGTATGCAAGTAGTATTTATGTAAGGTTTGACAAGGATAGCTTTATGGCTATTTTGCAGAAAGCAATATTTGACATTAAATATAATAAGTAGATTGCAAGGCATAATTTAAAAGACTAATACATAAGTAAGCAATTTTCTTTGAAACAACTAGTGAACACCCTGTTCACTTTCCCACCATCAACCATCTACAAGATTCGACCAAACCATTCCAACAATTTGACAAAGGTTCTACCCCTTGCGTGAAATCACCAGGCATGTCCATAACCGGGGACATGGCTATTCGAATAGTTTTACACTCTGCAGAGGTTGTACAGCTTGACCCACAAGACACGATTTTCTCTTGTTTGTTCGGCATATATCTATGCCACCGCTCACTACCTTAGGTAAGCAGTCTAGAGCACGTGACAAGACTTTTACAAAGTTCTATTTTGACTCAGTTCTGTTCGCTAAGGTTTCGCCTCCATCTAGCCCCCTCTTGCGCCGTTCCCAACCAAAACAGAACCGAACCAAGACATTGCTAATTAGTCAACCAGGTCTATCCCAATCTAGACATGTGGTTGTACGGTTGAGGCCCAGATCAATGGTTCAAGGTTAAGTCCTTAGTTGGTTGCTTAGACGAGACGGTTCCACATTCCAAGTGTGCGTTACGGCACCTACCTTTTCCATCACCCACTCGTCCGAGCATAAATCATTTTCGTTCAACCTGGCCAAATGACCACCCTAGTCATGGCACAACATCTTTTATCAAAAGTGGCTCCGCCACAGTTCCATAATTTTCTTTAGTCAAATTCATCATGTTGGGTTCAACCCAGCCAGAGGACCACCCTAGTCCTGGCACACAAATTTTAGTAAGGTGACAACAAATATCGTGGTCTCACACAGGACCACACTTCGCATTATTAGCAACACAGGTCGTTACTACACAAGCCACAAACCATGTGCGCTAGGGCAAATCAACATTTATTGAATCATGAGATCGAGACCAACGTCTACTAGAGCATGACTAAGCAATAAAGCGTGCCCAAGTTGGTAGTACAATAATGTCCAACTAGTATTTAACCATCCTAAGGTGTCCAAGGAGTTATGTCATTCAAGGATACATGTCGATTGCAATTTATCAAGGAGGCATATGGCAATTAGGTAATTAACTAAACCCGAAACCATTTATTATAAAATTAGCAATGCATGTTTATATCAAACAATATACTTTTATAAAGATGGGTTCAACATGATCAAAGGTCTATGACTTGCCTTCGTTGAAGAGTAGCGATGCTTCGGTCGTCGGGTCTGCGAAATCTTCCGAGACGCCGGATCCTATACGCGCAAACAAAGCTAAATAAATAAAACAACTTCAAATAAAATCCAAATAAATACTAAATAAATACTAATAGGAAGACAAGGATTTTAGATGAATTTGGAAATTTGAATCACTCGAATCGGAGTTCGAATGAGGGAGTTATGGCCAAAAGAAGATAGGAAATTGCATAAAATGATGAATTTAGGAATTTCCTGATTTTTCCGGAATTATTTTCCTAAAGAAAATCAGAGAAAATCATGCGCTGGCGCCGACGGGCGAACGTCGTGAGCAAGGGCGACGTGGCGCTGACGGGGCGCTGAGGTGGCGGCCACGTGGCTTGCCACGTCAGACCCGAGGCGGGCGGCGCTCTAGGCCCAAGGGTCGCCGTCGAGCAGCAGCCTTGTGATCGCGGCGAGGGCACCAGCAAGCAAGAGAAGGACGCGGCGAACATGGTGCTTGTGACGGCGAGGACAGCGGCGGCGACGAGAGGCCGACGGCGAGGGCGCTGGCGGCGGAGGCGGCGGCGGCGACGGCCCGGCGAGGCTCGAGGATGAGGAGGCAAGACCGGGCGCGCCAGACCGGCGATTCCGGAGGTGGTGACGACGGCAGCAGAGGGTGCTCGACGGTGGCGGCGGAGGGTGCTTGACGGCGGCGGTGGGTGCTGCAGAAAGCACCACGGGCGGCGACGAAGAAACTCCGATTGCGGCCGAGCTAGGGTGAGGAAGAGAGGGAGAGGAGGGGGAAAAGAGAGAGGAGGGCGAGGCGGTCCCGAGGCTCTCCTTAAATAGGCGCGGGGAGGTCGGGAGAGGAGGACGGCATGGCGCGGTCGAGTCGGCCATTAATGGCGCGTCCGTCCGCAACATGGGGAGGGCATGGCACGGTGCAGGCGTGGGGCAGCGGCGAGTCTGTGAGGCGGGAGGTGACGCCGCGGCAGAGACGGGACGGGAGTGGGTGAGGGCAGGGCATGGCGGGGGCGGCAGCGGGATTCGCGGGCGGCATGGGTGCCTAACGGCTCGGTCCAGAGGTAGGAGAAGGGCGCCGGGGAAGAAGGGGCTGACAGGCGGGGCCGCCCTGTCAGCGACAGCGAGGGGGAGAGAGGGCGCGGGGGAGATGAGTGCGAGCCGTCCGATTGAGATCGGATGGTGGCGAGGGGGAGGGCGATGCGCAGCTGGGCTGCGCGGGCGAGAACAGTAACGGGCCGAAGAAATTCGGCCCAAACTGAGGGAGGAGATTTCCTAGCCTTTTTCTTTTTAGAAAATACCAGAAAAGCAAAAATATTTTTAGAAAATAGCTTAAGCCGTCCAAAAATTCTAGAAAAATTCACAGAAATCCCTTGAATTATTTAGGACTTAGTAAAAATATTTTTTAGCTTCACTATTGCTTTTAGTTTTTGAAATTAATTACCTTTAACATAAGGCCAAAGGAAAAACCAAATTAAAATCCAACAAAACTCAACTAACCCAACTTTAATTAGTTCAAGTTTTAATTAATTCAAATTAAACCACTTTTGAAATTCTGAATTACAATTTAAGCTGTGGCAAATTAATAAAACCAAATGGTTCCTTTTTAAGGTTTTCAAAATTTTCAAAAAGGCCAGAAAATAGGGATGTTACAGCTACCGTCACCAGCCCATCTTCAGGGGGCCAAAAGACTCAGGTCCTGGACCTTGAATCTTGGTCTATGCAGGTGTACTTCTACCCGAGGAAAGACGAGTTCATGACCCTATGAGAACCCGGGGTATTTAACTCGTAATACTTAACCATCCAATTGGTCCTAGCATTACAAACCAAATATCCCATGCCTCGGCGTACATGTACTTCCCAGAATTGCAGTACACATACCCCATACAAAAAAATTATGCATCAATTCCATACACAAATCATTACATTACCGAGTCTTCAACCTTTCAACACAAAGACATACACATCCAAAATACAACAGTAGGGCCGACCGGCCAAAGTGACAAGGTAATTAAACAAAGTAGCAGTGGAAACAAAAGCCATAAGATGGCGATAAACAAAAGCCAACCGGTTTGCCATTACCCACAAGGCAATCGACCGGGCCGCCAAGTTAGTCGTCCTAAACGAAGTCGGTCACACAATAGTTAATCCCCTGGGGATCAACCTCCTCTACAACAATTAAGCAAAGCATTTGAGTACAAAAATGTACTCAGCAAGACTTACGATTAGCAAGCCTATACATAGCTACATGCAAGCTGATTCAAAGGATGAGTCATAGGGTTCATTTCGACGCACAATGCAACATTTTATTTGCAATAGATAATAGATTGAAAAGTAGTTTGACAAATCTGTTTTCATTTGATTAAATAATAGTAAGGCAACATATATAAGCATGAATAACATCCTGGAGATGACTCCCAAACAGCCACCACAACATAGCACGAATTACCCATTCGTACCACTCGAATTCAAATTTTATCGAAAAAGTTGAAGTCTAGTTCTTGTACAACCTAACCAAGCATGTCCATAACCTAGGACGAGGCTATTCGAATAGTTTATACCCTGCAGGGGTGTACCAATGTACCCACATGCCAGACCACCTTTTTGCCAAGCTATTAAGCACACTTCCTTAGGTATGCCGGCACGGCTAAGTCCTATGAGACATTTCCAATATTGTGTATTAACTACGAGTCGCCCGTATGATAGAAACCATACGTTGTGTCGAAGTCATCGGCAAAGAGATAACTTACCGATGCTCCTCGGGGTAGGGAGCTTACATCCAGAACCCATCCCGTCACACCCAACAACAATAACACAAGTTTTTTTAACACCACACATAACCACCACCTACGACTCGGAACCAACACACGCTAAAGTACTGAGTCAAGAGAGGTCCCATATCCCTCTCATGTGGTTAGCACGCAAAATCGCTTGGATCGGTGGCACAAGTAACTAGGTCCTTGTTGATTCGGGCACCAAGCACACACCCAAAAGCAAACTATCCAACCAATGTGCCTAAGTCTAAAACATTTTACTTTCAGTTTTAGTTTCTCACATACAATAAATACATGGGTACCCTAACCCAAGTAACTTAAAGTGATGATATAATAACCATCGCCGAAGCGATGATTCCCAATCTACCGTTCTAAGCATTGCTAAGCGACACAACTCGTATACTACAAATAAAGCGACTAGAGCCCATCCATCGAGCTCTAAATCACAACGGATATAAACCTAGGCTCATTAGTAAAGGATGGATGTTTACCTACAGATCATTTAACTAATGAGGTAAACTATCGCGAACTAAGAAATAACTTGACAACATAGCATGCATACATATAGTTAAAACATTTGAAATATTAACATGCACAAATAATAGGATCAATGTGCATCAATGGAAAAACTGTTTGCTTTACTGGAAATAACTTTTTTGCTGCAGAGGATCACTCTCGTACTCAGTGAATTCGTCGGAACCAATCGAAAAATCCGAGAAGACCAATAAGAACGAATAACACCGAGAATACTCAGAAATTCAAATTTATCCAAAAATCATGAAAAATTCACATAAGGTAGAGCATGATTTTAAATGAATTTAGCAATAAAAATCAACTAATTTATAGTTTGCATGCAAAAGATATAACCAAAACAAAATCAGTTTTTTTGAATAAATGCTGGAAAATCCCTCTCAGGTACTGTTCATCCAAAATTAAATTTTTGGCAAAAATTTCTAGAGAGGTGGTGAAAATGAAAATTTTATGGTATACAAAGAACCTTATGAGATGAACAATGGAATTTGATTCACCTTATTTGGAGCTAAAATGAATTCCTTATGATTTTTCAAAGTCAAGAAAGTAGCGCACAAAACATATGTAAAACAAGATTTTTCAGAGGAAGAAACATGCTCAAAACCTATTCTGCAATAAAGTACACTAACAGAGGATTCCAAAAAAAATGGGTTTCCTCAAAAAGGAGTTACAGAGAAATGCTTATGTATTTTTGAAGTTAAAACAAATATTAGTACAAAAATTAAGCATTTCGGAATTTATAAAAGCAGTAAATACTTTTTATACCCAGCCTCTTCTAGCCATGGACGTTGATTAGTGGGGCCATGGTCAAAGCAGACCTAGTTAACCCAGACCTGGTCAAAATGCCTCGGGCCCACGTGTCAGCGAGCGAGGCAAAGACACTGGATCGATTTAACGAGCGGGACAGATTTTGGCCGTTAGATCAAGATTTGACGGTCCAAACGACGAGGACGTTCGGACGGTCCGAACAGCCCAATTGATCCAACTAGTTGAATTGAAATCGGACGGTCCAAAAGAAACGAGATGTTCAGATTCTAACGCGAGCGTATAGACAGGTGGGACCCAGCCGTCAGTGACTTAGTCCCATGATCTAAGTACACGGGGCTTGCGCACGGCGCTTAAGTGGTTAGGCCCACTTGTAAGTGATAGAAAAGAGTCTTTAGGATAGCCATTAACTAACTAACCAATCATTAGCTATTAAATGACTGTGATTAGCTCTAATGGCTTGCTATAGTGATTGTCGGGGTACGACAAAAACCTGAGTTTAAAGTTGAGCTCACCGTCGGCGATGTGGTCCACACCGGCGTGAGCTAAGGGCATGAACGTGATCCTAATAGTGTTGCGCACCTACTGGAGATGGTGGCGGTGGCTGAGATGCTCTACACCGGCGGCTAGCCGGAGAGGGGCGATGCTAAGGTTCGGGCAAAATTTGCATGTTACAACCCGAGTATGTTTTGCGCCTAAAATCTCATGCATGCTTATCTAAATGCTACTAGGGACCTTACCAAGGGACGGAGAGGTCCAAAGAAGCTCTGAGATGGCTTGACGTCGTTAATGGCGATGGTGGTGCTCGGCTCAACGAGGAAGGAATGGCCTGAGCAAGGAAAAGAGCCATGAAGCACCAAGATAGCCCAAGCATCATAAGAAGATGCTATAAGGGCAAGGAATTGGAAAATGCCTTACTGGATCAAAGTGGGAGGTGAAGGGACTGTTCTTCGGCCGAAAATACAATCATCTCAAATTCCCGAAATCCTGTCATGCATTGTTGAAATAGATTTAAGGGTTTACTTAATGATGCTCTAAGACACAAAGTGACATGCAAAATTGAGGATAAAACTCACTGAGCACAAAGTTGACACGATGATGTCACTCGGGTGCGCGCTCTAGAGCTTCAAGGAGCACAAAGATGGTCCGAGAGCTACAAAAGAAATCAAGATCTCGCATTAGCCAAAATGGAAATGGTCTGAAACCAAAAGACTTGGAGGTGAGGATTTTACCGTAAAGATGACACAATGGGAGCCTCCTTCTCCTCGGCTGAAAAGAGGAGAAGTGAAAAGAACTAGGGTTTGGAGAGGTTTTAACCGAGGAAGAAAATGGCAATGGAGGCGGCGTTAAGCAACGAAGCTCCCAGATAAGTCACAACGGGCGGTGGCTCACGGCGAAGACGGAGGCAGCGTAGCATGCAAATGGAAAGTGGCGCTTGAGCTCTGCCCGCGAGCCAGTGTGTTGAAGAAGACAGGCCTAAAAAGTGGGCCCTACTGCTCAACGACACAAGGCACGAACGGGTGCAGCCCAACTAAGTGGCTCGGGTTAGTTTAAACAAGTGGGTTGATTTAGACCGTTGGATTGAAAATGAACGGCCCCGATTGAGTGTATCGTTCAGATGGTCCGAATGGCCCACTCAATGCGAACAGTACGATTGAAAATGGACGGCCCTGATTGAAATAGCCGTTCGGACGATCCGAACGGCCCAATCAATCTGGTCCGTTGAAAACGAATCGGACGGCTCACGTGAAGGTTAGCTTGAGTTGAGCGCGCCGGTGCAGTTAGACGATTCAACCAAATCAAGTGGCTCGAGCCAGGGTTGGGTTTAAGCCCAAGGAACAGTGAATTCTGATTTTTGGAGAGATAAAGCTGAGATGGTTCGTGAATTTTTAGAGGGAGTTTCATAGCTCCAAAAATTCTGAAATATTTATGGAAGGTTAGTGGACCTGAGAACAACCTTGCATAAATTTTATAGAACTTTTCATGAACTGAATTTATTTCTAGAAAAATCACAAGTTGCTGCCCTAGGGTTTTGACCAAGAGTCAAACTGGTTTGACTGGCCTCTTAGAAATAGCAAATAATTTCTAAAAATTATGAGATTTTTCAGAGGGGTCACCAGAGTGATCTAGAAGCTAGGAAAAATATTTCCATAGGATGATCACAATATTTTCTTATGGAGTTTTTCAAAAGTTATGCTTCCATGAATTGAAACATTGTTCTTTGAAATTAGGAGACTCTTGGGAAAAATTTCTAGAAAATTTCAAATGACAACATGAGGCATCAAAAGTTTTAATGTTTCCTCATTTTTATACATTTGGAACACAAACCATTGTTTGGGATGTTACAAAACCTCCCCCCCCCCTTACAAGAATCTCGTCCCGAGATTCCGTTCACTTGGAAAAGAAAGATGGGTAGTCCACTCGCAGGCGATCCTCCCGTTCCCAAGTTGCTTTATCCTCGATATGATTTGTCCACTGAACCTTAAGGAATTTGATGGCACGATTCCTTGTTCTTCGTTCAGCTTCTTCAAGGATGCGAGAAGGACGCTCCCAGTAGGTCAAGTCTTCTTGCTCATCGAGACTTTCCAATGGAGCTTCCTCGGTCGGAACACGAAGGCACTTCTTCAATTGGGACATATGGAAAACATCATGTACTCCTTCGAGTGCAGTAGGCAATTCCAACTTGTAGGCAACGGCTCCTTTCTTTTCGATGATGCGGTGACGCCAAATCGTTGATGGCCCTTCAAAGGAGAGACTTTGAGATAGACAAGGTCATTTGGCACAAAGCTCAACTCGCAGTGACGATGATCCGCATAGCTCTTTTGCCTTGATTGAGCCCTGCGTAATCGATCTCGAATCAACCGAACTTGGCTTTCGGCCTCATTGATCTAATCCGGGCCAAAAAATGGTCTTTCACCCATCTCAGACCAATTCAACGGGGTTCTACATTTTCTCCCATATAAGGCCTCAAATGGTGCCATGCCGAGACTAGCTTGGAAACTATTGTTATAGGAGAACTCGGCAAACGGCAGACATTTCTCCCAATTTTTCTCGAGGAGAGAACACAAGCACGGAGCATATCTTCCAATACTTGATTCACTCTTTCAGGTTGGCCATCAGTTTGAGGATGGTATGCGGTGCTGAAAGTAAGTCGAGTCCCCATAGCTTCTGGCAAGCTATTCCAAAATCGAGAGGTGAAAAGTGTACCACGATTTGAAACAATCGTCTTTGGTACTCCATGCAAACTCACGATGCGGGCTATGTAGAGATCTGCCAAAAGACCTACATGAAGATCCGCCTTGACGGGTAGGAAATGTGCCACTTTAGTTAGTTGATCAATGACAACCCATATGACATCATTTCCCTTGGAGGTACGGGGCAGACCGGTGATAAAATTCATACCGATCGAGTCCCACTTCCACTTAGGTACGGGGCAGAGTTGTTCTCGCTCCTGCTCCCTGGGCAACTGCACCGCTTGTTGTAGCCTGTACCCTCGTTGGAGTAGTCAGGATTAGTCTAGGTTAGCCAGTAGTGCTTGCTAGGTAGTCTTTTGTTGTAAGCACTTTATGTTTCCTTCTTTTGTAGACGATGTGTTTGTATCCTGTGTCGTGGCTTAGCATAGCCTATATGTTGTGCTTCAGGAGTTATATAACACCTAACCCCCTTAATATAATGCAGCCACTCTAGGCTTTGCATTGTACTTGATTCTTTCTCCTCGTTGGTTTGAAGTTCTTCTGTGTGTGCTATAGAGGGCCAGTAAACCCTCATATATCCCCTCTCGTTCTAAGCTGAGTTGTTCCCTCAGATGGCACCAAAGAGAGCAGCGACCCCAGGAAGTAGTGCTAGTCACAAAAAGATGGCATCACAAAGGCCACAAGATAGCTACCCCCAGCAGTTAGAATTTCTTGCCAGCTCATCATTCAATCAGTCAGCAGCCCAACCACCAAGAGTTCCAACTCTAACTCTGCGTTCCAGTGGAAATGGTCTCTGCACTCTTCGCTCCGCTGGACAACCTATAGCAATCAACCCCGCAGCTAACCCTCACTGCTTCCACTGTGGAGAAAAAGGGCACTTCGCCAATAGATGCCCCCAGAGGAAGCAAGGCCAGAAGATCACTTGTTTCTATTGCGGCAACGTGGGACATTATATACACAGATGTCCCTAAAGGAATCTTGAAGAACCAGCAAGGAATGCCATCACCACCAACCTCAGTCTTGGCAAGGAAGAACTTATTAAGAGCCCTAGCAAAAAGCAAGTTGTACCTGCTGAAGTTCTACCACCAGACCCAGAAGCTCCACCAAATGCTTGCTTTGAATGTGGCAAGACAGGACATGTCACCCAATTATGTCCTCCAATATGACAAGATGCAAGAGGAGTAGGTTTCACATGTGGGCAATATGGACACTATTGCTATACGTGCCTAGTTCCCTACTGTACCTGCTATAAGGTACACCATCAATTAGAAGATTGCCCTATGAATCAAGTAGCATGCACGCGTTGTGGAGAAAAAGGACATCAGGTAGACCAATATTGTGTAAACTGCCCCAACTACGATGAGGACCACCAGCCAGGTGAATGCCCGATGCTTAAAGTTATGTGCTTCCTCTGCGAAGGACAAGACCACTGCCCCCAAAGAGTGCTTCCTACATCCATTACTAACCAAGGCAATTGAGCTACAAAGGACAAGTCTTCAAGTCGCTGCGAAACTCATCATAAATAAAGTTGGCAAAGACAGCCAATATCAGACACCCTCCATCTTAAAGGATAATAGCCAGATGGCACCGAAGTGTCAGAGCACCTTGGTAGAAAATGAGAAGAAATGGGATTGTTCTCCGACTTTCGCCTTCATGAGACGACTTACTGCAAGACAACCGATAGCTTCGTTTTATTTGTTTCAATCAGAGAGAATGGATTACAAGATGGAGGTAAAAACTAGAGTATTATGCTTCTAATTCCCTTCTGTCCCCCACTGTCCTGATGATCCCGCCTTTTATACAACCATCGAGGTGTATCGTTGTGTCTCTAGTCTAAAGGCCGTCTTAATGTTCCAGATCGTGGGGCCGTTACTGGAGGTTTTTATGGGAGTAGTAATGTTCCCATGTTGCCTGGCAGTCATCACCATAACAGGGAGTTTAAATCGTGCCATTATTCCAGAGAATAACAACGTAGTTTACTGCCCCATATCCTTAAATATGATGCGGAATATTCCCAGGTCGACTAGGCCCACATGTCTGTGAGCCCTATCGACTGGGGGCTGGTTGTAGTAGGACTTATGACCAGGTGGTGGTCGCAGAAGAGCTTACGACCACACACTAATCGTAGGAGGACTTACGATCAGGGCATAGTCATAGAAAGGCTTACGACTATGGGGTAGTCGTAGGAGGACTTACGACTACGGGGTGGTCGTAGAAGATTCTACGACCTCCAGCTTCTCCCTTATAAATATTAAGGGGTATTTCCAAGGACCATATGATGTTAATATTATCCATAATATGAATTATAGATAAATAAATAAACGAGGATTATTATATCCTCGTCACAGTCTTTATATGTGGCGCTCATTGGAAATCATCGAGACGCCATGAGGGATTTTTTTGGTTAATTTAAATTCCGTTAAAAGTGAAAAATATTCTTATGGTATCTCAAAAGAGGGGTAGTATTAACAAAAGATAACTTTCTCAAAAGAAATTGGAGGGGAAGCAATAAGTGTTGTTTCTATATTAAAGAGGAAACAATTTAGCATCTTTTTATTGACTGCCCTGTTGCACGTCTTGGATGGTGGGATGTTCAATGTGTGTTTAATTTATTTCCTCCTACGAGTATAGCAAACATATTTGGGAACTAGTTAGTAGGTATTACAAAAAATTTAAAGACACATCTCCTAGTGGGAGCTAGTGCCTTATGTCGGTCTATTTGGCAAAAAAGATTATTACTAATCCCTTGCAGGCTATCTTTTTTAGTGGGCACTAGCTGAATGCTTGAGCAAATCTGTAGAATTCGGCCCAGAAGGAGTCCATGTTGGCTGGAAGCACCAGGTTGGAGTTAATGGCTAAGCAAATTCTCAACATTCATGAGTGGCGGTCTAGTCATAGGATTTGTAATGATTGAGTTTAACTTTCAGTCGTCTTTTGGTTGTAAGGCTTCAAGCCATATTTTGGTACTTTAAAATCTTTAATAAAATAGGCTCTGTGCATCCTTGATGCAGAGACCAGGAGAGTTTTTTCTTCCATTATCGAAAATAAAATAATAAAAGGAATCACTAAGTGAACTAGACCCCATCTGTCGGTGATACTTATGTCTACCCTATGCGAACCCTGAACCAATGCATAGGTCTCACCTGACTATTATGGAACTTCCTCGATAAATAGGAAGTAATAACTGAAGGAATCATTAGTTCACCTAGGCGCCGTGTATGGATAGCGGTGATATGTCCCCAAGTGGGTGATAGTAGTTCAACCACCAACCAACATCATCTAGGCTCCAGCGGTGCTATCCGCTCCCAGTAAAAGGACACCTCGTGAACCGAGTGTGGATCAGAGGATCCTATCTAGCAAGGTGACCTCTTCCGTCTAGATAGCCGATGATGAGTATTCCTATGAATATTTTGTCCCTTTCGCTGGAGTCATAATTCCTTGCACCAGCAGACTTTCTGAGAGTCGGATCCCTCTCGTCCTCACTCCAGATCAAACAGTTACCTAACCCTAAGTCTGACTATCAACCCAAAACCCCACCACTAGACCAAACGAATTGAGTTTGGATTTACCTACTTTGGTCTGAAGTATCTCCTTCATTCCAAATATCCCTGGATATACTTCATTCTGTTTGAAGTATTTCCTTCATCAACTCTACTAAGTATGATTAGTTTCATCTAGAGTACTTCCTTCTTTCAAGAAACCGTTAGATATGCTTAGTTTCATTTAAAGTATTTCCTGCTTCGTACACTCTTGGGTTGATTGCCTTTCATTGAAGTGTTTCCTTTGTTATTTGTCTTTGGATTTATTGGATTTCATTTGGATGCTTTCAGACGTTCTTGGGTTCAATCGTATTTTGCGAAGTTAGAATATGAAGCCATAACGAAGCAGTAGTCCAAGACAGAACAGGAGCCCATCAACGTGCATATTCAAGCAACTGTCAAGTCGCCTCCTAACACACATCAATTGTCACCCTTTCAAACGCTTTATAAGGGGCGATGCCGGTGGACATAAGGAGAGGGAGAATAGAGTCGAACACACAGACAGAAGTCATTGATCCTTAAACTTAGTCTTGGTGGCTTGTTGTGCTTTGTAACCTTATTCAATACAAGAACACAAGAGTATGGTTATTACACTACTGCAGAAAAGGTCATCATAGCTGGTTCAAAAATGTCAACACAGACGGTTTCGTGAGCTGTCTGAGTTTATAGGTTAGTAATGACATAAGGTTATCATAGACGGTTATTAACTCAGAACCGTTTGTGATAGTTGACTATCATAGACGGTTGGTAGATGAAACCGTTTGTGATAGCTGATGTATCACAGATGGTTTGTAGATAAAACCGCCTGTGACAAATGATATATCATAGACAGTTTGTAGATAAAAACCATCTGTGATAGCTGATGTTCTTTTGTATTGCTAAATCAATTTCTAGTTATGCCCTCTAAAACAAGCTAAAATTAACCATTCATGAACAAATACACACATATACCATTATATCTATTTCACAAATCAATTATTTCAAATGAACTAAAATTAACCATTCATGAACAAATACACACATGTACAAACACAACAAGTACATGTATACATTCAATTCACATTCATTTCAGAAACAAGCACATCCATTTCACAAATTAATTAACTCAAATGAACTAAAATTAACCATTCATCTGTTTTTGCATCTATCAATATGCATTCAGCAGTTATCCTAAAAAATCTAACTAACCTAGTCCAACATTGTTGTCACAGCACAAGTATGAAACTCCCCACAGGAAACAAAATCTAACTGACATTGCAAGCAGAAAATCTAACTCCCCACAGTACGAAAATCTACATTGCAAGCACAAGTATGAAACTCCCCAAATGAGGGTACGCCGATGATGGGGTAGAAGATGCCGACTGACCTCGCTGGGGAAGAAGCTGTGTGCACCGAGGAAGAAGAGGTCGTCGGGGAAGAAGAGCCGTCGCTGGGGAGGAAGAGCTGCCACCGGTGAGGAGGGAGCCACCGAGGAGGAGGGAGCCGCCAGATGCAAAGGGGTGGGGGATGCGCGGAGCTAGATGCGCACGGGTGAGGGGGATGCGAACGAGATCGAAGGAGGCGGGCTTGGGGAGGAAACTTAATCATTTGAGTAGGGGGCGTAGACAAACCCTAGCTAGAATCTGAATATAAATAGGCAGGTTGGCAATCACAGATAATTCTTGACATATTAGTAAAGCATTAGTTTGAGCTCAAAGTCTGATTTGCAGTTGTCGTATTTAATTAGTGAAGAATATTGACAAAAATGGTGAGGAAATATATCTGAATATTTGCTAAAACTGCTAATTTTACGACAATATGCTTTAACTATGATTATCACTGCTAAAATTATATCTGAATATTTGCTAAAGCCGCTAATTTTATGACAAGTAGTTCAACACATGTGCAAAGAACTTGGCGTACTCATACCTAATCCTACAATCGTCGCTGCATAAGACGACGTAGTCGCCCACCCTTCCATCACATCGTAGCCAATGCTCGTGCACCAGTGGCCATCCTCCGATAGCGCCAACACCCGACCTTGCAGCCCGGCCATCTTCTTCCACGTCGCCTCCCGGACTGCGTCCGCAGCGAGCCTCCAGTATCGCATGCACTCCCGGTTGGTCCTCTTGGCCGTCTCGCACCCGCCGCCGGCCGGCTCGCCCTTGACCTGGCTGATGTAGTGCTCTCCAATGTCGCGCGCCTCTCGGCCGTTTGGAGGAGGAGGCCGAATACGTAGGTTGCGGCCTTGTGGCCAGCGACGGCCTCCCGATTGAGGCACATGAAGTCACGCTGCATGTCCTGGTGCGCGAAGACGAGCATGCATGAGGCCGACGATGAAGCAGGCCTCCGGGTTGCCAGCGCCGGCCAGATGGTTGACGACGATGAGGTAGCGCTCGTTGTCCAGCCACTCCATCGCCTTCTCCCACTCCAACACCACGCGCCTCCCCACGGTGCGCTCCTTGGACGTATTGTACATGGCCTTACAACTCCAATATATGTACACAATGCAAGACGTCAGAATTGCTCCATAAGAAAAATTAAAAGGCCAAATTAAGGGTGTTGTTGCTAGTCAGATTAGTGACATGTTTCTCTAAAAAAATAATATAAAATCAGTAACATGTATGCATGCATGGATTGGTTGCCGCCACAAACAGTATTACGTATTTTTGTAGGTATATAAATACATACATGGCTCGTAGGCTGCAGAGGTCAGCCATGGGCTGAGGAGAGCTTGCGGCCACAAGGCCAACGATGTAAACGACGACATCATGAGGAAGACCGACGGCGATCGCCGACCTCCTCGCCTTGGTCCTCGCCGTCATGCTCCACGTGCTCACCATGGCGAGCGACGGTACTATAGCTAGCTGCGTACGTATTCAATACTGGTTGTTGATGGAGTGTGTGAAAGAGAGCTATGTGGGGATTTATCTTCGGTGGCGGATGATCATTCTTTTAAAAAGCGAGACGAAGAGACACATCGCGTAGGAGCCGAAGCGGCATGGAACATATCACATACACTTTCAACCACAAACCGTTGGTGATACAAAATTATCACACACGGTTCATGTTAAGAATCGTATGTGAATTATCACATACGGTTATATTTAAAAACTGTATGTGAAGTTTCTAGGGGACCGTCTGTGATGAGACGTCTAATATTGCCTATTTTGTAATAGTGTTATTCTCTTCGAAGAAAGCCTGGACCTATCTAAAAAAACCCACATCTCTTCTTGTATAATCTCAAGAACCGTGTCCCAGCATTTAACTCATATCGATAGTGATTCATCGACAAAAGTGAGAAATCAAAGGCTGCCCTCCTAGCCTCATTTTGGCGTCGACAAAAGTGAGAAATCAAAGGCAGCCCTCCCTAGCCTCATTTTGTCGTCGACAAAAGTGAGAAAACCCCATTTTGTCGGATCTGGTAAAGGTAGAGACTGCATACGGTAATTTAGCATCAGTATGGTTTGCTAGTTTCTTTAAGAAAGTTGACCCTGGGCCCTACGTCGTCGATCATAACTCATAAGGCCCTGCAGCGAAGGAATTAAAGAAAGTAAAAGAAGAGACCGATCGAATCGAGAGCTGGGTATACTCAGGGGTGCAATGCAATAGGAGTGGATATGGATGAATATCGTTCATTCTGTATTATATTTCGTATTTTTTTTAGAGTTGGAATCGGATATAGATAGTATCGGATACCTATTTTTCCATCTCGTATTCGCTTTGTGAGCCTTCGGCTGGTCGGTCGGACGGAAATAATCCATTTCTTTTGATATTGAACAATAGAGGTGCAATCAGGGTGACCACAGAGAGACTAATCGTTGGGATGCCGAAAGAAAAACGCTCGTACCCCTGTCTTCTCAGATGCAGGTACCTACCTATATGTTATTCTATTCCTAAGTTAAGTCATAACAGATTTTCCTCATAACACGTGACATACAAACATATATAGATGAATATTGTTTATTTTGTATCTTATTCCGTATTTTTTTCTTAGAGTCGTAGTCAGACATAATAATGCCGGATATTTATTTATCGCTTTTGTATTAGCTTCGCAAACCTTTAGACGGTTGGTCGGACCGAAATTGTTTGAACCCCTGTTCGTACTCCCGCGTGCGGTACGCGTCAGCTGCACTGCTGTTGCCTTTGCGGCTTCAATTACGTGGGTGAGGTTCACGTACGTATGTGAAGAAGAATCCAATGCCTGCCACTTACCCACGCACCCACGCATGCATGCATAATGCATTCGCATTCTTGTTCCCCTGCGTGCTAAACCAATCTAGCTAGCTAGACACCGGCCGGCGGAGGGGTGAGAGGTGAGCGTCAGCGATGGCTGAGCTCGCCTCGGGGCCGTCAACTCGCTGTTGGGCGTCATCCGCAACGAGGCGCAGCTGCTGGGCCACGTCGCGAGCGACGTGCAGTTCATCAAGGAGGAGATGGAGAGCATGAACAGCTTCCTCAATCACCTCGCCAGGACGACGCCCACCGGCGGGGAGCACGACGAGCAGGTCCGCACGTGGATGAAGCAGGTCCGGGACCTCGCCTATGCCTGCAGCAACTGCATCGACCTCTACCTGCAGCGCGGTGATCCGACGGTCCACCGCCCCAGGGTCCTCCCCCTGGGTTACGTGTCGTGGGTTCGTTGGTACCTGCAGAAGCTGATCGCTCAGCACCGTGCGGCCAATCAGTTACGCGAGCTCAAGGAAAGGGCGCGCGATGTCGGCGAGCGGCGGCTCAGGTACGGCGTCGAGGTCCCAACGAAGTCGAGCGACAAGAAGAAGAAGAAGAAGACGACGGCGGCGGCGGCGGCGCTGGCTCCCGTTACCGGAGCGGCGTCGCCGTCTCAATCTCAAGCCGCAGGCGTAGGAGATATTATTGTTGAAGAAGAAGAAGATGATGATGATGATTCGCTGGCAATCTGTAATTCTGAAAGAAGGGCGCTAGCCTTTGCCGAGCCTCGCAACCTGGAGGAGCGCACCCAAGAGCTAGTCAATTGGCTCAAGCAGTACCAGGACACCGACTTGGTCCCAGCCGTCGCCATTGCAGCGCCGGACGAAGAGGATGAAGACGTTGCACGTGAGGCGTTGGCTCATCCCTCCGTGGCGTCCAAGTTCGACCTCCAGCTCGCGGTCACCGACCCACCCTTTATTAGGCCATTGCGGGCATTGCTGCCAGCAAGCCCCGTGGATATTCTCGACAACACCTTAAGGGCGCTGGAGCCCTCAGAAAACATAGGGGTCAGGACTGGAGAACTCGACAATAAGATTGCAAAAATCGACAAGAAGATTAAGGAGCATCTGCAAGCTGGTACCAAAAGGTCCCGGGTTGTTCCATTGGAACCCTTGAACATACTCCGTGACATCTTGCAAGACGAATCGGTGAACGAAGAAACAGATAAATTGGGCGAGGATCAGATCGAGGAGAAGATCAAAGAAACCGCGGAGAAGATAAAAGTGTATCTGGAATCAAAGGAAGAAAGGAGCTGGATCGGTCTCGATCATCTCGAGTATGTAGGCATCCTGCGGGAGCTACTTCCCCTGCCCAAGGAAGACAAACCGGTGAAGGAAGCCACAGATATGTCGGGCGACGATCCAATCGCCAAGAATATTAAAGAAATCCTGCGGGGGCTTCTTCCAAAGACCCAGGAAGACAAATCGGTGAAGGAAGACACGAATAAATTGGGCGAGGATCAAATCGCGGAGGGGTTCATAGAAACCATGGAGAAGATTATAGTAAAAATGCTGCGGGAGCTGCTTCCCAAGCCCAAGGAAGACACCGATAAATTGGACGAGGGCCAAAGGATTGAAGAGATCACAGGGAAGATTAAAGAAATCCTGAAGAATATTAAAGAGCACCTGCTGATTAAAGAAATCACCGAGAAGGTTATAGAGCATCTGAACGGTAAAAGGACCATGATTGTTCTCGATGGTCTTGACTACGTAAACAAATGGGGGGAGACCAAAAGGGCTTTGGATATGTTGGGCTGCGCCAAAGGCAGTGCAGTGATAGTGATCACAAAATACACCCAAGGGGCCGATCAGTATTGCAATCCAATGAAGGAACCTATAAAATATTCTCTTGTTGGTTTCTACCATGACAAAGCACGCCGTCTAACAAGCCCGTTCATGAATGAAGATCCCAACTACGATGCCAACATTTACCATGATATCCTGAAGGAATGTGAGAATGATGAATTCTGCATGAAGATATTCGCTCGTGCTTTGTATGCTAACCCTAAGAGGAGCAATGAAGAACTAAAGAAGTTGCATGACACCCTGGTCTTCAGAGAGCGATTGGGATTGGATGCCAAAGCTAGGAAGATGCTAAAGTTCTCCTACAGCGATCTGCCTAGAGAATACAAGAACTGCTTGCTGTATCTAGCCATCTTCCCTCGGGGTCATAAGATCAAGCGATCAAGCTTAGTAGGACGGTGGGTTGCAGAAGGCCTGGTAACTAAAGAAGACTGGCCCAGCTCAGTGCTTCAGGCTGAGCGATGTTTTGACGCACTCGTCGACCTATTGCTTGTTTATCCTGGTGACCTTGGTGCTGCAGGAAAGGTCAAGAGCTGTACAGTACATGATATAGTTCATGAATTCATTACCAAGATTGCCAGGAAAAAGCACTTTGTGGAGACACGGTTGTCACATCACTTGGCTCGCCACTTCTCCGTTCTCAGTGAGCTACGACTCCGTAGGTCAGATAAAATCAACGACTTTTTGAGAGAACTCCATAGAAATAGAATACCTCAATTGCCATTGGTCAAGGTGCTAGATCTAGAAGGCTGTCAATGCTTCGGGAAGAACCAGCACTACGTCAAGATCATCTGCAACAAGATGTTACTATTGAAGTATCTGAGCCTAAGGGGTACAAATATTACCAAGCTACCCACAGAAATTAACCACCTCCATCAGCTGGAGGTATTGGACATCCGGCAGACCCATGTGACTAGGTCCTCCACAATATATCTCGTGCTCCTGAAGTTGAAGCGTCTGCTGGCTGATTGCATTCATCCACGTCCATTCTCTGCTGTCCGGCTCCCTTACAGAATCGAGAAAATGACAAACATGGAGGTACTATTCCATGTCGATATTTCGTGGATTGGTGCCAACGTGAGATCCATTGGCAAGCTATGGCAGCTGAGGAAGCTAGGTGTGGTTATCCATGACAAGGAGAATCACCTCAGTAAATTGGTTCAAGCGATCGGTGATCTGAGTGAGTGCCTCCAATCTCTGTCAATCAGCATCAAACCTCGACAAGCCAGCAGTCCCGGTACTCCTTCCAACACAAACATCAAGTTAACAAACCCTCTCAAGCTTCTTGAGAGCCTAAGCATCCGTGGAAAGACCAGTGGGTGGCTTCTTCAATTGTTGGTCAAATATTGTGGTCAACTTGCCAAGGTAACTCTATGTGATACCTCTCTGAATTACCAGGATAGTCTGAAAGACCTTGGCAAGCTGCCCAAGTTGCGATGTGTCAGGCTCCGGCACGAGTCATACACCGAGAACAATCTCACCTTCAAGAATGAAGAGTTCCAAAGTCTCAAATACTTTATTGTCGAGGACTCCAACATAACCAATATCAGCTTTGAAGATGGAGCAGCTCCTGAGCTCGAGAAGATGGTCTTGTCCAGAACCAACATAACCAATATCAGCTTTGAAGATGGAGCAGCTCCTAAGCTCGAGAAGATGGTCTTGTCCAGAACCAACATAGAGTCTCTTTGTGGAGTCGACGACCTTTATAAATTGAAGGAGGTCGAGTTGAACGGCAACAGGTCGCTTCTTCCATTATTTGACAATGCCAACCAAATTGCCAAGGTGACTCTTCGTGATACCTTGCTGAAGCACGGTGATCTACAAATCCTCGCCAAGAAACCAAACATGCGCTGCCTCATGCTCCTGGACAAGTCATGCGACGATGAGTTCCCAAAGCTTACCTTCAACAAAGATGAGTTCCCAAAGCTCAACCTTCTTATTGTCGAGTGTTCTGTTATCACTAATATCTGCTTCGACGACGGCGCTGCTCCTAAGCTTGAGAAGATTGTCTGGTCCTTCACCACAATGCAGTCTCTCTCTGGAATCGACAAACTTCCAAAATTGAAAGGGCTAGAGTTCAACGGTGACCTTGTCCCTGATCGGGTGAGGAAAGCCATTAAAGACCATCCAAATTACCCTGTTTTCCCTGTTTTAAAGCACAACATACTGCACAATGAAGACCAAGGAACAGGAATCACAGCAGAAGCGGACGATGCAGCAAGGTTTCCATTCTGCTGGAAGTAGGATCGATGCTGAATTGAAGGAAATCTTCTCCTTTTCATCATCGATCGAATCCCATGATTGTATCTGTGTGCCCGTGTGGTTTGTCCTTCATTCTACGTACTTGTGTGTTTGTGTCAGTTGCGTGTGCGTTTATATTCTGCATGTGTGTCGACTGAGTGTGGCGTGGGCGCTCATTTATTCCGCGGGCAGGTGTGTCTGAGTGCGCGCGCGTGTGCGTGGTTGCTTTTCCTACATGTGTGTGGCTTGTGAGTGTGCTTGAGATCGAGAGCATATGGTTGTGTCTATAATGCTCTCGGAGATGGATTTGTGTGCCTTTCACCTGCTGGACCATCATCCATGGTCTCTTCTTGTAATAAGTGCGACGATGCTTGCGCGCACATTTCACTTGTTAATGTTATGTGTGCTTTATATACATGCTTTTGATTTGGTGCTTGTGGTCGATACGAGATCGGACAGTAAACTTGTAGCACCCTCAGTCGGACACGTCGATCGCTGGAGGTGCGAGGAGGACCTCAACGAGAATCACACAAGACGACACGTACCATTGTGTTACATATGTGTGGAAAGAGTTACCAAATGACCTCTCCACTATTTACATGGAGCCTATTTATAGAGTGAGAGAGGGAGGCATACGAAGTTACATCGTTGCCCTTAAGACATAGCTTGACCTCGGGGTACTTTCGTTCATTTCGCCAAGTGAGCCCCGCCACCTTCAAGTGGGTTCACCGATGTGTCATACCTCGGCAAAGTTGGCCCCTAAACCTTGTCCGGGGTCGGTCTCTGGACATCGTCCGGAGTGGATTCATTGATGTGTTGTATCTCGACGTGATTGGCCCCTGGACCCGTCCGGGGTTAGCCCCCAGGCCTCATCCGGGGTGGGTTCACTGATGTGTCGTACCTCGACGAGGTTAACCCCCGGACCCTATCCGGGATTGATCTCCGGACCTCATCTATAGTTGGTCCTCAGTCCTCGTCCGGGGTTGGTCTCCGAACCTCATCCAAGGTTGGTCCTAGGACCCCATTCGGGGTTGGTCCCCAGACCCCGTCCGTAGTTAATTCGTCCAGGGCGTGATGCCTTCACGAGATTACTATCGGCTCGGGGTAGCATGAGACCCTCCCCAAACAGTGCTGCAACGATGAAGCGGTCTCATAATGCACCTCCTACCTGCTATACAAGTGCTACCAGTTAGATACTAGTATTTCCTGTGGCTTGATTAATAATAGCTCTAACAAACTTGGAAGTATCTTCCGGGAATAACTTTAGCTGATTACATGGGATACATGGGATAGCTACCTAGATATACAAGAGGTTTATCATAGCAACAGGACCAGATAGCATAGTTATCAATTCCATTTCGGAGACCATTCTGGTTTCCCTCTTGATATGGAATACACCGATACCGATCTATTTCAACCATTCCGGATTTTAATATAATAATATATATTTATATTTATAAATATATACGTAATTATATGCATACATAATTTCACTTGGAATCTCACTTCAAATACATAACCATAGAATAAAAATGACATATAGTTCAACTACTTCATACATACAGAGGTCATACGTAGTTAAATAATACAACATGAGTTCATAATTTCATACATTTTATCATAGTATAACATACTAATCTAGCATAATTTCACTTACCAAAGGAGTAGTATTGGACTCAGCCTTCCAAGCTGATTCAAAGAAGTGGTCACTGCAATTTTGATTTTTTGACTGAAATAGCGGAATGGCCCGGAATAGGCGGTATTGACCGGTATTGAGACCAGTACAAGATTGAGCCTACGGTGTGCCGGTTTAGGTGCCAGTATGGCATGTTTCAACCATTCCGGCCAGTACCAGAATGAAATTGATAAGTATGCCAGATAGTAAAGAAAGGAGGACCCCGATTACTACGAGGGGAACCAGAGGATCATCGAAAGAGATAGTCTTTTATTGAGAGATTCAACAAGTGGTCCATCACTCTGCTTCTTCGAGGGAAACCAGGGGATCATCGAAAGAGATAGTCTTTTATTGAGAGATTCAACAAGTGGTCCATCACTCTGCTTCTTCTTCTCTGCATTCAACTGCCTTTGAGTGGTCTCACGTTGTCCACTGAGAGTCTTAGCAATAGAAATGAAGGGCGTTACAAGCTGGAGCCCAATCAATGAAGCTACTTGACCATAAACCCTTGGAGGAGTACTGAAACACACCAAATCAGCACATTACATACATGCATACAAAATAACTTTTTTTATTAATTAACCCTTTCTTAATTTTTATTTTAAAGTTAACCCCGACGCACTTTATTTCCAATTCTGACTTCTTTGGCCATGCCACCACCTATGACGTGACAAAACAATCCTGTCACGCTATAGGATAAATCCACTAAATAGCAGACCAAGCTATAAACTAACCCAACACCAGACCAAGCAGAGGAACCACCAGTTCACCATGCAGACAGCAGCTAAGACTAATCTATCCCGGGCACAGCAGAAGCAGCGCCCCGGTCCATAAATCCCAACAAAATCACAGCAACAGGACAGCCAGATTTCCTTAACCCAGCAGCTGAACGGCTAAACCCTAGCAGCAGGTTCCCAACGACGGCACCCATCCCCACTTCAGCAAATCTACGGCGACAAACGCCAAAAAAGAAAAAAATATAAAGGCGAGATGCCGCGTACCGATGAGGGGCTGGTCCGCCAGCGCCGCCGCCGCCGTGGCAGAGACCAAGCGCCGCGCTTGGACTGGGGCAGCGCGATCCCCTCGGCCTCCGCATGGCCCTCCTCCTCGAACTCCTCGCCGGCCGCATGGTCGTCCTCCCGCGGCCGCGGTGGGCGGCCACGCTTCTGCAGGTAAAGAAAAAGGCACCCCAAAAATCGGCAAAATTCGCAGAATTCAGGAGCTCAGGAACTGGGTGGAGAGACTAGGGTTACCGGGCGGTGCATGGAGGCTAGTGGCTCGTCCATTTGAGTGGTGGATCTGGTGGCGCGAGGAGAGCAAACCCTAGATATATTCTGGGTCTGTGCGTGTGTGTCTGGAAGAGAAGGGCGAAGGCGTAAAATGGCTGAATAGCAAATGTATATTTTGGGAGGTGGTCCCGGGGTGGAATTATGTTCAGGCCTATGGGTTGTTTGGATTGGATGGGCCATAGGTGGCCCATATGCAGCCCATTTACTGTACCAGGCCCAATCTGAAACAGGTTACATCTGACAATATCAACATTTTTTTTGACAAGGGAGAACCGTATCAAAATCTTAGGGCAGCTCGGGAAAAAAAATCAACAAGTGCAGAGTCTCCAAAATTAATAATTCAGGTGTATATAATGCGGGCTTTGCTCTTTAGGAAATCAAACAGGGCTGATCGACTGAACCTGTTGATCTCATCTTGATCTTTCAGTTGCAAAATTTCTGGAACTTTTCATAAATTCTGTCTTGATTCTTGAAACAGCCAGCTAGCCCAGTTCGAGTGCGAAGGAAATGGAACAGGCCAGTTTAAACGAAAAGGAAAGGAGAGGAACTGCAAGCAGAGAATCGGTCACATTTTCAGCACAGAGAAAGAAGATAGTCCACACAAGGTAACATCGCCTGAAAAGCAAACTTTTGTCTCTTCAGCGCATCGCCCACAATTCAGAGCCAAGACAGTCTTGATTCTCTTGGCATTTTATGTATGTATATGCAGATCCCTTTTTCCTGAGAAGGCAACCTCTGCTACTTAGTTTTCAATTAACAGGGTCAGGTAGTAAACGCGATATGACAAGAGGAAGGTAACTGGAGCACAAGAATAAAGAATGATGTTTCGATGAGCACAGATGCGGAAGTTTGTACTGTAGCAAAAGACGACAAATAAACACCAGGTACTGCAAATGTCATCAGTTATGCGAGTTGAAGCTACCAAAAGACTAGATCTCCATTTCTGCAATCCTGATGTTGTTGATGCCGAGGCCCAAAGAAACTTTAGATTCTTGGACAATCCAGGTTGGCAACCCACCTCCGATGCCGTTGATGTGCAGTCTCTGAAGAAACTTCAGAGATGAGAATCCAGTAACTTGACTCCTGGAGGCGAGAGAATAAACAAGCTCGGACAGTAACACCTACTACCGAGGAAATCAACTTGCACTTTGCTTGGGGTGTCGATTGCCAAGTTTAGGCAAATAGATATAGAATTTTTTTAAAATAATCTTTTTTTATTCTGAAATACAGTAATATACATCCGTTCTTTTATTTTACAGAAATAATCATCTGTCGTTCCACCGTTGGGCAACTCGGATCAAGTCGCCCAATAGTTACACGACAAGTGGAGTAATCGCTCAACAGATTAGCGACTAGTCCCTTCGGCTACTAGTCGCTCAATGGTTGAGCGACTTAACCTCTAGTCGCTCAACCGTTGGGCAACTAGGGGCTTATAACCCGTGTGCGTACGTCGGTCATCGGCATTTCACTCGGGACAAAGGCGGAGCAACCGTGAGGAGGAAGGGAAAGAGAAGAAGAGAGAAAGGGAAAGAGGAGAAGAGAGAGGAGAAGAGGGGGAGGGAAAGAGAGGGAGGGAAAGAGAGGAGGAGAGGTCCACGCATCGACAACGGTGAGTCCCCTACACTTCTTTGTAGATTTACTTTCAAAACCATGGTAGGTTAGCAACTAAAATCATTAGATGTGTGGTTGTGTAGGGTACGTGGTATATTGTTAAAAGATGTAAATAGTGTAGCCGTAGAACTAACGCCAATTTAGTTGTTAATAGTTGTAATGCGGCTATGACTATACCCTAACCTCTTAACCCCATACCTTAACCCTTAACTCTAACCCCTAAACCCTGAAACCCTAAATCCTAAAACCCTAAAACCAAAATGCGGCTATGGCTATATATGTTGAGGAATATGTGGTTTATGCAAGAATGCAACTAAATTTGCAAATTTTCCTGAGATATGCTCTAAATAATTAAAGCAGTAATTGTGTTGTAATTACTAACTTGAAATTGATTTGCAGGTATGGCTTATGACCTTGGTGGTTCCAACTGGCCTTTTGGCCTGCTAGACCGGCACGTCGACGCGCAGCACCGCGCTAGGCGTCGTGTCATGCATTCTGAGGGTGGGGACGAGGTGACTGAGTTGGGAGTGGTCCGTACGCGAACACCCCAACGGGCTTGGAGACTAGACCAACGCTGGAGAGACATGTTTGTCTGCAAACTGTGGCACTTCTTTTTATCATCGAGGCAATTTGCTCAGTAACACTACTCAGATTTCACAAGTTGAAAAATAACATCGATGTGAGGATGACATGTGGCCCTATGGCCCACTTGTCATCCTCACATTGGATGTTATTTTCCAATTTGCACATGAATGCAATGTTACTGAACAAATTAATCCTTTATCATATGTCCGCTATGTACTTACTTCTTCGTACTTTGTAGGCTGAGCGATGCCGGCCTTCTACCTCTCGCGTGGATGGTAGAGGCCACTGACGACGACGGCACTCCGGTCGAGGACGACGAGGAGGTCTAGGCCGGCACAGAGCGGTCATGACGGTTCTCGTTCGACCGGTCGCTGCTAACAACTCTAGTGGACCAGTGGTGGCCCGAGACGCACACCTTCCACCTCCCATTTGGGGAGATGGCCCCTACTCTGCAGGACGTCGCGGTGGTCGCCACCGCTTATCGCAGAGCCGCCGCCTCCCCGCCAAACCCTTTCACGACCGCGCGACGACTTCTTGGGCAAGTTTGAGGGGGTTCTTTCGGTCGAGGCCGCGACAACGTACTACATCTTCCCGGCGTGATAGAGGCATGGCCCACCCCTGCGGTGGCCTTCATAGTTTCGGGTACGTATGCTATCCATTTTTCCTTTTTAGAGATGCACTATCCTTGCCATATAACGAGCTTACTAATTATTTGTTTGTGCACAGGTTGAGCAGATGCACCTTGAGGCATACTTGCTGTGGCTGTTCGGCTGGGTACTGTTTATCAGCAACCACGGTGACTCCGTCGACGCCCACCTCGTGGGGTACACGAGGGCCATCGCCGACGGGGAGGAGGTGCAGGTCACATGTGTGTACGAGCACTTCGTCGAGCAGCTTCACTGCTTCACTGCTGATGACGTGCGCTGGGAGTCGTACTCTACTCAGGAGATGGAGGACTGCGCTCCCACGGGGCTGTCCTCATTGTGCTAGCGCGACCAAGCATACTGGCTGACGCGAAAGAAGCTCGTCTTCGATGTGTTCGTCGAGGACTACGTGGTGCATAGGGTGATACATCAGTTCGGCCTCCACTAGGTTGTTCCAGTCCCTGTCGGGCGTCGGGTGCCCGACTCGGTCCACGCGTGAGTTACACACAACACATGTTCCTATATTTTTTTTTCTAGTTTTGTTATGATGGCTTCTAATTGCAGTGGCACATTTCGCAGGCAGAGTAGGAGGGATGGAAGCAGGACGAGCTGGGCAGTGAAGATGGCGTCGTGGCTGGCAGAGTGGGCAGACGCCCTCGAGAACTACGTGCAGGAGGGCACCCCGTATGACCCCAGCGCGTATGACGAGTACCTACGCTGGTACGCTCCACAGACATGTACCAGACTGGTGCATGTCGTCGACCCTCCCCCCGTTCACGTACTAGCACGGACCAACGCGTACCCTGTACACTTTGCGCGGAACGTGCACTTCGCGGTAGGTACTCTCGTGTTTCGAAATGTTTGAGTATGGTTACCACAATTACAAGTTTGGCACTTTCATGCACTCCTTGCAGACGGACATCGCTGTCGGGATTGCTAGGGACTCCGAGTCGATCCTAGACAGGGGTCACCCACAATGCAAAGGTGACGCGCGACGAGCTGCTTCAAGCTCTCCATTGGATCTATAGTGCAGCGAGGCGTGCTGTGATCCTAACGTCATGTAGGACGGTCCCGGAGGTGGCCACGTCAACGCGTACGCCGAGGCCAGCATGTCCTACAACCCCAGCCAGGAGGCCCTGACCAGCCTAGAGGGTGAGGCTGGGCACGTGCCCCACCCCCGCTACCGTCGGGCTAGGTCAAAGGGTCAGGGTGGGTACGTGGCTACCCACCGCCACCGCCACCGCTATCTTTCCGGACCGCAACTTAGTGGTGCCCCAGTGGCCACATAGGCATCAGTGGAGTCAACCCCCGAGGCCTTGGGAGCACGGGTTAGCAGGGCTCCTAACCGCCTTACCCTGCGGGGCCCCGACACCCCACGCTGAGGAGGGCCAAGCGGGGCCGTACGGGCGGGCACCAACAGGGAGGTGGGACATGACGACGACGAAGGAGGTGCCGCGGGTGGTGTAGCGAACGGCAAGTAGGGGGTCTTCGTTGTGCTTTGTGTACTTGTATTCGTTGTGTACATATTTTACTTCATAGCTACTATGACATGGTTGTGTATGAATTCCCTCGTGCATTGTAATATAACTTACATTACTACTTACCAATCGTTCCTACCTCTGTCACTCAGCCGTTGGACGACTTGGCATCAAGTAGCGGTCTAACGGTTGAGCGACTAGTCGACGTGTACCGTCCTTCGTTCGTTAGCCTACGTGCCATATAACCCCCTTGTAGGATCAACTACCGTGTTGTTATCGTTGTGTCATTTCTTCAAAGTTCTCCACCATATATGAATTTCCTTGCGCATCGCAATATCACTTACCTTCATTCTTACGAATCATTGCTACCTCAAACGTCCTCACAAAATTCTTCAGAAATTTACCGCACTACAATATATGACGATCACAAAATGTTATTGCGAGCTAACAGATTTCGTACCCTTGAGAATATACGAAAATCACAAACGGACCAACCAACCTTGTCACCACCCTTTTATTTCCAAAAAAATTAACAACCTACAAACAAGATTTGCTAAATGTATTACCTACAAAAATTGATATTTATTCCCCACAATTATTTCCGTCGGATTAATAAAATAAAATAATTATTATTTTAAATCGCCCAACCATTGAGCGACTAGCACAAGTCACTCAACTGCTGGGCTACTTGTACACTTGTCGCTTAACCGTTGGACGACTTCTACAGTCGTCCAACGGTGGAGCGACAGAGAATTATTTCTATAAAATAAAAAAACAAAGGTATATTACTGTATTTCAGAATAAAAATAGATTTTTTAATAAAAAATCAATAGATATACATAGCTAGCCCCGGGAACAAAATGTCGGACACACATATAGGAAATACTTTTTGAATAGCGGGTATTGCATCACTTCCAACATCGATCAACCAACCAATGCATAGGCAGCACACAGTATAATAACACATGATTTGCTCACAGAGGCATCACACTTAGGGTATGTACAATGGTACAGATAACTGCTGTCTATAGTAACTCTCCATGTCACTTGTAGACAACACTAAAGATAGCTAATACAATGATACAGACAGCTACTTTTAGTTTTCTTTAGAGAACACACAATCTTCTAATGTTTTTCTTGTTTCTCGTGATACAATCGACTACAGGATTGTAAACAACATCTTTCTCTCTCTTCATTCTCTTTCAACCACGTCAGCAAAAATCCTGCATGGCAACGACTATAGACGGCTGACATAAGCCTATTATACATGATCTTAGTACATGCAAACATGGCAGTCCACAGAAGCACACCTTCACACATAAAACAGATGCAGAATAGTCAAGTGACTTTGTGTTATTTAACCCAAACGAACAAAGCGGCCGTTGATTTACTTCAACCTGTGGGTGCGCGGGGAATGTGATGCGTATGATACCTTGCTTCCTTACTTGCAGCATCCATGGCCAGTTATACACTACTATAGTGCTCTATACGCGTATACTATTGAGATGCCGGCGTTAAACAAAGCAAAACAGATGTTAAAAAAAATGCACGTGCGAGTGATTTGTAATAGAAAATCTCACGCACTGAATATTTTCCGCATCAATTCCTCCAAGTAAGTAATGTTTTCATGAGTAAGACAGAGCCTTTTATTGAGAGATTCAACAAGTGGTCCATCACTCTGCTTCTTCTTCTCTGCATTCTACTGCCTTTGAGTGGTCTCACGTTGTCCACTGAGAGTCTTAGCAACAGATATGATGGACGTCACAAGCTGGAGCCCAATCAATGAAGCTACCTGACGACAAACCCTTGTGTAACGTTCTGTTTTTGGACGGTAAATAGTGTTTACTATTTTAGTTTCTGTTTTCCGTTCGTATTTGAAATTACCAATTATTTTCGAAAACCTTCTAGCTTCTTTAAGCTCGGGTTTGTGTTTCAAACTTCCTCGAATCCTGAAATTCAAATTTCGGTTTGAATTTCTCCCTTTTCGGTTTTGGACCCCTCTTCCTTTTGGCCTTCCCTCCTTTTCTTGGGCTCAAACCCTAATTCTCCCCAGGCCGGCCCATTCTCCCTCCCAGCCTCCCGGCCCATCTCCCCTCCTTCCCCTTTTGCCCAACCGGCCCGCTAGCCCCAACCTTTTCTTCCTTGACTGGCTCCCACGCCACCTTCCTCGCCTGGTCATCTTCTTCAATCGGCACGCCACGCCAGATCCGCCTACACTCTCCCTTTTCTTCTTCTCGATGCAAGATGCCACTCGACGCCACGCCGCCTCGCCCCCAGCTCCTCTCGCCACCCGCGGCGCTCGCACCGCCGCTAACGCTGGTCGGTCAAGACGCCTCCTCCTTGCCTTGTCCCATCCGCCATCGCGCCACGCCGTCCTCGCCACGCTTTAGCGTGCCCGGGCCATGCTGCGTTTGCGCACACGCACCACCTGCACTCATGCCTACGCGGTCTTATCCCATCCCCAAGCAGCTCCGCTCTGCCGCCGCCGAGACACCATCATCACTCGCTCACGCCATGTCGCCCTCGGGACACCGCGCGCTCCAGAGCCCCTCTCCAACGGCTCCAAGCTCTCCCGTGGCCTATAAAGCATCTCCTGTGCTCCCTCATTCTCCCTCACGTCACATCCCTCTTGTCACTGGTAAGCCACCGCAAGAAATCCCCCATTCCTCCTTTTTGGCCGCCGCCGCCGCCACCGCCACCGCCGCCCAGTTGCTCCGGCCATCTTCTGGCGCCGCCACCCCCGTCACCATGTGCGCCCGAAGCCCAGGAGCATTTCGCCTCAAACCCCTTGGAGTTTGGTCCACCGCCGCTGCCGAATTTGACCGTCTTCACCGCCTCCGGTCGCCGACTTCCACATCACCCGCCACCGTCCACAGTCATCCCCCGGTCCTCTTCTTCGTCCCGGTAGGACCACCTCGCCAAGCTCCACCCCGTGCTCCCCTTCCCCAACGCCGACCGCCACCGGAGCCCCCGCTTCATCTTCTCCCATGCCGTCGCCGCTCAACTCAACCCGCTGCCAACCACAGCCACCCTTCGGCGCTGCCACCCCCGTCACCAGCTCCCCCTCCCCATTACGGCCCTTGGTCGCCGCTGCCGCGCTCGCTCCCGCCGGCGGCAAGCCTGGCCCGTTTGGACCAGGCTGTGCGCGTGCATGCGTAACCAATCCCGGTCGGGATTTAAGACACGGCAATTAGTCGCTTTAATGACCCCTTAAAGCAATCATTAAATTGCTAATGGTTGTCTTAAGCCTCCTTTCCTTTCACTGTCTCGTGGGCCCCGCTGAACATAATGGCCGCGTTTAAAATTAACACCCGGTTAATTTCACCACTGTGATTGACCAGTGGGCCCGTTCAAAGCAGTAAACCACCTGGTTCATCCCCATTCGGCTGACAGTGGGCCCCACGCACCACTGTTCCGTGGACCGTAGACCGTGGACCATGCACAGTGCATATGGACCTCCGGTCTATGCACTGTACATATAAACCCAGCACTGTTCATTCTCTCTTCTGATTTAATTTCAATTTAAACTTCGGAAGCTCCGTTCTCCTCCATTATAGCTCCAAAATTTATGAAATTTGTTTCTAAAATTTTGTAAATTCAAGATCTTGCTAATGTCATAGGTCTTGTTTAATTTGGAGTTTATTTGTTTATTCTTGTGTATTTATTTTGTTTTATTTGCTGTTGTTCCTTTTTCCGGTACGTTCGTCCGATTAGGATTTGAAGACGTGGAAGACCCCCCAAGTTGATCAAGCACAAGAATATCAATATCCTCTTGCCTATAACCAAGGCGAGTCAATACTTTGATCATATTGAGCATATATTTTATGTAAATTATATTTATTTAAATTAACCAAAATTGCATGCTTTAATTCTTTAATCAAATATATGTTAAAGCTTAAGGTAGTTAAACACCCATTTAATGATTAATAAATTAATATGCCATCCATTGATATTTGAATCCATTATTCCATGTCACCATAGTAACTATATGGTAATTACTAGTTATAGGTTGTACTTAAACGACATGTTAGTCTTGCTTAAGTACCGGGATATTAAATGTCCCAAACATCATCTTTTAAACATGAAAGTGAATTTGGACAGTCATTGTGGGGAAATAACTAAGATGGTTGAGTTGATGTACTTTACTCCTCAAAAACCCTAATTGCTGTTCCTATCTGGGCGGATGATATGATGAATGGTGTAATGTTAATGGGTGCTAATGTAGCCCAAAGAATGTTGGTGGTGAATGGTATAATGTTGATGGGTGCTAATGCAGCCCAAAGAGTTGGTGTATGTAATAAACCACCCAGATAACACCTAAGGACTTAATCTTGTCATGACCTCCTGTGTAAAACAAGTACAACCACAAGTCTGCAAACTGCAACTTGGCTTAGTAAATTTATTGGACCCTGAAAGTGTCTCACTGGTGGAGGAGTAAAAGTGTGCAAGCATGCGGTACATCCAGCTTGAATGGGACACCAATACAAGGTGAAGTTGCCAACATTGTGGGTAGTCCAACTACACCAGACGCTGCGGTACAATATCCCGCACAAACGTATGGGCGTAACCCTATATGAGTGAGATAACGGAAAGGGCGAGGTAATTTGAAAGGTTACTGTGACGGTCGCTCAACTACATGACTAAGGAATCGTGTAGGGTAATGAGTATGACTATCTCTTGTGGGTACAGTGTACAACCTCTGCAGAGTCTAAACTGTTTAAACAGCAGTGCCTACAGTCAAATGCGGATATGAGAACTTTACTTGAGTTAGTTCTATTTTCAAAAACCTTTGTGGGTGGAATGAAAATGTAGTGGGCTCACCTAGCACCGAGTTTGGATTTTAACTGAGCCGCCGAGCTCAGCGGAGTTAATAATTGGAGGGAGCTCCAATCAAATGAAGCATAGGTAGAGTTTCCGATAGAGGGAACCTCTACTGAATAAATATTGCACAATTATTCTCTTTAATAAAATGCAATTTGGTTAAAATGCTAAGTGATAGGAATTTGTAATTATGATAATTCAAAACATTGCTTTAGTAAATAAAAGAACTTGAGCCATCTTTGTTAAGCCTTGTATGTATATTATTGCATTGTGTATTTAACCCAAACGAACAAAGCGGCCGTTGATTTACTTCAACCTGTGGGTGCGCGGGGAATGTTATGCGTATGATACCTTGCTTCCTTACTTGCAGCATCCATGGCCAGTTATACACTACTATAGTGCTCTATACGCGTATACTATTGAGATGCCGGCGTTAAACAAAGCAAAACAGATGTTAAAAAAAAGCACGTGCGAGAGATTTGTAATAGATAATCTCACCCACTGAATATTTTCCGCATCAATTCCTCCAAGTAAGTAATGTTTTCATGAGTAAGAGAGAGCCTTTTATTGAGAGATTCAACAAGTGGTCCATCACTCTGCTGCTTCTTCTCTGCATTCAACTGCCTTTGAGTGGTCTCACGTTGTCCACTGAGAGTCTTAGCAACAGATATGAAGGACGTCATAAGCTGGAGCCCCAATCAATGAAGCTACCTGACGATAAACCCTTGGAGGAGTACTGAAACACACCAAATCAGCACATTACATACATGCATACAAGACAAATAAAAAAAAAGGGATGGTAAGACTAAATTACCCTGACAAAGCAACCACATAATCCTTGATTTTTTTTGGAATAAGATGTCATCAAACAATGGAGCATTCTGGCACTCAAGGACCAAGTTATCCCAAAAAGAAACAATATTTTCTTTGAAGTTCTTAAGGTCCTGTTTTGAGCTGTAATTATCTTCCACCAGACCCTATTTCAAGTTAAGATTGAAGAAACTCACCCAAAAGAGAGCATACATACCAGTTCGACACTAGAACAACTTATAGGATAAATAGATTATGTATATTGTCAGTCCAGAGAAGCCATGTGACAAGCACACTTCACACACAAAACAGATGCAGAATAGTCAAGTGCATCACACGCACGAAAGCCATAGCCATAGGCATCGTCTGTGAAGCAAAGACAGATCAACACTTTGTTTTCTCTGGACTTGTGTTATGTAACCGAAACGAACAAAGCGGCCGTGATTTACTTCAACCTGTGGGTGCGCGGGGAATGTGGTGCGTATGATACCTTGCTTCTTTACATGCAGCTTTCATGTACTCCTTGTAGACGGACATGTTGGGATTGCTAGGGACTCCGAGTTGATCCTGGACAGGGTCACCCACGGTGCAGAGGTGACGTGCGACGAGCTGCTTTAGGCTCTTCGTCAGGTCTATAGTGTGGCGAGGCGTGCCGTGACCCTAACGTCGTGCAGGACGGTCCCGGAGGTGGCCACGTCGACGCGTACGCCGAGGCCGACACATCCTGCAGCGCATCCAGGAGGCTCCGAAGGGCCACGTGCACGTGCCCCGCCAACGCCTGACCAACCTAGAGGGTCAGGCCGGGCACATGCCCCACCCCCGCCGCCGCCGGGCTAGGCCAAAGGGTCAGGGTGGGCACGTAGCTACCCACCGCCATCTTTCTGGGTCGTAGCTTAGTGGTGCCCTAATGGCCACGTAGGCACCGGTGGAGTTGACCCCCGAGGCCTTGGGAGCACGGGTTAGCAGAGCTCCTGACCGCCTCACCCTGTCAGGGCCCCGACACCCCGCGTTGAGGAGGGCCAAGCGGGGGTCAGACGCAAGCAGCACCGACGGGGTGGGACGATGGCGACACGGAGGTGTCATGGGTGGTGTAGCGGGCGACAAGTAGGGGGTCTTCGTTGTGCTTTGTGTACTTGTATTCGTTGTGTACGTATTTTACTTCATAGCTACTATGATATGGTTGTGTATGAATTCCCTCGTGCATTGCAATATAACTTACCTTACTACTTAACAAACGTTCCTGCCTCCGTCACTCAACCGTTGGACGACTTGGCATAAAGTAGTGGTCTAACAGTTGAGTGACTAGTCAACGTGTACCGTCCTTGGTTCGTTAGCCTACGTGCTATGTAACCTCTTGAAGGATCAACCATCGTATTGTTATCGTTGTGCCATTCCTTCAAAGTTCTCCACTGTGTATGAATTTCCTAGCGCATCGCAATATCACTTACCTTTCTTCTTACGAATCATTGCTACCCCAAACGTCCTCACAAAATTCTTCAGAAATTTACTGCACCACAACAACATACGATGATCACAAAATGTTATTGCGAGTCTAACAGATTTCGTACCCTTGAGAATTTATGAAAATTACAAACGGACCAACCAACCTTTTCACCACCCTATAATTTCCAAAAAAATTAACAGTCTACAAATAAGATTTGCTAAATGTATTACCTACAAAAATGGACATTTATTCCCCCACAATAATTTCCATTAGATTAACAAAATATTATTATTATTATTATAAATCGCCCCACCAGTGCGTGACTTGTCAATGTGTCGCTCAACCGTTGAGCAACTAGCAAAAGTCGCTCAACCGCTGGGCGACTTGTACACTTGTCGCTCAACTGTTGGGCGACTTCTACAGTCGTCCAATGGTGGAGCGACAGAGGATCTATTATATTATTAAAGCGATAGAAAAAGAAGCCACCGTGTTCGCTCTCAAGGGCTAGAAATTCCCACGTTAATCAGTGAAAAAAGAGAAACATCCACACTGTTGATTATGGTGGGTCCAGATTATAACGATCTAGATTAAAGGAAAGAGTTTATACCAGGTACAATATAGAAATAAGAGTCCATATCAAGTACAACGTAAAAATAACTGAATTTCGGAATAAAAAATAAAATTAGCAACTTAATTTTGATACGAATTCCTAAGTAAAATCACTAGACAAACATAATTCAGAATAAAAATAAAAAAATAGTAATCGGATTACTACACGAATTCCAACAAAAATAACAGGAATTTGGAATAAAATAAAAATAGCAAATTGATTTTGATACTAATTCCTAAGTAAAATTCCTAAAAATGTATAATTCAAAATAAAATTTTTGATTAGTATACTAATTCCACCAAAAATACCTAGATTTCGAAATTAAAAATAAAATAAGAAAATTGATTTCAACATGAATTCTAAAATAAAAACCCTAATAATTGTAATTCAAAATAATTTTTATAAAAAATTAGCAATTGTATTAGTATATGAATTCCAACAAAAATAATTGAAATTTGGGATAAAAAGAAAAGAAAATTTGCAATTTGATTTCCATATGAATTCCATAGTAAAATATTTAAATAACTAAAATTCAGGACAAAAAATAAAATAACATTATCAATTTGATTTACATACTAATTACTAAGTAAAATCCTAAATAAATATAACCAGAATAAAAATTAAACAAAAATCGCAATTGGATTGTTGTACTAATTTTAACAAAAAAATAAATGCTATTTGGAATAAAAATAAATTAAAATTGGCAATTTTATTTTGATGCTAATTCCAAATTAAAATCCATAAATAAATTTAATTCGACACATAAAATTAACAATTGGATTAGTATATGAATTCCAACAAAAATAACTTAAATTAGGGACAAAAAATAAAAGAAAATTTGAAATTCTATGTCTATACGAATTCCAAAGTAAAAATCCCTGAATAACTAAAATTTCGAATAAATTAAATATAAGTTATAATGAGGATATCACGAATGGTGTTGGATGAAACCACAAAAGAGTGCAATGATGTCGATCTATCCTACAAGAAGACATTGATCCATAAGGAAACAAAGAGCCACGGCAGCGACAACGAAGATAAGAACAATTTCATGCTGCTCACCTTAGCCATTCCACGAGGACAATGTCGTGCTACTCGCTGGAGCTACCGAAGAGAAAGGCCGGAGTCAAAGGAGCCAAGTGTTGTGACGATAAGCGGTGAGCATCAGCGTTGTTGAAGAAGTCAGTGGCCAAAGAAGCTTGAAGATGGGGAAGCCCTAGCAAAGAGGAGATGAAGGTTTACATTGAAGACGAGCTATCGACGATATAGGGTTATCGCGTAGCTAGGAGCTGCCATCGTTGGTGACACGGCGTCGCCGGTGATGGCGAAAAGATTCTCCATATCGTTAGACAGCGACTAAAGCAGACATACCGGCATCAGTGAAAATGGGAGGTCATAGCAGTTAGTAAGGAAGCCACATCGTTGAGTTGGACAACGTCGAAGAGGAGCGACCAACATGGTATCAGAAGACATCGAGCAAGTATAATATCGACATGTGTATATACATGCATGCATCCATATGGATATAAACACGAGTATGTACATAAACAAAGGAGCAAAGAGCTCAGATTAGAGATGGCGCAACAGTAAGGAATAAGCTCGGGGCCACCAAAGGGAGTGCGAAGGGTGTCCCCGGCAAGGATTAGCGGCATTTGCACGTATGCGTGTTGATGTCACAACGATTACTATTAAACAATAATCGGAGAGAAGTAGAAGATAACTATATGGTAGAATATTGCATCGGAAGGGGTAGCAGCTGAGAGATATCGATAAAGAATTGGGCTTGCTGTTGGAGATTGAAGCAGAAAAACTATGGCGGAGAGAAGAGATAGAAGATACACGGTTCGGTAGGGCAACCGACGTGAGAGAAGATAAGTTCAAGGTAGGTCACCCATGGTGTATCGGT
Organism: Phyllostachys edulis; assembly: GCA_036346405.1. Lineage (NCBI taxonomy): Eukaryota > Viridiplantae > Streptophyta > Magnoliopsida > Poales > Poaceae > Phyllostachys > Phyllostachys edulis. The sequence goes on along the minus strand of CM070553.1, from coordinate 7,579,070 downwards.
GTATACGTGGGCAAGGTACTCTAATGCCATATAAACTAATAAGATAATTTGTTGTATATATAATCAACATATTGCTTGAAATTAACAGAGATACATGTGCATGCAAATATTTTGGAAAAGAGTAACAAGTAGAGAAAAAAATAAGGACATGCAGCTACATGATGCATACATGATAGAGAGTGGTTAATTTATTATGCTAAAGATTTTCTTCCATCAAAACTCATACATCAGTTACGTTCCTCAAATTGTGTTTTTCTTTAAGTTTCTAATGTTTATGATATCTTAAAAATCTAAATAGCTACGAGATACGTAAATATATTCTTAAGCATCTAAGTTATATCATTTGACATTAAAAACTTTTAAAAAATCTAGCTGCGCAAATGCGCAGGACGCCCTGCTAGTTATTTCTATAAAATAAAAAACGGAGGTATATTACTGTATTTCGGAATAAAAAACAGATTTTTTTTTTAAAAAAATCAATAGATATATATAGCTAGCCACGGGAACAAAATGTAGGACACACATACAGGAAATACTTTTTGAATAGCGGGTACTGCATCACTCCCATTTAGATCATACATGGTCAATAACCAACATCGATCACCCAACTAATGCATAGGCAGCACACAGTACAATAACACATGATTTGTTCACAGAGGCATCACACTTAGTACATGCAAATATGGCAGTCCAGAGAGGCCATATGACAAGTACACTTCACACAAAAACAGATGCAGAATAATCAAGTGCATCGCACGCACGAAAGCCATAGCCATAGGCATCGTCTGTGAAGCAAAGACAGATCAACAATTTGTTTTGTCTGGACTTGTGTTATTTAACCCAAACGAAAAAAGCGGCAGTTGATTTACTTCAATCTGTGGGTGCGCGGGGAATGTGATGCGTATGATACCTTGCTTCTTTACTTGCAGCATCCATGGCCATTTATACACTACTATAGTGCTCTATACACGTATAATATTGAGATGCCGTCGTTAAACAAAGCAAAACAGTTGTTAAAAAAAACACGTGCGAGTGATTTGTAATAGAAAATCTAAGCTCCGAATTTTTTTCCCAACCGTTAGCTTTTTCCCTGATTTAAATTAATCGTACCCGGCGTTGCTTTGTGTGTGCACCTCTAACACCAAATTCCTAGCTCCGCCACTGTACATACCCGTTCGACACTAGAACAACTTATAGGATAAATTGATTATGTATATTGGCAGTCCAGAGAAGCCATATGACAAGCACACTTCACACACAAAACAGATGCAGAATAGTCAAGTGCATCGCACGCACGAAATTAGCCATAGCCATAGGCATCATCTGTGAAGCAAAGACAGATCAGCACTTTGTTTTCTCTGGACTTGTGTTATTTAACCCAAACGAACAAAGCGGCCGTTGATTTACTTCAACCTATGGGTGCGCGGGGAATGTGGTGCGTATGATACCTTGCTCCTTTACTTGCGGCATCCATGGCCAGTTATACACTAGTATAGTGCTCTATACACGTATAATATTGAGATGCCGGCGTTAAACAAAGCAAAGCAGATGTTAATTTGTTCTGTAAACGTACGCAACGAATAAAGTGCAAGTTGATTTTTAATGTTCCAAATATTGTTTTTTAATGTTCCAGGAACATCAATTTATACTTTTAAATATTTGAAGCTTGAAAATCATTCTTGTTTTCCGAATAAATCGAATAAAAAAACCTTTTTATGTATTTTTTGCGAGGGATTTTTTATGTAATTTTAAAGATTGAACGTGTCATGAAAGCATCGTAAATTTGTGTCCTTTTAGTTGCATGGTGGCATTTTTTATAATATTTTTTTTTTGTAATTACAATAAAGACGCATATACACACACCACACATGCATGCACGAGTGAGTGCGCTCTCTAAGCACAAGCCTAGAAATTCGGAGGCCACGGATAAATCCGCAATCTCACATAGTTAATTCCTATTGAGACGCGCCGCGTGCTTGTAAAGGTAGGCATCAGGATTTGAATATAACGTTTTTATATTATAGAGGTATTTTACAGAACATGGAAATCAACAAAATTAACATCTTTTCAATAAGACTGTGATGGCGGATAGCCTATGTGATGGCTTCCACCAGCCAGGATTGCGGACTAAGTGTGGAAGCAAGGGTCTCGTTTTCGCTCCCCTTTCTTCTCCTCTTCACGCTTCCTCCTAAAAACCCTAGCCATCACCAAACAAGCCCCCCTCTCCTCCTCCCTTCCTCCTCGCCACCGCTGTCGGCCGGCTAGCGGTGGCGGCGGGGCTTCTTCTCCTTGGTGGTGGTGCCTGATCTGCATCGTGCTCTTGACGCTCGATGTCTGTCCACCGATTTCCAACGGTATGGACTTTCGTTGGGGTTGGATCTGGGACCCTTCTCCGTCGGCTCGTCTTTGGGCGTGGCGATCCGGGGCCCTTCTCCGTCGGCTTCTTTTAGCGGCGCGGCTTCGTCGATGGCATGATGACGGAGGTGGCGCAATGCAGATCCAGATTTGGCGCAGTTGGTAGAGATAGCGACGGCTTGGTGGTAGTGGCTTGTGCGGTGCTCGACACCTCCCCGGTGGATGGCTTTTAACCGGCTGATGCGTGGGCTGCGGTGAATGTCGCCTTCCTTTAGTGCTGGTGGCGGTTGGCCGTTGGGGATGTTGCGGGTGTCGTCTTGGTGATCTGGCCTTCATTAGTTGGATCCAGTGATAAGGTCATGCTGTGGCGTGGTCTTGGGGCGTTGGTACCTTCGTTCCGGAGTGAAAACTCTTGATCTGGCCTTTGTTGGTTGGATCCGGCAACGACGTCGACCTGAGCGGTGTTACCTTCTTGAAGACGTTGCTTTGGAGAACCGGTACCTAAGCTCCGGAGTGAAAACTCCTGATCTGACCTTCGCTGGTTGGATCTGGCGACGACGACGTGAGTCGTATCCCTTCTTGGAGGCATCGCTACGGAGACTAGCCCATCATCACCTCTTTGCTGCGCAGCTGCTGTTCACGTGTGGACGATCTCCTGGTTGGTCCTGGAGACAGGGCTAGGTGGTCTTTTTTTAGGCTAGCCTTTGCATGACAATTTGTTTATCATCGTTGGCTTTTGGCTGTTTTTTTTGTTTTAAGCTTTTAACTGATGGTGGTGTAATGGCTGTGTGTATCCTTAGTTGGTGCAGAGGCCAGGAGTTATACTTCCATTATCTAAAAAATCCATGGTAGCTTTTTGTCGCGTTACCATGATAATCGTGATTTAAAGCATTGGTCATTTATTGTAGCATCCCGTTTTCGCGTTGTAAAGGAATTTCAAAGTTTAGTGTTGAATCCAATAGTTCATCTTCAAACCCCAGCTCAAAAGCAAACATTTTGAATCCAAATCCTTCCCATGGGCTCGGCCTGTTTTCCTCTGCCCTCTCCCTGGCCCGAGCCACCCTTGCCACCCTCCTGTGCCACGCACGTGCTGGGCACGCCCTGGCCGCACGCGTGCGCTCCAGAGCACGCCCGCATGGCGCCCTCGCCGCGCTTGCACGGCGCTGCTCCCACCTTCCCCAGCTCGCTCTCCGCCGGGTCTTCTCTCCCCCTCGTCTATAAGAGAAGCCCCTGGCGACCTCCCTTGCCCTTGCTCCCCTCCTCACCTCTCTCTCTTCCCGAGCGCAAGAACAAACCAGAGCTGAGCTCCCATCTGCTGCCGTGCGCCGCTGCCGTCAAGCCGCCCTCCGGTGAGCCTTCTCGCCCAGCCCACCGCGTCACCCCGCGCCTCCTGCGGCCCTCTACTTCCCCCCACCTCCCCTCGTCCTCCCCGCTACCGAGGAGCGCCACTGCCGCCGCCCTCTCTTCTCTACCCCTGGCCGCTGCCGCCCCGCCACCACGGTCGTCCCCAAGCTCCCCCGACAACACCGCCGGCTTTCCCACCCCCGGGCGCTGCCCGTGCACGCGCTGCCCTCCTTTCCACGCCACTCTACCACGTCTTGCCACTGCGGCACCACTCCAATGCGCCGCTGACCCCGCCACTGGTGCCCCCGTGGCCGCCGTCCCCTTGGCGACCCATTCCCACCCTTGCCCAGCGCCGCCACACCTCCCTCCGCCGATGGCAAGCCAGAGTCACAAGCCCCCATGGCCTTGCTCTGCTTGTTTGAAGCTTGGACAACCCCTGTAGCTCTTAATCAAAGCACAAATCCCTGTCCTAAGGGGGTAGTCATTAATTAGTTATCTGGTTTAATTGTGACTCAAAGTCATTGCTGCATGGCCCTGGTAATTAATTAATGAACTAGCTCAATTCAATACTGCTACACACTGTCATTTAATCACCTAAATCTCGGTCTTAGCAACTAAGCTTTAATTAGTTGTTTTAATTGCTGGTTTAATTACTCACTCTTTGTCCTTAGGGTTGAGTATTATTTAAGCTCTAGTTAATTACTGCCTTGATCTCAAAGCCTCAGTGGACCCGTGGCCCACATGCACAGTGCATGTTGACCTCCGGTCCATACACTGTACACATGGACCAGGCCAGTGGGTCCCTCATGTCAGCGAAAGATTTTCGCTCTCCCCTTTTTATTTTCTGGTTTTTATTTCAAAACCCAAACTTCAGAGGCTTCGTCCTCCTTCGTTCTAACTCCGAATTTAATTAAATTTGTTTCTAAAAATTTCTAAAATCAATAGCTTCCTATTGGAAGTGGATTTGTGTATTTTTTGTGTTCATTTAGTATCTTTTGTATTTATTAGTTGTGTTTGCTTGTCTGTTCCCTTTTTCCGGCATGATCGTTCGAATAGAGTTCAAGAACGCGGAAGGACCTCAGTTTGATCAAGCCCAAGAATATCAAGACCCTCTTGCCTTAGACCCCGGCGAGTCAATACTTTGATCATATTGAACCTACATTTTATGCAAATCATATTCTTTTAAAATATCAAATTGCATGCTTTAATTTCGTTATACAAATGTATGTCAAATGGTCTTAAGGTAGTTAAATACCAACTTGATGATTAAATAATTATTATACCATCCTTGACACTTGAATCACTTAATCCTTGTCACCCTAGATAATTATGTGGTAACTTACAAGTTATAGTCATACTTAAGCGACATGCCAGTCCTGCTTAAGTACCGGGGTATTCATTTACCCCAACCATCATCTTTTAAACATGAAATATGTTTTGGGTAGTCACTGGATGTAAATGACTGAAATGTTTGGGATAAGTTAATTTGATGCTTCTCAAAACCCTAATAACGTACTGTTACCACATCTGGGCGGATGGTATGATGTTGGTGCGGATGTAGCACAAGAAATGGTGGAATATGGTATGAACCGCCCAGATGGCTTTAAAGACTTAATCCTGTGATGACCTCCCAATGTAAAACAGTATAACCACAAGTCTATAATAGTGTCGACCTGGCTAAATAATTTGTATCCACCAGTACGAGTTACACCATTGGAGGGACCAACGGCTATGTCGCCAGTCGTGGACACAGTGGGGTCGCTGGTGTAGGCCGTCGTCTGGCGCAAGAGGGGGTCTAGGGGTAGGGTTGACACAAGTGTGAGGGCGTAACCCCTCTCAGGTGAAACCTTAGCGAGTGTAACTAATACTAGAGGATGCTTTGTAAAGGCCTTGTGGTAATCTCCCATTGAATCACATGTCTAAGGAAACGTGTGAACATATCAAGACGATTATCTCTTGTGGGTAAAGTGTACAGTCTCTGCAGAGTGTAAACTATTCGAACAGCTGTACCCACGGTCAAGGGTAGGCATGGGAACTTACTCGAGTTAGTTCTATTTATAAAACTTTATGGGTGGGATGAAAAACTTGTCGGGCTGATGTAACCCTGAATTTGGATTTTCCTAGGTGGAAGTACCCCCAGTGTTATTGTAACACCCTGGCCCAAAATCCGCTCAATGCCCAGCCCACCGTGGGGCGGACCCGCGCACACATAGCACCCCACTTACACTTTCGTCCTCGCTTCGTTTAAAAGGGTTAACCCGGAGGTGCTATGTTTGGACCCAACAGGCATTATATACTAGTACAACTCACTTTAGACAAGTAATGTGGGACTAATCCCACCACACAACTCCTCATGGGCCACATGGGCCGCATACGAGTAGGCCGAGGTATTACATTCACCCCCCCTCAAGGGCTGACGCCCTCGGCAGCACACCGCATACGCGGCAAATGCCCAGAACCACCCCTTGGTACACGTCCGTGCGTCCATTGCCGGCACATATGCCATGCCGTGTGTCCACTCCGGGACCACACGCGCCATGCGCCATATGCCCGCGCCCCTGTCCCGCACGCGTCCATGCAGCGAAGGTTGATGCTCTGATACCATCTGTAACACCCTGGCCCAAAATCCGCTCAATGCCCAGCCCACCGTGGGGCGGACCCGCGCACACATAGCACCCCACTTACACTTTCGTCCTCGCTTCGTGTAAAAGGGTTAACCCGGAGGTGCTATGTTTGGACCCAACAGGCAGTATATACTAGTACAACTCACTTTAGACAAGCAATGTGGGACTAATCCCACCACACAACTCCTCATGGGCCACATGGGCCGCATACAAGTAGGCCGAGGTATTACAGTTATTAATAGGTGGATGTAAACCCAATCAAAATAAGCATCAGGTGGAGGTAACCTCTGCTGTTATAAATATTGCACAATTAATCTCTTTAATAAAATGTGAATTGGTTGAAATGCTAAGTGATAAGAATTTCTATCTATAATAATTGAAAATGTTGCTTTAGCAAATAAAAGAACCCTAGCCATCCTTGATAAAGCCTTGCATGTATAAGTCTTGCATTGTGTATTGGCTCGCGAGCATGGTTGTTGTGCTCATCCTCGCTCTTTCCCCAAACCTTCAGAGCCTATGGATAAAGGTCATTATGAATACTATGAGGACCTAGATGTTGAAGGCCAAGGAGCTGATGAAGAGTAGTTTAGCCTATCGTTGTTCTAGTCTTGCCCCAGTCTAGCTGACTCTGTTGGTACTTGTGTACTACCAATATTACCCCGGTCTTTAGGTAATATCGGTCGTACATTGGTTTCTCCAGTCGCTTGCCTGTGACGAGATGCGCTCTACCCCCTTTTGCTTCCGCTTCTGCAGTTTATATAATGTAATCATTTGGCCTGTTCGGCCCTTCTGTAAAACTCGACCCAATGCGGTCTACTTAACTCTGATGTTTGTAATATAACGAATGGTTTGGTTTACGTATGTATGAAATGATTCAGTAATATATTCTGTGAACGCTATCTACTGATCTAGTGAATAACGCAGTGTTGATCATAGAGGATTCTGGATTGTGGAATCCGGGTCCAACATTTATTTAACCCAAACGAATAAAGCTATCGTTGTTTTCCAGTTCAACGTATATGTGGTTTCTTTTGATACCTTCTTCTTAATTTACATGCAGCATACATGGCTAGTTATATACTACTCCTGCAATCTATGGCTATTTACACGTATACTACCTCAGTTCTTTTTCACTTATTGTTTTTTACTTACGTCGTCCTTTTTATAAATATATGTTGGTAAAAGTTAATAAAAATGTATTGGTATAGGGAAATGCCTTTGATGATAAATATACTAATATATTTTTCACATGACAAATCTAAATTGTTTTGTGTATATTAGTGGTTAATTTTAATGCAAAATTGGCTCTTGGACATCGTTCGTTTGTGTCATTTGCTAAAAACACACTACAAAATCGATATTCGGCTGATAGACACCGCAAATTTGCGGACATTTGCTAGAACACACTTTGCCAATTAAATTATTATTTTTCTTATAACTTAGTGCGACAATCTATATATTATATTATTAGAATGATACAAAAAGAAGTCACCACGTTCGCTTTCAAAGGCTAGAAATTTTCGCGTTAATTGAATAAAAACCATCGATTTTGATAGGTCCAAGTTATAACCGTGTAGATCAAATAGATAGATATAAGAGTTGTTACAATTGTATAAAAACACAACTATATTTTTAGGGTACAACTAGCGTCTGGATGCACAATACGAAACTTCTCATCTTACACTCCGATGCAACATCGGTGAATAACTTGTATAATAATTGTAATCAACGCATGCAATAAAATGCAGAATAATAATGAAAAAATGCCGAGAATTTGAAAAAAAATCATCTTCTCACCGAAACTCATCCCACAGGACCCACACCATCGGATCTCCTTCGCGTTAGTGCAACAAAAATACCCCCTCCTTCGTCGCAACAAAGTTGAGGCCCGACATCGAAGGCGCGAAGCGCAACACCACCCGCATTGGTTTGCAACAAAAAAACATTCATGACTTCTCCATACAACAATTGAGACTAACTCCTGAAACATTTTGATTTTGCGTGTGCAACATTGCACAATAACTGTTGTAACACTGAAAAAATTGGAATATAAGTCATTAATTCTCTCAATAAAAAGTTATCGCAACATCGAAAAATAACAATGTCAACATTTAGATGAGGACACAACATTTTGGATAGCGAAATGCAACATCTCAAGAATTTGTATTGCAACATAAAAAACATAGTCCCAACATCTTAAAACACCTAATGCAACAAAAAAAAACTCTCTGCTGCAACAAACAATTGACTCACTTGCCTCGGCCTTGATGGAGGCACGCTTGCCCTCAGCTCCTAGATGTCGCCGCAGGCTCTCCGTGCATCGCCCCCACTCCTCCTCCTCCTCTGTCCATCGTCTAATGCTTCGTCGCAGCTTCCTTTCCTCGTGGGCACAAAGTGACAGTGGCTTCCCAATTGCCGCGAGCTCCAGTCGCGACCACATGTAGCGAGGTAGAGGGGGAGGGAGGTAGAGAGAGGTTCGCATAGAGGGCACTCAACTTTGATCGGGTGTAGCCTCTGATCGAGGGTAGCCATTGCTGTGAGAGAGGGAGCTGCAGGGAGAGAGAAGAGGGGGATGAATTGTGATGCAGGTGGGTGGGAACTAATGAGATAAAGTTATTATGTGGTAGAGGTTGAAACACATGGGACCACGGACGTGACACACGGAATCAGTTGTAGTGACGAGCGGTAGCGTCCGATCGCTTTGCTCAAATCGGACATCCTGTATGTAGCATTATCCATATTTTTTTATCATACGCATTACAGTTGTATATATAACAAGTGCAACTCTATGTTTCATCATAAATATATGCATTATAGTATTTAGCCACTCAATTGCATGAAAAATTCAGCTAATTTTAGACTAAGTACAGTACAATCACTACTACAGGAAGCCACATCACAGACGGTTCGGAACTATCATCACAGACGGTTTTCGAACCGTCTATATCTATGGTCTCGTAATAACAGCGATTATCACGCACGGTAAAAAGCTATGCGTGATCGCCATATCACGAGCGGTTTTTGTTAAAACCGTCTGTGAAGTGTAGTATCACAGACGGTTTCGACTAAAAACCGTCTGTGATACGCAAATATCACAGACGGTTCTGAACAAAAACCATCTGTGATCCGTGAATATCACAGACGGCTTTTCTTGAGAACCGTCTGTAATATTCACGGATCACAGACGGTTTGTAGTGAAAACCGCTCGTGATATTCACTGAATCACGATGGTTTTAGTAGAAACCGTCTGTGATACTTGCCTTCACAGACGGTTTTAACAAAAAACCGTCTGTGATAGCTCATACCCCTCACTACATTTTTGCTATTTTTCTGGCTAGCCTCAGGAATTGCTAGCTATGCCCTTTGAAAACAAGCATGCACAAAAACAGATTCAAGCATGCACAAAAACAGATTCAAGCATGTACAAAAACAGATTCATCAGAGATAATCAATTGTTGACAACTCAAAGTGATCATTACTCAACAAAAGATCGCATTTGTTCAAGTATTGTCGCTATAGTTACAACTGGATTACAATTGTTTGCGTTGAGAGGTGTCGGCGGGGTGATACTCTGGGTTGGCGACGGAGTGAAACTCTCCGTTGTCGTTAATGATTTCTGAGTTGATAAAGGTGCAGAGCTTCCCTCGAATGTCCTTGATCTCTTCCGCAACGAGTCCATCACATTGTAAATCCAAGGCCTGTCGCTAGCAAGAGTAAAGTGGTAAGCTATATATATTTAAATTTATAATTAGGAAATAATTATTTCAAGATTGACAAACCTCGTGATCCTTCTTCCTAGCTCTAAGGATTAGGCGCATATGATAGCGACGAGATTGCACATAACTCATCATCTTTTTCTTTGGCGGATCGCAAAAATAGAATTACATATATAGGTATAGTCAGTTCGAGACGCGTTATTATGAAGTATGATATAGGATTATCGTGTTGTAGCGCGTACCGAAAAATCCATCTTGTGTGTTAGTTGGGCGCTCTTTCCATTGTATATTCCTTTGTTGGCAACATAATCGATGAACGACCTACATGATTCGAAAAAGTTATCCTCGGCCATTTCAAACGAATGAAGACTACAATAGAGTTATGTAAGGAGGAAATGAGCATACCTCTCGAGTATTCCTCTTAGAACGCTGAAGTCGTGCTTATTGCGGTTTAGGGAATCAAGGTATATCACATGGTTCCTCTTGGGTATAATAACTAAAAGGATCCAGTGGTACTTACTCATCATGTATGTCGCTATAGTCATTAAACCTAAGTTCGTCCTGCGTATAAAGTACAAATGAAATTTGTATAGCAAGTAGTGACACTTACCCTTGGTTGTAGGGCACCACTATGTACTTCATGTTCTTCTGACGAAGCAATGACCTCGTTATGTATTTCTCGACGAAGGACGAGTCTTCTTGGATGGTTTGCAACGATACCACATGTGGGTCGAGGAAACCCACCGGTTCTTTCCATTCCCGGACATTTTTCAGCATGTATCTATACATAAGCAATGAGTTGTGATATTTATCAGTATTACATGAATGTAGAACTTGATTGTACGCACTTACAGTGTCCAACATCGTAGAAGCGAGACGTCGAGGCCAACGAGGTTGAATAGGTCATATAAGTCATTGAAGCCCACGATGAAGTACCTCGTCCCGTTGAAGAAATGCTTCTCCTCGTGTCGACGGTGATTCGATGATCGCACCCTTCTTTTGGGTCTTCTCCAAGTACCGTGCATGCAAAGCGACAAGCATATCGGCGTGCATTATCTGATCGAGCACAACGGTTTTCCGATGATGTAGTTCCCGGGTATCGCGGACTTCCCGGACTTGGGAGGCGCCTTAACATTCGTTGATTTCGATTTGGCCTTAGCGATTGGCAGCGTCTTCTTGTGAGACGACTCGGGAACCGATACGGCGGCACGCTTTTGCTGTTCCTTCGGCGTCTTCTCCACGGGAATCGAAGAGGTGGCCTTCTGAGGTGAAACATGAGGTGGAGTCATCGAGGGTCCCGTTGGAGAGGAGTGGTCGTGTCCAGATCGCGGCACTACTGGGTCCAGGGCGATGTCCTTCTTGGGCCACTAGATAAAAGAGTGGACGGTATCCCCTAGTGTTATGATCTCTTCGTCCGGGCAAATCTTCAGCGGGATGGCTCGGAAATTGACATGTACCATATCCACCTGGACCCTGGCGTAACTCTCTGCGCCGGTGGCACCGCCGTCAGACCGCCCCTTCCTCGTATGGATACACCATCCCCTGCGCAGCCTCAATAGAAAGGGACCCATCCATCCTCACTTGGAGCTTGCAGGGCGTCGGCTCCTACAAAACGATACGCAATTAGCTAAGGCGTCCTATAGGTCTATCTTTGGTGCATTCCATAGATGTACGTTACCTTGATGTCGTCTATCGGTAATCGGACGTCATCATGTTCAGAATTATGTGCGGATGCGACCCTACTCCGACGTCGAGGAGGACTGCCTCCGAATTAACGGGGGTGGCTTGCGACCGCTGGCTCAGGAGTAGATCCATTTGACCCTGCAATGCTGCTATCTTTTCTTCAAATTTGTTAGTAATCATTTGTACCAACCGGTCGTCGTGCTCGGCCTTGGATCTCTTCCTACTCCTATGCGTGCAGTAGTCGTCCACGAATCCATGACTCCAAGGTACGTTAACCCCAAGGCCTCGCGTGCGACCCGGGTGCTCCTTGTTTCCCAAGGCCGTAGATAGTATATCCTTCTCCCTATCTGCATGGAAGGAGCCTTGGGAAGCTTGGGCAGTCAAGTCACGCTGCAAGAGGTCATCATGTTATTATAGACACTATGAAGTTATGGACTTATTAACTAGGTAGTTCGACATATTTACCACACGTTGGGACACTTCCTGGTCTGCTAGGTTTGTGAAAGAGATGCTGCCCGAAGACGAGACTTTTGCCCTCGCTTTTAACCAGCTTTGGGAACGTGGGTCTGTGATATCAGGAAATGGCCCGGCTATGCTTCTCCTCCTCCACCGCCCTCCTCGTATTTACAGCGTATTTCGGCGGTCTTTGAGTCTGTCTTGGTGAGTGTTCGTGTCTGCAGAGCTTTGTGCGCCCGACTTTGCTCCTTAAATTCGCCGTCGTTTTCATAGCCACAAAGGTGTCCCACGCTTCGCGTCAAGAATCTATCTTTGCTGAAGGCGTCGACCCGTGTTCACGTACTTCGTGACAAGAATGCTCTTGAAGGTCCTCCACGATTTATCCATTGTGAGCATCGCCGTCCGTTGCACGCGTGCCACGTTTGCTTCTGGAATAGTAAACTTCTCTGAAAATTCTGTCCACAGCGCGCCTCTCGCTTCTTTCGTTAGGTCCTTCCACCTTAGTGTGGTGATGGGGACCCGTTCCCTTCCAAGTATCCCGCAGATGGTCCGGAATCTCGCCGCTGATCTCTTGGGACTCAGAGGGACCCCAAAGTCACTGACCTCCATGATGACCAGTCGGCCCGTAGGCATTTTCGATTGTCCTCTGCCATCTCGCTTCCATGTCATTATCATCGACGGTGACGGCGGCCTCGTCGGCACCTCTTCCATCTGCGGCGTCGGTGACGGCGGCCTCGTCGGCGCCTCTTCCATCTGTGGCATCGGTGACGGCGGCGAAGACGGTGCCTCTGCCATCTCGCTTACTTGCTATCTATATAAGTTACATATGCCGTGGAGGATTGGCATGAAGCAAAGGTACACTCAAGTGTGTCAGGATCGACGAAGAAAATGCTAAGCAAAGGTTTAATGCTTCATGTACAGAAGACTAGCCTTTAATGAAGACATGGAAACAAAATAGAATCAAGTAAAACGATCGACGAAGGAAATGCTAAGCAAAGGTTTAATCCTCTAGGGCTTGCCGCCTCCCTGCTCCTATTCTAACACTCCTTAATCCACCAGCTTCTCTTGTGATCTTTGTATAGATAGAAACTAGTGATACAAATCTTTTGCCCGAGCCTATCTTTGCCCGAGCCTACTTCATCGAGCCCGACACACTGGAGTGTACCATTTGTTTCATGCCGTGGAGGATTGGCATGAAGCAAAGGTACACTCAAGTGTGTCAGGATCGACGAAGAAAATGCTAAGCAAAGGTTTAATGCTTCATGTACAGAAGACTAGCCTTTAATGAAGACATAGAAACAAAATAGAATCAAGTAAAACTTTCTTTTTTCATTGTTGTAAAAAATGCAGTTTTAGCAAAATTTCAGAATTAATCCCAACAAAATTAATTAGCATTAAAGCATAATTCCTAAAGAATTTAACACTCCTTAATCCACCAGCTTCTCTAAGGAAATGCAAAGGAATCACAGACGGATCTTAATAAGAACCGTCTGGATTAAACTCTCAGCCAATAAAAGGTCTAGAGATTAACAGTGCACAGACACTATTCTAACATATTGATTGATGATATTATGTGCTCTTAGAAGGAGAGTAGCTAAAGAACAAGTCTTTGCCATCTCAATCCTATTGTCTATACTCTTCATTAAATGAATATGATAATATAAATTCAAACTATGAGCTCTAAACAATACTTTGCTTAACTGTCAAATAATCTCAACTGTTAACGAAAACAGATTAAACTTCTAGTCAAATAGAGGTTGACTATAGAGATCAAGATGTCAAATGAAAAGTTGAATGAGCTCATACAGACTACTAGAAGAATCACAAACTAGTCATTAGATTACCAACGAAAACTGAATACTCTCAATAGAACTGAACATAAAGACACAGGTTCAGTGATAAAGCCGATTGGCTAACATAACAGTATCCACTTCAAATGCTAGAGATAAAATGAACCAGAAGAATTAGAATAACTAGCTTTCAACCAAAAGTAACCAATTAACAGTACATCATATTGACAGTAGCAAGTAATACAATAGAGCTCAAGTATGAACTAACTATCACATTCAATCTCAGTATAAGACAGAGTTCATCACAGAGCATGTCAACAAAGCCCACTGATCAATTTGCAATATCTTGAGATAGATTGAAATCGAACTAATACGAGATCAAGGTATCAACTAGCACTGCATATATATATATATATATATATATATATATATATATATATATATATATGTGTGTGTGTGTGTGTGTGTGTGTGTGTGTGTGTGTGTGTGTGTGTGTGCAAAGGAGGAGGCCGACGTGGGGAGGAGGGAGGTGCAGGGGAGGAGGCCGACACGGGGAGGAGGACGGCGCGGGGAGAAGGCCGGTGTAGAGGGAGGAGGCCGACACGGGGAGGAGGACGGCACGGGGAGGAGGCTGGTGCAGAGGCAGGACACTGACAGGGGACGTCGGGGCTTACGGCCGGGGAGGTGAACGGGGGCGTCGAGGTCGGGGGCGCCAAGGTTGGGGGCGGCAGCACCAAGGTCGAAGGCGCCGAGGTCGGAGGCACTGAGGTCGAAGGCGCCGAGGTCGGGGCGCCGAGGTCGGGGCACCAAGGTCGGGGGCGGCGGCACCGAGGTCGAAGGCGCCGAGGTCGGGGGCGGCGGCGCCGAGGTCGTAGTCGGCGGTGAATAGGCGAGCCCTAAACCCTAGAGGAGGCGAATGAGCGCGCGAGAGCCTAAGGGGCGTGGGAGAGGAAGTGACGAGTGAGAGCAAAACCCTAGCGATTCCCGCCTTATAAAAAGTATATCACAGACGGTTCTATTAAAAAACCGTCTGTGATAAGGATATCACAGACGGTTCCGTCTATTAGAAAACCGTCTGTGATAGTCTGACAAAACCTGGTGACAATGTGTGATATCCTGATGACAATGTGTGATATCTTGACAAAACCTGGTGACAAGTGATTGTCAAGTCCATATGAACCTGGTGACAAGTATGATGACAATCATGACAAGTCCATATGAACCTGGTGACAAGTATGATGACAAGTTCATAACACATTTGACTTCAAAATTTCATATCTAATTCAACTCAACTCCAAAAGTGAAACCAATTTTGATACTCCACATTACAATGAACGTCCACATTGACATCAATATCAAATATGACAAGTCCATAACATATCAACACATGACAATTTCACGTTGACATCAAAATATATGAGAGATTACAAGTCCATAACACATGATGTTATGGAATAAATTAATTACATTGGAGTAAATTCTTAATTAAAATATAGGCCTTCATGATGATCGACGCGCATATAGCTAGCTTCCTCACTGGGTTCTTCCTCGAGCCTAATGCCGTTTCCGAAAGGAGGCAACTCGTCAAATTGATTGTATTCTTCCTTGTCCACTACATTCTCAACTCCGACAATCCTCCTTTTTCCATGAAGAACTACATGGCGCTTCTTATTTGTCGGGTCAGTTACATAGAAGACTTGAACAACTTGGTTAGCCAGTACGAATGGTTCGTCTTTGTATCCAACACGTTCGAGGTCCACGGTAGTGATGCCGTACTTGTCGACCTTCACTTGTGGGAGATGGACCCAACGGCACCGAAATAGGGGGATCTTGAAAAGCACGTAGTCGAGCTCCCATATCTCCTCTATTTGCCCATAGTAGGAGCTCCTCAGCCCATCGGTACTGAATGCATCTATGCGGACACCGCTGTTCCTTCCTATCCTGAGCTGCCGTATAAAATGTGTACCCATTTATGTCGTATCCTTGCCATGCGATAATTGTAAATTGTGGCCCTCGTGCCAACCATAGCAGCGTATCATCACTTGATGACCTCCCAGTGATTCGCACCTTTAACCATTCATTGAACCGACGGTTGTGCTCTCTCGTGATCCAAACCTCCGACCGTGCGGATTACATTGGCGTACCATGTCTTTGTGCTCGTCGATGTACGGGGACACTTGGGTCATGTGTTGCAAGACCGTGAAATGGGCTTGAGCGTACGTATCCAGATCGTGAGTGATTGATTTCCTTCCGATGGTCCCGATACCATCCAGTCTCCCCTCATGGCGAGATAGAGGTACACCTATCGGTTCCACCTGAGCCATGTAGTCGACGCAGAACTCAATGACCTCTTCGGTTGCATAACCTTCGATGATGCTTCCCTCCGGTCGAGATCGATTCCGTACGTAGGACTTGAGAATTCCCATGTACCTCTCGAACTGGTACATATGACGTAAGAACACAGGGCCGCATATCTTTATCTCTTTCACAAGGTGAACAATGAGATAGACCATGATATCAAAAAATGGAAATACATCTCAAGATAACATAGAGTCGTCACCACCTTAGCCTGTAGAGCATCTAGTCCTTGGGGATCAATGATCTTCTGAGCAATTGAGTTGAAAAAATAACACAGCCTCAAGATTGCCATTCGGACCTTGTTCGACAAGATACTTCTAATTGCAACAGGAAGCATTTGTGTCATTAGCACATGACAATCATGAGACTTCATACCAATTAATTTTAAATCTTGCATAGAAACAAGGTTCTTAATGTTAGCGGAGTAACCAGATGGGACTTTCACACCATGCAAGCTCTGGCACAGTTCATTTCTCTCGGCCTTGTACAGAGTGTAGCAAGCTAGGGAAAATACGTTAAATCTGTCAGATCCGTCTCTTCCGGTGCTAACTCGGTCCTTATGTTCATATCAACCAAGTCACATCGTGCGTTAACACCATCCTTTGTTTTGCCACTAATGTTTAGCAAGAGACCAATCAAGCTATCACATACATTCTTCTCTACGTGCATGACGTCGATGCAGTGGCGAACTTCTAAGTGCTCCCAATAAGGCAAGTCCTAAAAAATTGACCGCTTCTTCCAGATGTTCTTCTCACAGGTTCTTAATTTACGTCCCTTCCCAAGCACAACATCGATATCCTTATCCATATCATAGACCTCTTTCCCTCTAAAAGCCCTTGGAGCTAAATCGTTCTCCTTATTTTCGTCTAATTGTTTTTTCATCTTGCGGTATGGGTGACTCCTGGGAAGGAACCTACGGTGACGCATATACACAATTTTCCGCGAGTTGTTCAGCCATACACTCTCCATAGCATCTAAGCAGTGCAGACAAGCTTTGGCTCCTTTTGTACTGAAGCCCAACAGGTTACCAAGAGCAGGAAAATCATTGATGGTGCAGAACAACATGGCACGTAAAGTAAAGTTCTCTCGTTTGTACGCATCCCATACCTGTACCCCTTCGTTCCACAATGTCGCAAGATCTTCCAGCAATGGTGCTAGGCACATATCAATATCATTCCCAGGTTGTTTCGGCCCTTGGATAAGTAGTGACATCAAAATGTACTTCCGCTTCATACACAGCCAAGGAGGAAGGTTATGCATACATAGATTCACGGGCCAGGTGCTATGTCGACTGCTCATGTTACCGAAAGGATTCATTCCATCCGTACTCAACCCTAACCTTATGTTCCTCGGTGCGTCGAACTCTTGACTCGATCGAAGTTTCTCCATCGCGTAATCGGCAGGTGTCTTAGCTTTCCATCTCTCTTATGCTCCTCTGAGTGCCAACGCAGCAATCTTGCCTCCTTTGGGTTCGCAAATAAACGCTTCAAACGTGGGATCACAGGCAGATACCACAACATCTTAGCAGGAGGTCCTTGCTTCACCTTAGCAGTATTTTGACGCTTGTATCGGGATGCTTTGCACACGGGACATACATGCATGTCTGCAGACTCTTTACGGTAGAGGATACAATCGTTCGGACATGCATGTATTCTTTCTACTTCCATTCCCAATGGACAAATAACCTTCTTTGCTTGATAGGTGGTGTTGGGCAACACGTTTCCCTCCGGAAGGATGTCCGCTAGGAGACCTAACAATGCCGTGAAACTCTTATCGGACCAACCATTGCTTGCCTTCAATTTCAGCAGTTCAAGCACGGTTGACAACCTTGTGTATTCCGGCTTGCAGCCAGGGAACAAAGGTCTCACGGAGTTCTCCCTTAAGCCCTCGAATTTACAAAACTCTCTCTCACTGTAGTTCTCTTCTGCATCACGTAGCATCTGATCCAGATTGTCATCATGCCACCTATCCTCATCAAAAGCACAGTCCACATCCGGCGAATCGTTGACTTCCTCGGCGATGTCGTCATTATTAACTTCTGGTATAATCTGCTCTTCACCGTGATTGGTCCAACATGTATACCCTTTTTGAAACCCTTGAATCAAGTGCGCTTCTATCGCACGCGTTGTTAAACATCTTGATTACGCAATCAATGCATGGACATTACATAAAATTTATCCTTCTTCAACATATCACCTTTCGTGGCTCTTCTAAAAGCAACCACACCATTAATGTACTCTTGACTCACACGGTTCACACCGTACATCCAGTTTCGATCCATCTACACTACGCATGTAATAAATTAGTGTCAAATTGATTAGCGATTAATTTATAGCAAACATGAATTTAAATATGCAAGTAGAAGACATGACGTTTCACATGACAAAAGAACGACCCTATTTGCATCCCATCTACCTGAATTTATAGTGATATGCTGATATTACTTTGGACTAATTAATTTTACCTACACCAAGGTTGTTATTTGCCTACAAAACCACATATGCCTTTTCATAGACATTATAAAGAAAATAATCATATGCAATCACCTAGTGGTACTGCATATCAAATTTCATCACCAAGTATAATGGCAATAACATACGGCAGTTATTTAGTATTTACAGCGCTATGCCTCAAAATTCTAAATGTAGCCATCCATGGAGGTAACATAGTAACATGCATCATGCATTTGCCTCAACCACCTCTTTGCCTTGCGAACTTGCTTCAGCTACCCCTTCGATCTTGCGCGCATTGGCAGCTGTCATTGTGCACTTGCTTCTTCAACAACCTCATCATCATTGGCCTCTCTACTCCTCTTCATCTTCTTCAATACTCGCTACAGGGCTCCACGAGGACTTGCCATGCATATTGTTTCCAAGTTGCAACCTAGCATAGAATGGCCATCAAAGATCAACAAATAGCAATACAACATTGACCAGTACCTCAAATAGTCAAACTACAGTACCTTGCAACATACCGAGGAATGGGGATGTGGCCAGCAGGAAAGGAGGAAGGATGCGCCAGTGCGTCACCGACGAGGGAGAGGACAATGGCCTAGGGCGCGCACGGCCACAAGAGAGGGCAACGAGGTGGCGGTGACCAACGAGGATGAGGATGACGGCCGAGGATGCGCACAGGTGAGGACAACGGCCGCCGGCCTAGAGGTGGCAGCGGCAGTGCGGCAGTGGACACAGGTCCTCCAGAGCAGCAGTGTGGCAAAGGCAGCGGCAGTGCGGCAAAGGGATGTGTCGCGCGCAATTTATATGATGCCAGGATATCACAGACGGTTATTAATTCGCACCGCTCGTGATAACTAATATCACGAGCGGTTCTAGTTTAGAATCGTCGTACTATCACGAGCGGTTCTCAATTATAACAAATGCGTGATAGTACATAGACGGTTCTAAACTAGAACCGTCTGTGATTGGGGGGATTATCACAGACGGTTTGTTAATAGAACCGTCTGTGATAGTACACAGACGGCTCTATTAATAAACCGTCTGTGATAGATGACTATCACAGACAGTTCTTAAAAATACCGTCTGTGATAGGCTGCCCGCGCCACACGCAGGTCCGGACAGACCCAACACAGACGGTTCCAAAGGAACTGTCTGTGATGGGGCGTCTATTATAGCCTGTTTTCTAGTAGTGAATTGTGGGTGCATGAAAGATAAGAATACTTTAGGTGACTAAAAATGGGCAAAGTTGTAATTTGCTATACCTGCTATAGAAAACATCACTGCTCTTATAATATCAAAAATGGAAGTTGCTAAGGAGTACTTAGGTGTTTTGTTGTGTGGAGAGTACTTGATTTTCTGGCCTACGGATCTTCAACAAGGTTCATGCTCCGGCGACAAAATCCTAACAAGTTAGGGTTCGAGGTTCACCGGATTTTGTATCAAGATCCATGGGTCTGAAATTCGAGTACTATTTAACACAAAAGCAGTCATAGAATGCCTAGACACAGAAGTGGATTTTTACCTCTTAAGAGACATCTCCTTATCTCACCCGCCATCCAATTTGTGTATTTTTACCTTGAGATCCATGCATGTATATTTTGTGAAATAGAGAATACAATAAGTGTCAGACCCGGATTCCGAGAATCCAAATCCTCTGTGAAAACACTGTGCTATTCCCTGGACCAGTAGCTAGCACTCACAGCCATATCACTGAATCATTTCATACATGGCATAAAACCATACCATTCACTAATTTAACACTTTAGAGTTTACATAGACTGCACCGGGTCAATTTTTACAATAAGGGCCGAACAGGCCAAATTGATTACATTACAAAGGCGGAAACGACAACGAAAGCGAAGGGTGAGAGCACATCTCTCCACAGGCAAGTGACTGGGGAAACCCGTGTACGTCCGATATTACCTGAAAACTCAGATAATATAAGATGCACGCAAGCACCAACGGAGTCAACTAGACTGGGGAGAGACTAGAATAACTAAAGACTAAAACTACGCTTCAATATCTCCTGGGCCTCCAGTTTCTGGAACTTCGTAGTAGTCATAATTCTTCAGGATTTCCTACTTCTGAGGATTTTGGGGGAAAGAGTGAGAATGAGTACAACTTCTGTGCTCGCGAGCCAATACACAATGCAATAATATACATGCAAGGCTTAACAAAGATAGCTCAGGTTCTTTTATTTGCTAAAGCAATCTTTTCAAATATCATAATTACAAATCATATCACTTAGCATTTTAACAAATTGCATTTTAATAAAGAGAGTAATGTGCAATATTTATTATCAGTAGAGGTTCCATCCGTCGGAAACTCTACACCATGCATCTTTTTAATTGGAGCTACCTCCAATTACCACCACCGCAGAGCTCGACAACTCAGGTAAAATCCAACACAGGGCTAGGTGAGCCCTTCCACATTTTTCATACCACCCACAAAGTTTTGAAATAGAACTAACTCAAGTTAAGATTCCCATGTCCGCCTTTGACCGTAGGCACGGCTGTTTAAACAGTTTAGACTCTGCAGAGATTGTACACTTTACCCACAAGAGATAGTCATACCCATTACCCCACATGATTCCGTAGTCATGTAGTTGGGCGACCGTCACAGTAACCTTTCTAGATATCTCACCCCTTCTGTCATTTCACCCATATGGGGTTACGCCCATACATTGTACGGGATGTTCACCACAATGACTAACGCAGCTGGCCCCGGCCACAACGACTAGCACAACTGGTAACTTCACCTTCCCTCGGTGTCCCTTTCAAGCCGAAGTACCTCCACCACTTGTACATCCTCGACCCCACCAATGAGATGACTTTTAGGGTTCAAATACTTTACTAAGCCAAGTTGCACTTTGCAGACTTGTGGTTGTACTTGTTTAACATGGGGGGTCGTGACAAGATTAAGTCCTTAATCCATCCAGGCGGTTCTTTCCACAATCCAACCACTCTCGTGCTCCTTGAGCACCCACCGCCTTTCCATCCACCCAGATGTGGTATTAGCAATTAGGGTTTTTAAGGAGTAAAAATCCACCAATTCCACCATCTCAGTCATTTCCCACAATGACTGCCCAAAACTATTTTCATGTTTAAAGGATGATGATTGGGACATTATAATATCCCAGTACTTAAGCAAGACTAGCATGTCGCTTAAGTACAACCTATAACTACTATTTACCATATAGTTACTAGTGTGGTAAGGATTAATGGATTCAAATTACCAAGGATGGCATATTAATTAATTAATTAATCATGAAATGGGTATTTAACTACCTTAAGCTTTTAACATACATTTGATTAAAGAATTGAAGCATGTAATTTTGATAATTTAAATGAATATAATTTGCATAAAATGTGCGCTCAGTATGATCAAAGTATTGACTCGCCTTGGATATAGGTAAGAGGATCTTGACAATCTTGTGCTTGATCAAAGTGGAGATCTTCCGCGTCTTCGAATCTTAATCGGACGGACGCACCGGAAAAAAACACAACAAGCAAAAGAAAACAAATAAATACACATGAATAAATAAATGAACTTCAAATTAATCAAGACCTATGCCATCAGCAAGATCTTGAATTTACAAAATTTTAGAAACTAATTTCACTTGAATCGGAGTTACGATGAGGGGGAACAAAGCATTCGAACTTGGAATTGGAATTAAATCAAAAGAAAATAAGGAAGGGAGAGAGAGAGAGAGAGAGAGTTGGCCGTGGGGCCTTCGGGGTAGCCTCACAGGCACACAGGGGAACACAGGTGGACCAAGTCCACCGGAACAGGAAGGGAGGGGCCCATTCGGCAGCCAAAGAGAGGGGAGGGGTTCAAGTCAATGACCGGTGGGGCCGATCCCAATCCATCCCCATTCCGCTCGGTTCACAGAGAAGAAAACAGGGGGGAGGGGGAGCAGAGGGAGGCACGGGCAGCGGGGAAGGCGGTCTGGCCGGGCGATTGAGGTCGGGGAGGCGGGGAGCCAAGAAACGAAATCCCTGTGGGGCGGCAGACAATCGGCAAGGATCGCAGCTGGCTGGAGAGGAGGGCGCAATGGCTGCAAACAAAAGGCGACGGTGCACCGGTTTGGAGGCGCGGGTAAGCTGGCGGCGGGGTGACCAAAGTAGCGCGCGCATGGGTGGCACGTGGCTGCGGGGAGGACGCCGAGCCTGGTGGGGAGGCCGGAGGCGGCCTGAGACAGCCTAGCGGTGGTGGCCGGGAGCGGAGGAGGAGGAGACACGGCGGCAGCTTGTCTCGACGACGAGGAAGACGAAGGGAGGAGGGGAATAGAATCCTTGGCGCCGGGGGCTTCTCATGACGTGGTTGGCGACGGTGCGGCGGCTAGGTAGTGTGGCCGGCACGGGAGCGGGAGCTCGGCTCTGGCTCGGTGGAGAAGAAGAGAGGGTGGGGGAGGGGGAGAAGGGAGGTCCAGGGCTTCTCTTTATAGCCATGGGGGAGGTCAAGGAGCCGTTGGGCGGCGAGGAGAACCGTTAAGGCTGGCGACGCTGCACGGCCTGCTCGCGGAGGTGACAAGGCACGGGAGCAGGTGGCGTGACAGGGAGGAGCGGGACTTTGGAGGTCAAGGTGATGATGATGATACAAGGGCATTGTGTAGTGCGTGACTTGGAGCGGTGCAAGGACAGCGATGGCGTCTTGTGGTCTTGGACATCCGAGAAGACAAGGCAGGCGGGGAGTTGCTAGTGGGTCATGGAAGGGCGGGTGGCAGGAGGAGCCAGAGGAGGTGGTGTGCGTGGTAGAGAGCTGCCAGGGGACACTGCAGGTGTTGCCAGGGGCTCGGTAGAGCACGCGAGGGAGAGAGAGAGGGGTGGCTCGGCGCTGGCTGGTGGCGTGCGCTCGAGGGAGGAGCAGGCGGCGGTGCCAGGAAGCAGGAGGTGGAGTGCACACAAGGATAAAAAGGGCCAGGGGCGACGCACGTGCAGAGGGCAGGCGGCGTAGAAGGCAAGAGGGGCCAGAGGCGGTGGTGTCATGGTGCGACTCGGACGGCCACAGCGAGTTAGCGAGGACCGCTTGGCAGGCACAGGCGATAGGACGACAGAGGCTCCGTGACGATGCGGGCACGCGTGCAAGGCATCAGCGCCCGGTTGGCGAAGCGACGGGGCGACGAGGCGGGGTGTGGTGGATGCCGAAGTCCACTGGAGCAGGTGGCGGAGGCGACGCTGCAGTAGGGAGCTCGTGGGGTGACGACCAGGTGTAGGCGGGAGCAGTTGGCTGTGCACGAGGGTGGTGACCAGGCGCTGCACGCGGTGGCGTGCTGCGAGAGAGAAGCAAGGGAGGAGGAGGCGCACGGCTTGGAGAAGGAAGACGCTAGGGGGAAAGGCCTGGGGGAAGACGATGCGGTCCCGGGGCTGGCTCGGGCCAGGAAAGAGGCGGGAGGGGGGAAGAAAAAGGGGGCTGGGCAATTGGTTGGGCCGGAAAAGGAGAAAGGAAGGCCCATGGGAGGTTGGGCCGGCCCTCAAGGAGATGGGCTGAGCCTGAAAGACACGGAAGCTCAAACTCGAAAAAGGCCTAGTAATTCAAATGAGAGGAAACTCAAACCAAAATTTGAATTTCAGAGGTCAAGGATATTTGAAACACATACCCGAGCTAAAAGAAGAAAGGAAGTTTTCGCAAATAGTTTGATAATTTGAATTACGGCGAAGAACGAAAACCAGAATGGTAAACACTATTAATCGTCCGAAAAACGGGACGTTACAATAAGAGACAAAACAGACAGTGGATGCATAGGAGGATGTTCACTTAAGAGAAAAAAAGCTTTCCTAGCCTAACACCTCAAGTGGAGTGCATAGCAGCATTTGGATTCAATTCATAGCCTCTAGTTTCTGCTAGGGATGTAAGTGGGGCGGGTCTGACCGCTAAACCGCTACCAACCCCACAAAATAAACCCGCTTAATGGTTTGTGGGCCGACCGCATTGCTGAAGTGGTTTCAAGCGGGTGGACACGCATAGCCTGGTGGACACCGCAATAGAGCCCACAAGAAGTCAGCTCCGTGTCGAAACCTTCCTCTCGGCCTCTCCTCTTCTAGTCATTTCTTTCTTGCCTCCCACGCCGCACGAGCTCCCCACGCGCCGCCGATCACACCCGCCATGGCCGATCCGCGGCTGTTCCCGTCGGAATCCAGCCCCCGCGACGACCGCACGGACGCCTCCGGCCGCCGACTCTACAACTCGTACCATGATCTCAGCATCCCCTACAAGCACCTCTACGACCTCCCCACCTCCCCGAAGTTCCTCTTCTAGGAGGAGTCCCTCGCGCAGCGCCGCTCCTATAGGGCGAGAACCTCACCAACTACACCGAAATAGGCTACCTCTCGGGCGCCGTCACCGGCGCCGCCCTCGGTCTCCGCGACGTCGCCCGCAGCGGCGAGCCCGGGGAGCCTGCCAAGATCCAGGCCAACCGCGTCCTCAACTCCTGCGACAGCTCCGGCCACCGCGTCAGCAACACGCTAGGCATCATCGGCATACTCTACGCCGGGATCAAGAGCGCCATGGTCGCCACGCGGGATCGCGACGACTGGATCAACAGCGTCGCCGCGGGGCTCGGCACTGGCGCGATCTTCCGCTTGGAGAGGACATCTTCCGCGGCACTTGCAACCTACTAGGTCGCGCGCGGCGAGGAGTGGCGAGCCGGCAGCAGAGAAATCCATGTGGGTTGGAGTGGGGGAAGGAAGGCAGCGAATACTTGTGGAGGACAGCTAGCGGCAGCCACGTAAGTTTAAAGAACAGAAAGCGGCCTGTGCGGGTACAGCTGCGGGCTGTCGCGGCCTATGCGAGGTGGGTTGCGGGCTGTCCGTAGCCCGCCCCACTTGCACATCCGCAACCCACCTCACTTGCACCCATAGTTTCTGCCACAACACAAGCTCCGCAGTTGCTACGCCGCCCCTTGATTAATCTGTACAATGCCCCTGTGATCGTTTAACAGGAGCCAGCCGGGCCATCTTAGATACGTTCTTTCTCTTTTCTCGAGGGAGAGGTACAATACCTACGTGATACGTCTGTCGAGTTGTCGCAACTGTAGCAACCACACACACACCTACCCTACCTTCTTTTGGGGAGGTGGAAAGATGAGCAGCTCCGTGTACGTCGTACGCGGAGCCATCGACCCGCTGCTGGGCTACCTCTCGTCGGCAATCCGCGACGAGGCGCAGCTGCTGGGCGGCCTTCGCGGCGACGCGCAGTTCATCAAGGACGAGATGGAGAGCATGAGCGGCTTCCTCCACTACCTCGCCGAGGCTGGCAAGGACCAGGAGCATGACCACCAGGTCCGCGCGTGGATGAAGCAGGTCCGGGACCTCGCCTACGACACGCAGGACTGCATCGACCTCTACGCGCGACGCGTCCCCCCGAGGCCGAGGGGCGCCTGGCGCCACGTGCTGCGCGTCCCCTTCTTCCTGCGGACCATCCCGGCGCGCCACCAGGCGGCCACGCGGATGCGGGAGCTCAAGGCCCGCGCGCGTGACGTCGGCGAGCGCCGGCAGAGGTACGGCGTCATGGTCCCGCCCAGGGCGACCGATGACCTCGCTGGCAGATCAGGGGGCGACGCCGCCAACGAGATGGATGCCTACAGGCGAGGCTTAGTTGACGTTGGGCCTGACACTCTCAATAAGGATGGAGTAAAAGAGCTGATCCGCTGGCTGAAGAAGGAAGAAGATAGTAGACGACAGGGGCGAGGGCGAGAAGAAACCCATGCAAGCGACGCCAGTGGACGGCCCATAGTCCTCGCAGTTGTAGCACGAGATGAAGTGGACGGCCTCGAGCTCGTGAAGGAAGTGTACCAACATTATTCCTTGCCGAGCCTGTTCGACTACAAGGCCTGGGTCACCATCCAAAGGCCTCCATGGCTCGGACAGATACTCTTTGACATGAGTCACAGGATTGAGAAGCTCCTTCCTACTCAACAAGACATACTGGAAGAGGGCGACATGCTGGAAGCAAGGGATGAGCAGCAGCCCGATGAGAAGAGGCTCCGGGAGTGCGTCAAAGGTAAAAGGCTCTTGGCCGTTGTTGAAGATGTAGAGTATCCATACTCATGGGATGGCATCAAAAACATTTTGGACTCCTCTGGCTGCTCTCCTGGTAGTGCAATCATAGTGACCACAAAGGACGGTGAGCTGGCCAAGAAGTGCTCTCCGAGCAAAACTAAAATCCATTCCCTTGTCCAGCTTTGCATTGACAAAGCGAGCAAGCTGATTCCCAGAGAAGACTATGAGTATGATCTGAAGAGGAAAACCATACGTCTCATCTTAAAGAAATGTAACCCGGATCTCTTCTGCATGAAGTTGTTGCTCCGCGCCCTGTGCTCCGATCCCAACACGAGCAGAAAACAACTGGAGGACCTGTGCAAAGGCCTAGATTCACAAGGACGGCCTGCCGGCAGTGCCAAGAAGCATATCCTTTTGAAAATGATGAAGTTCGGCTACGACAAGCTGCCTAAGGTTTACAAGAGGTGCTTGCTGTACCTCTCCATTTCCCCCCCAGATTTCAAAATCAGGAGGACAAGCTTGGTAAGAAGATGGGTCGCCGAAGGCCATGTAGCCGAAAGAGACGGGCAGGGAGCACTGGATAGAGCTGACCGCTGCTTCGACGAGCTCGTTGCTCAAGGGTTCGTTACCGTTGTCGGGGCCGATAATGTAGGCAATGTCATCAGATGCAAGGTACAAGATTTTGTCCGTGACTTCATTACCGGGATAGCCAGAGATGAGAACTTCGGGGACGCGGGCCTGCCGCCTAACTTGGCTCGCCACCTTTCCATTAGCAGCGGTATCCAGTGGCAACACGACCCACGCAAGGAGAAGCAACACCGCTGCTGGAGCACCTGCAGCTGCGTCCCTCCCCCAGAAGAGAACGGTGCCCTAGATGACATCATACCATTTCTCGAGTCGCTCCCTGCATTCTCTCGAGTGGGGCGGGTGAAAATTATGGATCTAGACTACTGCAAAGAACTGAAGAACCACCATCTGAAGACCATATGCAACAACTTATTCATGCTCAAGTATCTGAGCCTCCGGGAAACAAAGGTTTCCAGGCTGCCCAGTGAAATCAAGAAGCTCCAACAGTTGGAGACGCTCGACATTCGGCAAACCAAGGTGCCATCTTCCGCCACAAAAGACCTCATGCTCCCAATGCTGAAGCATCTGCTTGCTGGCCCCGTCGTCTATCGGGTGGATGTCAATACCGAGGAGCCACTTTCTACCGTGCAGATGCCTCGCAAGATCGGGAGCATGACAAACATGGAGACACTGTGGCATGTCGAAGTTCTTGAAGATGATGCTGAGTTTCAAAAAGTCAAGAATCTAAATCGTCTCAGGGATCTAGGCTTGGTCATTCATGGTAAACAAGATAATATCGATCGTTTCCTCCGAGTGGTCGTGGAGTTGAGCGGATGCCTCCGTGATTTGTCGACGGTTTGGATCAAACCACCATCCGAAGGCAGTAATGGTGGGGATCTCCGCATGAACCTAGACCACTCACTCTCGCCTCCCAAGTATCTCGAGAAACTCAGCATCCAAGGCATCACCAGTGGATTGCCCAACTGGATTGAAAGGCTCGAGAATCTTGAGGAGATAACACTGTGTGAGACATCACTGTCGTATGATTCTCTGAGAACCCTGGGCAAGCTTGAAGGCTTGCGCTGCCTCACGCTCCGGCAAGGGTCATACAACGAGGAGGATCTCACCTTCAAGGCTAACGAGTTCAAAAATATCAAGTTTCTTGTCCTCCAGGGCGCCTCCGGCATCATCAGGATTATCTTTGAAACCGATGCAGCTCCCAAGCTCGAGAAGGTTGTTTGGATCTTCGATAATATGGACATCAGTACGGACACCATTTCCGGCATCAACCATCTTACAAGCCTGAAAGAGTTCGAGCTCAAGGGCCGGTGCAACCCACATCATGGGCCAGTGCAACAAGCCGTTGCAGCACATCAAAACCTCCCTGTTTTCAGGCACTCATCAGTGCGTGTTGTTTCTATTGAAGAGCAAAGGCTACGACTACTTGTGATTGCGCGCGCGCGTGCTCTGGGAAGAACTAGCAGGAGAGCCGCTACAGATTCCTCGTGCTTAGTTTGTGCGCTTGTCTTGTCGTGTTTGTTGGGTCACGGGTAGGCTACGATAGCTACAAACAAAAATTTCTACCACGCAAACCAGGAAGCCATGCAAGTAGATGATCATAGATCGTTACCACCAGACGCGCAGAACAGCGGAAGAAGGGTTGGAGCAGCCTGGTCCAACGAAGAGCGCGTCGATGTAGTGGTCGTAGTCGATCGTCCAACGTCCAGCAAGTCGATGCAGTGGTCGCAGTCGATCGTCTCCTTCAGCAACGTCTGCGGTTCCTTGTGAAGATCGTGGATCGTCCTCAAGCGCAACAATCGTAGTAGCGCCTCTACGGTATCCATACGTCCAGGGAAGGAACAACCGAACGCTGGTGTGCCAGCACCAAGTCGCACGGTGGAGCTCTCAGGAAGATGGCGGCTAGGGTTTCGATGGTGTTTTTCGTATCCCTCCCAACAGCCTCATGCACCTCCTTATATAGTGCTCGTGACGGATCCTATCCGAACACGTTTACGAATCATATTCGTACTGGTTTGTTCCAACCCGTTAAGTGTGTGACCCTGTAGGTTCATGTGTAGTTCGGTTGTGACTCGGAAACCGTTTCCGATCACGAGTCGTAGCGGCTCCTAGCAGAACATATCGATTCCCGAATACACACAAATTATATCGGACGAACCTTAATGCAATATGATCTACGACTAGGTCCTCATCACTTACGACTAGGTCCTATCTTTATACGACCAGTTCGTATTTGGTCACGACCAGTTCGTAATTGCTTACGACCAGGTTACGACCACTCTGTGACTACGTTCGACCAGTCTCCGACTAGCTTGTATCTGTATACGACCAGTCCGTAACTGTTCGAACTAAGCGACCTACTCGTGTATACTCCCTTTGCCTCACGATGTCTGGTCGAACTCCAGGTGAGATGTTGTGTCATCCATGGACTGTTCAATACTTTCTCGATCGAGTGTCAGATAACTTTACGTGGTCGAACACTTCGACTACTAGTGGCATGGCCATGCACTTTCTTTATCCGATCACAACGAGGGGCCCAGAGACATCTCTCCTGTTATGTTAGGAGGGGCAAATCCCATATCCGACCAGTCACATTCCTCTCCATGTTTCAGAGCATACCCGAAAGCTACCTTTATAACTACCCAGTTACGGTGTAGCGTTTGGCAACCCCTAAGAGTGCTCTTACACATGTAGGAAATCATGCTGATCTCATGTCTAAGGATTATACATCATCATTGCTTGAGACCAACTAATGATACATAGATTCATAACAATCTCAATAGTGTCTCAATGTGGGTCTTATCCAACATCATGTTCTCTAACATGTGTCCATATTATCGGTTTGATATCTCCATATCTATGACTTGTGAAACATAGTCATCAACCAATACATATGCTAGTCTATTCATATGTGTCCACATATGTTTACGACTAGGGATCATGTAAGAATAATTATCGTATGAATATAGAGTTTCACAACCAAGTCACATACTTGATAATAAATATTAACAATATTATTCTAGGAACAAGATAACACATTATCCAATGTCATGAACATAATGAAATATAATCATCTCTATGATTGCCTCTGGGGCATATTTCCAACAGTGTTGTGTGCCGCTACTGCATTCCTTCTTCCTGCCTACGTGTGTCTTTAGTTGTTATGTCATGGTGGTTTGCTGTGTCAGGCCGAGCGTGTATTGTACCGTGTGATTGAGCGGTGTGTGCTACTGCATATCTGTGGTGTGATTGAGCGGTGTGGAACATGTATCATGTATGGTACTGAACTATATATTATTGACCATCAACAGGCTGTTGTAGTGTTGTCTTACATTGTGTGCCACAACGCATACAATCTGCCACATCTAGCTGCAACATTATGTTATCTGCACCTGTTGAGCAATGTAATTCTCACCAATATAAATATGCTATCTTACTTTGGTTTTCCTAGCATGGTGATTATTTCATCGAAATGTCACCATTCTAGATTGGAATAAAAAGCATATCCCATATGCTCCAGAGTTTGGCACAGGAGCCTGACAAAAGTGCATCATAAACAAATATTTACAGGCTGAAGCATATGAAATTGCCTCATTTATTAAACTAGCCCCCTTCCTGTAACCGGACATAGCCACATAGGAGACACACCATGCATGTAAGAACTCCAACCTTGCAAACTCTTGACTGGACACGGGAGACATCTTGATGCATGAGTCCCGATGTGATAGCACATTGGATTCTAATTCTTCGATTTCTGCTAGTACGTGGCTGCATAGGACTATTGATTTTTGCTAGTACATAGTTGCATAAGACTTGATCTAAGCCATTGATTTATAGTATTATGAAATTTGGATGATCCATATCTTCTCTTTTTTGGATTAATGTGAGAATTTCTAGAATTTCTGATTTATGTGGGAATTTCTAGCCTTTTATCCATCTAGAATTAACGTGAGGGCTTCTAGGAGTGCCTCTAATTAGTATATATAAAGAAGTTTGGATGATCCATATCTTCTCTTTTTTGGATTAATATGAGAATTTCTAGAATTTCTGATTTATGTGGGAATTTCTAGCCTTTTATCCATCTAGAATTAACGTGAGGGCTTCTAGGAGTGCCTCTAATTAGTATATATAAAGAAGTTTGGATGATCCATATCTTCTCTTTTTTGGATTAATATGAGAATTTCCAGAATTTCTGATTTATAGCCTTTTATCCATCTAGAATTAACGTGAGGGCTTCTAGGAGTGCCTCTAATTAGTATATATAAAGAAGTTTGGATGATCCATATCTTCTCTTTTTTGGATTAATATGAGAATTTCTAGAATTTCTGATTTATGTGGGAATTTTTAGCCTTTTATCCATCTAGAATTAACGTGAGGGCTTCTAGGAGTGCCTCTAATTAGTATATATAAAGAAGTTTGGATGATCCATATCTTCTCTTTTTTGGATTAATATGAGAATTTCCAGAATTTCTGATTTATGTGGGAATTTCTAGCCTTTTATCCATGTAGAATTAACGTGAGGCTTCCAGGAGTGCCTCTAATTAGTATATATAAATTTCTTATTTATGTGGGAATTTTTAGCCTTTTATCCATCTAGAATTAACGTGAGGGCTTTCTAATTAGTATATATAAAGATAAAGAAGGGCTGAAACTGTAGTATTAGGCAAGCTGCCCAGTATTGGTATTGCAGGGATGGGCCCGTATGAATGCAAAGCCCAGCCAATTCGAAACGAGGGACGGCGGCAGGCATGGGCCAAATCGGTTTGGGATATGGCATTGGCTCAGTTAACCATGCTGCGTCTAGTCCATAGTGGTGTTAGCACGCCATGTCCACGCCAACAAAAAAAACCGAGTCAGCTAGAGCGGGTAGCCGGAGAGCAGGTCAAACACTTATGCTATGTTTGGCCAAAAATCTCGGGTTATCCATATGGATAAATCGGGATTTTAGTTTAAATTTTTAGCTCATTCACATAGATCCCGGTCGGGAACGAGATTCACAAACAAGTACTTATAGGGGTAAATCAAATTTCAACTGAATTTTAGGGTATTTGCAGTTTTCTCTAATTTTTGTTTTTAGAAATGCCAAAAACTTCAACACAAAGTTCGCACGAGTTTACACCAAGATACATGGGTTATATATACTAGTCATCAACACGTGCATTTGCACGGGCTGCAAATTTTAATTTATATCATGTGGATCCGCACGGGCTGCAAATTTTGAGCATTGAGATTAACTTTTTGTAAGTACAATTCTTGATTTAAAAATATATGGACATCATAGTTTTAGTTTAGAATTTCTAATCTATAAATTTCCTACATTATCAACATATAAAAATTCAATCCAAATTAATTTGTACACACAACCTAAAAACCAATCAACGAATTATGAAATTAGCCGATTAATTGAATTATGTGATTATTCGACGATGTTAATAGATTCGTGGTAGTGGTTTAGCAAGTGTCACCGACTAATCGGCTGGCTTGGACTCCCAGACTTAAGCCACTAAGCACACGTTCTAAACAAACTCCACAAGTCTAGCTCGTGGCCATGGATCCCCTTGGATTGGATTTCTCCCTAGGGTTGAACTTGCAGGATTCAGTCAGGAGTCGTTTTTGCTCCCCAGTGACCCCCCTCACTAGGCAGTGATTTTCAGGTCTTCTTCTTAGTTGCTTCTTTCGGCAGGTCTCATTTTCGGCTCTCTAAGGATGTGGTCAGTCTCTTGCTTCAATCCTGCCTTGGTGGCAATGCTCTGGATTTCAGAGTAGTTCAACTCTACTCCTCAGGTTTCAAGTTCTCAGTGGTTTCTTCATCAACAACCTTAGAAGTTATTCTTGCAAAGCTTTTGCAGTTTTTTTTTCAATCTCTGGGGCAATGGCGGAGTAAACTGGAAAAGAGAATTTCAGAGGTGGACCGAAGAGCAGAATCATGAATGGACTACCATCCATAGAAAGAAGAAGTCTTTTGTTGATGCAGTTCGAGCCAGGCCTAACGCCAAACCCACACTCCTCTCCGGAGCGAACATGGTCCCCTTAGGAGCCCCTTTCCATCGAAAGGCGATTTCCTTGGTCCCTATCTCCAAGATCTTCGACCGATTGAAGGCCTCCTTCATCCGTTAGCAGGACCGCTCTGTCCCTCCTGGATCTTCGCCTCCCCCCCCCACCCGAAGATTTCGATCTTCGATCGCTTGCTTCCCCCAACAGCCCAAGACTCAACATGTTCTTTCCCCCAAAGGGCCAGGGCATCAAAGTTTGAATTCTCGGGAACTTCCACGGAGGAGCTCCCCTCTCTGTGCCTAATGCCTCTCTCTGGGTCACACCAAATGGTAGTGTGCAAACCCAATTCGTTGTCGCCGTTGCAAAATTCAAGGGCACATTGCAATCTTTTGCAAAAAGAGCAATTGGGAACACTAGATTTACACCCAATCTGAAGTTTTCCTTAACAGTAAAGGAAAGCAATTGGTCAGGACAGAACTGCAAATCTTGGTTCCAAGGAATGGACAAGATTGTTCCGACCCACATCCCGGAGTCAAAAGTTTTTCACACTCTTTGAGACTGTGAGATCTTTTTCTTCGGGCTTCGCTTGGACTCTTCAGCTTCCCCGAGGCACAACAACCCCTTCGTTTCACCTTCTCCCTCCCAGGAGCTCTAGAAGCATTAGGCCCTCCCCTCTTCTACCCAGCCCATAGATTGGGCAATCGTCCCCTTCTCGCCCATGGCAAACTTCGTGGGGGATTTTACTTCCCTCCTTCCGTAGGGCTTTGATCTTCAGCACGTCGAGGGGAGACACAGCAGAGCTAGAGTAGTTTGTGGAAGAGCTCCACCAAGGAATGAATACTGGGCAGTTGCGACCATCTCGCCAATGCCGCTAGGTCAGGTGCCGTTCCATAATATAGAGATGATCCTCTCTGAGTTTCTTATAAAGGTTCGGGGCCTGCGCATCCGGGGTATCTAGCCTTGCCCCTTCAGGGCGGCCTACGTCAAGTTCAATTCTGTTCATGCTAGAGAAGCCATGAGAACTACCAGCCCGCATCAGTTTGACGATGTTCAAATCTCCTTCCAGAAGCACAATGAAGCCCTCAATTGGAAGGGGTTATCCTTTAACAGAGAATGTTGCCTTATGCTTATTGGTTTCCCCTTAGATTTCTGCAGCATGTCATATGTCCAAGATGCAATTAAAAGTTTTGGAAGGCTACTGGTTTGGGAGAAAGACCTCTCTAATCTTTCCCGCATCATCATCAAAGCCAAAGTCATAGATCTAGACCTTGTCCCGAAGAGCATCCAAATCACAGACAGGGAAGGCTTCCTTTCTGAGTCTTGTACAGTTCCCTATGAGATCATCTCTCAGTCTCTCTTGGGTGGTGGACCTCCTGATGAAGATGACCCTTCGGAGGATGGGGGTATAACCCCCACCCACCCCCTCCTCAAAATTGGCTTCAACAGCTTCCTGACCCAGTAGGGGATGATCTAGCAGGAGAAGAACCAGCAGAAGGGGAACTCAATCCCAATCCGAAGGACGATCAGCAGCAACCTCACCAGAATCAAGCGCATGGGGATTGGGATGCCTGGCTAATAATGCCGCCTCAAGAGCCGATCCCTCTCGGCAACCCCGATTGGGATGTGGCAGCACAGGATCCAGAAGGCTTCGTAGGGCTGCCAGATGCTGAAGCGTAGGATCCTCCCCAACCCATGCAAAGCAGTCTTTCACTCTTGCTGCAAGCTCTGTCTTTTGTGTCGTCATCCCTTTCAGTCAATGGCGAGGAACAAGAATTGCTACCCTTTCAGCTCCTCCCCCCTGAGCACATCATAGACCTCAACCAACCAGCCTTGGCTAATGACGGGGTCGTGGAAGCTCCTCTTGTGGCCGACAATGTGCCTGTAGCCCAGCCAGGGCAGCTAGATCTGGAGATGCAGCTTGGGATGGTGCTGGTCCTCCTCGTTGGCATGCATGCTGAGTGGGAAAACAAGATTCCGTTTTCCCTTCCTGAGCTACCTTCTGACTCTGGCTCCCAAGCTTGGGCCAGCTTCTTTGTCCCCCCCCCCCCAATGGCTTGCCCAACCAACCTGTGATCCAAGTCCCAGTTCAGTGGGCTGATTTCTTCACCTCAATGTTATTATCCCCGCAGAGCTTCGATTTGGCAAAAGAAATCCTAAGCTCAGGAACGTGGACTTACTTCTCTTGCTTTGAGGAGTAGCAAGGCAGGAATAGGCCCTTTGTCATCTCGGCTAGTTGCCCAGCTCACTCTGTTCCAAATCAAGCTCCAATCTCTGAGGATATTGCATGACTAGATTCGCCCCTGCCCCCTCAGCTGTCAACCTCTACCAAAGGATCTCCAACCATAGGAAAGGTTCAAGTCTCGCTCCTGATGCCAGAAGATGACTCTGTGCACCCCTGTACCCTGGCTTTCCAAGGAAAAGCTGGACCAGATACCAACTTGGCATCCACCCCTGACCGGCGCGTCACAAGGAATCTAACAAAGAGAGCCACGCCCCTTGTTGAAACTAAAGTTTGTAGAAGCACTAGACTCAAGACTCATAATGGTGGTTTCAAGCACAAGTCTTGTGATGACAAGCGCTGCCGGTATTGTGACCCGATTCCTCCTCTCTCAACAAAAATCATTAGAAACTTATGTGTAGAGTACTACAAGGTGCCTCCTAAGGAAGCCACAAAAGATGTCCTTTCGAAGGAACGCATCAGGAAGCCCAAGAATGATGACAAGAAATCAGCAACCAGGAAGAACAAGAAGAACTGACGATAGGTCGAGTGGGCTGCAGAACCTTTTGGGCATGTTTCTTCTGCAGCAACTTTTACTTGCTTTTTTTATTTTGCTCTAGTCCTAGTTGGTCTGGGAGCCTCAGCTTGGATGGCTTATATGAAACTCTCGATGTTCGTCCTTTTGTTTGGATAAATGGCTCTCTGGTTATTTTGCTTTCGGCTGCCTTTGTTAGTAATCTCTGGTGTGCTTTTTGCTTGCTCCCGGGAAACAACCCCCCAAAGCAGGACCTGCTTCTCGCACTGCCGTCTCTCTTCGTATCTATGATACATTGGCCATCCCCTTTCCCCTATGGCTCTCATGATTAGACAATGGAAGATCCTGTCTTGGAATGTTGGATCCCAGAAAGTGTAAGGCGTAGGCGGATCTAGAAGAAAAGGTTCCATTCTGATTTTGCTTCCAAGAAATCTCGTCAGGAGTGCCATGAATTAGTTGGATTTGGTTGATTTTGATCCAAAGTCCTACGAATTGCTTAATGTGGTGGAGGAATAAACCTCTCGTGAGGTTAATGTCCTGCACCCACCGCCCGTTCTGTAAGGCCGAGTACACAGTCTGCTTTTTACGATTGAAAATTTCGAAAATCTTGCAGGCTATGTCTTTGGGGGCCTCTCCATTAAGCCACGCCGAGTACCAGAATTTAGCCGTCTTCCCATCCCCGAGAGAGATACTTGTTGCTGCTGGAAAGAGATTTCGATCAGAGTCATCACAAGGGATTTCCATGCCGACCCAAGGTTTAGAGTGATTCTTCCATTCTTGCTAGAGCCAGCGCGGTCTGATTGCCAAGGAGAAATGCAGGAGGTTGAGGATGCCTAGACAGCCTAGCTAGGTTGGGTGACACACTCTTTCCCAGTTAATTTCACACTTGGCACCTAAGATATTATCGTGACCAGCCCAAAAGAAGCATCGTCTTATTTTGTCTATGGCTTGAAAGATTGCTTTGGGTGTTTTGAAGACTGTGAGGAAGTAAATAGGGATTGAGGTGAGGACTGATTTTACCAGCGTGGCCCACCCTGCTGGTGAGAGGAAGCGCCTCTACCAACCTGCTAACCTTCCTGCCACCTTGTCGAGAAGCGGTTGATAGTCCACTTTGAGGAGCCTTATGTAGGTGAGCGGAAGACCGAGATATTTGATCGGGAAAGTTGATCGGATAGCCGGGCAGTCTTAAAGAATCAAGTTCAGATCTAAGTGGCCGTAGCTGATAGGAAGCACTGTGCTTTTTTGAAAGTTGGTATGTAGGCTAGTGGAATTCCCCAAGCTAAGGATGATTTGAGTGGTTATGTGTAATTCGCTTGTGCTTGGGTTGATGAAGATAGTTGCATCGTCCGCATAGATGGAGGTTCTGAGTCTGGCGAAGCAATCGCGTGGGTGGGTGAGGTAACCCAAGTTCGTGCCAGCCTCTAGGATACTTTGGATGGAGTCGATGGCCAGAATGAAGAGGAAAGGAGAAAGGGGGTCTCCTTGCCGCAGCCCCCGCCCGTGACTGATCACATTACCAGGGATGCCATTGAGGATGACTCTAGATGAGGTGGACTTTAAGAGGGCCGCCACCCAGTTTGTCCATCTTTGTGGGAACCCTCTTTTATGCAGAAGATCCAGAAGGTAGTCCTAGCGTACCGAGTCAAAGGCCTTGGCTATGTCTAATTTGAGGAAGAGCGAGGGGGTTTTGGAGCGGTGGAGTCTTCGAATCAGGTTGCGGATGTAGAGGAAGTTGTCGTGAATACTTCTTGTCTTTATGAAGGCGCTCTGAGATCACAAGACCAAGCTATGGAGGAATGGCGCCAACCTTCACGCTAACGTTTTGGCAATCCATTTTGCCAATCCCATGAATGAGACTGATAGGTTTGTAGTCTTGCACTTTGTCGGCTCCCTCCTTTTTAGGAATCAGCACAATATTTGCTGTATTGAGAAGGTGAAGGTGCGACGTGCGAAGGGAATGAAAGCTAAAGAAAACTACCATGATGTCTGCTTTGATGATTTGCCAGCAAGATTTGTAAAAATTTGTAGAGAAACCTTCCGGCCACGGGGCTTTGTCTCCCGGTAATTGATCTAGTGCAGTGTGCACTTCGGATTCTGTGAAAGCATCCTGCAGATTGTGCAGGTCCTGCATTGGGGGGTGCAGTGCCTCCTAGTTGAGATCCGTGTTGTACGGTGTGGGCCACGCTAGCATTTCTTGGAAGTTCTTTTGAATTATGTGCTCTTTCTCTGAGTGCGAGATTGCCCAGCCCAAGCCATTCTGAAGCCTTTGGATGTAATTTTTCCTTTTACGGCCGTTTGCTTTTATATAGAAGAACTTTGTGTTTGCATCGTTTTCTCTGAGATTGGTGATCCAGGATGTACGCTCGATCACTGCCAGACCCATAACTCTCTTCTTAAGGTTGGCCCTCAAGACCATTTCGAGAGGTGACAGAACCCTGCTCTCTTGAGCCACATCAAGCCTAAGAATAAGATCTAAGGCCATGTGGAGGAAGAGCTTTGGTCGGGGGAAGAGAATTGTGCTCCACAAAGCGGAAGCCGTGGAAGCTAGCTTGTGATACAGCCTGTGCATGGGTTCTGTGTGCTTGCAAGGGGCAACCCAGGCTTTTTTGACCGTCTCGAAGAAACCTGGCATCTTGATCTAGAAGTTTTCAAAGCGGAAAATTTTTGGACGAGCGGGTCCAGAAGTGTTGTAGAGAAGGAGAGGGCAGTGGTCAGAGATCGAAGAAGACAGCGCCTGAAGGATGTGGTTTTCAAACAGGGTGTCCTAGCCTTCGTTAGAAAAGACTCTGTCCAACCTTACCAAAGTTGGACTCTGGCGTTCGCTACTCTAAGTGAACTTTCTATTCTGAAGGTGAATTTCTTTTAACTCGCAAGCGTTGAGCGTGTTACGAAAGTGCGCCATACGACGCGGGTTGATGTTGGAGTTATTTTTGTCTTGAGCTCGGTAGATGAGGTTGAAATCACCTAATACCAGCCACTTGGTGCCGGTGGAAGGTTTTAAGGAGACAGTTTCTTGAAGGAAGGCCGACTTATTTCTGCTTTGAGTGGGGCCGTAAACTATCATTAGGCGAAAGGTCAAGTTGCACTCTTTTATAGACACCGTTGCCGACAGGCTGAAGACCGAGTGGAGCACGTTTTCTACCTCGATGAAATCGTTGTTCCAAAGAAGGAGGATTTCACCCCTTGTACTCTCAGCCGGGTTATGAGCGAAATTTCGCAGATTATAACCCCCGAGGGAGCAAGCAAATTTTTGGTCCACAGATGTGAGCTTGGTTTCCTGGAGGCAGAGTAAATGGCACGTTGTCGAAGTAAGAGTCTCGTGGATGATCGATTGCATGGCTTGGTTGTTGAGACCCCGCACATTCCAGCAAAGAATGTTAATGCTTGGGCTATGCATTTGAGGAGGCAGCATCCGTTTGGAGTGTAGAGGTCAGAGAGGCTAAGGAAGTAGGAACTGAGGTTTGGTAGTTAAGAAAAGGCTGTGACTACTCAGGTAGAAGACTGCTTGCATGCTTCGCCAAGCAAAATGCTTCTTTCCACTACCACTAGTGGCTTGCATCAAGGTGCAGCACACAACCAGAACAACGAAGAAACGTAGGACGTAGAAATGACAAAAGACGTGTAGCGGCCGGCCGAGCATGTGGCAATCAGCCTGGGTCAGAGACGGCAGGGACCATGTTGCTAGTGCGGAACTGCAAAACACTCCCAAAGTAACCATAAACAAACGACTAAGATTGGGGGCCTTCAGGCAATGCTTAAAAGTGAGCAACATGAACTTAAAAAATGACAATGAAGCAAAAGAGGCAGGATCCGTAGGATCTATGGCAGCGATGGTTGTGATCTGCATGGTCCTGAAATTGTCGAGACTTCAACTAGATGGAGCTCCGCCTTCTAGGCCGCCACCACTTGGGCGCCCTGCACTGCTGAAGTAGCCTGAGGGGACTTGATCCTATCAGCGTGCGGCAGAGGCGAAACCTCAGTCTCCTGGTTGTCCAACTGGAAGTGGCCTCCAATTTCGGTGAGAGTGGCGTCCGCTTGCTTGGTGAGCTGGTAGTCCACCTTCAAGAGCTGCGCCAGAGTAGAAATTGTGTCTTCCGGAAGGGGGGCTTCGAATGCCGCGAGGTACTCGTTGAGCGCAGTCTCTGTCAAGGTGCGGTCTTTTGGTAGAGTGCCCAGCTTGTGGGCGAGGGCTTCCTGAGCTCGCTGAAGCACTGAGCCTGTTCTTCTCTTGGCCACTAGATAAACACTGCATCGAAGGTTGACCCGTCCAGGTGTGCAGGAGCACAAGCTTTGGGAAGAAGCTGGTGTAGCAATGATCGGGGGTGGCAGGCTGGAGAACAAGGCTGGCTTGAGAGCATGCCACTGTGCCAACTGCTGCTCCTATTCATGAGCATCTTGGGCCGGGTGATGAAGGGGGCTGGGAGCAGCATTCTCCTGGTGAGCAAGAGGAGTTTCGCCGATCTAGAGCTGTGAAGGGACAGGGAGGATAGCATGAACACTGAACTGAGATTGAAGGGCATCAGTCAGAACCTGGGGAGAAATGGATGGCGCTTGAGCCGAGTTCCTGCCAGGCAGCTCCTGCAGGGTCTCCATCTGCACCGGGATGTTGCCACCCTTGCTAGGATTGGTGGGGAAGACCGGCTCCGAAGGGGTCAACAAGCCAGCCTAATGTGACGCTTGGAACTCGTCGAAGGGTGACACAACCCTGCCATCTGGACTGGAACCCGTGCTAGTGTCAATGAAGGGAGCGGGTACTAGGTCCAGAGAGAGCTTCGGCCCAGCCTGAGGAGTCAGGAGCTTTTGGGCTAGGCTGTGCTCTTGGCCTGGGGCTGCATTTGAAGACGATGGGGTGACTAGTTGGCCCGCCGCCTGGAGGAAGGTCGACCAGGTCACCTTCAGCAGTGCAGTCGTCGAGCTACTCCGAAGTAGACTGAGTTGAGCAGCCGCCGAAGAAGCCTTGACGTAGTCTTCCACTTTGCATAGCCAGTCACCTCGCAGTTCCTCCATGAAGGAGGATTGAGGTTGGTTTTTGTCGAAACACTCCTGGAGGGCTTCACGCAAGGATTTGGCGTAAGATGAGAAGAGGTCCTACAGTGTTCGATCCACAGTAGCCTTGACTTGCTCCGGTGATTTGGTGGAAGGACCGAAGCTGTCTTGGTCAGCCCCCAAGGCGTCGGGTGGCTGGCACTACTACAAAACAGGCTATAGAAGACGCCTCATCACAGACGGTTCATTTGGAACCGTCTATGATAATTCACAAACGGTTCTTATTATGAACCATCTGTGATAGTCTAGCTAATCATAGATGGTTCTATAATAGGAACTGTCTGTGATAATTCACAGACAGTTCTTAATAAAAACCATCTGTGATAATCTAGCTAATCATAAATGGTTCGTAATAAGAACCGTCTGTGAATTATCACAGACGGTTCTTAATAAGAACTGTCTGTGATGAGGGCTTATCATAGACGGTTCTTATTAAGAACTGTCTATGATATTCTGGCGCTATAAATGCACCTGACACAACCCCCGCCGCTGGCGCCACTCTACTGCTCCTCCCTACCGCTGGCTCCACTCTGCTACTCCTCTCCCATGTGCCACCTCCCTGCCCTAGCCCCTCCACCCTGCTGCTCCTCCCCCGTTGAGCTAGCTTAGAGAGGAGAAGGTCGGGACCCCCCCCTAGCACCTCCTCCACCCATGACCTCCTCCCCATTGCGCCACTCGCACCTTCTTGCCTCCACCCCATTGCGCCACCTTAGAGAGGAGAAGGAAAGGAGGAAGCTAAAGAGAGGAGGAAAGGAGGAAGCTAAAGAGAGGAGGAAAGGAGGAGAAGGGGAGGAGGAAGGGATCTGAGGAGAAGGAGAAGGTCAAAAGCGGCGGCGTGTGCGGGCTCGACGGCGACGACGGGCTCCGGTGGTCTTCGGGCCGGGTAAAGGTACGCACGGGGACGGCGAGGTGGTGGCGATGTCGTTGGTGCGGAGGATGGTGGCGGAGGGGCCTTGTCAGCGGCGAAAGTGGCGGAGGAAGAGCTTGCAGCCGGCGGCGACTAAACCCAAAATCCGGCGACTAGAGTCGATGAGGAGGAGGGTGAGTGAGGGATTCGGGATGAGCGAAGGGAGGGGCACCTCGTGCTCCCTTTTATAGGGGCGGAGGGGGCCGGGAGGAGGAGATCAGGCACGCAGGTGCTCCAGCGGTGACGGCGCGGTTATGGAGATTCCGCGCGCGGTGAAGGGGGAGAGGACCGGAAATGGGGGAGGCAGCGATCGGGGGAGTTAATGCGCTTGAATGCGCGAGATTTGTGGGAGGGAACACGGCTGATTTGGAGCTGGAGCCGAGCACTAATGGCGGCGGGGAGTGGCTGCGCATGAAGAAGAAAGGGGAGGAGGAAGAAGGTCATGCGGGCCCACATGTCGGTGAGAGAAGAGGGGGAGGGTAAGGCTGACCGGGCGGGCCCGCTTGGCGGTGAGAGGCAGGAGAGAACGGCGTGAGTGGGCCGGGCGCAGGGATAAAAATGAGAAAACGCAATGGGCCAGAGGAAGATTCGGCCCAACACTATTTAGAGGATTTTAATCGCTTTAACAATTGATTCAATTTAGATAATTTAAAAGAGCTTTAGAAAATAGCAAATAGAGTCCAAAAATTCTAAAAAATTTCACACAAATTCCTAGAATTATTTTGAACTTAATAAAAATAATTCCAACTTATAATTGGTAACAGTTTTTGCACATAATTTATTTTGGCTTTAAAATAATTAGGGAAAAGCTTTGAAAATTCCAGAAAATTCTAGAAATTAATTAAATTTTCATTTTTTTCAATTTAAATCCAACAAAACTTCAAAAACTTCAGAAATTCAAATAAAGGAATAAAAACTCTTTCAAATTTCAGAAAATATAACAAAATAATAACTTTATCTATTTTAATTTTGGTAACAGCACTTTGGGATGTTACAACCGTCTGTGAAGGTATCATATTACAGACGGTTTCCATTAAAAATCGTCTGTGATACGTACAATATCATAGACGGTTCTATTTTCTAACCGTCTGTGATATGTCTCAAATGACAGATGGTTCGTAAATAGAACCGTCTGTGATATCTCACGATCACGAGCGGTTTTAATGGAAATATGCGTGATATGATACCTTCCTGACGGTTTCAACAAAACCGCTGCTGATAACCGTATCACGAGCGGTTTTTAACCGTCTGTTAATCGATGTTATCACAGACATACAATTTCAGACGGTTCAAAAACCGTCTGTGATGACGGTTCCGAACCGTCTGTGATGAGCCTGTATGT
Organism: Phyllostachys edulis; assembly: GCA_036346405.1. Lineage (NCBI taxonomy): Eukaryota > Viridiplantae > Streptophyta > Magnoliopsida > Poales > Poaceae > Phyllostachys > Phyllostachys edulis. The sequence goes on along the minus strand of CM070553.1, from coordinate 7,535,661 downwards.
ACTAGTGTGGGCTGGTTCCCCAACCGCTCCAACCCTGCGACGTCTGTCCTTGTTGCTGCCATGTTGGTGACCCTAGCGGGGGGATCTTTCACGGTCCCGACCAGAGTCGAGGCGAGGGTTGGCCGAGGTGACAAGGCTCTTGTGGCTTCGGTTGGTGTGGTTGTGACGACCATTGCCATCGTCACTGTCGTCATTGTCCTTGCGCATCTAGTGTGTGGAGGTAGGATGGTCGTCACGGGTCGAATGACGGGGAGGTCGACGCTGTCCGCGAGAGGTGCGACGATCATCCACCGGGGGGGATGCCCCCGTCTCCTCTTCTGGCCGAAGCGGCTGGGGTGGGAGGTGGCTCGCCCCCCTCCCCCCCCCTTGGACTCAGGTGTGCCGGCGTTAAACAAAGCAAAACAAATAGTAAACAAAAGAAAAGCAAAATCAAAAGCACCAAAGCAATCCCCACCATGACACTTGCACTGACCCCACACCGCTTGATGTAACCCATCGTAGCGAACTTCCCGTTCGGTCATCCTTGTCCATTTTGCATCAAGCTTGAGTCCATTGACTTTACCTGGTATCCTCGATCATTTTGGACCTCAGCTCTCCAAGCCTAGTCCCGATCATTCTTGTCATTGACCATTGTTGACCTCCAAGCCTCCTGCACAACAACAAATCAAGAAATCGATTCTGTGAACAAGTGCTTTACAACTTGACCCATATTAGTCAAAACATTCATTATGCACACATATGCACTGAAATCCAAGAATTTGACTTAACCTACAAATATCGCCGCCAAGCTGGCCAGTGAACAGGGCAAAACCGGTCAGACCACCACTCATAGCCGGTTTGACCGCCCCCTGGCCGGTCTGATCACCCATCATGGGGACTTAGCCAAATTTCTTCCCTAGAAATCCAAAACCTCTCTGAAAATTTAAAACGAATAGAACTTTTGACTTGAAGCTCTAAAAATTATGACACTAAGTGTAGAAGAAACCTCTCTTTTGTCTACACCTCTATTTTTTGTCCGGCTCCAAACTCGAAAGTCACATTTATGGCTGGTTAGACCACCGCCCATGGCCAGTCTGACCGCCAGCTACTTGACCTTCGCAACGGCCGGTCTGACCGCCAGAGGTGGCCAATCAAACCGCCACTAAGGCCGGTCGATCCGCCTTGGCGGTTTGACCGCCTCGCCCGACAGAACACGAATTTACTAAAAGAAAGTGTTACGATAAACCCTCAACATCATTGCCAATTGTATCATCATCACAAGATCATAAGTATATCCCCGTGATATCCACAGAAATCAACTTGCACTTTGCTTGGGGTGTCGATTGCCAAGTTTAGGCAAATATATATAGCTAGCCACGGGAAGGAAATACTTTTTGAATAGCGGGTATTGCATCACTTCCGTTTAAATCATACATGGTTAATAACCAACATCGATCACCCAACCAATGCATAGGCAGCACACAGTACAATAACACATGATTTGTTCACAGAGGCATCACACACTCAATTAGTACATGCGAACATGGCAGTCCAGAGAAGCCATATGACAAGCACACTTCACACACAAAGCAGATGCGAGAATAGTCAAGTGCATCGCACGCACGAAAAGCCATAGTCATAGGCATCGCTCAGGAAGCAAAGACAGATCAACAATTTGTTTTCTCTGGACTTGTGTTATTTAACCCAAGCGAACAAAGCGGCCGTTGATTTACTTCAACCTCTGGGTGCGCGGGAATGTGTAATGCGTATGATACCTTGCTTCTTTACTTCCGGCATCCATGGCGATTATACACTACTATAGTGCTCTATACACGTATAATATTGAGATCGGCGTTAAACAAAGCAAAAGCAGATGTTAATTTGTTACGTAAGCGTCATAGCGAATAAAGTGCAAGTTGATTTTTAATGTTCCAAATATTCTTCTTATCCAAATATTGTTTTTAATGTTCGGGAGCATCAATTTATACTTTTAAATATTTGAAGCTTGAAAATCGTTCTTGTTTTCCAAATAAATCGAATAAAAAAATTCTTTTTATGTATTTTTTGCAAGGGATTTTTTATGTAATTTTAAAGATTGAACGTGTCATGAAAGCATCGTATATTTGTGTCCTTTTAGTTGCATGGTGGCATTTTTCTATGATATTTTTTTCAATTACAAGGAAGACGCATATGCACACACACACCATGCACGCACACACGAGTGAGTGCGCTCTCTAAGCACATGCCTGGAAATTCAGAGGCCAAGGATAAATCTGCAATCTGCCAATCTCACATAGTTAATTCCTATTGAGATGTGCCGCATGTTTGTAAAGGTGGGCACTAGGATTTGAATATAACGTTTTCATATTATAGAGGTATTTTACATAACATGGAAATCAATAAAATTAACACCTTTTCAATAAGACTGTGATGCGGGATAGCTTATGTGATGGCTTCCACTATCCATGGTAGCTTTTTTGTCACGTTACCATGATAATCGCGATTTAAAGCATTGGTCATTTATTGTAGCATCATGTTTTCACGTTGTAAAGGAATTTCAAAGTTTAGTGTTGAATCCAAAAGTTCATCTTCAAACCCCAGCTCAAAAGCAAAAATTTCGAATCCAAATCCTTCCCATGGGCTCGGCCAGTTGTCCCCGGCCTCTCCCTAGCCCGAGCCACCCTTGCCACCCTCCTATGTGCGTCTTTGGGCACGCACAGTTGCATCTTGAAGACGCCAAGATGGTGCCCTAGCCGTGCCTACTCCCACCTCCCCCAACTCGCTCTCCCTGGGTCTTCTCTCCCTCTTAGCTATAAGAGAAGCCCCAGGAGACCTCCCCTGCCCTTGCTCCCCTCCTCACCTCTCTCTCTTCCCGAGCGCAAGAACAAGCCAGAGCCAAGCTCCCATCTACCGCCATGCGCCGTCGCCGTCAAGCCGCCCTTCGATGAGCATTCTTGCCCAACCCACCACGTCACCCCGCGCCTCCTGCGGCCCTCTACTTCTCCCCCACCTCCCCTCGTCCTCCCCGCTGCCGTCCTCTCTTCTCCACCCCCGGCCACCGCCACCCCGCCACCACGGCCGCCCCCAAGCTCCCCCGACAACACCGCCGGCTTCCCCACCCCCGGGCGGTGAGCTGGAGCCGCGAGCCCCATGGCCTTGCTCTGCTTGTCTAAAGCTTGGACAACCCCTGTGGCTCTTAATCAAAGCTCAAATCCCTGTCTTAAGGGGTTAGCCATTTATTAGTTATCTGGTTTAATTGTGACTCAAAGTCATTGCCACATGGGCTCGGTAATTAATTAATTAATGAACTAGCTCAGTTCAATACTGTTGTGCACTGTCATTTAATCACCTAAATTCCTGTCTTAGCAACTAAGCTTTAATTAGTTGTTTTAATTGCTAGTTTAATTACTCAATCTTTGTCCTTAGGGTTGAGTATTATTTAAGCTCTAGTTAATTACTGCCCTGATCTCAAAGCCTCAGTGGACACATGGCCCACAGCACAGTGCATGTTGACCTCCGGTCCGTGCACTGTACACATGGACCAAGGCACTGTTCAGTGGGCCCCTCATGTCAGTGAAATATTTTCGCTCTCCCCTTTTTATTTTCTGGTTTTTATTTCAAAACGTGAACTTCGGAAGCTCCATTCTCTTCCGTTCTAACTCCGAATTTAATGAAATTTGTTTATAAAAAAATTATAAAATCAATAGAATTCTATTGGCAGTGGATTTGTGTATTTTGGAGTTCATTTAGTATCTTGTGTATTTATTTGTTGTGTTTGCTTGTCTGTTCCCTTTTTTCGACACGATCGTCCGAATAGAGTTTGAGAACGCGGAAGGACCTCAATTTGATCAAGCCCAAGAATATCAAGACCCTCTTGCCTTAGACCCAGGTGAATCAATAATTTGATCATATTGAACCTGCATTTTATGCAAATTATATTCTTTCAAAATATCAAATTGCATGCTTTAATTTCGTTATACAAATGTATGTCAAATGGTCTTAAGGTAGTTAAATACCAACTTGATGATTAAATAATTATTATACCATCCTTGACACTTGAATCACTTAATCCTTGTCACCCTATATAATTGGTGTCGACCTGGCTAAATAATTTGTATCCACTAGTACGAGTTGCACCATTGGAGGGACCCACAGCTTTGTTGCGATCGTGGACACAATGGGGTCGCTGGTGTAGGCCGCCGTGTGGCGCAAGAGGGGGTCTGGCGGCAAGGTTGACGCAGGTGTGAGGGCGTAACCCCTCTTAGGTGAAATCTTAGCGGGTGTAACTAATACTAGAGGATGCTTTGTAAAAGCCTCGTGGTAATCTCCCATTGAATCACAAATCTAAGGAAACGTGTGAACAAATCAAGACAATTATCTATTATGGGTAAAGTGTACAGTCTTTGCAGAGTATAAACTGTTCGAATAGTCGTGCCCATGGTCAAGGGCAGGCATGAGAACTTATTTGAGCTAGTTATATTTATAAAACTTTGTGGGTGGGATGAAAAACTTGTCGGGCTGATGTAACCTTGAATTTGGTTTTTCCTGGGTGGAAGTACCCTAGTATTATTAATAGGTGGATGTAACCCCAATCAAAATAAGCATCAGGTGGAGATAACCTCTGCTGTTATAAATATAGGAAAATTAGCTCAGTGACATCGCATTAGAGCATAATCAGAGGAATGACACTCCGTTTGTTACGCACTGGAAAATAACATCGCGAACACCGAAAAATTAAATGAATGACATCGCTTGATTACTTAGTTTCGAATTTTTAAATATAAAGCAGAGCTCAAAAATTATCAATTTTTTTGTGGAGCCTTTCGACATAATTTAATTGCTTGTATATTTTTTCAAAACTTTATATATTTTGATTTTGTCTCTAAAATTTATTTGAACATACTGTTTGTAGGAATTTTATAATACAGAAAATGAGGTCCAAACATTATGAATTTATTTTTTAGGCTTCTTACATAGTATACTTGATTGTGTAATTTTTCCATAATTATACAAAATTAAGTAATGCAATTTCATAATGTCCTTGTGTGAGTCAATATTTCATAATGTAAGGACATTATGAAATTGCATTAATTAATTTGGTAAAAATTCTAGAAAAATTACACAATCAAGTCTATGTAAGGAGCCTAAAAAATAATTTCATAATGTTTGGACCTATTTTATATATTATAAAATTCCTACAAATATTATACTTAAATGAATTTTAGAGACAAAATCGTAAAACGATAAAGTTGTGAAAAAAATACACAAGCAATTAAAGTGTGTCGAGAAGCTCCACAAAACAATTGATAATTTTTTTAGCTCAGTTTCTATATTTAAAAAATTCTAGAAATGGAAGTTACTGGCGGCGATGTCGTTGGTCTAATTTTTCGGTGTTCGCGATGTTATTTTCTAGTGTGTGACGAACGGTGTGCCATTCCTCCGATGACTCTATAACGCGATGCTATTGAGCTAATTTCCTCTATAAATATTGCATAATTAATATCTTTAATAAAATGTGAATTGGTCAAAATGCTATGTGATAAGAATTTCTATCTATAATAATTGAAAATGTTGCTTTAGCAAATAAAAGAACCCGAGCCATCCTTGCTAAAGCCTTCCATGTATAAGTCTTGCATTGTGTGTTGGCTCGTGAGCACGGTTGTTGTGCTCATCCTCGATCTGTAATACTCCAAATTTAATTAAATGAGAGCAAATAAATCAGAGAGAAGGACCAATTAACAAAGCAATTTAACAGAGGATTAGAGGGGGATTACTGTAAAAGGTAGACAACCTGGGCCGGGGCTTTTGGCCCACTTGATTTCGGCCCAAAGGTGGGAAAGGGGGGCAGCCAGCCACAAACAAAAGGAGGGGGAAACCCTAGTTTGCTACAGTACCACCGTGCTACAGTACCACCGCCGTTACTGTAGCACGCCCGGCCCTCCCTGCTGTCCCCAAGCCGTCCTCCCTCCTGGTGCTTGATGCCCCTGCTGCCGGTTTGTGAAGGAAGGCGAGGATCGTTACGGGATTGTCGATCAAGAAGGAGAGAAGGAGAAGGGACTAGGAGAGGATCGTCTTTTTCGAGGCTTGATCTTTATCTTCCCACGGGTCTTCAAGGGCAACGACGTGTTTTCCCCGCTGTTTGATGAGGAGTAGTTGCGAATTCGATTATTTGGGTTTGATCGTTTTGCTGTCAGTAGATGTTCGATTCTGTCCAGTACGTTGCGTGGTCAATTTTGGGTTCTTAGAGATAGAATTCAAGATGTCTGTCTCCTAGAGATAGTTATACAATGTTTTTAGCTTTCCGTGGCTGCAAAGAACACCTAATTCTGACATACGGATCAAAAGTTATGATAGTTTCAATCTTGCTGCCCAGAATTCTAACGAGATTGATCTGTTAATTTGTCTTTTAATTTATGTTCATGTTAGAGGAAAATTCAGGGTTTCCACCCAACTAGATTGTTTTATAAAATTTCATAACCTTTTCAGAATGTCAAAGAACGCCCTAATCGGAGTTGTAGATCAAAAGTTATGCTATGTTCTTTACTGCTGTTCGTTTCATTTGGGTAGAATCTGTCTTCTGAGTTCAACTGCCTGTTAGCATTTTATTTTGGCCGAATTGGGTTATCTCACCAACTAGAATGTTGTAGATATGTTCGTTAAGTTTCTTTACGAACTAGGCTCACCTCGTTTTGAGTCCTAGGTCAATAGTTATGGTTATTTTCGTTCTGCTGTCCAGATTCGATTCCGTGGTTGTCTTGCCTGTTTTCAGATTAGGGATTATGGCTATTTCTTGGGTGTTCGGGAGGGTATTGTAGAACATTAATGGTAGTGTCTTGTACCATGTTGTTCTTATTTCGAGTACTTACTTGTGTAGGCGGAGAGACTTCAGGTTTAGGGGCACCGTCTTTGCCTACTCACGCGTCGCAACGCAAAAGGCAAGTACTTTGTTCTTATAATTAGAAAATGTTGATTGCCTGATGTTGGTAATGTGTTTCTAAGATCCATGTTAATATTTAACGTTCAAGTTCCTTTCATATGTGTTACCTCCATGATTAGAGAGCATGTCTTTTCAATATTCATATTTCATTCCATGCATCCATTATTCATGTTTCATCCACGGGAGTGGATTAAAAAGACCCATCAATTCCAGTATGGGCACGTAAGACCCACCATTCCAATGTGGGCAGTTTCGGGCACCCGTATGAAACGTTCTTCATATGGAACTTGGATCCCCGCATTTTGTTAAATGCGGGCTTAGGTGAACACCGACGGGTGTGTCACCAGCTATACCGGTATATGCATGTGTGTAGTCCCTACATTTCATCCAATTCATTCATTCCATTCATTCAAATATTCGTTCTATAATTTATTCATATTCTTCAATGAAGTTGTCATGATCATGGTTGTAGTATGTATGATTTATTTACTGTACTTGCTAAGTCTCGAACTCACTCTTGCGTTGTTTGTTTATTTTAGGTGATCATTGAGGTTGGCTCTATTGGGAGGGAGTAGACACACACTACTCATTCACTTCACCTTAATCAAGTCCAAGATTACATTTTAGTTCTAGTTTTCATTCGTTAATGGTGAACTGTAATAAATAAATTGAGATGGTGAATGATACTTATTACTTTGTCATGGTTGATTCAGTAGTACTTGTGATCCTTGATTTCCTTCGATATTTATATCGATTAGATTCGGACTATATTCATGACATGGTTCTTCCGAATGTTGATCTCTTTATGTCATTAGTTGAGATAGTGTTATAAATATTCCACTTTATGGTTGTATGTTAGACTATTTAGGTGACATCTTGGCTTCTGAATAGCCAAGATGTTACACGCTCTTCCCCAAACCTTCATAGCATGTGGATCAAGGTCATTATGAATACTATGAGGACCCAGACGTTGAAGGCCAAGGAGCTGATGAAGAGTAGTTTAGTCTGTTGTTGTTCTAGTCCTGCCCCAATCTAGCTGACTCCGTTGGTACTCGTGTACTACCAACATTACCTCGATCTCTGGATAATATCGGTCGTACATTGGTTTCCCTAGTCGCTTGCCTGTGACGAGATGTGCTCTACCCCCTTTTGCTTTCGCTTCTGCGGTTTATGTAATGTAATCATTTGGCCTATTCAGCCCTTCTGTAAAACTCAACCCGATGCGGTCTACTCAACTCTGATGTTTGTAATATAACGAATGGTTTGGTCTACGTATGTATGAAATGATTCAGTAATGTATTTTGTGAGCGCTATCTACTGATCTAGGGAAATAGCGCAGTGTTGATCATAGAGGATTATAGATTATGAAATTCGGGTCCGACATTTATTTAACCCAAATGAATAAAGCTATTGTTGTTTTGCCGTTCAACATATATGTGGTTTCTTTTGATACCTTCTTCTTAATTTACATGTAGCATACATGGCCAGTTATATACTCCTGCAATCTATGGCTATTTACACGTATACTACCTCAGTTCTTTTTCACTTATTGTTTTTACTTACGTCATCCTTTTTATAAATATATGTTGGTAAAAGTTAATAAAAATGTATTGGTAGGGAAATGCCTTTGATGATAAATCTACTAATATAATTTTCACGTGACAAATCTAAATAGTTTTGTGTATATTAGTAGTTAATTTTAACGCAAAATTGGCTCGGGCCTGGACACCGTTCGTTTGTCTCATTTGCTAAAAACACACTACAAAATCGATATTCGGCTAATGGACACCGCAAATTTGCGCACATTTGCTAGAACACACTTTGCCAATTAATTTTTTTCTTATAACTTAGTGCTACAATCTATATATTATATTATTAGAATGATGCAAAAAGAAGCCATCACGTTCACTTTCAAGGGCTAGAAATTTTCGCGTTAATCGAATGAAAACCATCGATTTTGATAGGTCCAGATTATAATAGTGCACATCAAATAGATAGATATAAGAGTTGTTACAATTGTATAAGAAATACAACTATATTTTTAGGGTACAACTAGCGCCTAGCCGCATGATGCAAAATTTCTCATCACACACTCCAATGCAACATCAGTGAACAACTTGTACAATAATTGTAATCAACACATGAAGTAAAATGCAGAAAAACAATGAAAAAATGCCAAGAATTTGAAAAAAAAACATCTTCTCACCGAAAACTCATCCCACGGAACCCACACCATCGGATCTCCTTCACGTCAGTACAACAAAAATACCCCCTCCTCCGTCGCAACAAAGCTGAGGCCCGACATCGAAGGCGCGAAGTGCAACACCACCCGCATTGGTTTGCAACAAAAAAACATTCATGACTTCCCCATACAACAATTGAGACTAACTCTTGAAACATTTTGAATTTGCATGTGCAACATTGCACAATAATTGTTGTAACACCAAAAAAATTGGAATATAAGTCATTAATTCTCTCAATAAAAAGTTATCGCAACATCGAAAAATAACAATGTCAACATTTAGATGAGGACACAACATTTTGGATAACGAAATGCAACATCTCAAGAATTTGTACTGCAACATTAAAAACATAGTCCCAACATCTTAAAACACCTGATGCAACAAAAGAAAACTCTCTACTATAACAAACAATCGACTCACTTGCCTCGGCCTTGATGGCGGCACGCTTGCCTTCAGCTCCTGGATGTCACCGTAGGCTCTCCGTGCGTCACCCCCCACTCCTCCTCCTTTGTCCACCGTCCAACACTTCGTCGCGGCTTCCTTTCCTCGTGGGCACAAAGTGAGAGTGGCTTCCCTTCCTCGTGGGCACAAAGTGACAGTGGCTTCCCAATTGCCGTGAGCTCCAGTCACGACCACATGCAATGAGGTAGAGGGGGAGGGAGGTAGAGAGAGGTTCGCATAGAGGGCACTCAACTTTGATCGGGTGTAGCCTCTGATCAAGGGTAGCCATTGCTGTGAGAGAGGGAGCTGCTAGGAGAGAGAAGAGGGGGATGAAATGTGATACGGGTGGGTGGGAGCTAATGAGATAAAGTTATTGTGTGGTAGAGGTTGAAACACATGGGACCACGGACGTGACACACGGAATCTGTTGTAGTGACGAGTGGTAGCGTCTGATTGCTTTGCTCAAATCGGACGTCTGTATGTAGCATTATCCATATTTTTATCATCGCACGACACAGCTTGTATATATAACAAGTCTGACTCTATGTTTCATCATAAATATATGCATTATAGTATCTAGCTGCTCAATTGTGTGAAAAATTCAGTTAATTTTAGACTAAGTACAATACAATTGTGGGTGCATGAAAGATAATAATACTTTAGGTGACTAAAAATTAGCAAAGTTGTAATTTGCTATACCTGCTATAGAAAACATCACTGCTCTTATAATATCAAAAATGGAAGTTGCTAAGGAGTACTTAGGCGGTTTGTTGGGTCGAGAGTACTTGATTTTCTGGCCTACAGATCTTCAACAAGGTTCGTGCTCCGATGACAAAATCCTAACAAGTTAGGGTTCGAGGTTCACCGGATTTTGTATCAAGATTCGTGGGTCCAAAATTCGAGTACTATTTAACACAAAAGCAATCATAGAATGCCTAGACATACAAGTGGATTTTTACCTCTTAAGAGACATCTCCTTATCTCATCCGCCATCCAATTTGTGTATTTTTACCTTGAGATCTATGTAGGGCGGAGATGGGCCTCGGGCCGGTTGGGCAACGGCCCGAGGCCCAGAGAGAATAGTAGTAGGATTTTTTTACTGTGTAGACATTCATTTTTGGTCCACAATAGCTAGGCCCGAGGCAAACTTCAGCCAGTGTCCCAGCCCAACTCAGTAGCTCCCGCTCGGCCCACTCCCACTCCCAATAGGCAGCAGCAGCATTGCAGCAAGCAACCAAGAGGGGAAGCACACAAGCATGACCAGGCAAGGCAACCAGGCGACCAGCCCTAGCCGAGTAGCCGCCTTCGGCCTTTCGCGGTTCCGCCCTTCCCCTAGTGGCTAGTGCTCCTCTCCGCCACGACGCCGCCCATCGCTCTGCTGATTTGCTCCACAGCGACGCTTCCCCCACTGCCACCTCTCCACAACTCCAAGGCTAACGGGCGACGGCTCCACCGCCCAGCGCCGCCCCCACCGGCCACCGCCTCCTGCCCTCCTCTCCTCACCCGGAGTCGTAAGGACAAGGACAAGGTGATCTCCATTCTCCCATCTCATCCCGATTCTGGAAGGCGACTAGCTGGAGTCTCCATTCTCAGCCTCCCGTAGTGCACCCCCCCTCTCCATCTCCTCATTTTTCTCCCTAGAAATCTGAAACCTCTCTGAAAATTTAAAACGAATTGAACTTTTGACTCGAAGCTCCAAAAATTATGAGACCAAGTGTAGAAGAATCCTCTCTCTTGCCTACACCCTCTATTTTTGGCCCGGCTCCAAACTCGAAAGTCACCTTTATGGCCGGTTAGACCGCCGCTCATGGCCGGTCTGACCGCCAGCTACTTGACCTTCCCAACGGCCGGTCTAACTGCCAAAGGTGGCCGATCAAACCGCCAGTAAGGCCGGTCTGACCGCTTACTGCCTGACAGAACCTGAATTTCACTGAAAATGAGTGTTTTGATAAACCCTCAACATCATTGTCAATTGTATCATCATCACAAGATCATGAGCATGTCCCCGAGATATCCACATAAATCAACTTGCACTTTGCTTGGGGTGTCGATTGCCAAGTTTAGGCAAATAGATATATATAGCTAGCCACGGGAACAAAATGTAGGACACACAAACAAGAAATACTTTTTGAACAGCAGGTATTGCATCACTTCCGTTTAAATCATACATGGTCAATAACCAACATCGATCACCCAACCAATGCATAGCCAGCACACAGTACAATAACACATGATTTGCTCAGAGGCACAAACGAATCAACCAACCTTGTCACCACCCTTTTATTTTCAAAAAAAATAATAACCTACAAACAAGATTTGCTAAATGTATTACCTATAAAGATTGACATTTATTTCCTCACAATTATTTCTATTGGATTAATAAAACAATGTTATTATTATTTTAAATCGTCCAACCAGTGCGCGACTTATCGATGTGTCGCTCAACTGTTGAGCGACTAGCACAAGTCGCTTAACCGCTAGGCGACTTGTATACTTGTCGCTCAACCGTTGGACGACTTCTATAGTCGCCTAACGGTGGAGCGACAGAAGATTATTTCTGTAAAATAAAAAAACGGAGGTATATTGCTATATTTCGGAATAAAAAATATTTTTTTGAAAAAAATCAATAGATATATATAGCTAGCCACGGGAACAAAATGTAGGACAGTACATGCAAATATGGTAGTCCAGAGAGGCCATATGACAATCACACTTCACACACAAAACAGATGCAGAATAATCAACTGCATCGCACGCACGAAAGCCATAGCCATAGGCATCGTCTGTGAAGCAAAGACAGATCAACAATTTGTTTTCTCTAGACTTGTGTTATTTAACCCAAACGAACAAAGCGGCTGTTGATTTACTTCAACCTCTGGGTGCGCGGGGAATGTGGTGCGTATGATACCTTGCTTCTTTACTTGCGGCATCCATGGCCAGTTATACACTACTATAGTGCTCTTTTTTTAGATAATGGAAGAGAACCTCTCGGTCTAGCATCAAAGATGCATACAGCCTAGTTTTTTACAAAGTTCCAAGTTCAAAAATATCCATAAAGTTGACAGTGGCTTGAAGCCTTACAACCAAAAGACTACTGAAGTTTAAATTCAGTCGTTACAGATCCTGTGACTAAACCGCCACCTATGGTTGTTGAAGATTTGCTTCGCCACATATTCCAACCTGGCACTTCCACTCATCAAGGGCTCCTTCTGGGCTGGTTTTTGCATACTTGCCCAAGCTCTCATCCATTGCCCACTCAGAAAGATAACCTGCAAGGGATTAGTAATAATCTTTTTATCAAAAACTGCATCATTCCGACATAGCCAAATAGACCAACATAATGCACTGGCTCCCACAAGGAGTTGTGATTTTAAAATTTTTGGAATACCGGTTAACCAATTCCCAAACATGTTGACCATATTCACAGGAGGGGATAAATTAAACGCACATTGAACAGCCCACCAAGTAAGCCGTGTAAATGGACAATCAATAAAAGGTGTTGAATTGTTTCCTCGTAATGTCTGAAACAACACTTTTACTTCCTCCAATTTCTTTTGTCTGATTATCCTTAGTTAAGACTACCCCTCTTTTGAGATACCATAGAAAGATTTTCACTTTTAAAGGAATTTTAAGTAACCAATTAAATTACTATTGGGGGCTCTATAACTTCCAATAAGTGTTGTATAAAAATATTGTACCAAAAATAATCCGGATTATTCAAATTCCATTTAAAGACATCTCTTTGAGAACTCAATTGTAAATTGGCAATTCTCAAAATTAACTCATTCCAAGCCTTTAACTTAGGCCCAATAATAGGTCGACGAAAAGAAATATTTAGAGGAGCCGAACTCATAATCTTTGCTATTGTATCGTCCTTTTTCCTCACCACATGGTAAAGGATGGGATATTGACTTTTTAGAGGAGAATCTCCTAACCAAATATCTTCCCAGAATCTAGTTTGCGTTCCATTTTCAACCTGGAATGATCCAAAGCGAAAAAATATATCTTTAACTTTCATTAAACTCGACCAAAAGTGGGAAGTCCCAGGTTTGTTAATCACCTGTGAAAGACTCTTCTCACCCAAATATTTCCTAGTTAGCAAAGTTTGCCAAACCCCTTCTTCATTAAGCAACTTAAAAAGCCATTTCCCCAATAAACTTCTGTTTTTTGTATCTAAGTTTTGAATGCCTAGACCACCCTATTCTTTGGGAGTACATACTAAACTCTATTTAGCAAGCCTATATTTTCTTTTCTGACTATCACTCAGCCAAAAAATTCTAGATCTATAAAAATCTAGTTTTTTGAGAACTTCCCTTGGGATCTCAAAAAAAGACATCATAAACATAGGTAGGCTACTTAGCACCGAGTTAATAAGCAGCAAGCGTCCACCAACAGACATATTTTTCCCTTTCCAACTACTAAGTTTCCTTTCAACTCTATCTTCAATCCCTTTCCAATCACTATTCCTTAATCTTCGATAGTGAATTGGAATACCTAAGTACCTGAAAGGGAAGACACCCTTTTCGCAACCAAATAAATGAGTATACTGCGGTTCAGCTTCTTTGGCTTTGCCAAAACAAAATATTTCACTCTTATGAAAATTGATCTTTAAACCTGATAATTGTTCAAAGACACACAGAAGAAGTTTGACATTTTTTGCTTGCTCTATGTCATTATTCAAAAAAAGAACAGTGTCATCAGCATATTGTAATATTGACAATCCATCATCAATCAAATGAGGAACTACTCCCGACATAAGACCTTCTTCCTTAGCTCTTGAAATAAAGATGGCTAGCATGTCCACAACAAAGTTAAAAAGAATTGGGGACATAGGGTCTCCTTGTCTAAGACCTTTCTTAGTTTGAAAGAAAGATCCTAAGTCATCATTAACTTTTATTCCAACACTCCCTCCTTTAACTAAACTTTCCACCCAGCAACACCACTTAGCTGAAAAGCCTTTCATCCTCAAAGTTTGGAGTAAAAACGGCCATTTTACTTTGTCGTAAGCTTTTTCAAAATCAAGCTTGAGAACAATCCCATCCAACTTTTCTTTATGAAGTTCATGAATGGTTTCATGAAGAATAACAACTCCATCAAGAATGTATCTCCCTTGCATAAATGTTGTCTGGGATGTTCTAACAATCTTCTGCGCTACATTAGTAATTATATTAGTGATTACTTTAGAAAACACTTTAAAACTAACATTTAGAAGACAAATAGGTCTATACTGCTGGATTTGTTTAACTTCTGCTTTTTTGGGAATTAGTGTAATAATCTCAAAATTCAAGCTAAAAAGAGGCACAGAGCAACTATGCAAATCATGGAACATAGCCATCATATCATTTTTAATAACTTCCCAAAACACCTGATAAAACTCAGCAGGGAAGCCATCTGGCCCAGGTGCTTTGTTATGCTCCATTTGAAAAATTGCTTCTTTCACCTCCTTCTCATTAAAAGGCATTGTAAGTAAAATGTTATCAGTATCGGAAACTTGAGGTATATCATTCCTGAACCCATCGATTATGGATACCTGATTATCTTCGGAAGGTCCAAAAAGACCTTTGTAATAATTGGTGATATACTTTTTTAATTGTACATCACCCTGAATTATCCCGTCATTCTGTTCGAGCTGAAAAATTCTTTGTCGTCTATATTTACCATTCGCGATCAAATGATAGAATCGTGTATTCCTATCTCCCTCCAAAAGGAATTTCGTATTGGACCTTTGGTACCATTTAATCTCTTCTTCTCTTAAAACTTGTACCAATCTCTCATTAGCTAATCTTTTAAGATCAAGGTCCTCATTAGATAAACTCAAAATCTCAGCTTTTTTATCTAGCTCATCAATTATCAAGTTAAGTGCTATCTTTTCTTTTTTATAAGTCCCACTGCAATTTTTAGCCCAACCACAAAGGTATTGTCTAAGAGATCTAATTTTTCATTGCCAAATTTGAATAGCACTTCGACCTCTATTTTCTATTTTCCAAACCTCATTCACCATTTCCCTAAATCCTTCTCTACACAACTAGTCTAATTCAAATTTAAATAAAGGTTGATTCCCTCTAAGAGAGGCCGCTCCCGTATTTAAAAGCAACGGTGTGTGATCGGACAAAGACTGTTCAAGAGCATTGATTGTGACCAAAGGAAATTTTTGCTCCCAGTCTGTACTCATTAAAACTCTATCCAACTTTTCAAAGGTTGGATTATTTAACGAATTGGCCCAAGTATACCGCCTTCCAGATAAATCTATTTCCCGTAAATCCAAATTATTAATGACGACATTAAATAAAAAAGGCCATCTAGAATCAAAATTATCCTTATTTTTTTCGCCCGAATGCCTAATGATATTAAAATCGCCCCCAACTAAAATGGGAAGTGATTCTTTTCTACAAACTTGAACCAATTCATTGAGGAACTTTTCCTTAAATTGAGCTTGAGCTGCACCGTAAACAACCACAAGAACCCATTGAAAATCATCTTCTCTATTTTTAAGATGAAACTTAATATAGAAATCACCAGCATCAATAGAACCAATATCATAAACCTGATGGTCTACCCCTAAAAGGATACCCCCCGACCGACCATGTGGTGGAAAAAAATGCCACAAAAAGTCCCGACCACCACAAAGATGATTAAGATTAGAAACTGAAAATTCATGTTTAACAGTTTCAAGAATAGCCACAAAGTCTAAATGCTGCTCCTTAACCACCTCACAAATAAACCGATGTTTAGCCAAGTCTCCCAGACCTCTGCTATTTCAAAAAAGACTTTTCATTTTAACTGTAATTTGATTGGCTTATTATAAGATATGTTACCTTTCTTCTTTCCTGAGCTAGACAGCCTCTTTTTATTTGTTACTAGTGTAAAATGAGAGTCATCTTCCGCTAACGTATCTCCATCTAAATCATTGGATCTACTATAGTGCTCTATACACGTATAATATTGAGATGCCGGCGTTAAACAAAGCAAAACAGATGTTAATTTGTTCTGTAAACGTACGCAACGAATAAAGTGCAAGTTGATTTTTAATGTTCCAAATATTCTTCTTTTCCAAATATTGTTTTTTAATGTTCCAGGAACATCAATTTATAATATTGAGATGCCGGCGTTAATCAAAGCAAAACATACAGTAAACAAAAGAAAAGCTGAAGCCAGTACAAATCAAACCATATAGAATTCTTGTAATCGAACCATATATACAGCCTCATCTTGCTTTTGCCACTTGCTCCATTCCCGCACAGTAGCCACCGCCACCCAAGATACGTTATTTTTCCAAATATTTTTTTAATGTTCCAGGAACATTAATTTATACTTTTAAATATTTGAAGCTTGAAAATCATTCTTGTTTTCCGAATAAATCGAATAAAAAATTCTTTTTATGTATTTTTGCGAAAGATTTTTTATGTAATTTTAAAGATTGAACGTGTCATGAAAGCATCGTAAATTTGTGTCATTTTAGTTGCATGGTGCCATATTTTCATTATGATATTCTTTTTTACAATTACAAGGAAGACGCACACGCGCACACACCACCACGCACGTATGAGTGAGTGTGCTCCCTAAGCACATGCCTAGAAATTCGGAGGCCAGGGGTAAATCCGCAATTTCACATAGTTAATTCCTATTGAGACGAGCTGTGTGTTCGTAAAGGTAGGCTCCAGGATTTGAATATGATGTTTTTATATTATAGAGGTATTTTACATAACCTGGAAATCAATAAAATTAACATCTTTTCAATAAGACTGATGCGGGATAGCCTCCGTGATGGCTTCCACTATCCATGGTAGCTTTTTGTCGCGGTACCCTGATAATCGCGATTTAAAGCATGGGTCATTTATTTAACCCAAACGAATAAAGCTACCGTTGTTTCCCAGTACAACATATATGTGGTTTCTTTTCCTGCAATCTATGGCTATTTACACGTATACTACCTCAGTTCTTTTTCACTTATTGTTTTTTACTTACGTCGTAATTTTTATAAATATATGTTGTTAAAAATTAATAAAAATGTATTGGTAGGGAAATGCCTTTGATGATAAATCTACTAATATAATTTTCACGTGACAAATCTAAATAGTTTTGTGTATATTAGTGGTTAATTTTAACGCAAAATTGGCTCCTGGACACCGTTCATTTGTGTCATTTGCTAAAACACACTGCAAAATCAATATCCGGCAGATGGACACTGCAAATTTGCGCACATTTGCTAGAACACACTTTGCCGATTAAAATATAGTTTTTGCTTATAACTTAGTGCACATTTGCTAGAACGCACTTTGCTGATTAAAATATTGTTTTTGCTTATAACTTAGCGCTGCAATCTATATATTATTTTATTAGAACGATACAAAACAAAGCCACCATGTTTGCTCTTAAGGGCAGAAAATTTTCGCATTAATCGAAGGAAAACCATCGATTTTGATAGGTCCAAATTATAACGATGTAGATCAATCAGATAGATATGAGAGCTGTTACAATTGTATTTCCATCATAAGCAGTGGTTCGCTCTTAAGGGCTGGAAATTTTCGCGTTAATCAAAGGAAAACCATCGATTTTGATAGGTTCAAATTATAACGATGTAGATCAATTAGATAGATATGAGAGCTGTTACAATTGTATTTCCATCATAAGCATCAGATTGTATAACAAGTACAACGCTATGTTTCGATATAAATATATGCATTGTAGTATCTAGCCACGCAGGTGCGATGGGAAAAGGCAAAAGAGGCCACCACATATGCTCTCAATGGCTAGAAATTCCCACGTTAATCGGAGGAAAGAGATAAAGATCTACACCATCGATTTTGGTGAGCCAGATTAACGTATGAGAGCTATTGCAATTTTATAACAAATACAACTATATTTCCATCATAGGAAGTAGAGTTGTATAACAAGTACAACTCTATGCTTCGATATAAACACACACAATATAGTATCTAGCCGTGCAATTGTGTGAGAAATTCGACTAGTCTATTATATTATTAAAATGATAGTAAAAGGAGCCACCATGTTCGCTCTCAAGGGCTATAAATTTCCACGTTAATTAGAGGGAAAGGAGAAAGATCTGCACCATCAATTTTGGTGGGTTCAGATTATAATGAATACAACTATATTTCCATCATACGCATTGCCATTGTATAACAAGTACAACTCTATGTTTCAGCATAAGTATATGCATTGTAGTATCTAGCCACGCAATTGCAAGGAAAATTAAATTCAGCTAGTTTTAGACCAAGTACAGTATAATTGTGGGTGACCGAAAGATAAGAATACTTTAGGTGACTGAAAATTAGCAAAACTGTAATTTGCTATGCCTCTCTAGTAGTATGCTATTCACACAAGGGTTTCATTATTTTTTACCTTTTCTTTTTTTTTTTACAATCCCGCGATGAAACATGGTCAATAGTCTCATTTTCATAAAACCTTTTAATGAAATATTTGAAAGTTATGCCTGTATCTATTTTTTTGTTTTAAATGTTTTTATGTCTTCATGATGTGCATCTTGTAGCACTATTCAACTACCCACACCAATAGAGATTGGTGACTTAGAGGGGACCCCCGACCTAAAGATGCCTAGAATATTCATCCACTGATTGAGCCAATACCCGGCAGGGAGCGTTTCCCTGATCCTAGAAGCGTATCGATTGCCAAAAAAACGAGATAAAAAAGGTAGGAAAAAACTATGGAAAAAGTCGAGGCTTTAGGACAGTTGGTAAAAAGTAAGAGCTTTGTCAAGCCAACTATTGCACAAACATTAAAAGAGCATGTTATGTGTGGAATCATTGAAAAACCTAAAAAAAATGAAAGTGATCATTGGAGGAGCTCATGTCGCAGCAAAGGAGTTTTCAAATGCTTTGTGGCCTAGGAAAGGTGAATTGTGCAACAACTTTATGTGGCTATGTTGCAAAGCATTGATGCTTGACTGGGATTCCAAAAAGAAGATCATTGTAGATCCAATAGCCACTGTGAGTACTAGACGAATCTTTTTTTTTTTTGCATGCACACATGACACGCATTTGACTGTTTTTGTATCTGTTTTCCCCCTGGTTTCATGTAGGCTCAGTTGATGATATCATACATGCAGTTCGATGATGCAAAGATTGCAGCTGGACTTTTGAAGGTTCCAATTGAAGAACTCGAACGAGTATGTGTTTGTTATTTTGTTATTCCATTTTCCATTGCACACACATGTTTTCCTTTGCACACATATAAGTATCATCGCACTCGCTATACACAATTCATAAAAAATCCACCATCACTTTTTTAATTTCACTAAGTTTCACATACTTTCATCCATGTGTCCTTTTATACCAAGTTTCATGCAGATTTGTATTAGTTTGAATATACACAACTACTTTTTTTTTTTGGAACAAATGTAGATATACATTTCAATTCTATTGGATCAACACTGGAGTTTAGTTTTTGTCGATCTTCTTAATGAAACTATTGAGATTTATGATTCTATGAAGAGCCCAAAGCAATGCCAACAGCTTTAGGAAAAAGTCCAGTTTACTCCCTCGAACTATCAGAAAAGTCTGGTTTCCCCCCTAAACTACAAAATCGGTTATTTAACCCCCCAAACTTATCAAATCCGGTCATTTAACCCCTCGGGCTGGTTTGGATGGGCGGTTTTGCTGACGTGGCCGCATTTAGAGTGGTTTTGCTGATGTGTCATACTAAATGGATACATGGCATTCCTAATCATCTCTCACATCACCTTTTCTTCTCCATCTCTCTCTCTATTCCTATCCCCAATCCCCCATCTCTCTCTCTCTCTCTACCGGTGCATGGCGCCGCCTCCCCCTACGTCCGGTCCACTGCCTCGTCTCCTCCCTCGTCGCCGGCCTCCCTCTCCCACACCGACCTCCGCTGCCTCGTCTCCTCCCTCACCGCCGGCCTCCCTCTCCCGCACCGACCTCCGCCGCCGCGCTACTGGAGGCGACCAAGGCCTACAAGGACGACGGCGGCGATAACTACGATAGGAAACCAGCTTCCTCCTCCTTAGTTCACCTCAGTGAGATCCGGCGACGCATCGATTTCTATCGGCCTGGCATTGTTGTCCACCTCGGTGTCCATTTCATGGCCCTTACCGTGGCGAGAGCCCGAAGAATCCGATGATTTGGCAAGGGCGTCTGCCTCGGCAGCCGCTTGTTTGTGTTTGCCACGGCGAGAATCTGAGGAATCCATCGCCTTGGCATTGCCGCCAACCATGGCGTCCGATTGGTTGCTCTCGCTGCGGAAAGAACCTGACGAATCCGCCTCTTTACATTTCCTGCCTTTGTGCAACTTGTTGGCAATCAGCTTCTTCCAAGACCTCTTCTTCGTCTTTGCCTTGGGTTGCTTGAATAAATCGCTTTGCCTCGCTCCTCTCTTCAATGTCAAGGATGGAGACCTCGCTTCCCCTATCGGAATCAGAGCAGCTCGGCCTCGGCAGCTCTGCCTCCGCTTCCACCTCGTGGATCGGCGAGACGTAGCCGTGGACATCCAAATCCAGCTTTTTGGTCGCCGCCAGCCACGGCCACGTCCGCTGGGGAAGCAAGGAGGATCTGACAGATTCGAGCAAGAAGAGCGAGAAGGAGGCGACAGTGATGGCCGCAACCACCTTCTTGCTCTAGATCACTTGGAGGGCGAGGGACACCACACCGCCGAGCGCGAGGAACCCCAAGCCAAGGCCGAAGACACAGCCTTTCGTGTGGCGGACGGCCTCCACCGGGGACCAAAGGGAGAATGGGGAGAAGAAAAGCAACGAAGAAGAAGCAGGAGAGTGTTTGGCTAGGAGAAGGTAAGGAATAGAGAGAAGGTGATTTGGATGCCACGTACTTGCTGATTTGGACAAAAATCGGCCACGTCAGCAAAACCACTCGCGTAAACCGGCACGAGGTGTTTTGTGACCGGATTTCGCAAGTTTAGGGGTTTAAATAACCAGTTTTGTAGTTCAGGAGGTAAACCAGACTTTTTTGATAGTTCGAGGGAGTAAACTAGACTTTTTCCACAGCTTTACCATACATTGCTATCACAGCCCCATTTTATTTTATGGAAACTAGATGCATCTCATGAGCATGCATATGATTTTTGGAGCATATGCACAAAATATTGCTTTGAAAAAAATTCCAAACCAAAGTAAAACCTACAACTCAAAAAGAAACCCCAAAAGAAATCTGAAATAAATGCTTGTAAAGACCTCTGGGAAATAATTTATTTAAATACTAGAATAATTTTTTTTGAAATAAATATGATTTTTCTCAAATTTTTAGAATTAAAATCAACTATGGGAAAAATCCATGATCAATATATAAGCATCTACAGTAAAGGAATTTAAAGTAAGTAATTACAACAATAACATTGATGTTAGAAAATGTTTTGGGTTCTATGTCATCCCAGGAACCTCTCTGAAAATTTTTAGATTTTTCTAAATTTATTTGCTATTTTAAAACGTTGGTCAAAGAAGAGGGATTTGAATTCAAACCAGTCAACTATTTGGACTCAGTGCGACCGAACTGGACTCAGTTGACTTGGTCGTATCACACTGCTTTGCTGAGCTAGGCTCTGAACACGTCGCTTCGCTTTGCCACTGACAACCCAGACCCACTCGGCAGGGCCTTCGTCCCCGTGCCGCTGAGAGCTCTCCAGAGCGAAGCAGGAGGTGACGCTGTGATCTTGCAGCTCCGTCCATGCAAGAGGATGCTATCTCGCCACCGCCGACGCCATCCAACTAGGAGGAACCACGAATAGACACCGTTGCTTTTCCATTATTGGGGCCCTTTAAACCACCACTTTCTCCCTCTCGACTGAGTAGACAAGCCTGACTTTTCTCCTTGCACACTGAGGTAGAGCCTCTCGGTCTTTTGCCATGTTTCTCTCTGTTGGATGCCCGATTCATTTTGGCTAAGCCAGATCCTTGCTTTGTAGCAAATCATCAGGAATGTAGGTTTGTCTTCATTGTGTCCAGAGCGTGCTCTGAGTGCCGACGTTGTACCTTATTGGTGTTCCACTACTACAAAAAGGCTAATACTAGACGCCTCATCACAGACGGTTGACCAAAATAGTCTATATTACATGCAATCATAGACGGTTTTGGTTTAGAGACCGTCGTATTCTCGGCTGCGCTAAAAGCCGCTCGTGAAGAGGTAATATCACAGACGGTTCATGTTGAAAATCATCGTGAACTATCACGCAGCGGTTACGAACAAGAACCGTATGTGATATTACTACGTATCACAGACGGTTTCAACAAACAATCGTCTGTGATACTTCACAGACGGTTTTAATAATGAACCGTCTGTGATATGAGACCATATCACGGACGGTTCCATTGTGGAACCGTCTGTGATAAGTATCACTGACGGTTCCATAATAGAACCGACTGTGATAAGTCTATTTATTAGTAGGAGCCTGCTAGGGTTTGCGCTCTAACTCGTCACTCCCCAGCGGCACCCTTACTCTCGTCTGTTCCCCTCCCCACCCGAGTGACCTCGTCGCTGATGCCACCATGCATTCTTCCCGTCACCGACGGTTGTGACACCACGGTTCACTGCACAAGACACTCGTATGATAAGAGTGTCTTTTGCGATGTCACCAAGCAGCCACAACTCTGATGACATTCGCGCCTTCCCCTCTTCCTCCTCCCCCTGGCGTACGCGACCCCGGCTACCTCTCCACTAGCGATGTCGAGGTAAGACAGATCTATCACCTATTGGTTTGTGCTGTTGGTATTCATGTGAACCGAGCTCCTCCTCCCTCGCCGCCAGCTCCCACACCTCCGGATCAAGTTCCCTCCTCCCTGTGCCGCTGGATCAAACTCCAGTTCCCCCTCGCTGCGCCGTCGGCCCTGACTCCTCCTCCCTACGCCGCAGCTCCAGCTCCTCCTCCCTCTCGCCGCCGGCTCGTTGCGCTACCTCGGACCTCCCTCGCACCTCCAACCTCTCCGGCTCTCCCACTAATGCGTAAGTCCCCTTCGTGTCTTCTTGATGTTGTCTGGTTGTTGGTTGATGCTGATGATGATGGCCATTGGCCAGAGCCCAGATGCTAAATGTGTAATACATACATACATGATGAGAAGTGCATCATTGCAGAGAAGTGTAAATGTGTAATACATACATGTAGAGAGAAGTAGAGAAATCATAAATATAAATGAATGCAATGATCATGCAGATGCTTGTTGGCTAGTGGCACCTTGCTAGCTGTTGAACTGCTCAATGATGTTAACAGTCTTATGCTGAAATTGAATTGATAATTAGTACATATTAGTAGTCCCCTTGCTCTGTGATGTAAATTGAGGGCTATTGGTGTATGTGCATTAATTCTGTGCATCTTGCTTAGTTCATCTTTGTGGGTTGATTGACAAAAATGAATGGGGCAAAATGGTGGGTTTGGTTAATGCTCTCGATGGGTCTTGAGGGTAATTGATGCCGATTCTTTGTGCTTGGTTAGCTTACATGGGATTGATGTGGTTCGGATGGGGCTTGGCTGCAATTAACTTTTCAGATTTGTGTCCCAGGTACGAATACGTCCTACCATTCTATTCCTCATCTCTTCTCTACAAAACCTCCAAGCAGTGGCTACTTGTGCCTTTAAAACCGGCTTCATATATATATACATATACATATATATATATACATATACATATACATATACATATATATATATATATATATATATATATATACATATATATCGTTTGTAGTCCCCAGCCCTTTCGGTGGGTCGTGAGGAGGATGAGACAGCTGCCACGGGCAATCTCATCGAGCCTGCAAGTTCAAGAAGTATGGCTGCAAGGGAAAGCCCGTGGACATACAATTACCTGGATGTCGTCGATAGGTAATTGGACATGACATCAAGGAATGGTTGGTTGCTGATACATGAATCAAGTGGCTGATACAATTGGTTGTTGATACATGAATCCAGTGGCTTCATGTATCAGCAACCAACCATTTCTTGATGTCATGTCCAATTACCTATCGACGACATCCAGGTAATTGTATGTCCATGAGCTTTCTCTTGCAGCCTTACTTCTTGAATTTGCAGGGGCTCGATAAGGTTGCCCGTGGTAGTTGTGTCATCCTCCTCACGACCCCAAAGTGGCCGGAGACTACAAACAATATATATATATATATATATATATATATATATATATATATATATATATATATATGAAGCCGGTTTTAAAGGCACAAGTAGCCATTGCTTGAGGTTTTATTTATATATCACAGACGGTTGAACACGAACCGCTGCAGTGATATAGTTATCGCGCAGGCGGTTCGTGTTTAGAACCGCTGCATGATAGATAGTTATCACGAGCGATTGATGTTAGAATCATCTATGATAGATAATTATCACGAGCGGTTCTAGATACAAACCGCCTGTGATAGTAAATATATCACAAACGGTTCTGAGTTAATAACCGTCTGTGAAAGTATGCATCACAGACGGTTCGAAAACCATCTGTGATGACCTCATGTCATTACTGACCCATAGACTCAGACGGCTCACAAAACCGTCTGTGATGGCGTTTTTTAACTGTCTGTGAAGGCCTTTTCTGTAGTAGTGTCCGGTGAGTTCCTTCGTCTTTCTTGCATGTCAGTACGTGTTCTAGGGTATAAGAAGTAAATTCCCTCAATCAATTTCGCAAACCATTCACACGACCATCGGGAATTTGGATTTTTCTTAACTCCGGCCGAAAACAACTCCTTCTTCCCCATCTCCGATCTGGTAAGCCTTTGCTAAATTCCTTCCTCTCAGAGCAACTTCATAACCCACTTTAGCTAACCCGACTTGCCTTTTATCTCCGGTGTGCCCTAGTCATCGTGTCCATAAGAAGCCCTTGTCGTTGTCGCTCGGTCAACGTCGCCGGAGCACCACCGAGCTTCTCCGATCCTCTCCTTGGTTCTGGTAGGTTCCCTATGCCTAGTAGATACTTTTGCACTCGTTGCTTAGCTTAATGCACTTTCGAATCAACGTAGCCACTTGAGCCGTAGCTCCATCGCGGCAACTCGCCAACGCGTTGCCGCTACAGCTCACCTTGGGTCATGCTCTGGGCACCCATAGCTTCGCAAGAGCCCAAGGATCTCATTCATGGCCTTGGACCACGCAGCCATGGACCACAGCGCCGGCGAGACGCTGGGCAAACTCACGGTTGCGAGCTCTCTGTTTGTCGGAATTCCAACAAACATTGTAGCAAAAATCATTAAGCAAATCTCAGTTGTTTAAGGATTAGATCAATGATTACTGTCGGCTAAGTATTTAATTGATGTTAAGTTAAGCGGCTGTGAGTCAATGACACATGGGTCCCATGAAAGAAAAAGAGAGGTTTGAATCCAGATTTACTTCGAGTCGCTGACATGCGGGCCCAGAACCTTAAGTGCATAGTGCGCTGAGCAATGAGCCGGTGGACCAAGCTTATGGATCTTCGGTCCATGCAATGTGTTGTGCACCGGGTCTATGACATGTGGACCCCACATGTTGTTTAGAAATTTCGAAATGAATTACTTTTGCACTGAAAATGGTTTAAACTTCTAAATTTCATAAGTATTTCATTTTAACTCCACATTGAGTGAAATCAATTTTGTTAGTTTCTATTTTTATTGTACTTTTACTTGGAATAGGTTTGAAACATGTTTCTGTTACGAAAAAGTTTGATACTTGAATTATTTGTACACTAATGACATTAACTTTGGGAAATTCATAGAAAATCCAAATGAACTCCTACTGAACTAAAATTTTCACCTAAATTCATATAAGATCATAATCTCACTTCTATGAAATTCTCATGCATATTTGAGCATTTTGAATTTTTTCGGTTTTCTCGGTGTTTACTCGATAACGTGTTTTCTTAGATCCTGAATTCCTGAAGAGAGCAAATATGCACCTGAGGTTGAGCAAGTGGACGTTCAGCAAGGTAAGCATCATTTTGTATTTATTCTTGCATAAATGTTGATCCCAGAATTTCTACTTTAGTTAATTTGAAATGCAATTATACTTGCTTGCATGCTAATTTTGAAGTATGGATATTTTGTGTGTCTAGTTAGCTATGCCCTAATTCTCGCAAGATATCCTTGATATTTCCATATAGCTATTCTTAGGATAGTTGTCTTGTGATATTACTTATCCTTTATATGTTTGCTTAGCCATGCAAGTCAGTAGATACGTTAGTTCAGTTGATAGGGCTATCTCGTCAATCGTGGGAGACACTCAACAACCATTTTACCTTATGTCTTTGGTCAAGATCATTGCATCTGGTTTTGAGTCTAAAATTTGTTCTTTTAAAACTAATTTTGATATAGACAAGTGTCTAGTAGTGTGGGTGCCTTCGTGCACAAGACTCGGGTATGGGGCAATCTTGTCCGGATTGATAAGGACCAAACTTTGTGCCGTCGATAATCCAAGTACCACTCGTACTTCCATACACAATGTATGGGCACCGCTTGGTTAAGTAAGGGGAGGGTTTTATTAGGTTGGAACACAGGTGGCTTGAGGGTATCATGGTGTGATCCTGTGTTCGTAGGAATCTGATACAATTTATAATGTGCAAGGGAGCACTATTTTTATTTCTATTCATTGTATCGGCATTTCCAACACAACTTGCGTGCCCGCTTAGCAAGTTCTATATATAGCTTGTACTGAGTTTGGGGTTCATCTCGCAAGGGTGATTCAACTCAATAAGATCATCTTGCTGAAAAATACCGAGTCGCGATCTCCCCAGCAGGCATACCTTAGGAAGTGTGTCATTATCCGAAGGCTTATGGGCTGATCGAGTCGTATGGGTAAAGTTGTACTCCCCTGTAGGGTGTTGAATCTATTCGAATAGCCCGTGTCTACGATTACGGACGACCACTTGGATTCGAGAGACATCATTGTTAGACTTCAAACTAAAATTGACATGGTTACAACTTGGTATTGGCATGAATGGTTGTTCATGCATGTTAGTTTCTCAAAGTGGGCTGCCACTTTTATATTGATTGATCTATGTTTATATCTTGGTCACTTGAACTTATTTTGATAAAATTTGAGTTTACTAAACGGCATTTGTAAACTAGATTGTGTAGGGTTGAGAAATTGTTGCGTTTTATGCAAAACTAAGCCACTACAGCCTCTCTTTTGATCAGCCATTAGCATCTATAATTTTTATTTGTGGAAGACTTGCAAGTACCTTTGTACTTAATCGGATTGTCCACTTTGTTCAGGTGAGGAAGATTATTCCCTTGATCAATTTGTTAGTGCCGATTTTGGCGATGCTAACGAATAGCTCTGTTTCTAACCCCACTCAGTTGCCTCTAGGGTTTGGGCACACCTTGCTGGAATTTTTGCTTCATGATACTTTATTTTTCTGCTGTGTACTTCTATTTATGTTTAAATTTGGCCGGTTGGCCACTTGTGTAAATTATGGACGTAAGTCCTAGTTGTGTATGTCACTTTGTAATAACAATGTATGCCTTGTGTATGACTATGATCAATGTTGATAAAGGTATGTGCATGCTATCTTCTGATCTTGGGAGCTAACACGGGACACATATCTGAAGATTTGAAATGCTATTTGATTCATTTATGTATGGACTCGGACTGCTAAGAATCGGCTTGGTGCATACGCCATCGAGTGGTATGCGAGTCGATTATCTGGTTGTTGTCATCTAGGTCTTCATATTTAACATGAATTAAATTGAATTTCAGATCTTGGAGACTCAGAGTTCATTTTGTATGATCTAGAGGATATAGGTCGCATGAAATTAACCTAGGGTCCCCACAACATTGGTATCAGAGCCATACTAATTGTAGGTTAGAAATAGCATGGTCGTTAGCTTCAGCAAGTCTTTAGTCAAAATATACTTCAAATTAGCAAAATAATTTCAGAAATCTTAAGTCATAAAAATATTTTATTTGTTATCCATCTTAGTGTCATTTCTTACCCCAACTTTTAGTTGGGTTTGCAAACTAACTTACTCACTTACCTTTTCTTTCTTATGTTTAGATGAGCCATTGGTTTTTGGTGAAGGAAACCTGAGCTGAGGACGTGGATGGGTACCCGGCACTGCTGCGGGATATGTTATGGAGAGCAAACTTCACCTACCAGCCGGAGTATGTCATCTACCATCGCGATTGAGGACCGGGAATGGAAGAGTGCCGGGCCATGGTCAACATCATTGTAAGACAAGTGGCGGGAAGCGTTCCATATTGCTTCCAAGCGTGTGGCACTTCCGAGGCCATGGTAGTTCAGGAAGTGGCCTGTGTGGCTATGAGTCATCTCTGCCATGATTTGACAGAGTTGTCTCAGTCACCATATGATCATTTTCTGCTATGAGGGCATGGCGTGGAGGTGAAAACCTTCGCTGAAATCTAATATGGAGAAGACCCACAAGTACGACAGTTGGCGAGGTTGGTTCATATTATGGACCAGGTTCATCGCTTCTCCACGTACAAGTTGTGGAAGACTCGACGTCGACTCAGGGAGGCCTAGGAGTACCTTAGGATCAGAGTCAACATGAGGCGCATTCCTCGTGACATGCTTTATGGTGACAATAAGACCTCCCCATATGCTGCTGCACCTCCGGAGTATCGTCTCCCAGAAGTGGCTAGACTGACACCCATTTATGGGCCGGCCATGCCACCAAGCCTGTATATCAGCAACGGGTTTTCCTCGCACTCAGAGGCCGAATCCCGTTGGAGGTCATGCCCCTTTATTAGGATCCCCAAGGTGCCTCACCAATCTAGAGAACCCTGAGGACACGGGATAGCCAGGGTTTTGGCTTCTAGATGAGTTTCTGGTAAATTTTTACCAGAATAGCTAAGGTGTAGTGTCGAGAGCTCACTATGTGTGTGTAGTTGGTATTCCCAAATAATGTAATAATGTAGTATTTGTGTAATTATTTATGTTCTGTTGTACGAATTTTGTTTCGGGCGATTGTGTAATACCCCGAATATCAAATAGAGAGAACATATTATAGAAAGAGAAATTTATTCAAATTTGAATGCACTAAAGTTTAGAGGAAAATTAAAAGAAAATTCAAGATTTGAGGGAGGATTGGACCTTGGGCTTTCGGCCCAAGGCGTCCTAGCCAAGTGGGCCGGCCTTGTAGTGGAGTCAAGAAGGGGGGTGCCCTTCCCCAAAACCCTAACCTCTGCTACAGTACCATGCCGCACTGTAGGCCGCGGTACTGTAGCAGTCCCCCCTGCTGCTCTACCAAGATGAGGAAGAAGCTCCGAGGTGCCGCCGGCCATGGTGGAAGGAGAAGAAGGGAGAAGAAGAAAGGAGGAGAAGAAGAAGATCATCTTCGTGGGTTTTTGTTCAGCGTTTCACGCGTCTCCAAGGGTATCAATTCATTTCCCCGCTGTTTTGATGTTGTTTAGATGCGAAATTAGACTAGTTTGATTGGATCGAGTTCGTCCTGCTGTAGATCAAATTTGTCCAGTATGTTGCGCGGGCTGTTTCGACATCTTAGAAGCCGAACCAATAGTTTTGATTTCCTTGAGATATCTAGAGGTTGTTCTTTACTTTCTGTGGCCACTGAGTTCACTTGATTCCGACGTTCGAGTCAAAAGATATGATAGATTTAATATCTGCTGTCCAGATTTCTGACGCGATTAATCTGTTTTGCTATTTCGTAAAATATGAAAATGTAATTGGGAGAATATGGGTTTTCACCCAACTAGACTTTTTTATAGAATTTGATAACCTTTCCATATTGTTAAAGAACGATCAATTCTGAGTTATAGATTAAAAGTTATGATCGTTTTAATACTGCTGTTTGTTCTTTTAGGCAGTTTCTGTTCTAAAAGTTCAACCTTCTGTTAGCATACTTTATTGGCCGAATTGGTTTATCTCGTCAACTAGAGTATTGTAGATTGGCCAGCTAAGAATCCACAGAAACTGGGATCACCTCTTTTCGACTTCCAGATCATGAGATATGTTAATTACCGTGCTGCTATCTAGAGGCGGTTTAGGGCAGAATGCGCTGGTTTTCAGTTTAGAGTTTCTAGTTAAATATTGAATCGCCGGGGAAGCGTTGTAGAACGTTATTCAGTAATGTCGTGTTCATCGTATCCTTATTTCAGTTATTTACTTGTTTAGGCAGTGAAGCTTTGGGTTTAGGAGCACCACCTTTTCCTGCCAACGCGTCGCATCGCGGAAGGCAAGTACTTTGAGGTTCTTAAGAATTGTGAATGATTGATTGCTTGATGTTCATATTGTGTTTTCTATGATTCATGTTGGTATTCAATTATTATGTTCGTTTCATATGTGATATTTCCATGGTTAGAGATGATGCCATTCATTATTCATATTTCATTCTTTGCAACCATGAATCATGTTTCATCCACGGGAGTGGATAAGACCCATCAATTCCAGTATGGGCATGTAAAGACCCATCAATTCCAGTATGGGCACGTAAGACCCACCATTCCAATGTGGGCAGTTTTAGACACCCGTATGAAACGTTCTTCATACGGGATTTGGGTCCCGTATTTTGTTAAGTACGGGCCTAGGTGAACACCGATGGGTGTGTCACTGGCTATACCGGTATAAGCATAAGTTCAGTCCATTCCTTTCATTAAATCCATTCATTCCATTCATACATGTATTCAGCTGGTGTATGTTCGCATCCTTTTATAATGATGAATTGTTCGTATTTGCGTTAAGTTCATTTATTCACTATACTTGCTGAGTCATAGACTCATTCTTGCGTTGTTTGTTTATTTTAGGTAATCCCTGATGTTGGCTCACTTGGGAGGGAGTAGACACGCACTACTCATTCACATCATCTCAAGTTCAAGATTATAAATTAGTTCTAGCTTTCACTCATTATTGATGAACTGTAATAAATAAGTTTAGATGGAGAAGGAAGGATACCTTCTCCATGATACTGTTGATTTATTATTGCTTGTGAACCTTGATTAAATTTGAACTGTAATAAATAATTTAGATGGTAAAGGAAGGATACCTTCTCCATGTTATGTTTGAGTTATTTATGCCTTTAGTTGATATATTATTCAAATTCTTCCACAATGTGGTTGTATGTTAGAGTATTTAGGTGACATCTTGGCTTCCAAATAACCAGGGTGTTACAGATTGCCATTTGCCCACGGGCTTATATGGTTGTAATCATGCCAGAAAACTAATATTTGCTTTAATGGATTTTGTACTAGCCTGGGTGCCTTTGTACACCCATTTGGTGTTAAATTTTTGTGCATATCATATCATGATGCATGCTAGATCAAGTATTATACCCCGCTGTCTAGATTTTTAATTCACGCTCATTCGAACGTACCCTTGTCAGATTGCTAATAATTTGTGTGGCAACAGGATGGTAGGGGCTACTACTAGATCAAGAGCTCAACAAGGAGAGGGATCACCACCCCCAGGGTCCCGCTCCACTGCTGTCCATGAGCTATACACACGGGGGGAGTGTGTGGAGCCTTCCGGCCACCAAAATCAGCAAGGTGGTCAGCAAGAAGAGGAGTTTCCTCCACCATCCACAATGGCTGAAGTGCTCGCACAGATCGAGCGGAACCGCATGGACCAAACCCGCATACTCGAATAAATTGCACGCAATACCTCCACTGCTCTAGGACCATCTGGTGGAGCAGGAGCTCATCGAAATCACGGAGGTCTCGCTGAATTTCAGCGAACTAACCCACCAGTGTTCTCCAGCTATGAGGATCCAATGGAGGAGGAAGATTGGCTCCGGGCTATTGAGAAGAAGATGTTGATTGCCCAATGTTCTGAGATAGAGAAAGTTCTGTTTGCCAGTTATCAGCTAGATAGAGCAACGAGTGCTTGGTGGGATAACTTTCACGCCATACAACCCGCCGGACACGTCCCAACTTGGGATGAGTTCAAGGTAGCCTTCCGCGAGGCACATATCCCGGAGGGCGTTATGATCATCAAGCAACAAAATTCCTTACTCTCAAGCAAGGGCGCAAGAGTGTAACTGAGTACCTACATGAATTCAATTTGTTGGCTTGGTATGCTCTTGATGACGTCTCCACCGACTTTCGCAGATAGAGCCGGTTTATGAATGGTTTGACTAACGAGATGCAGCTAGCTCTGGCTGTACATGATTTTTGTAACTTCCAACACATGGTCAACAAGGCCATCATGGTGGAGAGCAAGAGCCAAGCTTTGGAGGAGTCGCGCAAGCGAAGAAGGGCAGCTCAAATTTTAGCAAGTGGCGGTTTTTCGAGGCCGCACACTTGGTAGCCCAATCTGCCTCAATTTCAAGCTCGAACTCCACCAAGGCCGCTAGTATTCATGCCTCGTCCTCCACCACCAAATTGGCAGCCAAGAGTTGGTGGAAATCAGCCCCCACCTCGCAGCAGCTTCAATCCAAGTGTGATCTATTTCCACTGCGGTCGTCCTAGGCACTTTGCAAATCAGAGTTTGGCAAAAGCACATGGTTTGCCTCATGTCCAGCCATCTCCAGTACTCGTGCATCCCGCATCACCCCCGAGGGCAGTGGCCAAGCCAGCTCCAGTTCAGGTACGTGGCCGAGTGAACCACATCACTATCGAGGAGGCAATTGACGCTCCAGACATTGTTTTGGGTATGCTTCTTGTTAATTCCAGTCCAGCTGCTATCTTATTTGATTCTGGAGCATCCCATTCTTTTGTCAAGAAGCATTTTACTGTTCTTCATTAGTTAGACATGCATACACTTCAACCACCACACCTCATACAATCACTGGGATTGGTTTTGCAAACCGATCAAATTTGCCGGAACGTAACGGTGGAAATTTAGGGGGTAAATTTTTTTGCCAATTTGGTAGTGATAGATTCAGAAGGGATGATGTGATTTTGGGAATGGATTGGCTATCCAAAAATCAGGGGCAAATAAATTATGCTCAGTGGTCAGTTCCCATCACTAGTGAAAATGGCGAACAAGTCGTTGTCGCAATCATCGTACCTTTTTTCAGGGTATCAACCTACAACAGGCCTTGTCAGGGTTGCAAGGGCACCCCATTAGGGTATATGATATATTCAATGTCCACCACCCTCAGATTCCATTGCGAACCACCATGTTTGTCACTTCAACTCCCTTTTTTTGCTTTGTTTCTACATCGATCTTCTTTTTATTATTATTGTTTTGTATTAATTTTTTTACTGTCTTTTTTGTATGATTTTTGTCTTTTTTGTGAAAATAAGTCACGACTACGGATTTTGTGTATTAAGGATGCTTGAATGTCACAACGGTAGGAGTCTCATTGGTTACAACACGGTACCTAACGAATTTTTTTATTTTTGTCTTTTTTTGTTGTAAATTCAAAGGGTAATGCTGGTTTTGCGTTCCACATTTATTGTGATGCAGGTCAACGTCGAAGATTATAAGAAGGAACTTGCTTACAGGCTCATATACCACCGTTTCAATGATCAAGACCCTAATCGGATCTCCAACTAAAAGTGGTTTTTCTATGGTTGTAGTGTATGCTTTGTAACATGGTTCATTAAGTTCATTTTTGTATTAGCTTACAGGCTCTGGATTAGCTTTACAAGTTCACTTTTGCATGTCTTGCAGTGTTTCATCTCTTGAAAATGTACAAGATGTCACATTGTTTTTATGGTCTTTCTTGTTTTCTTTGCACCCATTTGAGCACTACTGAATGTGAAAATCCTATTAATGTAAATTCAGTTTCATTTAAGTTTGAACCATGGTTTCAGCTATCCTCTTTGTATCTAGTCTAATACAAGTTCAAAAAGTGACATCACTATGCAAAATCCTATGTGTACTGTAAGCCAGTTTAATTAAGTTTTGAATAGTGACATGCAAAGATAATACATAAGTTTCATAAAAAAATCCATTAAGTTTCAACTAGTTTTATTGTTTTTTAGGGTCAAGTTTCATACAGTATTACACAGTTTCACCCAGTCTCATGCAGTTTGCTGGGGGTTTTCACTAAGGTTGGTCCTATTTTTTATGTGTTTCATGAAGTTTCAATATTGACATCGTGTCTCATCAAGTTTCAACTAGTTACATTCTGTTTGTTGTGACATGTTTCATTAAGTTTCATCCAGTATCATTGTTTCTCCTTATTTTGTAGAGCAAGTTTCACCCAGCTATTTCATGTAGCTTCATTAAGTTTCATGAAGTTTTCATCCCAAGTCTCATGAAGTTTCATAAAGTTTCATCTTTTTTCTCAAGTTTTCATCCCAAGTCTCATGAAGTTTCATTTTTTTCTCAAGTTTTCAACATTGACATCGTGTTTCATCAAGTTTCATATAGTTTCATGAAGTATTATTAAGTTTCAACTAGTTTCATTCAGTTATTTTGGGACATGTTTCATTAAGTTTCATCCATTATCATTTGTTTCTCCGTATTTTGTAAAGCAAGTTTCACCCAGTTTCATTCAGTTTTATTAAGTTTCATGAAGTTTCATCCAAAGTCTCATGAAGTTTTATAAAGTTTCATCTTTTCGTCTAGGACAAATTTTCAATAGTGACAAGTTTTCAACAGTGACATCCCAAGTCTCATGTGTTTTTTCTATGGTTGCAGTGTATGGTTTGTAACATGGTTCATTAAGTTCACTTTTGTCTTAGCTTACATGCTCTGGTTAGCTTTACAGGTTCACTTTTGCATGTCTTGCAGTGTTTCATCTCTTGAAAATGTACAGGATGTCACACTGTTTTTATGGTTTTTCTTGTTTTCTTTGCAACCATTTGAGCACTGCTGAATGTGAAAATCCTATGTCTAGCGTCGTGTTTCACACTGTTATGAACCATGGTTTTAGTTATGCTCTTTTTTTCACTTGTATTAATGTAAATTCAGTTTCATGTAAGTTTGAACCATGATTTCAGCTATCCTCTTTGTATCTAGTCTAATACAAGTTCAAAAAGTGACATCACTATGCAAAATCCTATTGTGCTGTAAGCCAGTTTAATTAAGTTTTCAATTGTGACATGCAAAGATAATACATAAGTTTCATAAAAAAAATCCATTAAGTTTCAACTAGTTTTATTGTTTTTTAGGGTCAAGTTTCATACAGTGGCTACACAATTTCATCAAGTTTCACCCAGTCTCATGCAGTTTGCTGGGGGTTTTCACTAAGGTTGGTGCTATTTTTTGATGTGTTTCATGAAGTTTCAATATTGACATCGTGTCTCATCAAGTTTCAACTAGTTTCATTCTATTTTTGTGACATGTTTCATTAAGTTTCATCCAGGATCATTGTTTCTCCATATTCCATTGAGTTCCATTCAT
The DNA here is from genome assembly GCA_036346405.1 of Phyllostachys edulis. Lineage (NCBI taxonomy): Eukaryota > Viridiplantae > Streptophyta > Magnoliopsida > Poales > Poaceae > Phyllostachys > Phyllostachys edulis. The sequence continues at coordinate 7,499,885 of CM070553.1, read as the reverse complement.
CTTTTGTAGAGCAAGTTTCACCCAGTTTCATGCAGTTTCATTAAGTTTTAACTAGTTTTCATCCCAAGTCTCATAAAGTTTCATATTTTTGTCTAGGACATGTTGTCAAAAGTGACATCGAGTTTCATATATTTTGATGAAGTTTTAGTCCCAAATAACTAGATGAAACTAATTCATATGTGTTTCATGAAGTTTCATCCCAAGTCTGATGGAGTTCTATCATTTTTGTATAAGACAACTTTTTAGTGGTGACATCGTGTTTCATCAAGTTTCATATAGTTTCTTTAAGTTTCATGAAATTCCATGAAGTTTAAATCCCAAAATAACTGGATTCATATGTGTTTCATGAAGTTTCATCCCAAGTCTCATGAAGTTTCATCTTTTTTGTGTAAGACATGTTTTCAATAGTGATATTGTGTTTCATCAAGTTTCATATAGTTTCATCACAAGTTTCAACTAGTTTCATCCAATTATTTGGGAGCAAGTTTCATTAAGTTTCACTGACTATCATTGTTTCTCTATATTTTGTTGACAAGTTTCATTAAGTTTCACAAAGTATCATTGTTTCTCCATATTTTGTTGACAAATTCATTCATTTTAAGGAGGCAAGTTTCATGCAGGCTCACCCAGCTTCATCTAGTTTCCCTCAGTTTCATTCAAGTTTTACATAGGTTTCATCCTAGTAGTACCTAATCTAATACAAGTTAAATGAAAATATAAGACAATCTTCATGAAGATTAACACAAGGTTCACTGACACCACATTATCTCGTACACAAGGTTGCCCGATAGTAGCACAACATGAAACAAATCATCACAAGGCAAGGTGTATCAGCAATAGCAATCAAAATAGTTTCTTTTCTAGGAGTCTTTTTGTTTTTGGCTGGAGTCTTGAATTGGCTACTTTGTCATTTTCTTTGCCTTCCTTTTCTCCATAGTTTTTTCATTGTCAAAGGCGGAAGACCGTATTCTTGTTGAGTTTTTTGAACGGCCACTAGAAGTTTTTTTTTGCAGGATCTCTAAACTCTAGCGTGTTACTCTCACCCACAGATATATCCTTCCCAGTGTTGTACCTGTTGGGTTCAGGAGGCAGTTGTCGAGATAAGTTAACAACGGCTAGCTGATTAGTTAAATCATCAATGGCCTGAAGGGCAAGCCTATACCCGTACTCTGTTTTACATGCCTCAATAGCCATACAAACTGACTTTCTGCAAACGCGGGCATATTTCAGTCTTCTACTCGTAACTTCATTGACATCCATGTACACAAGTTGTTTTCTAGAACTTTCTGAACCTTTTAGTGCTCATCTCTCTAGAAGATATTTTTGCTAGATTAGATTGACATTCAGTTGAGTCATTACCTTAAGGATGTGCTCACAGAGCAGCCTGTCTCTTCCAAACTTATTGCACACACAGCTGAATGCTTGATCCTCCAAACTAGCATTAACTAAGTATATTCTGTTCAATTCCCCCCCCCCCCCACACACACATTCTAGACACAATAAGAATCACGAGCTTCCCCATTGACAGCATTGTACATTGTGGTATTCATGAGCTGCTCCTGAAACTTGGCAAATATAGCACAGGTGTAGAAGGTGGAAGCCTGCTTTTCTATCTGATACCTCGACCACAATGTTGCATCATTTTGAACAGTAACATATCGTTGATTGTCATCCCAGTCCAAACAATACTATGCGAGCTTCTCATATTGTGTGATGAAGTTTCTTATCGAGTCACCTGGATGCACAAAATCTTTGAACAGTGCATTCATACCCTCGCTTCGCTGCATGGTGCTCATGAATGGAAAGAAAGCTTCCATGAAGTAGCAAGGCACCCATTTCTCCCTAATTTCGTATATGTGATGCATGTACTTGTGGTCTGATACATCATAGCGGTCAACCAACTCAGCCCATCATCCTTCAAAATCCTAAATAGACAAGGAGTCATCAATGCATAATCTGAGGTCATCTTCGAAACCTTCCAACTTTGACAACAGACCCCCCCCCCCTCCAGCTTGAGCTTTGCATTTATGTACATGTGCCACATGCAGCGCCTATGGACGGTGTTCAACAGTACATTTGTGATTGCGATCTCCATTGCCTTGTCTTGATCTGTCATGATACTCTAGGAGGGTTGTTATCCACCGCTTCAAAAATGTCTCAAACAACCATTCAAAGCTCTCTATCATTTCATCCTTGAGAAAAGCACACCCAAACAGCACAGTATGTTCGTGGTTGCTAACACCAATAATGGGAGCAAACAGGAGCTGATACTTTTTTGTGCAGTATGTTGTGTCGAACACAACATAATTACTAAATCTCTTGTATGCTTCCTTCGAATATCCATCAACCTAAAAGAGACTGTTGACTGTGTTACCACTATCCAACTCCATATTGTAAAAGAATGGTAAGTCTTCTGCTTGCAGCTCCTGAAAGTACTTAATTATTGCTGCCATGTCAGTGTATTCACTCTTGCGTCTCATAGCCGACCGGAGGTTACTCACGTCTTTCTTCATGAAGGGGATGTTTCTCATGTTTTCGTACAGATCGGATAGGACGGACATCACCCACCTTGTAGGGATATTATTTGTGTTGAGCAACTCTACGAGGGCATAGTCATCACATGTGATATGCCTGTGTGACCTCAAAAAGCGAAGTGTCGAGGGGCTCAAAGGAGGGTGATTGTGATCCAGCTCAACAATGGTAACCACCCATTTCTCATTCCTCTTAACAACCACCATCCTTGTCTTCCAGTCAAACTTGTGTAGCTTATTACTCTTCCGCGAGCTGCTGCTAGCACTTGCTCCTGTTTCATCATTTTTCTGCCACGTTCAGAGAAGCAGGCGAACTCATATCTGTTGTACTCTCCTGTAACATGAATCTTGGTACAGCTTGAAACCTTTGTACTGAAGCCTCAACTAAGCTCATAATCATTGTAATATTTCTTTGCTTCTTTGGAGAAAAATTCTAGGCCAACACATGGTTTTGCAGATTGTGAACTGATACAATCTGTATCTTCATCTTGTACAAGCATTTCTTCGGTGAAAAATTCATGGCCAACACATGGGTTTCCATCCCTCTGCCATTACTTGCGGCAAAAAAAGCTTCAGCAAAGGCTGCCTCCAGTCCATTGTCTTATGCAAGAGTAGTCTCGGCCGAGGTCATATTAGCATATTTTGGAGGGCGGAATGAAACAACACATTTAAGCATCTAAGCGAGGCATTTCATCGAACATGTTAAATGCAACAAAAAAAACCAGCAGACAATGTGGGGAAAATCGAAACTTACCTAGGACATGTTGGAGTAGCAAACAAAAGGAAGCCGGCAGCGAGTTGGTGTGCGTGCTCTCGTGCACACGAAGGAGGAAGAAGGGGGGAGGATGGGGGAAGCCGGCGGCGAGGGCGGTTCCCGCTTACGCGGAGGAGGATGAAGGGAGGGTACGGGTGAAAGCCAGCGGGCGCGCTACCGCACGCACGGAGGATGAAGGGGGGAGGATGTGGAAAGCTGGCGGAGAGCTATTGCACGCGCTCCTGTGCGCACAGAGGAGGATGAAGGGGGCAGGGCGTGGGGAAGCCAGTGGCAAGCTAGCACACGCGCTCTCGCGTGCGTTGTCAGACCCCCGAGCGTGGAATACCCGAAGACCCTATGTGTATATCGTACTAGTCCCATGATAAGCGGCTAGTACACACATTCACAACATAACACAAAGGGTACTTAACTTAAGCGGTAAAGTTATTACATCAATGGCCGACCGGCCAAATAAAAGCAAGTATCAATAGAGTAAAAGTAGCAGCGGAAGAAGTAATCATAGTAGCAGAATTCCAGCGGCATGCCCATCCAATCCCTCAGGCAACCGACAAGGAACAAGGCCTAGGTAGACCCGTCACCGAACCCTCCGATTCTCGGTGTGAAGAACACATCGTCAGGCGTCGGCTCATCTTCGAACTCTGAACGACAATATTAGCAAGATTGAGTACAATACGTACTCAGCAAGACTTATAGTGTATAGCAAAATTTATATAAATGCAGGCCTATCAAAGGATGAAGCTCTACTCTACAGGCTATTTTGCTTAAAGCCATTTTTATTTGCAATAACAATATGTAGTAATTTGCAACAGAAGTTTAAAAGCAATTTAAATAAGTACATGATAGAAAGTAAAGATTTGATTAGATAAAAACCACTCGTAACCCTTCTTGGTTACGAGCACAAACGAAATATGTCAACAACTCGTAACCCTTCTCGGTTGCGAGCACAAAAGAAATAAAGACAACAACTCGCAACCCTCCTCGGTTGCGAGCAACAATTCATGTTTAGCCATAGACATGGCAGTTAACTCAAATAAAAACCCACAAGTCATTACCCATATTTTTCCAATAAAATAGTTTTTGAAAATCAAGACTATACCCATTAAATCGACAATTTAAGCACGCTCATGACCGTGAGCATAGATATTTAAATAGATGTACACTCTGCAGAGGTGTACAACTTTACCCATGGCGCACGACTTCTCTATTTTGTTTGGCATCCGTCGATACCACCGCTCGATACCTTAGGTAAGCAGTCTAGAGCATGTGTCAAAACCTTTACATCATCTAATCCTACTATTGCACTAGCCTAGCGAATGAAAATCCTCACTTCACGGTACCCCGCGTCAAGTGAGGCATTCGTAGTTGTGTCAGCAAGCTTTGTTCCCAACACCTTGGTGAAGGGAGCCCCTTCGAACATGCCTACCCGGTCATATCCGCACTACTACGGCCTGCCAACGTGCAAGGCTAGTTTTCAATGACTTAATTAGTTAATGATGTCCAATACTGGCACATATGGTTGTATGCTTAGGCTTAGACTAGAGTTGCTGGCGTTCGGTCCTTAATTGACCCGGCCGAAGATCTCCCCCTAACTACTAGTGTACCCCTCACTCTTCTCAGAATAATATAACTCGCCCGCGTCCAAAACTATGTTTTTTATTTTTATTTTTATACAAAATAATAGAGGTACCCCCTCTGGACATTTTTCAAAATATCCCAAATTCACATTTATCACCATATTGTCCTTTAATACAATTTTAGGAAAATCTATCGCTCTAATAAGCAGTTGTGCGATAATCGCACTAAAATTTTTTCAAATGACAATATATATTGTCTAACCCATAATCTAATGGCTACAATAGTAAGGGATCAATGTTCCAAGGAGACATATGCAACAAATAGGGTTTACAACTACCGACTTCCCAAATATAGCATTTATTATGTCAAACATACACGCATGCATAATAGATTTGTAAAACAAAGTACAATAAGTAAAATACTGGGATCAACATGATCAAAGGAGGTGCTTGCCTTGCTCTTACTGTTCTGAATATATGGTTGGTTGGTCGTCGAAATAATCGCTCGCGCAATTGACATCTAATTCAAAAAGAGCCAGAAATTAATTAAATAACACCAATAAATTCAACAGCGACCAAAATCAAATATTTTTACATATTCTGGTAGGTTATGATTTTATATGAATTTAGAAACAAAAATCATTCAATTTGGAGTTCGTATGCAAAAGTTATTAATGATTCGTTTTGGTTCGGTTTGAAAATTCCAGAGAAAAAGAGATACGTTTTCCAATGGAGAAAGCGTATTCTCACGCGTGTTCTATTGAGGTTTATGATTTCCAGTAAGGAAACCATATTCTCCTCTGGAGTTGTTGAGGTTTACGCTTTCCAAACTAAGAAAGCGTATTTCCTAAAAACTAAAATGTATTTTCTATTTTTCTTCTAATTTTTATTTAACCAGATAAGTGGTGTCCACTTGTCAGTGTCACGGTTCACAGGGCAAAGCGTAGACCGCAACTCCACGAGCACTGTGCGTAGTCCACGGGACGATGCGTTGTGCACTTAAAGGCCGTGGGGTCTGCATGTTAGTGACTCAAGCAAAACTCAGTTTTAATTTAAGTTCATTTACTATTCGTTGCGGCCCGCATGTTAGTGGGTTACAGCAGTCAATTAATCAGTGCTAATTAATGCTTTGTCTAAACCGACCCGGATTTGGCTAATTAATTGCTGAGCTACAGTGCTGGTCATGTTCGAACAGAGCAGCCGCGCTTGGGTGCTCGTGGTCGTGCTCGTCGTCGGCGCGATGGTGTTCGGCGGTGCCGAGGAAAACCCAAAATGGGTTCCCGTGACCTTGCACACCTGATGATGCCGGCGACGAGGGCTAGGGTGACCCGACATGGTGACGCGATGGTGAGAAACGGTGGTGGTACTACAGCTACAAGCAAAATGCTGAACTGTCGATGCTTCCAACTAAAACACGCACGCAAAGGCATCTACATGACACTAGGAGCTCACCAGGACAAAGTGGGTCACCAGAGATGGTCGGAGAGAGGTTGGCGACGTTGAACCGAGGCAGCGGCGAGGTGTTCCACATGGAGAGGTCGTTGGAGCGAATGGGAAGGCACAGCAAGGCTCGAGGAAGCTCAAGGATGACCTTGCGATGCCCCTGGTGCAGAGAATTGGTCCGAGGTTCACTGAGTAAGAAATGGCGCTGCAGGCGATGTTGTCGGCTGGAGACGAGGAAGAAGCACTAATTCAGTGTCTCATGTGGATCAAAGATGGAATGGAGTGAGGGGAAAATTTCATGGTGCTTTGGAACATGATATGATGCGAGTAGAGCAAAGGGGAACCCTCTGGAATGACTGGAACGGCGGTGGTGGCGCACAGCTAAAAATGGAGCACAGAGCTCTCGGTGCTTAAGCTCGAATGAGGAGGATAAAAGGTAGAGGAAGGACTATAGTGGTGAGGAAAAGGAACTAGGAAGCTCTAGGTGGCTTCTTATAGGCAGAGGGATGAAGAAACATGAGAGGGAGGTGGTTGACTGCGGGCAAGGGCAGAGGAGCTCTCGGAGGCACCGAGGTGACTCTGGACAGGGATGGGCGAGGAGAGGACAGGGGATGGGTGCGAAGGAGACCGGGGAGGTGACAGGGTGATTGACGGCCAAAAACCAGGGGCGGTGTGGCAAAACTATGGGCGCACAGCGACGTGCTCATGAGCGTGCGCTGGCAAGGGTAGTCGTGAGGTGGACAAAGGTCCCTAGTAGTGGGGCTCACTGTCAGCGAGAGGGAGGGGAGGGAATTAGGTTTAGGTTTTTGAATTTCGGCTGAATTTGTTTGATGAATTTCTATGCTAAGCAAACAACCTCGGAATTTTATGAAACTTTTTGTGAGGGCTCTTCACCTAATGTAGTTGCTTTGGTAAACTTCTTAGAATTTTATCTCTTTTGTGATTTTCTCTAAAATTCATGCAATTCTCTGCCTTTATCTTTTTCTATTGGTTATTCTTAACAAAATTTTACATAAGTTGTTTCGTAAATTTTTCCTAGGAGATTATGCCCAAAATAATTCTCTCAGCTACTATTTTTTTAATTAATTCCTTTTGTAACAGTATCATTTTAGTGAACAGTAATAGTATGCATTTAATAGCATTTTTGTCATTTTGAAACATGTGCATAAATTGTTACAAATTTAAAACCTAAATTTTCAAACCAAATCTAAAACTTGAGATAAAACTCCAAAAGAAAATGCAAGTCAAAGACAATAATGAACCCTGGAAATTAATTTAATCAAATACTAGATTATTTATCGCAAATTAAGATAATTTTTGTCAAATTTTTAGAGATCATTTTGACCTCAAGAAAAACCTAACTTCTTTATTTAACCCTTTTCAGTTAAGACTAATTATCTAAGTAATTAAAATGTGAACAGTCGTGTTTCAAAAATTTTATGGGATCCACATCATCCCAGAGGTATCCCTCAAAAATTTCGCATTTTCAAAAAATTATTTGCTATATTTAGCACCTTGGTCAAACTAGAGAGTTTTGAATTTAAATCGGGTCAACTATCAGACTCAGACCAAAGCAACGTTCACTGTAGCGACTCGTGCCATTTGTTTTGGCTGGACCAAGCCCACTCACCCGCACTTGTGTCCGACCGTTCCGCTTCGCATCGTCTCGCTGACAGCCCTGGGCCCACCAGTCGGTCTCACTACCCTCGTCTTCTCCGCATCGGCTCAAACACCATGCCAGCAACGCAGCGGCCGAATGCGAGGTGGCGTCGCGCTCGTGCGTTTCATTGCATGCAAGCACCACTTGGCAACGCGTTGCTGACATTGTCGGTCTAATATTGCCACGCATGGTCGCCCTCGTTTCTTTCGGCAAGAAAGCCATCAAAACCCCCGCTTCGCTCTCTCGGCCGAACTATTGAAGCATTCGGTTCTTCCTCCTCACGAAGGTGTATCCTCTCTTTCTTGCATCATTGCTCTTCTCTCTTTATGCCTTGTTCATTCTGCTAATTGAAGCTCTTGGCATTGCTTGTAGTTTTGCAACCGCGGGGTTGTCTTTTGATCGTCCGGAGCGCGCACCGAATGCCATTTTCGCGCCAACCTTGGATTCGGTGAGTTCCTCTCGGTTTTCTTCGTGTCACATCTTGTGTTAAGACTCTGAGGAGTAAAACCCCTCAACTAATTGCGTCAATGATCTTTCAGGTGTATCGAATTCTGGATTTCCTCTTTTTCCGGCCAACTTTGACTCCTTCATCTCCATCTCCGGCTGGGTAAGTTATTTTCCGATTCCTTCCGAGGATAGCATCCTAGGTGCCTAAGTAACCTAGTCCGATCACTCACTCTTTGATTCCATGCTCAGGGTATCGTGTCGACGGGAAGCTCCTAATCACTGCCGTCGGTCCATACTCGCCGGAGCTCCTCCGTGGATCTTTAGCTGCCCTCTAAGCTCAGGTAGGTTCCTAATGTCCCCTAGTAGCTTAAGCATGCGCTAGTTTGCTTAATGCGTCACCGAATTGGCGTAGCCAGTTTTGCCATTTTTGCGTTGCCGCTGTTCCTTGTCGCGCCGCCGCTAGGGTTCACCGCTGGCAAAATTCCAGCCACCGCCAGAACCGCCAAGCTATTGTGGTTCCATTTTAGCCTTTAGCTCGCACGGCAGTAGGCCACCACACCGGCTAGCCACCGGCAAAGCTCACGGAGCTCGCTGCTCTGTTGTCGGACAGCCTGACAACACTGTAGCTAGGCGTTTAGCGCTAATCCGCTGTTGGTTTTGATTAAGTAATGATTAGGTATTAAATGACGTCTTTACTTGTTCCGCTGACCGGTGGGGCCACGAGTTAAACCGTGCGCTTTAGCCTCTAAATTCCACACCGAGACGCTGACGCGTGGGCCCCTTTAGCCGGTTAAGTGATTACGTAAGTTTCGGTAATACGCTTTTTGTTAAGGAAAACGTATTCCTTTTCAGCTGAAAATAAAAAATACGCCTTTAGAAGTAGAAAACGCATTTCCTAAAATCTGCTTTCTGTCTTCGCTACAGCCGGGCTGAGTCAAGGCTGACTGAGTCAACCGTGGACTCGGGACCTGCTCGTTAGTGTGTAGGGCTAGGTTCAGCTCGGTAGAAAGAGTTCTGGTTACATTTCAAATCCCGGTTTGATTTAATTTTGCATTGAAAATGGTTGTAACTTCCAAAATTCATAAGTAATTCGTTATAACTCCAAATCAAGTTAATCAAATTTTGTTAATTTTAGTTTTTACTAAACTTTAATCTGGAATAACTTTTGCACATGTATTGTTACAGAAATTTTGGTTAATTATTTTAATTATACATTGAAAACTTTAACTTTATAAAATTCATAACAAATTCAAATAAACTCCAAATAAAATAAGATTTTCACTAAAATTTACTTAAAAACAAAACCATCATACTGTAAATTTATCATGCATTTTTCTATATTTTTGCACTTTGCTATTTTCCTTTTCTCGGTATTTACTTGCTTTTGTTATTTTTAGATTCTGATTTGCCCGACGTGAGTGATTATGATTCTGAGCATCTTAAGATTGAACAAGTGGATTATAATCAAGGCAAGCATCCTCTTGCATCATTTTGATCCAAGTTTTGATAGTTTAAGTATTTTGAAATGCAATGGTAATTGTGTGCATGCATGCTATTTTTGTGCATATCAATAATTTTCTGAGTCTAGTTAGTTATATCCTAAATCATTATGGCTTACCATTAATCTGATCATACACTTATGCTTAATATAGAAATCATGTGTTGGAAATATAGTCTTTATGTGTTGCTTAGCTATGCAAATCAGTAGATCGATAGTTTGGTTGACAAGATTAACTTGTCAATTTTGGGAGACACTAAATTTACGTTAATTGTGTTTAATTGTTCAGATTCTTGAAACTAAAATCTAAGTCTAAAATTGTATATTAAAAACATGTTTTAGATCTGGACAAGTGCTTGATAGTGATGGTGCATTCATGCACGAGATTTGGGAAATGTGGTGGTCTTGTCTGGATCACTAAGTACTGCACTTTGGGCTGTCGTACCAAGAACTACTCATACTTCCACACGCTGGATTGGGGCCGGTTTGGTCAAGAAGGGGGAGGATTTTATTGAATTGGAACACAAGTGGTGTGAGGACATATGTATTTGATCACATGTTCATAGGGATCCGATTGCAATGTAATATATGCGAGTGAGCACAGTTTTAGATTTTAGTTCATTGGGTCGGCATTCCCAACATAACTTGTGTGCCCTGGTTAGCAGGCTCTATCAGTAGCCTGTACTAAGCAGGATTCGTCGCGCAAGGGTGTTTCAACTCAATATTATGTTCTTGCTAAAAAGTACCAAATCGTGATGTACCCGACCGACATACCAAAGGAAGTGTGTCATTATCCGGAGGCTTACAGGTGGGTCGAGTCGTGTGGGTGAAGATGTACACCCCTGCAGGGTTAAAAACTATTCGAATAGTCGTGTCCCCGGTTATGCACAATACTTGGTTTTGATAGACATCATAGTTAGACTCTGAAAATAAATTGACATGGGTATACTTGGTATCGGCATGAATGGTTGTTCATGCATGTTAGCTAGTCAAAGTGGACAGCCACTTTGATATGTTTTGATTAATGATCATATCACTTTTACTTGTGGTTTTAGTCCAAACTTGTTTACAAAATGGCCTTTATAAAAATTAGAAAGTGTAGAAATAAAACTTGTTGCTTAATGCAAAACTAATGCCATTATAGCCTTTCCTTTGAATAGCCTTAAGCATATATAAAAATTCTCATCCTTTGGCTAGGTTCTACTAAACACTTCTTTTATTAGTTTGTGTAAGTCTTGCGAGCACCTTCTGTACTCAGTTGCTTTAACCACTTGTTTTAGGTGAGGACGATTATGTTTATGACACATCCGTTAGCGCCGATTATGGAGACGCTAATGAATGATGATGTTTCTACCTCCACTCAGTTGCCTGCGGGTGTTAGGGCACACTTGGTGGTATCTTTTGGTGTTTATAGTAGTTTCCGTTGCAGACTTTTGTTTTTAGTTGACTGTTGGTCTCATATGTAACTTATGTACTAAATCACTGGTCTTATAAATTTTACGTTATAAATATATGGCCTTTGTATGACTTTGTACTATGTTGTTTAGGATATGTGCACATTAGTCTTTGATCATGGGAACTAATGTGAGACACATATCTGGGAACTTGAAATTGGGTTCGTTGCTTATTAAAAATTATGCCTCTGGTATAATCTTTTAACTTGAAACGGATTCAATTTCAGGGGTCCTCACAGCGCTGGTATCAGAGCCATACTGACTGTAGGTTAGAGCATGGTCGTTAGCATTAGTAATTCTTGTATGAAATTATTTTCTAGATAACAAAATAATTTCAGAAAAATTTAAGTATGACATCTTTTATTTCTTATCCATCTTAGTGTCATTTCTTACCCCAACTTTCAGTTGGATTTACAAACTAATTTGTTCACTTACCTTGTCTTTTTGTCTATAAATGAGTGGGTGGTATTTGGTTAAGGAGACCCGTGCTGAGGAAGTGGATGGATACTCGACGTTACTGCGGGAAATGATGTGGAGGGCTAATTTCACCTACCAACCGGAGTACGCTATCTATCATCGGGACCAAGGACCCAGGATGGAGGAATATGAGGCGGTAGTCAATATTATTGCAAGACAGGTGCCGGGGAGCATTCCATACTATATCAAAGTTCATGCCACCTCTGAAGCCATGGCTATTCAAGAAGCGGCCAGTGGGGCAATGAGCCAGCTTCGTCATGATCTGACAGAGTTGTCTCAGCCACCCTACGACCACTTCCCGAAGTGAGGTCCTGGAGCGGAGGTGAACACGTTCGATGAGAACCAATTTGGAGAGGACCCACAAGTACGCTAGCTGGCGAGGTTGGTTCATATCATGGACCAAATCCATCGCTGCCACGTGTACGAGTTGTGGAAAACCCGACGCCATCTTAGGGAAGCCCAGGAGTACCTCGGGATCAGAGTCAGCATGAATCGCGTTCCTCACAACGTGCTTTATGGTGACAACGAGACCTCCCCAGCTGCTGTTGCACCACCAGATTATCGACTTCCAGAAGTGGCAGGGCTCGTACCTACTTATGGACAGCGTCACCAAGCCCAGATGTCTGTAGGTTTTCCTTACGCACAGCGGCCGGCACCCCTTGGAGGTCATGTTCCTTTGTTAGGTTCTCCGAGGTGTCTCATCAATCCACTAGACCCTGTAGACACGAGATCGCCTAGAGCTCATCTTTTAGATGAGTTCCCAGTGAACTTCAACCAGGATCACTATGTCTAGCGTATGGATGTTGAGGACTCGTGATATCGAGTTGTAATCGACTAGTAGCTGTCCCTAAATAAATGTAATAGGATAGCGCTTACATAATTATGTATGTTTCATTGTAAGACTTTTGTTTCGGGCAGTGGCTGTGTTGTCTACAGACATATATGGATGTAACTATGCCGAAACTTTGCTAGTTGTTTTAATGGATCTTGTGTCCTTTTGGTGTTAATTTTGGCCCATTTCATATCATTATGCATGCTAAATTTAGTACACTACCTTTGCTATCCAAAACTATAATTTGTGCTCGTTCGGGTGTATCCTTGTTGAAATTGCTAACAGTTGTATGGCAACAGTATGACAGGAGCTACTACTCATTTCACAAGACTGATGGCGAGAGGATCTCCACCCCTAAGATCTCGCTTCACTTCTGTCAATGATCTTTGCGCTAGAGGAGAGCAGGCAGAACCTTCTAGCCACCATGAGCCTCATGGAGGTCGGTATGAGGAAGAGCTTCCTCCGCCGCCCACAATGGCTGAAGTGCTCTCACAAATAGAGCGCAATTGTATGGATCAAACACGCATTCTGGAGCAAATCGCGTGTAACACTTCTTTAGCTCCCGGATCATCTAGAGGGGTAGGGAGTCATCGCGCACAGGGAGGGCTCGCTGATTTTCAGCGAACCAACCCACCGGTGTTCTCCCTCCGAAGACCCTATGGAAGCAGAAGACTGGATTAGGGCTATAGAAAAGAAGATGTTTATTGCTCAATGCTCTGAGAGAGAGAGAAGGTTCTCTTTGCCAGTTATCAGCTAGATGGCGCGACCAATTCATGGTGGGATAACTTCTATGCTATCAAGCCTGCTGGACACGTCCCGACTTGGGACGAGTTCAAGGAAGCCTTCCGTGAGGCACACATTCCAGAAGGACTCATGATGATCAAGTAGCAATAGTTTCTCGCTCTTAAACAAGGGTGAAAGAGCGTGACAAAGTACCTTCATGAATTCAACTATCTGGCATGTTACGCTCCTGATGATGTTGCTACCGACCTTCGCTGCCGGAATTGATTCATGAATGGGCTAACGGAGGAGCTGCAGCTGGCCTTGGCAGTTCATGATTTCTGCAACTTTCAGCATCTCGTCAACAAGGCTATCATAGTTGAAGGCAAGAGCAAGGCATTGGAAGAGGCTCACAAGCGAAAGAGGGCTATGCAGATTTCAGCTAGTGGCGGTTTGCCAAGACCTCGCATGTGGCAATCTCAACCTCCTCGGGTTCAAGCTCCAACTGCGTCGAGACTACCAGTGTTTGCACCTCATCCTCCACCACCTGTTGGGCAGCCTAGAGTCAGTGGGAATCAGCCCCCTAATGTCAGCCATGTCAAGCCTGGTGTAATCTGCTATCACTGCGGACATCCTGGACATTTCGCCAATCTGTGTTTGGCAAAGGCACGTGGTTTGCCTCCTGTCCAGCCTTCTCCAGCACTAGTACATCCAGCACCCTCTCTGAAGCTTCCTGTCAAGTATGATCCAGCTCAGGCGCGAGGTCAAGTCAATCAAATTACTGCAAAAGAGGTGATTGATGCACCTGACGTCGTTCTTGGTATGCTCCTTATTAATTCCAGCCTAGCTACTATTTTATTTGATTCTGGAGCATCCCATTCTTTTGTCAAGAGTCATTTTGCTATTCAACATCAGTTAGATATGCATACCCTTCAGCCTCCATACATTATTCAATCACCAGGATCAGTTTTTCGAACTAATCAAATCTGCCGGGGCATAAAAGTAGAGATTCAGGGGGTAGAATTTTAGGCAAATCTGATAGTGATAGATTCTGAAGGGTTAGATGTCATCTTGGGAATGGATTGTCTATCCAAGAATTAGGTGCAAATTAATTGTGCTCAACAGTCCATTTCTGTTACAAATGAAAATGGCAAACAAGTTGTTTTCCATTCCAAGACAGCCGGTTCTCATCTTTATGCTTTGAAAGTTGATACCACCCCTACCTTGGAGATGGTACCAGTAATTTGTGAGTATCCAGATGTCTTTCCTGAAGACCTTCCAGGCATGTCCCCAGATCGTGAGGTGGAGTTCATGATCGAACTAGTACCGGTACCGCACCTATATCAAAGCGACTGTATCGGATGCCTCCCAATGAGTTGGTAGAACTGAAGAAACAACTTGGGGAGCTACTTGACAAGGGTTTTATCTGACCAAGCTCCTCACCTTGGGGATGCCCAGCCATCTTTGTCAAGAAGAAAGACAAGACTTTGCGGATGTGTGTGGACTATCGTCTGCTAAATGAAGTCACTATCAAGAACAAATATCCTCTGCCTTGCATTGATGATCTTTTTGACCAACTGACTGGAGCCCTGGTATTCTCCTAGATTGATTTGCGATCAGGCTATCATCAGATCAAGGTCAGGGCTGAGGACATCCCTAAGACAGCATTCTCTACTCGCTATGGTTTGTACGAGTACACTTTTATGTCCTTTGGCTTAACAAATGCACCGGCGTATTTTATGAACCTCATGAATTCAATGTTCATGGAATATTTGGACAAGTTTGTTGTCGTATTTATTGACGACATTCTCATCTATTCCAAGTCTAATGAAGCGCATGAGCGGCATTTGAGACTTGTGTTGAAAACACTTCGCAAGCATCAACTGTATGCAAAATTCAGCAAGTGTGAGTTATGGCTCAAGAAAGTTAGCTTTTTGGGACATGTGTTATCCGAAGGTGGTATCACTGCAGATCCAAGTAAGGTACAAGATGTACTGAACTAGAGTCAGCCCAAGAACATCACTGACATCTGAAGTTTTCTTGGACTTGCAGGTTATTACCGTCGGTTCATTAAGAATTTCTCCAAAATTGCAAGGCCAATGACCCAGCTTTTGAAGAAGGAGAAGAAATTCGAACGGTCAGCTGAGTGTGAAGAAATTTTTTAGATATTGAAAGAACTCCTGACCAAAGCTCTAGTACTCACTCTGCCAGATATTCACAAAAACTTCGATATTTATTGCGATGCATCTCGCCATGGTCTTGGTTGTGTTCTTATGCAAGAGGGCCGAGTTGTGGCATATGCATCCAGGCAGTTGAGGCCTCATGAAGTGAATTATCCTCTACATGACTTGGAATTGGCATCCGTAGTCCACGCTCTGAAGATTTGGCGACATTACCTCATCGGTAATCGTTGCGAGATCTATACTGATCATAAGAGCCTGAAATATATTTTTACGCAAGCTGATCTGAACATGAGACAAAGAAGATGGCTTGAACTGATCAAGGACTATGATATGGGGGTTCATTATCACCCAGGCAAAGCCAATGTAGTGGCTGACGCTTTAAGCAGAAAGTCGCAATGCAACTTCTTGTCGGTAACGCCCTCTGCAAAAGGCTTGTGTGCTGAATTTCAGTGGCAAAATCTTGAGATGGTTGAAGAAGAATTTCTCGCTGCCTTGGAGGTGAAATCCACACTTGAAGACCAGATCAAGGAGGGCCAAAAAAATGATTTTGATGTGGATCGAAACCGCAAGGCTATGAAACAAGGTAAGGCCAAAGGTTTCGTTGAAGACGCGCAAGGTGTCTTATGGTTCGGAAACCATCTGGTAGTTCCATTCAGTCACCAGTTGAAGGATTTAATTCTCAAAGAAGCTCACAATTCAAAATTCTCTATACATCCTGGGAGTACCAAGATGTATCAAGATTTGAAGAAGAGATTCTAGTGGAGCCGAATGAAAAGGCAAATTGCACAGTATGTTGCTGAATGTGATATTTGCCAAAGAGTCAAAGCTAAACACTTGAAGCCAGCTGGTACACTTCAACCACTGCCTATTCCCAAGTGGAAATGGGAGGAGATCGGTTTGGACTTTGTTACCGGTCTTCCAAGGACTCAGAATGGGTCTGATGCCATTTGGGTGATCATTGATCATATGACGAAGGTTGCTCATTTTATTCTTGTCAAGACCACTTTCAATGGCCATAAGTTAGCAGAGCTATATATTTCCAGAATTGTTTGTCTCCACGGTGTACCGAAGGTCATTGTCTCTGAACGTGGCCCCTAGTTCACCTCATACTTCTGGAGTTGTCTTCAACAAGCAATGGGGACCAAACTCTCTTTTAGCACTTCTTATCATCCTCAAACCAGAGGTCAAACCAAGAGGGTGAAGCAAGTAATGGAAGATCTTCTCAGAGCCTATGTGCTGTCCTATAGCAAGAACTGGGAGAAGTGCTTGCCATATGTGGAATTTTATTACAACTATAGCTACCAAGCAAGCATTCAAATGTCACCGTTTGAAGCATTGTATGGAAGAGCTTGTAGGACACCTTTGAACTGGTTCGAGTCTGGACTTGGTGATGGAAGCCGAAGAGTAAGTTGAACTGGTTGCAGACTTTTGTTTTTAGTTGACCGTTGGTCTCATATGTAACTTATGTACTGAATCACTGGTCTTGTAAATTTTACGTTATAAATATATGGCCTTTGTATGACTTTGTACTATGTTGTTTAGGATATGTGCACATTAGTCTTTGATCTTGGGAACTGATGTGAGACACATATCCGGGAACTTGAAATTGGATCCATTGCTTGTTAAAAATTATGCCTCTGGTATAATCTTTTAACTTGAAACGGATTCAATTTCAGGGATCCTCACACCTTTTAAGTGCATGTTAGTTTGTGTTTCATCAATTGTTTTTAAGTAAAAGTTCAAAATTCCAACTTGGGTAGATTTTCATAAGCAAAATGATCAAAGTATTTTTCCTAATACATTTATATTAAGTAATCCCATAATGATGATTTTGGGATGTTACACGCGCAGAGGAGGAAGAAGGGGGGAGGATGCGGGAAGCCCGCGGCGAGCTAGCGTGCGCTCCCGCGTGCGCGGAGGAGGAAGAAGCAGGGATGCGGGAAGCCGTGGCAGCAGCAGAGAGATAGACGGGGAAGCATGTGGGGAGTGGCAAGGCACAAGAACGCCTTTCGGAGGTGGAAGACGGGGAAGTAAAGTTGCGCGGTCATGCGACTAGAACATCTGAATCCTACAGTTGGATACTATACCGTCAGAATAACACTTAATAGTATAGCATGCCGTAGCAATGTCCTATTTTTAAATAGGAAATGTATTTTTTGGACCTGGCCGAGCTCGGGCCTACCCATTCAAGACCGGGCTTTTCAGGCCCACCCCGCCTTAGCGTTTGAACAGGTCGAGGCACCGGTGGTAGCGGCCGGCGCAGTTGGGGCGGTGGGGAAGGAGATGGAGTGGTAGGCCACCACGTGGCAGCACCTTGATGTGTCCTACAAAGGATTGGTAAGGTTGACCTCAGGTCCTCACGAGTCGCGACCTAATTACTCTCAGAATATGTGCATGTCATATGCGTCGATGGTCGTTTGTGACAGTATACACTTACGTCATTCCTCTAAAAAAAGTAAAAGAAAAGAACAAGAAAAAAAAGGAGATATTTGTATATTACAATGATACGCAAGCGCGTATGTAGAGCAAAGCTATACTGAGCAAAAGACACCATCGGAACTCACTCACCACGACACCGGAAAAGACGACAAAGCTCCCTCGCAAGTTTAGAATGGAATTTCGATCCGGCCGGGCCCATGCGTATGCATGCAAGCTCAGCTCGATCAGCTGCTTTCCCTTGCTAAACTAGCCTGCCCCATGCAGGGTTCCAAATTTCGTCAAAATTTCACAAATTTTTGCGAAATTTCGCACATTTCGCTCAGATCCGAATTTTAGGGCTTTTGGTCAAAATAATTCGTGTCCGTTTGAATTTTGCGTCGGCCTGCTGCAGCCTACAGCTTCTCCCCACTCGGCCCAAAAGCCCACCATTGCCTGGCCTTACTACTCCCCTCCCATGCTGCCGGTTTGCCCTAGCTGCCTCCAAATTCCAAAATCCCCAAATCCTCTGGCGGGAGTACGAGGCGGCACGGCGGGAGAGGGAGCACCAGGCAGTGGTGCCGCGGAGTGGGAGCACCAGGCGGCGGGGCGACGCGGTGAGAGAGGGAGCACGAGGCGACGGCGCGACGGGAGTGGGAGCACCAGGCGGCGGCGTGGCCGGAGAGGGAGCACCAAGCGACGGCGCGGTGGGAGTGGGAGCACGAGGCGGTGGCGCGAGACGGCGGGAGTATGAGGCGGAATAAGAAGAAAAGCAGAAGAGAGTAACCGGTCAAAATTCGGCCAAAATTCGACCAAATTTCAAATGCAGACACTACTACGGATCATGCCATCATAGACGGTTCGGAACCATCATCACAGACGGTTTCTGA
This sequence comes from Phyllostachys edulis, assembly GCA_036346405.1. Taxonomy (NCBI): domain Eukaryota; kingdom Viridiplantae; phylum Streptophyta; class Magnoliopsida; order Poales; family Poaceae; genus Phyllostachys; species Phyllostachys edulis. Next base: position 7,480,986 of record CM070553.1, on the reverse strand, counting down.
ACCGTCTGTATTAGTTCGTCTGTGATAACGGGTGGTTATCACAGACAGTTCAAAACCATCTGTGATACGGACTATCATAGACGATTTTTTGGTTAAAACCGTCTGTGATGGCATAGTATCACAAACGATTCTATCTAGAAACCGTCTGTGATACGCAGAATATCACAGACGGATCTATCCACGAACCGTCTGTGATATTCTTCATATCACAAACGGTTTCTAGATAGAACCGTCTGTAATACTATGCCTTCACAGACGGTTTTAACCAAAAAAACCGTCTGTGATAGTTCTTTATCCTAACTACATTTTTGCTGATTTTTGGCTAGCCTCAGGAATTGCTAGCCATGCCCTCTGAAAACAAGCATGCAGAAAAACAGATACATCACAGATAATCAATTGTTGACAAACTCAAACTGATCATTACTCAAAATAAATTACAAAAGATCGCATTTGTTCAAGTATTGTCGCTATAGTTACAATTGGATTACAATTGAGTCAATTGTTTGCAGGTGGTTGAGAGGTGTCGGCGGGGTGATGCTCTAGGTCGGCGACAGAGTGAAATTCTCCGGTGTCCTTAATGATATCTGATAGGATAAAGGTGCAGAGCTTCCCTCGAAAGTCCTTGATCTCTTCCGCAATGAGTCCATCTAATTGTATATCCAAGGCACATAAGCTAGCAAGAGTAAAGTGGTAAGCTATATATATTTAAATTTATAATTATGAAATAATTATTTCGAGATTGACAAACCTCGGGATCCTTCTTCCTAGCTCTACGAATTAGCTGCATATGATAGCAAACGTAGATTGCACATAACTCATCATCTTTTTGCTGGCGGCACTACAAAAATAGAATTACATATATAGGTATAGTAGTTCGAGACGTGTTATTATGAAGTATGATATAGGATTATCATGTTGCAGTGCGTACCAAAAAATTCATCCTGTGTGTTAGTTCGGCGCTCTTTCCATCGTATATTCCTTTGTTGGCAACATAATCGATGAACGACCTACATGATTCCAAAAAGTTATTCTCGGCCATTTCAAATGAATGAAGACTACAATAGAGTTATGTATGGAGGAAATGAGCATACCTCTCGAGTACTTCTCTCAGAATGCTGAAATTGTGCTTGTTGCGGAGTAGGGAATCAAGGTATATCACATGGTTCCTCTTTGGTATAATGACTAAGAGGATCCAGTGGTACCTACTCATGTATGTCGCTATAGCCATTAAACCTAAGTTCGTGCTGCGTATAAAGTACAAATGAAATTTGTAGAGCAAGTAGTGACACTTACCCCTTGTTGTAGGGCACCACTGTAGTGACACTTACCCCTCGTTGTAGGGCACCACTATGTACTTCATGTTCTTCTGACGAAGCAATGACTTTGTTATGTATTTCTCAACGAAGGACGAGTCTGTTTGGATGGTTTGCAACGATACCACATGTGGGTCGAGGAAACCCACCGATTCTTTCCATTCCCGGACATTTTTCATCATGTATCTATAGATAAGCAATGAGTTGTGATATTTATCGGTATTACGTGAATGTAGAACTTGATTGTACGCACTTACAGTGTCCAACATCGTAAAAGCGAGGCGTCAAGGCCAACGAGGTTGAATAGGTCATATAAGTCGTTGAAGCCCACGACGAAGTTGCCCGACCCGTTGAAGAAATGCTTATGCTCGTATCTGATAGTGATTCCAGTATCGCACCCCTTCTTTTGGGTCTTCTCCAAGTACCAGGCATGCAAAGCCTGACAAGTATATCAACGCGATTATCATCGTGGCCGAACACAACGGTTTTCCGATGATGTAGTTCCCGGATATCCCGGACTTCTTGGACTTGGGAGGCGCCTTAACGTTCGTCGATTTCGATTTGGCCTCAAGGATTGGTAGTGTCTTCCTGCGAGATGACTCGGGACCCAATACAGTGACACACTTTTGTTGTTCCTTCGGCGTCTTCTCCACGGGAACCGATAAGGTGGCCTTCTGAGGCAAAATATGAGGTGGAGTTATCGAGGGTTCCGTTGGAGAGGAATGGTCATGTTGAGATCGCGGCACTACTAGATCCAGGATGATGTCCTTCTTAGGCCACTGGATAAAAGTGTGCACGGCATCCCCTAGTGTTGTGATCTCTTCGTTCAGGTGAATCTTCAGCGAGACGGCCATGAAATGTTCATGTACTATGTCCACCTCCACCCTGGCGTAACCCTGCGCCACCTGGACACCATCTTTGATCGCCCTTCACGCTTTGGATGCACCATCCCCTTGACCTCAATAGAAATGGACCCAACTATCCTCACTTGGAGCTTGTAGGGCGTCGGCTCCTAGAAAATGATACACAATTAGCTAAAGCGTCCTATAGGTCTATCTTTAGTGCATTCCATAGATGTACATTACCTTGATGTCATCTATCGGTAATTGGACGTCGTCATATTCAGAATTATGCGTGGACGCGACGCTAGTCCAATGTCGAGCAGGACTGGCTCCCAAATTAACAGGGGCGGCTTGCGACTGGCTCAGGAGTTGATTCATTTGATCCTGCAATGCTGCTAGCTTTCCTTTAAGTTTTTCAGTAATCATCTGTACCAACCGGTCCTCGCGCTCGGCCTTGGATCTCTTCCTACTCCTATATGTGCAGTAGTCGTCTGCGAATCCATGACTCCAAGGTACGTTAACCCCAAGGCCTCGCGTGCGACCCGGGTGCTCCTTGTTTCTCAGGGCCATAGATAGTATATCCTTCTCCATGTCTGCTTGGAGGGAGCCTTAGGAAGTTTGGGCAGACAATTCACGCTGCAAGAGGTCATCATGTTATTATAGACACTATTAAGTTATGGACTTATTAACAACTAGGTAGTTCGACATATTTACCACACGTTCAGACACTTCCTGGTCTGCCGGGTTTGTGAAAGAGATGCTGCCCGAAGACGAGACTTTTGCCCTTGCTTTTAACCAGGCTAGGGAACGCGGGTCTGTGACATCAGGAAACACGTTCTCCTCCTCCACCGCCCATTCCTCGTATTTACCCGTGTACCTAGCGGTGCCGAGTCTGTGCGGGTGAGTGTTTCGTGTTTGGAGAGCTTTGTACGCCGCACTTTCCTCCTTAAATTCGGTCGTCGTCTTCATAGCCACAAAGGCGTCCCATGTTTCCCGCGTCAAGAATCCATACTTCGCGAAGGGCGTCTGACCCGTGTTCACGTACTTCGTGACAAGAATGCTCTTGAAGGTCCTCCACGATTTATCGATCGTGAGCATCGCCGTCCGTTCCACGCGTGCCATGTCTGCTTTTGGGATAGTGAACTTGCTTGAAAGTTCTGTCCACAACGCGCCTCTCGCTTCTTTCGTCAGATCCTTGCACCTTGGTGTGGTGATGGGGACCCGTTTCCTTGCAAGTATCCCGCAGATGGTCCAGAATCTCGCCGCTGATGTCTTGGGTCTCAGAGGGACCCCAAAGTCACTGACCTCCGTGATGACCAGTCGGCCCACAGGCATTTTTGATTCTCCTCTGCCATCTCGCTTCCGTATCATTATCGTCGACGGATTAGGCGACAAAGACGGCACCTCTGTCATCTGCGGCGTCGGTGATGGTGGCGAAGACGGTGCCTCTACCATCTCGCTGACTTGATTCAAGCAAATTTACTCAACTTAACCTATGCTGGACCACAGGAGTAGAGATCAACTAAATACACGGATAACAAAAAGAAGGCACTGAAAAGATACAGAACAGCAAGAAGAACTGAATGATAGAGCTACAGAACAGCAGGTAATAACAGGTTGAAATAAATTGCTCAAAGTTATAGGAATCAGCTAGACAATCTACAACTCAAGGCTTAATCTATATACCAATTCACATTCAATTTCATTTTCTATGACAATTCATCACCGAGCAGATCAAAGAACCCACCAATCACAGATCACATATTTCAACTAGCACATCACACACACACACACACACATATATATATATATATAGATATGTATGTATATATATATATATATATATATATATATATATATATATATGTATGTATGTATGTATGTATGTATGTATGTATGTATGTATGTATGTATGTATATACAAAGAGACAGTGCACAATATGTTGAAATACTCACAACGGCGATGGTACTCAAAACCACCGAGGAGATCAACAGACAAGGCACGAGGGAGGACCAAATTAACATAATCAAATGTAAATCATTCAAATTTTGAGCTCTATCCAAAGCTTAACTAGACTGACATAACAATCACATGTATAATAATCTCTTGTGATCTTTGTATAGATAGAAACTAGTGATACGAATCTTTTGCATAGATAGAACCCGAGCCCATCTTTGCCCGAGCCTACTTCATCGAGCCCGACACACTGGAGTGTACCATTTGCTTCGTGTCGTGGAGGATTGGCATGAAGCAAAGGTACACTCAAGTGTGTCAGGATCGACGAAGAAATGCTAAGCAAAGGTTTAATGCTCAACATATTCATTATGAGAACAACTAAAAACAGCATAAAACTAAGCAAATAAGATTGCTCAATTGCTCTCAGTGGACTAATTGCATAAGACATAGTCTTCGCAATCTCAGTCCTCTATCAAAATCTCTTCACCAATCAATTTTGATAATTACAAAACAGATCTTGAGCTCAAACTATAACTTTCTCATATGTCAAGTTATCTCGAGTAGCAGTTAAACTTTCAGGTCAGCAGTTACAATTTAACTATCTTAGTGAAATTAAATCACAAAAACAAGACATAAAGCATTCTCAGTAAGCAGAACATCTGATCATATGCCTTCAAGATAATTCACAAATTTATATCAACAATAAGCCTAATTGACATATTGAGAATAGAAATGCAAATATCTCACAGAAGATCAATCAGATCACAGAACATACAAGTGTAATCTTAATTCAGCTATAACTGACAACAGAAAGTATAAAGGCTACTAATTATAACTGACCATACAAAGCAATATGATTAAGCTCAAGTCTGTTTCTAATTATCTATTTGATTTCAGATTTCGACTATCATCACAGAGCATCAACAAAACCCATCACAGAGCAAGGGAGGGAGCGGGATAGAGCGAGTAGAGTGGTATACCAGAGGAGGCGCGAGGGAGTACCGGAGGAGGCGCTGGAGCCGACGCGAGGAGGGAACCGGTGATAGGCCGGAGAGGAGGATGGTGATGTGTAGTGGAAGAGGAGGCGATGGGCTGCACCGGAGGAGGGAGGAGACGGCCACTCGTCGGCCTGGAGTCGGAGCAGGGAGGCGGCCGCTCGTCGGGCTGGAGTCGGAGGAGGCTGCGCATCGAGGACGACGACGTCGAACGAGCGCGCGAGAGCCTAAGGGGTGCGGGAATAGTGAGGCCGCTGGAGGGGGCGGCGGCACCGAGGTCGTAGGCGGCGGTGTCGGCCAGAGATTAAGGAGAGTGAACGGGCGAGCCGTAGAGGAGGCGAACGAGCGCGCGTGAGCCTAAGGGGCGCGGGAGAGGAAGTGACAAGTAAGAGCAAAACCCTAGCGGTTCCCTCCATATAAAAAGGCTATCACAGACGGTTCTATTAAAGAACCATCTGTGATAAGAAATCCTGAGCAGTTACATTTCTGAACCGTCTGTGATACTTCCATATTACAGACGGTGCTTTAATAGAATCATGTGTGATATGGAGCCTATCACAGACGGTTTGTAAACAGAACCGTCTGTGAGAAAGTCATATCACAAACGGTTTCTAAATAGAACCGTCTGTGATTCCTTATCACAGATGGTTCTATAATAGAACCGTCTATGATAACCTCACATCCTACCAACAAATCCCCACATGTGTCTCTTCGTCTCACGATCGCACAGCTTCGTCTCTTCGTTTTCCAACATCACTACAGCTCCCAAATATCCCTTCGTCTCCCGCCCCGGCTTTAGTACTTGTTCTATAAATAGATATCCCCTTCTACAATGGATTTCACACAACCTCCTTGATCCCTTTTCTCCACAAACTCCAAATGGCTTTCCCTCTCGTGCCAGCTGTATTGGCTTACCTTGTGCATTTTTACTCGCACCTCTCTGGTCGCAACCTGGCCCAAGCTGCGGACAAGCTTTCCGTTCACAATGTCATCTGTTGTAGGCCCTCCGATCTACCGGAGACCATAGCGGCCATCATCTATCGCCTGGAGCTCCTCCTTAGACGGACCAATGCGAGGGTCTGCGGCATCCAGCGAGTAAACCTCATCGTGGAGATCGTCCTATGGAACTACTTGGTCCGCACCAAGGATGCGGCCCGGAGAGTCGAGGACGACATTCGAATTGCAGGAGAGCGGGTCGACCTCGCCGAGACGGAGGAGACCAGGGCTGATGGCCTCTGGGCTATATGGGGCTTGGTTGCGGAGTTCGAACGGCTACAAGCGCGAATCGAGCGTGCAAGGTCACAGATGGAGGCGTTTGATCTGACAGTCGCTGATCCCGCCACCACGGAAGCCGATGAGAAGACTTATGAATATTTGAAGGCTGAGATAGGATTGCTAATCCTTTTTTATCGTCTATGATGTAAAAAGGATATGGTCTTTTTATCGTCTGTTTATTACAAGCGCATAATATTATCATTCCACATTACAATGAAGTCCACATTGACATCAAAATCAGAGATGACAATTCCATATTGACATCAGAATATATAAGAGATTACAAGTCCATAACACATGGCAAGTCCATATTGACATGTCTCATGTTATGGAAAAAATTAATTACAATGGACTAAATTCTTAATTAAAATATAGCCCTTCATGATGATCGACGCGCATATAGCTAGCTTCCTCACTGGGTTCTTCCTCGAGCCTGACGCCGTCTCCGAAAGGAGGCAACTCGTCAAATTGATTGTATTCTTCCTCGTCCACTACATTCTCAACTCCAACAATCCTCCTTTTTCCCTGAAGAACTACGTGGCGCTTCTTATTTGCGGTCGGTTACATAGAAGACTTGAACAACTTGGTTGCTTGATCTGAATGGTTCGTCTTTGTATCCGACATGTTCGAGGTCCACGGTAGTGACGCCGTGCTTGTCGACCTTCACTTGTGGGAGATGGACCCAACGGCACCGAAATAGGGGGATCTTGAAAAGCACGTAGTCGAGCTCCCATATCTCCTCTATTTGCCCATAGTAGGAGCTCCTCAGCCCATCGGTACTGAATGCATCTATACGGACACCGTTGTTCTGGACTGTGCTCTTCCTATCCTGAGCTGCCGTATAAAATGTGTACACATTTATGTCGTATCCTTGCCATGTGACAATTGTAAATTATGGCCCTTGTGCCAACCATAGCAGTGTATCATCACTTGATGACCTCCCAGTGATTCGCACCTTTAACCATTCGTTGAACCAACGGTTGTGCTCTCTCGTGATCCAAACCTCCGACCGGTCTAGATTCTGTTGGCGTACCATGTCTTTGTGCTCGTTGATGTACGGGGACACTTGGGTCATGTGTTGTAAGACCGTGAAATGGGCTTGAGCATACGTATCCAGTTCGGAAGTGATTGATTTCCTTCCGATGGTCCCGATACCATCCAGTCTCCCCTCATGACGAGATAGAGGCACACCTATCGGATCCACCTGAGCCATGTAGTCGACGCAGAACTCAATGACCTCTTCCGTTGCATAACCTTCGATGATGCTGCCCTCCGGTCGAGATCGATTCCGTACGTAGGACTTGAGAATTCCCATGTACCTCTCGAACGGGTACATATGATGTAGGAACACAGGGCTGCATATCTTTATCTCTTTCACAAGGTGAACAATGAGATGGACCACGATATCGAAAAATGACGGAGGGAAATACATCTCAAGATGACATAGAGTCGTCACCACCTCGGCCTGCAGAGCATCTAGTCCTTGGGGATCGATGACCTTCTGAGCAATTGAGTTGAAGAAATAACACAGCCTCAAGATTGCCACTCGGACCTTGTTCGGCAAGATACTCCTAATTGCAACAGGAAGCATTTGTGTCATCAGCACATGACAATCATGAGACTTCATACCAATTAATTTCAAATCTTGCATAGAAACAAGTTTCTTAATGTTAGCGGAGTAACCAGATGAGACTTTCACACCATGCAAACTCTGGCACAGTTCATTTCTCTCGGCCTTGGACAAAGTGTAGCAAGCTGGGGGAAGGTACGTTCGTCCTATATCGGTCTCTTTCGGTGCTAACTCGATCCTTATGTTCATATCGACCAAGTCACGCCGTACGTTAACACCATCCTTTGTTTTGCCACTAATGTTCAGTAAAAGACCAATCAAGCTATCACATACATTCTTCTCCACGTGCATGACGTCGATGCAGTGGCGAACTTCTAAGTGCTCCCAATAAGGCAAGTCCCAAAAAATTGACCGCTTCTTCCGGATGTTCTTCTCACGGGTTCTTAATTTATGTCCCTTCCCAAGCACAACATCGATATCCTTAATCATATAATAGACCTCTTTCCCTCTAAAAGCCCTTGAAGCTGAACGATTTTTCTTATTTCCGTCGAATTGTTTCTTCATCTTGCGGTATAGGTGACTCCTGGGAAGGAACCTACGGTGATACATATACACAGTTTTGCGCGAGTTGTTTAGCCATACACTCTCCGTAGCATCTAAGCAGTGCGGACAGGCTTTGGCTCCTTTTTATCTTGAAGCTTGACAAAGTTACCAAGGGTAGGAAAATTATTGATAGTGCAGAACAACATGGCACGTAAAGTGAAGTTCTCTCGTTTGTCGCATCCCATACTGCACCCTTCGTTCCATAGTATCGCAAGATCTTCCAGCAATGGTGCTAGGTACACATCAATATCATTTCGAGGTTGCTTGACCCTTGGATAAGTAGTGACATCAAAATATACTTCCGCTTCATACACGTACCAAGGAGGAAGGTTGTACATGCATATATTCACGGGCGGGTGCTATGTCATTTGCTCATGTTACCAAAAGGATTCATTCCATCTGTACTCAACCCTAACCTTATATTCCTCGGTTCTGCACCGAGCTCTTCGAAGCTCCGATCGAAGTTTCTCCACTGGGCAGAATTAGCAGGGTATCTTAGCTTTCCATCTTTCTTACGCTCCTCCGAGTGCCAACGCACCAATCTTGCCTCCTTTGGGTTCGCAAATAAACGCTTCAAACGTGGGATCACAGGCAGATACCACAACATCTTAGCAGGAGGTTCTTGCTTCACCTTAACAGTATTCTAACGCTTGTATCGGGATGCTTTGCACATGGGACATACATGCATGTCTGCATACTCTTTACGGTAGAGGATACAATCGTTCGGACATGCACGTATTCTTTCTACTTCCATTCCCAATGGACAAAGAACCTTCTTTGCTTGGTAGGTGGTGCTGAGCAACACGTTTCCCTTCGAAAGAATGTCCGCTAGGAGACCTAACAACGCCGTGAAACTCTTATCGGACCAACCATTGATTGCCTTCAATTTAAGCAGTTCAATCACGGTTGACAACCTTGTGTATTCCGGCTTGCAGCCAGGGAACAAAGGTCTCACCGAGTCCTCCCTTAAGCCTTCGAATTTACAAAACTCTCTCTCACTGTAGTTCTCTTCTGCATCGTGTAGCATCTGATCCAGATTGTCATCGTGCGACCTATCCTCATCAAAAGCACAGTCCACATCCGGCATATCGTTGACTTCCTCGGTGATGTCGTCATTATTAACTTCCGGTATAATCTACTCTTCACCGTGACTGGTCCAACATGTATACCCTTTTTTGAAACCCCTTCGAATCAAGTGCGTTTCGATCTGCGCCGAGTTGTTAAACATCTTCAGATTACCGCAATCAATGCATGGATAGTACAACATATCCTGCTCAGCGGCTCTTCTAAAAGCAACCACGCCATTAATGTACTCTTGACTCACACTATTCACACCGTACATCCAGTTTCAGTCCATCTACGCTACGTATGTAACAAATTAGTGTCAAATTAGATTAATAAACCGCAAGTACGTACTCTTCCTATTTACCAAACATACTTAAATTGATTAACGATTAATTTATAGCAAACATAAAGGGTTATAGATCATTACCCTTAGAGCTCACGAAGAAAATACGATTCCTCTCCTTTCCTTCTCCTCTCTAAGGTGGCGCAATGGGAGTGGAGGCACAGCAAGGTGCAAGTGGCGCAATGGGGGAGGAGTCAGCAGGGTGGAGGAGGCGCTAGGGGCAGGGGGTCCAACCTTCTCCTCTCTAAACTGGCGCAACGGGGGAGGAGTCGTAGGTTGGAGGAGCTAGGGTAGGGAAGTGGCGCATGGGGGAGTGGAGCCAGCGACAGGGTTGGGGTAGAGGCAGCGGCAGAGTTGCGGCAGAGGTAGGGTTGCTCCAGAGCGGCAGAGGCAGCGACAGTGCGGCAAAGGTAGCGGCAGTGCGGTAGAGAATGTGTCGGGCGCAAATTATATAATGCCAGGATATCACAGACGGTTTCTAATTAGAACAAATGCAGCGATAACCGATATCCTGAGCGGTTCTCATTAGAAACCGTCATTGATATCCTGCATTGTTCCTAATAAGAACCGTGCAGCGATAATCAACTAATCCTGAGCGGTTCTAATTAGAAACCGTGCGTGATAATAATAAACGGTTTCTAATGAGAACCGCAGCGATAATCAGCTAATCACGAGGCGGTTTGTGAATAGAACCGTCGTGATATATCACTGAGCGGTTCTATTAATAAACCGTCTGTGATAGATGCCTATCACAGACGGTTCTTAACAAAACCCGTCTGTGATAAACCAGCAGAGCCGATGCCTCATGCCGACAGACCCAACACAGACGGTTCCATAAAAACTGTCTGTGATGGGCCATCTACTATAGCCTGTTTTGTAGTAGTGAGATTTCGCCTTGTTGGCCGAATTGAAATCGAAATTTCGCCAATTTCGTCTGGACCCAAATTTTTCGGCGAAACGAAATCCTTAACCCTGGCCCCATGCTGCATGCATAATTGCATATGCAGATGCTCATGGCCTCATACTGTGTGTACGTGCGTGGCTTGCTTGTTACTAACTTGTAGCTAGCTAGCTAGCTTGCTTACTACTAGTTCCTTGCTACGCCTGACGACGGACGTACTGGCCTGCCATTCGATCATTTTTGCGCGCATTGCTAGCTGATCCAATACACTCATATTTCCAACTATCATTATTATTAATCCATCCAAACCAGAGAGAGAGGAGGGGTACGTAGGCACGTAGCGATCGATCGATCGAGATGGCGGACAGCTCCCACAGCGCCGTCGACTCGCTGCTGGGCCGCCTCTCGTCGGTGCTCCTCGACGAGGCGCAGCTGCTGAGCAGAGTGCACGGCGACGTGCTATTCATAAAGGAGGAGATGGAGAGCATGAACGGCTTCCTCCTGGACGTGGCCGACGCCGGGCGCCCCAACAACCAGGTCCGGGCGTGGACGAGGCAAGTCCAGGGGCTCGCCTACGACTCCCAGAACTGCATCGACCGCTACGTGCAGACCTTTGGCGCCAGCCGTCCCTCGGCGGGCCTCCTGGGCTCCCTCCGGCGGGTGCGGCAGGTGGTGCGGACCATGCCGGGTCGCCACCGCATCGCGACCCAGATCCGTGAGCTCAAGGCCCGGGCGCGCGAGGCGGGGGAGCGGCGGCAGAGGTACGGCGTCACGGCCCCGCGCACAGCCGACGGGGAGCTGCGAAAGGCGATCGGAGGAGGAGATGTCGCCACCACCAAGACCAAGCTTCAGCAGGAGGAGGAGGATGCACGGAGGCGTCTTGTTCTAGCTGATGCTGCCGGCCTGTGGGACGTTGACGCGAGCGCTCGGGAGGTGATGGCGTGGCTGATCAGGAGGGGACGCGACGGCGACGGCGATGGCCATCGGCCAGCTTCTACCTCTGTTGCTAAATTCTTGAATAACATGTTCACCGCCAAGTCCAAGACCGAGGAGCTGTTGCCGGAGTTGATCAAGTTAGTTAGGGAGCTATTAGGCGATGACCATCCACATAACATAGCTGAGGCTGTCGCCGTGTTGAAGGACACGGGCAAAGAGACGGCGAAAGGGGAGACGCAGGCGCTGGGCGGCTGGCTCAAGGACACCATATTAGGGAAGTCGGCAGCTGATCATGACTCCTCCCCTCAAGAAGATGACAAGAAAGAGAAGCCAGCAGCAGTCGACGTCGACGCGCTGGAGATGGTCAAGAAGGCGTCTAACCCGTTGGAGGTGGCCAAGGCGGAGATGCTGTATGTGGGGCAGCTGATCAAGTGGCTGAGACAAGTGTTCGGCGATGACTTCTTTCAAGAACTAGTATTCGGCCATGGCCACAGGCGCCGGCCTAGAATCCTCGCCATTGTGACGCCCCCGGTTGATGTCCGCAACCCAGAGGAGGACGAGCCGCACACACACAAGCGCGCGACGGAGCTCGCAAGGGCAGTGTACAACCATTCCCGTGAAACCGGCCATTTCGACTGCACGGCGTGGATCGACGCCAAGCTCCATCCACAACGCAAGCAGAGGCTTCAGTGCCTACTCCAAGAAGTGCTGCTGCACCAAGGCCTTCACGATGATCGTGATCAGATGAGCACATGGGATGAGGCAAGGCTCAAGCAAGAGATTCAAGAGCACCTGAAAGGCAAAAGTTTCTTGATTGTTCTTGCCGATCATGAGGACGACTCGCCATGGGCTCACATAACACCTGCTCTGCCGGCTGATTACTCTGTTGATAGTTCTACCATCATAGTAACTCCATTCATACAGCAGACGACTCAATTCCATGGGTGGTACATAGCCAGCTGGTTTTTCTTGCGTACAGCTGCTCGCTATAAAGTACACTTCTATTCTCATCTCGATGCTGTGCGCAAGAAAGCCGCAGAATTGCTGGTCGGTAGCGACCACATTGAAGATTCGCAGGCCATTATGAATGAAATCCTCAAGAAATGTCGCTGGGATTCCTTCTCCACCAAAATGGTCCTTCATGCTCTTTATGCCAATCCTGACAGGAGCAAGGAAGAACTGGAGAGGTTGCTGCTCAGCCTAAGTGATTTTAGCACCGTGACTAATGCCATGCACATCATAAGGTTTTGCTACGACGACCTGCCCAGCCATCACAAAGACTGCTTGCTGTATGTATCCATTTTCCCCCAAGATTTCAAAGTTCGGAGGACAAGCTTAGTCAGACGATGGGCAGCTGAAAACCTCATCACCAAAACAGATGGGCTGAGCGCAACGGATGAAGCTCAGCGCTGTTTCAACGCGCTCACTGCTCGAGGCCTTCTTCTCCCTGCTGGCGACATTGGCCCTGCAGGCGAAGTCAAGAGTTGCACGGTGCATCCTCATGTTTTCTCCTTCATTACCAAGATGGCCAGTAAAGGGAACAATGTTGGGAACACGGACCTGCTGCCACCTGACTTGGCTCACCGCCTTCCCATTCGCGATGGAATTCAACGGCAACGACTCTCCAAGAAGCTGCAGGCCGCCCATTCCAACACCTCATGCTGGAGGCGTGCCACTCCCAAAAATTCGGAAGGTTCTGGAGATTCCTCCTTGCATGACATGGTAACAATTCTGAAGTTGCTGCCTGGATCTTCTCGGTTTGGGTTGGTCAAAGTGCTGGACCTAGAAGGTTTCAAAGGATTGAAGAAGCAGCACCTCAAGAACATCTGCAGCGAGATATTTCAGCTCAAGTATCTGAGCCTAAGGAACACGGATGTTACTGATCTGCCCAAGGAAATTGACAAGCTCCGGTACCTGGAGACATTTGACATCAGGCAAACCAAGATACAGTCATTCCCTGCAAAAGCCATTGTGCTCCCAAAGCTAGTGCACCTGCTTGCCGGTCACAAGGATGCCACTGGATCTGATGAATCGTTTTCCACGGTGCACATGCCTCGTGGGATTGGGAACATGACAAACATGCAGACATTATCCCATGTTGAAGTTTCCCGAGGTAGTGATGGTGAGCATGAGTTGGAAAGTGTCAGCCGGCTGCAGCAGTTGAGGAGACTGGGTGCGGTTATCCATGGCGACAAGGAAGATCATTCTCTCACCCGTTTGATTCGGGCAGTTGGGATGCTAGGTGAATGCCTACGCTCTTTGTCGGTCTGTATCGAACTAGCGAAGGTTGATGGCCAGGCTAGTGCTGACATGAACAAGGAGAATATAACATCACCTCCCAACTCTCTTGAAAGCCTTAACATCACTGGCCGGATAAGTGGACTGCCTACTTGGATCAAAGAGCTTCATCAACTTTCCAAGATAACTCTATGTCGTACCCACTTGATGACTGACAGTGCTATACAGATCCTGGGTGAGCTTGTCAACTTGCGCTGCATCAGGCTCCGTCAAGAGTCATATAGCCAAAAGAAGCTTACTTTGGAGAAGAAAAGATTCAAAAAACTTGAGTTTCTTGTCATTGAGGGCTCAGACATCTCCGACGTCCAGTTTGATCAGAATGCAGCTCCTAAGCTCAGGAAAATAGTTTGGACATCCACCTGCAAAATGGAAACTCTTTCTGGAGTTGAGAATCTTCCAAGCCTGAAAGAGATTGAGCTCAACGGCGACTGCGACCTGAGACGCATCAGACAATCCATGGAAGCAAATCCAAACCATCCTATCCTTAAGGGCACTGCTGCTGCTGCAAGCCACGTTTCGCCGAATTAGAAACTATTTCTCTTCCCTGTATATGTGTGTACGTTGATCTGTTTTTTTTATTTATTTGCGCGCACGGTTATTTGTGTGAGCTTTAATCTTGTATTCCCTCCAAATTTATTTACTTGACGTGGTTTAGGTAGATACAACATGTATGGACGTCAAGCTTTAGAATCCGGAGGTACTATTAGTTTCTGTTTTTTGCTTTCTGTATCCAACTCAGCTTCATGCTAGCCGTATCCGAGTTGGACGCTGAGTCCGTATACTCTTAGTGTACACTGCCTTTATAAGGCAGTCTTGTAACCAGGTGTGTTAACTATCAGAGTCAAAAAAACAACAGAAAACGCTGCCGTCTACGTGAGACGCGGCACCAAAAAATCTTTCTTTGGCTTCTTGTTTACGTGAGCGTATCTTGCGTACGTCAAGTTCCAGCGTGTGCGTGTGCGTGTGCTTCTTCCGGTATGTGCGTGTGCTTCATCCAGAGCCACAGCATACGTGTGCGAGGATCGGCTTCCAGCAACTGTCTCCGTTCTGCAGAGCGCTAGGTTCCGCCGAGCGAGTGTTTCGCCTTTGGATCAACAATCACTCTCTAATTTTTGTACACTTATTTATTGAGGCAGTTGGATCTCAACTACGACTTGTCCAACTGAACGGCGAACATATCTCATCAACGTTCCGGACACAACTCCACGGACTTAACTCAGGACGGCGAACATATCTCCTCAACATACCGGACTCAACTCCACGGACACACACACAAATACGACACCGCAACCACCTAGTACTAACACAACGCTTTCACCTTGGCAACACGTAATTCATCTTTTGTTCCACCAACGTTGCCATCCTCGACCATGTCCCACATTCCTTAGCGCGTATGTACACCTTTATCTTAATTGTCCATACTGCATAATTGCTCTTCATGAGCATCAGATAATGCAGTGAGACGACGGAACTTTTCTTCACCATCGCACCTGACGTTGCCTCGTCACTGGTGACACCACTTCCTAGAGAGCACGGTATGATCTTAGACATATACGGATCAAGAATTCAGGCTTTGATACCAAATGTTGGCCAAACCGAAGAAGAGTACTCAGCCGACACTCGGAAGAAGTTCATGCTCGTACGCTAGAAGCTACGCTCGGCAGAACACACACAGAAAGTCGATTGGAAGATGAACGCACACGCACATGCCGGAAGCACACACGCACATGCCGGAAGCAATATCCTTGGAAGAAGCACTCACGAGAACACCCTGGAAGCAAGACACACGTACACGGCTCTGGAAAAAAACTCACGTATGCAAGAATCCGGCAGAGAGATTTTTGGTGCTGCATGCACCGTATGCAGCGTTTCTATTTTTCTATTCTCTATTGCTTGTTTAAAACTGATTATAGGAGTGCCCCTTTATTGAGAGTAAACGACTATTCGTATCCGGAACGGATTCTACGTATCCTGAAGGGATATCACATCAACTCTAGTATCCATAACGAATACTGCCTAAATACGAAACACAAACTCTCCCTAAAATCTAAAAATATCATATACACAAAAATTACCTAACAATTTGTTCTTCAGGTGTGCCTGAGTGTGAGTGTGCGTGCGTGTGTGGTTATTTATTATGCAATTGTGTCCGGCTATGTAGAGAAAATTGCACCGTAGATCCCTGAACTTACGAAGTTGTTCCACTTAGCTCTCTGAACTTACATTTTACTTTCTCAATACCCTAAACTTGCGAGGTTGACTTAGCTCCCTGAACCTGCATGTTACTTTCTCAGTCCCCTGAACTTGTGAGGTAGTGTCATTTAGCTCCCTGAACTTGCGTTGAAGCGAAATTCGTCGGATGCGATGCCGACGACTTCATCCCCTCCGAGTCTAGTGGAGTCATCGCCGCCCCATTCTGGCTGTGTTCATCTCCCCGTTAGCTCATGTCGACAAAAAACGGATTCTTTGAGCCTAGGAACGCACCGTGCTCGCGTCTTCGCCAGAGCTCCACCGTCGTAGCTTACTACCACCCTCGCCCTTGTCTCCTCTGAGTCGGCCATGAGAGAGAGAGAAGTACATTTTCAGTGACAAGTACATTTGGTCATTTGCTAACAGAAAAGGATGAGTTGGCAAATCATCGTACGTGGCAGGAACTGGGCGCCCGCGACTTCAATTCATGCCCAGCCCCATGCATCTTTCACCTACCCCTTCCCCCTTCCCCCTTCTCACTTGCTGACTCCCACACGTACTCTTCGATTCACTTCACCGCAACCGCCGCCACCACCTCCTTCCTCTGATGCTGGCATGCACCCTCCACCGTCACTAACGTCCATGAGCAGCTGCGCTTGCTGCTGCCGTGTGGGCCCCGCTGTCTTTGGTCATTCCACGCCCTTCAAAATCTGAAACCCTAGATGCCACACCGTCTCCCCTGTGCGTCGTCTCTGGTCTTGCTGCCGCAATAGGAGCGCCACCGCAGCCGACGCTAACAACCTTCCTCTCCCACCGCCTTTATCTCGGAAAAATTTTGTTCCTCGAGTTTGAAAGTTTTTTTCCAATCATTTGAATGTTTTGAATCAAAAGCTTTTTTCTGAATCATTTCAAAGTTTGTGAACTTATTTGAAAGTTCTTTCGAATCCAATTGAAATTTTCTAAAATTAGTTGAAAGTTTTTGAAATCTGTTTGAAAGTTTTTCAAATCCTACTGAAATTTCTTAGCCTTCTTGTAGGCACCCATATATATCTATTATTATTCCTTATTAAAGCAAAGAAAAAAAACAACCACGTTCGCTCTCAAGGGCTAGAAATTCCAACTTAATTGGTGGAAAAAATATAAAGATCTACGTCTTCAATTCTGGTGGGTCTAGATTATAACAGTTTATACTTAAAAAAAATAGTCCATGTCAAGTACAATCCACAAAATAGCTGAATTTCGGAATAAAAATAAAGTAAATTAAACGATTTGGTTTCAATCCAAAATTCTAGGTAAAATTCCTAAATAAAATTAATTTGGAATAAAAATTAAACAAAATTAGCAATTGAATTTGTACACGAATTCCAAACCAAAATAACTATAATTTGGAATAAAAATAAAATAAAATTAGCAATTTTATTTTGATATAAAATTGGATTTATATACAATTACAACAAAAATAATTGAAATTTGAAATAAAAAATTAAATGGATTAGGCGTTAGCTCTCAAGTGCAAGAAATTCTCATGTTAATCGATGAAGAAAAAGAAATATCTGCACAAATCGATTGTGGTGGGTCCAGATTATAACGATCTAGATTAAAAAAAAGTGTCTATGTCAATTACAATCCATAATTAGCTGAAGTTCGAAAAAATAACAATTTGATTTCCATATAGACTCCTAAATAAAATCCTAAATTAAATTAATTTGGAATTAAAATTAAACAAAAATTAGCAATTGGATTTGTACATGAATTCGACAAAAAATAATTGAAATTAGAAATACAAAAAGAAAAATTAGCAATTGGATTTGTAAATGAATTCCAACAAAAAATAAATGAAATTTGGAATAAAAATAAGTAAAATTATCAATTTAATTTCAATACAAATTCCAAAGTAAAATCCTAAATTAATACAATTGAAATAAATAAATATTAGCAATTGGATTTGTATACTAATTTCATTAAAAATAACCGAAATTCATAATAAAAACAAATATGCAATTTGATTTCTATAGAAATTCCAAAGTAAAATCCTAAATAACTAAAAATTAGAATAAATTAAGTAAAATTAGCAATTTGATTTGTATACAAACTCCAACAAAAAATATCTAAAATTTTGAATAAAAATAAAAGATATAATGAGGATAACGTGAATAGTGTCGGAGGAGACCGCGAAGGAGTGCAATGGCGTCAATCTGTCCTGCAAGAAGACAGTGACATTTCAGGGTATGATCGATGAATTACTCTTTTCCAAATCTAATCTTGGTTCGTTCGAATCATATAAGCGCATACCTAGAACTTCGATTAAGAAAAAGATGGAACTACGCGTAGTATACAAAATAACATTGTAGTTGAATATAGATGCCTCTTCCCCCTAACGATGATGACAATGTCGTGCTGCTCACAGGAGTTGTTGAAGACAAAAGATAGAGTCGAAGGAGCCAAGGGCCACGACGACAAGTGGTGAGCGTCGGCGCTGTTAAAGAAGTCACTGTCCAAAGAAGCTCGATGATGGCAAATCATTTGAAACGAGGAGATGAAACTTTGCATTGAAGATGAGCTATGTATGATATGGGGCCATCAGGTATCTAGGAGCATGTTATCGCTGATGAGGGACACGGTGTCATCGGCGATGGCGAAAAGATTCTCCGTATTGTTAGACAATGACTAAAGCAGACGTGCCGGCATCAGCGAAGATGAGAGGTCACAACGGTTAGTGATGAAGCTACAACGTTCAGTTGACCAACGTTGAAGAAAAGGAGCGGCTGATACAGGAGAAGAGGACAGCAAGCATGTATAACATCATGCATGCATATATATATGTATGCATCCGTAGGAATAGAAGCACAGACATACAAAAGTAGAGGAGCAAAAAGCTCGGAGTAAAGATGGCGCAACCGTAGGAAATAGGCTTGGGGCCACCGAAGAGAGCGTGACGGGTGTCCCCGACAGGGATCGACGATAGTTGCACATGTATGCTTGTTTGATGTCGTAACAGCTAGCATTAAGTAATAATTGGAGAGAAGTAGAAGATAATTGTGGTATTGCATTAGAAGGGGTAGCAGCTGAGATGAATCAATTAAGAATTGGAATTATTGTTAGAGGTTGAAGCAGAAAAGCAAAATTGATAGTAAAATTGACTTATAATTAGGGGGGAAATCAAATAACCGACACCGACAAATACTAATATTGAATACGTGAACGATATATAATAAATCTAGTCACGTATACGTGCGGGTCACCCTGCTAGTTATAGTTATACCCAAGTGATGTAATAATACCTACTAAATAAGTGGTATGTGATAAGTTTTGTAGAGATACATGGAGCACTAGTTAGTTCCTGTGGCTAAATAGCTGTTGCATTTATGCCTAGAGCGAAGTGTTAATGTTTCAACTTGTTTCATACCATAAGTGCTGACGCACGCATGTGCTGTATCCGGACGAATACCGAATATATGTTCTTTGCCATCTGTTCTATGTAGGGTCTTTGCTATCTGTTCTATGTAGGGTCTGTATCATATATATGTTCTTTTATATCTGTTCCAAGTATATATCATTTTGCAAAGTTTGGCAGTCTGTCTTGATTTTTTTTTTTTTTGCTATTGCGATAAAGACAAACACGTACACGTCCGTGTGTGTCTCTTTAGCACACACGTAGTTATTTCAGGGATCTCTTTTTTTCTTCGGTCTGAAGCTTCGACATGATCACACACAGAGGGCACTCCAAAACCCAAACCCTGCCTAAGTTGACTACCTGAGCCTAACAAAACCATCTCACAAATTCCACTGGCCTTCTTGTCAGGCCCAATTTGCTGCTTCATCTTTGTGTTCGATCGTACCAATTAAACCAAACTAACAGAACCTAAGTAAAAACAAGTTTGGGAAGGACGCCAGCGGCGGCGGCGGCGCAGACGATGAGTCCGGAGTGGCCGACAGGTGGGCCTGGCCCGATCCAGGCCTTCCCAATAGGGTCCCACGAACTACTATACTACGGTCCACGAATAGCTTACCGAACACGCTTATAAATTGCTCTTATACAACTCGAAGCAAAAAGAAAAAGAAAAAGAAGCATCAGTTCTTTGCTAAATTACAGAGGCTATCATCTCATCCTGAGTATAACGAGTATGAGTAAATAAATAAAGGGTGTGTGGTGAGCAGTGACTAGTGAGATGATGATATACACATCCATGCACAGGTCAGGTAATTAACTAGCCTACACCAGCGTGTACCAGCAGCTACCAAGAACACTACTACCTCAAATTTACAGCAATTATACTTAGTGACGCTAATTTACAAAACTTTCCTTCCCTTCTTCCCCTTCTGTTCAATCTTCTAGTTCTCGATTCCGGGGAGCAATGGCACGGTGCTTTCTGTTGGCGAACCGGGGACGAACGGGACGAAGCCTCGGCCCCCGAACAACGGCCGCATGAAGGCGTCGTCGAACTTGCGCCAGTAATGGTGGACCGACCGTGCCGGGCTCGCCAGGAGCAGCCGGAGACTGGCGGGGCGACGTATGCTCACGCCGTTCTCGAGGTCGGCCTCGGACCCGTTCGGGATCAGCGCTTCAAGGAAGGACTTTGGGCTGGGTGGGTCGGAAAGAGCGCTCGGTTCCCTGGTGAGGTGCCTCGCCGGAATCAGGAGTCTGATCAATGGCTTAGTCAGTAGCCCAAAGACCTGAGAACACATAAGAGATTTGATCGTATCAAAACAGAGTTGTGCCATGGCTTTCATATTATGTTTGTCCATATCAGCCTCTTTTTTTTATTGGAAGGATGTATTGCACTGAGGTGCCTTGGTTTGAGAGGGAACTTACAATTGTGCTGAATAAAACAATAGTGATTGTACTGGTGATCATGATAGCATTGCTAGGGAGCTGAGTATGGCCTGATCTTGTGAACTGAAAATGAAAAGGCCAGTTGTTAGATCGAAGCACGAATGCCAAACAACGTGTACACACATAAGCAAAAAACCAGCCTTTTCATGGAGCAATTTAATTTAAAAACAGGCGAGTTGCGTGTGTCTTTATCAGGCACAGGCACGTGACAGGAGAGATAATAATCATACTACATTGTTAATGGATATATTATAAATATATATTTTTTCCAAACAAGGGTAGAACTCAGAAAGATATATGTCTAGTATTTCCTTTAACCACAAGTCTAAAAAATTCTGGCACGATTGTTTTTTTGTAGAATTTTGAAATGGGTGCTTATGAAAATGGGGAAAGAAATAATATGTATACTTCAGTCACAACACATAAGTCAACTGTATTGACACGACAACAAGAATCTAGGTTGTGCGTGTATAACATGTTTGGGGTTATTGATACATGACTATTATGCATATAATACTATTTTGGCGATGCCCATCAATAGAGAGTGAATGGCAAAGATATTTGGTTGTTCTTGAGTCTACCTTTTTCTTCAGACATACTAGTTCATGAAACAGAAGTTGCATGTTTATAACCCATTCTAACATCTAAGGGACGCTTCCAGGCTTCTCGATGCAGTTGAGAGTGACATGAATATATAATTTTACAAGGTCCGAAAGGGCTAATAAATTCAAATTTTCCAAAAGTATGCGATCTATTGTATGACTTTCATGACATTTGTCTGTCAATTGTCAATGATATTGGTGCAACTGTACTGTATGGAAGGTAAATAAATAAAGTTGAACACAAGGATTGCATTGATGCGTTTTTGCAATTTTGGGCTGCATTCCTAATTGAGTCAATGATAATGGCACAACTGTTCCCAATGACAATGTTCCATTAATTGATACGGTGTTAAATTAGCATACTTAAGTAAGCATGATAAAACATCGAAATCCACAAACCTGATCATGCATTTACAAAACAAAGCACAGATTGAATGGATCAGACAGAAGATGTTACCTTATTGTAGGCCAAAGCAATGGACACAGCACCTCTCATGAGACCCGCCCACCAAATAATGACCTGAATGACCGACATCATGTAAGTAACATGAGGGTTCTTGCAAGAGGACATAACAAGCCTAAGATGCTGGTAAATAAAATACTCACTTGCTGCTTAATAGAGATCTTTTCGCCTGGAGTTTTTTTGGTCAAATTTGACAGAAAGGATAGTAGGAAAACAAAAGAAGCTCTTGCAACCAGCACCAAGGCTAAAATAGTGGAGCTCAAGGCAATAGACTTTATCGGGCTGCACAGAATATAAAATATGTTACAAAACTCATAGCCATCTATTATTTGAGCAATTGAACTACATATATGTTATTTCACACACACACACACACACACACGTGGGGAGAGAGAGAGCATGCCTATACGTTTCACGTACAATCTTCCACTTCTCTATATCCAATGCATCCATGCCAACGTAGAGAAAGAGAAACGTCTCGGCCATAAATGACAATGTGGCAAAGGCATGCCTGTTGTGTATACAATTATATAAGCATCAGTGTGGTCCGCAATTTTAGGAAAGACGTGTTTGGAACCATCAAGTTCAAATGATTGTTGAGAGAGGCACATGTTTGCTGAGCGAAACCATGTACATACTTGGTTGTGACCCTGGAACTTTCTGTTACATTGTGCCAGGTATAGTGTGACATTACAATACCACAGAAGAACACTGTGAGAATACCACTCAGATCAAGCAACTGCCACACAAAGCAACCAGTCAATATCAATTACAAGTGCAGTTAACTGATGTTGCTGAAATATGTAGTATCTACATGATGTTAATAATGCAAGGTGCTTACTTCAGCCAGCATGTAAGATAAATAAGCCATGAGCATCATAATAGAAACTTCACGATCAGTAGAGTGCCTGGAACAAATGACAAATTAGAGGAACAGGTCATAACAGTGCATTACAAAATTATAAAACGTATGGTGATTGGTAAACAATTTGATGTGTTAAGTACAAACCTTCCAAAGTACAGTTTCTTGATGACATAAGCACTGAGAAGTCCAGCCTACAGCCGTAACATGCTTCAGTAAAAAGAAACTTTGACAAAGCTAAAGGTGGGAGCAGGAAAGAACTTACAGCTACTCCAAGAAGTGTGCTGGTGCTGAACAGATAAAGGAAATTGCCAATAAACTTTAAGAAGTTAACGCTACTGAAATTTTCAAGATCAAAGTTCTGGATTGCGTTGAACAGCACAACCGATGTTGCATCATTGACAACACCTTCACCAAAAACCAAGCTGTACAAGAAGGGTGTCTCATCTTGGTTTAACACCTGCAAGGTGCATACGGAGTCTGTTGCCGAGAATATTGCCCCAAGTGCTGAGAAAGTTCACATGCAGAAGGAGTCAAAAGCAAGAACCGCAAACAGGCAATGGAAATGCTTATACTTTAGGTTAAAGAAATGACCGAGATAGTCTCCAAGGTCAAGGGCCCCTATGTTTAGCCTTGATATAAGTCCAAGAGCACCTGTGATAGAATGTGCAAGTGAGCCAGGTGAGTGCAAAGCAACATGCTAAGTAAAATTTAAAGAGGAAAAAACCTACCGAGGGATATTATAGTGAAAGAGATCAAGGTACCAACTGCACCAAACAATGTAATAGTCATGAAGTTGCGGAAGAATTGTTTCTTCTTCACTTGGAACCTGGCTTAGGGAAAGAAAAAGAGGAATTGTGAGTCATACATCACCTAGCTGCTTGAGCCAAATTTTCAGTGATGTACTTGGAGGTTAATTTAGTATCACACTTTCTTGTTACTCTAAAAAAAGTACTATTTCCTTATTCAAAGATTAGAGAGCTGAATATGTATGCATCTGACAATTTTTCCACCGCCTTAATTAGCAAAATCAATTTCAAGCAAAAATGTGATAACAGCAGCTCCATTCAACTACAATTCCTAAAATTAGAAGATGATTCTTTCTAACTACATGGAGCTCAACTAAATTTCCACCCTGTTCGTTATTTCCATTTTTTTTTCAAAAAACATGCTTCTTTCCAAATAAGAAGATAGAGAACCATAACAGTACTATGATCGGCGTAAAACTGCATACCCTGCATTGAAAATGATCGGCGGGAGCAGGTAAATGAAGAACAGATCCTCGCTAAACATCAGTATGCGCGAGTGCTTCCCGCTCGACACCATCAAGATCACAACGCCAGTGCCCAGCCCCTGCAAACCGCGCACACCACAATCAAATGACCCAAAATCTCACGCAGGCAACACAACCCCAACAACACACACATGAAAGTCCTCAACTCACAATGAAGAGCGCGGTGATGGACTCGTTCATCCACCGGTTCTCCTCGAGGAGGTGGCCGACGATGATGCAGACGCACATGAGCGCCACGAACAGCCCCACCGCCGCGATCGAGCCGTAGTCCGCCGGCGGGTCGCCCAGCGCCATCCCCACCCCCAGCTCCATTCCGCCTCCCCTCCCTCCCTCCAAGAACCCCACCCTACCACCCCTCAAAACCCAATCTTTCCCACGCTTGCCTTCCGAGAAACACCACCACTCGCACGCAACCCACTGAAAAAGGGGGAATTTGACACCGAATCTTCTGCGACAAGGAAGAATGGATCGGAGACCGGCGTAATTGGGAAAGGTGGCGCCTTTACGCGCAACACAGATCAAGAATTGGTGGACTACAGGAGAAAAAAGATAGGCTACGGATTTCGTGGGTGGAGATTTCGGCAGGACGGCTTGAATCGGGAGCGGTTTGCGGGGAAAATTTGGGGATTTTATCGGTCGCTGGCGGGAGGCGCACCACGTGCGGAAGACGAACTCCTTGGGTCGAACCGGAGAGGAAGAGGGGGATTTGAACGGGGAGACGAACTCCTTGGTCGAACCGGAGAGGAAGAGGAAGAGGAAGAGGCGGATTTGAACGGGGAGACGAACTCCTCGGATTTTTTTTTTCTTTTTTTGAAGTGACGGGAGCGCGAGGTGAATGATGCCGTGATGCGGCTGGGCTGGCCCGCGATCGAGACGGACGGGAGTTGTTGCCGCGCGGTATGACACGTGGGGCGCAGCGGTTGGCCCGGCGTCCGTGCCCGCTGCTGTTCGACCGGGCCCACAAGTCAGTGAGTCATTTAGGCGGTGGGTCCACGTGAGGTTCCTCCTCGTATGACCGGACCCTCCCGCTTGGCGCCGATGCGTCCTCTCGCCGGCGGCGATCACCGGAGGAGAAGGCGGGTCGAGCGAGGCGTGAGGCCGATTGATTTGGTGATTTTCTGCGGATATTTTTCGCGATTTTTCTTTGGAGGTTTCGAGCCACTTGAGGCGGTTCGACCTGGATTGGAGAAATGGTGTGGATCACATGTTCCTTAACCACTCGATTCTTGCTTTTTGTCGTCATGTTCAAGATTCTTTTTATGGAATTTAGTGGTTCAGTTTGATTCTGAATCTGGGAGAGGAAAGCGAAAGATTGCAACTTGAGAGCTGCAGGATTTACTGTTCCTGATATGTGTGTTGTTGCTGTTGGTGAC
This sequence comes from Phyllostachys edulis, assembly GCA_036346405.1. NCBI lineage: Eukaryota > Viridiplantae > Streptophyta > Magnoliopsida > Poales > Poaceae > Phyllostachys > Phyllostachys edulis. The sequence continues at coordinate 7,455,270 of CM070553.1, read as the reverse complement.
TTGGTGTCATGTGTCCATTCATTCAACCGTAAGAACGCGTGAAGGAGCACGTACCTGACACTTGAGGCTGATGTTTCACTGCTGATTTGCTTAGGTTCAATTTTTTGCCAAAGTCATCTGAATTCTGAATCCATCCATGGATGGCATGTTTCAGTTAGATTCCGGCATTCCGCATTCGAAGGTTTCTTGTGATTCAGTCTGTCAATGACCATATGGTCAGGCTATCTGGCTTTTTTTTACTGAAGAGCTGAGCTGATATATGATGAAGAAGTTGGAGCAGATGAACAAACACACATACAGAATTTGCAGGTAACGGTCTTTATCCTATACAAAGGCTGTAACATGCAACTTGTCATGCTAGAATGTGAGTAATTGATTGGATCACAGAAGAAAGTAGGGACAGGCTGCGGTCCTTATGCCGCAATTAACATGGACAAGCTGTAGCTAGCATGTTAGATGCGTATTTCTTTATATCATGCATCATGATTAGTTATTTCATTGGATCAAGCATCATTATCAAATTATACTAGCAGGTTGCTTATATGATCTCTATGCCAAGCGCCAACAAACATGTTATTGTGCATATTTCCAGCATGCTGTTTAGAAGGTCCAAGGAGGTTTGAAGGATGAACAGTCAATCGTGGAAATGAACATGATGAACAAATTTATGAACTGATTCTATTTAGACCGAACATATCGCTTCTCTTAGTTTTTACCGCAATGACGCTCCTCTTTTTTAGCTCTCAGCATGATGTTGATAGTTTTATCAGGGTAGGGTGTACTTTTGGAGTGTTAGTTATAGACTTATATCATTTCTCTAGTAGCAACTTAGGAATTACAATAGTCTATAAATCGTGATCAAATAGATTGTGTACTTTTACGGCTAGATTATATATATTTGAGATGCTGAAGTTACATGCCCCAATGCAAGTCGTCTTGTGTGGGAAGCAAAAAAGGTGCTTTAATAAATTTTTAGCGATGGCATATTCTTAACTTGCCCAGATAAAGTGAGAATATAAACTTGCAAGCATCCTGCATTAGCATTAGGGCCAAGATTCAGAATGGCTTCTAGTGAGAAGTTCAGAATTATACCTGTATGTTACTCAAGTAATATCAGAAAAATTTCCAGATCAATTACAAGCAGCCAAGTTTCAGAGAGCAGCAGTAGAAACACAAAATAGCTAGAGGCAGATACAACAAAGCTTGGATTCCATGTCAGAAAACTCGGATCTGAAAAGGGTAATTGTTAGGTACCGAAGATCTTTTCGTTGAGGAGCGTAACGGATAACGATGAGTAGCCAGAACTTAGACAGAGGAAGGCAAGAACTAGAAGAAGAAGATGACTTGTATATTTCTTAATCCCCTAGTTACAATACTCTAGCCCTTTTATACAAGCAAAGGCAGAGTCCTAATTCAATACCAAAACCGAATTGGATTCTGACGGTAACAATAAACTTCCATATGTAAACAATAGCTATGCCTTATTTGATTTCCGGCGCTTGTAATGAGTCCCAATGAAACTATCCATAACACTTCCCCCTTCCTTTTGAAATAGCTCGTCCGCGAGCTGATAATCTGAAAATTCCTTGTGAAAATCATCACGCTTCATCCAAGTTTCTATAGGCTCATGCATTAAATCCATCTTCCATTGAACTAACAATTCCCACACACCGCGATTTAGCCTGGCGCGAAGAACGTTTGCAGGTTCAAGTTGAACTTGTCCATGATGAAGGGAGCAAAATTTGAAACATGGTCAGCGGTATTCCACGAAAAGGTTTCAAAATAGAAACGTGGAACACATTATGAATGCCGTTTCAGCGAGCATCTCCAAACGATAGGCAACCGGACCAACTTTTGAGATCACCTTGTAAGGACCGAAAAAACGAGGGCATAGTTTAACATTGAGACCTGAAACCAGTGAGGGAATTTGGCGCTGATGTAACCGTAACCATACCCAATCTCCTTCTTGAAATTGTAACTCTCTACGTTTAGAATCAGCCAAGCTCTTCATATGCTATTGAGACTGAAGTAAACGTAAACGAAATTCTTGGATGAATTCATCGCGTTTGCTTAACAATTGCCGAACATCTGTATGCGCTTCAATGTCACCAGAACATGGTATCAAGGTAGGAGGTTGACGCCCATAAACAACTTCGAAGGGAGTAGCTTTGAGAGATGAATGATATGATGTATTATAGCGAATTCACCATCATGCGAGCCATCGAGGCCATGTTCTCCGCGATCCCCACACAAACAACGGATATACATCTCAATCGTCCGGTTAACCACCTCAGTTTGGCCATCTGACTGTGGGTGATAAGCAGTACTCATTTGCAGTTTGACATTAGCTAAGCGGAAGAGATCTTTCCAAAAATGACTAGTAAAAATTTTGTCACGATCATTGACAATAGACTCCGGAAACCCATGTAAACGGACAATCTGATCAAAAAATACTTGGGCCACGGATTGAGCTGTATACGGATGACTCAACAGGATAAAATGAGCATATTTTGAAAACCGATCAACGACCGTTAAAATAACTGATTTGTGAGCCACTTTAGATAATCCATCGATGAAATCCATGCTAATGTCGGCCCAAACACGATGCGGTACTAGAAGCGGTTGGAGTAACCCCGCCGGATGTAAGTGCTCGGACTTATACCGTTGACAAGTAACACATTGACGTAGAAACGTCAGAAGTAGACGGCGGCCGTTCGGAATATAAAAAGTAGCCTGCACCCGATGCCAAGTTTTTGCCAAACCTTCATGACCTATGGAATGCGCCACCGAAAAAATACTCTGAAGGCCAGGAAAATATTCAGGAATAAATATGTGGTGACGAAAAAGAAGCAGACCATCCGAGAATTCCCATTCCGCCGATAATGTACCAGCCATCCATTCGGTATGCTTAGCCGTCCAGGAGGTATGGGACTTCAGTTGACAACGTAAGTCGTCATAATAAGCGAAATCGGCTGATGAAATTGCATGTACACTGAGGTCCTCATGGCGACGTGAGAGGGCATCGGCCACAATGTTGTCTTTGCCCGGTTTGAATTCTACCGTAAAATCATAGCCAAGTAACTTGGTAATCCATCTGTGTTGCGGCACCGTTGTTAACCTCTGATCCAACAAGTGTTTCAAACTATAATGATCCGTCCGGATCACGAAATTCTTGCCCCAAACGACGGCCGCCAATGTCTCCTTTGCATAAACAAGCCCGATCAATTCCGTTCATCTGTTGGTAGGTGAGCTTGATGAGGCACAAACTTGCTAAAGAATGCAATAGGTCGTCCTCCTTGGTGTAATACTGCACCGAAGCCAGTCCTGGACGCATCACAGTCAATGACAAAATCTTTGGCAAAATCCGGGAGTTGCAGAACAGGAGCGGCGGCAATTATCTATTTCAATGAGTCAAAGGCAGCCGTGGCGTCCTGAGTCCAGCGAAATCCGTCCTTGCAAAGAAGCTTGGTTAAGGGAGCTGCAATATGTCCAAAATCTTGGATGAATTTGCGGTAGTATCCGGCGAGTCCTAAAAACCCACGCAGGCTTCTGATATTGCGCGGCAAGGGCCACTCAAGCACGGCGGATACTTTGTCTTGATCCATGGCCACCCCGTGAGAAGAGATGACATGTCCCAAATAAGCGATCTGCTGTTGACCGAAAACACACTTCTTTTGATGGAGATGTAAGTGGTGTTCAGTCAAGGTGAGAAACACTTGTTGAACATGACGCAAATGCTCCGCCCAAGAGCGACTGTAAATTAAAATGTCATCGAAAAATACCAGCACGAATCGACGAAGGAATGGTTGTAAGATGGAGTTCATCATTGCCTGAAATGTCAAAGGAGCGTTGCATAAACCGAACGTAAGCACTAAAAATTCAAAATGGCCATGGTGAGTACGGAAAGCCATTTTGAGCACATCATCGGGGGACATCCGAACTTGGTGGTAGCCGAACCGTAAATCCAATTTAGTGAAATAGCAAGATCCTTCCAATTCGTCCAAGAGCTCTTCGACGTGTGGAATTGGAAACTTATCCTTGATGGTATGTTCATTCAATGCTCGGTAATCGACGCATCCTTCTTACGGACGAGGAGGACCGGAGATGAAAACTGGGACGAGCTCAGCCGGATGATCCCCTGAGTCAACATTGTTGTACACTGTCGTTCAATTTCATCTTTCTGAATATGCGCGTATCGGTAGGGCCGGACCGATATAGCCGGCGCATTAGGGAGCAGACGAATGTGGTGATCGCAAGATCGAACAGGAGGAAGTCTCGACAGTTCCGCAAATCGGTGTGCAAATTCGGCCAGGAGAATAGTCATGAGGTCATCTCCAATAACTGTCCGGAGTCTGGCTGCTGTGAGGGGAGGATCTTGCAAACCGGTCCAAGTGATCCGTCGGCCATGCTCCCAATATGAAAACTGCTGCTAAGCGAAATTCCATAGGACGGGTCCCAATGTGCTTAACCATTGCATCCCTAAGATCACATCAAAACCGGATAAGGGAATGATATAGAAATCAACCGCAAACCTGGAGGGATCGATGGACATTGGTGTATTTTTGCACAACCCCCCACACGCGAGCCTGTCACCGTTTGCCACTTTGACCCGGAGACCGCTATGGGTTTGGACAGCCACGTTGAGGCCAGGCACGCACGCTTGATTGAGGAAATTATGTGTCGATCCCGAGTCAAACAACGCAATGCCCTCAAAATCGCCAATGTGTACCTTCACTTGCATTATGCAGGCAATCTGAGATACAGAACGGCGAGCATTGAAATTTCCGGTTCGGTCACCTCGGTCTGTTGGTTGTCGACTGGATCCCCAGATTCCAAGTCTACTTCGGTTTCTAACCAAAACAAGCGTTTGCAGCGGTGGCCCCGGGCGAACTGTTCATTGCAATTGAAACACAGACCCCGTTGTCGCCGATCAGCCATCTCTGCGGTCGTGAGTCGGCGGAACACCCCCGTGTGAGTCTCAGGGTGTGTTGGAGCCGGTATCGGTGATGAAGAGGTAACCGTTGTCACAGGAGGGCGTGAGGTCGGTGGAACCGCCGTCCGAAAGCCTTGCTTCTGACTGGTGCTCTGTCGGCTGATTATTGTCGGGTGCCCAACAGTAGTTTGCAATCGGTCGTAATTACGCGCCAAATTCATTGTGTGTTGCAGGGACGTAGGCCCGGCCAATTCCACATGTGTGCGGACAGGTTCGGCGAGCCCGGCCGTGAAAAGCTCCATCTGATGAACTCGTGATAAGCCGACAGTGTGGCACAGCAAATCGGTAAATTCCTGCTGGTATTGTGCCAAGGTGCCAGCTTGTTGCAAGTGTTTGATTGCTCCCAATGTGTTGATGCGGATGGCCGGCCCAAAACGCATGGAGCAGTAGTGTTTGAACACCGGCCAGGAAATCATGCCCTTGTCGCGCTCCAATTGATAGAACCAGGAGTGAGCAACAGAAGACAGATGAAACGCAGCCATCCATACCTTATCATCATCGGGTGTTTGATAAGCCCTGAAGTAGTGCTCGCATTTATTCAGCCATGAGAGAGGGTCCTCGGAACCGTCGTACGTTGGCAGTTCGAGGCGAGGCAGACGGGGGCAATCCAAATGCACGCGAGGGAATTCAGGTTGCTGGCGATACCCTGGTGGATCGTCAAGGATTTCCCCGTGAAAACGCCGCTGGTCGTGATGTGCCTGTGCTCGAGTCGGATTGAATCTGTTAGGTTGCGGAAGCCGGGTATCGGCAGTAGACAGCGAGCCTTCTGTGATCAGGGTGGGCGTTGGTAGTAGTCCTGTACCGTCGGATACGGCAGGAAGCTGTCCGGTGGATGTCGCAGTTGGACCACGATGTGCATCGAACAATTGCCGCATCTCCTTGGCTAGCGTGTCCAGTCTTTGATCGGCGGCGAGTTGTTGAGCGCAGAACTTCTGTTCGGTGGAGACCTGTAGGTTGGTGATTGCCTGAAGGAGGTCCGATTGAGCCTGCTCCAAGCCGTCCAGTCGCGCATCGGATGTAGGATCGGTTTTGGGTGGCATGGTGGGCGGGATCGGTGAATCTGATACCAAATTGTTAGGTACCGAAGATCCTTTCGTTGAGGAGCGTAACGGATAACGATGAGTAGCCAGAACTTAGACAGAGGAAGGCAAGAACTAGAAGAAGAAGATGACTTGTATATTTCTTAATCCCCTAGTTACAATACTCTAGCCCTTTTATACAAGCAAAGGCAGAGTCCTAATTCAATACCAAAACCGAATTGGATTCTGACTGTAACAATAAACTTCCATATGTAAACAATAGCTATGCCTTATTTGATTTCCGGCGCTTGTAATGAGTCCCAATGAAACTATCCATAACAGGTAACTCAGTGCTAGCCTGCTAGGTAGGTTGTGTCATCTAGCATAAGTAGGATCAAAATCCCGGCGGTTATCGGCTTTACCGGTGGGGACCAGGATGAACCGTAACGGGCCAAAAATTTGAATTTTTGACTGCATAATGCACTTCCTAGATTGGTTTAGACCTTTTTTGTGCTAGATTGCGTATTTTATGAGCTAAATATGCTTGAATTATTGTGTGAGCAAGTCCCGGACGATTTTTTGGACTTGGAAAGCATGTCGATTTGCAACAGAGAGGATTGGCCTTTTTACTGCATTGCATGTCGATTTCCTCTTAAGCCTCTTAAGCCTCAATGGATTGATGTTTGTTTCTAAAACAAAAGTCTCTGGTCTTTTACAAATTTGTATGTATGACATAAGTACTCTATATATTTTGTTTCCCTTGGATTTGGTATTATGCTTAACAAAATAGTTCATGCAATCCAATTATTCATTTTACATTTTTACTCTATATGCATGTAGTACAGATTAACAAACACATATGATCAAATATGTTCTTGAGTCTCAAAAGCTACTTTCTTAACTTTTTGAACTAATCTGTACTGTCCACGCTGCGGTTGATTGGTTTTTTCTTTTGTTGCAACACCCATGTAGACTTGGTAAAAAGTTAGTGTTTGAAGATTCTCTTCATCTAGAGTTTCATTGATGATCATGCCAGTAGATACTACCTACTTCTTTCTAACCTAATCATTCATCAGGTTTTTCCAGTTTTGGTTCCGGTTTTTCTGGTAACAGGTTTTCAAAATCCACAATTCAAAATTCAGTTTGCAAAATTCATCTGATTTTTTCCTGGTTTTTCCGGTAACCGGCCGGTTACCGTTACCAGCTACTAACCGGTTTTTCCATTGGTACCGGTTTTTCCATTGGTACCAGTTTTTCCATCCTTGAGCATAACAATGCCAAGACTTCTGGGAGGTGCACTGAACTGGACATGATATAGAGGCCAACATGTGCATTGTGCAAGTACTAGAGCAAGGGCTTGCAAATTTGGAGAAAGGGCAGTGACATTGAGAATTATGCAGTCAATTGGGGTGTAGATAAGTTTCAAGAAAACTACCAAGACTCAGTAGCATATTCAATTACCAGGACAACTCATCCAATCATTCAACAATCCTATCTGTGCTCAAAGCTTCTATAGAATCTTGCATGATGCAGTAAGAGCAAGAAACATGACCGGAATATCAGGACGATGGAACCTCATCTAAACAATCCTATCTCTTCTCTAGGTGATATGAGGGCACAAAATCATGCTGATAGATCCATTGGGTTATTTGCTTTTGCTTTATTAATGTGAAATTTAAGTTTCATTTATTGTCTTGGTTCTGAAACTTAAGCAGAAACTTCAATTAATTGATTTTAGATGTTCCTAACGGTGGCTGTCTTTGTCTGTTAACAGATTGGACCTTCTGAAAAAAAAATTGTTCAGGGTCAGAATGGCTTTTGGGCTTTGGATTGGAAGCTTCAAATTAAAGGTCATTTTGATTACCATATTTCTGAAACTCGTGCTTCTTACTTACTGCATATTTTAGCTCTTACCTCAGTTCATTTGCTTATAGAGGTTCTTCAACTCCTTGGTTCAGTCTTTCAGAAACTTTAAATCACATAATGAACATATACAAATTACTGTGAAACTATCCTGGAAAACAATTTTCAGGCATGATCTCCTGTGCTAGTACGAAATTCTAGATTCCTACAGAAGCCACATGTACTTAAAACATGGTTAAATTTAAACAGCGAGAATGCAAGATTTTGGTTTATCTGTACTTTTTTTGTAGATAACAATCACAAAAGAAATGGCAGAATACTATATTAATGATGGTGTAAGTTTTTTATTTTCCAAAATTACAAATCTGCAGAGTAATCAGAAGTATTAATTATATTCAATTACAATTCCACTTAGCATATCCCTCACATCCTTTTGCCCTTCCATTCCAAACCAAAAACAGCAAAGGAAGGGCCTCCAATAGTTACAGAAGTTACAGAACTACAGAGTTAACAAACCAACCATCAAACACCATTCAGAAGCACCGACAAAACCACAAGCAAGAAGCATTTCACCACTAAAACAAGAAGTCAAAATCAGAACTGTTCAATCAGTATTTATGTAAGGTTAGGTTAGGCTAGACATTCTTCTCTTGTGCTTATGTAGGGGAGCTCTCTGAACCGGTCGGGAACTGAAGCTTTCCCTCTGTGGTGCTGACGCTGCTGTCGAATCAATGCTGTTGCTGCTTATGTTGATCTGATCAGATTTGACCGGCAAGCACTTCAACTTAGGCACAATGGATGAGAATGCCACTGACCTACCCTTGGCTGCATTCTTGCAGCTGGAGTAGCTGAACGACCGGCTCCCACTGAGATCAGCTGGATACCTGTTTACCGATTTTGTCAGCCTCGGTTTACTAACAGAATGGTTTGCCGCACTATGTCGTTGCCGGCTGCAGACTGTTGGGGACATGAAGTGAGGAACTGAGCCATGAGACACCCTGCTCTTTGCCTTCTCAGTTGCCTGAGGGCTCTCTGCAGCATCAATGTGGCCTACCACCAGAGTGCTTCTCGGTGACCCCTTCTCGTCGCTGAGAGCCTGACAGACAGATGAAGAGAGCTTCTTTCTCTCTTCAAGAGAGATCTCAGCTCTCCTGATTTGTTCATTGAGATCCTTGAGCTCTTGCTCGGCATCACATATTTCCTTGTCAAGCTCTGCAAGCCGCTTCTGCTTCAGCTTCTTTAAATCCTACATGAAGAAAAGGTGTGTATTTACGTCATTACGTATTAGGAAAAGAAATCAAGGTGATCACAGTTGCTCATTCCATCCCAAACTTACTTCTGAAAGGTCTCTGCTGGATTTGATCAACCTGGCTCTTTTTGCAAAGCTCAGCGAACAGACTGTCTCACCAACATCGTCCTCAGAAGGGCTGATGTGCACCACCATTAAAACTTTTGAGCCATCACCTGTTATTTGGCAATTCGACAGAAATATATGTAGTGTTATCTCTTTTTTTTTTACTTTTGATGCATCAAACTGATCTAAAAAAATGCTCGTACCAAGAGAATCACTGAGAATCTGGGTAAGCTTGCTGTTTCTGCAGAAATTGGAGAAACAATGTAAAAATAGAACTAATGAGTAACCATAAATTTAATTGAAAATTAGAATTTGTCTGACAAGGTAACTGAAGACTTAATATGTTTACCTGTAAGGAACATGACTTCTCTTTCGCCTAAGTGCAGCAATGACGTCGCCAAGTGCTGATAGAGAGAGGTTTATGGCCTTACCCTCATCCATCGTCAACCCAGATGCACCAGTCTTCAGCAACCGCTCACTGCCACCAAGATCGATGAGCCAAAGCTTGCTGACTTCTTCAGTGACTCCTCCACATCTCCTTATGGTAATTCTTGTCAAGCTACACACAAACATAGCTAAGGCACATAAAATTGGGTACTGTTCAAGTTACCATAATGCAGCAACTGAAAATTTGTGATTGGAACAGCTCATCAACCCACCAGTGTGATCGGCTCGAGACATCATTGACGTTTGTCCAAGATGTTGATCGGGCTCGCTGCCCTCTGCAGTACCATTGGTTGGCTTTCTTGAGGTCTGTTATTGCGACATCGGTGAGCCCCTCAACTTCCACAGCACCACTTTTAGTCGCTAGTATGCTGAGATTACTGAAAATATACAAAGAAAACATGCACATTTCTAGTTTGAGAATTGATAGTATTTATTAATAATTTACAGGTGAATAAATTGGTGGTCTTACCACGCTGTATTGCATTCTGTGGGCCTGAATAGAGGCTGCCTTGGTGCCAACAAGTCCCTGAGACTCCCCATGTAGACCTCAAGCATGCTTATGGAGAAAGAATATGTGGATGAACTATCTTGAGAAGCATGAGAAAACAGTTCTTGAATCGCTCGAGGCACGATACCGAGCTTACCATTAGTTCCTTCCTGCAAGCAGTTTCCAAGGAAAGGTAAAATGAAATACATATGTAGTAATGAATTTAGCTCAAATATATCAGAACAGCCACCAACTAACCATTGTATAGGTTTTTCCTGTCCCAGTTTGGCCATAAGCGAGAATGCAGACATTGTGCCTGTCAAGTGCAGATCTGAGGATCGGCTTTACTTCTTGGAAAACATCCTCTGCATCATGAACAAGAGTGAAATGAATTACACTTTAATAAGAAGAGCAATGAGTGGCTCGAGAAAAGAAGAGCAGTGACAAGATAGTAAAGTAAGAGCAAGCTACCTTGCGTTGACTCCTGATCAAACACCCTATCAACAGTGAACTCTTTCTTGATCCCCACTGATCGAACGGTGATCTTCTGTTGTTCGATAGTAACAGGTGATTTTGTCTTGAAGTTGGTTGAAATCGATGGTCGGATCCGGCAGAACACCCTGATACTTCCTGAAATTTGGCCAAACTCAGCTCCTTGGAAAATCAAGAAGTAATTCTACACAGGAGAGAACATCAACTGCTATCTAGGATCAGAGACTGTACCTTTCAGGTCCATGAGCTTATCCAGTGCCTCTCGTCTTCTCCAGTCAAGAAGTCTCTGCCTTGATCTCAGAGCTGAAATCTCCTCTGCAACAACAATGGATTGAGATAATTCCATCAGGTTATTGTATGCAAAGGCACAATCACATGAATTGAATCCACAAGAAATTAATGCTGCTTCAACCTTGCAGAGTTGAAATGTCCTTGTCATGACCAAGTACTATTCCCCCATTGGCGAGCTCCAAGGTCAAGTTCTCCAGTGGCAGCATCACATGACCCCCCATGGCCTCCTTCTCCATGCAAAGAAAACAAGAGCTGTTCTTCAGAGATGGTGATCATACAAGAAGCCTCTCAGCCTGCCTGTGCACAGCTTCATCTGCTTTTCCCCACTCAGGAACTGAAAAAGCACCAACTATCAGCATGCCTGTGAAACGGAATCTAAAACAACTCACAGCAAGAAAAGAATGATCACAACAGAAGGAATCTATTCCAACACTTTTCAATGATTAGCCTTCTGGACGGCTGAAAGACAGCAATAGTGTATTTCAAATGGAATCTTGACAGCTGATTATAACAAGAACAGTAACGAACTTCTCCAGTACCTTAAGAATATTGCATCGAGAGCTCCTCAATCTCCTTGCATACACCTTCTGCGCAACAAAGGATTAAGTCAACCCATAGACAAAAAAATTAGAAGGAAAACATTTTTTTTTTACTTTGGTACCTTGAGGAGAATCTGCTGCTTCTTGAGCTTGTCCTTGATCTTTTTTGTTCCCTTGAGAAACAGGGTGTTCTTGATCTTGATCCAATGCCAGAGCAAGAACAGCTATGAGGAAGGAGTGAGCCAAGAAGAGAATCTCTACAATGCAGTTCCTAATGATTGCAGCTCCAGACTTTTGCTCCTGATCTTTCTTGGATCTTGATGCCGAAAGTTAAGGTAGCAGTAATTACTAAATTCCAAAAGCTCAAAGCTGCACGCAACACATGGCTGTGAAAGAAGAAGAATCCTCCTATCTAAAGCCACATGTACTATCTTTATTCCACTCTCAAGAATGGCACAAGCAAGCTATGCTATGCACCAAAAGTACAACACAACACGCTGGAAAGCATCAAAAGGGATCTTTCCAAGATAACACAAGGGAAACGATCAAAGGAGCAAGTGCATCAAGTAACAGTTCTGCAAACGCAAGGTGTGTATTGGGATCCAAGAGAGAGACAGCATGTGGGCAATTCGGCATTAGAATAGCACTGCAACTGCATGGCTAGGCCAGGCAAGAAGGCAGTTAGGTGGTGTGGAGGGCCCTGGATTTAGAAAATCCAGGCAGAAGGTGGTGGGATCAAGCAGCCCCCACCACTCGTTGGAAAACGAAGGGGGAGCGCGAATGGAGGAGAGGTGCTGGCCGGATTGTTTGTGGGGGGAAGGTTTGCCAGCTTTTGGTAAATTCTCTGGGGCTGCATTTGTTGTGCTGTCTGCTGGATTTAAGTGTTGTTAGTTCTATTTTTATGGAGTTGTTTTTGTTGTTAGCTTTGGCTGCTGACAGCAGTGACAGTGTAACGGATTTGCAGGGCGTTGGCTGAAAAAGCTAGCACTATCTTTTGATGTGCTGGAAGTGTGTTGGTCTTGATAATTTTGTTTTATGTTGGAAAAAATTTGAATATGAAAAGGCACTATTTTGTAATTGGAATGTTGAATAATGAATATAATATGGTATTGAGACTAGACATTATCAGCTTTAGTTTTGTGCCATAACCAATTGAAATTTTGAACAAATATAAGCTGTCTTACTCTTTACTGCTAGTAGTCAGCTTCAGGATTGAAGCCATGTATTTGGCTCAGTACTTGTTTCATGTTAGCTGTTTGTGTATTGGCTTTCACCATGGAACATGCTTGATTTTTTTTTTTGTTGATAGTTTTAGAAAGAACCAGGTCATTTGTTCAAAATAATGATCATAGAATTCGTATGTATTGTTCTAAGACTGCCTTACTAACATGCCATAGAAAATCCGGAGAAGCTTTCAAGATAAAGTATCTAGTTTTGTGTACTCCATTGATAAATGATAGGAGTAGATGGTCCATGAATTTGACTGCAGAATACACTCTGAAGAAACTGCAGGTACATCCAAACTTGAGTAAATTGTAGGAGAACTACCTATCCAATGAGATCAAACTAAACCTTACAGGGGAGTAAAAAGCTTTGTTACCCATGTGTTCCGTACAAAATCCTTCTGCATTTTGCAGAGAGTTCTTCCTCCTTACATAAAGGAAACAAGGCCAGTGTGCATGTTATGAGAAACTCATGCTACAAAATTGCTCCTGAAAGTCTCTGGCAAACAGGCCCCATTGACAGAAGAACAAACCATCTTCAGTTTTTACTTTTACAGCCATCCAAATTAGTTTAGCACTAAAGTTAGCAGTTAGAAACAAACAAGCCTAAACAACACCACCCTATGCCATTTGATAAGCTTTGAACGCAGTGTATGATATGAAGCACACTTTGCACGACAAGGGACGAGTAGAGGACACGAGGAGAATCTTTTTCCTCAAAGTTCTCCCTTTCAAGAAAAGATCCAATGATGCGGACGTCTTGTCAAGTCATTGTTAGTGGTTGGTGTTGGCAAATACAACTTGAATCGGAATTTTTGGTAGGTACAGCGTTTTTTCATCGCGTATTTGTAGATCTAATCACAACGATGAAGTAAGCATTTGCATATGTGGCATCGTGGGCGCACGACTACCGTGCGCCAATGCCAGATATCACGGCACGTGGTGTTGGCGACAATGACCGTCGCGCCAACGAGCCGCCGACATGTCCCTCCTCACTGGCGTCCTCTAACCCTACCACTCTCGGCTAGCGACGGTGGCCATGTACCAGCCCCTTTAGCGTATGGCTACCATGCGTCAGCCAAAACAGTGGGTTAATTAGTTAGTTAAGTTATATAATTAGTTAGTGTTATGCTAGTTTGGAGCAATTTTAAAATATAGCAAATAAGTCCAAAAAAATATGAAATTTTTTGTGGAGCCTCCCAACATCGTGTACTTGCTTGTGTAATTTTTTTATAATTTTATTCGTTCAGCATTGTTCTCGCAACACCCTCCCGACTCGTGCCCTCGGCCCCCTCCGCCACATCCACCACCTTTGAATCGTTTCTACGGAGAATTAAAAACTTCACGGTGGCCATCTTTCCCACCGTCCTCCTCCTCCTCACTTTGTCATCGCCTCGTCCGAAATTGGCGCTAACGCTTCTGAATTCCGCGCCAACGCCGTGACTCCTCCTCCGCTCGGCTATAAATACCGAACTCTAGCACTCGCTCTTTGCTCATCTCATTTGCGTTTCGATTCTCGTTCTTGCTCTCGTCGCTGAGAACTCAGATAACGTAACATAATTACTTTTATTGGGAGGTTAACTGTTTTATTGCTTCTCATCTTTCGGCGCTCAGCCTTGATTAATTACTTTCCCCCGAAGGGCAAGTAATTTGTCGGATGCTTTTGTCGTTATTACCGTAGTCGTAATTAATCAGTCTTAGTCAGCTAGTCGTAATTAGATAGTTTAGGGGTAATTAATTAGTCGTAATTAGTTTGTTCACTAGTAATGAATTAGTTTAGTGGTAATTAATTAGTCGTAATTAGTTTAGTAGTCATCATTACAGGATATTAAGTAAGTGGAAATGAAGTACTGGTAATTTTTTAGTGGTAATTAATCAATCGTAATTAGTTAGTTTAGAGATAATTAATTAGTCGTAATTAGTTAGTTCACTAGTAATGAATTAGTTTAGTGGTAATTAATTAGTTGTAATTAGTTTAGTAGTCATCATTATGACATATTGAATAAGTGGTAATGAATTGGTGTAGTGGTAATTAATCAATCGTAATTAGTTAAGTAGGAATTAGTTAGGCATAACTCATTCGTAATTATTTAGTGGTTATTGTGGCTTTAGATATTTTCGAACATGCAAGACTTGTTTGTGTTTTACAGCGATGGTCTCGTACGGGCCGAACCCAATGGGTTGGACCTGTCGAGATGCCAGTACAAGGTGGTCCGAGCGGAGGGGCTCCACGCGATGAATATTCACGAGCTGCGAAGTATGATCAGGAGGAGTTAAATCACGGCCAACGACGAAGAAAGTTATGATCGAGACGATCACCTGCACGAATTATGTGTGGGAGCTCGTCAAAGTGAATGGAAGCATAGCATGGAAGCAGTACATGGAGATTGTCTCCCAGCCCGAGGCGGCTATTCACGGGAAGCCTATGGTGTACATAAATTTTGTACGTAGGGCGCCAGGAAACCCTAATGATGCCAGGGCCTCTACAAGCGGGCAAGCGCAGCCCAAGCCTGAAGATGGCAGCACGGAATGTGCTGCCTCGGAGGGAAGTCCCGTGCCTAAATTTGTGCCAAATGAGGGGGCAGAAACATAGTGGTCGACCCGCATCGATTGCCACAAGTATCTACCGGACACGCCTCTCGGGTTGGGGTCCGACGAGGACACCAACCCAAGCTCGGATGGTACCGACGAGGACGCACACCAAGCCGGTGGTCCTTACGTGGCATCCAGACTTGATGATATCGTAGTGCGTTCGCTCGTACTACCGCAAGAAGAAGGCTCCCAGTGGGGGTTTGAAGCCGACACCCTCTTAGTTGGGCAGTGCTTCCCAGACAAGGTGGCCATGCAACAAGCTATAGCACGGTATGCCTTGTCCATCAGCCGTATGTACCGAGTGCACCGGTCCAACCCAGAAAAGTACGTAGTGAAGTACGTAGTAGAAGGCTGCCCTAGCAAGGTCAGCGCTCACTGAGCAAAGATCTTTGGCTCGGTCTTCACGGTCAAGGAGCTGATCGACCACACTTGCGAGCTCAGCCAGCCCCTGCGGCAGCATCGGAATGTGACTTCCACATATGTTGCAAAACTCATTATGCACCTAGTTGAGGCGGACATGTCTATCTCCCCTAAGATGATGATGTCAGAAGTCGTCAATCAGGTTGGCTATCCAGTTAGCTACAGCAAGGTCCGACGAGTCAAGCAGAAGGTCATCGAGACCATGTACTAGACATACGAAGAGGCGTACAACCTTGTACCGAGATTGCTTCACCAGATTACCGGATCAAACCCCGGCACGTACATAAATAAGCTTGACCGTGAAGATGTTGGAAAAGGGCCCAACCGCTTCATATTGGACCGGGTGTTCTGGGCTTTCACCTAGGCCTTTGAGGGCTTCAAATTCTATCGTCCCATGCTAACGATGGATGGCACTTTCCTCACAGGGAGGTACAAGGACACCATCCTCACTGCGGTGGCAGCCAATGCGAATGTCCAGCTTCTCCCGATGGCATTTGCCATTGTGGAGAGCGAGAACACATCCAGCTGGCTGTGGTTCTTGGAGAATGTGAAGAGGGCGATGGTGGGAGACCGGCCCAACATCTGCCTAATCACATACCGCAATGCTGGGTTGTTGGCGGCAATCAACACCATGCAGCGTGAGACAGATCCATCTCACCAGTAGAATGACGTGCAATCCAGGTGGTGCATGAGGCATCTTGCATCTAACTTGTTCACGCGGTTCCGCAGTTAGGAACTCATGAAGACGTTCAAGGCATTGTGTCTGTAGAACCAGAGACAGAAGTTTGAGTCTATTTGGAGAGACCTCGAACACCAAACTACGAGGCATACAAGAGAGTCCACTCCGGAGGGGGAGCAACCCAGTAGTACCATAAGCTTCTCAGAGTGGATTAATGGCCACGCTCCTAAATTGGAGAAATGGTCCCTCCTCTATGACACAGGCGGTGTGAGGTACGAGATTATGACGACCAATATGTCCGAGGTCTACAACAGCGTCCTCAAAGGTGTGCGGTGCCTCCCTATCACCGCGATCATCCATGAGATATGGACTCACACTGTTGGTTATTTCGTCAATAGAGTCACCGTAGCCAAGCGACAGATGGACGAAGGCAAGCAATGGTCCGAGAACATGCAGAGGCACATGGACCGAAAGATGGAGAAGACCCGAATGCACAACATCCGGGTGATCGACGGCCTTAGACGGAAGTACGAGATCAGGCTTCGACAGAAATACGTCCACAGTCTTGCTAGGGAGGAAAGAAAACAGGCATGCATACTGGGTGATGTAGCGACATGCACCTGCAACAAGCCGAAGCTCCTCCACAAGTCATGCTCGCATGTGTACAAGGCGTGTGCGCAAATAAGACAGATATCTACGCCGTACATCTCCGAGTACTACGACATGCAACACCTATTCGGTGCATGTAGTGGAGAGTTTCACTCGTACGACTTGGAAATGAACTACAAGGATCTTTGGCCGGACATGGTGCAATAGGGTTCCAACAGGGACTTGAAGAGAATAGGGAAGGGGTGACGGCAGATGCGGCGCTTCTGGAATGACATGGATGCTAGTCAACGTACCAGTATTAACCGCACAATCAAGTGCAGGATATGCAAGACCCCTGAGCACTCAATGAAGGATTGTCCCAACAGACCCAGCTCGTCCGGTCATCATTCAGTGTCGTAATGTAATGTTTTTCCGCCTTGTTCATTATGTACGTTATGTACAACGCAAAATTCTACGATACCCAGCTATGGACTTTTCGGCAAACTTCTACGCGAGGGTGTTGCAGAAACGCAAGTGGCTTGCGCAGAAGAGAAAACATCTACAATACCTAGATTTTTCTATAAAAGATGCTCGAGTACCACCACGCTTTCTGATCCCGCAGTGTGTGTGTGTGGCGAGCTAGCAGAGATCATTTAGTCCACTCACCCAAACACCGTTGCCAGGGCATACTACACGTGCGGGCACCACCTCGTAAGCGTTTCTTTCGCACGCATCGATTTTCCTCTCCCTACGTTGAATTCCTTAAATTTTTAATTTCATCCCCATGTCATGGTAGCCCGAGATGTGCTGCCACTTCTTCTAGTGGATCGATGGCCCGGAGATGTACAACAGGGCATTCATCTAGCAGAAATGCATGTTGAACTACTCGATACGGGCCGAGACCTTCGTGCAGTGGAAACCTTACATACCGAACCCTGTTGAGGAGGCACCGAAGGAGCCCAGTACTCGCCCGAGCGTAATCCATATCGACGACGTGAGTTATAAACAATTTACATCCTTATTATGTTTCTCACTGTATGGTGTAGTTACATCATAGAATCGCAGGATATGAATAACTTCGACATACCAGCCCAACGTGGAGAGTCCCGCGACAAGGGCAAGGGAAAGCCTCATGCGGCTAAGCCCGGCCACCATAGCGTATCTGATCGCCCGGGCGTAATCCATATCGACGACGTGAGTTATGAAGAATTTACATCCTTGTTACGTTTTTCACTGTACGGTGCACTTACATCATGGAATCGCAGGACATGGACGACTTCGACACACCAGCCCGACGTGGAGAGTCCGGCGACAAGGGGAAGGGGAAGGCTCCTTCGACCGAGACCGGTCCACATCGAAGCGTATCAGGCCGACCGGGCGCACTCCGTACGAAGACGTGAGTTATATACAATTTGCATCCTTGTTACATTTCTTACAATACGATCTACTTACATCATGAAATCGCAGGACATGGACAACTTCTACACACTCACTACCACTATGGGCAGCCCCAAGACAAGGGACACTCGCTATGGCGCCGCGGAGACTAGTTGCACACATCATTAAATAGGACACTCTTTGTAAAATTATCAGTTTGCCATGGATGATCTGTATTGTACCACAGGCTACATAAGATTGTGCATTAACCAATTGAGGGAAATGCGTGGCGTGCAGATCATATAACGATATCGTAGCCTTGAAGCGCGCGAGTGAAGGTTACGACATCGTTATATGATCTGCATGCCATATTCTCGATTAATTCATGCACAACTTTATCTAACTTTGTCGTACAATCTGATTTTAAAACATCATCCACACTAAACCAATAAATAAATAAAGAGTATCCTATTTGATCGAGTTACATGTGATAATACCCCTCCTCCTTCATCCCAGTTCATGCACAAGCTTATCTAGACTTTGGTATATCCCGTGTTATGCGATTATGTTTAGGTATATTTGTATTCATATTTTGTTTTGCTATATTTGTACGCGTATTTTGGTTGTTACGTGTGTACTCCAACGCCATATTGTATATTGACATCTCCAATAGAGTTGCAATGTAGCTTTTTTTTTATACATTCCAAGTCACATAAAATCACGAAACCTTAATTTCTGAAACCTAAAATCGACATTTTTGCGACCTAAATCATAAATTTTCGAGACAATACCAGAACACATATAAAATTGCCAAAATATTACACAATCAAGTCCACTGTGTGAGGACCCTTCAAAATAAAATTCATAATTTTTGGAGCTCATTTTCAATATTTATTGATTCATACGAACAAGACACTTATACAAAATAGCGATAACAATTTTGAATGAATAAATTTATAAAAAAAATTATACAATCAAGTATACGGTGTCGGAAGGCTCCACAAAAAAATTCATAATTTGTTGGACTTATTTGCTATATTTTAAAATTACTCCAAATTTCGGGATAACACTAACCAACCTAACTAATTAACTAACCTAACCCTAACTAATTAACCCTAATGGTGGCGCATGGTGGTCATGCGCTAAAAGGGTTGGCGTATAGCCACCATGCTTGTGTGAGTGGCGGGGTGGCGTGAGGTGGCGGGCCGACGGCGGGGGGTGGCGTGAGGTGGCGGGCACGCGTCGGCAATGGTGGCATTGGCGCCGCGGTGGCGGCGCCAACGCCACATGTCGTATTCTCCGGCGTTGGCGCACGGTTGCCATGCGCTAGCGGTGTCAAAAATGCAAATACGCCGCCGCGGTGGTCAGATCCGCAAATACGCCACGAAAAAACGCCGTATCCGCCAAAAATTCCTTGAATCGCCTCTTCATCTCAAATCAAAACACATCAAGGAGTCCAAAAGATAAGGCCACCATAATTTAGCTTCTCCTGCAATCACAAGCTTTATATAATGAATGCATGCATGCTGATAAATCCTTGTATATTAAGTTCTTCATTTTGGTAGTAAGTCCTGCCATACAGGGCACTGATCCATTGTTGGATAGCAAATTTTATTCATGGTTCTTGGCTTCTTGTTATGATCCAAAAGTATAGCCCTCTTATCCCTATGTATTCTTCTCCTCCTGTCTCTTTGGAAAGATACCCTTAAAAATCCCATCCTCTGATAGTTTGGTAGGAACCTTCTCTTAAACATTTTTGGCCCACTGCCACGTTTATCTAATTAATCAACTGCTCTTGCTCACCAAATCTGCTTGCTACTAATAAAAGAAGATCCAAGTTTTAGATTGCATCTCCTGTGTAAAGTTGGGTTGTGTTTTGCAAGTTAGTGGATGCCAACTATAAAAAGACAGGCGATGCCTACTCCTAACCCCTAAAGATCTCAACTGATCTAGACAAACCAAACTATGCTCAGCTAACTACCCTTACCTTATCATCCCAATGGCATTGGATACCACGTGCATGCTGTTTCCTATACTTTTCTAGATCACAGAAGTGAATTCCCAAAGGAAACTACTACTACTACTACATTGAATTGAATATCTACTCCACCATGTAAAGATTTTACATAAATACAGTACTGCAGATAGGTATTTTCATACATATTTTAACCTAGACAAATAGCGTTTCTCCCTGTTCTGTAAAATCTGAGGCCAACCTAGGCTGCTAACAATTGAACTTGTGACCTTTCAGAAGAAGCTAACTACTGAAACATCATGTGCTTCCTTTATGATGCTTTAGACATGATCACACATTCATGAGAGCAAGACAGTACTAAACACGTACGATACATAGGATACGGTCCCGCTTCAACGCTATCTTCTTGTACAGTTGTACTTCAAAAGAAAAACAGTAGTGGTACCATCACTGTACCAAATTGTGATCTAAAAGATCTAAAGAAAAGAGAAGAGAAAAACTATACCAAGTTTATCAAGTATTCTTGTCAGGAGTCACTACACTACTCATCACTTATCAACCGTGTAACTTCATTACTACTTGTTAGCTGTTCCTGCTACTGTACAGTGGAGTAAATGTCAAAGGACCACAATGCTAGGTGAAAAATGGAGGATTGGAGGGAGACACGTCAGGGACAAGCTTGCAACAGGTATGAGTCCTCCCATGTGGGTGACTGAGCAAACACAGGGATTCCTGTTGCATCTTGCATGCATGGCTCCTGTAGGTTTGGTCAGTCTGAACAGTTCATCTCTGGCTGTGTCACAGTATCAGGACTTGCTTGGATCGCTACCTGATAGCGATTTGCTTGGCTGAGACATCTCCTGAGTGCTGTCGGTTGTTGCGTCGTTTGGTGCTTGGGAGCTAGGCGTAGAAAATGAGCGCCTGGCTCTTAGGCCTCCCAAGCGCTCAGATCTACGTTGATTGTTTGATCTAACGTTCTATTTTTTATTCATCAACTCCAGGCATATGCTTTCAACCAAACAACTCATTTTCAGGTTTGCCTGACCAGACAAAAATTATCTACTTTCTAAGCTACTTTCAAACATCACTTTTTCACAGACATGAAATTCAGAGCACCAATCAAACAAACCCTCAGTCAGGGCTGTGTATTTCTACCCAGGCTTGGAGTCAAAGCCAAACAAACTTGAATAATGATCGGCCTAAACTTTACACCTTGTTGTGTTTGTGTACCACCAACAGTAAAAAAACTCTGCTTATTTGGTTTTCACTTGTAATCTGATCTATCAGTAAAATGTAGTACCTACATGTTACTGCACGCTTCACTGATGAGTCTGCTTACCTGTCAGTAGAGAAACTAGGAATGGCGCACCAATGTGCCGTGTACTACAGTAAAGTACTAATTTGTGGTTTGAAGTGATTTGTTTTAATTGGTCATTTCCTCAGCATGTGACCTTGGGATCCATGCAACTGGATCAGGGATTAGGATAACAAACACTAATCATTAGGTCATGATTTTTTAGAAGGGCATTTGCCTTGGAACTCTCCAGAACTGTTGTGATTAGTTGTGAACAGATAATGTGGTACCACATTAGTTACCCACTGGTAGTGAGACAGCTGTGCAACTTTAGAAAATTTCGTAAGAACTTTGCTGTGGTGCATACACTATGATAAATTCACTTACATTGGGAAGCTACCCTTTTTTTTTCCTTTTAAGGCTTCTTGTTCCTCTCAGGTGCTAGTTGCTTGCTTTTGTTTTCCTACTGGATGGCTTGTAGCATTGGGCAAGGCATCTGGAACAGTTGCTTGCTTGCATTGTGGACAAGCATGATGGACAAAGGTTCCTCTTCTAGAAGCTTTGTTAGAGGATAAAAAGGGATTTTGATAGTGTACCAACCACATCTTTTGGATAGCATGGCAGCACTATCTTCTTTTCAGTTGATCATAGAGTACTACAGAATTAGAGAAACAGCAACTGAACTTAACAAGGAGCAAACTGCAGTTACATTTGTGAATTTGATGCGTCCATTGGAACATGATCAGATAGATGCCAGACCACAGCCATATAGCAGTTTAACTATGTAAGATAAGTAGATAACACAGTAGCAGTTCAACTTTAAGAGACACCTATGATTCTCCAATCCCCATAAGTTGTGTTGCCTGTTACCAATACAGAAGAAAAAAAAGGTAAAGGCAAAATCCAAACCAAGTCAGTCAAAAGATAATATAAAAATAAAGATACAAAAGAAATTGAAAGGTTGTGTAAATTATAAATTGAAGGCAATGGATGAAAAAGAAGAGTTGATGTAAGCAAGTAGTGGAATGTACCTTATAATCCCGGGATGAAACGGATACCCTCGCCGCCATTTTCATTCATCTTCGGAAACGACCAGCTCCATCCTTTGTTGTTACCCTCATCTAGCAGGTGCACGTCGTGAATGTGTGAAACAAAGTACCGGTATTCCTGCTCTCGTCTGCAACGCTTCTGCAAGCTTGGGCAGTTCACGAGCTGTAGACATTCCAGGCTGCGGAGACGCAGGAGTCCACGGGGTAGTGTGTAATGCCAGTAGAAATACAAAGAGAGTGAAAATAAAAATTGAGAATAAATTTTACCAACTTACTTTTCACAGTAGGAAAAAAAAACCTCACTCTTGACCAAGCCATCAGAGAGAGAGAGAGAGAGAGGGGTAGAGAAGGGGATAAGACCAGAGCCATTCCAGCCAGCCGAAGCCCCCACAAAAGAAAAACATTGTCACTTTCTCCAAGCAAAAAACGAGAGCAGGAGCTCAAGCCACAAACGAGAGCACGAGGAGTTGGGGAAGGCAAAGGGGGAGGTGATAACCTCAGGTGACTGCCTTCGGCCAACACTAACGAAAAAGCCGACCCCATCATCAAGGGCATAAGAGGAAGCTATGACCTCCACAAGCAACGTCGCCACTTCCCACCCCTAAACCAGCAAACCAAGTAGGTCGCTCCATCCCTCCATCTCATCCATCGATCGCATATCACTAGCATACGTAAAGAACAAGGGGAGGGAGGGGTAAGAGAAGACTTCCTTGGGGTGGAGCTCGTGAGGCGACGCCTTGGCCTTGTGCCGAGAGAGTGTGGTGGAGCCTTGATGGGGAACCTGACAGGCGTCATGTGAGGCCGACAGTGGCGGAGGAAGAGCTGGCCTTGGTGACCAAGGCGAGGCGGAGAGGAGTTACAGGCGTGGGGGCGAGGCGTGGCCGAGCAGTCTGAGCAGCGCCTTGCCCGTGAAGAAGCCCAGGGCGGCGAGCCTTGAGGCGGCGCAGGCCACCATGCCAGTGGGAACTAGAGGAGGCGCCATGTCTGCGGCCTTGGTGAGAGAACCACCGGAGAAAGGAGGAGGTGAAGGGATAAAATTTGGGTAGGGATGGCTTCAGCCAGGAGATAGGAAAAAGAAGGAAGGAGAAAGAAGAGAAAAAGGGGGAAAGAAAGAAAAGAAAAGGGGGAAAGAAAGGAGAAAGAAATTAGGGGCGCGCGACTAAATTTTATTCGCAAGATTAGACGACGTGATCCCTGACTTATTATTATTTTGGGCACCGGGTTAGCAGAATAGTGCCCGGTGAGAAGGGGTTCGTTCGTGTCAGATTGCGCGTAGGAACAATGTCGTCCGTATGTGTGCATGTATTGCTATAATGTATTGAGTCTGGTTGAATGCCTGTTCAGGTGGAGGTTCGGGAACAGCGCCATCCGCACGTTGCTCCGCTCCGTTTGGTTAACAGACAAGTGCATGGTAGAGCGGTATCATGCAAATGGTATGAAATGTACGATGTTTTGGTGATATGATGATGCTTATGATAATGGCAATATTGATGGAACGAGGAGCAATGAGGCTACACTGTCAATGATGATGATGATGATGAAACGTGTTAATGACAATGAACATATGCATTTGCATCATGGCAAGAATGCATGAGCTAGGTCAGTGAGAAAGTCATGTAACTATTTCGGTGAGGTCGGTGAGAAAGATACATGACTAATCCAGAGTGCTCTAGATAAAGTCTTACATTTGTAGGGACTAAATAAAGTCCTACAATGTAGGGACCCCATCCTAACGAAGATGGGGGAAGAGTGTGTCATCGACAGGTGAACACTCCGCTATACCGGTATCAGCTAATGAGATGTATATGAACATGAGCATGATGGTGCATGTAGAATAATGATGCATTGCACTAATGGAAAGATAATGATAGAAATAATGATATGGTTATGTTTATGTTTGCGTGGCAGTGTTTATCGTTTCTATTATGTGCTTGCTGAGTCTTCGGACTCACCCTTGTTTATTTTTGGTGTTTAGGTGATCGACGAGGACGACACGCATCGGGAAGGGGGAATAGCACATCCACGTCACATATAGACCCTGATGCAAACCATACTCTCTAGATAACTACTTTTGCTGTAATTTGTCTAGTTGTTAAAATCAACTACACCAAACTCGTGTTGGTTATGATGTAGTGGTAGCATTCTGGGCCTAGAGGATGGACCAGGGTGTTACAGTTGGTATCAGAGCGGGCGTTAGGTTCGTGGTGAAAAGTTTTTAGACCTAGGTTGATTAATTACTAAAACTTGATTTAGGCCAAATAATTAAATTAAACTTGACACACTCTGGTGCATAGTAGGATGGGTTTTCGGTCAAGCGTTGCATATATGTTTTAGCTAGTTATGTTGTTGACGTGCAATGTTACGAGGTAACTGTTTGTGAATTGATTGTGTGAATGCTTGTTGGATGTGAACAGAGATGCCGAGGGGTAGAGGTAGAAGTCGCGGCCATGGTCGTGGCCATGCTCAAGCGGAGCCACTGCATGAGGTTCAGCAAGAAGCACCTAATGCGGAGGATGTTTCAGCTGAACAGTCCGTAGCTGAGGATCAGGCAAGGTCTTCAGCCTTGCTGCAAGAGTTTATGGAAGAGGTTCATGCGCTTCGCCGACAAGCGCTGGCAGGCGCTGCTACGGCTGTACCCATTGCGGATCCTACTGTCGTTCCAACTGTGTCGAAGGCAAGGATGGGCCTTTGTGAGTGGTTGGCTTTACGTCTAGACACCTTCGATGGGGCGGGTACACCAGTCCAAGCTGCGGATTGGTCGCACTATATGGGAAGGCATTTTGAAGCCCTAGAGATGAGCTCACAACTGAGAGCTCTCTACGTGGCATTCCAGTTAAAGGGTCAAGCGGACATCTGGTGGGAGGGAGTCCTTTCAGCTAGGACCCCTGCCTAGGGTCCCGCTACCTGGGAGATCTTCGTCGAGCAGTTCAAGGCGAAGTACTACCTGGAATCTTTTGTGGAGAGTATGGAGGTCGCCTTGTCGACCTTCGTGTAGGGGAAGATGACCGTAGCTAAGTACGAAGCAGGGTTCAACAATCTGATCCATTTCATACTATCGGTCGCGAGCAATGATCTGGAGAAGGCTTTCGCCGAGGGCTCAACTCTGAGTTTTGGCATGTTATAGGAGTCACTGCGCCACGTGACTTTAGGTCACTGGTAGAACAAGCCAGATGGATGGAGATGGAAATGCAGCTCACTAAAGGACTGCAACCCTCTGATGGTCCAAGCGCTTCTGGAGGTGACCGGAAGAGGGGTTTTAGCGAGGGGTGGGTCATCTCAGCGACCTACTCCCAAGAAGTTCAAGTGGGGCCAGCGCCCCCCCGTAGTCGCCCAAGTCCAAATCTTCGAGGCCGTCTTCTTCCGCGACCCCAGCCTATCGTCCTGTCCCAGGGCAGGCCATGATTTGTTTTAAGTGTGGTGGGGGGCACCGTGCTGCTGAATGTTCTTGGACAGGTGACTGTCGACAGTGTGGTCGGTCGGGCCATATATAGCGGGTTTGTCATCAGAACCCCTCTAGTATTATCAAGTGGGAGCTGGTACCTACGTCATCGACAAATGCTTCGCCTCGGGGGTCTATCCAGATGTTGGTGGTCTGCTCTGCATGACCTCCTCCTTCTTAGGCACCACTGCGGGTATTCTTGGCACCCTACACGGTTGCTCGATTCGAGACGCTACACCGCCTCCATTTACGTTGCTGTCTCAGTAGAGTGTCGGGGCTCTAATTGCCCCGGCGCCACCCGGAGTCTACAAATTGCCTACCGTTGAGTCTGTGGGTCAACCAGACGTGGTGACAGGTACCCTGTTAGTGGATTCATGTGATGCTCTTGTTCTTTTCGATTCCGGTGCTATTTATTCCTTTGTGTCCTGCGAGTTCGCTAGAAAAGCAAAGTTGAGTATGCAGCAGATCTCATAGTTTGTTATAGTTAATTCTCCAAGAGGTATCATTGCTAGCTCCACGGTATGTCCTGGATGCATAGTATCATTAAATGGTGAGGATTTTGTTACCAACCTAATGGTTATTCAGATAGAACCTTTTGATGTTATTCTTGGCATGGACTGGTTGCATTGCTACCGGACCATGATTTTCTGCTTTTGGAGGACAATCACTTTGCAAGCTCCTTCTGGGGAGGAGATAATCTTTCAGGGGAATGCACCTCTGTGTTCTCTTTTTGTGTTGGCCAGCCCGTTCCCTGGCCAACGGATGATGAAGTCTGGTACGCTTCTAGCACTTGTGGAGAAGCCGAGCGCACCTTTGCAAATTGGGGATATTCCAGTGGTGTGTAAGTATCCCGATGTATTTCTTGAAGAGCTTCCAGGTATGCCACCCGAAAGGGATGTGGAGTTTAGGATTGATCTTGTTCCTATCACATGACCTATTTCTCTATCCCCGTATCGTTTGGCACAACCTTTCTAGGAGGAATTGAAGAAGCAATTGGATGAGATGTTGTCCAAAGGGTTGATTCGTCGTAGTGTGTCACCTTGGGGAGCCCCTGTCATATTCACTAAGAAGAAGGACGGGAGTTGGCGCATGTGCATAGACTATCGTGCTCTTAATTAGGTGACCATCAAGAATAAGTACCATTTGCCTCATATCGAGGATTTGTTTGATCAATTAAAGGGAGCCAAGTTGTTCTCCAAGATTGATCTGCAATCTAGGTATAATTAGATTCGAGTGCGGGAGCAAGATATAGAAAAGACCGCTTTCTCTACAAGTTATGGGCACTATGAGTATAAAGTTATGTCCTTTGGACTAACAAATGCCCCTGTTGTCTTTATGGAAACGATGAACAGTATGCTGCATAAGTATCTTGATGACTTTGTGGTTGTGTTTATCGACGATATCCTGATTTATTCTAAGGCGGAGGGAGAGCATGAGCGACATTTGAGGCTCGTGCTTGAGACTCTGAGGGAGAATCAATTCTTTGCCAAATTAAAGAAGTGCGAGTTCTGGACTTCTGAAGTAGGCTTCCTGGGTCATGTGATTAACTAGGAAGGTATTTCAGTAGATCCATCCAAGATTTCGACTGTAGTGAACTGGAAGAGGCCAACTAATGTCAAAGAAGTGAGAAGTTTTCTGGGTTTAGCTGGTTACTACTGGCGCTTCATAAAGGACTTCTCAATTATTGCTAAGCCAATGTCTTAGCTCATGCGAAAGGGCGTGAAATTCCAGTGGACTGATGAATGTGAGCGTAGTTTCTGTACTTTGAAAGAAAAGTTAGTTACTGCCTCTGTTCTCACCCTCCCTGAGCCAGGGAAGCGCTTCACGGTCGACTCGGATGCTTCTCGAGTGGGTCTAGGTTGCTGTTGGGTCACGGGGTAGGCTACGATAGCTACAAACAAAAATTCTACCACGCGAACCAGGATGACAAGCAAGTAGATGATCACAGATCGTTACCAACAGAGCCTTGAGCGGCGGAAGAAGGGTTGGAGCGACTGGTCCAACGAAGAAGCGCGTGGATGTAGTGGTCGTAGTCGATCGTCTCCTCCAAAGAACGTCTGCGGTTCCTTGTGAAGATCGCGGATCGTCCTCAAGCGCAACAATCGTAATGCGCCTCTCGGTATCCACACGTCCGGGGAAGGAACAACCGAACGCCGGTGTGCGGCACCAAGTCGCGCGGTGGAGCTCTCAAGAAGATGGCGGCTAGGGTTTTGGTGGTGTTTCACGCATGCCTCCCATGACCTCATGCACCTCCTTATATAGTGCTCGTGGCGGATCCTATCCGAACACGTTCTGAATCGTATTCGTCTTGGTTTGTTCCAACCCGTTAAGTGTGTGACCAGAGGTTCATGTGTAGTTCGGTTGTGAGTCGGAAACCGTTTTCGACCACAAGTCGTAGCGGCTCCTAGCGAGCATATCGATTCGAAAACACACAAATTATATCGGACGAACCTTAATGCAATATGATCTCGACCAGGTCTTCATCACTTACGACCGGTCCTATCTGTATCTGACCGGTTCAGTATGTGGTCACGACGATTCGTAACTCCTTACGACCGAGTTACGACCATTACGTGATTACGTTCGATCGATCTCGACTAGCTCGTATTTGCATACGACCGATCAGAAGCTATTCGACACGAGCGACCTACTCGTGTATACTCCCTTTGCCTCACGATGTGCGGTTGAACTCGGTGAGATGTTGTGTCATCCATGGGTATTCAATACTTTCTCGATCGAGTATCGATAACTACGTGGTGAACACTTCGACTACTAGTGGCATGGCCATGCACTTTCTTTATCCGATCTGCGAGGGCCAGAGACATCTCTCTGTTATGTTAGGAGGGTAAATCCCATATCCGACCAGTCACATTCCTCTCCATGTTTGAGCATACCCAAAGCTACCTTTATAACTACCCGATTCACGGTGTAGCGTTTGGCAACCCCTAAGAGTGCTCTTACACATGTAGGAAACCATCTTGATCTCGAGTCTAAGGATTATACATCATCATTGCTTGAGACCAACTAATGACACATAGATTCATAACAATCTCAATAGTGCCTCAAGGTGGGTCTTATCCAACATCATGTTCTCTAACATGTGTCCATATTATTGGTTTGATATCTCCATATCTATGACTCGTGAAACATAGTCATCAACCAATACATATGCTAGTCTATTCATATGTGTCCTCATATGTTTACGACCAGGGATCGTATAAGAATAATTATCGTAGAAATATAGAGTTTCACAACCAAGTCACATACTTGATAATAAATATTAACAATATTATTCTAGGAACAAGATAACACATTATCCAATGTCATGAACATAATGAAATATAATCATCTCTATGATTGCCTCTAGGGCATATTTCCAACAGTTGCGTGCTCATGCAAGACAGCAAAATGATTGCGTATGCATCACAATAGTTGAAGAAACAAGAGCAAAGTTACCTACTCACGATTTAGAGCTAGCCGCAGTGGTTTTTGCTCTAAAGATTTGGAGGCACTATTTGTATGGAGAGTCTTGTGATTTTTTTACTGATCACAAGAGCCTCAAGTACATCTTTACTCAGAAATAGTTGAATTTGAGGCAAATAAGGTAGCTGAAACTGATCAAGGACTATAATCTCACTATCCAGGGCAAGGTGAATGTGGTTGCTGATGCCCTTAGTCGCAAGGCGGCACCCTCCACTCTTGGTTGTCTTATTGCTGACTTCGATCGAATAGGAATTTCTTATTGTTATGCTAGTACAGCACCAGCTAAGACACAGCTGCTGCTGGAATTGGTGATCCCAGAGCGAGTGAGAGAAGCGCAACAACATGATTGATTGCTTCAACAAGTGAGGAAGCGCCTTGATGAAAGAAAAAAGGGGGACTTTAGCCTTGATGAGTCAGGCTCATTGCAGTTTAAAAGCCGCCTTTGCATGCCACAAAAGGCTCAGGTCAAGGATAATATATTGAGAGATGCTCATCGTACTCCATACACGGTACATCCTGACGAGACCAAGATGTATCGGGATTTGAAAAAGAGCTTTTGGTGGAGAATAAAGATGGATGTCGCTCATTATGTGGTGTCTTGCGGGGTTTGCCAGCAAGTGAAGGCTGAGCATAAGCGTCCCACTAGGCTATTACAGCCTTTGGATGTTCCCTAGTAGCCATGGGACGACATTACTATGGATTTCGTAGTTGGCCTACCTCGTACCCAGCGAGGTAAGGACGCAATTTGGGTAGTAGTGGATCGATTTAGTAAATCCGCGCACTTCATCCCTATTCGTACGACGAATTTGGCAAGTGATTCGGCACCCATCTATGTGCGTGAGATAGTAATATTGCATGGTGTACCCAAGACGATAGTTTCTGATAGAGATGCCAAGTTTGTCTCTATGTTTTGGAAGAGTTTGCAGGGCGCTCTGGGCACGAAACTTCAGTTTAGTACCGCTTTCCACCCGCAGACAGATGGGCAGTCCAAACACACCTTTCAAACACTAGAGGACATGCTAAGGTCTTGTGTTCTATCCTGAAAAGGTAGCTGGAACGAATATTTAGCACTCGTGGAGTTTGCCTACAACAACAGTCACCACTCCAGTGTTCGGGCAGCGCCATTCGAGGTTCTGTATGGTCGGAAGTGTAGATTGCCACTTTGTTTGGATGTCATAGGCGAGAAGGCTGTTTTGGGTCCGAATTGGGTCCAGCAAATAGTGAAACGAGTGGCGGAGCTTAGACAGAATTTGTTAGCTGCCCAGACTAGGCAAAAAAGCTATGCGGATGTGAGAAGACGCGACTTAGAGTTCGAAGTGAGGGATCAGGTGTTCCTGAGAGTGTCTCCAACTAAAGGAGTTATGCGATTTGGTACCAAAGGGAAGTTTAGCCCGCAGTACATTTGGCCATTTCCAATTCTGGCATGAATTGAAAAGTTGGCATATTGTCTGGACCTTCCTGAGTCCATGCGAGGAGTGCATAATGTGTTTCATATTTCTATGTTGATAAAGTACTTAAGGGAACCGGAGCATGAGATCGTGCTAGAACCGTTGACCCTTAAGCAAGACCTCACCTTCGAGTCCCGTCTAGTTCGAATTCTAGAGGAATCAGAGAGGGTGCTAAGGCATAGAACGATAAAGTATGTTAAGGTGCTTTGGACACATTAGTCCGAGCAAGAAGCGATTTGGGAATTGGAGTCTCGCATACGTGAGAAGTACCCGGAGTTGTTCTCTACGGATACGAGTTAGAGTTATTATTTATGTACAGTTGTTTCAAGTTGCTCTTTTGTGTGGATTGTTGAACGCCAGAATTCGGGGTCGAATTCTGCTAAGGGGGGTGGAATGTAATGCCAGTAGAAATGCAAAGAGAATGAAAGTAAAAATTGAGAACAAATTTTACCAACTTACCTTCCACAGTAGGGAAAAAAAACCTCACTCTTGACCAAGCCAGAGAGAGGAAGAGAAGGAGATAAGACCAGAGCCATTCCAGCCAACCGAAGCCACCACAAAAGAAAAACATTGTCACTTTCTCTAGGCAAAAACCGAGAGCAAGAGCTGAAGCCACAACCGAGAGCACGAGGAGTTGGAGAAGGCAAAGGGGGAGGTGATAACCTTAGGTGACTGCCTTCGGCCAACACCAACGAAAAAGCCGACCCCATCATCAAGGGCGTAAGAGCAAGCTATGACCTCCACAAGCATCGTTGCCACTTCCCACCCCTAAACCGGCAAACCAAGTAGGTCGCTCCGTCCCTCCATCTTATCCATCGGTCGCATATCACTAGCATACGTAAAGAACAAGGGGAGAGAGGGGTAAGAGAAGACGTCCCAGGGGTGGAGCTCGTAGGGGGGCGGCGCACCGGGGCACGACCAAGTGTCACGTAGGGGAGGCGCACGGTGGCCGGAGGCCGAGCCGGTATGACGACCAAGCGAGGCGGACAGAGTTGCTGAGCACAAGGGGTGAGGTGCGGTCGGCGAGGAAGCGCGGCCACGCCACGCCTGGGAAGCGGGCAGCGGGCGATGAGCGTAGAAGGCGGCACCGGTCACCATGCTGGGCTGGGAGCCAAAGGAGGCGGTGCCAGGTGCTGGCCTTCGGCTAAGGAGAACCACCAGGAGAAAGGAGGAGGTGAAGGGATAAGGCCGGGTTGGGATGGCTTCGGCCAGGAGATAGGAAAAAGAAGGAAAGAGAAAGAAGAGAAAAAGGGGGAAAGAAAGAAAAGGAAATGGGGAAAAAGTGGAGAAAGAAATTAGAGGCGCGTGACTAAATTTTATTCGCAAGATTAGACGACGCGATCCTTAACTTATTATTATTTTGGGCACCGGGTTAGCGGAATAGTGCCCGGTGAGAAGGGGTTCGTTCGTGTCGGATTGCATGTAGGAATGATGTCGTCCATATGTGTGCATGTATTGCTATAATGTATTGAGTCTGGTTGAATGCCTGTTCAGGTGGAGGTTCGGGAACGACGCCATCCGCACGTTGCTCCGCTTCGTTTGGTTAACAAGCAAGTGCATGGTAGAGCAGTATCATGCAAATGGTATGGAATGTACAATGTTTTCGTGATATGATGATGATTATATGATGATGCTTATGGTAATGGCGATAATGATGGAACAGGGTGAGCAATGAGGTTACCCTGTCAATGATGATGATGATGAAACATGTTAATGATAATGGACATATGCATTTGCATCATGGCAAGAATGCACAAGCCAGGTTGGTGAGAAAGTCATGTAACTATTCCCGTGAGGTTGGTGAGAAAGATATATGACTAATCTGGAGTGCTCTAGATAAAGTCTTACATTTGTAGGGACTAGATAAAGTCCTACTCCCTCCGTTTATATTTACTTGACGCCAGCTAGCTACAATCACAAAGGAAGAACGTCATTTATTGATGAACGGAGGGAGTACAATGTAGGGACCCTATCCTAAGTGTGTCATTGACAGGTAAACACTTCGCTATACCGGTATTAGCTGATGAGATGTATATGAACATGAGCATAATGGTGTATGTAGAACAATGATACATTGCACTAATGAAAAGATAATGATGGAAATAATGATATGGTTATGTTTATATTTGCGTGGCAGTGTTTATCGTTTCTATTATATGCTTGCTGAGTTTTTGGACTCACCCTTGCTTATTTTTGGTGTTTAGGTGATCGACGAGGACGGCACGCATCGGAAAGGGGGGGGGGGAATAGCACATCTATATCACATATAGACCCTGATGCAAACCATACTCTCTAGATAACTACTTTTGCTGTAATTTATCTAATTGTTAAAATTAGCTGCATAAAACTCATAGTGGTTATGATGTAGTGGTAGCATTCTAGGCCTAGAGGATGGACCGGAGTGTTACATAGTGACTTGATCCAAGGGCAATCGGAAATATATAGGCGCCGGAGAGATGTCAGGCACTCCATCCCGTCGGGCAGGGCTGAAAGTTTTGGGCAGCCGCGGATGGTGAGAGACTTCAACTGTACAAGATTTCCAAGGCTAGACATCAGACACGATAAGCTAAGCCTTCACAACGGTACAGAGAAAGATTCTCAAGCGCAGTGAGGGCACTAAGCCTTTCTGGCAGACAACTGAGGATTGGACAGGAGCGTAAATCAATCGATTTTAGAGAAGCTGAGCACACGGGGATATCCTGTAAACTATAACAGCAGCTGATCCGCAGTTCTTCCAGCTGAGGGAGGAGGTCCTGCTCGGACGATGCATCAGATGATTTCCCAGGGGAAGAGCCAGTCAGGTTCTCGCAGCAACTAATATGTAGACTTTTTAAGCAATTCAGGCCTTGAAATTCCTCCATAATCCAATGAACAAGATTATTGCATAATGAAATTCTCAACTTCTCAAGAAAGACAAATGATCTCAAGAATCTGAGCCCCTTTCCTGATGTTTCTGACGTAAAGAAGCAATCGCAAAAGGAAATGTCCGAGGTACGCACTGACTTGCTTTTTTGGTCATTTTCCTCGCACTATGCCATTACGGGTTTATGATCCGTGTTTTCGTGTTTATTTTCCTCTTCCTCTATCCTCATTGGGTTATTGAAGTCCAGAAGATTTAAGGTATGAAGTGAATCCAAGCCTTTATAATAAATCACATGGTCGAGTGGGCTAGATTCGTGTCCACTGCTAGTGCTTGTGGTGATCGTCAATTCCATGTGTGTGAAGGCTTCTAACTGAGGTCAATGCCATTTTGTTTGGTCCCCTTATCTCCAATTTCTTGAGCTGTGGAATGGCGGGCATGCTTTCCAGCATGGGACAGTAACAGATTTCCATCCCAATGCTCCAAGTTTGGAGTGTTTAAAAGTTTAAGGATCTTCAAACCAGGAAATACTTGGAGATGATTGCTCCCTTCTTCATAGGCGCCGTTGATGTTGCAGACGTGTGTCAAGCTATACATTTGGTCTAGAAGTAGGAACTCAGGAGAGGGTAGCTGCCGAACCGGAGGGAGCTCCATGCAATGCTTGCAATCAGTTTAAGTACAACTTCATTAGATTTTGCAGCTTTCATGGGTCCTTCATCCATAGTGAAAACTCAGTGCCTGGGTAGCGTGATACTTTCAGGACTTCTAGTCCACCACGTGGTGCAAGAGCCTCCCAACACCTCTAGTCCGTTATCTGATACAGGAGCCAACAAAAACTACATTTCTGCAATTTTATCTGCATCTGTCTTGTCCAACAAATTTTGAGGCCCCCAGCATAGCATTAGAGAGTTAATTTTTCTCTTTGAAATTAGATCAGCTTTTTTGGCATATAGTTAATTTTTCTCTTTGAAATTAGATCAGCTTCTTTGGCATATACTCAATCCTTAACTTTCCTTAGGTTATACAAGTGCAGTTGACCAACAAGTTTCAAGCATTTTAACTCTTCGATACCACGACCAGCAGCAGCATCGACAATGAAATCAGTAAGTGTCTGGAGGGAGGTTAGTTGTCCAATGCCTGTTGGCATGTGTTTTAGTCTGCAACATCCAACAAGGAACAAATGCCTTAAACTACTCATATGTCTCATGCCCTCTGGAAGTTGGAGAAGATATATGCAACCACTGAGTTTCAGAGTTTGTAGATGATACATAATTGTGATGCTTTTTGGTAGTGATTGAATCCCACTTGAAGAGAGATCAAGGTATCTCAAGTGCTTCATATATGGTATTCCTGCTGGAAAAGGTTTAGCCAATTTAGTCTCCAGCACTCCGGTGTGGACTGATTTCATCATGATGACGTGTCACCATATAAGGCTGCTGTAGTAAAAGCACTGCACGAATAGAGAAATATCCTTTTTTTCATCTTCAATCCTGAGGGAGGAGTAACAGATAAATGATAAACTTCTGGAGGAATGCTCATAGAAGCTGTCGGTGTCACGATATGACATTCTTTGTCCATTATTGATGCTGCGAGATCATGCATCTTACAGATCGTAACATTACGAGGGTAATCATAGTGAAAACTCAACACCATGTCAAAGGATTCTACTTCATTGACAATTATTTGATGAGTATCCTGAAAGAATGATCTCCAAGTCAGCTCGTCGAAAATCAGAATACCCCTGTCATCCAAGTTCACACTTCCTGTTAGAAATTTTCCTTCTCTTCAATTCAACTCCTCAAACTCTTGACCCTTACAATGCATGACTGTTGGTCCTTATAAAGGCTCAATATACTACTACTACTCGGACTCAATATCTACTCGGACTCAACATCCGACTCAATATCTACTTGAACTCACAACTTTCCAAGACAGAAATCAGAAACGGACTCACTTCTAAAAACGAGATTAATTCTAACAATCACCCCCTTAATCTCGTTTCTTTACTTTGATCATGCTGATCTTCTCTCTCATCTGAACTTCCAAATCTTCCTCTTTTACCTGCACTTCTATGCGCTTTTACTTCTTGGGCCGATACCGCCCTACCGCCTGTACTTGCTCCATCCTGAGCCATGCACAAACCAACGATTGCCGCGTCTCGCACCTGGACTGAACTCGTCATTCCTTGCACGCCCGCCTGGGCCAGAACACCTGCTCCCATGACCGCTTGGGCTGGAGCACCTGCTCTTCTCTTTAAGCTTCCCGCTCTTCTCTCTTGGACCAAGTCTGTCCGCTTTCCTGCGTATATCTCAGCTAAGGCTACACCGCCTCTTCCTCCTGCGTCAACTTCGTGTACACCACCCCCTTCATGTGCGTGGGACTCACCGCCCCCTGCAGTCCCCTGTACGCCTTGCTGCGCACCGTCTGGACCTCTCGAGGCTTTACCTGCTGTGCCACCTGCGCCAACTTCGTGCACGCCGCACCCTTCATCTACGTGGGACTCGCCGTCCCCCTGCGCCCTGTGCGCCTTGCTGAGCGTCGTCTGCGCACTCCTGCCGTGCGCTACGGGAGCCCACCGCTCCGCCGTGCAGCGCCGCTCTTGCGTCGTAGCAGCGCCCACGCCGTCGCTCCATTGGCCGTGCTGCCATGCCGCCATGCCACCAAGCTACTCCAGGGTCAACCATCCTTTGTCATGGCTCTGATACCACTTGTTAGAAATTTTCCTTCTCTTCAATTCAACTCCTCAAACTCTTGACCCTTACAATGCATGACTGTTGGTCCTTATAAAGGCTCAATATACTACTACTACTCGGACTCAATATCTAATCGGACTCAACATCCGACTCAATATCTACTTGGACTCACAACTTTCCAAGACAGAAATCAGAAACGGACTCAACTTCTAAAAACGAGATTAATTCTAACACTTCCCTCAAGAGGTACAAAACCATTTGCCATCCATAATTGTATTAACAAGTCCTTACTGAATAAATGATCTTTTGGGAACAAAGCACAGAATGTTGGATTAATTTCCCGTTTGTGGACCCACATGAGTTAATATACATATCAGCTATCTATTCTTTGGTTAGCTCAAATATATAAAGTGATCAAATAAAGTATTTATTAAGAGCCTGAGTATCTGTTAAGGCAAATATAGACTTGGATTTTAAATCTGTGTAGAGACCTATTTGGATTCTATCTCTAATTATGGGACGAGATAGGATTCCATACCAAAGGTTATAAATAAGGATAAGATCCTCCCAGCAGGGTAACTCATACCATACCACCTATCCTCATCTGTAGTTGGAGTTTGTGGCTTACCTCTTGCCGGGAAAGATCAAACCCTAGGTAGACAGAATGATTGTTCATCTACTACTTCAGATCAATTCTTCATCAATAATGACATCATCATCAGGTACGCTTCCGCGTTTACATATTATATGGGTGTTGCAATTACTGCATATACGATCATGTTAGTTCTGATCATTAGGTTTAGATCTGAATTAATATTCTAACACAGAATGCAAAGCATTGCTTCATGTACGGAGGCAAGTGATCATAGCTTAGCTTGAGCACAATCTTGATTCCTTTTTCATCAAATATGTTTCCCCAAACCTCACTTTCCAAGATAGTAGACCACTGCCCTTCTTCGTATTTGGTACTAATCAAGCTCCCCATTGTCCTCACGGCCAGTGGCACACCTGCACATTTCTTAACTATACTCTTTCCTAAAGTAACCAACTCTGGTCGTTGTTCCACATCCGTACTGAATGCTAATCTTTGGAATACATCCCATGAATCATCATCATCCAAGTAATATAAATGATAGGTGCTTAGGGTGCCCATTATGGAGGCAACTCTGTCACTTCGGCTTGTCGCCATTATTACCCTCCCTGAGACACTGGCTGAACATAGCAAGGCTTTTAGCTCTTTCCATTTTTCCCTTTCTTCATTCCAGACATCATTTAAAGCAAGAAGGTATCGCTTACGACCAAGAGCATCATGAAGCTTCTACTGCAACAACTCAGCACTGTTCTCAATACCACAACTCTGTTTGGTAATGTCTGCAATTATGGATTTAGCAACACTTGTTGTAGTCATATTATCTGATACACACACCCGCACTAACAGTTCGAAATGCTGCTTCACCCTGCCATCGTTGTAGACTAGTTGCATGATAGTGGTCTTACCCAGCCCCCCCATTCGAACTATGGGAAGAATTGCGATACTACTGTTGTCACATTGACTGATAATTTGGTTCACAATTTTTTCTGTCTCTGTCTCTGCCGATAACCTTTTTTGCATCTGTCTCTGCCGATAACCTCGTTTGCATCAACAAAGGAGATGGTCATTGGTCTCTGGACGTGCTACAGGTTGTGGCTCGGTATGTACTGTGAAATTGAACTTGATCATGTCTGAAACCACTTGATCAATTTCCCCCAAAACATCACTGATTTTCTTGTTCATTATTACGCTCCCTGAGACACTGGCTGAACATAGCAAGGCTTTTAGCTCTTCCCATTGTTCCCTTTCTTCATTCCAGACATCATCTAAAGCAAGAAGGTATCGCTTACAACCAAGAGCATCACGAAGCTTCTACTGCAACAACTCAGCACTGTTCTCAAGACCACAACTCTGTTTGGTAATGTCTGCAATTATGGATTTAGCAACACTTGTTGTAGTCATATTATCTGATACACACCCACACTAACAGTTAGAAATGCTGCTCACCCTGCCATCGTTGTAGACTAGTTGCATGACAGTGGTCTTACCCAGCCCTCCCATTCCAACTATAGGATGAATTGCGACACTACTGTTGTCACATTGACTGATAATTTGGTTCACAATTTTTTCTGTGTCTCTGTCTCTGCCGATAACCTCTTTTGCATCTGTCTCTGCCGATAACCTCTTTTGCATCAACAAAGGAGATGGTCTCTGGACGTGCTACAGGTTGTGGCTCGGTATGTACTGTGAAATTGAACTTGATCATGTCTGAAACCACTTGATCAATTTCCCCCAAAACATAACTGATTTTCTTGTTCATTGTTAACCTGAACACTGCAAGGTTCTCGCTAGTGAAGAAATCCTTTACCTTGTGGGCCATGGAGCCACGCTCAGCCTCGGCCTTCTGGCGCAGAGCCTTATACTCAAGCTCATCAAGAACATCTTCAGCCTTGTATGCAGCCTTCTTGAGTTCACGCATCCAGGCTTTGACGTCAGGCTGTCTCTCTGCGCGGTGCTCGGCATCTAGAAGAATGTGTTGGACGGCAAGCAGATGTTGGTGCAGTCTCTTACGCTTCTTGTCGATCCCCCACATCTCGCCGAACTGTTACAGTGCAGCATTGGAAGCCTTCTGCAGTAGGCTGCTGACCAAGGGCATGAGCAGGGATTTGGCCATGGATGCACTTCCAAGAAACAACTCAAAAAATCACTTTCCCTACGACAGCAGATGGACAAGGACTTGCAAAATCAGCTGATGATATTTCACAAAGGAATTGTGCAGGCGCGCGCAGGTTTTTTATTAAGTTGATCATTGACTCAAGGACTTGCTTACCAGTTAAGACAGATCTGCACTCGCCGCCGTGCGAGGACGCCTCTTTCTTTCCCACTGCCGCGCCGGAGAACGGAGAGAGGAAGAACTAGCACAAGGGATGAATGCATCAAATGATACCAGATTTTTCCTGGTGTTGTAGAGTACTTCTGTACGCGATTAACGAGGACGGCAAATAATGGAGCAAAGTGGGCAGCTGTCCTGTACTCCTGTCCCTACACTCCACTATGGTATAATGGTCGGCAAATCTTGTTTTGGCATCTTGGGCAAAATGTTTGGAGCCTCACATGGCTTGGCAGTTAGCACAATTTACTCCCGTGTGCAGAAGCTGCTAGGGAGACTAGTGTCATAATAAAGACTGGATTTTTTTAAGGTACATTACCTTTTAATTTTTCATATAAGCTGTCCATTAGACTAGATTTAACGGCTGAGAAACATGGTGTACAGATCACCAATGACTACTAAATAGAAACTTTCATTTGGGTATTTACTATACTACTCGTCATTCATGTATTGCAACTCTACGGCGGAGCACAAAAAAGGAGAGAAAAAACTCGACGCTTACGCAAATATACTTCACATGGTAGTCCGTCCTACACAAAATGGATCTCAGGAAGGCATATCAACGAACACCTTAACTGAAATCAAGTTTGACGCTCTGCTGCACAGAGCGGAAGTTCAGTGAAGCATACCATCGAACGTGTTGTGTGCGATCCAGAACAGGTTGTGTGCGATCCACCCGGAGCCAACCGAGCATATCATCGAACGCCTCCTGCGCGCACGTCTAGTGTAGATTGCTGCACCACGCAAAATAAAAAGGTAAACAAAGATGATGAGGAGGCATTCCTTATTACCCAGCAGTCAATCAAGCAGCTGTTCAACCTTATTTTTTTTAGATAATGGAAGAGAAAATCTCTCCCGACCTCTGTATCAATGATGCACACAGCCTAATTTACTATTAAGTTTAAAACATCATACTAGCCAAACTGTTAAAAAGGGCATGAAGCCTTACAAGCAAATAATGACTGAAATTTAAACTCAATCATTACAAATCCTGTGACTAAAACGCCATCCGTGAGCACATAAAATTTGCTTCGCCATAAACTCCAAACGGTCACTTCCAGCCAACATAGACTCCTTCTAGACTGGTTTCTGCAGATTTACTCAAACCATCAGCCAGTGTGAATTACTACCTGATGAACTCATGGTAAAAATATGCCACCTCTTGTGGGGATCGAGCTCTTCTTGCCGTGCAACCGGTGTACGTGATGGAGTTGCATATCGTGCTCAGACTCATCGGCGATCGTTAAGATCATCTTCGTCTACTCGGAATCAGTAACAACGGCGAGCTGTTCCGGAACTTGAGCTTGCATTGCATACTCGCCAGGGGACTTGGTCGAGTCAGACAGAGACATGAACTTACTGGGCTGGACGCCCAAATTATTTCGTCAGCCCAAGCAGGGACCTTGTGAGGCCCAGATTGCACAGTTTGAATTGGTGAGCGCGCGGCGCGCGATTGAGCGACTACTTGGTCTCGCCGCGCGCGCGGAGGTCGAGCACGAGCACCGGGAGAGGTCGTTCGTCGGGGTCGGGGAACACATGAGCCGCCCGTCATTTTGTTGCCGGAGACGATCGATCGAGGGAGCTTGTTGAGTAATCTTTGTTTAGGAATTTTCTTTTACTGCTTTCCGTATCCAACTTAGTTTCGTACAATTGAATCCGAGTCAGATTCATGTATATAGGGTATAAAAGTTAGACCTAGCATATAACAATCAGAGCAAAGAGAGTTGAGTTATGGAGTAGAGTTGTGGGAAGAAATAGAAAAGAGAAAAAAAAAAGGGGCAGCACGCTCTCGAGATAAATCGATCTGTGTATCGTGTCTTTGTTTCACGTTCTTTGTCTCAGTGTTTGTCAAGCAAGAAGAAAGTACAGAGGCCAGGCAACATCACGCGAAAGACATCCGAAGGGCAGCACGTTTTGCTTCTTCACGTGTAGACCAACCGAAGGAAGAAAGAGGCAGGAGGCACTACTTTGAGCAAAGACGTGCTCATTGCTTCGGGCGTGACGTCCAGGCTGGTCTCGTCAGAAGGACAGCGGGACCCACGGGAAAATAAAAAGAGGCGCGTCTCTGGAGACCAAAGGACCGAACAAAGTTGTCTGATTTTTTGATGGACAATGATACGGATCTAACGTCTGATGAGACCAGCCGCTTCGTATCGGACTAGATCAGAGTTAATTACGGACCGTTCCTGAGCCTCATCTTATACGCAACCAACACCAACCCGGAAACTTCGCCACATAAAAAATCCAATAAGTACATCCATAAGCAGCACAACATCTGTATGCAGAGTGCATACGTGCACTCACGTCTACTGCATGCATGGTGCACATATGTATGTATTTTGTTCAACTTGAGCAAGGAGTTGGTGACAAGCGCGGTATCTTCGATAACATCTCCGGTGGACACGGCAACTTCATGGGTGATGACGACACCGATGTAGGTTCGTAGTGTATACGGGCGCGGCATGACAGGCAGCCCGCACCCAGCTTGTGGACGGCTTCTGCAGTTCGACACGGGGGGTTTTTTGATTGGGAACCGGGCGTCCGATTCCAAGACTCAAATTGGACGTACGGTTCCTAGTTGCACCCAAAAAGGACCATGTCGGAAGCAGAGATCCTAGGGCTCTCGCCCGGGTTCAAGTTCCAGCCCAGCGACGCCGAGCCTTCCTCCTGCCCCGCTTGCGTGGCCAGCCACTCCCCTTCGACGGCGTCGTCGTCGAGGATGACCCGAGGAGCGCGCCCCCGTGGAAGCTCTTCGCGCGCAACGGCCGGAGCATTCCCAGATGCTTTGTTTTGATTTGTGATGTTGCAACTATTGTCCGGGGATGTTGCAGCTATTGTCTGAGGATGTTGCAACCATTGTCTATGGATGTTGCAACCGTTGTCCGGGGATGTTGCAACTATTGTCCTAGGATGTTGCAACCGTTGTCTAGTGATGTTGCAACCATTGTCCTACGATGTTGCAACCGTTGTCTAGAGATGTTGCGACCATTATCCGGGGATGTTGCAACCATTGTCCGGGGATGTTGCAACCATTGTCATAGGATATTGCATACCTAGTGGTTTTGCGATTTTCTTTATATTGACGTTCGATTAGAACCAAACGGCTCGGACGCCTTGTCCTCCTTGATTAAACTAAGATTTGGTTGGTTGCCCCGGCTAGGCAGCTGATAGCTAGCTAGCTAGCTTGTGCATGCACTAATGACCAGCCAATGAAATAACAAAACTACACGGGCGTACGGGTGGGAACTCCCACACGTACGTCCGACT
Organism: Phyllostachys edulis; assembly: GCA_036346405.1. NCBI lineage: Eukaryota > Viridiplantae > Streptophyta > Magnoliopsida > Poales > Poaceae > Phyllostachys > Phyllostachys edulis. The sequence continues at coordinate 7,412,477 of CM070553.1, read as the reverse complement.
CCTAGTTAATCCCAACGAATAGAGATCGGGAAACGCTGTGCGCCGTGCGTCCGGACGAGAGAAGAAAATCGGACGCTAGGAAATGCGGGGCCGTATGGATTGGAACGGGACACGACGCGACCGCGACAAGATTTTTGCTCACTCGTGTCGTGCTGCTCTGCCTTTATTAAGATCTTGAGCCAAGCTAAGGAGGCTCTGACAGCTTGTTAGCTACTGATACACTGTCAAGTCATCGCAAAGACCGTGCAACCGTTGTCCGGTGATGTTGCAACCGTTGTCCTAGGATGTTGCAACCGTTGTCCGGAGATGTTGCAACCATTGTTATAGGATGTTGTAACCGTTGTCCGGGGATGTTTCAAGTGTTTCATCTATAGAAAAAAATGTTGCATATTGTTCACAGCGATGTTGCAATTTTTCCAACGCGTTTTTTTCTTCCAAATGCTTTGTTTTGATTTGTGATGTTGCAACCGTTGTTCGAGCATGTTGCAACCGTTGTCCTAGGATGTTGCAACCATTGTCGTAGGATGTTGCAACCGTTGTTCGGAGATGTTGCAACCGTTGTCCGAGAATGTTGCAACCATTGTCCGGGGATGTTGCAACCGTTGTCCGAGAATGTTGCAACCATTGTCCGGGGATGTTGCAATCGTTGTCCGAGGACGTTGCAACTATTGTCCGGTGATGTTGCAACCGTTATCTGGTGATGTTGCAGCCGTTGTCCGAGGATATTGCAACCATTGTCCGGTGATGTTGCAACTGTTGTTTGGTGATGTTGCAACCGTTGTCCGGAGATGTTACAACCGTTATACAGAGATGTTGCATTTGTAGAAAAAAATGTTGCATACTGTTCACAATGATGTTGCAAGTTTTTTCAACTCATTGTTTTGCAAATGCTTTTGTCTTGATTCTGATATTTTTTATATGTGCATCTTGTTTGCTTGATATGTTGCTGAGATTTTTGATATGGAGGATTATTGATGTTTTGTCTGCGCTGCGAGAGATTTTTGGGAGGATGTTGCTCACGAAAAAGATGGACGTCTGAAGGATATCACCTAAATCCAACGGAAAGCTGCTAATCAGATTGTTGTATTGCCCTCGTCGAATAAAGAATTTTTTCTTATGGTCAAACCTCATTTGTTGTACATATGGACTAAATTTTTATTGCTGCGACGTGCGTCTGATTTGTTTGTACTTAGATCAACTGGTCTTTCGATAAAAAAAGCAACTAGCGAATATATGGGATAGCTAATGCATGCTTGGATTGTTGCTGATTGCCTTCTCTACCTAATACCAACATGATTCGGATCGTACGGGTGCTCCCACCCACCCGTACGTCCGCTCCCTAGTAGCTCCCTTTTTTGATAAAAGAACAAGGGGAAAATTTTAATAGTTGTTATCAGAATGTTCTGATCTTAGCGGTACCTGAAGATCATGGGCGACAAGACGAAGACCCGGGATGGGCCGATCTCCCTCTTATATCCTGTCCTGACAACCGACAATTACTCGGTGTGGGCTATGAAGATGAAGGCGAACATGCGCGTCCAGAAAATCTGGGGTGCAGTCGATCCGAAGGCGAAGGACAAGGAGGTGGACGACAAGGTAGACCAGACAGCTTTGGCCATCATCTACCAGGCGGTGTCAGACTCCATGATGCGGCAGCTCATTGGCAAGGAGACGGTACGTGAGGCGTGGGTGACGCTTCAAAAGATGCACGAGGGAGTTGATCGTGTGAAGGAGGTGCGGCTCCAGAATTTGCACACCGAGTTCGAGAATCTCCAGATAGGAGAAACCCAGTCGGTGGACGAGTTCGCCGATAAGTTGTCATCATTGTACAATCAGATTATATCTCTCGGCGACAAGATGGAGGAATCTGTGGTAGTGAAGAAATACCTGCGCGTGCTACCAGAAAAGTTTGTACCTGTCGTCACCACGCTCATGTACTCCTCGGATCTGGAGGAAAAGAAGATTGAGGAGATCACCGATTCCCTCAAGGCGCATGAGGAGCTACTGAAGGGGTATCAATCCCGTAACGAGCAAATGTATCAGTCCCATAACGGCGAGCGTTCTTTGTTAAAGGAGATACAAGAAACGATGGCAGACGGTTTCACAGGGGATCATCGGAAGAGGATGACCGTGGCTCATCAAGATGCCGCGAGCGCGAGCGCGGGCGAGGCGACCAGCAAGGGTGAGGCGGCAGAGGTGGCCGTGAAGACAATGTTGGGCAAGACGATGGTGACAGATCCCATGATAAGTCACATATCAAATGTTTTAAATGTGATAAGTACGGTCACTACGTGTCAGAATGCCGCAGCCACATAAAATGCTTCAACAGTGACAAGTATGGGCACTATGCTTCGGATTACCGAAACAAGAAGAAGAACGAGGAGGTAAACCTCATCCAAAGCTGTGAAAATGAAGAAAACCATCCTAACCTGCTTCTCTCCTTAGGTGTTAACGAGGCGTCGGTCATGGTGATGTTGAGTGAGGAGAAAGTAGTTCCTAAACTACGCACGAAGGGAGGAAATCACGATCATATTGATGAGTGGTACTTGGACAATGGAGCAAGCAATCACATGACGGGAGATCGCTCCATGATCCATGAGCTCGACGTGAAGATTTCGGGAAAAATCAAGTTTGGCAACGGCTTCACGATACAGATAAAAGGCAAAGGTACAATGTTGTTGTGATGCAAGAACGGTGATCAGAAGATGCTGCCTGATATTTACTTTATACCAAGTTTGTGCAACAACATACTCAGTCTCGAACAGTTGGCGGAACAGGGGTGCAAGGTGGAGCTGCAGGATGAGTTCTTGCGTGTCTATGACAAGAACAAAGATCTGTTGATGAAAGTGAAAAGATCACCGAACTGGTTGTACAAAATTTCCCTGAAAATTTGTAAGCCGGTTTGTGTGAAGGACAGTCTGGAGGAGCCAGAGTAGAACTTAGATATCGGCCAAGGACATGGCGGGACCCAGGAGTAGCACGTAGTTGGCGCAGGAGGTACAGGCGGAGCCTTGGGAGGCCCAGACGGCACGCAGCAAGGCACACAGGGAGCTACAGGGGGCGGTGAGTCCTACGCGTATGAAGGGCGCGGTATACACAAAGTTGATGCAGGAGGGAGAGGCGGTGTAGCCTCAGCTAAGATGTATGTGGAAAAGTGAACAGACTTGGTCCAAGAGAAGGTGGGGCTATGTACAGTTTGGCCTGGATATTAATTAAGCACATAAGTGGTCCAATTGGCCTAGATATTAATTAAGCACATAAGTGGACAACCTACTGTACTACTGTTTGCTGCTTTATTTAATCATTCGCTTGGTCAACGATACCCTTAACAAGTTTTCATTTTGCATGGCATAACCTTTTGGTGTATTGTTGCCATTTAGACTGTGATATACTGATATGTTATTTATAGCTCTCTTTTTTTTGGAGCAAGGAGAGACATAGCCCCACCTTCTGTGAGTTATTGCTTGTCATATACTTCATGATTTTACTTAGGTCGGAGAAGCTACGCAAACTTGAGGAGCACTTAAATGAGCATACGTTTGACAGCTTTGAGGATGCTTCTGAATATCTTTATTCTGTTGAGTGTGCTACTTGAGCTGAGGATGAAGTACTGTCCCTGCAGTCTTCTCTAGACGAACACGAAGATCGATCAATGCCGGCACCAGAACATGCTCAATCAGTTCCGGCACGAGGACGGCATTCTGAAGCTTGCATGGAAGAAATTGCGCAGAATGGGAAGAAATGGATGAGTGAGAAGGTGATGGTGGCGTTTGACACTACTACAAAAAGGCTAATACTTGACGTTTTATCACAGACGGTTTACCAAAACCGTCTATATTAAATACAATCACAAACGATTTTGGTTTAGCGACCGTTTGTGTTACTGGCTGCGCTAAAAATCGTCTGTGAAGAAGTAATATCACAGACAGTTCATATTGAAAACCATCTGTGAAGTATCACAGACGGTTCTGAAAAAGAACCGTCTGTGACTTACCGTCCTCATCACAGACGGTTTGTATTAAAAACTGTCTGTGATAAGTATTTCTGATTTTACCATGGCTTGAAATCACTTACCATGGCATGAAATCACTAACTCTCTGATTTTACCATAGCTTGAAATATCAATCCTCTGTCGCGTTCTTACCATGGCACCTAATTCTCTGCCGCGGTAGGATTTGGCAGGGCGACGACTTGCCGTGGCAGGGCTTGGCAGGGGCGCGGCAGAGGCTGGAGTGCCATGGTCGGGGTGCGGCATAGGATTGGCTATCCAAACCCTATCGTGGCACCCAATCCTCTGTCGTGGTAGGGTTTGACAGGGCGACAGCTTGCCACGGTAGGGCTTGGCAGGGACGCGGTAGAGGATGAGGTGCCATGGCAGGGGTGCAGCAGAGGATTGGCTGTCCAAACCCTACCGCGGCACCCAATCCTCTACCGCAGTAGGGTTTGGCAGGGCGACAGCTTGCCGCGGCAGGGCTTGGCAGGGGCACGGCAAAGGATTGGCATTTTCAAGTCATGGTAAAATCAGAGTCTTAGTGATTTCAAACCATGGTAAAATCAGAGAGTTAGTGATTTCAAGTAGTCATGGTAAAATCATAGTTAGTGAATTCAAGCCATGGTAAAATCAGAGAATTAGGCATTTCAAGCCATGGTAAAATCGCAGAGTAATGAGATACTTGTCATAGACGGTTCGTATTAAGAACCGTCTGTGATGAGATACTTATCACAGACCTGTCTGTGATATGTCATCACAGACGGTTTTGTATGAAACCATCTGTGATTCGCAGCGCGGAATTTCAAAAAAAATTGAATGCGTGTGCGGGAGGCAAAATGTTTTGACGTTGTCCTTATATATTATAGCCACCCCAGCTTTGTCTTTCATCAGTCTCTCCCTCTCCCCTCCCCACGCCGAGCTCCGGCGACCACCCTCGATTCGGCAAGGAGACATAGCCGACGACGATAAGGAGGAGGGATATGGAGGAGCTCCTTGTCTGCCGCAGGAGGTAGACTGCCAGAAGGTACCTGTATATCCCCAAAACATACACAATTTGTTGGCTGTTTATTGTAAAAAAAAATGATCTTAATTTTGTGTTACCTAAGGTCAGAGCGCCGCCGGATGTTTTTAGTCGTCTCTCCTTGCCGATGAGCTTGAGTCGAACTCGGACGACATGCAAGAACAGCTTGTGATATGCTGGTGAGGTACAGAGAGAAGCAGTGTTGAACCAATCCAAGAAGCCGATGAGTTCTTTAGGAGCTTAGAGGCACAGATGGTTTGTAGCTAGTTTAACTTTGTAACTTTATTCTTTTTTCCCCATTCGGAGGGGACATTGTAAAACCTTTTGGTTTCCCTTTCCTATAATGTGTTTGCCATCAGAATTTTAATTGGATTTTAGTTGTCTTGCTAGAGGTTGCATATGGAAACTACTGTCTAGCAATTCATTGGTTTGGCTCAAAATCCGATTTTTTTTTTGCAATATAAAAAACTATCATAGACGGTTACGAATAAGAGCGATGCAGTGATAACTTTTCCTGAGCAGTTTAAAACCGTCTGTGATGACTCATGTTATCACTGACCTATAAAGTCAGAAGGTTCAGAAAAACCATCTGTGATGACGATTTTGAACCGTCTGTGATGATATTTTCTGTAGTAGTGTGAACAATACATTGAGAAAAAAGATGATCTTATTTTTTAATTGCTTGAATTGCAGGAAACTTTTACTAACAATTGTTGTTTTAGGGACTCAAGTACTAATTTGATGAACTTCGCAACCAGTGTTTTAATGTGGAAAATTATTACAAGATCTTTCACCACTTCAACTTGGAAGAAAATGCAATGGGGGAGGGCCTCACTCGAGGTCCTACCCTATCAGTCGTTGATTTGGTTGATCGAGGGGGAATCAATGGTTGATGCGGAAGGCCTCACGGTGAAGATGAAGCTGATGAGATTTATATATTCGATGATGAACGTTGGTGAATTGCCTTGTGTCGGCTCGAAACTAATAGTTCAAGATGCAGATTTTTGAAGCTTTCAACGATAATGTATTACCATCTTCGCAGCAGCACTTTGTTCTATATCTGCATCACTGAAACTGTGGGGTTTACTTTTTTATGTTTGTGGCTCCAAACCAAGCAACTTTGCTATGTTTGTGGCTCCAAACCGAGCAGCTGCGACTGCGGGCTATATTTTTTGTATTGTCATATACACTATGTACAACATTGCGATTTAACATCTTTATATTGTGTCAACATCTTTATATTATGTGGACATCGAGTAGGTTAGATGGAGATCCTTGTTATCATATTGCAAATGATTATGATGTGTGTATGTTGAGTGCTCAATCTCCCGTATAACCAAACTTTTATCTTCTATCATGTTGCCTTAGTACGACGATTGGAATTGGTCGAGATACATTTTTATCGAAGAACCTTCAAGGTCTTGATTTCAAATAATCATGTTAAAGAAATTCGGTTGGAAGAAATGAAATATGTTAGTTTCATCACTAACATCATGGATAACATGCAAATATCTGAAGTGCTATTGTATGGCGATGATAAGAAGAAATATGTTTCTATCAAAGCAGTTCTGAAGTTCGATAACACGATAAAGTATCTCATTTCAATTAAATTTACATTTTATTAATTTGCACCTTAGGCCCCTAGTATCTAGTATGAACTTTTATGCAAAACTTTTAAATGAAGACTAAATTTAATTTTTAATCATCAGTTGTACATATTAACTAAGTTGTGCATTATTTCATAATTTTTATACTATATTATGTTTTATTATATATGGTTGATTGGATACTCATTTATATCTTGTGGCCCTATATATTTTTCGCAATCTCTTATGCAACTTGACTTTAATTATGTATCAAAAATATTCAATTTTTTATGATATATAATTTTTTTGGACGAATTTTTATTGTAAATATCTATTCTCTTAGCATGCCCAAAAATATATTTAATTGCAGAAGTGCCAAGGTTCTCACAGAAATACCCACTTACCACTTACCAATAGACTTGCTTATGTTTCGGCGTACCATCGTGGTGTGCTCGAGCTAAACATGACGACGCGTGGAACCAACCTGATTCTTGCAATATACACCACAGCGGCAATAACCAGGTGTGCACTCTGTGCTAGTCAAGACATTCAAGCACTGCTCCCCGCACACGCTCTCCGAATCCAACAGGTCATATTGGCACTTGCATACAGCTATGTCCTCCTCCTTGTTACGAACCTCAACCAATTTCGGCGTCGTGCCGCGACAATCAAAATTAGATTAACCGAAATCAATGTCACAACAGAGGGAATTGGATAGAGCAGTAGCCAAGGAAGGATACAGAGGTAGATGGGGAAAGTAGGTATTACTTGTTTCTCTATTGATACCCCTCCTATCCAGCTACAGATGCTTATAAAGTCTTTACAATTCACTAGGCATAAATGGCCCCCCGACCACGGCCCAGATGGCCCACTGCCAAGACACGACCAAACCACCATCAGTCTTCTTCAGGGCTTCTTTCCTCTGCTTCCTCTGCCTCACAGGTCATGACATGTCCCCCTCCTGGAGAACCAGCTTGTCCCCAAGCTGGTGCAGCTGGATACTTCCTCTGAAGCACACTGCAGTCTTCCCAGGTGATGAATTCAGTCGGCATGCTTGACCATTGCACCAAGACTTGCGGCACCACTCGAATGCCTCGCTTCACCAAACGAGTGTCTAAAAACCGAGGGGAACAGAATCAACAGCCTCTAAGGAAGTAAGAGTGATGTCAGGGCGCAATGCTTTTTTCAATTGAGAGACATGCACCACTGGATGGATTTTTGCTAACTCTAGCAATTGCAATTGATAAGCTACCTTGCCCACTTGCTTCAAAATTTGATATGGTCCATAAAACTTGAAACTCAACTTGTGATTATCTTGATAGGCAATAGAGGACTGAACATAGGGCTGCACCTTGAGATAAACCCAATCGCCCACTTGGAATTGACGTTCAGTTCTATGCTTGTCTACTTGCATTTTCATTCTGTGTTGAGCCCTCTATAATTGCTGTTGCAGCAATTGGGTCATTATCTTGCGCTCATTCAGCCACTGTTGAAGATCTGACGCCTAACAGTGCTGAGTATTGAAAACGCCAAAATGCCTAGGTTTTTGCCCATATAACCTCAAACGGCGTGGTACCTATTGCTGAATGGTAGGAAGTATTATACCAAAATCCTGCTTGAGGTAACCACTCAGACCACTTCTGTGCATTAGCATGAACAATGCAACACAAGTATGTTTCTAAGCATTGATTAAGTCTCTCAGTTTGGCTATCAGTTTGTGAGTGGTAGGAGGAGCTCATATTGAGTGTGGTGTTAGTGAATCGGAATAACTCTTTCCACAATGCACTTGCGAATACCCTATCCCTATCTGAGATAATAACCTAAGGGAGGTCATGTAATTTATAGATGTTGTCTACAAAGGCTTGTGCTACTGTGAGGGCTGTGAAAGGGTGTTTCAAAGGAAGGAAATGTTCATACTTCGAGAATTTATCAACTACCACCAAGATAGTATCATAAGAGTGGGATTTTGGCAAACCTTCAATAAAATCCATGCTGACAGTGCTCCAAGCTTGCTCTGGAATGGGAAGAGGTTGCAGGAGACTAGGTAGTTTAGTGTGTTCACTCTTCACTTGTTGACAAATAGCACAATGTTTCACATAGTCTTGCACTGTCTTCTTCATGTTTGGTCAAAAGAAAAGAGCCATGACTTTCTGATATGTTGCTAACACTCCAGAGTGACCACCAATACTACTAGAGTGTAAAGCCAAAAGAATTGCTTGCTGAGCTTTTGTATGATCTCCTACCCACATACGTCCTTTAAAACGAATGACTCCCTCCTGAAAAGTATAACCTTGTTCATTGTGACCAGTGAGAACTAACTCAATGAGCAGTTGTTTAGATTTGACATTCTACAAGTATCCTTCAGTGATGATCTCCAGCCACCTAAGCTTGCTGATAGACAGCGAGGAGACTTCTTTAGGATCTATTGGCCTACGAGATAAGGCATCAGCAGCCCTGTTGGCCACTCCTTTCTTATAAGAAATCTTATATTGAAGGCCCATGAGTTTTAGGAATGTTTTGTGTTGAACACTTGTTGTCAACTTCTGATCACCCAAATGTATGAGACTTTTCTGATCAGTACGTATTGTAAAATTTTGATGCTATAAATAAGATCTCCACTTGTCAACTGCCATGAGTATTGCTAGGCATTCCTTTTCATATGTGGACAGAATCCGATTCGTTGGTCCAAGTGCTTTACTGAGAAATGCAATAGGGTGTTCATGTTGCATTAGCACTGCACCAATACCCTTATCACAAGCATCTGCCTCAACGGTAAATTGCTCAGAAAAATCCGATAAGGCTAAAACAGGTGCATTGATCAAAGCTTGCTTAATTGCATCAAATGATCCTTGTTCTGTTGTAGTCCAATGATAGATTGTGTGCTTCTTCAACAGAACTGTGAGGGGCCTACTAATCATGCCATAGTGCTTAATAAACTTCTTGTAATAGCCAGCTAGTTCCAGAAATCCTCTCACTTGTTTGGCATTTTTAGGAGTTGGCCATTCTTTCCCACAAATCCTCTCAACAACAATTGGAATAGTTAGGACACAAAGGAACACTTGCCTTGACAAAGAGCTTGTGTTGTTGCAACATATCGAACACATGTTGTAAATGATGAAGATGGTCTTCCAGAGATTGACTGTATATGAGAATATCATCTACAAATATGAGGACACATTTTCTCAGTAGTGGAGCGAAAATAATGTTCATTGCTTATTGGAATGTAGCAGGTGCGTTAGTAAGGCCAAAAGGCATCATTCTAAACTCAAAGTGACCATTATGAGTCTTGAAAGCAGTCTTGGCTTCATCTTGCTCAACCGACCGGATTTGGTGATAACCTGACCTCAAATCCAATTTAGTAAACCAATGAGCTCCAGCCAACTCATCAATCAACTCATCCACAATTGGCATTGGGTATTTGTTTTTGACAGTTACTGTGTTTAATTGTCTGTAGTCCACACAGAATCGCCATGATCCATCCTTTTTCTTAACCAACGAGACTGGAGAGGAGAATGGACTAGTGCTATGTTGGATGAGTCCTGACTTTAACATTTCACAGGTTAGGCACTTGGAAGTAAGGGAATCTGATGATCAAATGGTCTATGAGGTGGCAGCTCTGTTGGTTCTTGAAATAATTTGTTATTGCCTTGTATCATTTTCTGGACTTCTGGAGGTATATATCCTTCTTGAACTGTTTGGTTAACTGGACATAGTTGCAACACTTGAGCTAAAGCACCTTTTTTCACAAGTCCAGAAAATTGGGTACCTGAGATCATGGAATATTTGTTGACTGAATCCTTGATTCCCTTTAAGGTAATTCTCTTGCCTTTGTATGTGAATCTGAACTCCTTTTTTCTCCAATGTACCCACATGGGACTGAACTTATCAAGCCAATCCATTCCCATTATAATGTCATAGTATCCCAATTTGAGCACTTTCATATCTGTTGTAAAGGTATGCCCTTGGACCCACCAGTCTATGCTCTTGATCATAGAATTACATTGAAGACTTTCTCCATCAGCTATTGTCACCTTAGCAGACTCACAAGGAATGACAGTACATCCCAGTTTGTGCACCAACTTGTCACTTATGAAATTACTGGAGCCCCTGAATCCACTAGTATAAGCACTTCTTGGTTCTGAATGAGTCTTATGTAACAGCCCAAAGTTCTGTTACCGATTTAAATTAACTAAAGTTATTGTTTAGTTGGACTTTCTGAAATTTGAAAGAATTTGATTACTTTATTTGAATTTCGAAGTTTTAAAAAATAAAAAATATATAAAATTTATTAAAGTTTATGAAGTTTTATTTGAGTTTAAATTGAAAAATAAAAATTAAATTAATTTTAGAATCTTACGGAATTTTAAAAGCTTTTTCCTAAATATTTTAAAACCAAAATAATGTATTTGCAAAATTAAAAGCAAACTTTAAGTTGGAAATAATTTTATTAAGTCCAAAATAAATCTAGGTATTTCTGTGAATTTTTCTAGAATTTTTGGATTTTATTTGCTATTTTCTAAAGCCCTTTTGAATTATTAGAATTATTTAAATTGGAAAATCAATGGAAAATCCCAAAACTGTTTTGGGCCGAAACCTTCCTCCGGCCTACCTCTTTTCATGCCGCACCGGCCATTTCGGCCCACTCCACCCCAAACCCGCACCCACTTCCTCTCTTACCTCCCCGGCCCCACCGGTCACTCTCTCACCCCTTACTGCCGTGTGGGCCCCGAAGGCCTTCTCCTTCCCTGCCTCCTTCCCTACTCAGCCGAACCGACACAACCGCCATGGACGCACGTGGGAGCTCCACAACCTCCACCTTCTCCTCGTTTTTCTCCACGCCAACGTGCGCACTCGCTTCCCCTCGTTCCGCCGCCCCACTCCTCCCTTTCTCCCCTCGTCTTCACGCACGATCTCGACGGAACGCACAGCGTCTGAACCGCCGCCACGCCACGATCTCCCCCTCCGGCCGCGCCCTTGTGCTATAAAAGGGAGCACGAGGAGCCCCTCATCTCGCTCATTCTTTCCCCCTCATTCACAGTCCCTCTCTCCCTCTCAATCGACGGGAATTTGAGTTTCCTTGTGCACCGCCGCGAGGCCTTTCTTCTCCGATTCCGGCGCCGACGTCGCCTCCTCGCTGTCCCGGTGCGCGCCTCACCATTGCCGGAGACCCACCGGAGCGCCGCGCCCCCACACCGCCGATCCTCACCACCGCCGTTGCCCTCGTCGCCGCCGTTCTGTCGCGCCGAAGGCCGCGTGGTAAAGCAACACGTTCCCATCTCCTCCTCGTCGCCTTGAGCCCCTCGGCGGTGCTTTCGCCCATGGCAAGCCATAGCGTCAGCGAGCTCGACGCCAGCGCCGCCGCCGCCTTGCCGACATAAGCGCGCGCCGTGGACGCCACCTCCGCCACATGGCGCCACCTCGATGTCGGATCCAACGTGGACGACGTGGCACCAAACCCGCACCAAATCAAGACCCACCGAGCCAAAATCCGTGGGCACGGTCCATGTAGACCGTGTCTATGACACGTGGGGCCCACCTGATCGATTTAATTTAAATTCCAAAAATCTCGGGCTGATGTCGGCATTACGCGATAAACAGATTTTCTTCGGAAAAATAAATCAGAAATGCTTTTAAATTGCAGATTTAGGTTTAAACTTGTAAAATTCATATCTTTTTCATCCAAACTCCAAATTGGGTGATTCAAATTGATAAAATCTTAGAAAATTATTATCTAGCTAAATAAAATAAAATTATTTCATTTGGAGTTAGTTTAAATTGTCTTTTTGAATTTATTTGAATTTCATTTGAATTTGTCGTACTTTCGCGTATAGACTTCGACGATTCCGGAGAGTTAGATCCTTCGGAGGATTTAGAGAGTCAAGACTTCAACGAAGGCAAGTTATACCCTTGACCATATTGCTCCCAGTATTTTAAAGTTATTTAATTCAGTTTCTAAAATTATTATTGCATGCATACTTTTAATCAATTATTTTAATGCTCTATTTAAATGCTTAGTTATTCCAATACCTTGGTATGGCCAATTTGATTATTGATTGTCTTGCCCTTGTCACCATTAGCTAAATTATTATGAAAAATATTCACATGCTTAGCAAATGCTTAGACCATGATTTGATTTTGGGAGGATTTAGCCAAACCATTACAAATTTGTTTAAAATTAAATCTATGGTATTGTTTTACCATAGAGAGTTTATAAAGGTGGTTTACGCAAATAAAATCAAAAATGGTTTGGACTTGGTAAAGCGGATGAATGGTGGGTGCAGGTTTATGCACGGGTTTAATCTGGTTAGGATTAAAGCCCAGGGTTTGTTTTGAAAGACGCCCAAGTCAATTAAGGACCGGCCTTTGAGCGTTCCTTTGCTATGCCTTACCGTACCACCACATATCCTGTATGGGCAGGACCTGGCTTAATAATTTGGGATACCTCATAGATATTCGTGCCATGTTGTATGTGTGGGTGTTGGTTAGACAGTAGTTCCACCTGGCGCAAGAGGGGGCTCCCGGAGGATGGTTAGTCCAATGGAAGCGAAACCTTAGCGGGCATGAGTACTTTGAGGTAGATCGTTGTAACTGCCTTGTGATAATTGCTTTGTCACACACCTTAGGAAGCGTGGATTGGCCGACTCAAAGAGCAAATTATCTCGTGTGGGTAAAGCTGTACAAACTCTGCAGAGTAGAAAACTATTCGAATAGCCGCGTCTGCGGTCATGGACATGCTAGCAAAGCCACTCCGAGTTAGACTTGTTTTTGGTTTCAAAATGGTTTCAACAGATGATTTTGGATGGATAATCCTTGTGGGAAAATTGGGTGGTTAGCCATGTGATAGGAGGGTATCCTTCACCATTCAAATATGGAGGTTATCCACACTATAAAATTGTTATTTAAAATCTAATTTTAGGTAAAGTATAAAAATGGCCTTGGAAATTAATATGATTATTTAAAATTGAAAATGTTGCTTTATGCAAATAAACCCCGCCAATACCCTTGTTTACCTTATGCATGCATCAATCATTACTTGGCCAGGTGTAACTTGCGAGCACGATAGTAGTGCTCATTCTTCTGAATATCTTTATTTAGGTGAAGACTACTATCGGGGCGGTGAGGACAGAGACACCTAGGCTCGCCCAGGCGATTACTGTGGCGGATCGTTCGGCCTACTACTCTTTTTTTACTTCATTGTGTTATTTAATCTTTTATTTGGCTTCATGCCCAATTGTATTAAACTCTTATTTACTATTATTGCAATGCGAGATATGTTTATGTTATCATTTTTGTAACTGTGTACACCGGAAATCCAGGACTGGTGTATGAACACAGAGGGTTCGGGATCTTTCGTTCCCGGGTCCGACATCCTAGTAGCCGAATGGTTTTCCTGCCTTGAACACCTGCCACAACATAGTAGGACAGACTCATCATAAGCTCTTCACTACTGTCACTCTTCTGGTCACTGTCCACATCTAAATGGTAATGAAGTTGCAGGACTTCAAGAAATTCTTCCATGACATGAAGTTGTATTGCCTTTGGGCATTTGTGGCCAGGCCCAAATTTTGGCCAGGCCCAAATTTTTCACCACGCTTGAAACATTCTCCACATGCCTTGTGCAGAGCCTTCAATGATTCATATCTATCTTCCTATTTTGATTTATCTTCAAGCTTGTTCTTCTTGTCAGGTTCAGGCCCAAGAATTCCTTTGCTTTGGTAATCTGGCTTGAATGGCTGTCGATAATGGTCTTTCATATGATTTTTATATCTACTTGGAATTGACCTCTTCTGCAATTCTTCTAACATCTCCTCCTGCGTTGGAGCCAATGATAGAGCCAGATCAACAGTTCTAGGTTTGTGTAATTTGATTGTTGTCCTAATCTCACATTTAAGACCCCCTACAAACTTAGTTATAAAAAATGTTTCATCGTAAGAATTGTTGTGAATAAGAACTCTATGCACATCTCCTCAAACTTACAATAGTATTCAGAAACTGTATCAGTTTGCCTAATGATATCTAATTCCTCTAGATGTTGTTGATACTTATCTCTACCAAACTTGGCATGCACTGCTACACATAATTCAGCCCAACATTCAACATTATGCATTGCTTCATAAGTCTGCAACCATAATGCAGCGTTTCCAGTGAAATGCAAAGTAGCAAAACTAGCCCAGGTATCTATAGGAACTGCATACATGTGAAAATATTTCTCACAACTGGTTTCCCACCATTTTGGATTATCCCCATTGAATTTAGGGAGATCCGTCTTGGGCATCCTTGCCCCCTCATGACCATATTTGCTAACACCCCCATGCGCCCCCTTCCCAACTGGTTCACCAAACAGCAAAGGAGAGTTGAGGTATGATGACTCACCCTTGACCAGGGTGTGCACGAGAGCGGTGAATGCTCCGGCGGTGGCACCCTAGTGATGTTCTTCAACACGGTGCCCACTGGGCCGCGGCATCTCGATTGGCAACTGCAATGGCGGTGGTGGTGTGATGGGTGGCGTTGTGTCTAAGGTAGCAACCTGAGCACTCACTGATTCCACCGATTGTCGCAACGCCTCCATCCCTGTTGCTCACGGTCGGCATCCAAACCACTAACCCCTTCATAGTTCCCAATATGTCGTTGATGCTGGTAGTTACGGCTGTCACTTGCGCCTTCATGGCTTTCGCCTCTTCCTCCGCTGAATCCATTCTCTGGGTCAGATTCGGGCATTTGGCTGCTTCTTCTTCGCCAGATTCTATCGCATAAGGCTCTGATACCAATATGTTACGAACCTCAACCAATTTCGGCGTCGTGCCGCGGCAATCAGAATTGGATTAACCGAAATCAGTGTCACAGCAGAGGGAATTGGATAGAGCAGTAGCCAGGGAAGGATACAGAAGTAGATGGGGAAAGTAGGTATTACTTGTTTCTCTATGGATACCCCTCCTATCCAGCTACAGATGCTTATAAAGTCTTTACAATTCACTCTAAGGTATAAATGGGCTGCCCCCTAGACCACGACCCAGACGGCCCACTGCCAAGATACGACCAACCCACCGTCAGTCTTCTTCAGGGCTTCTTTCCTCTGTTTCCTCTGCCTCACAGGTCGTGACACTCCTCCTGCCTCTTGTGCCTCCAGGCAGTAAGACACGAGTATAAGATTTACACCACAGTCTAAAACGGCAGGACCCGATGCTTCACGTCGCAGTGGTCAGTGGATCGATTAGACAAGAAAGCATACAGCATAAAAGTACCCATCTTCTGTACGAGAAATCGTTAGTCTCGTTATGGATGTACTGCGGTGGCTCTATGCGCCCTTCCTCCTACAAGCGAAGCAAGTCGATGAATTCAGTATACGGATCACAAAACCACTACAAACGCGTTCACATTGGAACCAAGAAATGGTTTTTCAGAAGCAGGAAAAATACCATCTGCAATGCTAGTTCTTGGACGGTGGAACAACAAGATCTTTCCTCCTCTACTATTGATCTGGACGATCTTGGTTCTTGGTACGCTCTAGTCCCGCTTCTCCCTAATTCTTGAATCCCCTCAGATTCCTGTACCGGCCACGATTCTACTATGGCTCGCATGTTTTTCTTACAATAGTCAGTCCACCACCGTGGCATGCTAATTGCAGCCTCAATATACTCGTAGCCGGTGCAGTTCCAATCGAGCAGTCCAACTGCCTGCTTTTAGCCCATACGCAACGGCAGAAATGGGTCAGAAAGACTCGGCGTTTCATCCATATGATATGATGCCTTCCTCTAAAAAAAATTAAAATACAAAGCAAAAGCTATATGATGCCTTTGAGAAGAATGCACTCGAGGTTTCATGTTATTACGAAGTAACCCTTTTAGTATTGCGTGGGAACCCTTTAGTTTTTAGTTATCACAAGACAGCTCTTGCTGCTTTTCCAGGATAACTCTCTAAGTCGTAGGTAATTGCGGAGTAGTTCTGGCCATTTTGCCAAGAGGATATCCAACGCTTCAATAATTACGAAATAATCGTCTCTCGTTGCTGTGCGGCTGCTAGGCTCGTTCATTTTGCAACTCGATTGAGGGCCAGAGGAATGGGGCTGCGGACTAGGGGGCAAATTTAAGAGAAAATTTGTTCGTGCAGGGTTTTTCGCAAGAATGGCTGCGGACTTGGGGGCGAATTTAAGATGAAAATTGTTCACGTGGTTTTTTTTTCGTAAGAATAGTGTCGACAATCGAGTCACCGATCTTATAAAATAAAATAGAGGAAAATGGCACAGATTTCTTGGGAGAGAATGGTACTGCTCTTTACTGATATGAACTGGATTTTACAGGGGGTGTCTACGACCCGGCGGTGGACTAATCCTAACTACACTGAAAGTGATGCTTGCAATGCCATCTAATCAGACTTAAACCGTGATCTAATGCTGACTGCGCCGCTCTCATCTAATGCCCTGTGATCCTCCTGCGCTCCATCCTTAAATAACTTCCGAAGAGATGGCAGTTACTTCTGGAGAAGACATCCCTTGTGAAGCATCGCGACTGGTCGGAGCGAGGCGATGGTTGATAAAGTATCAACCGCTCTGCGGTTGAGTGTCTGTGAGACACTCAACCGTATGGTTGTTGTTTGTCAGTGTCTTAGGATTATATAACGTCGCGTGGTATGGAATATACAACACGTGTTCCATTCATCACACGGTAAAGAATATACTTAGAATCAGATCCAGATATCAGTTCATAACTCCTGCGAGCAGCTACCTGGTCGGAGACTAGGTACAAGACCTTGTCCCACCAGGGTACTCATCATGCAACCTCTGGAATCCTTACGACCAGTGAGGTCGTTAGTCTTAGGGGTTACGACCATGAAGATGTATGGTCTTTTATTATGTATTAAAATAATACATAAAGATTTTAATCCTAGTCAGCTAGCCCCCAAACTTTAAATGAATAGGTTGTGTGAACACTTTCTTCCGACGAAGTCGTATCGGGTAGACCCTCATTTAATGTCGTGACATACGAAGTGGTCTGTATTCATTTTAAAGTTGAGAACCTGCCTTGGGAACCAAAGAGTTTTTCTGTCCGTTGGACAAAAAGGTTTTGTCCGTTGGACTTTAGATAACTCCCGATTGCAGTTAAAAATCTGAAGCTATAAAATCCCTATTGCTGGGCTTTAGGGTTTTCACGCTTCCAGATTTTCCCTCAATCCTCTTCAGTTTCTCGCTAAGAATTCTTTCCAATCTTCGCTTTCTTTTCGACCAAAAGCTTCCTCCGATCTCTATTCACCTCCTCGCAAGATCTCACCATGTCAAACTTGATCACCAAGTGGGTGGCTTTAGATTTGAGCGAGAGGAAGCTTGAGTCGTTGGAAGGAATCAGAATGCTCCCGAACAAGAACTTGATCAAGTGGAGGTCGGCGGTCAGAGAGCACTTTCCGAGCCGTGAGGAAGGGGAAATCCATATTTTCCTCGCCTACATCTAGTGCGGGCTAAGGCTGCCGGCGCACATATTCCTCTTCCGAGTTCTGGAGTACTACGGGGTAGAGTTGGTGAATTTGGCTCCGAACTCCATTGCCAACATCAGCATTTTCGCCTATCTGTGTGAGGAGTACCTGGGAATGCGACCAAATTTGAAGCTCTTTAGGTATTTTTACTGGATGGCAAGGTTAGGAAGATCCACTGTGGGTCCTGAAGAATGCACGCTACGCCTTCACGACGGGAAGGCCGATGAGTACATTCCAATGTACTCGAAATCCTCGTGGTCATCATGGAAAAAGAACTGGTTTTACATGACGGTCACGAAAGACGACAGCCTCTACTTCACCGGACATAGGGCGAACGAGAATCCAAAGTGGAGGGGAACCGTGGAGAAGACAGGGATGGTCGGAAGATGTGTGGAGGCTATTCAAAACCTTAGGACAAAGGGCTTGAATTCTTGGCACGTGGTGAGGGATTTCACCATGCGCCGAATTAGTCCTCTAAAGCTCTAAGACCATTCCCTACTCTGGTACATTGGTCGGGATGAAGCAATCAAGGACTCAAGGGATGGTAAGTCTTTGAAGAAGCTCCGACCAGTATAATTTATAAGTAGATTATCATATAACCTTAAAATCTCTTCTGTCTTTTTTGAAGTCCTTTCTCCTGACGAGGTCAGAGAACGGATCAAAATGATCTGTGCTGGGGAGCCTGACGAGAAGGCTGCATTTCCCGGTATCTTGGTGATAGTCTCTGATGAAGAGAGACTGAGGAGACTTAAGGTAGATAATCAATTTTCCTTTACGTTATATATATATATATATATATATATATATATATATATATATATATATATATATATATCCTTCGATCAGTTATTGATTTTGCTCTAACGTGTAGGCGGTTGGACTGAAGGTTATACAATCCGGTGAGGATCGTAATCCTACTGTGCATCTGACTGATTCCTGCCCAGAGGCCGTGGAAGAAGATGATCTTCGCGAGGTAAAAGAGCATTTTGAAGAAGATATATATTTAGATGGAAAATTTCATCACCTAATCAAATTTGATATCTGATTTAGGTAGGAAAGATGGAACGCCCGTAGAGCAAAGCTGCGGAAGTTGTTGACCCTAGGGTGGTCGTTCCCGACCAGACAGTTGTTACCGAAGCAACTGCTCTGGAGGTCGACGAAACCACACCTTCCGACCCGATAGTTAGGGACGCTATCCTCGACCAGCTGGTCGAGAATATCGCTCACAACCTCATGTTGGAGGATGTGGGTGGTCCAACCAACCCTGCTGGTTTAGAACCGATGAAATTGGTTGAGAAGAAAAGAAAAGCGAGCGCTACGGAATTTAATCCAGCGCGTTTCAAGGTCAAGACCAAAAAATCGACTAGGTATATACAAACGAAATAGTCATATGAGTGCATACCTTTAAAAGTCTTTGACGATTCAATTTTTGTGCTTACTTTCTTATTTTTGTACAGATCTTCTGGTGTCTCGGTGGTCTCCGACCAGAACATTCCTAAGGATCAAGCAATCGAGGAAGTCCTCGTCCAAAACACTTCTCAGGCTAAAGTTCCTGAGGACAAAGTGGTCGAGGAAGCCCCCGAGCAAGCATCGGTGCCAGTGCTTGTTCAGGATCTAGTAGTGATTCTAACTCCGTCTGCGGAGGTAGACGTCCCTGAAGGCCCTCAACAGGTTCCGACCCCTATTGGTAATTCTTCTCAATCTAACAAGTTCCCTTTTTGCCCTCGATTTATCGAGGATAACACTACTACAGGAAGGCACATCACAAACGGTTCGGAACCGTCATCACAGACGGTTTCCGAACCGTCTATATTTGTTGGTCTATGATAACAGGCAGTTATCACAGAGGGTTCAAAACCGTCTGTGATATAGACTATCACAGACGGTTTTTTGTTAAAACCGTCTGTGAAAGCATAGTATCACACACGGTTCTCACTAAAACGAAATGCGTGATACGCGAATATCCTGAGCGGTTCTCAATAAAAACCGCGTGATATTGGCGTATCCGACGGTTTTAGTATAAACCGTCTGTGATACTATGCCTTCACATACGGTTTTAACAAAAAAAACCGTCTGTGATAGTTCTCACTCCTGACTACATTTTTGCTTTTTTTTTTTGGCTAGCCTCAGGAATTGCTAGCCATGCCCTCTGAAAACAAGCATACACAAAAATAGATTCATCAGAGATAATCAATTGTTGACAACTCAAAGTGATCATTACTCAAAAGAAATTACAAAAGATCACATTTGTTCAAGTATTGTCGCTATAGTTACAACTGGATTACAATTGAGTCAATTGTTTGCGTTGAGAGGTGTCGGCGGGGTGATGCTTTGGGTCGGCGACGGAGTGAAACTCTCCGTCGTCGTTAATGATTTCTGACTTGATAAAGGTGCAGAGCTTCGCTCGAATGTCCTTGATCTCTTCCGCAATGGGTCCATCTAATTGTATATCCAAGGCCTGTCGCTAGCAAGAGTAAAGTGGTAAGCTATATATATTTAAATTTATAATTAGGAAATAATTATTTTGAGATTGACAAACCTTGGGATCCTTCTTCCTAGCTCTAAGGATTAGCTGCATATGATAGCAAATGTAGATTGCACATAACTCATCATCTTTTTGCTGGCGGCACTGCAAAAATAGAATTACATATATAGGTATAGTCAGTTCGAGACACGTTATTATGAAGTATGATATAGGATTATCGTGTTGTAGCATGTACTGGAAAATCCATCCTGTATGTTAGTTGGGCGCTCTTTCCATCGTATATTCCTTTGTTGGCAACATAATCGATGAATGACCTACATGATTCCAAAAAGTTATCCTCGGCCATTTCAAACGAATGAAGACTACAATAGAGTTATGTATGGAGGAAATGAGCATACCTCTCGAGTACTCCTTTTAGAACGCTGAAGTCGTGCTTGTTACGGATTAGGGAATCAAGGTATATCACATGGTTCCTCTTGGGTATAATAACTAAAAGGATCCAGTGGTACCTACTCATGTATGTCGCTATAGTCATTAAACCTAAGTTCGTGCTGCGTATAAAGTACAACTGAAATTTGTATAGCAAGTAGTGACACTTACCCCCTGGTTGTAGGGCACCACTATGTACTTCATGTTCTTCTGACGAAGCAATGACCTCGTTATGTATTTCTCGACGAAGGACGAGTCTGCTTGGATAGTTTGCAACGATACCACATGTGGGTCGAGGAAACCCACCGGTTCTTTCCATTCCGGACATTTTTCATCATGTATCTATACATAAGCAATGAGTTGTGATATTTATCGGTATTACATGAATGTAGAACTTGATTATGCGCACTTACGATTGTCCAACATCGTAGAAGCGGCGTCGAGGCCAACGAGGTTGAATAGGTCATATAAGTCGTTAAAGCCCACGACGAAGTACCTCGTCCGTTGAAGAAATGCTTCTCCTCGTGTCGGCGGTGATTCCAATATCGCACCCTTCTTTTGGGTCTTCTCCAAGTACCGGTCATGCAAAGCGACAAGCATATCCGGCGTGCATTATCTGCGTCGAACTGCGGTTTTCCGATGATGTAGTTCCGGATATCGCGGACTTCCGGACTTGGGAGGCGCTTATGCGTTCGTCGATTCGATTTGGCCTTAGTGATTGGCGGTGTCTTCTGTGAGGCGGTCGGGGAACCGATCTGGCGGCACGCTTTTGTTGTTCCTTGGCGTCTTCTCCACGGGGCGAAGAGGTGACCTTCGAGGCGAAACATGAGGTGGAGTCATCGAGGGTCCGTTGGAGAGGAATGGTCATGTCGGATCGCGGCTTCTTTGGGTCGAGGCGATGTCCTTCTTGGGCCTTTGGATAAAAGAGTGGGCGGCATCCCTAGTGTTACGATCTCTTTGCTCGGGCAAATCTCGGTAGGACTGACCATGAAATGGTCATGTACATTGTCCACCTCGACCCTGGCGTAACCCTGCGCCAGCTGGGCACCATGCTGCACCGCCCCTTCCTAGTATGGATACACCATCCCTTGCGCAGCGTCAATAGAAATGGACCCGACTATCCTCACTTGGAGCTTGCAGCGCATCGGCTCCTACAAAACGATACGCAATTAGCTAAGGCGTCCTATAGGTCTATCTTTGGTGCATTCCATAGATGTACATTACCTT
Organism: Phyllostachys edulis; assembly: GCA_036346405.1. NCBI lineage: Eukaryota > Viridiplantae > Streptophyta > Magnoliopsida > Poales > Poaceae > Phyllostachys > Phyllostachys edulis. The sequence goes on along the minus strand of CM070553.1, from coordinate 7,390,275 downwards.
GATGTGGTCTATCGGTAATTGGACGTTGTCATGTTCAGAATTATGCGTGGACACGACGCTACTCCGATGTCGAGCAGGACTGGCTCTCAAATTAACAGGGGCGGCTTGCGACTACCTCAGGAGTTGATTTAGTTGATCCTGCAATGCTGCTATCTTTCCTTCAAATTTTTCAGACATCATCTGTACCAACTAGTCATCGTGGTCGGCCTTGGATCTCTTCCTACTCCTATACGTGCAGTAGTCGTCCGCGAATCCATGACTCCAAGGTACGTTAACCCCAAGGCCTCGTGTGCGACCCAGGTGCTCCTTGTTTCCCAGGGCCATAGATAGTATATCCTTCTCCCTGTCTACTTGGAAGGAGCCTTGGGAAGCTTGGGCAGTCAAGTCACGTTGCAAGAGGTCATCATGTTATTATAGACACTATGAAGTTATGGACTTATTAACAACTAGGTAGTTCGACATATTTACCACACGTTGGGACACTTCTGAGTGCCGGGTTTGTGAAAGAGATCTTGCCGAAGGCGAGACTTTTGCCCTCGCTTTAACCCGGCTTAGGAAGCGGTTCGTGATATCGTGAAATGGCCCGATGGCGTTCTCCTCCTCCGCTGCCCATTTCTCGTATTTACCCGCGTACCCAGCGGTGCCGAGTCTGTGCGGGTGAGTGTTTCGTGTCTGCAGAGCTTTGTGCGCCGCACTTTGCTCCTTAAATTCGGCCGTCGTTTTCATAGCAACAAAGGTGTCCCATGCTTCCCGCGTCAAGAATATATACTTCGCGAAGGGCGTCTGACCCGTGTTCACGTACTGCGTGACAAGAATGCTCTTGAAGGTCCTCCACGATTTAACCATCGTGAGCATCGCCGTCCATCGCACGCATGCCACGTCTGCTTCTAGAATAGTGAACTTCTCTGAAAGTTCTGTCCACAGCGCGCCTTTCGCATCTTTCGTGAGGTCCTTCCACCTTGGTGTGGTGATGGGGACCCATTCTCTTCCAAGTATCCCGCAGATGGTCCGGAATCTCACCGATGATCTCTTGGGACTCAGAGGGACCCCAAAGTCACTAACCTCTGTGATGACCAGTCGGCCCGCATGCATTTTCGATTGTCCTCTGCCATCTCGCTTAGTGTCATTATAAATCGACGGTGACGGACCTCGTCAAGCACCTCTTCCATCTGCGGTGTCGGTGACGGCGGCCTCGTCGGCGCCTCTTCCATCTGTAGCGTCAGTGACGGCGGCGAAGACGGTGCCTCTGCCATCTCGTTTACTTGCTATCTATATAAGTTACATATGCAATAAAATGGATTGCAAGTGTCCCAAATTAACATATACATTTAAACTTAACAATATGCTCAACATGTGCAATATTAGCAAATAATCATAATTAATTCCAGCATAAATATGAAACAATTAAGCATTAATCCAACGACATTTAAATTTAAAACAAAATAGAATCAAGTAAAACGATTGACGAAGGAAATGCTAAGCAAAGGTTTAATCCTCTAGGGCTCGCCGCCTCCCTACTCCTATTCTAATACTCCTAACACGCCTTAATCCACCAGCTTCTCTTGTGATGTTTGTATAGATAGAAACTAGTGATACAAATCTTTTGCTCGAGCCTATCTTTGCCTGAGCCTACTTCATCGAGCCCGACACACTGGAGTGTACCATTTGCTTCGTGCCGTGGAGGATTGGCATGAAGCACAGGTACACTCAAGTGTGTCAGGATCGACGAAGAAAATACTAAGCAAAGGTTTAATGCTTCATGTACAGAAGACTAGCCTTTAATGAAGACATAGAAACAAAATAGAATCAAGTTAAACTTTCTTTTTGGATTGTTGAAAAAAATGCAGTTTTAGCAAAATTTCAGAATTAATCCCAACAAAATTAATTAGCATTAAAGTATAATTCCTAAAGAATTTAACACTCCTTAATCCACCAGCTTCTCTAAGGAAATGCAAAGGAATCAAAGACGGTTCTTAATAAGAACCGTTTGTGATACGAATCTTTTGCATAGATACAACCCGAGCCCATCTTTGCCCGAGCCTACTTCATCGAGCCCGACACACTGGAGTGTACAATTTGTTTTATGCCGTGAAGGATTGGCATAAAACAAAGGTACACTCAAGTGTGTCAGGATCGATGAAGGAAATGCTAAGCAAAGGTACACTAGCCTTTAATGAAGACACAGAAACAAAATAGAATCAAGTAAAACTTTCTTTCTGGATTAAACTCTCAGCCAATAAAAGGTCTAGATATTAACAGTGCACAGACACTATTCCAACATATTGATTGATGATATTATGTGCTCTCAGAAGGAGAGTAGCTAAAGAACAAGTCTTTGCCATCTCAATCCTATTGTCTATACTCTTCATTAAATGAATATGATAATATAAATTCAAACTATGAGCTCTAAACAATACTTTGCTTAATTGTCAAATGATCTCAACTGTTAACGAAAACAGATTAAACTTCCAGTCAAATAGAGGAGGCCGACGCGGGGAGGAGGGAGGTGCAGGGGAGGAGGCCGACATGGGGAGGAGGATGGCGTGGGGAGAAGGCCGGTGCAGAGGGAGGAGGCCGACACGGGGAGGAGGACGGCGTAGTGTCGTCGAGGTTGGGGGCGCCAAGGTCGGGGGCGGCGCCGACCTCGGCTGAAAGTGCTCTACTTTCTGAAGGAGAGGAGCGTGCTCAATCTCAGGAAGAAGTACAGAGGTTGACTATAGAGATCAGGATGGCAAATGAAAAGTTGAATGAGCTCATATAGACGGTTCAGGAACATGAAGACACAGGTTCAGTGATAAAGCCGATTGGCTGACATAACAGTATCCACTTGAAATGCTAGAGATCAAATGAACGGAAGAATCGAATAACTAGCTTTCAGCGAAAGTAACCAATTAACGATACATCATATTGTGAAGTAGCAAGTAATACAATAGAGCTCAAGTATGAACTAACTATCACATTCAATCTCAAGATAAAGGCGAGTTCATCACGAGCATGTCAACAAAGTCCACCGATCAATTTGCAATATCTTGATACTAGATTGAAATCGAACTAATACTGAGATCAAGGTATCAACTAGCACTACAAATATATATATATATATATATATATATATATATATATATATATATATATATATATATGCAAAGATCAACTGAACTGCCATAGAGGAGCATGGCGTGGGGAGAAGGCCGGTGCAGAGGGAGGAGGCCGACACGGGGAGGAGGATGGCGCGGGGAGGAGGCCGGTGCAGAGGCAGGACGTCGACAGGGGAGGAGGACGGTGCAGCGTCATCGATGTCGGGGGCGGCGGCGTCGAGGTCGGAGGCGGCGACGTCAGGGCTTACGGCCGGGGAGGTGAACGGGGGTGTCGAGGTCGGGGGCGCCAAAGTCGGCAGCGGCGGCACAGAGGTCGAAGGCGCCGAGGTCAGGGGTGCCAAGGTCGGGGGCGGTGGCGCCGAGGTCGTAGTCGATGGTGAACGGGCGAGCCCTAAACCCTAGAGGAGGCGAACGAGCGCGCGAGAGCTTAAGGGGCGCGGGAGAGGAAGTGACAAGTGAGAGCAAAACCCTAGCGGTTCCCGCGTTATAAAAAGTATATCACAAATGGTTCTATTAAAGAATCATCTGTGATAAGGCTATCACAGACGGTTCTCTAATAGAACCGTCTGTGATACGTTCCATATCACAGACGGTTGTCTTAGGAAACCGTCTGTGATATCCTTATCACAGATGGTTCTATTAGAAAACCGTCTGTGATATATCACAGACGGTTCTAGTATCAAACCATCTGTGATATGGAACGTATCACAGACGATTTTGAAATAGAACCGTCTATGATTCCTTATCACAGACGGTTCTATTATGGAACCGTCTGTGATACCTGGTGAGAAATGAACAACAAGTCTCTTCATTTTCCCGCGTGTGTCTCTTCGTCTCACGATCACACAGCTTCGTCTCTTCATTTTCCAACGTCGCTACATCTCCCCAAATATCTCTTTGTCTCCCGCTCCGGCTTTAGAACTTGTTCTATAAATAGACGTCCCCTTCTACAATGTATTTCACACAACCTCTTGTTATTCACGTTTAATCTTGCCACGGAACTTTGAAATGTATTATTACAAATGTATAGGTGAGAAAGATCCTTCATGACTGGCTATCAATATCAAAGATGACAAGTCCATAACACATCAACACATGACAATTTCACGTTGACATCAAAATATATGAGAGATTACAAGTCCATAACACATGATGTTATGGAATAAATTAATTACATTGGAGTAAATTCTTAATTAAGATATAGGCCTTCGTGATGATCGACGTGCATATAGCTAGCTTCCTCACTGGGTTCTTCCTCGAGCCTAATGCCGTTTCCGAAAGGAGGCAACTCGTCAAATTGATTGTATTCTTCCTCGTCCACTACATTCTCAACTCCGACAATCCTCCTTTTTCCATGAAGAACTACGTGGCGCTTCTTATTTGCCGGGTCGGTTACATAGAAGACTTGAACAACTTGGTTGCTTGAGACGAATGGTTCGTCTTTGTATCCGACACGTTCGAGGTCCACGGTAGTGACACCGTGCTTGTCGACCTTCACTGTGGGAGATGGACCAACGACACGAAATAGGGGATCTTGAAAAGCACGAGTCGAGCTCCCATATCTCCTCTATTTGCCCATAGTAGGAGCTCCTTATCCCATCGATCTTGAATGCATCTATCACGGACACCGCTGTTTACGGATCATGCTCTTCCTATCCTGAGCTGCCGTATAAAATGTGTACCCATTTATGTCGTATCCTTGCCATACGACAATTATAAATTGTGGCCCTCGTGCCAACCATAGCAGCGTATCATCACTTGATGACCTCCCAGTGATTCGCACCTTTAACCATTCGTTGAACCGCGGTTGTGCTCTCTCGTGATCCAAACCTCCGGCCGGTGCGGATTACATTGGCGCACCATGTCTTTGTGCTCGTCAATGTACGGGGACACTTGGGTCATGTGTTGCAAGACCATGAAATGGGCTTGAGCGCACGTATCCAGATCGGGAGTTATTGATTTCCTTCTGATGGTCCCGATACCATCCGGTCTCCCCTCATGGCGAGATAGAGGCACACCTATCGGTTCCACGAGCCATGTAGTCGACGCAGAACTCAATGACCTCTTCGGTTGCATAACCTTCGATGATCTTGCCCTCGGTCGAGATCGATTCGTCACGTAGGACTTGAGAATTCCCATGTACCTCTCGAGCGGGTACATATGGCGAAGAACACAGGGCCACATATCTTTATCTCTCTCACAAGGTGAACAATGAGATGGACCATGATATCGAAAAATGGCGGAGGAAATACATCTCAAGATGACATAGAGTGGTCACCACCTCGGCCTGCAGAGCATCTAGTCCTTAGGGATCAATGATCTTCTGAGCAATTGAGTTGAAAAAATAACACAACCTCAAGATTGCCACTCGGACCTTGTTTGGCAAGATACTTCTAATTGCAACAGGAAGCATTTGTGTCATCAGCACATGACAATCATGAGACTTCATACCAATTAATTTCAAATCTTGCATAGAAACAAGGTTCTTAATGTTAGCGGAGTAACGGATGGGACTTTCACTCCATGCAAGCTCAGCACGATTCATTTCTCTCGGCCTTAGATAGAGTGTAGCAATTTGGGGAAAATACGTTCGTCTCAGTCGGTCTCTTAGGTGCTAACTCGGTCCTTATGTTCATATCAACCAATTCACGCCGATGCGTTAACACCATCCTTTGTTTTGCCACTAATGTTCAAAGAAGAGACCAATCAAGCTATCACATACATTCTTCTCTCGTGCATGGCGTCGATGCAAATGGCGAACTTCTAAGTGCTCCCAATAAGGCAAGTCCCAAAAATTGACCGCTTCTTCCGGATGTTCTTCTCACGGGTTCTTAATTTACGCCCTTCCCAAGCACAACATTGATATCCTTAACCATATCATAGACCTCTTTCCTCTAAAAGCCCTTGGAGCTGAATCGTTCTCCTTTTTTTCCGTCAATTGTTTTTCATCTTGCGGTATGGGTGACTCTGAGGAAGGAACCTACGGTGGCCTTATATATACGCTTTTCGTTGTTTGTTGACCATACACTCTCCGTAGTATCTAAGCAGTGCGGACAGGCTTTGGCTCCTTTTGTACTGAAGCCCTACAGGTTACCAATGGTAGGAAAATCATTGATGGTGCAGAACAACATGACGCGTAAAGTGAAGTTCTCTCGTTTGTACGCATCCCACACCTGTACCCCTTCGTTCCACAGTGTCACAAGATCTTCCAGCAATGGTGCTAGGTACACATCAATATCATTCCCAAGTTGCTTTGGCCCTTGGATAAGTAGTGACATCAAAATGTACTTCCGCTTGATACACAGCCAAGGAGGAAGATTATACATACAGAGATTCACGGGCCAGGTGCTATGTCGGCTGCTCATGTTACCAAAAGGATTCATTCCATCCGTACTCAACCCTAACCTTATGTTCCTCGGTTCCGCACTGAACTCTTCGAAGCTCCGATCGAAGTTTCTCCACTGGGCAGAATCAGCAAGGTGTCTTAGCTTTCCATCTCTCTTACGCTCCTCTGAGTGCCAACGCAGCAATCTTGCCTCCTTTAGGTTTGCAAATAAACGCTTCAAACGTGGGATCAAAGGCAGATACCACAACATCTTAGCAAGAGGTCCTTGCTTCACCTTAGTAGTATTATGACGCTTGTATCGGGATGCTTTGCACACAGGACATACATGCATGTCTGCATACTCTTTACGGTAGAGGATACAATCGTTCGGACATGCATGTATTCTTTCTACTTCCATTCCCAATGGACAAATAACCTTCTTTGCTTGATAGGTGGTGCTGGGCAACACGTTTCCCTCCGGAAGGATGTTCGCTAGGAGACCTAATAACGCCGTGAAACTCTTATCGGACCAACCATTGCTTGCCTTTAATTTCAGCAGTTCAAGCACGGTTGACAACCTTGTGTATTCGGCTTGCGTACCAGGAACAAAGGTCTCACTGAGTCCTCCCTTAAGCCCTCGAATTTACAAAACTCTCTCTCACTGTAGTTCTCTTCTGCATCGCGTAGCATCTGATCCAGATTGTCATCGTGCCACCTATCCTCATCAAAAGCACAGTCCACATTCGGCAAATCGTTGACTTCCTCGGCGATGTCGTCATTATTAACTTCTGGTATAATTTGCTCTTCACCATGACTGGTCCAACATGTATACCCTTTTTTGAAACCCCTTCGAATCAAGTGCGCTTCGATCTGCGCCGTGTTGTTAAACATCTTTAGATTACCGCAATCAATGTATGGACAGTACATAAAATTTATCCCCTTCTTCAACATATCCTGCTCAGCGGCTCTTCTAAAAGAAACCACGCCATTAATGTACTCTTGACTCACACGGTTCACACCGTACATCCAGTTTCGATCCATCTACACTACGCATGTAACAAATTAGTGTCAAATTGATTAACAATTAATTTATAGCAAACATGAATTTAAATATGCAAGTGAAGCTTCATAACGAAGTTTTCTTTCTTACTTTAGGCATCTGATATGCCTCCAGGAAGAGAGAATTGTACCAACTCCAAATTTCAACATTTTCCCAAAACATCTAGTCATAGATAACTATTGCATACGACAAACATCTAAGACCATACCAAATAGGACTAGAGTACTAAGCATCTAATCCTCAATTAGCTACAATGTAAGGTAGAAGACAGGACGTTTCACATGACAAAAGAACGGCCCTATTTGAATCCCATCTACCTGAATTTATAGTGATATGTTGATATTACTTTAGACTAATTAATTTGACCTACACAAGGGTTGTTATTTGCCTACAAAACCACATATATCTTTTCATAGACATTATAAAGAAAATAATCATATGCAATCACCTAGTGGTACTGCATATCAAATTTCATCACCAAGTATAATGGCAATAACATATGGCGCTTATTTAGTATTTTGATGCTATGCCTCAAAATTCTAAACAAAGACTGAGCAAATCCAAGTTGGAATTTTTTGTGCCAATAATCTTCAACCGCACCTCACTATCTTTTTGAATTTTCACCTGAGTCGGACAAACAAGAAGCTCCCAGTTAGAGCAAAAAGGAACAGATTGGAGGAGCTAGGGCAGGGAAGTGGTGGCGCATGGGAGACGAGAGCAGATATAAGTGGAGCCAGCGGCAGGGTTGCTCCAGAGCGGTAGAGGCAGTGACAGAGGCAGCGGTAGTGCGGCAGTGGACACAGGGCCTCCAGAGCGGCAGTGCGACAGAGGGATGTATCGGGCGCAATTTATATGATGCCAGGATATCACAGACGGTTCTTAATTAGAACCGTCTGTGATAACTAATTATCACAGATGGTTCTCATTAAGAACCGTCATGCACCTATCCTGAGCGGTTCTCGAGAACCGCTCAGGATAGTATACGACGGTTCTCACCGAGAAGCGCTCGTGATTTCTGAATCATCATAGACGGTTTGTTAATAGAACCGTCTGTGATAATTCACAGACGGTTCTATTAATGAACCGTCTGTGATAGGCTGGTAGCGCCAAACGCAGGTCCGGACAGACCCAACACAGACGGTTCCAAAGGAACCGTCTGTGATGGGGCGTCTACTATAGCCTGTTTTGTCGGAGGACTGACCCAGCGAATAAAGCTCCTGGAGCAGAAACACTCCGAATTAGAAAGTAAGGACTTTCTTCTTAACTTTTCTTCTTCTTCAATACTTTGTTCTTCTTCTGTTAATCAATTATTCCCCCTTATCATATTTGATAGATTTGGAGAAAATAAAAGAAGAGGTTGTGGCTAAAGAAGCTAGAATAACCAAGCTTAAAGAAGAATACCAAGCTAAGGATCGGTCGATCGCATATGTGACGACAGGGCACTAGGAAATCATTGGGACTTTTGAAAAGAAGATTGAAGGTAACCAGTCGTAAACTTGACCAGTATATCATCTCTTCTAATCATACTTACCCATTGTTTTACTCATGCAGAGCAAACTCAAGTGCTGAATAAATTTAAAGAAGCTCTGGAGTTTGAGCAAGACAAGGAGGCAGCTCTCATGCAAAAACTAGATGAAAAAGTCGTTGCACTTAACAAAATGATCTTCGATATGGGATCAGGATTGAGTCTGCCTACCTTAAGAGATCCAATAGAGAAGATGAACTACTTGGACCAACTTCTAGAAGATCTCAAGGGCCTACTCAAAACTACTCGAGAAAATTATGCCCAGACGATGAAAGAAGCTATGTCCAGCGGAGTTAGCTTTGCGTTGGCAAAACTGAAGGCTTCCGACCACTCCATCAATCTCCAAGCCGTTGAAGAAGATTTCAACTGCTTGCCTGAAGATACAACCAAGTTTCTCGAGGAAGTAAGGCCTCTCAGAGACAAGGTTGCAGATGAAATGGAGGTCGGATCTCCGTCAAGTAGCAACTAGTATGGAGATCTCTAGGAGTAGAAGATTGTATTATAAGAATTATGAAATGTATAAAACTTACCTTTATGTCATCAACAAGTCTTTTGTTTATCCTGTCGACTTATGAAGTACTCATATATTCTCTAGCCTCTGACTGCTTTATAGTAGAAGGACTTTACTAAATAAGAAGTAAGCCAACAAGGAGAACTAAAGTCTCAACCATTGTTTGGAGGCATATACTAATTATAGGATAAAACTGATCGTAGTAATACTAGGAAACCAATTTGGTTGGAACCAGTGTTTGATTTTGACTAGTTATAGATCTGTTTGTCATAATCGAAATACCAAATAAAACATTATATGGTCGGAAGAAAAAAAAACTTGTTTTGATGAGAAAAGAAAATATGCAAAAATGTATGCAATAAATGATAAGTGATCTTATTTATATGTAGTATCCAAAACTGGTCGGAAGAACTGCAAAGAATTGAAGACATGAAAGACACTTTGCGAAACATGCTCAGGCTCAAGTCCGACTGGTAGCGAGGATCGTAAGAAAAGAACTGTCACAAGGAAGCTCCTTCCAGTGGGCAGGACCACGTACGGAGAGGAGAGACTTCGACTAGGAGGCTTTCCGTGTCCTGAGCAGTAGCCAAATGAGAGTAGAACAAAATCTTAAAATGAAGAAATATAGTCTCCATAATCTTAAACATATGAGTCACTACATGAAGTCATTTGTGTTATGCTCTGGTTACTCGTATATTTCTTTGAGAAAAGAGTGTGGTTGCGCGTGGAAATCATTCATGTAATGATCACGACTAGGACCCATACAACGTGTGACTTAGAAGTCGTTGCTAAAGAGTAACAGAGATCCTTGTAAAGGATATCGGAGAGAAGGAGGACTTCTCCGGCCAGTTTAAACAACAATAGTAGACAACCAGAGTATAGGTACAGATATATAAATAATATCACTCGTCAAAATAAATAAACGAATGACTAATCTTTATGTAAAATTAAAAGAATGTAAAGAATAATTAAACAAAGAACTTACGCAATTGATCAATGTTCCAAGAATTAGACAAAACATGTCCATCAGACATGGCTAGTCGTACTGAACTTGGTCGGGTGACTTCGACCACAGTGTAAGGACCTTCCCACTTGGGAGAATGCTTATTGCGATTTGCTTGGTTCTAAATTTTTCTGAGAACCAGATCACCTACCGCTAGGCTGCGAGGTTACACCTTACAACTGTGGTACCTTCGCATAGCTTGTTGATAGACTGCTTATCGTATCAAGGCTTGGTTTCATCGTTCTTCAAGGAAATTGATGCCGTCAAGTCATCGTTCATTCTGATCATTTTCGTTGAAACAATCAGTTCGAGCAAAGCCAAATTTTAGTTCTAGAGGAAGCATGGCTTCAGCACCATAAACCAAGAAGAATGGCGTTTCACCGATCACACGACTGGTCGTGGTTTGAACGGCCCATAATACAGAAGGAAGTTCGTGAACCCAAGCTCCTGACCGTTTTATTAACTGGTCAAATACTCGGCATTTGATCCCCTGCATTATGATACCATTGGCTCGGTCAACTGCTCCGCTGCTCTGCGGATGAGCGACAGAAGCAAAATGTATCTTGATACCAAGGTCTTCGCAGAATTCTTGGAATTTACCATTTGAGAACTGGGTGTCGTTGTCTGTGATTATACGACTAGGTACACCAAGTCGTGTGATCACATTTTTTGTGAGAAACCTCTTAACGGCCTTAGTTGTTGTTTTAACGACAGGCTCAGCTTCGATCCATTTTGTGAATGTGTCAATCATGATGAAGAGGAATTCGAAGCCCCCGGGTGCCCTTGGGAAAGGTCCCAGAATATCCAGTCCCAAGTTGCAAAAGGACAAGAAAGAGAAATGGTTTGCAAAGCTTGTGCCGACTAATGTACTTGTCGGCTATGAAACTGACATTGTACGCACTTCATCACGAGCTCTTTTGCATCATGAAGGGTAGTTGGCCAATAGTATCCTTACCTGACGGCTTTACCGACCTGTATTCTGTAGGAATGATGTGCTCCACAGACTCCTTCATGAATTTTGGTTAGCAATTTAATGCCATCTGTTTGAGCTATGCATCTCATCAACACTCTGTGAGATCCTCGTTTATACAAGGTACTTTCGACCAGAGTATATGATTTGACCTTTTGAGCTATATGATCAGCCTCTACATCATCTTCTAGAATTATGTCATGCTGAAAATAATTGTAGATCGATGTCATCCAATTTCTACCGTGATCATGACAGCGCCAACCATCAACGACCTGTGGAGCATCTATGTTCTCATGATCGGTTTGTATGACCTGTAGAGGATGATATATGTCCTCGGAAAGCTCGACCACCTAGGGTGAATCGAGTTGCTCGAGAAAAACTCCAGGCGGGACGGTCGACCTTGTGGAGGCCATCCGTGCCAACTGGTCTGCCAGAAAGTTTTTCTTTCTAGGAATATGTTGGATCTAGAAACCGAAGAAGTGCTTTTTGAGTTTCCATACTTCTACCAAATAAGATGACATCTTGGTACTTGAGTGTAACATCCCAAATTTAGGTTTGTGTTTCAAATGTAAGAAAATGAGTAGAAATTAAAACTTTTTCTTCATTTGGAAGTACTTGACCAAATCTGTAATTCTTGCAAAGGAATTATGGAAAGTCAAAACTCAAAAATCAAAATTCTCAGTTGACTAAAGTCAAAAACCTCATTGGTAAAAATCTTATGCCAAACCCTTGTAAATAATTTTCCTGGGTTCTTTGGATGACTTGCAGCACCTCTGAATTTTCTCATAATTTTTAGAAATTATTTGAATAATTTTTGAGGCAAGTCAAACCAAGTCAAAGCTGGTCAAACCCTAGCTGTTAACCTTCTGGAATTTCTTGAGAAAATTGCAGTGCATAAAAACCTCTGGAAATTTTATGGGAGGATAATCCTTTTGTTATCAAGCTCCAGTTAAATTTTCACAAATTTTGGAGTTGTTTTGGCACCTCAATTAAATCTGCAAAGTCTCAGCTTCATTTTCAAATAAAAAGGGTCGGTACTGTTACTCGGGCTCGAGCCACTTTGGCTCGACCCAACCAACTAGCGGTACCGGGCTGTTTCAAAGTGGCGTGCGCCTGGGAGCCATCAGATCTGCATCGCGCGGTCCACGTGTGCGCTAAGCGGTGCCGCCCCGATCTATCCTCAGCCACACGATCTAAATCCGACGGCAACGGTGTCGTCCCCTTCCTCGCGCCTGCCCTCTCTCTCACGCGCTCTGCACCATGGTCAGAGGAGATCGTGGGAGCGCAGTGCCTTGTCCACTCCGCGTCCTCGCCAATGGGACTCTCTGAGAGCATTAATTGCCTGTCGTGCACCGCCCCCGTAAGTCTTCGTTTTACCTGCTCCCATCGCACTCGGAGCTCCCATGGCAGGTTTGACCCGAGGAGGTTGCTGCCGTTGCTCTCTGTGTTTCTCTGCTACTTAAGCCCCGGCGCTCCTTCTTTGGTTTCCTTTAACATGTCCGCAGCCCTAGCTAGCACCCACTCCGCTGGTTAGAGCTCAAGTCGCCAAAATCACTTCGGCCACCATTGCCGAGCTTCAAGCTCACGGTGAAGGCGGTACTCCTGTGGTTCTCCTTTCTTTATTTTTGCTCCGGAGTCACCCTCTACCCTCCTGGAGTAAATCCCCTCACTTAATTTGGATTCATCTCTACAGGGTGGAGCTGAATTGCAAATTCCCCATTTTCGGCCGCAAAACTCATTCATCGTCTCCAAGTCCGGTGAGTGATCCTCTCTCCAATTCCTCTATCTGGTAGCATCATTGGGAGGTAGGGAATCCATTTTGATGACGCGGGCTCCTTCTATTGGCTCAGGGTAGCTTCGCCACGTTGCTGCCATTGTTGCCGCCGCGGAGCTTCGTCGTCGGAGCTGCTCAAGCGTCCCCTGTCCCTCCGCGTCACTCAGGTAGGTCCCTTGTAGCTTCTAGTAGCTCGGGCACCCGCTGAATGGCCTTGTTGCGGAGCTTCCTTTCTTTATCGTCGTTGCCGTGTGTTGCGCCGCCACACCTCGCCGTCGCGCCGCCGCTCCGGGCCCTCACCGGAGATGTGGGTGGTACCGGCAGGTGTGCATCGCTATTGCGCACCTATAGGTGCCCTCGGTTTGCTCTGCGGTGGCGTGGATCGCCGGCGTTTCGCCGGAGAGAGCGTCGGGAATTTTGTCGGGCGTATACAGTCCCTGTTGTCGTCGTTAAGACACATTAATGACGTTGGTTAATGCTAATCATTGCTTAGTTGTTAATACTGTCTTAAGCCGGCAAATATCAGTCACTGCCGTGTGGGCCCGCGGTTTAAATGAAACCCTCTTGCACAGTAAACCACTAGGTGGTCCTCTGTCACTTACATGTGGGCCTCTCTACACTGTGCACTTAAACACCCCCGTAGACCTCAGTCACTGACGGGTGGGCCTGCGTGCACTGTGCACGTGCGTTAACCTCGCATGGGCGTGACTCCACGTCACTGACAGTGGGCCCCAACTGTCAGCTCGCACTGTTCAAGTCGAGATCGGCACGATCAACCACAGCTGTCCATTTTTGGATTTGTGGCTGAGATCGCTGGGCCGTTCGGACCGTCCAACGTCCATCGCTCTCATCCCTCCATCGCGAGATCTGCGGCTCCAGTGCATTGGGCCGTTCGGACCACTCCGAACGCCCTTTCAATCTCAGCCCTCCATTTCCAAATCAACGGCCAGGATTCGTTGGGCCGTTCGGACCACTCCGAACCCCGGTGAATCCCAGCCGTTGATCTCAATATCAACGGTGCGTTGTCGCCCGATCTCAGCGCCTTTGTTTTTGGCCACGCCAGGGCGTTCCTTTCCCGATCTGCGGCCCAGATTGGGCCACGCCATTTTCTTGGCGGTAAAGGTTTATTTAATTCCCGGTAGGTTTATTTCACAACTGAAAAATGCAATAAACTTTGAAATTGAATAACTATTTCATAATAAATCATTTTCGGTTGATTCCACTTTTAATAATTCTGTTTCCAAGTAAACTTTAATGTAAAAATGGTTTCCAGCTTAGTTTAACTTCATAAAAATGTGTAAATGAACTTTGCTCCTTTTCAGCTTTATGTAATGTATTAAAAATTTCAGAGAATTTCAAAAATGCATAGCTAATTCATAAAAATTCATTTTCGGTTGAAATAAATTTTGTTAATTCTGATATTAGCTAAAATTTAACCTAAAAATGGTTTTAATCTTGATATAGCCTCAGAAAAATCCAGAAATGGCTTTAAACTTGTGTAGGCTTTAATTGCTAGATTAAAAATTCATTTAACTTGTAAAATGCCTAACTAATTCTCTGTAAACTATTTTTGAGTGAAACCAACTTTGCTGGTTTCCTCTATTAATGAACTTGCTGCTAAAAATGGTTTTGAACATGTTAATGTTCTCAAAAAGCTTACTTATGCAATTTAGTTGTGCCCATTTTCATATCTTTAAAGAATTATAGAAAATGCATAATAGCTCCAAATGAGGTGAACTCAATTGTGTTATTCATCTCATGAGGTGCTTGTTTTACAGTAAAAATTTCAGTTGCACCACTTTTCCAGAAAATGTTGCCAAACAATTAAATTAGTGAATAGTAGCAGTTTCCAATTTATTAGCCTGAGCAGATTTGTTTTGCTCATATCTTTTGCATTGAGAATCCAAATCAATTGGTTCTTATTGCTAAATTCTCTAAAAATCACCCTCTTTCTTCTGTAGAAATTTCAGAGCATTTGGAGTTTGTTTGCTGTGTTGTCTTTTGGATTTTCGTCGTTCTTATCGTTTCTTTTCGCCTTTTCGATTAGGTGTTGACGAGTGTGTTGACCCCGTGAGTGATCCTCAGCAACATCTTGAGCAAAACCAGCAAGGCAAGCAGTTTGATCATATCCCATTATTGTCCCATTACTTTAAAGTTTAATACTTTGTTTCACTTGTATGTATGCATGCTACTTTGTGTTGAAATATCGATTAGTTGAGCCTATAGATGCATATCCTGTATGGTAAATGTTCATTCTCTACTACTAAGTCTAGGATTATCTTGCTGTGATTTAGAGTTCGATGGATGGACTCTTATCACTTAGTAGTTCACGTTGATAATGCTTAGATAATGGTAGAAATAGGCGGTTGTCGACATTATATCGATGACCTTGATCACACTAAAATTATTATTCTATTATGTCCATCTTGTGCTTGTTACTTTGTAAATAAACAAAAATGAAAACAAAATTGTTATTGACTTGGGCACAATGGATGTTGGTGTGATTTGTTGGGTGTGAACGGAATGGTGCCTAGGTCCCCAAGGACCGAGTTACTTGTGTCACTAAGCCAAGCGCTTATGCGTGCTAACCACACGAGGGTATTGGGAACCCCTCTTGGCTAAGTACTTTCGGAGGTGTTAGTTGTGGGTCGCAGGTGAGTAAAACTGTTTTATAAGGGAAAGAGCACCCGCAGTTGCTTCGGCTGGGCCGGTGTCTCCTACCTTCCGGGTTATCGCGACTCTTAACTAGCATCATTCATTGGAAATGCCTCGTAGGACTTAGTGTGTCAAGCACACCAAAGGTAGTGTGCTAAATAGCTTGGCAAAAAGCGATGCGGCGTGTGGGTACATTGGTACACCCCTGCAGGGTTAAAACTATTCGAATAGCCTTGTCCTAGGTTATGGACATGCTTGGTAAGGTCGTGCAAGAACTAGACTACAACATTTAATTAAAACTTGATGGGTTGGTATGAATGGATGTTCATACTATTGTTGTGGTGGCTATTGGGTTAGTCACTTCCAGGAATGTTGTTGTCGTCTATCTATTGTTATATTGTTACTTGTCTCGTTGTTACTTGCAAATTAAAAATGAATTGCAACATTGCTTTGGAATCTATTTTAATATTGTAAATGAAAACTTGCTTTATGCTAAAATAAGTCCAAAGCCTCATCCACTTAAATAAAGCTTGCATGTAGTTAAACTATAGTTCTGTTATACTACACGTCAGTCTTGCGAGTACATTTTTGTACTCATTTGCTTTGCTTAATAACCTTGTTGCAGAGGAGGTAGAGCCCAAAGGGCTTTACTTTTGTGAGATGTGCGGCGGTTGGGAATCGAGCTAGGCGACTTGGTTGGTTGCCTTGTGGGCTTAAGGCAAACCTTGTAGCTCTCTTTTGTTTATCGCGATCTTATGGCTTTTGCTTCCGCTGTGTTACTTTTATTAGTTGTATTTGGCCGGTCGGCCCCTTTTGTAATAACTCTATATATTGTATGTCTTTATTCTAGTCGTGCTTTGGTTCTATGTCTATGAATGGAATTGATGCATGATTTTGTAAAGGGGTGTGTATACTGCATTCTGGGAAGTATACATATCTCGAAGACACGGATTATTATGTTTGTGATGCTAGGGTCAAGGGATGACTAAGTATTACAAGCTTAATAAACCGAGGTCCTCACATTGAGCATTGATACTCTTTCCCTACTTGATTCGCTACTAGTTGAGAATCGCCTTTCACTAGTAATCTGCAAATCCTGAGCGAATGAGCTGCTTGGAGTCCTACTAGTAAACCTTCATATTCTACCACATTATTAGTAGTAGGAAAATTTAACTGGATGACGTACTTGATGTGTTCGCCAGTAGGGGATATCAAGACAACTCCAGCCCCCAAGCCTTTGAGCATCAAGGAGCCATCAATGTACATTGTCCACTCATCGTGGTGTTCGTACTCGGGCTCTTGGGTGGGTTCAGGGTTTGTCCATTCGGTAATGAATTCTGCTACTGCTTGGGACTTGATCGTTGTTCGTGAGATGAAATGGAGGTCGAACGCCCCTAGCTCAACCACCCATTTTGCTATTCATCCTGATGATTCCCTGTTTCTATGGACTTGACCGAGGGGATACCCGGTTGGTACAACCACTTTGTGGGCTTGAAGGTAATGCCTTAGTTTCCTTGAAGACATAAGGAGACCATAGAGCAGCTTTTGTTCCTGTGGGTATCTTTCCTTTGGTCCATCTAAAACTTCGCTTACGTAATACACTGGTCGTTGGTTATCATCACGTTCTACGACCCGTACAACACTAACTGTTTGTGGCGTTCTAGCCACGTAAATTAGCAATGTTTCTCCTGATCATGGAGAAACTAAGACCGGGGTACTCGTAAGGTACTTCTTCAGTTTTTCAAATGCATCGTTTGCCACCTTAGTCCACTCGAAACTTCCATGTTTGTGGAGAAGCCTAAAGAATGGTAATACTTTTTCACCTAACCATGCTATGAAATGACTTCGCGCTGTCATACAACCGGTTAGTTTTTGGACTTGTTTCTTCGTGGTCGGAGGACGCATCTGGTTGATGGCCGATATTTTTACTGGATTTGCTTCGATACCTCTAGCCGAAACTAGGAAACCGAGCAGTTTTCCAGCGGAAACTCCAAACACACACTTTTCTGGATTCAACTTGAGGTTATGCCTTCTCATGTTATTGAAAGTCTCTTGTAGATCGGGAATGTGATCGCTAGTGTTGATGCTCTTCACGACCAGATCATCAACATAGGCTTCTAGATTTCGACCTATTTGTGGATTAAAGGTTTTCTGTATCAACCTTTGAAAAGTTGCACCAGCATTTTTGAGACCAAATGGAAACTTAACAAAGCAGTAAGTGCTGTATGGGGTGATGAAGAAAGTTTGCTCTTCATCTTCTTTACACATATTAATTTGGTGGTACCTTGAATACGCATCTAAAAAACTTAATAACTCGCACCCGGGAGTGGAGTCTACAAGTTGGTCAATGCGTGGAAGGGGAAAGTCATCCTTCAGACAAGATTTATTAAGTTCTGTGAAGTCAATACGCATTCGCCACTTCCTATTATTTTTCCTAACCATTACAGGATTGGCGAGCCACTGAGGGTGGCCGACTTCATGAATAAATCCAGCCTTGAGGAGCTTGTTAATTTCTGACTGGATTACCTCCTTCCGATCAGGTGCAAAATGGCTTAGCTTATGCTTGATCGATTTCTTGTCAGGCTGGAGAGCTAGCCTGTGCTCGATCACCTCCCTGGGGACTCCGGGCATGTCGGACGTCTGCCAGGCAAATACGCCCTGATTTGCTTGGAGGAAGAAGACGAGCGACTCTTCCTATTTGTGGTCGAGTCTTACCCCGACCAGTATTTTTCGGGTAGATGCGTCAGTGTTTCCTGACCCAGGTGGTAACTTGGCGCTTTCCCGAGAAGCGCCCTTGTCGAGTGGTATCTTCTTTGTCTGGTCGGAAGGCTTTGGTGTCATCTTTGGCCTCGAGTTCTTGACCTGCACGATAGGTGGATTAGCTTCTCTGGTCGGAAGTTTATTGACCAGCTCTAAGAATTTCTGATCACATGCATAAGCCATTTTTTGATTTCTTGAACTGTGATGACCCCTTTTGGTCCTAGCATTTTCAAACTCTGATAACTGTAGTGCGTGGCTATCAAGAATTTTGCTAAAGCCGGACGATCAAGGATTCCATTGTATGCGGGTTCGAAATTCACCACATCAAATGGAATCTTTTCTGTTCGGAAGTTGTCGGGTTTTCCGAACATAGCCGGTAGGGAAAGCTGTCCTATTGGTTTGGCGGTAGAACCAAGAACTATACCATGGAAGGCATATTTCATGGGTTTCACCTTTGACTTGGGAACTTGTACCTCTTCTAATGCTCCCGCAAATAAAATATTTAAAGAACTACCTCCATCTATTAGGACTCGATTAACCTTACAGTTATTAATAGTAGGTTCAACGACAATAGGGAACCTACCTGGTTGAGTCGAAGGGATGGGGCAGTCTTCTTTGCTGAAGGAGATTACAGTTTTTGTCCATCTGGATGGCTTGACAGTGATCGGAGGCTTGACAAGGTTGATCTCCTGTTCTATGGCCTTCAGATGACGCCTCGATTTGCATGAAGAAGACCCACCAAAGATCATGTTGACCGTATGTTGAGGCTCCTTGTACTCCATTTCTTCGTCGCCATCTTTGTCCCTCATGGAGCTCGTTTCCCCGAGTTCCTGTTTTGAGGCGAGTGGGCCTTTACTTGCATAGTAATCTTTTAGCTTCTTTTGCCAAACTCGGCAAATGCACAACTCATGCCCTGCCTGCTGGTGAAGTGGACACCACTTCTTGTTCTTCTTGTATCCCTCGGTCGGAGCTTTTGCTTTGCCTCGACTGGTATAATCTTTCTTACCCTTAGTAAACTTCTCAGAAACTGCAAGGACTTCCTTATCGTCGGGTCTGCAGTTTTTCTTTTTCTTGAGAGCCTTCTTATGCTTCTTCTCTGGTTTATCCAAGCCAGATTGAGGGATTTTATCCTTCCGATCAATGTCCTCACACCATTCAACCGCTTCGCTAGCGGCTGCGTATTTGTCGGCCATATCGAAAAGTTCGACGGTCATTTGTGGAGGGTTTATTGCGATGTACTCTGTAAATCGTCGATTCCTTAGACCTGCTTTGAAAACTTGGATGACAGAAAATTCTGCGACCTCCGGTATTGAATTTTGAACTTGGCTAAATCTTTTGATGTACTGACGAAGAGTCTCATTGGATCTTTACTGGATTTGGTGAAGGTCATCCTCCTTTCCAGGGGTGGTCATACATGCCTTGGAAATTCGCAATCAGGAGGTCGCAAAGTTGCTCCCAAGTGTAGATCGATCTGACTGGTAGGTTAAGTAACCACGACCGGGAAGACCCTTCAAGTACCGTGGGTAGATAATTTGCCATCACGTTTTCATCACCACCAGCAGCTCTGATGGCAGTGGTATAGATTTAGAGAAATTCCAACGGGTTCTGAGTCCCATTGAACTTATCGGGATGGCGGTCGAACTGTTTGGCCTTGTCTGACTGGAGCCCTGCAGAGAAAGCTCGACAATCTGTAATTGATTAATGGCGCCTTCTTTGGAAGGGCGTCGGATTGTAATCAGTTGAAGACCAGTTTCGAAAATTGAAATGCTGGAGCTCCGGTGTTCCGATTCGGTCGTGGACGTTGGTATGACGCCTTCGACCACTTGCTTGGTTTAAATGATGCCGGAGATCATCAGGGCCAAGCGATCGCTCCTCTCGACGAGGTGAGGGAGTGGCTGCTTAAAATAGCCTTCTTCCCTCGTGACTCCTTGGTCAGAATCGTCGAGGAGGTCTCGGTATCATTTGGTCTCCAATCTAACCAAGCTGCCTTCTACTGAGGGAGGAACATTGGGATGAAGTCATGGTTTTACTTCGTGAATTCCTTTGTTCCCGGTACGCTTCCGTTCGTTGCATGGTCTGCTGAAGAATTTCTGATACCTGACCTACAAGTTGCACAAAACCTGGGGTTTCTGCTAGAGTAGGGTGAGAATTATTTAAGATATTCTGAACACGCTGCAGATTTTGTACCGTTACCGAAGGTCTCGGAGGATTCATGCCGGTAGTAGGTGTTCGAAGATCTGAACTTTCCCCCGACCTTCTGGTTAGTACCGTCCGATCCGTTACTCTAGGTAGGGCAGAACTGGGCAAATTAACTGATGGACGTCTATCAGTTCTGTTGCCTCTGGCATTTGGTGCTTGATGGCCCGTATCATTTCCACTAGCACGTGGTGACGTGGCAGATTGTGTAGGACCGTACACGACATTTTGATATGTATCTCCGATCGTATTGACTTCGTGCCTCCAGCAGCGATCTTCCGATGAGCTTCCATCGTAACTAATGGAGAACCTTCCAATGTTTCCGCCAGGAGTTTCCACGATGGAGAACGGTCGGAGATTAGCACCTCCTGAGGTTTTTGTGGTGGGCTCAATCTGATTCAGCGGATTGCCGATTGTATGCTGAGCCTTATCATTCCCACTTGGCCCACGACCAATGGGAGCTTCATTGACATCATTACCAGATGTCGATTGGCTCCTGGAATTGCTAGAAGCCGTTGGTGAGTACCTTTAAGCTATGATTTCATCGAGAATACACTGATCCTCGAGTTGCGGTGCTGAATTTTCGTCACCTTTTTTGCCGGTCGAAAGGACTGGGCTTGGAGAGGTTCTTGGATATTCCGAGCTGGTCGGAATGGCTGGTTCCTCTAAAAGCGCCACTTGTTATAGTGGTGTATCCTCATCCACCCGGTCAATTTCGCTAATGTCTGTGATATGCGAGCCGGCGGAGGAGGATGATGACATCTCATTTTCTTGCATGGCGCGAATGCTTCCTTCCATGTCGAGGTTGGAGTAGTCTGCCAAGTCGAACCAGTTCTCCTCGTCCCAAGTTCCTGCCATAGCCGCATGAGCGATTACGAGGAATGGGTGATGATTTGATGACGAAATCCACGCCTTCCTCCCCACAGACGGTGCCAGCTGTCGACGATCGAGTCGCCGACCTTATGAAATAAAATAGAGGAAAATGGCACAGATTTCTTGGGAGAGAATGGTATTGCTCTTTATTGATATGAACTAGATTTTACAGGGGGTGTCTATGACCCAGCGGTGGACTAATCCTAATTACACTGAAAGTGATGCTTGCAATGCTATCTAATCAGACTTGAAGCATGAATCTAATGCTGGTTGCGCCGCTCTCATCTGATGCCCTGTGATCCTCCTGCGCTCCATCCTTAAATAACTTTCGAAGAGATGGTAGTTACTTCTGGAGAAGGCGTCCCTTGTGAAGCGTCGCAACTGGTCGGAGCAAGGCGGTAGTTGATAAAGTATCAACCGCTCTGCGGTTGAGTGTTTATGAGACACTCAACCGTATGATGGTTGTTTGTCAGTGTCTTAGGATTATGTAACGTCGCATGGTATGGAACATACATCATGTGTTCTATTCATCACATGGTAAATAATATACGTGGAATCAAATCCAGATATCAGTTCATAACTGCTGCGAGCAGCTACCTGGTCGGAGACTAGGTACAAGAGCTTGTCCGACCAAGATACACATCATGCAACCTCTGGAATCCTTACGACCAGTAAGGTCATTAGCCTTAGGGGTTACGACCATGAAGACGTATGGTCTTTTATTATGTATTAAAATAATACATAGAGATTTTAATCCTTGTCAAATAGCGTTCAGTGCGAGGTGCGGGTTAGCTCGCTCCATCTTGGCTGGTCATTTCATGATGAAGAAATTAGATCGTCTATGTCCATATATGCACAATTCACTCCGTGTGCACCAAATGTGCCGCCGCATATGTTAGCACTAATTGGCCCATATATATATTGCCTATCTCCTTAGGCCGCAGCTCATTGGTCGGTGCATATATATGGCCGTTATATATCGCTTGTCTCCATGAGTCATGACTCATTGGTCGGGCATATATATGGCTGATATATATTGCTTATCTCCTTAGGCCGTAGCTCATTGGTCGGGGCATATATATGGCCTATCTCCGTAGGCCGCAGCTCATTGGTCGGGGCATATATATGGCTGATATATATTGCTTATCTCCTTAGGCCGCAGCTCATTGGTCGGGGCATATATATGGCTGATATATATTGCTTATCTCCTTAGGCCGCAGCTCATTGGTCGGGGCATATATATGGCTGATATATATGGCTTATCTCCTTAGGCCGCAGCTCATTGGTCAGGACATATACATGGCCTATCTCCGCAGGCCGCAGCTCATTGGTCGGGGCATATATATAACTGATATATATTGCTTATCTCCTTAGGCCGCAGCTCATTGGTCGGGATATATACATGGGCTATCTTCGCAGGCCGCAGCTCATTGGTCGGGGCATATCCAGCCAACTGGAATCTCTTTCCAGTTAGAATGATGACATATACCTAGGACAGCATTAAAAAAGACTCGTGATAGCAGTGTACTTACTAGTGCTCCACGACAGGATATTTGTATATATTGCCTATCTCCGCAGGCCGAAGCTCATTGGTCGGGGCATATCCATCCAACTGGAATCTCTTCTCTTTCCAGTGAGAATCATGACATATAACCCAGGACAGCATTAAAAAGACTCGTGACAGCAGTGTACTTACTAGTGCTCCACGACAGGATATTTGTATATATTGCCTATCTCCGCAGGCCGCAGCTCATTCGTCGGGGCTTATCCATCCAACTGGAATCTCTTTCCAGTGAGAATCACGACAGATACCCAGGGCAGTGTACTTACTAGTGCTTCACGACAGGATATTTACCAGTGCTGCACCTGCACTACTGGACAGCTACTTGGTTACTACTCCCAAGTGGGAGTGGCCAACCACTCTTTTCAAATGATACTGATATACGTAGTAGTACTAGCTAGTCTCTCACTCGTTTCATCCGCAAGAATTACTGCTCCACCTACTTTAGCATTCACAAATCATAACCCAACCTCTTCGGTCCCACTGCTCCAAGCTCGATCTCACATTATTTCTCTGTCTCTGTCTCTGTCTCTGTCTGTCCGTCTGAGTGTCGTCCTGTCTTCCTTAGTTGTACGACTACCTTCTCCGTACTGCATGCACCCAGCTAGCTTAGCAATCGCATTCACGACAAGATCGAATTGCAGCCGGATTCAGACCATTGAATGATCGGCCGAGCCTTTCTCTCGATGATTCAATTCCGAGAAGAAATCCGAGCTAGGGCTACCTGCGTACCAACCCGCGAGTCACCTAAGCTACTCTTTTTCTTTGAAAAAAAGATCCTAAGTTACTCTTTTCAAACTGTAATATTATACTCACTCCGGCCACAAATTCAGAATTTTTGGTGTAATTGTTGTTGGAATTGGTCCATATGTATAAAGACTCATTCATTCCTAAATTTCTAAAGCATGCAAAGCCTTAGACCAGTAGTCTTAGACCAGGGGTCTTAGACCAGTGTGGTCGAAGACATAGACCAGTATGGTCGAAGACTTAGACTAGTGTGGTTGAAATAATGTGGTCGAAGCTATAGACCATTTTGGTCGAAGACATAGACCAGTGTGGTCGAAAAATAGTGATCGGATCCTTAGACCAGTGTGGTCGTAATACACTAGTCGAAGCTGTAGACTAGTGTACAATTAGAATCAATAAACACTTCTTAATGACTATTAATTGGTTTTGAATTAGCAGTTACTAGTGGTTTAAGTATGCAATTACTAGAGAGTAATTGTCTCGACCTTAAAATGATCTGGAGAC
Source organism: Phyllostachys edulis (assembly GCA_036346405.1). Classification (NCBI taxonomy): domain Eukaryota; kingdom Viridiplantae; phylum Streptophyta; class Magnoliopsida; order Poales; family Poaceae; genus Phyllostachys; species Phyllostachys edulis. Next base: position 7,365,713 of record CM070553.1, on the reverse strand, counting down.
GTCCAAACGAAAAGATCGATTCATTCCAATTTTTCTATCTCTTTCTCTAATCAACTATGCTGAGGTATTGAGTTGTCGAACCAAGCCGTCCCTTCTCCTCGGCGTGCACCGGGAAGGAGGATGAGCGGATATATCTGAACCATTGTCGCAGAGTTCTCTTGCACGGGACGGCAATAAGGTTTATGAGCAGCATATCTGCGCGACCGCTCTCTGCACTGCATCCTTCGACTACTCGCTTCACTTCGACATCTACGATTTGCACTGCATCAAGTCTGCACCGTTCTCTGCACTGCATCCTAAGGCTACTCGCTTCATTGCGACATCTACGATCTGCGCTGCATCGAGTCTGCACTATTCGTGTTCTTCATCAAGCCTGACTGTAAGTTAGTCGTACGACCAGTTTTTCTACTATAATCATATTGTTGAGTATGTTTAGAAGTGCAATGGGTTGCCTGCTATTGATATCGCTTTATGTATCTCTAGTTATTTGTGATCTTTGCCTCATACTAAAATCTGGAATTAAAATGTTGTCCACTTTTCCAACAATCCAGAAACCTTATTGTGGACATTTTTGTGATTCAGCCATGGCTGGTGCTTTTGATGCTATCAAATCTGAGAGGTTTTCTGGTCAGAACTTTCGTAGATGGCAGACAAGGGTCAAGTTTTGGCTCATGTCTTTGGGGCTATGGTGGGTGATCCGAGCATAATATCCATTTAACATTGAACAGATTATGCGGTTTGACACAGATAACAACACCACCATTAGATGCATACTGACCATACTGGCTAACCAGCTCTATGATGTGTACTTGGACTTCAAGTTCGCCACAGGGTTGTGAGATGCACTCGAGCACAAATATGCCGAAGCTGAGGCTGGTCGTTGGCTCTATATGTACGAGCAATTCTTCGACTACAACATGGAAGATGCTAAGTCGATAGTTGCACAGGCTCATGAGCTACAGTTACTGGTCAGAGAGATTGCGCATCTGGGTTGTGTTTTGCCTCCTAAGTTTGTGGTTGCGGGCATTGTTGCCAAACTTCTTGCATCATGGCGGGATTTCGCCACTGGCTTAAAGCACAAGAGGGAAGATATATCTATAGAGGATCTTATTGCTGCCCTTGATGTGGAGGAAAAGGCAAGAGCAAAAGATGAACTAAGCACTTATAGTCAAAACAATCAGATCAATGCAAATGTCATAGAGAATAGATATGGCAAGAATAACGAAGGTTGTAAACTAAACAAGACAACTAGCTTCAAGAAGAAAACTGAGAAGAAGGATATGAGGAACATCACCTGCTTTATGTGTGGGAAAAACAGTCATATGGCGAAAGACTGCCATTTCCACAAGAGCAAGGATGGTGTACAGCCAAAGAAAAAGGCTGTCAACGTGATCATAGGCGATGCCTCAATAGGAGGGTATGGTAATTCACTTGTTGTATTTTTAGCATGTCAATCCACTGATTGGTGGGTTGATACTGGAGCTAATGTTCACGTACGTTCTGATATTTCCTTGTTTTCTTCTTATCAGGGAGCCGGGGCTTCCTCCGTCCTAATGGGGAACGGGTCGCATGCTTCTGTTCTTGGTGTTGGCACGGTGGATCTAAGGCATACTTCAGGGAAGATTGTCCACTTGAAGAACGTGCAGCTTGCGCCAACAATAAACAAGAAGCTCGTTAGTGGTTCTCTTCTATGCAGGGATGGTTATAAGCTAGTATTTGAGTCAAATAAAATTGTAATGCCTAAATTTGGTAACTTTGTTGGTAAAGGCTCTGAGAGTGGAGGTTTGTTCCGCATAAGTACTCCAGAGTATTGTCACAGTCTGAATGTTGCAACTGGTTTGAATAAATGTGAGGCCAATATATGGCATTCTCGTTTTTGTTATATTGGTTTTGATAGTATTGCTCGAATGTCCAGATTAGATTTAATTCCAAAATATGAATTTGTCAAAGGATCAAAGTGTCAAACTTATGTGCAAGCAAAACAATCTCGAAAGCCCTTTAAGGGGTCACAGGAGGAAAAGAACTTGGCATCTTTAGATCTAGTCCATTCTGACTTGTGTGAGATGAATGGATTGTTGACCAAAGGAGGCAAAAGATATTTTCTAACTCTTATTGATGATGCATCTCGATATTGTTATGTGTATCTATTGAAAACAAAAGATGAAACTTTAAATTACTTTAAGATTTATAAGGCCAGGGTTGAGAACCAACTATAAAAGAAAATTAAAAGACTAAGGCCAGATCGTGGAGGAGAGTATATCTATCATGAATTCTCCCAATTCTGTTCTGAACATAGAATAATCCATGAAGTTACACCACCATAATCACCCCAATCAAATAGGGTGGCTGAGAGGAAAAACCGAACACTAATAGACTTAGTGAATGCCATGTTGGAGAGTACCGGTATGCCTAAGATGTGGTGGGAGGAAGCTATATTAACAGCAACTTTTGTCCTAAACAGAGTAATCACTAAAAGGTGTGAGATTACTCCGTATGAGGGATGGAAGGGGAGAAAACCCAATGTTAACTTTCTACGAACTTGGGGGTGTTTGACAAAAGTCAATATACCATTGCAGAAAAAGAGAAAGCTTGGACCTAAAACAGTCGATTGTGTCTTACTGGGCTATGCTCATAACAGCACGGCCTATAGATTTTGAGTAGTAAAAACAGAAACTCCTGAGATTATTGTTAACACAATAATAGAGTCTAGAGATGCTTCATTTTTTGAGGATATTTATCCTATGAGAAGCTATGACGAGACTTCTAAGCGAGGATAATCAAACTATGAATAATAGTAATTTTGAACCTACTACCATCTCTGAACCAATGAGTGATATACCACCAGTTTGTGATAATTCCAAGGAAGATAACAATTTAGTCGAAGAGGCTCCTTGTAGAAGCAAGCGACAAAGGGTTGAGAAAACCTTTGGCGAAGACTTTATTGTATATCTCATGGATGATGTGTCAAACACTCTTTCAGAGGTTTATGCATTACCTGATGCTGAGTAATGGAAAGAGACAATCCATAGCGAGATGGATTCCATCATGGCTAACGACACTTGGGAGATCACTGACCGTCCTATCGGGTGCAAACCTATTGGATGCAAGTGGATCTTTAAAAAGAAAATAAGACATGATGGTACTATTGATAAGTACAAGGCAAGACATTTGGCCAAGGGTTATACCCAGAAAGAACGTAAGGATTATTTTGATATTTACTCTCGTGTTGCCAGATTGGCCACCATTCGAGTGCTTATTGCATTAGCTTCTTCCCATAGTCTACACATTCATCAAATGGATGGGAAGACAGATTCCCTTAATGGAGAGTTAGAGGAAGAAATCTATATGGAGCAACCAGATGGTTTTGTGATTTCTGGACAACAATGTAAGGTATGCAAACTAATCAAATCCTTGTATGGTCTAAAGCAAGCACATAAACAATGGCACGAGAAATTTGATGAAACTTTAACTTCTGCTGGTTTTGCTGTGAATGAGGTAGATAAGTGTGTGTATTATCATTATGGTGGGGGTCAAGGAGTGATTTTGTGTTTGTATGTCGATGGCATACTTATATTTGGGACAAACACTGCTGTTATTGACGGGGTCAAATCTTTCTTATCTAGATGCTTTGATATGAAAGACCTAGGAGAGGCAGATGTTATTCTGAATATTAAATTGATCAAAAATGAGGATGGGATCACTTTGAACCAATCCCATTATGCTGAGAAAATCTTGAGCCGGTTCGGTTTTGAGAACTGCAAGATTTTCTCAACTCCTTATGATGCCAGTGTTAAGATTCGAAAGAATAAGGTATGAGGAAAAGGTCAATTGAGATGTTGACAAATTATTAGGTCCCTTATGTATCTATCTGGTGCTACAAGATCAGACATATCATTTGCTGTGAGGAAACCAAGTCGGTTTACTTCTAACCCAGGAGATGATCACTAGGAGGCACTTGAGAGAGTGTTGCGCTACTTGGGAGGCACAACCTCATATGGAATTCACTATACTAGGTATCCATCTGTATTAGAAGGATATAATGATTCAAATTGGATCTCTGATGCAGATGAGATTAAAGCTACAAGTGGGTATGTGTTTACCCTTGCGGGTGATTTAGTTTCATAGAGGTCGTGTAAACAGACCATATTGATGAGGTCAACCATGGAAGCAGAACTTGTAGCACTAGACACAGCTACTGTTGAGGCTGAATGGCTTAGAGAGCTTCTGTTGGACTTACCACTGGTTGAGAAAGCAATACAGGCAATACTAACGTACTGTGATAATCAAACAGTGTTGATTAAGGTTACAAGTACTAAGGATAACATAAAGTCCTCTAGACAAGTGAAGCGTAGGCTTAAATCTGTCAGAAAACTGAGGAACTCCGGAGTGATTACTGTGAATTATATTCGCACTGAGAAAAATCTGGCAGACCCTTTCACAAAGGGCTAGCACAGAAGACGATTTCTGTTGTGTCTATGGATATGGGAATGAGGCCCATTAGAGTTACAACTCAATAGTAACCCATACCTTTTTTGATTGGCGATCCTATGACTTAGGCAATGGGAAAAACAAGTTGATGTTTGAACAAGAGAGTACATTATAATAACATGTGTACCCATGTCCTAATAGACAAAGTACTCTCAACTGTATTGAAGAATGGCTAAAAGCCTTAATGTATTCTAGTGTCCAATGAGGGAAAAAGGTGTTAGCCTACATGATACCTAAAAATAAATACACCTACTTGAGCTTAACTGTGAGGTCGTAGTTCACGAGCATACGACATTCTCTAGAAAGCTCATGAGCAGATAAGGGAGCATGACCAAATAATGCTCTATTTAGGTATGATTCTTTGACAGCCTAGTATCAGTTAAGATTTCAAGTGAAATCTAATCACGAAAGACTATGAATTCAAGGCATAGTCCATTTATCAGTTATGAGAAGGTGAATCTTGTTATTCTAGATGCTAGTTCAACCCGTACGGGACTTACACTGAAAGACTGGTATATCAATAACTCTTCAGAACAATAATCTTTATCATTCTTTTTTGTTGCTTTCCTTGGAATTGGTGGGGGATTGTTGGAATTGGGCCCATATGTGTAAATGCCCATTCATTGCTAAAATTCCAAAGCATGCAAAGTCTTAGACCAGTGGTCTTAGACCAGGGTGGTTGAAGCCTTAGACCAGTGTGATCGAAGGCATAGACCAGTATGGTCAAAGATATAGACCAGTGTGGTCGTAACAATATGGTCGAAGGCATAGACCAGTGTGGTCGAAGGCATAGACCAGTGTGGTCGAAGCCTTAGACCAGTGTGGTCGAAGACTTTGACTAGTGTGGTCGAAATAATGTGGTCGAAGCCATAGACCGTTGTGGTCGAAGCCATAGACCAGTGTGGTCAAAAAATAGTGATCGGATCCTTAGACCAGTGTGGTTGTAATACACTGGTCGAAGCTGTAGACCAGTGTACAATCAGGATTAATAAACACTACTTAATGACCATTAATTGGTTTTTAATTAGCAGTTACCAGTGGTTTAAGTATGCTATTACTAGAGAGTAATTGTCTCGACCTTAAAATGATCTCAAGACGTCCAAACCAAAAGATCGATTCATTCCAATTTTTCTATCTCTTTCTCTGATCAACTGTGCTTAGGTATTGAGTTGTCGAACCAAGCTGTCCCTTCTCCTCAGTGTGCACCGGGAAGGAGGGTGAGCGGATATCTCCGAACCATTGTAACAGAGTTCTCCTGCACAGGGTGGCAATAAGGTTTTGGGGCAGCGCATCTGCGTGACCACTATCTGCACTGCATCCTACGACTACTCACTTCACTGCGACATCTACGATCTACACTGCATCGAGTCTGCACCGCTCTCTGCACTTCATCCTACGACTACTCGCTTCACTGTTGTCGACGATCGAGTTGCCGATCTTACGATATAAAATAGAGAAAAATGACACAGATTGATATGAACTGGATATTATAGAGGGTGTCTACGACCCGACGGGGGACTAATCCTAGTTACACTAAGTATGATGCTTGCTATGCTAATCAATCAGACTTAAAGTATGAATCTAAGGCTGATTGCATTGCTCTAATCTGATGCTAGATGATCTGATACCGCTTGATCTTTTCATCTTCGCTCCATCCTTAAATAACTTCCGAAGAGGTGGCAGTTACTCCCGGAGAAGACGTCCCTTGTGAAGCGTTGCGACTGGTCGGAGCGAGACGATGGTTGATAAAGTATCAACTGCTCTGCGGTTGAGTGTTTGTGAGACACTCAACCGTATGGTGGTTGTTGTTAGTGTCTTAGGATTATGTAACATCGCGTGGTATGGAATATACAACACGTGTTCTATTCATCACACGGTAAAAAATATACCTGAAATGAGATCTAGATACCAGTTCATAGCTTTTCCAAGCAGCTACCTGGTCGGAGACTAGGTGTAGGACCTTGTTCGACCAGGGTACCCATTATGTAACCTCTGGAATACTCATGACCAATATGGTCGTTAACCTTAGGGGTTACGACCATGAAGACGTATGGTCTTTTATTATTATGTATTAAAGTAATACATAGAGGTTTTAATCCTTATCAGCTAGCCCCGAACTTTAAATGAATAGGTCGTGTGAACACTTTATTCCGACGAAGTCGGGCATACCCTCATTTAATGCCGTGACATACGAAGTGGCATGTATTCACTTTAAAGTTGAGAACTTGCCTTGGGAACTAAAGAGTTTTTCTGTCCGTTGGATAAAAAGGTTTTGTCCGTTGGACTTTAAGTAACTCCCGATTGCAGTTAAAGATCAGAAGCTATAAAATCCCCATTGTTGGGCTTTATAGCTTTTACGCTTCCAGATCTTCCTTCAATCCCCATCAATTCCTTGCCAAGAAACCTTTCTGACCTCTCCTTTCTTTTCCACCCAAAGCCCCCTCCGACCACATCCCTTTGTGAGATTTCATCATGTCGGATCAAATCGCAAAGTGGGTGGCTTCAGATCTAAGCGAGAGGAAGCTTGAGTCATTGGAGAAGATCAAAATGCTCCCAAATAGGAATCTGATCAAATGGAGGTTAGCAGTCGGAGAGCACTTTCCGAGCCGTGAAGATGGGGAAATCCCAATTTTCCTCGCTACATCGAGTGTGGGCTGAGGCTGCCGGCACACAAATTCATCCCCCACGTTCTAGAGCACGACAGGGTGGAGTTGGTGAATTTGGCTCTGAACTCGATCGCCAATATCAGTATCTTTGCCTATTTGTGTGAGGCGTACCTGGGAGTGCGACCGAACTTGAAGCTCTTCAGGTATTTATACCGGATGGCGATATCAGGAAGATCCACAGGGGCTCCTGGAGAATGCATGCTGTGTCTCCATGATGGGAAGGCTGACAAGTACATCCCAATGTACCCGAAGTCCTCATGGTCATCATGGAAAAAGAACTGGTGGTTGTCATGGAAAAAGAACTGGGTTTACATGACGGTTACGAGTGACGACGGCCTCTACATCGCCGGAGTTAGGGCAAACAAGAATCCAAAGTGGAGGGGGACCATGGAGAAGACATGGATGGTCGGAAGGTACGTGGAGGCCATTCAAGACCTAAGGATAAAGGGATTGACTTCCTGGCATGTGGTGAGAGATTTCACCATACGCCGAATTAGTCCTCTGAAGCTCCGAACTCAATCCCTGCTCTGGTTCATTGGTTGTGATGAAGCAATCACGGACTCAAGGGATGGTAAGTCTATGAAGAAGCTCCGACTAGTATAATTTATTAATAGATTATCATAAAACCTTAAAATCTCTTCTGTCTTTTTTTTAAAGTCCTTTCACCTGACGAGGTCAGAGAGGGGATCAAAATGACCTGCGTCAGGGAGCCTAACGAGAAGGCTTCATTACCTGATATCTTGGCGATAATCTCTGATAAAGAGAGACTGAGGAGACTTAAGGTAGATAACCAATTTTCCTTTACCTAATATATATATATATATATATATATATATATATATCATCCGATCAGTTTATCGATCTTGCTCTAATTGTGTAGGTGGTCGGACTGAAGGTCCTACAATTCAGTGAGGATCGTAATCCTATCGTAGTTTCGACCGATTCCTGCCCAGATGCAGTGGATGAAGATGATCTTCCCGAGGTAAAAGAGCATTTGAAAGAAGATATATATACTCAGATAGAAAATTTCATCACCTAATCAAATTTGTTTTCTGAGTTAGGTGGAAAAGATCGAAGGCCCGCAGAGCAGAGCTGCAGAAGCCGTAGACCCCAGAGTGGTCGTTCACGACCTGACAGTTGTTTTTTTTTACTGAAAACAACTGCTCTGGAGGTCGACGAAACCACACCCTACGACCCGATGGTCAGGGACGCTATCCTCGATCACCTGGTCGAGAATATCGCTTTCGACCTCATGTTGGAGGATGTGAGGGTTTTGACCAACCCTGCCGGTTCAGAACTGGTGAAATTGGTTGAGATGAAAAAGAAAGCGAGCGCTACAGAACATAATCCAGCGTGTTTCAAGGTCAAGTCCAAAAAATTGACTAGGTATGTACAAACGAAATAGTCATATGAGTGCATACCTTTAATAGTCTTGGACAATTGAAGTTTTGAGTTTCCTTTCTTCATTTTGTACAGATCTTCTGGTGTCCCGTTCGTTTCCAACCAGAACATTCCTGAGGACCAAGCGCTCGAGGAAGTCCTCATCCAAAACACTTCTCAGGGCAAAGTTCCTGAAGGCAAAGTGGTCGAGGAAGCCCCCGAGCAGGCATCGGTGCCAGCGATCGTTCAGGATCCACTGGTGATTCTAACTCCATCTGCGGAGGTAAATGCCCCTAAAGGCCCTCAAAAGGTTCCGACCCCTGTTGTTAATCTCTCTCGACCTAACAAGTTCCTTTTTTTGCCCCTGATTTATCGAGGATAAGGAGCTTGACGAGGTTTGGGGAAAAATATCGGACCATCAAGCCAAGATAGGTCCTGATACAATTTTTGACGAATACAATGATGTGGCAATTCGGGTAAGTATCCATGACCATTTCCATAGTTTCTCTACTAAAAAGTTTATAAGAAACTTATAGAAGAATGCCATTTGTATAGCACATGGTCGAGAATTTTGCTGTGGTCGGAGGACTGACCTAGCGAATAAAGCTCCTGGAGCAAAAACACTCTGAATTGGAAAGTAAGGACTTTCTTCTTAACTTTTGTTCTTCTTCAATACTTTGTCCTTCTTTTGTTTAATTATTCTCCCTTATCATATTTGATAGATTTGGAGAAAATAAAAGAAGACATCGTGGCTGATAAAGCCAGAATAACCCAGCTTGAAGAAGAATGCCAAGCAAAGGATCGGTCGATCGCATACGTGATGACCAGACACAAGTTATTGAGAGTTTCGAAAAGAAGATTCAAGGTAACCAGTCGTAGACTTGACTAGTATCTCTTCTAATCATACTTACTCATCTCTTGTTTTACTTGTGCAGAGCAAACTCAAACACAGAATAAATTTAAGAAAGCTCTGGAATTTGAGCAAGACAAGGAGACAACTCTTATGCATAAACTTGACGAAAAAGTCTTTGCGTTTAACACGATGATCTTCGATATGGGATCGGGATCGAGTCTGCCTACCTTGAGAAATCCAACAGAAAAGATGGACTACTTGGGCCAACTTCCAGAAGATCTCAAGGGTCTGCTCAAGACTACTTGAGAGAATTATGCCCGGGCAATGAAAGAAGCTGTGGCCAACGGAGTTAGTTTTGCACTGACAAAACTAAAAGCTTCCGACCTCTCCATCAATCTCCAAGCCGTTGAGGAAGACTTCAACTGCTTGCCTGAAGATGCAAACAAGTTTCTCGAGGAAGTAAAGCCTCTCGGAGACAAGGATGAAGAGGAAATGGAGGTCGGATCTCCGTCGAGCAGCAACTAGTCTAGAGATATCCAGGAGTAGGACATTGTAATATAAGAATTATGAAATGTAAAAACTTACCTTTTTGTCATCAACAAGTATTTTGTTTATCCTTTTGACTTTTGAAGTAGCCATATATTCTCTAGCCTCCGACTGATTTATAGTAGAAGAACTTTACTATATAAGCAGTAAGCCAAGAAAGAGAACTTTAAAGACTCAACCATAATTTTGAAGGCATATACCAATTATATGATAAAACTGATCGTAGTAATACTAGGAAATCAATTTGGTCGGAACTAGTGTATGATTTCGACTAGTTGTAGATCTATTTTGTAATAAGCGGAATACCAAACAAAGTAGTATATGGTCGGAAGAAAAACACTTGCTTTGATGACAAAAGAACCGTTGCTAGGAAGCTCCTTCCCGTGGGCAGGACCACATACAAAAAATGAGAGACTTCAGCTAGGAGGCTTTCCGTGTCCCGACCAGTAGTCAAACGAGAGCAGAATAGAATCTTGAAATGAGAAAATATAGTTTTCACAATCTTAAGCATATGAGTCACTACATGAAATTATTTTTATTATGCTTTGGTTACTCGTATATTTCTTTGAGAAAAGAGTGTGGTCGCGCGTGAGAATCATTCACGGAATGATCACGACTAGGACCAATACAGTGTATGACTTAGAAGTTGTTGCCAAAGAGTAACAGAGATCCTTGTAAAGGATGTCGGAGAGAAAGTTTCTTCTCCGACCAGTGTAAATAACAATAGTAGATGACCAGAGTAAAGGTACAGATATATAAACAATATCACTTGTCAAAATAAATAAAGAAATGACTAATCTTTATTAAAGTTGAAAGAATGTACAAAGTAATGAAACAAAGAACTTACGCAATTGCTCAATGTTCAAAGAATTGGACAAAACTTGCCCATCAGATATGGCTAGTCGTACAGAACCTGGTCGGGTGACCTTCAACCACAGTGTAAGGACCTTCCCACTTAGGAGAAAGCTTGTTACGATTTGCTTGGTTCTGAATTTTTCTGAGAACCAGATCACCTACAGCGAGGCTGCGAGGTTGCACCTTACGACTATGGTACCTTCACATGGCTTGTTGGTAGACTGCTGATCGTATCAAGGCTTAGTTTTGTCGTTCTTTAAGGAAATCGATGTCATCAAGTCGTCGTTCATTCTGATCATTTTCGTCGAAACAATCAGTTCGAGCAGAGACAAGTTTTAGTTCTAGAGGAAGCACAGCTTCAACACCATAAACCAAGAAGAATGGCATTTCACCGGTCGCACGACTGGTCGTGGTTCGAATGGCCCATAATACAGAAGGGAGTTCTTGAACCCAAGCTCCTGACCGTTTGATTAACTGGTCGAATACTCGGCGTTTGATCCCCTGCATTATGATACCATTGGCTCACTCAACTTCTCCGTTGCTCTGTGGATGAGCAACAGAAGCAAAATGTACCTTGATACTAAGTTCTTCGCAGAATTCTAGGAATTGATCGCTTGAGAACTGGGCATCGTTGTCTGTGATTATACGACTAGGCACACCAAATCGTGTAATCAAATTTTTTGTGGGAAACATCTTAGCGGCCGTAGTTGTTGTTTTAATAACAGGCTCGGCTTTGATCCATTTTGTAAACGTGTCAATCACGATGAAAAGAAATTCGAAGCCCCCGGCTGCTCTTGGGAAAGGTCCCAGAATGTCCAGTCCCCAGGTTGCAAAAGGCCAAGAAAGAGGAATTATTTGCAAAGCTTGTGCTGGCTGATGTACTTGTCGGCTTTGAAACTAACATTGTACGCACTTCGTCACAAGCTCTTTTGCATCATGAATGACAGTTGGCCAATAGTATCCTTGTCGAAAGGCTTTACCAACCAGTGTTCTGTAGGAATGATGTGCTCCACAGACTCTTTCATGAATTTCGGTTAGCAATTTAATGCCATCCGCTTGAGATATACATCTCATCAACACTCTGTGATATCCTCGTTTATACAAGGTACTTTCGATCAGAGTGTATGATTCGGCTTTTCGTGCTATACGATCAGTCTCTACATCATCTTCCGGAATTATATCATGCTAAAGATAATTGTAGATCGATGTCATCCAATCTCTACCTTGATCGTGACAGCGCCAACCGTCAACGACCTATGGAGCATCCATGTTCTCACGATCGGTTTGTACGACCTGTAGGGAAGCATGTATGTCCTTGGAAAGCTCGACCACCGAGGGTGAATCGAGTTGCTCGAGAAAAACTCTAGGCGGGACAGTTGACCTCGTGAAGGCCATCCGTGCTAACTGGTCTGCTAGAAAGTTTTCTTTTCTAGGAATATGTTGGATCTGGAAACCGAAGAAGTGCTTTTTGAGTTTCCGTACTTCCGCCAAATAAGATGACATCTTGGTACTTGAGCATTGATACTCTTTCCCTACTTGATTCGCTACTAGTTGAGAATCGCATTTCACTAGTAATATGTGAATCCCGAGCGGATGAGCTGCTCAGAGTCCTGCCAATAAACCTTCATATTATGCCACATTGTTTGTAGCAGGAAAATTTAACTAGATGGCGTACTTGATGTGTTCGCTAGTAGGGGATATCAAGACAACTCCAGCCCCCGAGCCTTTGAGCGTTAAGGAACCATCAAAGTACATTGTCCACTCGTTGTGGTGTTCGAACTCGGGCCCTTGGTTGGGTTTAGGGTTTGTCCATTTGGCGATGAATTTTGCTATTGCCTGGGACTTGATTGTTGTTCGTGAGATGTAATGGAGGTCGAACGCCCCTAGCTCAACCGCCCATTTTGCTATTCGTCCTGATGATTCCCTGTTTCCAAGGACTTGACCGAGGGGATACCTAGTTGGTACGACCACTTTGTGGGCTTGAAAGCAATGCCTTAGTTTCCTTGAAGCCATAGGGAGACAATAGGGCAACTTTTGTACTTGTGGGTATCTTTCCTTTGGTCCATGTAAGACTTCGCTTACGTAATACACTGGTCATTGGACGTTATCACGTTCTACGACCAGTACACCGCTAATTGTCTGTGGTGTTGCAGCTACGTAAATTAGCAATGTTTCTCCTGATCTTGGAGAAACTAAGACCGGGGGACTTGTAAGGTACTTTTTAAGGTTTTCAAAGGCATCGTTTATCTCCTTAGCCCACTTGAAACTTCCATGTTTCCGGAGAAGCTTAAAGAAAGGTAATCCTTTTCCCCTAACCGTGCTATGAAATGACTTAGTGCTGCCATACAGCTGTTTAGTTTCTGGACTTCTTTCTTCGTGGTCGCAGGGCTCATATGGTCGATGGCCGATATTTTTACTGGGTTTGCTTCGATACCTCTAGCCGAAACTAGGAAACCGAGCAGTTTTACAGAGGAAACTCCAAACACACACTTTTTCGGATTCAACTGGAGATTATGCCTTCTCAAGTTATTGAAAGTCTCTTGTAGGTCGGGAATGTGATCGCCAGTGTGGATGCTCTTTACGACCAGATCATCAACGTAGGCTTCTAAATTTTGACCTATCTGCGGATTAAAGGTTTTCTGCATCAACCTTTGAAAAGTTGCACTAGCATTTTTTAGACCAAATGGCATCTTAACATAGCAGTAAGTGCTGTATAGGGTGATGAAGGAAGTTTTCTCTTCATCTTCTTTACTCATATTAATCTGGTGGTACCCTGAATACGCATCTAAAAAACTTAATAACTCACACCCGAAAGTTGAGTCTACAAGTTGGTCAATACGTGGAAGGGAAAAATCATCCTTCAGACAAGCTTTATTAAGATCTGTAAAGTCAATACACATTCGCCACTTCCTATTATTTTTCTTAGCCATTATAGGATTGGCGAGCCACTGAGGGTGGTCGACTTCATGAATGAATCCAACTTTGAGGAGCTTGTCAATCTCCGACTGTATTGCCTCCTTCCGATCAGGTGCAAAACGCCACAGCTTCTGCTTGATCGGCTTCCTGTCAGGCTGGAGAGCTAGCCTGTGCTCGATCACCTCCCGGCAGACTTCGGGCATGTCAGACACCTGCCAGGCGAATACATCCTGATTTGTTCGGAGGAAGGAGCCGAGCGACTCTTCCTATTTGGGGTTGAGTCTTGCCCCGACCAGTATTTTTCGGGTAGATGAGTCGGTATTTCCTGACCCAGGTGGCAACTTAGTGCTGTCCGGAGAAGCACCCTTGTCGAGTGGTACGTGCTTTGTCTGTTCGAAAGGCTTTGGGGCCATCTTTGGCCTAGAGTGCTTGACCTGCACGGTAGATGGATTAGCATTTCCGGTCGGAAGGTCATCAACCAGTTCTAAGTATTTTCGATCACATGCATAAGCCATTTTCTGATCTCCTCGAACCGTGATGACTACCTTTGGCCCTGGCATTTTCAAATTCTGATAACCGTATTGCGTGGCTATCAAGAATTTTGCTAAAGTCGGGCGACCAAGGATTTTGTTGTATGCGGATTCGAAATCCACCACATCAAACAGAAGTTTTTCTATTCGGAAGTTGTCGGGTCTTCCGAACGTAACCGGTATGGAAAGCTGTCCTATCGGTTTGGCGGTAGAACCAGGAACTATACCATGTAGTCATATTTCACAGGTTTCACCTTTGACTTGGGAACTTGCATTTCTTCTAAAGCTCCCACAAATAAAATATTGAAAGAACTACCTCCATCTATTAAGACTTGATTAACCTTACAATTATTAATAGTAGGTTCGACGACAATAGGGAACCTACCTGGTCGAGTCGAAGGGATGGGGCAGTCTTCTTTGCTGAAGGAGATTACAGTGTCCAACCACCTGGATGGCTTGATGATGGTTGGAGGCTCGACAAGGCTATCCTCCCGCTTCATGGCGTTCAGATGATGCCTTGACTCGTACGAAGAAGACCCACCAAAAATCATATTGACCGTATGTTGAGGCTCCTGGTACTCCATTTCTTCGTCGCTATCTTTGTCCTTCTTGGAGCTCGTCTCACCGAACTCCTGTATTGTGGGGAATGGACCTTTACCTGTATAGTAATCTTCCAGCTTCTTTTGCTAGACTCGACAGGTGCGCAAGTCATGCCCTGCCTGCTGGTGAATTGGATACCACTTCTTGTTTTTCTTGTATCCTTCAGTCGGAGCTTTTGGTTTGCCTCGACCGGTATAGTCTTTCTTACCCTTCGTAAACTTTTCAGGAATCGCAAGGATTTCCTTATCGTCAGGTCCACGGTTTTTCTTTTTACTTGAGAGCCTTCTTATGCTTCTTCTCGGGTTTATCCAAGCCAGGTTGGGGGATTTTATCCTTCCGATCAATAGCCTCACACCATTCAACCGCTTCTCTAGTGGTCGTGTGTTTGTCGACCATATCGAAGAGTTCGACGGTCGTTTGTGGAGGGTTCATTGCAATGTCCTCCATAAACCGTCAATTCCTTAGACCTGCTTTGAAAGCTTGGATGACAGAAGATTCTGCGACCTCTGGTATTGAATTACGAACATACCTGAATCTTTTGATGTACTGACAGAGAGTCTCATTGGATTCCTACCGGATTCGGTGAAGGTCATCCTCCTTTCCAGGGCGGTCATACGTGCCTTGGAAATTCGCAATCAGAAGGTCGCAAAGTTGCTGCCAAGTGTAGATTGATCCGACCGGTAGGTTAAGTAACCACGACCGGGCAGACCCTTCGAGTACTGTGGGTAGATAATTTGCCATCACATTTTCATTACCACCAATAGCTCTGATGGTGGTGGTATAGATTTGGAGAAACTCCAATGGGTTTTGAGTCCCATTGAACTTATCCATGTTGGCCGTTCGAAACCTGTTTGGCCAACGTACAGCTTGGAGCCCTGCGGAGAAGGCCCGACAACCTGTAATCGATTCATAGCGCCTTCTTTGGAAGGGTGCCGGATCTCTGGTGTCCTGATCCGGTCGTAGACATTAGTGTGACGCCTTTTGACCGCCTGCTTCGTTTTGTTGATGACGAAGATCATCAGGGCCAAGCGATCGTTCCTCTTGGCGAGGTGATGGAGTGGCTGCTTGAAATAGCCTTCTCCCCTCGTGACTCCTTGGTCAGAATCGTCGAGGAGGTCTTGGTATCGATTGTTGTCCAATCCGACCATGCTGCCCTCTACTGAGGGAGGAATGTTGGGATGAAGTCATTGTTTGACTTCGTGAATTCCTTTGTTCCTGGTACGCTTCCGTTCGTTGCATGGTCTGCTGAAGAATTTCTGATACTTGAACTACGAGTTGTACAAAACTTGGGGTCTCTGCTAGAGCAGAGTTAGAATTATTCAAAATATCTTGAACGCGTTGCAGGTTTTGTACTGTTACTGAAGGTCTCGGAGGATTCATACTGGTAGTAGGTGTTCAAAGATCTAAACCTTCCCCCGACCTTCTGGTTTGTTCTGTCCGATCAGCTACCCTTGGTGGGGCAGAGCTAGGCGAGTTAACTGATGGACGTCTATCAGTTCTGTTACCTCCAGCATTTGGTGCTTGATGGCTCGTATCATTTCTACCAGCACGTGGTGGCGTGGCAGAGTGTGTAGGACCATACATGGGATTTTGATCTGTATCTCCGATCGCATTGACCTCATGCCTCCAGCAGCAATCTTCCGATGAGCTTCCATCATAACTAATGGAGAGCCTTCCAATGCTTCTGCTAGGAGTTTCCACAATGGAGAGTAGTCGGAGATAAGCACCTCTTGAGGTCTTCGTGGTGGGCTCAGCCTGATCCGGCGGATTGCCGATCGTATGCTGAGTCTTATCATCTCCACTTACCCCACAACCAGTGGGGGTTTCATTGACACTGTTACCAGGTGTCGGTTGGCTCCTGGAATCGTCAGAAGCCGTTGGTGATTACCTTTTAGCCATGATTTCATCGAGAGAACACTGATTCTCGAGTTGCAATGCTGAGTTTTCGTCACCTTTTTCACCAATCGAAAAGACCGGGCTTGGAGAGGTCTTCGGACATTCCGAGCTGGTCGGAATGGTTGGTTCCTCTGAAAACGCCACTTGTCATAGTGGTGTATCCTCATCCATCCGGTCGATTTCAATAATTATGAATAGAGCATAGTTCCCTAAGCAATTAAATGACACAATAGTCATAAGACTAAGAAAATCAATCAAGTCATTTAAAAGGAACAATATGGTCATCAAACACAATAAGTGTACACTTAAAATCAGCATAAAGCTAAGATTTGATTGTATGATTATTGCTCTCAGAAAGCTAGTTGCACAAGGTTTAACCTTGGCCATCACATCACTTATGTCCAATGTAATCATCAATTGAATATGACAATTTATAGATTAGGCCTTGAGTTCAATTTCCAGCTGAAACTAATTGACCGAAATATCATAAAGACATGAGATTCTAACAGGTCAATTAACCAGAACAAAAATCTTAATAGATAAGGTAAACAACCATATGAAAACAGCATATTGCTCAGTTTTGATATGTCGATTATTGCTCTCAGCAGGCAAGATGCACAGGATACAAATTTTGCCATTTCAGCCAACACAGTCTAAACTCTTCACAGATCGATAAGATAACTAGAAGACAGACCTTGAGCTCTCAA
The DNA here is from genome assembly GCA_036346405.1 of Phyllostachys edulis. Taxonomy (NCBI): domain Eukaryota; kingdom Viridiplantae; phylum Streptophyta; class Magnoliopsida; order Poales; family Poaceae; genus Phyllostachys; species Phyllostachys edulis. Next base: position 7,348,276 of record CM070553.1, on the reverse strand, counting down.
TTTAATGCTTTACTGAACTAACAAAATCAATTTAATGAGCAGAAGACACAAGTATTACTTTCTATATGCAGCAGATTAACAACAGAACACTATAACCTTTAATCTAGTGGAACCAGCAGTAACAGGGTACTAGTGAACTCACAGATAAAAGGAAGTTACAAGGATCAGATCTGATGCCTCTCATCCAACAGAGGAACCAGCAATCAGCTAACAAAACTTATCGAAATAATCTCCACAAAAAGTATCTACCTCACTAGAAAGAAATTGATAGCAGTAAGCAATTCCTTTAGAGCTCAAGACCGAATTAATTATCTTAACAGATTTCAGAAATAGACTCTATCATCATTGAGCAGGATTCAATAGCCCAAGCACCACAATTTGTAATATCTCAGTACAAGAATCAACCTTATACAGAACCCGTCCTGCTCTCCCCCCTCCCGCACAGCCCCCCTCTGGTGGCCACCTTTCCAACCGTCTATGATATTACTACTGAAATCTCACAGTCGCTCTTCACTCATTCCAATTGTGTGTCTCTAACACGGCTCTTTCTTGGATTCCGATACTAACTCACCAACAAATATTCTGTTGGTGTTCATGAAAGATAATTACTCCTGACTTGTATGTATATCCAGGTTGCATTGTAATGGTGGAGCTCTAACACAACTGGTACTTCCTAGTAAGGCAAGTGTGTATTGGCCCAAGAATTTTCTTTGCAATAGCCTCAAGTCGGATTTATCTATGTGATAAATTTTTGAATTACATCTATATTAGACTTTACATCATGCAGCATGTCCAACTCCAACGTGGACTGCGTCAGCATTCATATAGATGCAACCAGAGTTTCATTTCCTGGTATCAACCTAAGTAACACTGGACTGCATCAACATTCCTGTAGATAAAGCAATATGTCTAGAAAACGTGGAGGTTTGGAAGACAACGAAGGTGCTACTAGCTTGAAGAGACAATATGACGATCTTTGTTTATTTATCGGTTTAATGGTGGATGATGTTCTTTAATAATATACAATATGTTGCTTTCTGCAGATGTGCAAGGCATATTAGGGTTTGCAATGAAGTAGCAATGTACATTTTCATACAGATAATTGTCGACATTTCAAGCGTTACAAGCATTACATGAAACACGCACGGGTTTATTACAATCGGGATGCAGGAGGAGGGGTATTATCAGATGTAACCTGATCAAATAAGATACTCTTTGTTTATTTATCGGTTTAATGTGGATGATGTTCTTTAATACTGTATTGTACGACAGGCTAGATAAGGTTGTGCATGAACCAACTGAGGGAAATACATGGTATATGGATCATATAACGATGTACCGTAACCTCCGACTCGTGTTTGTTTTGAAGGCTACGGTACATCGTTATATGATCTGCACGCCACGCCTTTCCCTCAATTGGTTCATGCGCAATGTTATGTAGCCTGTGATACAATACAATATTAGAGAATATCATCCATAGAAAACTGATAAATTAACAAACACTACTACAAAACAGGCTATAGAAGACGCCTCATCACAAACGGTTCATTTGGAACCGTCTATGTTATTCTTATCACAGGCGGATCCAAAGGAACCGTTTGTGATACGTACCTATCACAGACGGTTTATAACTAGAACCGTCTGCAATAATTGACAAACGGTTCTTATTACGAACCGTCTATGATAGTCTAGCCCATCACAGTCGGTTCTATAATAGGAACCACCTGTGAATTATCACAGACGGTTCTTATTAAGATCTGTCTGTGATAATCTAGCTAATTACAGACGGTTCTTATTAGGAACCGTCCGTGATGAGGGCTTATCACAGACGGTTCTTGTTAAGAACTGTCTGTGATATTCTGGCATAACAAATGCATCCGACACAACCCCTGCAGTTGGCTCCACTCTGCTGCTCCTCCCCCATGTGCCACCTCCCTGCCCTAGCTCCTCCACCCTACTGCTCCTCCGCCATTGCGCCAACTTAGAGAGAAGGTCGGGACCCCTGTCCCTAGCGCCTCCTCCACTCCACTGCCTCCTCCCCCATTGCGCCACCTGCACCTTGCTGCCTTTAGCCCCATTGCACCACCTTAGAGAGGAGAAGGAAAGGAGGAAGCTAAAGAGAGGAGGAAAGGAGGAGAAGGGGAGGAGGAAGGGATCGGAGGAGAAGGAGAAGGAGAGGAATCTCGCGGGATATTTGGTATTTTTATCGTGAGCTCCGAGGGTAATGATCTTTAACCCTTTATATTTGCTCTAGGTTAATTGCTAAGCAATTTAAGTATGTTTGGTCAATAATTAAGAAGAGTTTGTACTTGCGGTTTATTAATATAATTTGACACTGATTTGTTACATGCATATAGATGGAATGAAACTAGATGTACGGTGCGAGCCATGTGAGTCAAGAGTACATTAATGGAGTGCTTGCTTTTAGAAGAGCCGCCGAGCAGGATAAGTTGAAGAAGGGGATAAAATTTATGTACTGTCCATGCATTGATTGCGGTAATCTGAAGATGTTTAACAACCCGGCGCAGATCGAAGCGCACTTGATTCGAAGGGTTTTCAAAAAAGGGTCTACATGTTGGACCAGTCACGGTGAAGAGCAGATTATACAGGAAGTTAATAATGACGGTATCGCCGAGGAAGTCAACGTTATGCAGGATGTGGACTGTGCTTTTGATGAGGATAGGTCGCACGATGACAATCTGGATCAGATGCTACGCGATGCAGAAGAGAACTACAGTGAGAGAAAGTTTTGTAAATTCGAGGGCTTAATGGAGGACTCGGTGATACCTTTTTTCCCTGACTGCAAGGCGGAATACACAAGGTTGTCAACCGTGCTTGAACTGCTGAAATTGAAGGCAAGCAATGGTTGGTCCGATAAGAGTTTCACGGCGTTGGTAGGTCTCCTGGCGAACATCCTTCTGGAGGGAAACGTGTTGCCAACACCACCTACCAAGCAAAGAAGGTTCTTTGTCCATTGGTAATGGAAGTAGAAAGAATACATGCATATTCGAACGATTGTATCCTTTACCGTAAAAAGTATGCAGACATGCATGTATGTCCCGTGTGCAAAGTATCCCGATACAAGCGTAAGAATACTACTAAGGCGAAGGAAGGACCTCCTACTAAGAAGTTGTGGTATTTGCCTGTGATCCCACGTTTGAAGTGTTTATTTGCGAACCCAAAGGAGGCAAGATTGCTGCGTTGGCACTCGGAGGAGCGTAAGAAAGAGGGAAAGCAAAGACACTCTGCTGATTCTGCCCAGTGGAGAAACTTCGATCCAATGGCGACGAGAGGATAGGGGAGGTCGTGGCTATTGGATCTCGATCCAATGGCGCATTTAACCGAGTCGCGGAGGTCTTGGCCCTTAGGCAAGACACTGAAAAGGGGAAGGGAGGTCGTGGCCGTGAGATCCTGATCTAACGGCAACGAGATGAGAGGGGAGGTCGTGGCCGTTGATGTTAATCCAACGAAGCACGACCTCACGCGGGTGGGAGGTCTGGTGCGCAAGATAACGAGAGGAGGTCGTGGCCGTGTATGTTAATCCAACGGCGCACAACACATGGCAGAGGGGGAGGACTGGGCTGAGCTGGTTGTGGCGGAGGTCGTGACCATCGGATTTGATCCAACGGGCACGAGATGAAAGGGGAGGTCATGGCTGTTGATTCTGATCCAACGGGCACGACCTCACGCGGGGGAAGGGCTGGGCCGCGGTTGGCTGTGGCGGAGGTCGTGGCTGTTGTATTTTGATCCAACGACTACGACCTCGCGAGGGAGGAGGACCTCGCGGTGAGCTGGGGAAGTGGGTAGGGTTCGACCCACTTGGAAGGTGGCTCGGGCCCAAGGAATAGTGACAAGTTTGAATTTAAATTGAAGGCTGAGGTTGGAGGAATTTTTAGAGGTAGCAAATTAACTCCAAAAATTTTGAAATTTTAACTGGAGCTTCCTCACTCCAGGATTAACCTTACATAAAATTTCCAGAGGGTTTTATGCAGTGCATTTTTCTCAAGAAATTCATCAAGGCTGTTCTAGGGTTTGACTTACCTCTAAAAATTATCAAATAAGTTTTAAAACTTATGAAATTTTTCAGAGGGGTCACACACCATCCATAGAACCAAGGGAAAATGTTTCCCCAAGTTTGGAACAAGGTTCGTGACAAGTGGAATAAGGGTTGGACTTTAGTCAATAAGAGCTTTGTGTTTTTGGATCCCACAACTCTTGGACAAGAATTATAGATGCGTTCAAGAGTTTCAAGATGTGAGAATTTTTTTTAATTTCTACACATTTTTTTATATTTGAAACACACACCCATTTATACATTTGGGATGTTACAACGAATTCAGTATACGGATCACAAAACCACTACAAACGCGTTCACATTGGAACCAAGAAATGGTTTTTCAGAAGCAGGAAAAATACCATCTGCAATGCTAGTTCTTCGACGGTGGAACAACAAGATCTTTCCTCCTCTACTATTGATCCGGACGTTCTTGAATCCCCTCAGATTCCTGTACCGGCCACGATTCTACTATGGCTCTTACAATAGTCAGTCCACCACCGTGGCATGCTAATTGCAGCCTCAATATACTCGTAGCCGGTGCAGTTCCAATAGAGCAGCCCAACTGCCTGCTTTTAGCCCATACGCAACGGCATAAATGGGTTAGAAAGACTGGGCGTTTCATCCATATGATATGATGCACCTAGCTCGTGAATCTATATATATACAATCTTTCTTCTTGGCTATGTATGAAGCGGAAGTACATTTTGTTGTCACTACTTATCTAAGGGCCGAAGCAACCTGAGAATGATATTGATGTGTACCTAGCACCATTGCTGGAAGATCTGGTGACACTGTGGAACGAAGGGATACATGTATAAGATACGTACAAACGAGAGAACTTCACTTTACGGGCTATGTTGTTCTACACCATCAATGATTTTCCCGCCCTTGGTAACCTATCGGGCTTTAGTACAAAAGGAGCAAAAGCCTGTCCGTACTGCTTAGATGCTACGGAGAGTGTATGGCTGAATAACCCGTGCAAAACTATGTATATGCGTCACTTTGTTCTTGCTCTCTCTCTTTTGGTGATTTTCGGTTTTTGATGATTCCTTTGTTTTCCTTTGGTTTCTTGTGGTGATCTTGATTGCTGTGGTATGTGGGAATACATCTAAGATCATCTTGATCATTCTTTACCCACGAGCAAGCTTTTAGATCAAAGTTTGATTTTAGCTCGGTTTTGAAGCAACATTCACTCAAACGGAAAAAAGTTGAAACTTTGGAAATGATCTTCATGATCCTTGGTTGGAATAGGTTCTTGACATCCTAGAGAGGGTATGTTTCAAGTTTCATGAAGTTTGGAGTTGTGGATCAAAAGTTGTGCTAATTTTTTATTTCGTTTTCAGGCTGATTATCCTATTCATTGTCTGATTTTACTGTTTATCTGGTAGTACCGTACTGTTCATTGCGGTAGTTCTGATTTTACTGTTCACCAGAGCATTTTTTGTGTTTTTGGTTGTTGCGCTTGGGGGTTTGAATTGGATTCAGTACAAGTCTTCCGCAATGCTTATATATTGATCTTCGTAGCTCTTATAGTTATTGGAGTTAAGATCATGTTGAATCCGTTCAAAGCGAAAAATGGATAGTGCTCCTATTCACCACCCCCCCCTAGTCATTGTTTCTGTCCAACAGGCACCCTGGTGATGTTCTTCGACACGGTGCCCACTGGGCCAAGGCATATCGATTGGCGACTGCAATGACGATGGTGGTGGTGGTGGTGGTGTGATGGGTGGCGTTGTCTCTAAGGTCGCAACCCGAGCGCTCACCGATTCCACCGATTGTCGCAACCCGAGCGCTCACCGATTCCACCGATTGTCGCAACGCGTCCATCCCATTGCTCACGGTCGGCATCCAGGCCTCTAACCTCTTCATAGTTCCCAATGTGTCGTTGATGCTAGCTGTCACTTGCGCCTTCATGGTTTTCGCCTCTTCCTCCACTGAATCCATTCTCTTAGTCAGATTTGACTGCTTCTTTTTCACCAGATTTGATCGCACAAGGCTCGGATACCAATATGTTACAAACCTCAACCAATTTCAGCGTCATGCCGCGGCAATCAGAATTGGATTAACCGAAATCAGTGTCACAGCAGAGGGAATTGGATAGAGCAGTAGCCAGGGAAGGATACAGAGGTAGATGGGAAAGTAGGTATTACTTGTTTCTCTATCGGTCAGTCTTCTTCAGGGCTTCTTTCCTCTGCTTCCTCTGCCTCACAGGTCGTGACACTCCTCCTGCCTCTTGTGCCTCCAGGCAGTAAGACCCGAGTATAAGATTTACACCACAGTCTAAAACGGCAGGACCCGATGCTTCACGTCGCAGTGGATCGATTAGACGAGAAAGCATACAGCATAAAAGTACCCACCTTCTGTACGAGAAATCGTTAGTCTCGATATGGATGTACTGCGGTGGCTCTATGCGCCCTTCCTCCTACGAGCGAAGCAAGTCGACGAATTCAGTATACGGATCACAAAACCACTACAAACGCGTTCACATTGGAACCAAGAAATGGTTTTTCAGAAGCAGGAAAAATACCATCTGCAATGCTAGTTCTTCGACGGTGGAACAACAAGATCTTTCCTCCTCTACTATTGATCCGGACGTTCTTGGTTCTTGTTACGCTCTCGTCCCGCTTCTCCCTAATTCTTGAATCCCCTCAGATTCCTGTACCGGCCACGATTCTACTATGGCTCGCAGGTTTTTCTTACAATAGTCAGTCCACCACCGAGGCATGCTAATTGCAGCCTCAATATACTCGTAGCCGGTGCAGTTCCAATCGAGCAGCCCAACTGCCTGCTTTTAGCCCATACGCAACGGCAGAAATGGTCCAGAAAGACTGGCCGTTTCATCCATATGATATGATGCCTTCCGCTAAAAAAAAATAAAAATACAAAGCTAAAGCTATATGATGCCTTTGAGAAGAATGCACTCGAGGTTTCATGTTATTACGAAGTAACCCTTTTAGTATTGCGTGGGAACCCTTTAGTTTTTAGTAATCACAAGACAGCTCTTGCTGCTTTTCCAGGATAACTCTCTAAGCCGTAGGTAATTGCGGAGTAGTTCTGGCCATTTTGCCAAGAGGATATCCAACGCTTCAATAATTACGAAATAATCGTCTCTCGTTGCTGTGCGGCTGCTAGGCTCGTTCATTTTGCAACTCGATTGAGGGCCAGAGGAATGGGGCTGCGGACTAGGGGGCAAATTTAAGAGAAAATTTGTTCGCGCAGGGTTTTTCGCAAGAATGGCTGCGGACTTGGGGGTGAATTTAAGACGAAAATTGTTCACATGGGTTTTTTTGTCAGAATAGTGTCGACAATCAAGTCGCCGATCTTATGAAATAAAATAGAGGAAAATGGCATAGATTTCTTAGGAGAGAATGGTACTGCTCTTTACTGATATGAACTGGATTTTACAGGGGGTGTCTACGACCCGGCGGTGGACTAATCCTAACTACACTGAAAGTGATGCTTGCAATGCCATCTAATCAGACTTAAACCGTGAATCTAATGCTGACTGCGCCGCTCTCATCTAATGCCTTGTGATCCTCCTGCGCTCCATCCTTAAATAACTTCCGAAGAGATGGCAGTTACTTCTGGAGAAGACATCCCTTGTGAAGCATCGCGACTGGTCGGAGCGAGGTGACAGTTGATAAAGTATCAACCGCTCTGCGGTTGAGTGTTTGTGAGACACTCAACCGTATGGTGGTTGTTGTTAGTGTCTTACGATTATGTAATGCCGCGTGGTATGGAATATACAACATGTGTTCCATTCATCACACGGTAAAGAATATACTTGGAATCAGATCCAGATATCAGTTCATAACTCCTGCGAGCAGCAACCTGGTCGGAGACTAGGTACAAGACCTTGTCCGACCAGGGTACTCATCATGCAACCTCTGAAATCCTTACGATCAGTGAGGTCATTAGTCTTAAGGGTTACGACCATGAAGATGTATGGTCTTTTATTATGTATTAAAATAATACATAGAGATTTTAATCCTAGTCAGCTAGCCCCCAAACTTTAAATGAATAGGTCGTGTGAACACTTTCTTCCGACGAAGTCGTATCGGGCAGACCCTCATTTAATATCGTGACATACGAAGTGGTTTGTATACATTTTAAAGTTGAGAACCTGCATTGGGAACCAAAGAGTTTTTCTGTCCGTTGGACAAAAAGGTTTTGTCCGTTGGACTTTAGATAACTCCCGATTGCAGTTAAAAATCTGAAGCTATAAAATCCCCATTGCTGGGCTTTAGGGTTTTCACGCTTCCAGATTTTCCCTCAAGCCTCTTCAGTTTCTTGCTTAGAATTCTTTCCAATCTTCGCTTTCTTTTCGACCAAAAGCTTCCTCCGACCTCTATTCACCTCCTCGCAAGATCTCACCATGTCAGACTTGATCACCAAGTGGGTGGCTTCAGATTTGAGCTAGAGGAAGCTCGAGTCGCTGGAAGGAATCGGAATGCTCCCGGACAAGAGCTTGATCAAGTGGCGGTCGGCGGCCAGAGAGCACTTTCCGAGCCGTGAGGAAGGGGAAATCCATATTTTCCTCGCCTACATCAAGTGCGGTCTAAGGCTGCTGGCGCACAAATTCCTCTTCCGAGTTTTGGAGTACTACGGGGTAGAGTTGGTGAATTTGGCTCCGAACTCCATTGCCAATATCAGCATTTTCGCCTATCTGTGTGAGGCGTACCTGGGAATGCGACCAAATTTGAAGCTCTTTAGGTATTTTTACTGGATGGCAAGGTCAGGAAGATCCATAGTGGGTCCTGAAGAATGCACGCTACGCCTTCACGACGGGAAGGCCGATGAGTACATTCCAATGTACTCGAAATCCTCGTGGTCGTCATAGAAAAAGAACTGGTTTTACATGACATTCACGAAAGACGACAGCCTCTACTTCGTCGGACATAGGGTGAACGAGAATCCAAAGTGGAGGGGAACCGTGGAGAAGACAGGGATGGTCGGAAGATGTGTGGAGGCTATTTAAAACCTAAGGACAAAGGGCTTGAATTCTTGGCACGTGGTGAGGGATTTCACCATGCGCCGAATTAGTCCTCTGAAGCTCTGAGACCATTCCCTACTCTGGTACATTGGTCGGGATAAAGCAATCAAGGACTCAAGGGATGGTAAGTCTTTGAAGAAGCTCCGACCAGTATAATTTATAAGTAGATTATCATATAACCTTAAAATCTCTTCTGTCTTTTTTGAAGTCCTTTCTCCTGACGAGGTCAGAGAACAGATCAAAATGATCTGCGCCGAGGAGCCTGACGAGAAGGCTGCATTTCCTGGTATCTTGGTGATAGTCTCTGATGAAGAGAGGCTGAGGAGACTTAAGGTAAATAATCAATTTTCCTTTACGTTATATATATATATATATATATATATATATATATATACATATCCTTCGATCAGTTATTGATTTTACTCTAACGTGTAGGCGGTTGGACTGAAGGTTATACAATCTAGTGAGGATTGTAATCCTACTGTGGTTATGGTTGATTCCTGCCCAGAGGCCGTGGAAGAAGAGATGATCTTCGCGAGGTAAAAGAGCATTTTGAAGAAGATATATATTTAGATGGAAATTTTTATCACCTAATCAAATTTGATATCTGATTTAGGTAGGAAAGATGGAACGCCCGTAGAGCAAAGCTGCGGAAGTTGTTGACCCTAGTGTGGTCGTTCCCGACCAGACAGTTGTTACCGAAGCAACTCCTCTGGAGGTCGACGAAACCACACCTTCTGACCCGATAGTCAGGGACGCTATCCTCGACCAGCTGGTCGAGAATATTGCTTACAACCTCATGTTGGAGGATGTGGGTTGTCCAACAAACCCTGCCGGTTTAGAACTGGTGAAATTGGTTGAGAAGAAAAGAAAAGCGAGCGCTACGGAATTTAATCCAGTGCGTTTCAAGGTCAAGACCAAAAAATCGACTAGGTATATACAAACGAAATAGTCATATGAGTGCATACCTTTAAAAGTCTTTGACGATTGAATTTTTTAGCTTACTTTCTTATTTTTGTACAAATCTTCTGGTGTCCCGGTCGTCTCCGACCAGAACATTCCTGAGGATCAAGCAATCGAGGAAGTCCTCGTCCAAAACACTTCTCAGGCTAAAGTTCCTGAGGACAAAGTGGTCGAGGAAGCCCCCGAGCAGGCATCGGTGCCAGCGCTTGTTCAGGATCTAGTGGTGATTCTAACTCCGTCTACGGAGGTAGACGTCCCTGAAGGCCCTCAACAGGTTCCGACCCCTGTTGGTAATTCTTCTCAATCTAACAAGTTCCTTTTTTGCCCTCGATTTATCGAGGATAAGGAGCTTGACGAGGTTTGGGAAAAGGTATCAGACCGTCAAGCCAAGACAGGTCCTGATACAATGTTTGCCGAATATAATGACGTGGTAATTCGGGTAAGTATCCATGACCATTTTCATAGTTTCTCCTCTAAAAATTTATAAGAAACTTAAAGAAGAATGCTATTTGCGTAGCACATGGTCGAGAACTATGTTGTGGTCGGAGGACTGACCCAGTGAATAAAGCTCCTGGAGAAGAAACACTCCGAATTAAAAAGTAAGGACTTTCTTCTTAACTTTTCTTCTTCTTCAATACTTTGTTCTTCTTCTGTTAATCAATTATTCCCCCCTTATCATATTTGATAGATTTGGAGAAAATAAAAGAAGAGGTTGTGGCTAAAGAAGCTAGAATAACCAAGCTTAAAGAAGAATACCAAGGTAAGGATCTACGATCGCATACGTGATTTGACGGGCACTAGGAAATCATTGGGACTTTTGAAAAGAAGATTGAAGGTAACCAACGTAAACTTGACCAGTATATCATCTCTTCTAATCATACTTACTCACCCATTGTTTTACTCATGCAGAGCAAACTCAAGTGCTGAATAAATTTAAAGAAGCTCTGGAGTTTGAGCAAGACAAGGAGGCAGCTCTCATGCAAAAACTAGATGAAAAAGTCGTTGCACTTAACAAAATGATCTTCGATATGGGATCAGGATTGAGTCTGCCTACCTTAAGAGATCCAACAGAGAAGATGAACTACTTGGACCAACTTCTAGAAGATCTCAAGGGCCTACTCAAAACTACTCAAGAAAATTATGCCCAGACGATGAAAGAAGCTATGTCCAGCGGAGTTAGCTTTGCGTTGGCAAAACTGAAGGCTTCCAACCACTCCATCAATCTCCAAGCCGTTGAAGAAGATTTCAACTGCTTGCCTGAAGATACAACCAAGTTTCTCGAGGAAGTAAGGCCTCTCGGAGACAAGGTTGCAGATGAAATGGAGGTCGGATCTCGGTCAAGTAGCAACTAGTCTGGAGATCTCTAGGAGTAGAAAATTGTATTATAAGAATTATGAAATGTATAAAACTTACCTTTATGTCATCAACAAGTCTTTTGTTTATCCTGTCGACTTATGAAGTACTCATATATTCTCTAGCCTCTGAGTGCTTCATAGTAGAAGGACTTTACTAAATAAGCAGTAAGCCAACAAGGAGAACTAAAGTCTCAACCATTGTTTGGAGGCATATACTAATTATAGGATAAAATTGATCGTAGTAATACTAGGAAACCAATTTGGTCGGAACTAGTGTTTGATTTTGACTAGTTATAGATCTGTTTGTCATAATCGAAATACCAAATAAAACATTATATGGTCGGAAGAAAAAAAAACTTGTTTTGATGAGAAAAGAAAATATGCAAAAATGTATGCAATAAATGATAAGTGATCTTATTTATATGTAGTATCCAAAACTGGTCGGAAGAACTGCAAAGAATTGAAGACATGAAAAACACTTCGCGAAACGTGCTCAGGCTCAAGTCCGACTGAGAGTGAGGATCGTAAGAAAAGAACTATCACAAGGAAGCTCCTTCCAGTAGGCAGGACCACGTACGGAGAGGAGAGACTTCGACTAGGAGGCTTTCCGTGTCCTGACCAGTAGCCAAACGAGAGTAGAAAAAAATCTTGAAATGAAGAAATATAGTCTCCATAATCTTAAACATATGAGTCACTACATGAAGTCATTTGTGTTATGCTCTGGTTACTCGTATATTTCTTTGAGAAAAGAGTGTGGTCGCGCGTGGAAATCATTCATGTAATGATCACGACTAGGACCCATACAACGTGTGACTTAGAAGTCGTTGCCAAAGAGTAACAGAGATCCTTGTAAAGGATATCGGAGAGAAGGAGGTCTTCTCCGGCCAGTTTAAACAACAATAGTAGACAACTAGAGTATAGGTACAGATATATAAATAATATCACTCGTCAAAATAAATAAAGGAATGACTAATCTTTATGTAAAATTAAAAGAATGTAAAGAATAATTAAACAAAAAACTTACGCAATTGATCAATGTTCCAAGAATTAGACAAAACACGTCCATCAGACATGGCTAGTCGTACTGAACCTGGTCGGGTGACTTCGACCACAGTGTAAGGACCTTCCCACTTGGGAGAATGCTTGTTGCGATTTGCTTGGTTCTAAATTTTTCTGAGAACCAGATCACTTACAGCTAGGCTGCGAGGTTACACCTTACAACTATGGTACCTTCACATGGCTTGTTGATAGACTGCTAATCGTATCAAGGCTTGGCTTCATCGTTCTTCAAGGAAATTGATGTCGTCAAGTCATCGTTCATTCTGATCATTTTCGTTGAAACAATCAGTTCGAGCAAGACCAAATTTTAGTTCTAGAGGAAGTATGGCTTCAGCACCATAAACCAAGAAGAATGGCGTTTCACCGGTCACACGACTGGTCGTGGTTCGAACAGCCCATAATACAGAAGGAAGTTCGTGAACCCAAGCTCCTGACCGTTTTATTAACTGGTTGAATACTCGGCGTTTGATCCCCTGCATTATGATACCATTGGCTCGCTCAACTGCTCCGTTGCTCTGCGGATGAGCGACAGAAGCAAATTGTATCTTGATACCAAGGTCTTCGTAGAATTCTTGGAATTTACACTTGAGAACTTGGTGTCGTTGTCTGTGATTATACGACTGGGTACACCAAGTCGTGTGATCACATTTTTTTTTTGTGAGAAACCTCTTAACGGCCTTAGTTGTTGTTTTAACGACAGGCTCAGCTTCGATCCATTTTGTGAACGTGTCAATCATGACGAAGAGGAATTCAAAGCCCCCGGGTGCTCTTGGGAAAGGTCCCAGAATATCCAGTCCCAGGTTGCAAAAGGCCAAGAAAGAGGAATGGTTTGCAAAGCTTGTGCCAGCTGATGTACTTGTCGGCTATGAAACTGACATTGTACGCACTTCGTCACGAGCTCTTTTGCATCATGAAGGGTAGTTGGCCAATAGTATCCTTACCTGACGGCTTTACCGACCAGTATTCTGTAGGAATGATGTGCTCCACAGACTCCTTCATGAATTTCGGTTAGCAATTTAATGCCATCCGTTTGAGCTATGCATCTCATCAACACTCTGTGAGATCCTCGTTTATAGAAGGTACTTTCGACCAGAGTGTATGATTTGACCTTTCGAGCTATATGATCAGCCTCTACATCATCTTCTGGAATTATGTCATGCTGAAAATAATCATAGATCGATGTCATCCAATTTCTACCGTGATCATGACAGCGCCAACCATCAAAGACCTGTGGAGCATCTATGTTCTCATGATCGGTTTGTATAACCTGTAGAGAATGATATATGTCCTCGGAAAGCTCGACCACCTATGGTGAATCGAGTTGCTCGAGAAAAACTCCAGGCGGGACGGTCGACCTTGTGGAGGCCATCCGTGCCAACTGATCTGCCAGAAAGTTTTCCTTTCTAGGAATATGTTGGATCTAGAAACCGAAGAAGTGCTTTTTGAGTTTTCGTACTTCCGCCAAATAAGATGACATCTTGGTACTTGAGCATTGATATTCTTTCCCTACTTGATTCGCTACTAGTTGAGAATCGCCTTTCACTAGTAATCTACGAATCCTGAGCGAATGAGCTGCTTTGAGTCCTGCTAGTAAACCTTCATATTCTACCACATTATTGGTAGCAAGAAAATTTAACTGGATGGCATACTTGATGTGTTCGCTAGTAGGGGATATCAAGACAACTCTAGCCCCCAAGCCTTTGAGCGTCAAGGAGCCATCAATGTACAATGTCCACTCGTCGTGGTGTTCGTACTCGGGCCCTTGGGTGGGTTCAGGGTTTGTCCATTCGGTAATGAATTCTGCTATTGCCTGGGACTTGATCGCTGTTCGTGAGATGAAATGGAGGTCGAACGCCCCTAGCTCAACCGTCCATTTTGCTATTTATCCTGATGATTCCCTGTTTCTATGGACTTGACCGAGGGGATACCCGGTTGGTACAACCACTTTGTAGGCCTGAAGGTAATGCCTTAGTTTCCTTGAAGATATAAGGAGACTATAGAGCAGCTTTTGTTCCTGTGGGTATCTTTCCTTTGGTCCATCTAAAACTTCACTTATGTAATACACTGGTCGTTAGTTGTTATCACGTTCTACGACCCGTACACCACTAACTGTTTGTGGCGTTGTAGCCACGTAAATTAGCAATGTTTCTCCTGATCATGGAGAAACTAAGATCGGGGTACTCATAAGGTACTTCTTCAGTTTTTCAAATGCATTGTTTGCCACCTTAGTCCACTCGAAACTTCCATGTTTGCGGAGAAGCTTAAAGAATGGTAATACTTTTTCACCTAACCGTGCTATGAAACGACTTAGCGCTGTCATACAACCGGTTAGTTTTTGGACTTGTTTCTTCATGGTCGGAGGACGCATCTGGTTGATGGCCGATATTTTTACTGAATTTGCTTCGATACCTCTAGCCGAAACTAGGAAACCGAGCAGTTTTCCAGCGGAAACTCTAAACACACACTTTTCCGGATTCAACTTGAGGTTATGCTTTCTCATGTTATTTAAAGTCTCTTGTAGATCGGGAATGTGATCACCAGTGTTGATGCTCTTCACGACCAGATCATCAACATAGGCTTCTAGATTTTGATCTATTTGTGGATTAAAGGTTTTCTGTATCAACCTTTGAAAAGTTGCACCAGCATTTTTGAGACCAAATGGCAACTTAACAAAGCAGTAAGTGCCGTATGGGGTGATGAAGAAAGTTTTCTCTTCATCTTCTTTACACATATTAATTTGGTGGTACCCTGAATACGCATCTAAAAAACTTAATAACTCACACCCGGAAGTGGAGTCTACAAGTTGGTCAATGCATGGAAGGGGAAAGTCATCCTTCAGACAAACTTTGTTAAGGTCTGTGAAGTCAATACGCATTCGCCACTTCCTATTATTTTTCCTAACCATTACAGGATTGGCGAGCCACTGAGGGTGGCCGACTTCATGAATAAATTCAGCCTTGAGGAGCTTGTTAATTTCTGACTGGATTGCCTCCTTCCGATCAGGTGCAAAACGCCTTAGCTTCTGCTTGATCGGTTTCTTGTCAGGCTGGAGAGCTAGCCTGTGCTCGATCACCTCCCTGGGGACTCCGGGCATGTCGGACGTCTGCTAGGCAAATACGTCCTGATTTGCTTGGAGGAAGAAGACGAGCGACTCTTCCTATTTGTGGTCGAGTCTTGCTCCGACCAGTATTTTTCGGGTAGATGCGTCAGTGTTTCCTAACCCAGGCGGCAACTTGGCGCTTTCCCGAGAAGCGCCCTTGTCGAGTGGTATCTTCTTTGTCTGGTCGGAAGGCTTTGGTGTCATCTTTGGCCTCGAGTGCTTGACCTGCACGGTAGGTGGATTAGCTTCTCTGGTCGTAAGTTCATCGACCAGCTCTAAGAATTTCCGATCACACGCATAAGCCATTTTTTATTTCTCGGTGTGATGACCCTTTTGGTCCCGCATTTTCAACTCGATAATCGTAGTGCGTGGCTATCAAGAATTTTGCTAAAGCCGGACGATCAAGGATTCCATTGTATGCGGCTTCGAAATCCACCACATCAAATGGAATCTTTTCTGTTCGGAAGTTGTCGGGTTTTTCGAACGTAGCCGGTAGGGAAAGCTGTCCTATTGGTTTGGCGGTAGAACCAAGAACTATACCATGGAAGGCATATTTCACGGGTTTCACCTTTGACTTGGGAACTTGTACCTCTTCTAATGCTCCCGCAAATAAAATATTTAAAGAATTACCTCCATCTATTAGGACTCGATTAACCTTGCAGTTATTAATAGTAGGTTCAACGACAATAGGGAACCTACCTGGTTGAGTCGAAGGGATGGGGCAGTCTTCTTTGCTGAAGGAGATTACAATTTCCGTCCATCTAGATGGCTTGACAGCGATCGGAGGCTTGACAAGGTTGATCTCCCGCTCTATGGCCTTCATATGACGCCTCGATTTGCATGAAGAAGACCCACCAAAGATTATGTTGACCGTATGTTGAGGCTCCTTGTACTCCATTTCTTCGTCGCCATCTTTGTCCCTCTTGGAGCTCGTTTCCCCGAGTTCCTGTTTTGAGGGGAGTGGGCCTTTACCTGCATAGTAATCTTTTAGCTTCTTTTGCCAGACTCGGCAAATGCACAACTCATGCCCTGCCTGCTGGTGAAGTGGACACCACTTCTTGTTCTTCTTGTATCCCTTGGTCGGAGCTTTTGCTTTGCCTCGACTGGTATAATCTTTCTTACCCTTAGTAAACTTCTCAGAAACTGCAAGGACTTCCTTATCGTCGGGTCTGCAGTTTTTCTTTTTCTTGAGAGCCTTCTTATGCTTCTTCTCTGGTTTATCCAAGCCAGATTGAGGGATTTTATCCTTCCGATCAATGTCCTCACACCATTCAACCGCTTCGCTAGCGGCTGCGTATTTGTCGGCCATATCGAAAAGTTCGACGGTCGTTTGTGGAGGGTTTATTGCGATGTCCTCTGTAAACCGTCGATTCCTTAGACCTGCTTTGAAAGCTTGGATGACAGAAGATTCTGCGACCTCTAGTATTGAATTATGAACTTGGCTAAATCTTTTGATGTACTAACGAAGAGTCTCATTGGATCTTTACTGGATTTGGTGAAGGTCATCCTCCTTTCCACGGCAGTCATACATGCCTTGGAAATTCACAATCAGGAGGTCGCAAAGTTGCTCCCAAGTGTAGATCGATCTGACTGGTAGGTTAAGTAACCACGACCGGGTAGACCCTTCAAGTACCGTGGGTAGATAATTTGCCATCACGTTTTCATCACCACCAGCAGCTCTGATGGCAGTGGTATAGATTTAGAGAAATTCCAACGGGTTCTGAGTCCCATTGAACTTATCCAGGATGGCCGGTCGGAACCTGTTTGGCCAACGTACAGCCTGGAGCCCTGCAGAGAAAGCTCGACAACCTGTAATTGATTAATGGCGCCTTCTTTGGAAGGGCGTCGGATTGTAATCGGTTGAAGACCAGTTTCAAAAATTGGAATGCCGGAGCTCCGGTGTTCCGATTCGGTCGTGGACGTTGGTATGACGCCTTCGATCACCTGCTTGGTTTAAATGATGCCGGAGATCATCAGGGCCAAGCGATCGCTCCTCTCGACGAGGTAAGGGAGTGGCTGCTTAAAATAGCCTTCTTCCCTCGTGACTCCTTGGTCAGAATCGTCGAGGAGGTCTCGGTATCGTTTGGTCTCCAATCTGACCAAGCTGCCTTCTACTGTGGGAGGAACATTGGGATGAAGTCATGGCTTGACTTCGTGAATTCCTTTGTTCGAGACGCTCTGCTCATTGCATGGTCTCTTTGAAGAATTTCGACACGACCTACAAGTTGCACAAAACCTGGGGTTTCTGCTAGAGCAGGGTTAGAATTATTTAAGATATTCTGAACACGATGCAGATTTTGTACCGTTACCGAAGGTCTCGGAGGATTCATGCCGGTAGTAGGTGTTCAAAGATCTGAACTTTCCCCCGACCTTCTGGTTAGTTCCGTCCGATCTGTTAGTCTAGGTTGGGCAGAACTGGGCGAATTAACTGATGGACGTCTATGAGTTCTGTTACCTCTGGAATTTGGTGCTTGATGGCCCGTATCATTTCCACTAGCACGTGGTGACGTGGCAGATTGTGTAGGACCGTACACGACATTTTGATCTGTATCTCCGATCGCATTGACCTCGTGCCTCCAGCAGCGATCTTCCGATGAGCTTCCATCGTAACTAATGGAGAACCTTCCAATGTTTCCGCCAGGTGTTTCCACGATGGAAAATGGTCAGAGATTAGCACCTCCTGAGGTTTTTGTGGTGGGCTCAACCTGATTCAGCGGATTGCCGATTGTATGCCGAGCCGTATCATTCCCACTTGGCCCACGACCAATGGGAGCTTCATTGACATCATTACCAGATGTCGGTTGGCTCCTGGAATCGCTAGAAGCTGTTGATGAGTACCTTTCAGCTATGATTTCATCGAGAATACACTGATCCTCGAGTTGCGGTGCTGAATTTTCGTCACCTTTTTTGCCGGTCGAAAGGACTAGGCTTGGAGAGGTTCTTGGATATTCCGAGCTGGTCGAAATGGCTGGTTCCTCTAAAAGCGCCACTTTTCGCAGTGGTGTATCCTCATCCATCCGGTCAATTTCGCTAATGTCTGCGATATGCGAGCCGGCGGAGGAGGATGATGACATACCATTTTCTTGCATGGCGCGGATGCTTCCTTCCATGTCGAGGTTGGAGTAGTCCACCAAGTCGAACCAGTTCTCCTCGTCCCAAGTTCCTTCCATAGCCGCATGAGCGCACTACTACAAAACAGGCTATAGTAGACACCCCATCACAGACGGTTCCTTTGGAACCGTCTGTGTTGGGTATTGCCGGACCTGCGGGTGGCGCGGGAAGCCTATCACAGACGGTATTTTTTAGAACCGTCTGTGATAGTCATCTATCAGAGACGGTTTGTAAATAGAACCATCTGTGATATTACACGACGGTTCTATTCACAAACCGCTCGTGATAATTCCCAATCACGAGCGGTTCTAGTAGAGAACCGTCGTAATATCACGAGCGGTTCTCAATAAGGACCGCTCGTGATTGGGCGGATTATCACAAACGGTTCAGTAGAGAACCGCTCGTGATATTATCTGAGACGGTTCGAACGAGAACCGCTCGTGATAACTAATTATCACTGCATAGTTTTTATTAAGAACCGCTCAGGAAATCCCGCCGGTATAAATTGAGCGCGACACATCCCTCTGCCAGACCGCCATTGGTTCATCGCCGATCGCCATTGTGCCTCGCCACTACCTCTGCTGCCTTGTTTGATAATCAACTGCCCCCCGCTTGGGCTCCATTTAAATCTGCTAGCTAGCTTCTCCTCCCAGTGCCTGCCACTTCCCTACCCTAGCTCCTCCAACTGCGGCTCCTCCCTAATTAAGCAGATGAAGTAATATCGATTATCCTTCATCCACTCTATTGATTAGTGAATTTCCGATTTTGCTACTCTGCACATAGACCCTAATGTTTTGTTTTCTTTGTTGTATTCCTTAATCGGAAGCATAGGGTTTAAGTTTCAATTAATACTACTTGATGGGAAAAGGCAAAACGTACGTACATCTAGCTCTCAATTTGGTGGACCCTAATCCCAGAAAATGAAAAGCAAAACATGTAGCCTTTAATTAATCTGGTGTAATTCCTTTGTGCAATGATGAGACAAAACGAGTAAGTACGTGCAAAGAAGTGAAAGTCTTAATCAGAACTAATTTCATGAGTAGTTTTCTAGAATAGATTAAAAAGAAGAATTTATGACACACCAAGATAAGTCACATGTGCAATGATCTATTTTATATTTCCTCCATTTATATCCATGAAGAAACGTCATCACAAAGGGTTTATTGTTTCAATTATATCAAAGCGGATACCGCGCAATCGCGGACCAACTTGCTAGTTATTAGGATCTTCCTCTTGTCTTTTGTCTCGTATCTAATCAACAATCATGCGAGATAATCAATAATTATCCGTTCTTGACTTAGAGAGGAGAAGGTTGGACCCTTGCCCTAGCGCCCCAACACCCACCGCCTCCTCCCCATTGCGCCACCTTAGAGAGCGAAGGAAAGGAGAGGAATCGTATTTTCTTCGTGAGCTCCGAGGGTAACGATCTATAACCCTTTATGTTTGCTATAAATTAATCGCTAATCAATTTTGACACTAATTTGTTACATGCGTAGTGTAGATGGATCAAACTGGATATCTGATGTGAACCGTGTGAGTCAAGAGTACATTAATGGCGTGGTTGCTTTTAGAAGAGCACGAAAGCGGGATATGTTGAAGAAGGGGATAAATTTTATGTCTCGTCCATGCATTGATTATGTAATCAAGATGTTTAACAACGCGCGCAAATAGAAGTGCACTTGATTCAAGGGTTTCAAAAAGGGTATACATGTTGGACGACCACGGTGAAGAGCAGATTATTACACATGAAGTTAGTAATGACGGCATCGCCGAGGAAGTCAACGATATGCCGGATGTGGACTGTACTGCTTTTGATGAGGATAGGTCACATGATGACAATCTGGATCAGATGCTACGCGATGCAGAAGAGAACTACAGTGAGAGAGAGTTTTATAAATTCGAGGGCTTAAGGGAGGACTCGGTGAGACCTTTGTTCCTGGTTGCAAGCCGGAATATACAAGGTTGTCAACCGTGCTTGAACCGCTGAAATTGAAGGCAAGCAATGGTTGGTCCGATAAGAGTTTCACGGCGTTGTTAGGTCTCCTAGCGACATCCTTCCGAGGGAAACGTGTTGCCCAAAGACCACCTATCAAGCAAAGAAGGTTATTTGTCCATTGGGAATGGAAGTAGAAAGAATACATGCATGTCCGAACGATTGTATCCTCTATCAGTAAAGAGTATGCGAACATGCATGTATGTCCGTGTGCAAAGCATCCCAATACAAGCGTCGAATACTACTAAGGTGAAGCAAGGACCTCTGCTAAGATGTTGTGGTATCTCGCTGTGATCCCACGTTTGAAGCGTTTATTTGCGAACCCAAAGGAGACAAGATTGCTGCGTTGGCACTCAGAGGGCGAAGAGAGATGGAAAGCTAAGACACCTGCCGATTACGCCGGTGGAGAAACTTCGATCGGAGCTTCCAAGAGTTCGTGTCTTGAACCGAGGAACATAAGGTTAGGGTTGAGTACAGATGGAATGAATCCTTTCGGTAACATGAGCAAACCGACATAGCTTTGGCCCGTGAATCTATGTATGTACAACCTTCCTCCTTGGTCGTGTATGAAGCGGAAGTACATTTTGATGTCACTACTTATCCAAGGGCCAAGCAACACAGGAATGATATTGATGTGTACCTAGCACCATTGGAATATCTTGTGACCTTTGTGGAGCGAAGGGTGCAGGTATGGGATGCGTATAAACGAGAGAACTTCACTTTACGCGCCATGTTGTTACGCACCATCAATGATTTTCTGCCCTTGGTAAACTGTCGGGCTTGAGTACAAAAGGAGCCAAAGCTTTCGCCAAGACCGCTAGATGCTACAGAGAGTGTATGGTTGAACAACTCAGAAATCGTGTATATCGCCACCGTAGGTTCCTTCCAGAGTCACCCATACCGCAAGATGAAAAAACAATTGACGGAAAAAAGGAGAACGATTCAGCTCCAAGGGCTTTTAGAGGGAAAGAGGTCTATGATATGGTTAAGGATATCAATGTTGTGCTTGGGAAGGGACGTAAATTAAGAACCCGTGAGAAGAACATCTGGAAGAAGCGGTCAATTTTTTGGGACTTGCCTTATTGGGAGCACTTAAAGTTCGCCATTGCATCGACGTCATGCACGAGAGAAGAATGTATGTGATAGCTTGATTGGTCTCTTCTTTGAACATTAGTGGCAAAACAAAGGATGGTGTTAACGCACGGCGTGACTTGGTTGATATGAACATAAGGTGAGTTAGCACCGGAAGAGACCGACTGAGATTTAACGTACCTTCCCCCAGCTTGCTACACTCTATCTAAGGCCGAGAGAAATGAACTGTGCCAGAGCTTGCATGGAGTGAAAGTCCCATCTGGTTACTCCGTTAACATTAAGAACCTTGTTTCTATGCAAGATTTGAAATTAATTGGTATGAAGTCTCATGATTGTCATGTGCTGATGACACAAATGCTTCCTGTTGCAATTAGAAGTATCTTGCCGAACAAGGTCCGAGTGGCAATCTTGAGGTTGTGTTATTTTTTCAACTCAATTGCTCAGAAGATCATTGATCCCTAAGGACTAGATGCTCTGCAGGCCGAGGTGGTGACCACTCTATGTCATCTTGAGATGTATTTTCCTCCGTCATTTTTCGATATCATGGTCCATCTCATTGTTCACCTTGTGAGAGAGATAAAGATATGCGGCCTTGTGTTCTTACGTCATATGTACCCGTTCGAGAGGTACATGGGAATTCTCAAGTCCTACGTATGGAATCGATCTCGACCGGAGGGCAGCATCATCGAAGGTTATGCAACCGAAGAGGTCATTGAGTTCTGCGTCGACTACATGGCTCAAGTGGAACCGATAGGTGTGCCTCTATCTCGCCATGAGGGGAGACTCGATGGTATCGGGACCATCGGAAGGAAATCAATAACTCCCGATCTGGATACGTACGCTCAAGCCCATTTCATGGTCTTGCAACACATGACCCAAGTGTCCCCGTACATCGACGAGCACAAAGACATGGTGCGCCAATGTAATCCGCATCGGTCGGAGGTTTGGATCACGGAGAGCACAACCGTCGGTTCAACGAATGGTTAAAGGTGCGAATCACTGGGAGGTCATCAAGTGATGATATGCTGCTATGGTTGGCACGAGGGCCACAATTTACAATTGTCGCATGGCAAGGATACGACATAAATGGGTACACATTTTATACGGCACTCGGGATAGGAAGAGCATGCCCGTATCAGCGGTGTCCGCATAGATGCATTCAAGATCGATGGGATAAGGAGCTCCTACTATGGGCAAATAGAGGAGATATGGGAGCTCGACCACGTGCTTTTCAAGATCCCCTATTTCGGTGTCGTTGGGTCCATCTCCCACGGTGAAGGTCGACAAGCACGGTGTCACTACCGTGGACCTCGAACGCGTGGGATACAAAGACGAACCATTCGATCTTGGCTAACCAAGTTGTTCAAGTCTTCTATGTAACCGACCGGCAAATAAGAAGCGCCACGTAGTTCTTCATGGAAAAAGGAGGATTGTCGGAGTTGAGAATGTAGTGGACGAGGAAGAATACAATCAATTTGACGAGTTGCCTCCTTTCGGAAATGGCATTAGGCTCGAGGAAGAACCCAGTGAGGAAGCTAGCTATATGCACGTCGATCATCACGAAGGCCTATATCTTAATTAAGAATTTACTCCAATGTAATTAATTTATTCCATAACATCATGTGTTATGGACTTGTAATCTCTCATATATTTTGATGTCAACGTGAAATTGTCATGTGTTGATGTGTTATGGACTTGTCATATTTGATATTGATGTCAATGTGGACGTACATTGTAATGTGGAGTATCAAAATTGGTTTCACTTGATTTGGAGTTGAGTTGAATTAGATATGAAATTTTGACGTCAAATATGTTATGAACTTGTTATGGACTTGTCATATTTGATATTGATGTCAATGTGGACGTACATTGTAATGTGGAGTATCAAAATTGGTTTCACTTGATTTGGAGTTGAGTTGAATTAGATATGAAATTTTGAAGTCAAATGTGTTATGGACTTGTCATATTTGATATTGATGTCAATGTGTGGACGTACATTGTAATGTGGAGTATCAAAATTGGTTTCACTTGATTTGGAGTTGAGTTGAATTAGATATGAAATTTTAAAGTCAAATGTGTTATGAACTTGTCACCAGGTTAGAATTCTTATGGACTTGTCATAATTGTCATCATACTTGTCTCACCAGGTTCACTGTGTTTTGTCAGGATATTTATGTCTCACTAGGTTCACTATGTTTTGTCAGGATATCATAAATTGTCATCAGTCACAGACGGTTTTATAATACAACCGTCTGTGATAATAATATCACAGACGGTTCGTAATGAGAACTGCTCAGATGATATATCCTGACGGTTCTAGAATAGAACAAATCAGGATATTATTATCACGATGGTTCTCATTATGAACCGCTCGTGATATACTTTTTATAAGGCGGAAACGCTAGGGTTTTCCTCTCACTTCTCACTTCCTCTCCGCCTTACGCTCTTGCGTGCTCGTTCGCCTCCTCTAGGGTTTAGGGCTCGCCTTCACCGCCGACTACGACCTCGGCGCGCCGCCCGACATTGGCGCCCCGACCTCTCTGTGCGCCGCCCGAAACCTCTGCGCCCGACCTCGGCGCCGTCGACCTCGGTCTTGCCGCCCGACGTCGGCGCCCCATTCACCTCGGCCGTAAGCCAGAAGCCCGACGCCGCCGACCTCGGTGCCGCCGCCCCGACATTGGCGCCTCCGACCTCGGCGCCGCCGTCCTCCTCACTGTGTCGGCCTCCTCCCCTCTGACCGCCTTCTCTATAGTCAACCTCAGACTTCTTCCCGAGAGCAAGTAAGCGAGATGGCAGAGGCACTGTCTTCGCCGCCCGCCACCGACGCCGCAGATGGAAGAGGGCGCCGACGAGGCCGCCAACATCGACCCCGAGATGGAAGAGGCGCCGACGAGGCCGCCGTCACCATCAACGATAATGACAGAAGCGAGATGGTAGAGGACAATCGAAAATGCCTACGGCCGATCGGGTCATCACGGAGGTCGGTGACTTTGGGGTCCCTCTCGAGTCCCATGAGATCGGCGAGATTCCGGACCATCTACGGATACTTGCAAGGAACGGGTCCTCATCACCACACCAAGGTGGAAGGACTGACGAAATAAGCGAAGGCGCTGGCGTGGGATGAGCTTTCAGAGAAGTTCAATATTCCGAAGCACATGTGGCACGCGTCATGCGGCGGACGGCGATGCTCACGATGGGTAAATCGTGGAGGACCTTCAAGAACATTCTTGTCATGAAAGCACGTGAACACGGTCGACGCCTTCGCAGCGATATAGATTCTTGGCGGGAAGCATGGGACACCTTTGTGGCTATGAAAACGTCGGCCGAATTTAAGGAGCAAAGTGTGGCGCAGACACGAAACACTCACCCGCACAGACTCGGCACCGCTGGGTACGCAGGTAAATACGAGGAATGGGCGGCGGAGAAGGAGAACCCGTTTCTCGATGTCACGGACCCGTGTTCCCTAAGTTGGTTAAGCGAGGGCACAAGCCTCGTCTTGCAAAGCATCTCCTTCACAAACCCGCGAGATCAGAAGTGTCCCAGCGTGTGGTAAATATGTTGAACTACTAAGTTGTTAATAAGTCCATAACTTCATAGTGCCTATAATAATGTGATGACCTCTTGCGGCGTGACTTGATCGCCCAAGCTTTCCAAGGCTCCTTCCATGCGCGAGGAGAAGGATATACTATCTACGGCCTTGGGAAACAAGGAGCACCTGGTCGCACGCGAGGTCTTGGGGTTAACGTACCTTGGAGTCATGGATTCGCGGACGACTCTCGCACGTATAAGACTAGGAAGAGATCCAAGGCGAAAGCACGACAACCGGTTGGTACAGATGATTACTAACCAATTTCAAGTACAGATGGCAAGATTGCGAGTCAAATGGATATACTCATGAGCCACGATCGTAAGCCACCCCGCTAATTGGGAGGCGTCCTCCTCGGCGTCGGAGTAGCGTCGCGTCGCGCATAATTGTGAACATGACGACGTCCGATTACCGATAAGCGACATCAAGGTAGCGTACATCTATGGAATGCACCAAAGATAGACCTATAGGACGCCTTAGCTAATTGCGATCGTTTTGTAGGAGCCGCATACTGAAGCTCCAAGTGAGGATGGATGGGTCCTTTGTATTGAGGTTGCGCAAGGGATGGTGTATCCATACGAGGAAGAGGGCAAGGCAAAGACGGTGGCCAATCGGCGCCGCGGTTACGCCAGGTCGGTGGATATGGTACATGTCAATTTCGAGCCGCCCCGTGAAGATTTGCCCGAACGAAGAGATCACAACACTAGGGATGCCGTCCTCTCTTTTATCCAAATGGCCCAAGAAGAACATCGCTCGACCCAAAGAAGGATGCGCGATCTGGACACGACCATTCCTCTCCAACGGGACCCTCGATGACTCCACCTCATGTTTCGCTTCAGAAAGCCACCTCTTCGATTCCCATGGAGAAGACGCCGAAGGAACGACAAAAGCGTCGGCGATCGGTTCGAAGTCGTCTCACAAAAAGACGCTGCCAATCGTTAAGGCCAAATCGAAATCAACGATAAGCACCCAAGTCCGGGAAGTCCGCGATACCCAGGAAGTCCGCGATACCCGGGAAGTACATCATCGGAAAACCATTGTGCTCCGACGCAGATAATGCACGCTGTTGGATATGCTTGTCGCTTTGCATGCACGGTACTTGGACAAGACCCAAAAGAAGGTGCGATCTTGGAATCACCGCCGACATCGAGGACAAGCATTTCTTCAACGGACGAGGTACTTCGTCGTGGGCTTCAATGATTTATTTGAACTATTCAACCTCGTTGGCCTCGACGTCTTGCTTCTACGATGTTGGACAATCGTAAGCGCGTACAATCAAGTTCTACATTCATCTAATACCGATAAATATCACAACTCATTGCTTATGTATAGATACATCCGCAAAATGTCCGGAATGGAAAGAACCGGTGGGATTCCTCGACCCACACGTGGTATCGTTGCAAACCATCCAAGAAGACTAGTCCTTCGCCGAGAAATACATAACGAGGTCATTGCTTCTCAGAGGAACATGAAGTACATAGTGGTGCCCTACAACCGAGGGGTAAGTGTCACTACTTGCTATACAAATTTCATTTGTACTTTATCTGCAAACCACGAACTTAGGTTTAATGACTATAGCGACATACATGAGTAGGTACCATGGATCCTTTTAGTTATTATACCAAGAGGAACCATGTGATATACCTTGATTCCCTAAACCGCAACAAGCACGACTTGACATTCTAAGAGGAATACTCGAGAGGTATGCTCATTTCCTCCTTACATAACTCTATTGTAGTCTTCATTCGTTTGAAATGGCGAGGATAACTTTTTGAATCATGTAGGTCGTTCATCAATTATGTTGCCAACAAAGGAATATCGATGGAAAAGCGCCTAACTAACACAGGATGGATTTTCAGTGCGCTACAACACAATAATCCTATATCATACTTCATAATAACAGCGTCTCGAACCGACTATACCTATATATGTAATTCTATTTTTGCAAAGGCCGCCAAAGACAAAAAGATGATGAGTTATGTGCAATCTACGCTCGCTATCATATGCGCTAATCCTTAGAGCTAGGAAGAAGGATCCTAAGGTTTGTCAATCTCGAAATAATTATTTCCTAATTATAAATTTAAATATATATAGCTTACCATTTTACTCTTAATTGGTAGCTTATGTGTCTTGGATTTACAATGTGATTCACTCGTTGCGGAAGAGATCAAGGACATTCGAGGAAGCTCGCACCTTTATCAACACGAAAATCATTAGCGACAATGGAGAGTTTCACTCGTCGCCAACCGAGAGCATCACCCGCCGACACCTCTCAACGTAAACAATTGTAATCCAGTTGTAACTATAGCGACAATACTTGAACAAATGCGATCTTTTGTAATTTATTTTGAGTAATGATCACTTTGAGTTGTCAACAATTGATTATCTCTAATATGAATATGTTTTTGTGCATGCTTGAATTGCATTTTTGTGAATGCTTGTTTTCAGAGGGCATGGCTAGCAATTCCGAGGCTAGCCAGAAAACAAAGAAAATTGTGGGCGGGGGTATGAGCTATCACAGAGCGGTTTTTGTTAAAACCGTGCATGAAGGCAAGTATCACGAGCGGTTTCAACTGAAAACCATCTATGATACGAGAATATCACAGATGGTTATAAAAACAAACCGTCTGTGATTGGAGAATATGACAGACGGTTCTACACACAAGCCGTCTGTGATATTCTCAGATCACAGACGGTTTTTATTTAGAACCGTCTGTGATATTCTCGGATCCTGACGATTTTCGTGAGAAACCGTCTGTGATACTTGCCTTCACTGACGGCTTTTGAATAAAACCGCTCGTGATATTTAAATATCACGAGCGGTTTTTACCGCTCGTGATAATATCCGTTATCACGCACCAACAAACATAGACGGTTCGAAAGCAAATTCGTGATGACGGTTCTGAACCGTCTGTGATGTGGCTTCCTGTAGTAGTGGCGATTACGAGGAATGGGCGATGATTTGATGACGAAATCCGCGCCTTCCTCCCCACAGACAGCGCCAGTTGTCGACGATCGAGTCGCCGATCTTATGAAATAAAATAGAGGAAAATGGTAGAGATTTCTTGGGAGAGAATGGTACTGCTCTTTATTGATATGAACTAGATTTTACAGGGGGTGTCTATGACCCAACGGTGGACTAATCCTAATTACACTGAAAGTGATGCTTGCAATGCTATCTAATCAGACTTGAAGCGTGAATCTAATGCTGGTTGCGCCGCTCTCATTTGATGCCCTGTGATCCTCCTGCGCTCCATCCTTAAATAACTTTCGAAGAGATGGCAGTTACTTCTGGAGAAGACGTCCCTTGTGAAGCGTCGCAACTGGTCGGAGCAAGGCGATAGTTGATAAAGTATCAACCGCTCTGCGGTTGAGTGTTTGTGAGACACTCAACCGTATGGAACATACATCACGTGTTCTATTCATCACATGGTAAAGAATATACGTGGAATCAAATCCAGATATCAGTTCATAACTGCTGCGAGCAGCTACCTGGTCGGAGACTAGGTACAAGACCTTGTCCGACCAGGATACACATCATGCAACCTCTGGAATCCTTACAACCAGTAAGGTCGTTAGCCTTAGGGGTTACGACCATGAAGACGTATGGTCTTTTATTATGTATTAAAATAATACATAGATATTTTAATCCTCGTCAAATAGCGTTCAGTGCGAGGTGCGGGTTAGCTCGCTCCATCTTGGCTGGTCATTTCATGATGAAGAACTTAGATCGTCTATGTCCATATATGCACAATTCACTCCGTGTGCACCAAATGTGCCGCCGCATATGTTAGCACTAATTGGCCCATATATATATTGCCTATCTCCTTAGGCCGCAGCTCATTGGTCGGTGCATATATATGGCCGATATATATCGCTTGTCTCCGCAGGCCGCAGCTCATTGGTCGGGGCATATATATGGCTGATATATATTGCTTATCTCCTTAGGTCACAGCTCATTGGTCGGGGCATATATATGGCCTATCTCCGTAGGCCGCAGCTCATTGGTCGGGGCATATATATGGCTGATATATATTGCTTATCTCCTTAGGCATGACTCATTGGTCGGGCATATACATGGCCTATCTCCCATGCCGCATGACTCATTGGTCGGGCATATACATGGCCTATCTCCATGAGCATGACTCATTGGTCGGGGCATATATATGGCTGATATATATTGCTTATCTCCTTAGGCCGCAGCTCATTGGTCGGGGCATATACATGGCCTATCTCCGCAGGCCGCAGCTCATTGGTCGGGGCATATATATGGCTTATCTCCTTAGGCCGCAGCTCATTGGTCAGGACATATACATGGCCTATCTCCGCAGGCCGCAGCTCATTGGTCGGGGCATATATATAACTGATATATATTGCTTATCTCCTTAGGCCGCAACTCATTGGTCGGGATATATACATGGGCTATCTTCGCAGGCCGCAGCTCATTGGTCGGGGCATATCCAGCCAACTGGAATCTCTTTCCAGTTAGAATGATGACATATACCTAGGACAGCATTAAAAAGACTCGTGATAGCAGTGTACTTACTAGTGCTCCACGACAGGATATTTGTATATATTGCCTATCTCCGCAGTCGAAGCTCATTGGTCGGGCATATCCATCCAACTGGAATCTCTTCTCTTTCCAAAGGAGAATCATGACATATAACCCAGACAAGATTAAAAAGACTCGTGACGGCGAAGCAGTACTTACTAGTGCTCCACGACAGGATATTTGTATATATTGCCTATCTCCGCAGGCCGCAGCTCATTCGTCGGGGCTTATCCATCCAACTGGAATCTCTTTCCAGTGAGAATCACGACAGATACCCAGGGCAGTGTACTTACTAGTGCTTCACGACAGGATATTTACCAGTGCTGCACCTGCACTACTGGACAGCTACTTGGTTACTACTCCCAAGTGGGAGTGGCCAACCACTCTTTTCAAATGATACTGATATACGTAGTAGTACTAGCTAGTCTCTCACTCGTTTCATCCGCAAGAATTACTGCTCCACCTACTTTAGCATTCACAAATCATAACCCAACCTCTTCGGTCCCACTGCTCCAAGCTCGATCTCACATTATTTCTCTGTCTCTGTCTCTGTCTCTGTCTGTCCGTCTGAGTGTCGTCCTGTCTTCCTTAGTTGTACGACTACCTTCTCCGTACTGCATGCACCCAGCTAGCTTAGCAATCGCATTCACGACAAGATCGAATTGCAGCCGGATTCAGACCATTGAATGATCGGCCGAGCCTTTCTCTCGATGATTCAATTCCGAGAAGAAATCCGAGCTAGGGCTACCTGCGTACCAACCCGCGAGTCACCTAAGCTACTCTTTTTCTTTGAAAAAAAGATCCTAAGTTACTCTTTTCAAACTGTAATATTATACTCACTCCGGCCACAAATTCAGAATTTTTGGTGTAATTGTTGTTGGAATTGGTCCATATGTATAAAGACTCATTCATTCCTAAATTTCTAAAGCATGCAAAGCCTTAGACCAGTAGTCTTAGACCAGGGGTCTTAGACCAGTGTGGTCGAAGACATAGACCAAGATGGTGAAGACTTAGACTAGTGTGGTTGAAATAATGTGGTCGGGCTATAGACCATTTTGGTGAAGACATAGACCAAGTGTGGTCGAAAAATAGTGATCGGATCCTTAGACCGGTGGGTCGTAATACACTAGTCAAGTCTGTAGACTAGTGTACAATTAGAATCAATAAACACTTCTTAATGACTATTAATTGGTTTTGAATTAGCAGTTACTAGTGGTTTAAGTATGCAATTACTAGAGAGTAATTGTCTCGACCTTAAAATGATCTGGAGACGTCCAAACGAAAAGATCGATTCATTCCAATTTTTCTATCTCTTTCTCTAATCAACTATGCTGAGGTATTGAGTTGTCGAACCAAGCCGTCCCTTCTCCTCGGCGTGCGGGAAGGAGGATGGCGGATATATCCGAACCATTGTCGCAGAGTTCTCTTGCGGGGCGGCAATAAGGTTTATGAGCAAGATATCTGCTGACGCTCTCTGACCGTGCATCCTTCGACTACTCGCTTCACTTCGACATCTACGATTTACCTTGCATCAAGTGCACCGTTCTGATCAAGCATCCTAAGGCTACTCGCTTCATTGCGATATCTACGATCTGCTTATTTGCATCGAGTCCGCACTATTCGTGTTCTTCATCAAGCTTTGTTGTAAGTTAGTAAATGCGACCGCTTTTTCTACTATAATCATATTGTTGAGTATGTTTAGAAGTGCAATGGGTTGCCTGCTATTGATATCGCTTTATGTATCTCTAGTTATTTGTGATCTTTGCCTCATACTAAAATCTGGAATTAAAATGTTGTCCACTTTTCCAACAATCCAGAAACCTTATTGTGGACATTTTTGTGATTCAGCCATGGCTGGTGCTTTTGATGCTATCAAATCTGAGAGGTTTTCCGGTCAGAACTTTTGTAGATGGCAGACAAGGGTCAAGTTTTGGCTCATGTCTTTGGGGCTATGGTGGGTGATCCGAGC
This sequence comes from Phyllostachys edulis, assembly GCA_036346405.1. Classification (NCBI taxonomy): domain Eukaryota; kingdom Viridiplantae; phylum Streptophyta; class Magnoliopsida; order Poales; family Poaceae; genus Phyllostachys; species Phyllostachys edulis. Next base: position 7,316,446 of record CM070553.1, on the reverse strand, counting down.
ATAATATCCATTTAACATTGAACAGATCATGCGGTTTGACACAGATAACAACACCACCATTAGATGCATACTGACCATACTGGCTAACCAGCTCTATGATGTGTACTTGGACTTCAAGTCCGCCATAGAGTTGTGAGATGCACTCGAGCACAAATATGCCGAAGCTGAGGCTGGTCGTTGGCTCTATATGTACGAGCAATTCTTCGACACAACATGGAAGATGCTAAGTCGATAGTTACACAGACTCATGAGCTACAGTTACTGGTCAGAGAGATTGCGCATCTGGGTTGTGTTTTGCCTCCTAAGTTTGTGGTTGCGGGCATTGTTGCCAAACTTCTTGCATCATGGCGGGATTTCGCCACTGGCTTAAAGAACAAGAGGGAAGATATATCTATAGAGGATCTTATTGCTGCCCTTGATGTGGAGGAAAAGGCAAGAGCAAAAGATGCACTAAGCACTTCTAGTCAAAACAATCAGATCAATGCAAATGTCATAGAGAATAGATATGGCAAGAATAACGAAGGTTGTAAACTAAACAAGACAACTAGCTTCAAGAAGAAAACTGAGAAGAAGGATATGAGGAACATCACCTGCTTTGTGTGTGGGAAAAACAGCCATATGGCGAAAGACTGCCATTTCCACAAGAGCAAGGATGGTGTCTGACCAAAGAAAAAGGTCATTAAGCGTGATCATAGGCGATGCCTCAATAGGAGGGTATGGTAATTCACTTGTTGTATTTTTAGCATGTCAATCCACTGATTGGTGGGTTGATACTAGAGCTAATGTTCACGTACGTTCTGATATTTCCTTGTTTTCTTCTTATCAGGGAGCCGGGGCTTCCTCCGTCCTAATGGGGAACGGGTCGCATGCTTCTGTTCTTGGTGTTGGCACAGTGGATCTAAGGCATACTTCAGGGAAGATTGTCCACTTGAAGAACGTGCAGCTTGTGCCAACAATAAACAAGAAGCTCGTTAGTGGTTCTCTTCTATGCAGGGATGGTTATAAGCTAGTATTTGAGTCAAATAAAATTGTAATGCCTAAATTTGGTAACTTTGTTGGTAAAGGCTCTGAGAGTGGAGGTTTGTTCTGCATAAGTACTCTAGAGTATTGTCACAGTCTGAATGTTGCAACTGGTTTGAATAAATGTGAGGCCAATATATGGCATTCTCGTTTTTGTTATATTGGTTTTGATAGTATTGCTCGAATGTCCACATTAGATTTAATTCCAAAATATGAATTTGTCAAAGGATCAAAGTGTCAAACTTGTGTGCAAGCAAAACAATCTCGAAAACCCTTTAAGGGGTTATAGGAGGAAAAGAACTTGGCATCTTTAGATCTAGTCCATTCTGACTTGTGTGAGATGAATGGATTGTTGACCAAAGGAGGCAAAAGATATTTTCTAACTCTTATTGATGATGCATCTCGATATTGTTATGTGTATCTATTGAAAACAAAAGATGAAACTTTAAATTACTTTAAGATTTATAAGGCCGGGGTTGAGAACCAACTAGAAAAGAAAATAAAAAGACTAAGGTCAGATCGTGGAGGAGAGTATATCTATCATGAATTCTCCCAATTCTGTTCTGAACATAGAATAATCCATGAAGTTACACCACCATAATCACCCCAATCAAATAGGGTGGCTGAGAGGAAAAACCGAACACTAATAGACTTAGTGAATGCCATGTTGGAGAGTACCGGTATGCCTAAGATGTGGTGGGAGGAAGCTATATTAACAGCAACTTTTGTCCTAAATAGAGTAATCACTAAAAGGTGTGAGATTACTCCGTATGAGGGATGGAAGGGGAGAAAACCCAATGTTAACTTTCTACGAACTTGGGGGTGTTTGACAAAAGTCAATATACCATTGCAGAAAAAGAGAAAGCTTGGACCTAAAATAGTCGATTGTGTCTTACTGGGCTATGCTCATAACAGCACGGCCTATAGATTTTGAGTAGTAAAAACAGAAACTCTTGAGATTATTGTTAACATAATAATGGAGTCTAGAGATGCTTCATTTTTTGAGGATATTTATCCTATGAGAACTGCAGGCAGTACTTCTCGAACTGAGGATAATCAAACTATGAATAATAGTAATTTTGAACCTACCACCATCTCTGAACCAAAGAGTGATATACCACCAGTTTGTGATAATTCCAAGGAAGATAACAATTTAGTCGAAGAGGCTCCTTGTAGAAGCAAGCGACAAAGGGTTGAGAAAACCTTTGGCGAAGACTTTATTGTATATCTCATGGATGATGTGTCAAACACTCTTTCAGAGGTTTATGCATTACCTGATGCTGAGTAATGGAAAGAGACAATCCATAGCGAGATGGATTCCATCATGGATAATGACACTTGGGAGATCACTGACCGTCCTATCGGGTGCAAACCTATTGGATGCAAGTGGATCTTTAAAAAGAAAATAAGACATGATGGTACTATTGATAAGTACAAGGCAAGACATTTGGCCAAGGGTTATACCCAGAAAGAAGGTAAGGATTATTTTGATATTTACTCTCGTGTTGCTAGATTGGCCACCATTCGAGTGCTTATTGCATTAACTTCTTCCCATAGTCTACACATTCATCAAATGGATGGGAAGACAGATTCCCTTAATGGAGAGTTAGAGGAAGAAATCTATATGGAGCAACCAGATGGTTTTTTGATTTCTGGACAAGAAAGTAAGGTATGCAAATTAATCAAATCCTTGTATGGTCTAAAGCAAGCACCTAAACAATGGCACGAGAAATTTGATGAAACTTTAACTTCTGCTGGTTTTGCTGTGAATGAGGTAGATAAGTGTGTGTATTATCATTATGGTGGGGGTCAAGGAGTGATTTTGTGTTTGTATGTCGATGGCATACTTATATTTGGGACAAACACTGCTGTTATTGACGGGGTCAAATCTTTCTTATCTAGATGCTTTGATATGAAAGACCTAGGAGAGGCAGATGTTATTCTGAATATTAAATTGATCAAAAATGAGGATGGGATCACTTTGAACCAATCCCATTATGCTGAGAAAATCTTGAGCCGGTTCGGTTTTGAGAACTACAAGATTTTCTCAACTCCTTATGATGCCAGTGTTAAGATTCGAAAGAATAAGGTATTAGGAAAAGGTCAATTGAGACGTTGACAAATTATTGGGTCCCTTATGTATCTATCTGGTGCTACAAGATCAGACATATCATTTGCTGTGAGGAAACTAAGTCGGTTTACTTCTAATCCAGGAGATGATCACTAGGAGGCACTTGAGAGAGTGTTGCGCTACTTAAGAGGCACAACCTCATATGGAATTCACTATACTAGGTATCCATCTGTATTAGAAGGATATAGTGATTCAAATTGGATCTCTGATGCAGATGAGATTAAAGCTACAAGTGGGTATGTGTTTACCCTCGCGGGTGATTTAGTTTCATAGAGGTCGTGTAAAAGACCACATTGACGAGGTCAACCATGGAAGCAGAACTTGTAGCACTAGAAATAGCTATTGTTGAGGCTGAATGGCTTAGAGAGCTTCTGTTGGACTTACCACTAGTTGAGAAACCAATACCGGCAATACTAACGTACTGTGATAATCAAACAGTGTTGATTAAGGTTACAAGTACTAAGGATAACATAAAGTCATCTAGACAAGTGAAGCGTAGGCTTAAATCTGTCAGAAAACTGAGGAACTCAGAGTGATTACTGTGAATTATATTCAGACCGAAAAATCTCGAGACCCTTTCACAAAGGGGCTAGCATAGAAGACGATTTCTGTTGTGTCTATGGATATGGGAATGAGGCCCATTAGAGTTACAACTCAATAGTAACCCATACCTTTTTTGATTGGCGATCCCATGACTTAAGCAATGGGAAAAACAAGTTGATGTTTGAACAAGAGAGTACATTATAATAACATGTGTACCCATGTCCGAATAGACAAAGTACTCTCAACTGTATGGAAGAATGGCTAAAAGCCTTAATGTATTCTAGTGTCCAATGAGGGAAAAAGGTGTTAGCCTACAGGATACCTAAAAATAAATACACCTACTTGAGCTTAACTGTGAGGTCGCAGTTCACGAGCATATGGCATTCTCTAGAAAGCTCATGAGCAGATAAGGGAGCATGACCAAATAATGCTCTGTTTAGGTATGATTCTTTGACAGCCTAGTATCAGTTAATATTTCAAGTGAAATCTAATCACGAAAGACTACGAATTCAAGGCATAGTCCATTTATCAGTTATGAGAAGATGAATCTTGTTATTCTAGGTGCTAGTTCAACCCGTACGGATCCTTAGACCAGTGTGGTTGTAATACACTGGTCGAAGCTGTAGACCAGTGTACAATCAGGATTAATAAACACTACTTAATGACCATTAATTGGTTTTGAATTAGCAGTTACCAGTGGTTTAAGTATGCTGTTACTAGAGAGTAATTGTCTCGACCTTAAAATGATCTCGAGACGTCGAAACCAAAAGATTGATTCATTCCAATTTTTCTATCTCTTTCTCTGATCAACTGTGCTTAGATATTGAGTTGTCGAACCAAGCTGTCCCTTCTCCTCGGTGTGCACCGGGAAGGAGGGTGAGCGGATATCTCCGAACCATTGTAGCAGAGTTCTCCTGCACAGGGTGGCAATAAGGTTTTGGGGCAGCGCATCTGCATGACCACTATCTGCACTGCATCCTAGGACTACTCACTTCACTGCGACATCTACGATCGCAGATCAGATCGAAGTGCGCACCATGCTATGATCTTGCATCCTACGACTACTCGCTTCACTACTGTTGACAATCGAGTCGCCGATCTTACGATATAAAATAGAGAAAAATTACACAGATTGATATGAACTGGATATTATAGAGGGTGTCTACGACCCGACGGGGGACTAATCCTAGTTACACTAAGTATGATGCTTGCTATGCTAATCAATCAAACTAAAGTATGAATCTAAGGCTGATTGCGTCGCTCTAATCTGATGCTAGATGATCTGATACCGCTTGATCTTTTCGTCTTCGCTCCATCCTTAAATAACTTCCGAAGAGGTGGCAGTTACTCCCGGAGAAGACGTCCCTTGTGAAGCGTTGCGACTGGTCGGAGCGAGACGATGGTTGATAAAGTATCAATTGCTCTGCGGTTGAGTGTCTGTGAGACACTCAACCGTATGGTGGTTGTTGTTAGTGTCTTAGGATTATGTAATGTCACATGGTATAGAATATACAACACGTGTTCCATTCATCACACGGTAAAGAATATACCTGAAATGAGATCTAGATACCAGTTCATAGCTTTTCCAAGCAGCTACCTGGTCGGAGACTAGGTGCAGGACCTTGTCCGACTAAGGTACCCATTATGTAACCTCTGGAATCCTCATGACCAGTATGGTCATTAGCCTTAGGGGTTACGACCATGAAGACATATGGTCTTTTATTATTATGTATTAAAGTAATACATAGAGGTTTTAATCCTTGTCAGCTAGCCCCAAACTTTAAATGAATAGGTCGTGTGAACACTTTATTCCGACGAAGTCGGGCAGATCCTCATTTAATGCCGTGACATACGAAGTGGTCTGTATTCACTTTAAAGTTGAGAACTTGCCTTGGGAACTAAAGAGTTTTTCTGTCCGTTGGACAAAAAGGTTTTGTCCGTTGGACTTTAAGTAACTCCCGATTGCAAGAAGATCGGCTATAAAATCCCCATTGTTGGGCTTTATAGCTTTTACGCTTCCAGATCTTCCTTCAATCCCCATCAATTCCTTGCCAAGAAACCTTTCCGACCTCTGCTTTCTTTTCCACCCAAAGCCCCCTCCGACCACATAGGAATCTGATCAAATGGAGGTCAGCGGTTGGAGAGCACGTTTCGAGCCGTGAAGATGGGGAAATCCCAATTTTCCTCACCTACATCGAGTGCGGGCTGAGGCTGCCGGCACACAAATTCCTCCCCCGCGTTATAGAGCATGACAGGGTGGAATTTGTGAATTTGGCTCTGAGCTCCATCGCCAATATCAGTATCTTTACCTATTTGTGTGAGGCGGACCTGGGAGTGCGACCGAACTTGAAGCTCTTCAGGTATTTTTACCGGATGGCGATATCAGGAAGATCCACGGGGGCTCCTGGAGAATGCATGCTGTGTCTCCACGATGGGAAGGCTGACGAGTACGTCCCAATGTACCTGAAGTCCTCGTGGTCGTCATGGAAAAAGAACTGGTTTTACATGACAGTTACGAGTGACGATGGCCTCTACATCGCCGGAGTTAGGGCAAACAAGAATCCAAAGTGGTGGGGGACCGTGGAGAAGACAGGGATGGTCGGAAGGTACGTGGAGGCCATTCAAGACCTAAGGATAAAGGGATTGACTTCCTGGCATGTGGTGAGAGATTTCACCATACGCCGAATTAGTCCTCTAAGGCTCCAAACTCAATCCCTGCTCTGGTTCATTGGTCGTGATGAAGCAATCACGGACTCAAGGGATGGTAAGTCTATGAAGAAGCTCCGACTAGTATAATTTATTAATAGATTATCATAAAACCTTAAAATCTCTTCTATCTTTTTTTTAAAAATCCTTTCACTTGATGAGGTCAGAGAGGGGATCAAAATGACTGCGTCCGTGAGGCTAACGAGAAGGCTTCATTTCAGATATCTTGGCGACAATCTCGATAAAGAGAGACCGAGGAGACTTAAGGTAGATAACCAATTTTCCTTTACCTAATATATATATATATATATATATATATATATATATATATATATATATATATATATATATATATATCATCCCATCGCTTTATCAATCTTGCTCTAATTGTGTAGGCGGTCGGACTGAAGGTCCTACAATTCGGTGAGGATCGTAATCCTACCGTGGTTCTGACCAATTCCTGCCCAGATGCAGTGGATGAAGATGATCTTCCCGAGGTAAAAGAGCATTTGAAAGAAGATATATATACTTAGATAGAAAATTTCATCACCTAATCAAATTTGTTTTCTGAGTTAGGTGGAAAAGATCGAAGGCCCGCAGAGCAGAGCTGCGAAAGACGTAGACCCCAGAGTGGTCGTTCACGACCTGACAGTTGTTTTTTTGACTGAAAACAACTACTCTAGAGGTCGACGAAACCACACCCTCCGACCCGATGGTCAGGGACGCTATCCTCGATCAGCTGGTCGAGAATATCGCTTTCGACCTCATGTTGGAGGATGTGAGGGTTTTGACCAACCCTGTCGGTTCAGAACCGGTGAAATTGGTTGAGATGAAAAAGAAAGCAAGCGCTCTGAGTAACATAATCCAAATAGCGTTTCAAGGTCAAGTCCAAAAAATTGACTAGGTATGTACAAACGAAATAGTCATATGAGTGTATACCTTTAATAGTCTTGGACAATTGAAGTTTTGAGTTTCCTTTCTTCGTTTTGTACAGATCTTCTGGTGTCCCGTTCCTTTCCAACCAGAACATTCCTGATGACCAAGCGCTCGAGGAAGTCCTCGTCCAAAACACTTCTCAGGGCAAAGTTCCTGAAGGCAAAGTGGTCAAGGAAGCCCCCGAGAAGGCATCGGTGCCAGCGATCGTTCAGGATCTAGTGGTGATTCTAACTCCATCTGCGGAGGTAGATGCCCCTGAAGGCCCTCAATAGGTTCTAACCCCTGTTGGTAATCTCTCTCGACCTAACAAGTTCCTTTTTTGCCCCCGATTTATCGAGGATAAGGAGCTTGACGAGGTTTGGGGAAAAATATCGAACCATCAAGCCAAGATAGGTCCTGATACAATTTTTGCCGAATATAATGACGTGGCAATTCGGGTAAGTATCCACGACCATTTCCATAGTTTCTCTACTAAAAAGTTTATAAGAAACTTATAGAAGAATGCCATTTGTATAGCACATAGTCGACAATTTTGCTGTGGTCGGAGGACTGACCTAGCGAATAAAGCTCCTGGAGCAAAAAACACTCTGAATTGGAAAGTAAGGACTTTTTTCTTAACTTTTGTTCTTCTTCAATACTTTGTCCTTCTTTTGTTTAATTATTCTCCCTTATCATATTTGATAGATTTAGAGAAAATAAAAGAAGACATCGTGGCTGATAAAGCCAGAATAACCCAGCTTGAAGAAGAATGCCAAGCAAAGGATCGGTCGATCGCATATGTGATGACCAGACACAAGGAAGTTATTGAGAGTTTCGAAAAGAAGATTCAAGGTAACCGGTCGTAGACTTGACTAGTTTCTCTTCTAATCATACTTACTCATCTCTTGTTTTACTTGTGCAGAGCAAACTCAAACACTGAATAAATTTAAGAAAGCTCTGGAATTTGAGCAAGACAAGGAGGCAACTCTTATGCATAAACTTGATGAAAAAGTCTTTGCATTTAACAAGATGATCTTCGATATGGGATCGGGATCGAGTCTGCCTACCTTGAGAAATCCAATAGAAAAGATGGACTACTTGGGCCAACTTCCAGAAGATCTTAAGGGTCTGCTCAAGACTACTCGAGAGAATTATGCCCGTGCAATGAAAGAAGCTGTGGCCAACGGAGTTAGTTTTGCACTGGCAAAACTGAAAGCTTCCGACCTCTCCATCAATCTCCAAGCTGTTGAGGAAGACTTCAACTGCTTGCCTGAAGATGCAAACAAGTTTCTCGAGGAAGTAAAGCTTCTCGGAGACAAGGTTGAAGAGGAAATGGAGGTCGGATCTCCGTCGAGCAGCAACTAGTCTAGAGATATCCAGGAGTAGGACATTGTAATATAAGAATTATGAAATGTAAAAACTTACATTTTTGTCATCAACAAGTATTTTGTTTATCCTTTTGACTTTTGAAGTACCCATATATTCTCTAGCCTCCGACTGATTTATAATAGAAGAACTTTACTATATAAGCAGTAAGCCAAGAAAGAGAACTTTAAAGACTCAACCATTATTTTGAAGGCATATACCAATTATATGATAAAACTGATCATCGTAGTAATACTAGGAAATCAATTTGGTCGGAACCAGTGTATGATTTCGACTAGTTATAGATATGTTTTGTAATAAGCGGAATACCAAAGAAAGCAGTATATGGTCGGAACAAAAAGACTTGCTTTGATGACAAAAGAACCGTCGCTAGGAAGCTCCTTCCTGTGGGTAGGACCACGTGCAAAAAATGAGAGACTTCAGCTAGGAGACTTTCCGTGTCCCGACCAGTAGTCAAACGAGAGTAGAACAAAATCTTGAAATGAGAAAATATAGTTTTCACAATCTTAAGCATATGAGTCACTACATGAAATTATTTTTATTATGCTCTGGTTACTCGTATATTTCTTTGAGAAAAGAGTGTGGTCGCGCGTGAGAATCATTCACGGAATGATCACGACTAGGACCAATACAGTATATGACTTTGAAGTCGTTGCCAAAGAGTAATAGAGATCCTTGTAAAGGATGTCAGAGAGAAAGTTTCTTCTCTGACCAGTGTAAATAACAATAGTAGATGACCAGAGTATAGGTACAGATATATAAACAATATCACTTGTCAAAATAAATAAAGAAATGACTAATCTTTATTAAAGTTGATGGAGAGCCTTCCACGATGGAATGCCATCGTAACTAATGGAGAGCCTTGCAATGCTTCTGCTAGGAGTTTCCACGATGGAGAGCAGTCGGAGATAAGCACCTCCTGAGGTCTTCGTGGTGGGCTCAGCCTGATGCAGTCGATTGCCGATCGTATGCTGAGTCTTATCATCCCCACTTGGCCCACAACTAGAGGGGGTTTCATTGACACCGTTACCAGATGTCGGTTGGCTCCTGGAATCGCCAGAAGCCATTGGTGAGTACCGTTCAGCCATGATTTCATCGAGAGTACACTGATTCTCAAGTTGCAATGCTGCGTTTTCATCACCTTTTTCGCCGGTCGAAAAGACCGGGGTTGGAGAGGTCTTCGGACATTTCGAGCTGGTCGGAATGGCTGGTTCCTCTGAAAGCGCCACTTGTCGTAGTGGTGTATCCTCATCCATCCGGTCGATTTCGCTAATGTCGGCGACGTGCGAATCGGCGGAGGAGGAGGATGATGACATTCTGTTTTCTTGCATGGCGCAGATGCATCCCTCCATGTCGAGGTTGGAGTAGTCCGCCAAGTCGAACCAATTCTCCTCGTCCCAAACTCCTGCCATAGCCGCATGAGCGATTATAAGGAATGGGTGAGGATTTGACGAGTGAAGAATTTCTTCAGGAAACTTGCGTCTTCTTCCCCACGAACGGCGTCAGCTGTCGATCATCGAGTCACCAATCTTGCGATATAAAATAGAGGAAAATGACACAGATCTCCTGGGAGATAATGGGACTGCTAACTGGATATTACAGAGGGTGTCTATGACCCGGCGGGGGACTAATCCTAGTTCCACTGAGTATGATGCTTTCTAAGGCTGATTGCGTTGCTCTAATCTGATGCCAGATGATCTAATACCGCTTGATCTTTTCGTCTTTGCTCCATCCTTAAATAACTTCTGAAGACGTGGTAGTTACTCTCGGAGAAGACATTCTTTGTGAAGCGTTGCGATTGGTCGGAGCGAGACGATGGTTGATAAAGTATCAACTGCTCTGCGGTTGAGTGTGTGTGAGACACTCAACCGTATGGTAGTTGTTGTCAGTGTTTTAGGATTATATAACGTCGTGTGGTATGGAATACACAACACGTGTTCCATTCATCACACGGTAAAGAATATACCTGGAATCAGATCCAGATACCAGTTCATAGCTTTTCCGAGCAGCTACCTAGTCGGAGACTAGGTGCAGGACCTTATCCGATCTTGGTACCCATTATGTAACCTTTGGAATCCTCATGACTAGTAAGATCGTCAGCCTTAGGGGTTACGACCATGAAGACGTGTGGTCTTTTATTATATGTATTAAAGTAATACATAGAGGTTTTAATCCTCGTCAACAACGACATCTACGATCTGCATTGTTTCGTGTTCTTTATCAAGCCTGACTGTAAGTTAGTCATACGACCAGTTTTTCTACTATAATCATATTGTTCAGTATGTTTAGAAGTGCAATGGGTTGCCTGCTATTGATATCGCTTTATGTATCTCTAGTTATTTGTGATCTTTGCCTCATACTAAAATCTGGAATTAAAATGTTGTCCACTTTTCCAACAATCCAGGAACCTTATTGTGGACATTTTTGTGATTCGGCAATGGCTAGTGCTTCTGATGCTATGAAACCTGAGAGGTTTTCTGGTCAGAACTTTCGTAGATGGCAGACAAGGGTCAAGTTTTGGCTCATGTCTTTGGGGCTGTGGTGGGGATAAAAACAGATAGGCGATAACTCCCGCCTTTACGCATGGACACGACATTCCACAACAAAAACAGGGGATAAAACTTGAATTCCCATGTAAACAATAGCTGTGAATATATATTTTTTGCAATGTGATCAACCATATGATCGTACGGAGTAGATAGGCGATAACTCCCACGTGACTTTTTGCCCGTATTAGCGTGATTTCGTTTCGCATTTACAAAAATAGCTGGAGCCAAAATTTTTTTGCAAAATTAGCACCGATCAAGACAACCGCCGGCGGCTTCGCCTCGCCAGACATGCGCCGCTTCAGACGATTGTCAAGAGATCGACCCGGTTAGGGTGCCGCCCCTCCCCGGTTAGGGTTTCATGGATGAGGGTTTCTGCTATGTTCGTTCCATTTTAGAAATATAGCAAGTGACTTCAAAAAAATATGAAATTTTATGTGAATGCTCCCGACACTATGTACTTTGTTGTGTAATTTTCTACATAATTTTACTCATTCTGATTTTACCTGGCAATTTCATTTATGTGTACTGATTTTATCCCGACACGTGTCAACCCCTCCCCCTCCTGCTCTCCCCCCTCCCGCACGGCCCCCTCTGGTGGCCACCTTTCCAACCGTCTATGATATTACTACTGAAATCTCGTAGTCGCTCTTCGCTCGTCACAATTGTGTGTCTCTAACACGGCTCTTTCTTAGATTCCGATACTAACTCACCAATAAATATTTTGTTAGTGTTCGTGAAAGATAATTACTCCTGACTTGTATGTATATCCAGGTTGCATTGTAATGGTGGAGCTCTAACACAATTGGAACTTCCTAGTAAGGCAAGTGTGTATTGGCCCAAGAATTTTCTTTGCAATAGCCTCAAGTCGGATTTATCTATGTGATAAATTTTCTAATTACATCTATATTAGACTTTACATCATGCAGGATGTCCAACTTCAATGTGGACTGCGTCAACATTCCTGTAGAGAAAGCACTAGACTGGTATTAACCTAAGTAACACTGGACTGCATCAACATTCCTGTAGAGAAAGCAATATGTCCAGAAAACGTGGAGGTTTGGAAGACAACGAAGGTGCTACTGGCTTGAAGAGACTGCTATATGATGATATTTGTTTATTTATCGGTTTAATGGTGGATGATGTTCTTTAATAATGTACAATATGTTGCATTCTGCAGACGCGCAAGGCATATTAGGGTTTGCAATGAAGTCACAATGTACGTTTTCATATAGATAATTGTCGACATTTCAAGCGTTACAAGCATTACATGAAACACACACGGGTTTATTACAATCGGGATGCAGGAGGAGGGGTATTATCACATGTAACTCGATCAAATAAGATACTCTTTGTTTATTTATCGGTTTAATGTGGATGATGTTCTTTAATACTGTATTGTACGATAGGCTAGACAAGGTTGTGCATGAACCAACTGAGGGAAATACGTGGTATACGGATCATATAACGATGTACCGTAACCTCCGACTCGTGTTCGTTTTGAAGGCTATGGTACATCGTTATATGATCTGCACCCCATGCCTTTCCCTCAGTTGGTTCATGCGCAATGTTATCTAGCGTGTGATACAACACAATATTAGAGAATATCATCCATAGAAAACTGATAAATTAACAAACACTACTACAAAACAGGCTATAGAAGAAGCCTCATCACAGACGGTTCATTTGGAACCGTCTGTGTTATTCTTATCACAGACGGATCCAAATGAACTGTCGGTTTATAACTAGAACTGTCTGTGATAATTCACAGATGGTTCTTATTACGAACCGTCTGTGATAATTCACAGATGGTTCTTATTACGAACTGTCTGTGATAGTCTAGCTCATCACAAACGGTTCTATAATAGGAACCATATGTGAATTATCACATACTGTTCTTGTCAAGAACCGTCTGTGATGAGGGCTTAATACAGACGGTTCTTGTTAAGAACCGCCTGTGATATTCTGGCATTATAAATACACCTGACACAACCCCTGCTGCTGGCTCCACTCTGCTGCTCCTCCCCCAAGCGCCACCTCCCTGCCCTAGCTCCTCCACCCTACTGCTCCTCCTCCATTGCGCCAGCTTAGAGAGGAGAAGGTCGGGACCCCTGCCCCTAGTGCCTCCTCCACTCTGCTGCCTCGTCCCCCATTGCGCCACCTGTACCTTGCTGCCTCCACCCCCATTGCGCCACCTTAGAGAGGAGAAGGAAAGGAGGAAGCTAAAGAGAGGAGGAAAGGAGGAGAAGGGGAGGAAGAAGGGATCAGAGGAGAAGGATAAGGAGAGGAATCTCGTGGGATATTTCGTATTTTCGTCGTGAACTCCAAGGGTAACGATCTTTAACCCTTTATATTTGCTCTAGGTTAATCGCTAAGCAATTTGAGTATGTTTGGTCAATAATTAAGAAGAGTTTGTACATGCGGTTTATTAATGTAATTTGACACTGATTTGTTCCATGCGTATAGATGGACCGAAACTGGATGTACGGTGCGAGCCGTGTGAGTCAAGAGTACATTAATGGCGTGCTTGCTTTTAGAAGAGCCGCCGAGCAAGATATGTTGAAGAAGGGATAAAATTTATGTCTCGTCTGTGCATTGATTATGTAATCAAGATGTTTAACAACCCGGCACAGATCGAAGCGCACTTGATTCGAAGGGGTTTCAAAAAAGGGTATACATGTTGGACCAGTCATGGTGAAGAGCAGATTATACAGGAAGATAATAATGATGGCATCGCCGAGGAAGTCAACGTTATGCCGGATGTTGACTGTGCTTTTGATGAGGATAGGTCACACGATGACAATCTGGATCAGATGCTATGCGATGCAGAAGAGAACTACAACGAGAGAGAGTTTTGTAAATTCGAGGGCTTAATGGAGGACTTGGTGAGACCTTTGTTCCCTGGCTGCAAGCCGGAATACACAAGGATGTCAACCGTGCTTGAACTGCTGAAATTGAAGGCAAACAATGGTTGGTCTGATAAGAGTTTCACGGTGTTGCTATGTCTCCTAGCATACATCCTTCCAGAGGGAAACGTGTTGCCCAGCACCACCTACCAAGCAAAGATGGTTCTTTGTCCATTGGGAATGGAAGTAGAAAGAATACATGCATGTCCGAATGATTGTATGCTCTACCGTAAAGAGTATACAGACATGCATGTATGTCCCGTGTGCAAAGCATCCCGATACAAGCGTAAGAATACTGCTAAGGTGAAGCAAGGACCTCCTGCTAAGATGTTGTGGTATTTGCCTGTGATCCCACGTTTAAAGCATTTATTTGCGAACCCAAAGGAGGCAAGATTGCTGCGTTGGCACTCGGAGGAGCGTAAGAAAGATAGAAAGCGAAGACACCTCACGATTACGCGGTGGAGAAACTTCGATCAGAGCTTCGAAGAGTTCGGTGCGGAACCAAGGAACATAAGATTAGGGTTGAGTACAGATGGAATGAATATTTTCGGTAACGTGAGTAGCCGACATAGCACCTGGCCCGTGAATCTATATATGTACAACCTTCCTCCTTGGCTGTGTATGAAGCGAAAGTAGATTTTGATGTCACTACTTATCCAAGGGCCGAAGCAACCTGAGAATGATATTGATGTGTACCTAGCACCATTGCTGGAAGATCTTGTGACAATGTGGAATGAAGGGGTATAGGTATGGGTTGCGTACAAATGAGAGAACTTCACTTTACAGGCCATGTTGTTCTGCACCATCAATGATTTTCCCGCCCTTGGTAACCTGTCGGGCTTCAGTACAAAAGGAGCCAAAGCATGTCCGCACTGCTTAGATGCTACGGAGAGTGTATGGCTGAACAACCCGCGCAAAACTATGTATATGCGTCACCGTAGGTTCCTTCCCAGGATTCACCCATACCGCAAGATGAAGAAACATTTCGACGGAAATAAGGAGGACGGTTCAGCTCCAAGGGATTTTAGAGGTAAAGAGGTCTATGATATGGTTAAGGATATCGATGTTGTACTTGGGAAGGGACGTAAATTAAGAACCCGTCAGAAGAACATCTAGAAGAAGTGTTCAATATTTTGGGACTTGCCTTATTGGGAGCACTTAGAAGTTCGCCAGTGCATCGACATCATGCACGTGGAGAAGAATGTATGTGATAGCTTGATTGGTCTCTTACTGAACATTAGCGGCAAAACAAAGGATGGTGTTAACACACGGTGTAACTTGGTTGATATGAACATAAGGACCGAGTTAGCACCGAAAGAGACCGATAAAGGATGAATGTACCTTCCCCCAGCATGCTACACTCTGTCCAAGGCCAAGAGAAATGAACTATGACAGAGCTTGCATGGTGTGAAAGTCCCGTCTTGTTACTCCGCTAACATTAAGAAACTTGTTTCTATGGAAGATTTGAAATTAATTGGTATGAAGTCTCATTATTGTCATGTGCTTATGACACAAATGCTTCTTGTTGCAATTAAGAGTATCTTGCCGAACAAGGTCCGAGTGGCAATCTTGAGGCTGTGTTATTTCTTCAACTCAATTGCTTAGAAGGTCATCGATCCCCAAGGACTAGATGCTCTGCAGGCCGAGGTGGTGACGACTCTATGTCATCTTGAGATGTATTTCTCTCTGTCATTTTTTGATATCATGGTCCATCCCATTGTTCACCTTGTGAAAGAGATAAAGATATGTAGCCCTGTGTTCCTACGTCATATCACTACTACAAAACAGGCTATAGTAGACGCCCCATCACAGACGGTTCCTTTGGAACCGTGCGTGTTGGGTCTATCCGACCTACACCGGGCGCCGCCGATATCACGACGGTTCATTAATAGAACTGTCAGGAATTATCCTGAGCGGTTCTATTCACAAACCGTCTATGATAATTCAGCCAATCACGAGCGGTTCTCGGTAGAAGAACCGTGCAGGATATCTACGAGCGGTTACGAATAAGAACCGCTGCAGGATAATTAGTTATCACGCACGGTTCTAATTAAGAACTGTTTGTGATATCTGCTATCCCTCGCCGCCTTGCCGCTACCTCCGCCCTTGCCGCTCTCGAGGCCTCAGGTCGCGAGCGGTTCTTTAATAGAAATGTCATGAATGATCCTGGCGGTTCTATTAAAAACCGTCATGATAGGTGCTATCCTGACGGTTCTTAACAAGAACCGTCTCTCGATTGTTGGGCGAAGCGAAAATTTGAACATAATGGGCGGGTGCTTGAAACTCGCTTTATATAACCTCCATCTCCTCCTCTGCGGTCTCTCCTCCTCACACACTCATACCTCCATCTCCTCCTCTGCCGTTTCTCCTCCTCACACCTTGCGCCTGGCCTCCGCCGAGCTTGTCGCCGGGCGGCCTCCTCCAACTCGTCCCGGCCTCATCGTCACCGGCCTCATCCGAACCATCACCCCGGCCTCCTCCTTTCGCCCGCCTCGACTAAATCCTTGGCCTCCCACGACCTCGCCGCCCCGGCCTCCTCCACTTTGCCGCCCGGCCTCCACGACCTCACACTCTCTACCCCCTTTGCTTTGTGATGTGGATTCTTGAGTTGATGCTCTTTGTGATGTGGGTGATGCTCTTTGTGATGTGTGTAGTTCATGTTAAGTTATTTGGTTTGGGCAAAAATATAGATGGTAGATCGCGCACCGTTCGGTAAAATCATCATAACTTTTGCATACGAACTCCGATTGCGACGTTCTTTGGCTCGTTGGAAAGCTAACGAAAAGCTCAATCCAAAAATCCATAAGTCAAGGTCAGATTCTCTTCGCGATGTCTCAAAAAAGTGAAAACCCCAAAAAAGGTCGTTTAGGGCCTCTAAACGGCCTCCGAAGTTTTAGCAGCCGTTTTCGGTTTTTTTACCACAGAAAAGGCTATCACAGACGGTTCTAAACAAGAACCATCTGTGAAAACTCATCGCTGAGCGGTTAAGAACAAGCTCAGGAAAATGTCATCACGCAGAGCGGTTTGTAAATTAAACCGTCGGTGATATTCTCGATCACGACGGTTTTGATGAAAACCGCCTATGATAATAGCCTTCACGAGATGGTTTCAACAAAAAATAAATGCTCGTGATAGTGCGTATCGCGAGCGGTTTTGAACCGTGCAGGATAACTACTGTTATCACAGACCAACAAATATAGGCGGTTCGAAACAAATGCGTGATGACGGTTCTGAACCGTCTGTGATGAGGCTTCCTGTAGTAGTGTATGTACCCGTTCGAGAGGTACATGGGAATTCTCAAGTCCTACCTACGGAATCGATCTCGACCAGAGGGCAGCATCATCGAAGGTTATGCAACTGAAGAGGTCATTGAGTTCTGTGTCGACTACATAGCTTAGGTGGAACCGATAGGTGTGCCTCTATCTCGTCATGAGGGGAGACTGGATGGTATCGGGACCATCGGAAGGAAATCAACCACTCTCGATCTGGATACATACGCTAAAGCCCATTTCACAGTCTTGCAACACATGACCCAAGTGTCCCCGTACATCTACGAGCACAAAGACACGGTACGCCAACAGAATCTAGACCGGTCGGAGGTTTAGATCACGAGAGAGCACAACCGTCGGTTCAACGAATGGTTAAAGGTATGAATCACTGGGAGGTCATCAAGTGATGATACGCTGCTATGGTTGGCAAAAGGGCCACAATTTAAAATTGTGACATGGCAAGAATACGACATAAATGGGTACACATTTTATATGATAGCTCAGGATAGGAAGAGCACAGTCCAGAACAGCGGTGTCCACATAGATGTGTTTCACGAGCAGTTCAATACCGCCGGGGCACGTGGGATGAACTCCTACTATGGGTTCATAGAGGAGATTTGGGAGCTCGACTACGTACTTTTTAAGATCCCCCTGTTTCGATGCCATTGGGTTAAACTTCCACAAGGTATGAAGGTCGACAAGTACGGCATCACCATTGTGGACCTCAAATGTGTTGGATACGAGGATGAACCATTCGTACTCGCTAAGAAAGTTGTTCAAGTTTTTTATGTAACAGACCTGGCAAATAAGAACCACCACATAGTTCTTCATGGAAAAAGAAGGATTCTCGGAGTTGAGAATGTCGTGGATGAGAAAGAGTACAATCAATTTGACGAGTTGCCTCCTTTCGGAGACAGCATCAGGCTCGAGGAAGAACCCAGTGAGGAAGCTAGCTATATGCGCGTCGATCATCATGAAGAGCTATATTTTAATTAAGAATTTTATTCCATGACATCAGACATGTCAATGTGGACTTGCCATGTGTTATGGACTTGTAATTTATCATATAATTTTATGTCAACGTGGAATTATCATGTGTTAATGTGTTATGGACTTGTCATCTTTGATATTGATGTCAATGTGGACTTTATTGTTATGTGGAGTATCAAAATTGGTTTCACTTGATTTGGAGTTGAGTTGAATTAGATATGAATTTTTGAAGTCAACTTAATTGTCAGTGGATAAATTAATTTTCAGTCAAATTATTTAGAGTTGTGTTATGGACTTGTCACTAGGTTCATGTGGATAAATACATATCGCAGACGGATCTATTATGAAACCGTCTGTGATAAGGAATCACTGACAGTTCTTAATAAGAACCGTCTGTGATGTGGACCATATCACAGATGGTTCCATAATAGAACCGTCTGTGATATGCCTTCATAACCATAGGGCTCGCCCATTCATCTCCCCAGTGCCCTTAGCCCACTCACGACGGTTCCTTAAGCTCTTGCTCCTTCGCCTCCTCTAGGGCTCGCCCGTTAACCTCCTCGTAAGCCCCGACACCACCACCTCCGACCTCGACGCTGTCGCCCCCAACATCGACGACGCTGCCACCGCCTCGACACGCGGCCTCCTCCCCGTGTCAGTGTCCTCCCTCTGCACTGGCGTCCTCCCTGCGCCGTCCTCCTCCCTGTGTCGGCCTCTTCCCCTGCACCGGCCTCCTCCCCGCGGCCCCCTCCCCTGCACCGGCCTCCTCCCCCGCGCCGTCCTTCTCCCCGCGTCAGCCTCCTCCTCTGCACTGGCCTCCTCCTTGCACTGTGAAGGTTAATCCTCGACTGTGAATGTTTGGTCCCTGGACATGGTGGGTGTTCTGATGGTTAGGGTTTGGGATGCTAGATATGATGACATATTGCACTGTGAGATATTGTAAATGCTCTGTGATGAAATCAGTCATATAGTGAAATTGACATTGCAATCCAATTTAGACTTGAGCTCTAAATCTATCAATTAATGTTGAGATAGTAGTCTGTTACTTTTGGATACTTAAAGACCTGTATGGTCTTTACCCTTTTAATGTTTTCCTCTTAAACGTATTGATCATGCTATTCTATTAGTCCTGAAAACTTATTGTTAACCTGACTTTAACTATGGTTGTTCACTGTGAGTGAATCAATAGGTTGTTGGCCTTTTTAATTGCTGAATTGGTGTTATGTTAACAGTGAACATTGTTCTTGCTGTTGATGTTTCTAGGATATTTGACAGATTAGAAGAAGGTTTTAGAGCTCAAGGCTTATATTGTTTTGTCAAAGTCAATTAGTGAAGAGTATAGACTGATTGAGATGGCAAAGACTTGTTCTTTTGCAACTCTCCTTACGAGAGCACAAACTATCATCAATCTTACATGCTTTATCTTTGCTTATTGATGATTTACTACTTGCTGGTATTATGCTTGTTGCATAATTATTTCTGCTGTGATGAATGTCAAGTCTTGCAATCCATTTTATTGTGTATGTAACTTATATAGACAGCAAGTAAGCAAGATGGTAGAGGCACCGTCTTCGTCGCCAGTCACTGAATGCTTCTGGATGTCCGACGATAGTGATACGTAAGTAAGATGGTAGAGGAAAATCAAAATTGCCTGCGGGCCGACTGATCATCACGGAGGTCAGTGACGTTAGGATCCCTCTGAGTCCCCAGAGATCAGTGGCGAGATTACGGACCATCTGCGGGATAGTTGCAACGGAACGGGTGCCCATCACCACACCAAGCTAGAAGTCTCTGACGGACGTAGAGAGAGGCACGCTGTGGACAGAACTTTCAGCCTCGTTCACTATCCGAGAAGCAGACCAGAAACACGTGGAACGACAGGCGTTGCTCGCGGTGTCACGTGTGGAGGACCTTCAAGAGCACGCTTGTCACGAAGTATGTGAACACGGGTCGGACACCCTTCACGAAGTTTCCATTCTTGTCGCGGGATATATGGGACGAGTTTGTGTAGATGAAGACGACGGCCGAATTTTAGGAGCAAAGTACGGCGCACAAAGCTCTCCAGGAACAAAACACTCACCCCACAGACTCGGCACCGCTGGGTACGCGGATAAATCCACAGAATAGGTGGTGGAGGACGAGAGAACGCAACCAGACCATTTGCTGAGATCACAGACGAGCATTCCCTAACCTGGTTAAGAGCGAGGGCAAAAGTCACGTCTTCGGGCAGCATCTCTTTCACAAACCCGACAGACCAGGAAGTGTCCCAACGTCTGGTAAATATGTCGAACTACCTATTTGTTAATAAGTCCATAACTTCATAGTGTCTATAATAACATGATGACCTCTTGCAGATGAATTGATTGCGAAACTTCCCAAGGCTCCTTCCAAGCGAGACAGGAGAAGGATATGCTATCTACGGTACGGGAAACAAGGAGCACCGGGTCGCACGCGAGGCCTTGGGGTATATGTACCTTGGAGTTATGGATTCTGAGGCGACTACGACACGTATAGGAGTAGGAAGAGATCCAAGGCTGAGCACGAGGACCGGTTGGTACAGATGCTTATTGCAAAATTTCAAGGACATATAACAAAATTGCAGGATCAAATGAATCAACTCCTGAACCAGTCGCAAGCCACCCCCATTATTTTGTGAGCCAATCCTCCTCGACATCGGAGTAGCGTCGCGTCCACGCATAATTCTGAACATGATGACGTCCAATTACCTATTAACGACATCAAGGTAATATACATCTCTGGAATACTCCAAAGATAGACCTATAGGATGCCTTAGCTAATTGTGTATCGTTTTGTAGGAGACAACGCCCTGCAAGCTCCAAGTGAGGACGGTTGGGTCTATTTCTATTGAGGCTGGGCGGGGAATGGCGTATCCATGCTAGGAAGGGACAATGCAGCGTGGTGCCCAGCTAGCGTAGGGTTACGCCAGGGTCCAAGTGGACATGGTACATGACAATTTTATGGCCGTCCCACTGGAGATTCGCTCGAACGAAGACATCAAAACACTAGAGGATGCCATGCACACTTTTATCCAGTGGCCCAAGAAGGACATCGCCCTGGACCCAGCAGTGCCGTGATCTCGACACAACCATTCCTCTCCAACGGGACCCTCGATGACTCCACCTCATCCTTCGCCCCAGAAGACCACCTCATCGGTTCCCGTAGAGAAGACACCGAAGGAACAAGAAAAGCGTGCTGCCATATCGGTTTCTGAGTCGTCTCACAGGAAGACGTGTAGTGGGCTAGTCGTTAAGGCCAAATCAAAATCGATTAATATTAAGGCGCCTCCCAAGTCCGGGAAGTACTCCATCAGAAAACCGCTGTGATGGGGCGTCTACTATAGCCTGTTTTGTAGTAGTATGAAGCGGTTGTGCCCTTTCTTAGCATCTTCACACTCAAGCTTGTTTATGTATGTGCCAGGGTTTGATTTGGCAATATAGTGAAGCAATCTTGGCACAAGGTTGTACGCCTCTTCGTATGTCCCGTACATGGACTCGATGACCTTCTGCTTGGCTCATCGAACCTTGTTGTAGCTGTCTGGATAGCCAACCTAATTGGCGACTTTTGACATCAGCAGCTTGGGGGGAGACAGACACGTCCGCCACAACTAGGTGCTTGATGAGGTTCACCACATATGCGGAAGTCATGTTCTGATGCTGCCGCAGGGGCTCGCTAAGCTCGCAAGTGTGGTCGATCACCGCCTTGACTGCGAATACCGAGCTGAAGATCTTTGCTTGGTAAGCACTGACCTTGCCAGGGTAGCCTTCCACTACGCACCTCACTGCGTAATATCCGGGGTTGGACCGGTGCACTCAGTACACACGGCTGATGGACAAGGCGTACCGTACTATAGCTTGTTGCACGGCCTCCTTGCTAGGGAAGCGCTGCCCTACTAAGAGGGTCTCGGCATCAAACCCCAAGTGGGAGCCTTCTTCTTGCGGCAGTACGAGCGAACGCACTACGACATCATCAAGTCTCGATGCCATGTAAGGCACCTCCGATGACACAATTCCCCCCATTGGACCACCGGCCTGGTGTGCGTCATCGTCGCTACCATCCGAGCTTGGGTCGGCGTCCTCGTAGGACTCCAACACGAGAGTCTGGTCCGGCAGATACTCGTGGCAGTCAATATGGGCCAACCACCACGATTCCACCCCCTCATTTTGCACTATGCGCGGGATAATCCTCCGAGACAGCACATTCCGTGCTATCGTCTTCAGGCTCGGGCTGCGCTTGTCCGCTTGTAGAGGCCCCGGCATCATCAAGGTGGCCTGGCGCCCTGGGTACGAAATTCATGTACACCATCGTGATTCTGTAAATGGCCGCCTCGGGCTAAGAAGCAATCTGCATGTATTGGCTCCATGCTACACTTCCAACCACCTTGACGAGCTCCCACACATCATTCATGCAGAAGATCCCCTCGATCACAACTTTCTTCCTCATTGTCTCCATGACGAACTCCCTTCGGATGCAACTCCGAAGCTCGTGAATATTTATTGCGTCGAGCCCCTCCGTTCGGACCACCTTGTACTGGCATCTCAATAGGTCCAACCCATTGGGTCCGGCCCGTACGAGACCATCGCCATAAAAAACATACAAGTCTTGCATGTTCGATATTACCTAAAGCCACAACAACCCCATCCATAGTACATTTGTGTAATTAGATACGATAAATTGCATGTAAGTGATGGATTACATATGTGTAATTGGATACGACTAATTATTTACCACTAAACAAATTAACAGAAACTAAACTAACTAATTACAACTATTTAATTACCACTAAACTAACTAATTACCACTACATAAATTACGAGTAGTTTATTCGCACTAATTTAATATGCGGGACTGATAACCACTAAACTAATTTTGACTAATTAATTAATTGCCAGCGAACTAACTAATTACCTCTAAACTAATTAATTACCAGTAAACAAACTAATTCATAACTAATTAATAACAATTACACTAACTAATTACACCAGCACTTCGCAGTAAGCAATCAAAAAAACCAAGCGACAAGCGACGAGCAGCAAGCAAATACTTTGATATGCACACGCCTCGATTTAAGATGCGTGCATGCGAGTTGGCCCGATCTTCCATCATAGGAGAAACCCGATAACTTGAGTTGCGACGTTGACGAAGGGGAGGCTAACCACGATCCGATGGTGACCAGCAACCTTGCAATCGCTACATTGCTCCTCGATTGGTTACCAACCGTGTCAAACACAATTGGCCTGTTCGCGAAGAATGGCTCAAACAAATCCAAGAGAATTGAAAGAGCAACAGCGGAAGAAATCACTCAACTATGAACGATTGAATTGAGACTTCAAGTTTGCGGCAAAATGCCTTTACAATAGCAATAGCTAATTCCAGAATCAAAGTCTGCCCCTAAAGAGGCTCACAAGACAAAATATATTAACCTCCTGGTGGTGTTGTGCGCCATCTATTTCCATGCATGCATGGGATAATTCCTTTTTTGTTAGTGTCACAAAAATAGGAAAGGTTGAGAATTCCTGCAGTAGTAAATTAATTGGATCCACTTTTCTCTCCTGGTTTGATGGTATAGATGGCATGCAAAATATTGATTCTCTCTCACGGTTTGCATGGCATGCAGAATTTCCTCTCACGGTTTGCATGGCATGCAACATTTCCTTTATTTCCTCATGTAACAAATGTTGCATGTTGACTGAGTTGGTCTCCTCCTTTGCATGCTACAATAATTAGGTGTGGCTCCATTTCTTTCCTTGCATGCACATGAATGGGTGGAACTCCATGTCCTTGAATCACCCAGCTAGTGTTCATCCTCTCCTCGGTAAATTCTTGATCAACAACTTCTCCAACAATTACCTCACATGTAGTAACAAGCAAGCAACAATCATGAGGCAATATCATTTGTTCTGAAATTAAATAATTAATTTGCCCAAGAAATGAATTCACTGTTGCAGAGGCGGCGGCGCGTGCTCGTGTCATTGGACCTTGTATACTAGTTGAATCTTGTATGTGCGAGCCATCGATGTCCTCATCATACTCCCCTTCTTGAGAAGGAGTCGACCTCGACTTTTGCTCATCTTTGTCACCCAAGAATATGGAGATAAATCAACAACGTTGAATGTATCACTCACTCCATATTCCTCGGGCAAATCTAACTTGTAGGCATTGTCATTGATCTTTTCAAGCACTTTGAATGGTCCATTACCTCGCGGCATTAGTTTGGACTTGCGCCGTTCTGGAAAGTGATCCTTGTGCAAATGCAACCAAACTAGGTCACCTTCTTCGAATACCATCTCCTTCCTTCTCTTATCTGTGTGCTTCTTGTATTGGGATTGCATCTTCTCAATATTTGCTTTGGTTTTCTCATGTAGCTTATGAATCATCTCAGCACGCTTCTCAGCATCAAGATTACCTCTTTCCGAAGGTGGTAGAGGTAGCAAATCAATTGGGGCTGTAGGCTTGAATCCATAGACGATCTCAAACGGACAGAACTTCGTAGTAGAATGCACGACCCGGTTGTAGGCGAATTCAATGTGTGGCAAGCATTCCTCCCAAAGCTTCAAATTCTTCTTGAGTATAGCCCATAGCATGGTACCAAGTGTGCGGTTGACGACTTCGATTTGTCCGTCGGTTTGAGGATGACAAGTAGTTGAAAATAGTAACTTTGTCCCGAGCTTTCCCCAAAGCGTCTTCCAAAAGTGGCTTAAAAACTTGGCATCACGGTCTGAAACAATTGTCCTCGGTATTCCATGCAAACGAACGACCTCCCTAAAAAACAAATCAGCAACATGAGTAGCATCATCGCTCTTATGGCAAGGAATAAAATATGCCATTTTTGAGAACCTATCCACCACAACAAATATACTATCCCTCCCCTTTTTAGTCCTAGGCAATCCTAACACAAAATCCATTGAAATATCCTCCCAAGGCAGTTTAGGAACAGGAAGAGGCATATATAATCCATGTGGGTTTAAGCGAGACTTAGCTGTTTGACATGTAGAGCAACTTCCCACGTAGCGCTCAACATCACGTCTCATCTTTGGCCAATAGAAGTGTGTGGCCAACACATCCTCGGTCTTGTGAATACCGAAATGTCCCATCAAACCACCTCCATGCGCCTCCTATAATAACAAAAGACGAACAAAACTCGCGGGAACACAAAGCTTGTTAGCTCTAAACAAATAACCATCATTAAGCACATATTTATCCCAACATCTCCCTTCTTTGCAATTAGCATAAATGTCCTAAAAATCTAAATCAGTAGCATATAGTTCTTTTAAACTTTCCAAACCGAGAATTTTACAATCAAGTTGGGACAATAGCGTGTACCGTCTAGACAATGCGTCAGCCACTATATTCTCTTTACCTTTCTTATGTTTCACAACGTACGGAAAAGTCTCAATAAATTCTATCCACTTAGCATGTCTACGGTTCAACTTACTTTGGCTACGAATATGCTTTAGTGATTCATGATCCGAATGAATGACAAATTCTTTTGGCCAGAGATAATGTTGCCACGTTTCTAATACTCTAACCAAGGCATATAATTCGTTGTCATATGTTGAGTAGTTTAAAGTTGGACCACTAAGCTTTTCACTAAAATAAGCAATGGGCTTTCTATCTTGCATGAGAACACCTCCAATCCCAATACCACTAGCATCACATTCTATCTCAAAAGCCTTATCCAAATCAGGAAGTTGTAGAAGTGGTGCTTTAGTTAACCTATCTTTCAGCATGTTGAAGGCATCCTCTTGTGCTTTCCCCCACTTGAATGGCACATTCTTCTTTGTCAACTTATTGAGTGGGGCAGTGAGTGTGCTGAAATTCTTCATGAATCGACGTTAGAAACCAGCGAGTCCATGAAAACTCCGTACTTGTGTGATTGTTGTAGGTGTAAAAAATGCTCGTATAGCCTTGACCTTTTGGTCATCCACTTCAATTCATTAAGCAGTCACAACAAAACCAAGAAACACAAATCGATCCATGCAAAAGGTGCACTTCTCGAGGTTACCAAACAAGCACACCTCTCTTAAAGCAGTAAAAACTTGGCGTAAATGGTCTAAATGCCCTTCTAATGACTTGCTGTATATCAATATATCATCAAAATATACCACAACAAATTTACCGATAAATGCTCTCAACACTTCATTCATTAAACGCATAAAAGTACTAGGTGCATTAGTAAAACCAAAAGGCATAACCAACCACTCATATAAGCCAAACTTAGTCTTAAACGCAGTTTTCCATTCATCACCTAGTTTTATTCTAATTTGGTGGTAACCACTTCGCAAGTCAACTTTCGAAAAGATAGTAGAGCCACTCAATTCATCAAGCATATCATCTAACCTAGGGATAGGATGACAATATTTAACAGTAATGTTGTTAATAGCTCTACAATCGACACACATTCTCCATGACCCATCTTTCTTAGGCACTAATAAAATAGGAACAGCACATGGGCTTAAACTTTCACACATGCACCCTTTATCAAGAAGTGCTTGCACTTGGCGTTGAATTTCTTTCGTCTCCTCGGGATTGGTGCGGTATGGAGGACGGTTAGGCAAAAATGCTCCTGGAATCAAGTCGATTTGATGCTCTATCCCTCGCAATGGTGGCAGCCCTACTGGTATCTCATCTGGCAACACATCCTCGAACTCCTGTAGCAAAGAAACAACCAAAACGGGCAAAGTAGAGGGTAAAGCATCAGTTGTAAAGAGAGTATCTTTGCACACAAGCACAAAGCACTCTTGAGGATGGGTTTCTAACTCCCGGATCTCTCTCTTTGTGGCTAGAAGAACCTGTCCCTTAAGTTGTATCTCTCCTTTCTTTTCACTCTTTTCTTTCTTTTCTCTCAATTTGGGCTTGTGGCGCTCACTCCCCATTTTGTGGATATCACTCATCTCTCTTTCTTTTTTCTCACGCCCAGCCCTATCTAAATCATCTTTTATGATTTGTTCTGGTGACATCGGAACAAGTGAAACCTTCTTCTCCTTATGCATAAAGGAGTACTTGTTGGAACTCCCATAATGAATTGTGTCTTTGTCATACTGCCATGGCCTTCCAAGAAGTAATGCACATGCTTGCATTGGCACAACATCACAATCCACAAAGTCAGAATAGCTACCCACAGCAAAAGGCACTCTCACCATAGCAGTTACCTTCAGTTTCCCACATGAGTTGAGCCACTGGATGTAGTATGGCTGCGGGTGAGCATGTGTAGTCAAGCCAAGCTTCTCAACCATCTCTGAACTTGCAATGTTGTTACAACTTCCGCCATGAATGATTACCTTGCATGAGTGCTCTTTGATCACAAACTTTGATTGGAATAAATTGTGACGCTGTCCTCTCTTTGCCCTTTCCATCTGTGAGCTAAGAACACAGAAAACAACGAGGTTTGCATGGTTTGTGTCATAGGTGATCTCCTCTAAATCAAACCCTAAAATGTTCTGTTGCTCCTTGTGTTCATATTCTTCTTCCTCTACGTCGCTTGCCGATGTGTACTCTCCATCTTCCCGAATGATAAGAGCTCATTGATTTGGGCAATAACGCATGTAATGCCCCTTCCCCTTGCATTTGAAGCATTTTATCTCCCTGGTTCTTCCCGTAGAAGCTATGGATGATGAGCTTGTGGCTGGGATAGCAGCTGTCTTCTTCGAATCAATAGGCCGATGTGCTGAAGAATTGGGACGGCTTGCTGATTGCTCCTGGCTGGGTGACGCTGTGCTACGTCCCGAACTGATTACGGGCTTCTTAAGCTGTGAACTAGAAGGTTTCCATGGTGTGGAGGAGCTGGAATTGTTGGGGTTCGTCCTTGTGTAGCTTTGTCTTTGATCATGCACCTGCTTTTCAACCTTACAAGCAAAATGGAACAGCTCATTCAAAGAATTGTAATGATAAAAATCAAGTATATTCTGAATCTCCTTATTCAGCCCACCAAGAAACCTAGCCATCTTCGCATTGTCTTGCTCCTCTATATTAGCACGGATCATGCCAATTTGTAGTTCTTGATAGTATTCCTCGACAGACTTACTACCTTGATTCAATCTTTGTAACTTATTAATCACATCATGCTCAAAATAAGAAAGAAGAAATCTGGATCTCATTACCCTCTTCAACTCATCCCAAGTGCAAGGTGCATCATCCCTTCTTTTAAATTGACTCCACCAAATAGAAGCATAATTTGTAAACTCACTAGTAGCAGCACATACTCTTCTATTTTCAGGAAAGTCATGACAACTGAACTTTTGCTCTACTAGCAGTTCCCAATCAAGATATGCTTCAGGATTATATTTACCATCAAAGGAAGGAACAGCAAATTTAATCTTACCCAAGCCATCATCTCTTCTCTCCTCATGATGATGAGGCGCATGTCCTCCATTACCACCCATTCCTCAATGATTATGCACAAGACGCTGCCGATCATGGTCAAAATCAAGGTCTTCTCCATTGTCAGCCATATAGTTGCCATTCACCTCCTCATGGACAGCATGCTAAAATGCGACGTTCAAATTTGCCCGTGGTTGGAGAAGGGCAGCAGCAGCATTGTGATTTGCTCCAACTCGATCTCGAGGGCCTCGAGGTGGTGGGTGCTATCTTGGGGGAGTATGCTCAACTCGCTCAAGTCGTACTTCAATTCCTCCAATACGATTCTCCATACTGTCCAGCCGAACAAGTACTTGATCAGAAAGCATCCGCTCAAAAGTGACGGCAAATGCATCCATCAAAGCTTGAGACCAAGGTGATAGTGGCACCGCTTGGGTTTTGTCCACACCATCACCTTCATCAACACCATGAAATGAACCATCACGAGAACTTCTTGTCCCTGCCATGGTTAGAAAGAAAGCAAAAAGAATTCGTAGCAAACTAAATATTTATGTGGACTACTCTCAACTTTCACAAATCTTACTAACAGAAGCTCTTATCCTTCTTGAGGATTGCTCATGTGCTGCTGGTTCGTGGTAACTTTCAAACGAAAGTCAGTAAAGCGATTGCAAGGTACCAGAACACGTGATCAATGGCAAATTTGTGGAGTTCTATGCAGGGATAAAAATTTGTAGCAAAGGAGTAAGCAATCAGTAATTTTAGAAATTGCACAAATTGAATAACAGATCGTAACTAGCTTTTAGCCTAAGTTGCTGATCAAATAAGGATGATATAGGCTATGGTCAAGTGTATATGAGTGTACGCAAACAATATGATCAATATATGCAATTCTAGAACATGAAGGATCAAATATAGCGAGCTGAATTTCAGATCAACACCCAACTGGACAGCAAACCGGTAATTGGTCTACAAATTTTTTTTGTGGCCCTTTTTTTTTTCTTTTTGTCTAACCTCAATCTTTTTTTTTCTTTTCACTTTTGCCTCTTTTTTGTTTGCACCAATACCAGATTGCAACTCAGCCGAGTACGAAATTCTCAAGTGGAGTTCGATCCTGAAAAGACAGCAGCAGCTACGTAACTTGCAACACATGCAGATTTCAAAATGCTGATCCAATCACCACCAAATTTTGTAGGAAGGTGGGATTTTGAGTTAGGAAGCTAACAAAAGTGGTTCGGGTGGATTTGGATCTCTGGATCCGAAGATATGAAGTTTTTGGTGTCGGCTGCAAGGAGGAAATTTCTCGCAGGAAACGGGCAATTGCAATACATGCAGATTTTAAACTACTGATCCAATCACTACCAAATTTTTCGGGAGGGTGGGATTTTGAGTTAGGAAGCTAACAAAAGTGGTTCGGGTAGATTTGGATCTCTGGATCGGAAGATATGAAATTTTTGGTGTCGGCTGCGCAGAGGAAATTTCTGGTAGAAACAGGGCAGAGGCTGTTTTTAGGTGGTGTATGGTTTTTGGGTGTGGGTATTAAGAACTCCTCTCCTTTTTTTTTTTTTTGGAATTTTCGCTTAACAAAGATAATGATCAGCAACTAGACTCGACCAGTATGGACAAAAATTCAATTAAGCAAACTGAAACTAACAGATTGAAAGCAACAATGGGCTAGGAATTGAATATTTTGTAGGGCTAATTTTCTGGACTTTAGGTAAACAAAAATTAATCAAACAAAACTAGGGGATAGATGAATTCCTATCGGCAACGTAGGCTCTGATACCACCTGATATGCACACGCCTCAATTTAAGATGCATGCATGCGAGTTGGCCTGATCTTCCGTCGTAGGAGAAACCCGATAACTTGAGTTGCGACGTTGACAAAGGAGAGGCTAACCACGATCCGATCATGACCAGCAACCTCGCAATCGCTAAACCGCTCCTCGATTGGTTACCAACCGTGTCAAACACAATTGGCCTGTTTGCGAAGAACAGCTCGAACAAGTCCAAGAGAATTGAAAGAGCAACAGCGGAAGAAATCACTCAACGATGAACGATTGAATTGAGACTTCAAGTTTGCGGCAAAATGCCTTTACAATAGCAATAGCTAATTCCAAAATCAAAGTCTGCCCCTAAAGAGGCTCACAAGACAAAATATATTAACCTCCTGGTGGTGTTGTGCGCCATCTGTTTCCATGCATGCATGGGATAATTCCTTTTTTTGTTAGTGTCACAAAAATAGGAAAGGTTGAGAATTCCTGCGGCAGTAAATTAATTGGATCCACTTTTCTCTCCTGGTTTGATGGTATAGATGGCATGCAAAATATTGATTCTCTCTCACAGTTTGCATGGCATGCAGAATTTCCTGTCACGGTTTGCATGGCATGCAACATTTCCTTTATTTCCTCACGTAACAAATGTTGTATGTTGACTGAGTTGGTCTCCTCCTTTGCATGCTGCAATAATTTGGTGCGGCTCCATTTCTTTCCTTGCATGCACATGGATGGGTGGAACTCCAAGTCAATCACCCAGCTAGTGTTCATCCTCTCCTCGGTAAATTATTGATCAACAACTTCTCCAACAATTCCCTCACATGTAGTAACAAGCAAGCAACAATCATGAGGCAATATCATTTGTTCTAAAATTAAATAATTAATTTGCCCAAGAAACAAATTCACCTGTGGCCTGAGGCGACGTGCACGTGCTCGTGTCATTGGACCTTGTATACTAGTTGAATATTGTATGTGCGAGCTACTGATGTCCTCATCATACTTGATCTCTAAAAAATTAATTATGTTAAATTCTTTGAGTTCTCAGTGATGAGTGCCAGAACGAGAAGCGAAATGCAATTGGCATTAGCGAAGAGTGACTGCGAGATTTCGGTATTTATAGCTGAGCAAAGGAGGAGCTGCTGCGTTGGCGCCAGGAATTTCGGATGTGTTGTCTACGCATAACACTGCGGGCATGGGGGGACAACCACGAGGAGTCGACAGGACGGTTCAAAATATGTCCACCGGAGGGGGGCGGGGAGAGCAGGTCTGGCGGGAGGAGGGCCATGCATGTGGGAGGGGGAAAGGGTAACACGTGATGGGATAAAATGATTACACTTAAATGGAATTGCGAGGTAAAATTAGAACAAGGAAAATTATGAAAAAAATTACACAAGAAAGTACACCGTGTTATGAGCATTCACATAAAATTTTATAATTTTTGGAACTAATTTGCTATATTTTTAAAATGCTACAAAATCCGCGGATTATCGGTCGAAACTCTAACCCTAACACATGAACCCCTAACCTAACCCTAACCCTAACACACGGCAGATGATGGGGCCATCGCAGACTGCAGCTGACGGCGGCGACCGATGGTGGCGTGGCGGGCTAGGCGGTTGCCGCCTGACAAATGGTGTGCGTCGGGACACTAATTTTGCCAAAAGAAATTTTGTTACGGCTATTTTTATAAATATGAAACGAAATCACGTTAATACGGCCAAAAACTCGTATGTTGTGCATGGTAGTAGTCTGTAGATGACTAGGGGTGTTTTCTAGTTACTGAAGGCTTAGAGGTTTTCCTGCAAAATGTCGAGGTCAACTGTCTACAGTAGCACACTGTTTCTACTACAAACATGGAACGTTATATATTTTGCAAAACGGTGAGAACTGTATTGTAATACTACTACAAAATTAACCCCCTGTGGAGTGGAGGGGCGGGCTGGCTAGCTCATCCACCTCTCCCGTCCTCTCTGGTAGCATTCATATGTCCATACTTTATTATCACTCAGTGACCGATGTGTTTATAACTTAGGGCATGTATGTCGGACCTAGATTTTGAGAATCCAAATTCTCTGTAAAAATATGTGCTATTCTCTGGATCAGCAGATAGCACTCATAGGCACATTGCTGAATCATTCATACAAAGTGTGAACTAAAACATTCAAATATATTACAACACAGAGTGACATAGACCACGTCAGGTCGAGTTTTACAAAAGGGTTGAACAAGGCCAACTTGATTACATTACATGAAGGCAACAAAATCTACAGCGGAAGCAAAAGGGGAGGTAGGACTCATCTCTCCATAGGCCAGCAACTGGGGCAACCTGTGTACGATAGATATTAACCAAGAGTTGGATAATATCGGTTGCATGCAAGTACCAACGAGTCCACTTAGACTGGGGCGAGACCTAAACTACAGAGTTATACTACTCCTCATCATTTCCTTGTCCATCAGCTTCTGGGCCTTCATGGAATGCGTAGTCTCCTTGGTCTTCATTGTCTGAAGGGTTTGGGGAGAGGAGCAAGAATGAGCACAACTTCCGTGCTCGCAAGCCAACACACAATGCAATAGTATACATGCAAGGCTAAACAAGGATGGCTCGGTTTCTTTTATTTGCTAAAGCAACATTTTCAATTATCACAATTACAAATTCCTATCACTTAGCATTTTAACAAATTGTATTTTATTAAAGAGAGTAATCGTGCAATATTTATTTTAGTAGAGGTTCCCTCCATCAGAAACTCTACACTATGCATCTTTGATTGGAGCTACCTCCAATTATTACCACCGCTGAGCTCGAAGGCTCAGGTAAAATCCAACTTAGGGCTAAGTGAGCCCTCCACATTTTTCATACCACGCACAAAGTTTTTGAAATAGAACTAACTCAAGTTAAGTTCCCATGTCCGCCTTTGACCGTAGGCACGGCTATTTAAACAGTTTAGACTCTGTAGAGGTTGTACACTGTACCCACAAGGGATAGTCATACTCGTTACCCCATATGATTCTGTAGTCATGTAGTTGAGTGACCGTCACAGTAACCTTTCAAACTATCTTGCCCTTTCCGTCATCTCACCCACATGGGGTTACGCCCATACGTTCTTGCTGGGATCGTTGTGCTTGGCGTTAGGCATGAAATGACTACCCACAACAGCTAACAATTTTACCCATTCAAGCTGGATGTACTGCAAGCTTGCACATTCCCTTTCTCCACCAAGTGAGATACATTCAGGGTTTAATAATTTTACTAAGCCAAGTTTCATTTTTCAGACTTGTGGTTGTACTTGTTTAACACGGGAGGTCGTGACAAGATTAAGTCCTTAATCCATCCGGACGATTCGTTCCACATACCAACCACTCTCGTGCTCCTTGAGCACCCACCGCCATGCCATCTGCCCTGATGTGGTACAAGCAATTATTAGGGTTTTGATGAGTAAAACCAAATTATTTCATTCCTTTCAGTCAATGGACCACCAATGACTGCCCAAATCATTTCATGTTTTGAAGAATGATGTTTGGGGTATTTTAATACCCCAGTACTTAAGCAAGTCTAGCATGTCGTTTAAGTACAACCTATAGCTAGTATTACCATATAGTTACTAGGGTGACATGGAATAATGGAATCAAATATCAATGGATGGCATATTAATTAATTAATCATCAAATGGGTGTTTAACTACCTTAAGTTTCACATATATTTGATTAAAGAATTAAAGCATGCAATTTTGGTTAATTTAAATGAATATAATTTACATAAAATGTAGGATCGGTATGATCAAAGCATTGACTCACCTTGGTTATAGACAAAAGGGTCTTGATATTCTTGGGCTTGATCAACTTGGAGGTCTCCCGCGTCTTCAAATCCTATTCGGACGAACGTACCGGAAAGAGACACAAACAGGCAAAGAGAGCAAATAAATACACAAGAATAAACAAATGAAATCCAAATTGAACAAGACCTATTCCATTAGCAAGATCTTGAATTTACAAAATTTTAGAAACAAATTTCATAATTTTTGGTGCTACGATGAGAGAGAACGGAATTTACGAAGATTGAATTGAATTAAAAGAGAGAGAGAGAGAGAGGGAATGGGTGTATGGCACAGTGCATGGACCCGGTTTATGCGCATAGGGCACTGGTCCACAGGAATAGTGGCGCAGTGGAGCCCACTGTTCATTGAAAGGAAGGGGAAAGCTGGCGGTTACTGTTTGCGGGGCCCGCATGGCAGTGAAAGCAAGGGAGGGTTAGGACAGCATTATTACCAATGATTACAATTAAAGTGGTTAATTAAGCAGCCAATCACTGTTGGCTTAATCCCGAGCGGGATTTCGCCATGATGGCGCTGTCGGGACGCGCCAGCACCGTGCGAGCGCATGTGCGGCTGGGCTCATCGCCGGTGGGCTAGGGCACAGTGGAGCTAGGGAAAGGCAGGAACGGGGAGCTGGTGGGGAGGCGGAGCCAGTGATGCCCTGAGGAAACTCCTCACCTCCTTCAAATTAGTCGGCCTCTTCCAGTCCACCACTGTAGAGACCTTGCTAGGGTCAACAGCAATGCCCTGAGGATTTATCACATGACCCAGAAAACCCACTTCTGAAATTCAGAACTCACATTTCTTCAACTTGGTATAGAACTTGTGCTCTCTCAGAGTCTCTAATACTAGCCTCAAGTGACGCTCATGATCCACATTGGTCTTGGAATAGATAAGAATATCATCAATGAACACCACCCCGAAGTCATCCAGATACTTGTGCAACATGTTGTTCATGGTCTCCATAAAAACGGCAGGTGCATTAGTTAGTCCAAAAGACATAACTTTGTATTCATAATGCCCATACCTGGTGGAGAAAGCCGTCTTCTCTACATCCTGCTCACGCACACAGATTTGAGTATACCCTAACTGGAGATCAATCTTGGAGAACACCTGAGCTTCATTCAACTGATCAAACAAGTCCTCAATGTGTGGCAATGGATATTTGTTCTTGATCGTGACTGCATTAAGCGCATGATAATCAACACACATGCGCCAACTCCCATCCTTTTTCTTTGTGAACAGAACAGGAGCTCCCCATAGTGATACACTACATCTGATCAAACCTTTAGCCAACAAATCATCCAACTGCTTCTTCAACTCATCCTGAAAAGGACGTGCCAATCGATATGGAGACAACGAGATGGGCCGAGTGCCCGAAACAAGATCAATACGAAACTCCACGTCTCGCGCAGGTGGCATGCCCGGAAGCTCAGCTGGAAACACATCTGGATAATCACTAACCACCGGAATCTCCTCAATCCGCGAAGCCACGCTTGGTTTCTCAGCAAGAGCTAAGAGAAGCCCAGTTTTCACCGCACGCTGACCCAGAAACAGTCTGGCCAACACCGAAAGAGAGCGTGGAGGCGCACTCCCCTGAAAGGTCAAAGTCTCACCAGACGGAGTCTGCACAAAGACTGTCCTACATAAACAGGATATCACGGCTCGATAAGAGTGCAACCAATCCATGCCCAAGATAACAACGAAAGGTTCCAACTGAATGACCATCAGGTTCACCGTGAACTTCTTCCCATCAATGACAATAGAGCGCCCAGGACAAACAGTGGAACTCGCAATAATACCCCCAAGAGAACTGACCAACACTGACTGAGAAATCAACTGCATACTCAGGTTTTCTTTCCTAGCAAACACCATCGAGACAAACGAATAGGTAGCCCCTAGGACTAAAGCATCAAACGAATCCACAAGCAAAGTACCTGTCACCACGTCAGGACGACCCGCAGACTCTGCGGTAGGCATGGCGTACACTCCAGGTGGCGCCATGGCGAAAGAAGACGGCGCCGGGGCTGTGAGAGCCCTAACCATCTGCTGTGGCGGTGCAGGTAAAGCTGGTCGCGCAACCTGTAGTGGTGCAGGAGGCAGCGGCTACCAGTAGTACCCAGCTGGAGGCGCCCAAGCTGAAGGAAGTGGCGGCGCAGAAGGAGCAGCCATCATCTGGACAGATCCTTGAGCGAGACCCACTGAAGAAGAAGCTGGGACAAGCTCCCACTTGATCACACTAGCGGGGTTCTGGTGACACACCCGCTCCTTGTGACCCGGTCGGCCACACTGACGACAATCTCCCGTCCTGGAGCACTCAGCAGCACGATGTCCCTCACCGCATTTGAAACAAAGCATGCCCTGCCCTGGGACAGGACGAAGAGCTTGAGTACCTGCAAAGGACGAGGCGCCGAAGAAGAAAACGACCTCAACTGCTTAGACTTGGAGAATTGTGGTCCTCCCTTGAATTTCTTGAAAGCAGGTCGCTGAACCAACCCACTCCCCTCACCAGAGCTCCTCTTCTGGTCACCACTAGAAGCAACCAGTCCACCAGAGGCTTGATGTCCCTTAGTGAGCTGCATCTCCAACTCCATGCCCCTGGCTTGCTCCACAACAGAGCTGAAGTCATGGAGTGGAGTAGCTCCCAACACATGCCGGTACTCAGCGTTGAGACCCCGACGAAACTTCTTGGCCTTCTAAAGATCATCGTTTGCCACTGAAGAGACAAAACGAACCAAGCTGTTGAACTCAGCCTCATACTCGGCAATGGACCTCTTCCCCTGAACAAAAGTCGTCAAGGCAACCTCTATCTTCTCAATGAAGGAGTAGGGGTAGAACTTTGCCTTGAACTGATCAACAAAGTCCTCCCAAGTGACAGGCCCCTGAGCGGCGGTCCATGGGAATTGAGAGAGAGAGAGAGAGGGAATGGATGCATGGCACAGTGCATGGTCCCGATTTATGTGCATAGGGCGCTGGTCCATGGGAATAGTGGCGCAGTGGGGCCCACCGGTCATTGAAAGGAAGGGGAAAGCCAGCGGTTACTGTTTGCGGGGCTGGCATGGCTGTGAAAGCAAGGGAGGGTTAGGACAGCATTATTGCTAATGATTACAATTAAAGCTGTTAATTAAGCAGCCAATCACTGTTGGCCTTAATCCCGAGCGGGATTTTGCCCTGATGGCGCTGTCGGGACGCGCCAAGACTGCATGTGGGCACATGTCTTGTTGGGCTCACCGCCGGTGGCTAGGGCACAACGGAGCCAGGGAAAGGCAGGAACGGGGAGCTGGTGGGGAGGCGGAGCTAGTGACGGTGATGCGATGGCCGGAGAAGAGCTGTAGTCGGCGACGGGTTGAGCTAAGCGGCGGTGGCGGCTCGGCCACGGTGGGGTGGGGCTTCCGGTGGTGGTTCAGGCCGGGGAAGGGGAGTATGGGGTGGCACACGGCGAGGCGAAGCTATTGGGCCAAAAATGGGGGCTGGAGGGGTCTGTAGCCGGCGGCGGGTGGTGAAGACGGTGGCGGCCGGAGGCGAGGAAGGAGGTGAAATCTGGCAGTTAGAGTGGCCAATCGCCGAGTAGGTCTTGGGGGAAGGGTTCCTCGGCGGTAGTAGCTCACAGCACCGGGAGGTGGCTGGAGGCTGCTAGATGGCAGTGGTGGCGGCACCAGCCGAAAGAAGGAAGCGGTGGCTTTTGGTGGTGTCTTACCTAAACTCCAAGGGGGTGGCGTGGGGGAGAAGGAAGGCCACAGGAGGTGCTTTATAGGCCATGGAGGAGGAGGAGAGCCAATGGGAGGGAGGAGGAGAGCCGTTGGCATCGCGCGGGCGCGCACGTTTCCGAGGCGGTGGCATGGGCATTCTGCGCGCGGAGGTGATAGGGCGCGGGAGTGGGTGAGGCGCAGCGAGGAGTAGGACTTTGGAGTAAATCATCGCGTGGTCCGCAGCGTGTCTTTGCCAAGCACGGCTTGGACCGGGAGCTTCGGAGCGGTAAGGACGGCGTGACGCCATGGCGCGGGCACTCCAAGATGACAAGGCGAGGGCGGGCTCCAAAGTCGTCGTGGCCAGGGGAGTTGGTGGCGACTCGTGGGCGCGCAGAGAGCAGGTGGGAGCTGAGGGCGCAGAGGGAACACGAGGCTTGGTGCAGGCGGTGGCGTGCGCACAATAAGAAAGAAGGAGGTGGCTCGGTGCGGTTTGACCGGGGAGAAGAAGAAGACCCGAGCGAGGCTGGCCTAAGAAGAAAGGCCAAAGGCCAAGGGGGGTGTCGGGCTGGGGCAGGCCAAGAGAGAATGGGCCGGGCAAGGCCGAAAGAAAGAGGGGAGATGGGCCAAGGAGGTTGGGCTGGCCCAAAAGGAAAGTGGGCTGAGCCAAAGAAAGAAAGGAAGGGTAAAAGAAAAATGGGCCCGAAATTTCGAAGGATTGAAAATTCAAACTTGAATTTGAATTTCAAGGTTCAAAGATATTTGAAACACAAACCCGAGCTAAAAGAAGAAAGGAGATTTTCGCAAATACTGCTAATTTCAAATACAGCGGAAGAACGAAAACCAGAATAGTAGTTACTATACGTCATCCAAAAACGAGACGTTACAATGTACAATGATACAAATAGCTACTGTCTATAGCAACTCTCTATGTCATCTGTAGATAGCACTAAAGACAATTCATATAATGGGTTATGGTGATACAGTCGACTACAGGATTATAGACAACACACAATCTTTTAATGCTTCTTTTGGTTCTGGTGCTATAGTCGGCTACAGAATTGTAGACATCGTATTTTTCTCTCTTTATTCTCTTTTATCTACATCAGTTTAAATCCTACGTAGCAGTTGATGTAAGCCTATTGTATATGATCTTAGCATGTCTCCTTCCTGTTTCTCGGAGCTAAGGTTAAGTCTTTGTGCTATTACTCCATACTTCCATCCGAAGCTCTAGTGTCTTTCGACTGCTGCATATGCGTGTGCCTCACACGAATGCGCAAGCAAAAGGGACGGCTGAAGACAACGGTGAATCAAACGGCTAAAAAGTAAGCGAAACACAATCGGATGGTCAAAAATAAAACGTCGACGTGCCACACAGATTGGAGCCTCAATTTTCCTTCTCTTTATACCGTAGGATACTTCACTCAACCAGCAATGGCATTCATGACCATTCAATGACGCATGAATCTCACTCTTCAATGACGAGCAATGGCATTTATGCGAATCTCACTCTTCCTGTTTGCTGGCAGATGGCAGATAGATCATTCAATGCGTCATTGAATGATGGCAGATAGCAGATTCCATGTGTTGTTCAGTGTTAGTTGGCGAATGTCTACTTTTGATTAGATGTTTTTTTACGACTAGTTAAGGTAGACTTTCAAATTTTGGCCTTGAGGAAGGGAGGCTGTGTGCATCAAGCGATAGAAAGAAGTGCTCAGTATTTTTAAATCAAATGATATTTTGATATAGTAAAATATTTCAAATGATGTAATAAATATGGTTTTTTCTTCATCATCTAGGCACATAATTATCTGATGATAACCAGAATTGCATCTGAGAAACTTAATATTTTACAACCAGCAGTAGAATCAACCAACTGATCAATATGAGGAAGGAAAAATTGTCCTTCGGACAAGCTTTATTAAAATCAGTAAAGACTGTTAGAGATATATTAGAGATAGAGATAGGAATCCTTTGTATTCCTTATCTGTATATGGAATGCACCCTTTGTACACCCTCTATATATAGCCCATCGAGCCTCTGAATACATACACACAATATTCATAACATGGTATCAGAGCTAAGGTTAGGGTTTACTGCCTCCGCCGCTGCCTTCTAGGCTTCGCTCGTCCTCCGCTGCGTGCTGCCCCCGGGAGGAGCAATCTTCGCTCCCGGGGGCGGCCTCTCGTCGCCTCGCCGCCGCCGCTGCTAGGCATGGTCCGTCGTCACCGCTCGGATTCGACGCCGGCCGCCCCAGTTTGGGCCGGCACGTCGACCTCCTCCTCGGTGGTCATGGTCGCACGCACGGGATGACGACGACCAGATCGGAGATGTCTCGAGGAAGACGGATCTGGGCTCCTCTGCTCCGTCGCCGCCTCAGCGCAGCTTCGTCGCTGCCGCCTTGGCGCGCCCGCCACTGCCTCGGATCCGGCTGTCCCGCTCGAATCCGCGCCTCCTCAGCCCCGATTCGACTCCGGATGGTGAACGGGCTCGGTCTGACGCCGTCGCCGGAGGCCGCCGTGGTGTGGAGGACCCGTCGCCTCCAGATCCGATCTTCTGGCGCTGATGGCCTCTACTGCCTCCGCCTCGGCCGCCCGTCGATGCCTGCTGCAGAGCTCTCTCCGTCGCAGCTTCAGGCAGCAAGATCTGGGAGAACCAGATTTGCTTTGTTGGCTTTGGGATCTGCTCTCTTGGGGCCTCGGCACAGAGCTAATCCAAGCGTGCTCGGGAGGTGTCTCGGGAGGAGCAAAGACTCACAAGATCGCCTTTTGGAGTGGTTGCAGTTGAGGCTACTGGTTTGCCCCGTGAGGTTGCTGCTGGCAAACTTGAGTCCTATTGGTGCTAGTTATCCTGGAGTGTGTGCTGCAACTTTGCTATGTGCTTGTGAATCTTCTAGTCAATGGCTCCCGATTGGTGGTTATGGAGGTTCGGCTTGCCTGCATGCTGTTGCTGCCGAGAGATGCTACTATTCTGCTGCAGCCAGTATTTTCTGCTAGTTATATTTGAGTCATTATGTCATTTTCTTCTGCTGCGTCTATCAAAGTCCGTATCACTCAATCTTTGAGTTCTTCTATGCCATGCGAGTCCACAAATTTGTTGTCAGTCATAGAAGCATAGGATTTTCTTTGCATGGCAGCAGTCGCTATTCTTTTCTTCGAGTCGCTGCAGATCCGTCGCTCCAAGCTTTTAAGGCCACCGCGCTTGCTGTGCACTGCGTCTTCATTGTATACATGCATTGCGCGCTTCTTCCGAGATGTGCCTCCGTTGCACTACGCGTTTTGCGTCGCGCTTCTTTTGCACTGTGCAACTATTGTGCTTCTTGTGCACTGCGCCGCCGTCGTCTTG
Source organism: Phyllostachys edulis (assembly GCA_036346405.1). Lineage (NCBI taxonomy): Eukaryota > Viridiplantae > Streptophyta > Magnoliopsida > Poales > Poaceae > Phyllostachys > Phyllostachys edulis. Next base: position 7,275,087 of record CM070553.1, on the reverse strand, counting down.
GGCTTCGATCTACGCCACCATGCTTCTGTCTATTTCTATCCGGCTTGATTTGACAGATTTCTCTATTTGTCGGTTTCATCATCTTCTTCGTCATGTTACCGTGGTCGACTTTGCCTGTTGCGCAACCTCGGATGGGAGGAGATCTTTTATCGACATATTTTTTGTCAGGTGATGAGCGCTGGGAGCGGAGGCGGACGGGAAGAATCAACTCCGGGGGATGAGGATTGCGTCGAGACGTCGTGGGCTGGTGGCGGATGAAACAAGACGACGCGGTGAACAAGATGGGCGCGATGAGCGAAGAGCATCGGCGGGTTTTTGGCGCAAGGGAGATTGGGAAATAACCCAATCCTTTGCTGATTTTCTATTAACCTCTTTTCTCCTATATATAGGAGTACAATCTGAAAATAGGACTCTTAACCTTCCTTAACTAGGACTCTTTCCTAAAGGATATCTCTCCTAATTTAAAGGGATACAAACTGACTTGGAAAGTATTATCTTTCCTAATGCAATAATGACTAATTTGGAAGGTATTATCCTTCCTAATGCAACCTTTCCTAATGAGACTTTCCATAGTAAACTTGCCTAATTGCAACTTCCTAATTTGAGGATTCCTAAACTGCCGCACATGACATCTCTCCCTCCGTTGACAAACAGCTCGTCCTCGAGCTGAAAAGAGGGATAAGATGCCCGAAATGCGATAACATCTTCCCATGACGTATCAGCAACATGAAGTCCTTCCCATTGAACCAAAATTTGCCGTTTATCTCGAGACAGGCGAGCACGGATCACTGTGGCCGGCATGGGAACAACTTGGCCGTGAAGGAGGGGCGGCAATGGCGGTGGATCTTGAGGAGGGAGGTCGTCATACTTCTTCAAGAGATTCACGTGAAAAACATCTTGTAAACGTGCCAAGTTGGGCAAGTCCAAGCGGTACGCGACCTCATTAATCATGGAGATGACACGATAGGGCCAAGAGCCGTCCTTCTTCTTGACCAAAAGCATAGGCGCGGGAAAGGCGGAGCTGATGCGCTGGATAATGCCCTGTGCCAACCTGGCAGTGCATTGACACTCCAGCTTGTCCTTTTGCAGTGGGTATCTATAGGGTTGAACCACCACCGCGCTGGTGCCCGACATGAGGTGGATGCGGTGGTCGTGATCATGCGGCGATGGGAGCTCACGTGGGTCATCGAAGACCGGCGAAAATTCCGCGGGGAGCTCCTCCATGAGCTCCCGCGCCGCTACTAAGTGAAGGTGTGGGCTGGTTGGGCGGTCGACGACATCCGAACCCTCGCCGGGCAAGGCGATCTTGGTGCAAGAACTCCCCTTGGCCCCTGTCCATGCGGCGGTTTCTCCATCTTTGTCGCCCTCCTCACTAGCGGGGTGTCCCTCCATGCGCGCCAAGAATACTTCATTACGTGCTATGATACTGCAAGAGTTTTTGCCGTATCCTTGGCGAATCGCGCGATAAACCGTTGAATTCCTCGTCACCACCGTTGCTCGACATGGTGGAAGGAGCAATGGTTGGCTCTGATACCAAGATGTCAGGTGATGAGCGCTGGGAGCGGAGGCGACGGAAGAATCAACTCCGGGATGAGGATTGCGCCGAGACGTCGTGGGCTGGCGCGGATGAACAAGATCATGCAGGTGTGAGCGATGGCGCGATGAACAAAGAGCAGGCGGGGTTTTGGCGCAAGGAGATTGGGAAATAACCCAATCCTTTGCTGATTTTCTATTAACCTCTTATCTCCTATATATAGGAGTACAATCTGAAAATAGGACTCTTAACCTTCCTTAACTAGGACTCTTTCCTAAAGGATATCTCTCCTAATTTAAAGGGATACAAACTGACTTGGAAAGTATTATCTTTCCTAATGCAATAATGACTAATTTGGAAGGTATTATCCTTCCTAATGCAAACTTTCCTAATGAGACTTTCCATATTAAACTTGCCTAATTGCAACTTCCTAATTTGAGGATTCCTAAACTGCCGCACATGACATTTTTCCAAGAGTTGCATGCTACGACGACATTATCAAGACTCGGACTTCGAATTTTGGATTTTTCATATTTTAGTGTCAACCATCTTCAAATGCAATGCTATTGCATACGCTTTGCATTTGAGGGGGGTTGTTAGAGATATATTAGAGATAGAGATAGAAATCCTTTGTATTCCTTATCTGTATATGGCATGCACCCTTTGTACACCCTATATATATTGCCCATCGGGCCTCTGAATACATACACACAATATTCATAACAAAGACTACACACATACGGCATTTACCATTAGACTTTCTAACCTTTACAGTGTTACCAACCACTCTGAGTGGTCAATTTCTCTTATAAAGCCTATTTTAAGTAGCTTGTCCAATTCAGATCTAATGGTAGCACAAATATATAGGCTATTTGAGATATCTACATGGCAAGGTGCTACATATTGTGGTCGTTGATTTTCTACGATGTTCTTCTTTTTAACTGCTAAGGAGAAAAAGTGAATAATTAGTACATTGGTGTTTTTGAGTTGTCGCTTTGGTTGTGCTGCAATTTAGGGCCTGTTTGGTTCAATGTCAAAATGAACCAAACCAAAATTTTGGTAATACCTTGAAAATTAGGCTAGCGTTTGGCTTGGTTCCAAATTTTGGTAATACCCTCGAAAATTTGGCAATGCCATATTTTTTCTTCACCTTTTCGGGGCAACTTTCAGACGGCCAAATCCATCGCTAATTTTTTGGCTAGGCAGCCAGCACTTGCCAAGACAGGTGGCATATGGTGGTTGGCTGATTCCAATGCATTAGTTGCTAGTTTAATTTGATTAATCAGTTTCAAATGACCATATTTTCTAAACTAAGTATCTGATTTGTTATCCATTTGAACCGTTGTGTTCATTGTCATTTTATCAACAAAATAATACCCATGTTGACATATTTTGGAGCAAAAAAAAATAGATGTCATACGAGACCCACGTCACTCTCACAATTTTGGCAAATTTTGGTATGGCTGTAATCCAAACACATCAATTTCGGTATTATCCACGAATTGATAAGGCTACGATCCAAACAATATTTTTTGTGCAGATTTTGGCATTGCCTGGATTTTAGCAATACCAAAATTTTGATTTGACCACCTGAGGTCACAAACCAAACTGGCCCTTAGATTGGGCTCCTATGTTTCACTTTCGTCAAGTCATCACCGATAATCGGCAATGTAAAAAAAAGGGTTTTAGAAAGTTCGATCGCTGGCAGGAAAGATTTGTGCTGACAGATATGTTTTGAAGAGAGAGATCCGCACGCAAAAATTTTGATGGAAGGATTGACTGAAGGAAGGAACAGGCCATAGCAAAAGCTAGTGGCGGACCTACAAAGGGTCAACTATGTTCAACCGAACACTAAAAGTATTTTACAAAATACCCGTTATTTATTATGTGTGTTAGATATATACAGTGATAATTAGACTAAATACTTCATATTGTATTTTTTCTGAGTTATTTTGTAATTTATCTAAATTATTGAGATGTTGTTTCTATCCTGAATAGTTTGTACTTTGTTTTTTTTTACTATTGTGAACCTTTATTTGTACCATTGAACATATTTTGCTAATCACAAACACCCATCCTGAAAATTCTAGGTCCGCCACTAGCAAAAGCCGAAGAAGATGCAAATGCAATAACCCCGCAGCTCAACTACACAACGAAATCTGCTTACGCAATGCAGTTCTATGGCTCAACAGCAATAGATTATAAAAAAATAATCTAGAAAACCTTTGGCCCCCAATGCAAACTGTTCGCCTGGGTGGCAATCCAAAACCACCTACGAACCTCTAACAGGTTGCAAGAGAGGGGATGGTCAAACCAGAGCACCTGTCCTCCTGTAGACAAGCACCAGAATCTACCTTGCACCTCTTCGCTGACTGTAGATACACCCACAGAGTGTGGAACTTACTTGCTGTTTGGCTTGGATGTGCACCGCTCAGACCAACCCACTGGATTGCCAATCACTGCATTGGGGATTGGTGGTCTCAAACAAATAGCTACAAACACCTTCCAAGGAGGGCGACGACCACGGTGACCATCCTAACCACTTGAGAGATCTGGAAGGAACGTAATGCTATAATTTTCCAGAACAGATCAACCCCTCCTCTGGACCTGCTCGCTAAGATAAAAGAGGAAGACAGAACTTGGTCCCTTACGGGGGCAAAATGCTTAGGGCAATTTTCTTCCATGTAATTAAAAATCAAACTTTTGGTTGAGGCCTTGGGCCCGTTGCTGTGCTTTCTTCCCTATTAAGACACTAGGCATCAATCTTGCCTGTTCTTTAAAAAAAAGGGGTACCTGCAGACATGGGCCTGCCTCCCTGGTAGACTACAGTAGCTCAAAGTCGAGCTTTATTTATTTATTTATTAAAAATATTTTAAAAGATAACATCTTCCTAACTTTATTTTCAATTCTAACTCTTTTTGTCACGTCATGATCCGTAGCGTGATCAAACTATGCTGTCACGTCACCGATCACGGCGTGGCCAAATATGCCATAATAGCACTCCAAGCCAACACGTGTCTATTTTTGGGTTAAGTCCTGTCACGCCAAGAGGAGTAGCATGACAACAATCGTTTGCCACGCTAAGGTCCGTGACGTGACAATGTGTTTTTGCCACGCCACACGTTGTGACGTAGCCAAAGAGGCCGGAATTGAAAATAAAGTTAAGAAGAAGTTATCTGTAAAATAAAATATTTTTTAAAAAATAGATTAAATAATAATAAAAAATTCTCGAAGTCGGACTATCTACGAAAAAGGTGAAGTCGTCTTTCATAGGGTTCGACCGAAAGGAGGTGTGTTCTAGGTTTGACGTTGTGGTGCGATTTAGCAGTTTTGGATGAAGTCAAATGAAGAAAAATTAAAGGAGGTGCAACTACTATTACCAGGACTATTAGCATTCAGAGTCTGTTTGGAGTATAGGATATGAGGATGTTAATTTTTTTTAAAAAAAAAATCAAAACTAATCTTCTAGCACAGGGGCGGAGCTACAGTAGGTGCATGGGGGTGCAGTCGTACCCCCAAAATTTTTGCACAAAAAACTGATATATACCCTCCTTAATACATAGAGTATATATATGTATACCTGTATACAAGTTCTCAGCAGACCATGGCTCGGCAAACCACCCGATCCCGTCGTCCCGATGGCCCCTTTTCTATTTCACCGTTCGGCCCAAATCGCCAGGTCGGCCAGGGAATCGGGGCAGCCCATTAGCGCAATAGCCTGCTTGTCCTCTACCTCTAAACTCTCTCCCCTTTCGATTTCTCTCTTTCCTCTCCAAATCCAGATCAAGCTGCAGCCATAAGCCAAGCCGCCGCCGCCTCTGCCGCCCTCGGCTCCTCTGCCTGCCGCCGCCGTCGCCTCGGCCTCCCTTGGCGCCCGCCGGCCAGCTGCCCTCGCCCGTCTTGGTCGCCCTCCCCCCCTGCTGCGTGCCAGAGCCCAGACCGCCACCGGCCTCCTGCAAGGCCTCCGGCCCGGCCGCGCCGCCGCCCGCCGCCCACCCGGCCCGCCTCCGGCCGGCTCGGCACGACGGCGTCACGCCACGGCGATCGGCGAGTGGCGACACGGCCCGACCGTGGCGGCCTCCACAGCTCCTCAAGGCGCGCCTCAAGACGCGCTCTCGGTCTCGGCCGCCGCCCGCCTCGCCTCCGCCGGCTCGGCCTCCGGCCACGCCGGCGGCGGCCTTCGCTCCCTCTCCAGAGTCCAGTCCAGGCTCTCCTGTGCTTCAGCTTCACTGATTTGGTTACTGATTTGGTTAGTGAGTAGTGACTTAGACTTAATGCTATGTGATAGTGTGATTGTGATTGTGATTGTGATTGGTTAGTGAGTAGTGACTTAGACTTAATGCTATTTGACACATTTGAGCTTATGTAGTATGTTATTTGAACTTGTGTTGGAACGGCTGTATCTTAAGTTCGCACCCCCATCATCCAAATCCTGGCTCCGCCACTGTTCTAGCATGCCTTTCAGCTGGCCGGTCATGTTTTTTAGTGAAGTCTACAGTCCCATAAATCAGATCCAAAGACATGCACGAGAAAGGGTTCGTTGCTTGATAATAGTCTGACAACAAGGCTATTCTTATCACAAATGAGCTACAACAATAGAGCTCAATTATTAACAGACACAACACACGGACAACGACAATCTCCAAATTTGCAAGTAGATATCACGTAGTACCGCACGCTAACCTTGGAGAGCTGGATGCAAAGTTGGTATGCTACAAAGAATAAAAAGATTATTAGAACAAGCTTGAGCGAAGGAAAGGTACTAGAACAAATGGACATGAATGTATAGGAATACCGAGATTATTCCACTAATGCAGATAGATATCCTCCATGCATGTTAAGGCGACCTCGGAGCGTTTTCTGACGGTGCACTGAATTTAACCGTTGGCTTGTTCGTGTTCTTCTTTGCTTCTTCTTCCCAAGTTTTCTTCGTTTCCGCACTAACAGAAGAAGAAAGGGTCACTTCCTTGAGAGCTTGAAGGCATGCTATGTTGGTGATGACGGCAGGACCCTGTTCATCTTCGGACAGCAGCTGAAGAGAGGCGAGTTTCGGCATGGCTCCTTGCTCGATGCTTAGGTTAGGTAGCTTCGGTGCAGAAAAGCACAGCTTCATGAGGCTTTTGAAGCCGCCGCTTCTCACATGGAAGCTGCCGTCTGGCCCGGCTCCGAATTCGTTGCGGTCCTCCACCACCTTCAGGTAAAGCAGGGATGGCAGACCTTGAAGGGCCGACAAGTTTTTGATTGTCAAACCAACGGAGAAAAGGCACAACTCAATGAGGTTAGGATGGGATTCGAAGAAGGCGGGAACACTGCTCAGTCTTCCACGGAGCTTGACCGAGCGTGGGAGTGGGACACAGTGAGGATCTAGCGAGCAGAGGAAGTCTATGGATTTGCCACCAAAATCGACTGAAAGAGACTGGAGAGCCATGCTCTTGCAGAAGAGACGGCCAAGGGAGGCGACCAGCATATCAGTTGTCTCGCTGGTTGAGCCGGAGGTACCACTCCCTGTCGCGGACCATATTTTAACCTTCACCAGCTTGCTCATGTGAAGCACAATGTGGTTGAAACCTTTTCGCTCGTCGATGACAAACCCTGCCAGAGTCTGCAAGATACTTTTCTTCAGCAAATCCTCCTGAGCAGGCTTTAGCGTGCCTCTGTTGAGTTCATTAGGTAGCTGAAATCGGCCGAACAGGTGAGCTAGCCGGGGTAAAGTGAGCACCTCCATAGGCAACAGCAAGGCCGTCCTTGTCCCCGGCGGGCTCCGAACGTCCAGCGTCTCTAGATGCTGCAGTTTCGAGACTTTCTTGGGGATCCTCTTTACGTTGGCACCCCTCAGGTTGAGATACCTGTGCAAGGAAAACATTACCGGTAAGAAACTTTTATCGGAGGGTAGCGATAACACCGGTTTCGCTGGTAACCGGAAATTTCGGACGAAAATTTTTAATTAAAATTTGAATTTTTCAGATGTAAAGACGAAATTTATCTAAATTTTTAATTTGGATGAAAATTAAATAAATCCGAAATTTTTTACCTAGTATAAAAATTTATCGGATCCACCGATAACACCGGTAACCACTAAATTTCGGCGATAGAATTTTCACTGTACCTGAGCTGCAACAATCTGCATATGTCGTCGAAAAAGCTGTCCTTAAGCCCATTGCAGTTCTCCAGATCCAGCACTCGCAGCGACTTACACTTGCGGAAGTCCACAAGATCTTGGACGTTTTGCTCGAAGATTGCTAGCGACCTGATGCGAGATAAATCGACTCCCACTTCTGCTCTGCCACCTTGTGCATTGCCTTTGTTGGTGCGATGGATGGAGAGTCGACGGGTAGCACAAGGGCTATCCTGCTCCCAGATCAGCCTGTCGTCCCGCATCAGGGCAACGAAGTTCTCCTCGACCGACCTGAGGACGATGAAATCAAGCATCATCCCACGAACTTGACATGTCTTCACATTTGAATTGTTCCTAACATCTACTGGCTTAATGATATTCCGGTCGATCAACCGGTCAAAATACTTATCTGCTATTTTCTCGATGTCGCGTAGAGCCTCTTTGGCTACTAACCCCTCAGCCAACCATTGCCGGACTAGGCTTTTCCTGTTGATCTCATGACCCTCTGGGAATATGCTTACGTACAGCAGGCAGGACTTGAGATCATAAGCAGCTAAACTGTTGTAGCTCTCCATAAATGACTGCTTCATTCTTCTGAAGGCGTCTTCCTCTTCCTCGTAGAATACATCTCTGACGTCCTCTAACATCTGCGGCTGGCCGTATGCTCTATGCCTCAGAAAATTACCAAAACTCACTAGGGCAAGCGGTAGACCATCACATTTATTCAAAACAAACTCCCAGGTATCCGATGTATCTTCCGTAGACCCAAAAATAAGTTTCAATAGTAACTTACGAGAGTCATCCTTGCTTAGGGCTTGCAGGTTATACACAGAACCTCCCGGTAAGCTGCAGTAGCTGGCAATTTCGCCAATAGTCGTGGTCAAGATTATTCTGCCATTAGTACCCTTATCTGGGAATGCACATTTTATTCTGTCCCACACTTTTTTATTAATCATATCATCCAATATAATCAAGTACCTGCAAAGTGAATTTTAAAAATATAAAAAAGGAAATTTTTTCCGTACCTTGGTAGTAGAAATTAAATCTAACTGTCCAATCATAAGTGGTCTTGTGGACTTTTAGTGCAGGAGCTAAATCTAATCTCTAAACCGTTTATTTTTATGTGTCGTTTTAGAATACGTGCAGACAATCTTTTAAAACTTTGAACACTAATATGTAAAAAAGTATTTGGATTTATCATGTGAAAATTATATCACTAGATTTGTTATAAAAAAACCTTCGTACCATTATAATTTTAATATTTTTTACTAACATATAATTAGAAGAAAAAAAATGATCAAAGGTGTGACGTGGCGATATGTCCAAAACTATAGGTAAAAAAGAATAGAAGCAGTAGTTTTTTTTTCCTTATTGAAGAGGAATATGTATAGTTGGCAGATTTATTGAGTAGAAAATGCAGAGGTATGCATACTTGGTAGATTTATCGAGAAGAAAATGTTCTGGGTAGTATATTTTTATAGCAGCATGAATTTTTTTTTACGTAATATAGCAGCATGATTTATTGGCTTGTAGCTAAAAAACCAAATTAAGAAAGTGCTAAGCGAGAGTGCCAAACTGATTTCTCTCTTAAAACGGAGACAAATGTATATGCACCTTTCTTTTTTCTGGAGGACTTGTCTGAGACTCTCTTGCGGTGGCGCTTTGCTGGAGATTTCCTCATTGGGTTCGACAACTTGGTGTAGTATCTTCCCGAGAAGATCCCCAACATCGTTGCAGCTGTATTCGGACGCCACAACCCGGGCCCGGCAAGGGAACTGCTTGGTGACAGCAGCGCTTTCGTAAACTGCCCTGGCGAGGGCAGTCTTTCCCAAGCCGCGACACCCCACAATGGATATCACCCTCAGCTGCATCGATGCCTTGTTCGTCGCATCCTGTAGCAGCTCGATAAGCTCTTCCTTGGGCTGATCGAAGCCCATAAGATCTTCAGTAGGCATATCGAATGCTTCTGGGGATGAAGACTCGGCAATCCTGTCGTGTACAAGAGGGTTGTACCTGTCTCTCCGAAGAGATGCTTCGACGGCACGATCCTTAAGTTTCTTGATCTTCTCGGCAAATTTAGTGCGAGCGGGCACCGTCTTAGCCTTGTGAACAACCCGGCTAAGCTGCCTAAGCACCGACGACCCTTCGGGAACCCGAGTGACCTTGCCTACGAATTGATCTATGCAGTCGTCGATATCGTATGCCAACTCCCGCACTTCTTTAATCCATTCCTCTGGTACACCATTGCTCCTCTCAGAGTAGTACTTTCGGATGGCGGTTTGTATGTTGACTAGCTCATTCTTGAGGTCACCGAGGCTATCCTCGAGACCCTTTAGCAGATTCCTACGCTCTTCGATCAAGCTCGCGAGCCTCGGTATGAGGGCGCTGATGACAGCATCCGCCATGATCTGATCACCGCACTTGATTACAGCTTGGTCGACCTCTCTTCACTTGACATGCATACTGGATCAGGGATTCAGGGGACGAGTACGTGTATGTGGGAGGAAGCAGCGAGAGCTAGCGGCCGGAGTGAGTGACTTGATGGGCTAATGACGCTCGAGCTAGCAAAGACTTAGATCACTTATTATCAGGGTTTTGGAATTTGGATACCAGAAACATACTGATTTTTTAGGGACCAGTTTGTATTTCTACTGGTACCACCGGTATAGCCAAAATTTCTAATACAACATGATTGTATTAGCTTTATGAAAAGCTGGGCTGTCATGCCTGTTTGGAAAAAAAAAGAAACAACATGATTGCGTACATAGACGTTAAATGCTTCATATTATACATTAAGAAAGTGCTTCATATTAGATAGAGTATTACGTATATTGGGCCACTGTCCGACAAAAGATAAGACAAGGGCCTATTCGAAAAGTGCATAAAAAATTAACTCAAGGACATTGTGTACTTGTTGATAATTATGGATTGTTTATGGGCCTATTTTTCTACCTGAGCTAGAAAACAAAGTAGTTAGGGCGTCCTATTTCTACAAAAGACGTAAGGCTCCCGAATTTAGTTTCAACTCTTGGGAAAGAACGTGATAGAGCAGCGCCATGAGATCATCCTAGCTTAGTGCGCTGCATACCACCACCCAAAAAAGAGGAAAGAGAGATCATGGAGGCCTCTATTCCAATGGTGAGCGTTTCCACTGGGTCCATGGGCTCCCTTCTTAGAAAGCTGGCCACCATGAAAGTTGACGGAAAGCTGAAAGGTGCACGTAGGGCGATCGATGCCCTCAAAGATGAGCTGAGAAGCACAGCAGCTCGCCTCCAAAACTTTGCAACAACCCGGCCGGAGCCAAGCGCGCAGGCGAAGCAATGGATGAGGCAGGTACGGGAGATGGTGTACGACATCGAAGACTGGATCGACGAGTTTCGCCATGAGGATCTGGAGGCGCCGGACAAGCACGGCGGCCGCGGCATAGCCGGGCTGGTGCACAGGATGAGGGTGGGAACTAACGACGACATCGCCAAGCAGATCGGGGTCTACACCACCCGTATCAAGGAGGCGAATGATCGCTACAAGAGGTACGAAGATCAACCTGACAGCAATTCTGGTAATACTGATTCAGCTGCTGGTCTTGTACCTAGCACCGTCGTTGTTGACCATCGGCTGATCGCGCTACACGCGGAGGAGACCGGCCTTGTCGGCGTCGACGGGCCGAGGGAAGAGATCATCCGCCACCTGCTGAGGGGTGATGACAAGGTTGAGGACAAGGTAAAGGTGGTTTCACTCGTCGGATCTGGCGGCATGGGTAAGACTACACTTGCCCAACAAGTGTACTGCGTGCTCCAGCGACGATTCAAGTGTCGGGCGTTCGTCTGCGTCGGTCGGAACCTGCCGGTGAAGACGGTCTTGAAGGGCATTCTCAAACAGGTCAACCGGCAGTGGCAAGATGGACCGGAATCGTGGGATGAGCAGAAGCTCATCAACGAGCTCAGAAAATTCCTCACCAGCAAGAAGTACGTATATATTTACACCAGCCCAGTTTGCTCGCTGCATTTTTACCCTGAAATTTGGCCGCATCCGTACTGTTATTGTTTGAACTTGAGACGTCGATTACATTGTTCTATGCGCGGCGCAATTAGATAAGCTTGCCCGTGCATGGTCCTTTAATTTGGACTGCAGAGATCCATTCTTATCTGCGTATACATATTATTTTGCTAGGAACCGAATATATCGTACTCCCTCCGGTCTAAAAAAACAAGTTATTTTGGACATCGATACGGTCTCTAAAATACAACTTTGACCACTAATTACTATTGTGAAATATTAGTAAAACTCAATAAAACTATAATATTATAAAAGTACTTTCTGAGATAAATCTACCATACGATTTTTATGTATCTAATATTAATATTAAAAAAATATATCAATGACAAAAGTTTTCAAAATTTGACTATACGTATTCCTAAACGACTTGTTTTTTCGAATCGGAGGGAGTACTTTTGTGTAAGTAGACGTTGATATTTTGTTACTAGTAGAAAAAAACTGTCCAACTTCATCCACCTAAAAATAAGAAAAATGGATTACTATTCAGCAGGCATACGCCACTTGCGCTCGCGGCGAACACCCCAAAGATTTTAAAAACTTTAACTGAAGAGTTGAAAACTTCCAACCGGAGTTTGAAAAACTTTCAACTCAGAAATTTGAGCTCTCAACTGGATGATTTGAGAATTTCATCTGGAATTTCAACTTTCAATTGGGGATTTTTTAAACTTTCGATTGAACTTGGGCTTCCCACCTGGGGGCGATGGCGACAGATCCGATTGGGTTAGTGGTCGCGAAGCATGGAGGTGGGGAGTGAGTGCGACAAGCCATTGGCACTGGGAGCTAGAAGCCTGGAAGTAGGGATGAAAACGGATCGGATAGTTTCCGACCGATCCGGACGGAAACGGATTCGGATTGTCTCGGATCGGAAACGAATTCGGATTTTTTTGTCGGAAACGGAAACGAATACGGTAGGCATGCTATCCGGCGGATACGGATTATCCGGATAAGACCAATTCCGGATATCCGGATTTCAGCCTAAAAGAGAATAGGGGATTTTAATTTATTTCCGAATTTCAGAAAATGAAACAAATCAAATAGCCTTTTAGAAAATAGCAAATAGAGTTCAAAAATTCTAGAAAAAATCACATAAATTCATTGAATTATTTTGAACTTAATGAAATTAATTCCAAGTTAAAGTTGATTTTATTTTTGCACATAAATTATTTTTAATTTCTGAAAAATAGGAAAAACCTTTTAAAATCCAAAAAATCAAGAAATTAATTTTTTTTTCTTTTTCACTTTAAATCCAATAACATCCCAGAAATCTCAATAAATTTTATTTTTGACATTTAAAACTAGGAAATTAAATAATTGACTTTTTTTTTTCTTTTTAACCAAGAAAACTCTTTTAAATCTCGAAAATCCAATAAAATAATAACTTTATTAATTTTACTTTTGGTAGCATACTTTGGGATGTTAAAGTCATTTGCGTATAAATTAACCATTCAGCCTGATTGATTTGGTGTGAACTAAGTTTTATGTATGTGATTAACTAAGTGTGAATGTGTGATGACTTGTGACTTTATGAGTTATGACTTATGAGCTAAATATGGTAAGCTAAGCACTATGTTTGTGATGAACTAGTTAATGTAGCTTGCTAGTGCCAATGTTATATGTGGTTGCTGAAAATATGAACAATTCATGAATGTTTGCATCACATAAACTAGTTATATGTTTTCGTTAATTTCTGGCATATAATTTAAGGGGTTTTCATGTTCCGAAAAATATCCGCGACCGTATTCGTTTCAATTCGTATTCGCTCCGTATTCGTATTCGATATTATTCGTATCCGTATTCGTATTCAGGGTATTCGTATTCGTATCTGGATCCGGGAAAAAATATGAAAACAAATATGGCAGAGCCATTATCCGTCCGTATTCGATCCGTTTTCACCCCTACCTGGAAGGCATTGGTGATGGAGGTGGGAGTCAGCAGCAAGGCAGGTGGCGGCGCGTGCATATTTTTTTAGATAACAGAAGAGAAAAAATTTCTCCTGACCTCTGTATCAAGGATGCATGCAGCCCATTTATTAAAGAGACAGAAGTAATAAAATAACTAAAGTTGCTAAAAGTGGCAAGAAGCCTTACAACCATTAATGGACAAATGAAAATTAAACTTAATCTTAAACTTAATCATTGCAAATCCTGTTACTAAGCCGTCACCCATGAGAATTGAGGATTTGCTTCGCCACAAACTCCAACCTTATGCTTCCATCCACCATGTACTCCTTCTGGGCCGATTTTGTAAATTTGCCCAAGTACATAGCCAGAATCCACATAATAAGATAACCTGCAAGGGATTAGTTATAATCCTTTTTGTTAAAAACAACATCATTCCGACAAAACCAAATAGACCAACATAAGACACTAGCTCCCACCAGGAGTTGTAACTTTAAATTTGTTGGAATACCGGCTAACCAATTCCCGAACATGTTTGCTATGCTCACAAGGGGGATAAATTAAATGCACATCGAACAACCCACCATACAAGACGTGCAAAAGGGCAGTTAATAAAAAGATATTGAATTGTTTCCTCTTTAATACAAAAACAACACTGTTTGCTTCCCCTCCAATTTCTTTTAAGCAGGTTATCTTTAGTTAAAACGACCCCTCTTTTGAGATACCAAAGAAAAATTTTCACTTTTAAGGGAATTTTAATTAGCCAGAATAAATTCCTAATAGGGACTTGAAAATTGCTAATAAGAGCCCCATGTAATGATTTTACCATAAACAGACCAGATTTATTTAAATTACACCTAAAGATATCCTTTTGAGAGTTTAACTGTAAATTAGCAATTCTTAAAATTAACTCATTCCAAGCATGTAACTTGGACCCAATAATAGGTCTTTGAAAAGAAATATTTAAAGGAGTCAATCTCATAATATTTGCCACAGTATCCTCCTTTCTCCTTACCACATTGTAAAGAATAGGGTATTGTCTTTTCAGCGGAGAATCTTCTAACCAAATATCTTCCTAAAACCTTGTTTGCATTCCATTTTGAACATGGAATGACCCAAAACGAAGAAATTGTTCTTTAATTTTCATAAGACCCGACCAAAAAGGGGAAGTCCCAAGCTTATTAACCACCTGCGAAAGACTCTTGTCACCTAAATACTTCATTGTTAGCAACGATTGCCAATCACCTTCTTCATTAAGCAATTTAAATAACCATTTCCCGAGCAAGTTTTTATTTTTTGTGTCTAAGTTTTGAACGCCTAGACCTCCATGCTCTTTGAGCGAACAAACTAAACTCCATTTAGCAAGCCTCTATTTACGTTTATGATTGTCGCTCTGCTAGTAGAATCTAGATCGATAAAAGTCTAGTCTTTTGAGAACTTGTCTAGGAACTTCAAAAAAAGAAAACATAAACATTGCAAGACCGCTGAGTACCGAGTTAATAAGTACTAACCGTCCCCCCACAGACATATTTTTTTCCTTTCCAACTACTAAGCTTTTTCTCAATTCTATCCACTACCCCTTTCCAATCACTATTCCTTAACTTTTTAAAGTGGATTGGGATGCCTAAGTACCTGAAAGGAAAAGCACCCACTTCACAACCAAATAATTGTGTAAACTGTAGTTCAGCAGCTTTGGCAGAACCAAAACAAAAAATCTCACTCTTATGGAAATTAATCTTTAAACCCGATAATTGTTCAAAGACACAAAGAATAAGTTTTAGATTTTTGGCTTGTTCCAAATCATTATTCAAAAAGAGGATCGTGTCATCAGCATACTGTAAAATTGATAACCTATCCTCAATCAAGTGAGGAACTATTCCTGATAAAAGACATGCTTCTTTAGCACGTGAGATAAAAATGGCAAGCATGTCCACTACAATGTTAAAAAGAATAGGGGACATAGGATCACCTTGCCTAAGACCTTTCTGAGTTTGGAAAAAGGAGCCAAGATCATCATTAACTTTTATTCCAACACTCCCTCCCTTAACTATATTTTCCACCCAGGAGCACCACTTAGCAAAAAAGCCTTTCATCCTTAAAGTTTGAATTAAAAACGGCCATTTAACTTTGTCATAAGCTTTCTCAAAATCTATCTTGAAAACTATTCCATCCAAATTCTTTTTATGTAATTCATGGATAGTTTCGTGGAGAATAACAACTCCATCAAGAATAAATCTCCCCTACATAAACGCCGACTGGGAAGGCCTAACAATCTTTTGTGCTACACCCGTAAGTCTATTAGTAATAACTTTAGTAAAAATTTTAAAACTAACATTTAAAAGACAAAAAGGTATGTACTGTTGTATTTGTTTAGCATCCGCTTTTTTGGGAAGCAATGTAATGATCCCAAAATTTAAGCTAAAGAGAGGAAGTGAGCAACTATGGAAATCCTGGAACATAGCCAACAATTCATATTTAATGATATCCCAAAACACCTAATAGAACTCGGCAGGGAAGCCATCTAGCCTAGGTGCTTTGTTATGGTCCATTTGAAAAATTGTTTCCTTCACCTCTTTTTTAGTGAAAGATTCTGTAAGGAAATTATTTTCCACCTCTGAAACTTGAGGTATATCATTCATAACAATATCAACCATATATATATATATATGATTATTTCTGGAAGGTCCAAACAAATCTTTATAATAATTGGTGATATATGTTTTTAATTGTACATCACCCCGAATTATTCCTTTCTCTTGTTCGAGCTGAAAAATTCTTTGACGTCTATGCTTCCCATTCGCAATCAAATGATAATAGCGTGTATTTCTATCCCCCTCCAAAAGAAATTTCGCTTTAGACCTCTGATACCACTTAATTTCTTCTTCTCTCAGAAGATGTGACAATCTCTCATTAGCAACCCTTTTAAGATTAAGATCGTGATCAAACAACCTCGATTACAATCTCAGCTTTTTTATCAAGCTCATCAATTAATAAATTAAGCTCTATTTTTTCCTTTTTATACGTCCCACTGATATTTTTAGTCCAACCACGAAGAAAACTTCTAAGAGATCTAACCTTACATTGCCAAATTTGTAAGGCAGAATGACCTCTAGTATTTTTTTTTCCACACATCGGCCACCAACTCCCTAAACCCCTCCCTACACAACCAACCTAATTCAAATTTAAATAACGACTGACTTCCTCTAAAAGAAGCCGCTCTCGTATTTAAAAGCAACGGTGTGTGATCAGATAAAGACCTTTCAAGTGCATTAACTGTGACCAAAGAAAATTTATACTCCCACTCTATATTCATTAAGACTCTATCCAGCTTTTCAAAGGTTGAATTATCTAAAGAATTGGCCCAAGTATATTGTCTACCTGATAAAGCTATTTCTCTTAAATCCAAGTTATTAATCACTGCATTAAACAAGAAAGGACACCTATACTCAAAATTATCATTATTTTTTTCATCTGAATGCCTGATGATATTAAAATCACCCCAAATTAAAATAGGAAGCGATTCTTTCCTACAAGCATGAACAAATTCAGTAAGGAACTTTTCCTTGAATTGAGTTTGAGTTGCACCATAAACAACCACAAGAACCCATTAGAAATCATCCTCTCTGTTTTTTAAATGAAATTTTACATAAAAATCACCAGCATCAATAGAGTCAATATCGAAAACCCGAGGATCCACCCCTAAAAGGATACCCCCCTGACCGACTTGTGGGGGAGAAAAATACCACAAAAAATCCCGCCCACCACAAAGATGGTTAAGACTAGCCACTGAAAAGTCTTTTTTTACTAGTTTCTAGAACGACCACAAAATCTAAATGTTATTTCTTAACCAATTCACAAATATAATGATGCTTAGCCAAGTCTCCCGGACCTCTGCTATTCTAAAAAAGACCTTTCATTTTAACTTTAATTTAATTGGCCTATTATGGAAAGTTTTCTTTTTCAACCTCATTTTATTTGTCACTAATGTGAAATTAGATTGGTCATCCTCTAAATTACCATCTAAGTCATTGCAAAAGTGACTTAAGGCAGAAAGGCAGATAAATCATTGCAATCTAGATTTTCATCCTCTATATCTTCCACTTCTACAATTTCTTTATTTTTTAATCTTCCTAATTCAATAGTATTAAGATTATTAATTGAACTACCAATCTCAGAACTATCAACTCCTAATGAAATGCCAATGCTAGTAATTTTTTCAACAATTTGCTCATCGGAAAAAGACACAAATGAAATATTATTACCAGACTTACTTGGATTGCTTGAATCAATTTTGAGGTTTTGCACTTTCGCACGCTGTATAGCCTTTTGGACCAAGTCACCATCACCAGGCTGCTGCTTCTTAAGGTGCTCACTTTGCCGAGGCTCCACCGTATCCACCTTGTGAATCAATGACGACCGAATAACCCCAGCAGAAGTGGGACAACTAAAGCCCACCTTGCTGTGTTTGTCACACCTGGAAGCCAGTGTATCGTAGCATTCATGTTGGCCGGCGTTAATGGCCTTGCTACCCCCGGAATCCTGTGTAGAGTAGTATTCATGCTGGTCGGCATTGGGTTGTGCAATGTCTTTGCCAAACCTTGCTTCCTCAGTCCTTCCTTGGATATCTAAGGAAACAAATAAGTCAGCAGAGACCGGGCCACTGTCTAGAGAGGCATCGTCCATAACCCCTGTCGCTGCCAAGACCTGCTCATGGGGAGACATAGCACCCAGATGCTCCTGAACTTCCAACAACACATTCAAAGCAGAACAATCAATCGATTCCACCTCAGCAGCCTTTGAATCAGCTATCTGGTTTACGGAAAAAAAAAACCAGGCAATGTGGTGTCCAGACAATGTTCCTTGGTGTTCACCATGCACACACCATCCCCTCGTGAAGCCGTCGTAGTCACTTTTCTATCTACCCTTGGTGTAACCCAAACTGTATCTGAGGCCAAAAGCCCCGAGGTATTCCCCTTAGTAATTGAGGTAGACTGACCCTCGTGGTTCTCAGGAGCGCTAGATTTAAGAACTGAATTATTCTTGAATCTTTTAGAATCTCTATCCTCCATCTCAGCATCTTTGCCTCTTTCCGGATTGTCCTCCCCTTCATGATCCTCTTGCTGATAGATGTTTTCTTCTACATCAGCTACCTCCGCAGCATCCACTTTGAAGAAAATGACCGACTACAATCTTAACACTTGAAGGTATGGCTTCTGTGTCGAGAACTCCCACCAACATACGAACCAGATCATTCTTGCGGACCTTTTTCATATCCACTCTCAATGCGGTGCCAATGATCGATCCTATAGCACAAAGGCTCAGAAAGTCACGAACTTCAAAAAGGCACACCCAGAACCTAAACCCAAACCTTCTGAAACTGGTACTTAGGTGTTGGCTTCAAATTCCATTCCTCGAATTGCATCACCACCTTATGCTCTTACACATGCACATCCCCAGTGGCCGCCATACGAAGCATATCAAGTCTGGTTGGAAAATGAACTAAAAATGCCTTATCCCCCTAAACCTCCACCTGAGGCTGTCAATTCATTGGAATTAGTCTTTTCAGCTCTGCAATCATAAAATCTTCTGATAGTTGATCACCAATGATCCTAACAAGCCCTGTCTTATTATTCTCTTTCTTCAGCTTCTTCGACCCAGATGTTCGGATGTGGTAAAACCCCAACCCATCAACACCGAACCCGCACAAGTTAGCGACAGGTCTCGGCCTCAGCGACAACAGACACTTGTTTGCTAAATGATCATCGCCCTCACAAATGCCACATAATAAGATTACTTTGCAACTGGCTATTCCATGGCTCTTCTCTTTACACTGAAAGCAAATAACATTGAAAATAGTATTTGCAGATCCGGTGTTACTATGATGAAAACCCCCTCCAAACCTGCCACGCCCTCGACCTCTGATGCAGGGGTGGTCTCTGATTTAAAGGTTTTAATGTGTGTGTGGGAGCCGGCGGCGCCGGCGGTGGGAGCACGAGGAGCCATCCACGGCGATGGTTGGGGGGAAGCTAGCTGGCAGTAGGGTTGGTGGCTGCACATAGGTGTGATCTCGAATATCTCCAATTTGAGGGTTTCAATGTGCGTGCGTGCGGGGAGGGGGAACTCACGTAGAAGGGGAAGACACGCTCCTCCATCGGACGGGTGTGAGCTTGTGATGATCCCCAGGAGGTTTTGGACGACTGATGTTGGGCGTCTGCAGGATATGTTCCATGTGGACATCTGTGAAATTGCAAAATAATAAGAAATATATACTCAACTACTTTCTTGTGCAGTATAATGTACCTAGCTTATTATTCTTGTGCAATTGGGCCGCTAGATGCTAAAATTCATATATTAATATAACTGCTATAGTCCAACAAAATCCTATATGCTAAAATTCATATAGGATTTTTTGTTGGATTGCTGTTTCGTTAGTACTAATACTTCCCTTTACAAATTGATGCGCTAGGTACCTCATTGTAATCGATGACGTGTGGAGTTCATCGGTATGGCAGGTCATCAGATGCGCTTTGCCTGAGAATTCTCTTGGTAGCAGGATTATTATGACGACACGTGTCTTGGATATAGCTCATTCATCTTGCATCAATCAGGGTGATCATGTCCACAATGTGGAGCCTCTCAATCGTGCTGACGCCAAACTCTTATTTTGTGGGAGAATATTTGGCCCCAAAAGGACATTTCCGAGTAAATTGGAAGCTATTTCTGTTAAAATACTGCAAAGATGTGGCGGCGTGCCGTTGGCCGTGATCATGGTAGCAGGTATGTTAGCCACTAAAGAGAAAATAGAGTCACAGTGGGCGTCGATTGAGAGATCCATTAGTTCAGAGGGAGACGTAGAAGTGATGAAAAAGATACTTTACCACAGCTATATTGAACTTCCCCATCATCTCAAGTCATGCCTCTTGTACTTGAGTGTGTTTCCAGAGGACTATGAGATCAGAAAAGGTTGTCTTATAAGGAGATGGATAGCTGAAGGATTCATCCCTGGTAATATAAAAGAAGTATGGGAAAGCTGCTTCAATGAACTCATCAGCAGAAGCTTCATTCAACCGGTGCCCCACGATGGCGATGACTCGGAAGCGGGTTGTAAAGTCCATGACGTGATCCATGATCTCATCATATCCCTGTCAGCTGAAGAGAATTTTGTGGCAGTGCCGGCTCACTCGACCAGTCTTATGCCGCATGACAGGATACGCCGGCTTTCTCTGCAATACAGTTACCAAGGAGTAGCTCCAACGAGGCCAAACGACAATATCATATCTTACATCCGATCACTGACCATTTTTGGGTGTGATGAAGAGATGCCCAGTCCTTCCAAGTTCCGATATCTCCGAGTGTTGGATCTAGAAGATTCTGACAATATGGCGGAGCAAGTCGCAAACATAAAAAATATGTTTCAGTTGAAGTACTTGGGACTTGGAGGAAAGGGTATGGCTAAGCTCCCAGAACAAGTTGGAAAATTGCAGCACATGGAGACCTTGGATTTAAGGCGCAGTGATGTAAGAGAATTGGCTGCAACTACACTTCCATCGAAGCTGGTGCATCTACTCGTCAGCGATGTCAAGCTGCCAGATGGTATGCAGAAAATGGAAGAGCTACAGGAACTATGGACAGTCAATGTCAGTGAGAGCAGCACAGCCAGGTCAGTTAAGGAGTTGGGTCTGCTGAAGAAGCTGAGGGTTCTTGGGGTGAAGTGGTGTTTCAGTGATAGGGACAGCAATGCAAAAGATTACAGAGATAACTTCGTCTTGGCTCTTGAAATGCTTGCTGAATTCGACAAACTTCGGTCCCTAACTCTTGATACTGACGAAGGCAGCTCCCTTAATTTCTTGGTGGATTCTTGGTCCCCAAAACTGAATCTTACAAAGTTTAAGCTGGCAAGCACCAATTACTACTTCCCTGCAGTTCCAAAAAAGTTAGCCAGTAATGCTAGTCTCCCCAACCTTGCATACATGGAGATTGGCGTTACTCAAGTTGGAAAAGATGAGCTCAAGATCCTAGGAGGCTTACCTGCACTGACAATTCTCAAGTTACGTTCACGTGGAGCATCCACCAAAGAAAGTTTCATAATCAGCAGGAACGAGTTCCCACTTCTGCAAGAGTTCTGGTTCATGCGCCGCGACGGCGGGATCAAGGGAGTGGTATTCGGAAATGGAGCCATGCTGAAGCTCCGAAAGCTTCGGCTTCAGTGCAACCTACAGGGAGCAAAATCTCTTGCAGATTTCAAGTTTGGCATCAAGAACCTCACTTGTATTAAACAAGTTTATGTCAAGATAGACTACAAGGATGCTGATGTTGCAGAGGTGGAGGCCGCGGAGGATGCAATACGGAAAGCAGCTGACGTCCCTTCCGAGTGTGAACTTGAGTTCGCCTTAAGCGGTATATATTGTTTCCTCCATTTTGAGATACAGCTTACAACAGCTGCGAACGTACTCATTTCTCACTATGTTTCCCTTGTTCTTACGGTGTTTCCTTCCTGTGTAATTTACCAGGATGAAATTGCTATTGCTAGCCGGGACTAGTGTTCGTCAGCCTGAAGGTAAAATTCACCTAATCATATTTCCGCTATGTTACGTCAGTCCGGTAATACATGTGATATCTCATGCATGTTATACACGAAAAGCATACTCAGGGAACGATACAATCCTAAATTTTCTCACAAACAAGAGATTCATTTTGTTATTTAATTTTGTTTCAGCATTCAGAAAAGGTCACTGCGTTATGTTTTCCTCTACATTTGTTTGCAGAAGCCATCTACTTTCCTTCACTTGTACTTGGATGTTCTTCCCCTTTCTACTTATCGCCGCCGCCACCACCACCACCAGCCGCCGTGTTACCCGTGTATCTCGTATCTTCCCTTCAAGTCGTGCTATGTGTCTGTAGTATGTATTGCCAATTCGGCAGCTTTCAGAACATAATGCTGGAACGAGTTTAGTATTGGACAGCTATGTCCCAGTCCCAATATGTAATGTAGCACTTCCAGTGTATGGTGATGTACTCTTTTTAGCTTATGACGTGTGATTCGTATGGATTTATGTTGATCAGGTCAGGTGTGCCAATATCATTTCAAGATACGTTTTGAGTAAATGTTACACTGGAATGGTTTGGTAAATCCTTGTGAACTCTGGTATTAGCTTTATAAAAGCTGGGATGTTTCCTGTTTCAAAAAAAAAAAAAGAATGGTTTGGTAAACTCATGTGAATTCGCCTGGATGTTGCTTCCATAAGTGATGTGGAAAATGATTTGTGTTTGTTTATGAAAGGCTTTGCGTTCTAAGCTTATAGAACTGTGGCGATTGGTTGTGACTTGTTTAGTTGGCAATGAGCTGCTCCATTGGTTACCACTTGCCGCGCCGCGCGCCGCGCGGGCGCTGAGGACGTGAGCTCGAGCAGAGCACCCTGCGCCTGCGCATCGCGTACGTGAGCGTGGAGGTTGGCGGCTAGCTAGGGGCGCGGGCGGCGCATCGATCGCGCCATCGAGCTGGGCCTGCCGCCCGAGCAAGAACGTGCATCGACGCCCAGGTACACGCGGGAGTCGCGGCAGCAACCTCCAGCACGCGCCACTCCACCCGTCCATCTCGTTACGTACGTGAGCGTGCGTACCCGCTCGGTTGGTAGTATTGGCTCGAAATATATTCCGGCGATAAAATTTTTTACAAAAATATACTCCCGTCGCCGAACCATTGGACGACTGAATCCTGTCGCCGAACCATTGGGCGATCAATCTCGTCATTGGCGATTGGATCTGTCGCGGAACCATCTGCGACGATTGAATCTCGTCATTGGCGACAGTTCCAATACCAACCATAAAGCGGCAGAGCCCCAACTGTTTTGTTGTTGTTAATTATTGTTTAATTGAGTTGTAATGAATATTACATTTTCTAAATTTAGCAAATCTGATTGTGTCATGATATTTATTTTGAAAATAATAGTGTTGTGATTTGTTAGTTGGTCATTTGTTATTTTCAGTAGAATATCATAGGTACGAAATTTGTCAGACTCGCAATAACATTTTGTGATCGTGGTATATTGTTGTAGTGCGCTAAATTTCAGTTGAATTTTGTGAGGACGATTGAGACAGTAATGAGTTGTAAGTACAAAGGTAAGTGATATTACGATGCGCGGGAGTCTCTCCTCGATGAAGTCGTCTGAACGTATATGCGTATATAGGCACGTAGTCGATGTCGTACTTTATGGAGCTTATATAGAATATGAGTGAAGGGGCTGAGAACGCTCGTTATGATTATGAACATGCCCTAAAACATAGAGGATTCAATGTCGGTGCGAATGGTTCTTTCTGGGATTCCACTAGAAGAGACATACTTGCAATATAGTCTTGCTTTGATGGCTTAGCGGAGACACGGAAGCAGAACTACATTAGAGTCCGCGTACAGAAGCACGTTACTTGTAGTCACATGGCATGATGGTTCAGCTAATGGCTTTAGTCAACCTCGCTACTACTACGGTACATTGTGACACAAGCATCCAGACCATGTAAGTATACACGCCTTTAGGCGATAATAAAAAACATGGGGGGTAGGACGGGGGACTACTACGTAATGACCTGACCTACTGCGTGGATCGGGGCCATTTTCCCTTCCTTGCTAGCTCGGCGTTGAACTCCTCGCCGGCCTTCCCCTTCCCCTTGTCGTGGGACTGTCCACGTCGGGCTGGTATGTCGAAGTCGTCCATATCCTGCGATTCGATGATGTAAGTGCACCATATAGTGAGAATCGTAAGAAGGATTTAACTTCTTCATAACTCACGTCGTGGATACGGATTACGGCCGGGCGACCGGATACGCTGTGGCGGCCGGGCTCAGCCGCATGAGTCTTTCCCTTGCCCTTGTCGCGGATCGCCCACGCCAGCCGGTATATCGAAGTCGCCCATGTCCTGCGATTTCATGATGTAAGGGCACCGATAGTGAAAATCGTATGAAGGATGTAAATTGTTCATAACTCACGCCGTCCATACGGATTACGCCCGGCGATCGGATACTGTTATGGCGGCGATCGGGTCAACCGCATGAGCCTTTCCTTGCCTTTGTCGCGGATCGTCCACGT
This sequence comes from Phyllostachys edulis, assembly GCA_036346405.1. NCBI lineage: Eukaryota > Viridiplantae > Streptophyta > Magnoliopsida > Poales > Poaceae > Phyllostachys > Phyllostachys edulis. The sequence goes on along the minus strand of CM070553.1, from coordinate 7,250,404 downwards.
CGGGCGGTATGTCAATGTCGCCCATATCCCGCGATTATATGATGGATGTAAGTACACCGTATCGGGAAACCTTACGTAATAAGGATGTAAATTCTTCATAACTCACGTCGTCGATATGGATTACGCCCGGGCGAGTACTGGGCTCCTTCGGTGCCTCCTGAACAGGGTCCGGTACGTAAGGTTTCCACCGCACGAAGTTCTCGGCCCAAGACCGAGTAGTTCAAAGATGTATCTGTTGAATGAATGCCTGTCAGACATCTCCGGCCGCCGATCCACTGGAAGAAGTGGCAGCGCATCTCGGGCTGCCATTACGTGGGGATGAAGTTAAAAATTTGAAGAATTCAATGTTGGGAGAGGAAAATCGATATGCGTGAAAGAGACGCTTACGATATAGTGCCCGCATGTGTAGTACGCCCGGGCCGCGGTGTCTGGGTGTGTGGACTGAATATTCTTTGCCGGTTCGCCACACACACACTGCGGGATCGGAAAACGTGGTGGTACTGGAGCATCTTTCATTGATTTATCCGGTATTGCAATTGTTTCTCTTCGCTTAAGCCGCTTTTGCTTCGCAACCACTACTACGTAATGCACCTTTGGTCGAATCGCCAAATGGGCAATAGTCTCGGAGAAAATTACGCCCCGACCAAAGATCTTTAGTCGGTTGGTAACACCAACCGACTAAAAGTCCCCGCCCAACGGCTCGTGGCGAGCTTTTGCGGAGGGACTTTTAGTCGGTTGGTGTTACCAACCGACTAATGTTAACCTTTAGTCGGTTGGTACTACAATCCGGGACTAAATCTTTAGTCCCGGATTGTAGTACCAACTGGACTAAGGTTGGCATTTAGTCCCGTTGGTAACACCAACCGACTAAATGTCCTTCTATTTAAACTCTGTTTGGCGTTAAATCACAGAGCCGGAACGCCGCGTGCCGCCGCCAGACACGCGCCATTGCCATTGCCACCACCGCCGAGCTGTTCATTCACTCAACCGTATTCACCGGCGTGTTCATGTAAGCTCTCGATGCTAACCCGCCGTCCATTATGAAAAATATGAAATGTGAAATTTGAATAATTTTTATATGTTATAAAATTGCCAATTAATTCATAAATGGAACTTTCATGATTTTTGTAGGCCACAATAAATTTCCAAAAATCATGAAATTTGTTTTTCCACTAAGTTACACTGTGAACAGTCCGTATAAAAATTTTAAGACTATTTGGACAAAGTTGAATTTATATCTATTTTATGCTTATTTATTTAATTATTATTCCATGACTTTTGTAGGCTAAATTAATGATCCAAAAATTCTGAAAATTGTTTTGCCATCTAATTAGGCTATGAACTATCTGTACAAAAATTTTGGGATCAATCTGAAGACTTTTATTTTTCACCTTATTTAATAATTATTTAAATAAATGAAAATGACTTTTACATGTGTTAGTTAGGTTAAGCTTTGAGGGGTGTTTGATGAGATAAGTCTTATCTTATCAGATCCAACCTCTTGGGTAAAAATAATAAATATTAATTTTGTTTTAATAAATAAGTTTAATATTTAATTATTAAGTAATTAGTTAATCTCTTAATTAGCTTAATCACTTAGTTATTGTTTGCCTTTTGGATTGATTGTTGACCTAGGGTCATTCACCCTTAATGACTTTGGGCAATTTAGTTAATTATTAATTATCATTTAACTTGACCTAGTGCAAACGCTGTCAAATAGTGCTGATTCTTTGAAAATTCAAAATAAATTCATCTTAATTTCAAAAATTCTAAAATTTTTTGGGTAGCCTCTCTATCATGTGTACTATCTGGGAAAAATTTGAAACTTGAAATTTAATTATGTGATATGTCATATAATGCAGACGATGACACGCCATTGGATGTACAATGCCGATCGCCGCTCCAAAGAGTTCATTGATGGCGTGCATTATTTCTTAAGAGTGGCCGAGGCAAACAAGCGGGATGGTTTCATGTGCTGTCCATGTGCCCTGTGTAAGAATTTGAAGGAATATTCTGGCTCAAGGAGTCTTCACTCACACTTGTTGAAGTCGGATTTCATGCCAAACTATATTTGTTGGACCAAGCACGGAGAAACCAGGTTATAATGGAAGAAGGTGAAGAAGAACAATTGGACCCTAACGACATTATTGCTCAATACGGTGACTTCGATGATCTTGCAATGGGCGAAGTCAAGAAGAGGCAAGGCGAAGACACACTCGCCAAGATGATGCTCTTGGTGATGTCATTCGTGATGCACAAAGAGATTGCGAAAGTGAAAAGGAGAAGGCTAAGTTTGACCGCATGCTAGAGGATCACAAGAAATTACTATACCCGTCCGCCAAGATGGGCAAAAAAGTTGGGTACAACATCGAGTTGCTACAATGGAAGGCATGAATGGTGTATCCGACAAGGCATTTGGGCAATTATCAAGATCCAAAAAGATGCTTCCGAAGCCTAACGAATTGCCCGCCACTACGCATTTAAGCAAAAACAGTCGTCGCCCTTTGGGATTAGAAATCCTAAGATACATGCATGTCCTAATGATCGCATCCTCAGATCGTGGCAAGGACTACGAGAATTTGGATGAATGCCCCGTATGCAAAGCGTCGCGGTATAAGATCAAAGCGAGATGACCTGGCGATGTTGAGGGCGAAGAACGCCCCAGAAGAAAATCCTCGCCAAGGTTATGTGGTATGCTCCTATAATACCACGCCAAACGTCTGCTCATAAACAAGGACCATGCAAAGTTGTCGCGATGGCACAAAGAAGACCGTAAGGTAGACAACATGTTGAGACACCCACCGATGGGTCCCAAAGGAGAGCAATAGATGAGAATTCCTGAGTTTGCAGATGACGCAAGAAACCTAAGGTTCGCTTTGGCACGGATGGTATGAATCCTTTTGGGGACCGAGCACTAGTCATAGCACTTGGCTCACATTTCTATGTATCTACAACCTTCCTCCATGGTTATGCATGAAGCGGAAGTTCATTATGATGCCGGTGCTCATCCAAGGCCCGAGGCAACCCGCAACGACATCGATGTCTACCGAGGCCATTAGTTGAGGAACTCCGCTTTTATGGAGCAAACCAGTGTACGTGTGTGGGATGAGTACAAACAGAACACTTCGACCTGCGAGCATTGTTGTTCGTAATAATCAATGATTGGCCCGCTCTAAGTAATCTTTCGTGATGGATAAACAAGGGATACAATGCATGCACACAATGTTTTGATGACATTGACAAGATATATTTGAAAAAATGTCGAAAGGTCGTGTACCTTGGCCATCGCTGCTTTCTTCCTATGAATCACCAACTAAGAAAGAAAGGCAAGCATTTTAACGGTAAGGCGTAACACCGAACCAAGCCTCGCAACCGAACTGGGAGGATGTACTTGATATGGTCAAGGATGTGCAAGTAGTCTTTGAAAGGGACAAGGCAAATAACCTGTTCGAAGATGCTAAGGACACGCACCCATGTGGAAGAAGAAGTCCATATTTTGGGAGCTACCCTATTGGCAAGTCCTAGAGGTCCGCAACGCGATCGACGTGATGCACCGACAAAGAATCTTTGTGTGAACCTCGCTAGGATTCATGGATGTGTATGGAAAGTCTAAGGATTCACCAAGCACGACAGACTTGAAATTTTTTAGCAAGTATTTATGCCTTCAAATGAAATTCTAACTTGTGGTTTGAGCCCTTCATTTTGTTTATAGTTGGCTCTTCACTTCCTAGCTTGTGGTCACTATAAAAGTCGTTTGAAATGTCAATAAGATAAAAGGAAATGCAACTATTATTTTTAAAAAATTTATGCCTAGTATTTAATTTACTATGCATTTAACAAGAATTAGCATATTTATACAAATAAACTTAATACAAAACCCAAACTGTGGAAGCGTGGCGGAATCGAATAGTGGGGACCTTTAGTCCCGGTCAGATACTGCTTCGACTAAAGGTCACACACCGACTAAAGGTTCTCTCGAAAATATGTCCCACAAGAAACCTTTAGTCTCGGGTCGTGGCACCACCCGGGACTAAAGGTCCAAATTTTAGTCCCGGTCCAGACACGCTTGGGACTAAAGGTTCTCTCGAAAATATGTCCCAGCAAGAACCTTTAGTCCCGGCCGTGGCACCACCCGGGACTAAAGGTCAATTTTTAGTCCCGGTCCAGATTACCACCCGGGACTAAGGTCTTTAGTCCCGTTGGTATACCGCCTCGACTAAAGGTCCCTCAAGATTTAAGCAACAAAGGGCTTCTTCCTTCTTCCACCCCTTCCGTCTCCTCGCGCCTCCTCAAGGCTTAATTGCTCGGCTCCGGCTTCACAAGCGCCGGCCTCCTCCTTCCTCCGTGGCGCCCCACTCCCGCCACCACCTCCACTCGGCTCCTCCCTCCGCCGCTCCAGCCCGCCGGCTCCTCCTCCTTCAGCCGGATCCGCCGCTAGCCTGCAAGGTAATGCCTTTTAGCGCTTGCAATGAGCGGGTGGAAGCAATGCATCAATCCGAGAGGCGAATAATAAAATTTCACCTTTTTTCTCGATGGTTGTTTAGCGGTCTCTTTTGTTCTAATGAGAAATGCTCTATACTTGGCTTCGCATGATATATACAAAGGTACCAACAGGGTTGAGATGGAGTATTTATTCAACTGAACGAATATGCCGTTTCTCGAGTTAAATGTGGCTCTTTTTGCTGCTTGTGTGAACTTATGTTTGTTGTAGAGCATTTTGTTTGGATGCAAATTGGGTATAACACATGTCCAGTGGCGGAGCCAAGATTTTTTCAAAGCCTGGGCAAACCGTAAGCTAAGTACCTAATTATGGTATATTGAGAGCCGCAGGCATTGGATATTCGGATACACAATTACACAAATCCATAATTGTTTTAAAGTAAAAGAACGGATACGATACATCACACATGTGAAGATTTATAGATGGAAATAAAAACGAGATACGATAACAAATAACTCACTAGGCTGTGTTCATTTCTGAAATTTTAACAATTCTCATCATCTCAATTCTGAAAGCTCAACTTACAATGTGTTCCTTTTACACGGGCATGTATGTTTAACAAGGCAGTTGGCGTATTCCTACTGCATGATATTCCTGTGATGCACTGGATTAAACTAGTCATGTTCATTCGGATGCTAGAACACATAATTAAGCAGGATGTGGTCAGTGGACTGCTATATATACACAGACATAAGAAAGCTCTATTAGGTCATATGTATATGCACGCAACACGATGAGGAAGCGTGAGATACGGATAGCAAAGTAAGCAAGACCACAATTCACAACTTTTTATTGACCAAAGCACAACTAGCCAGTTAACTACAGCATATTCAGATTTCAAACTCCCTTGAGAACCTTATATCATCTCTAAGTGGTCAATGATTGTTCTTTACATCTGCTTGGGTGGTCAATGATTGTTCTTTACATTCGCTCGAAAATTTCATGAAATTTTAAGATGTTCACCATGTTTATCGCTAACGAGCCTAACGAGCCTAACGAGTCGAAGTTCGAAGTTTTTAACGAGCCGAGCCGAGCTCGGTTTTTGCTCGTTATCTTAACGAGCCGAAGCCGAAATGAGCTCGTTTTCTTAACGAGCCTTAACGAAGTCGAGCCGAGCCGAGCCGAGCCGAAGTCACCTCGTTATCCACCCCTACCGATCACGAACCGCTCTAACGCCCTACACATATATTTGCGTAAATGGTCAATTCGAATGACAACATGGACGATGCCATGATGGATATTATCAACAATGACGCCTTACAAGGTGCCCAATTCAAGGTGATGACAACAATCAAGAAGTAACTTCGATCTTTAAATATTTATTCCTGCTCTTTAACTCGCAATAGTTAATTAACGATCCAATTATTGGGCGTGGTTTGGGCTTGGTTCGATTCACTACACCGTCCGGATCCGAAAGCGCCACTTCGATCCACACCGACCGGGTGTAAGTTGTACTAGCTCCCGCATCTTTACCTTATCATGCTTCACTCACGGCGGGATGACGAGAGTAATCTTTTTATATCGCATGATGGATTCTACTACAGACCACCAGCAACAATTTGTGTGGATACTACGCTTATGAAGTTCCTCACGGTGTATGCAAAAAGAACCCATCTACAGATGCGTAAAGCACGTAATAAGTATATATAATAAATCCATTTTATTTATTTGTTGCTATTAAATAAATCTTATGTATATTAATACTTTTTCGCTTAATGCAAATTGAAGGAGATATGGTTGAAGGAACAGTGTTGGATATGGACCGCCTCAAAGGAATTCAAGAGACAATCGCAGGATTTCTTAATGAGCATGTCCTCAAGCCCGCACCGAAGTTCTACTTTAACCAGATGAACAATTGAAGCCAAACCAGATTTAACATTTGTATGACATTTAAGTGGAGGACAACATTTGTGTTGTAAATACCAAGGATGCATGAATAATGTTGTAAATTTTATGTGCATATATATATATATTATACATATATATAGCTCCATAATATATATAGTTTCATACTTTATTTGTGTGTAATAATGTTCCAAACTAAATTATATGTGGGCGATACATATATTAGCAAATAAGAATACGATTTGAAAACCTAATGTAATTGTAAAACCAAAATCAATAATGAATTGAAATGGAAACAAAAAAAAAAAAAATATTTTAGTCCCGGTTGGTAATACCAACGGGATTAAAGGGCCACCCGTGTGACTCAATTTCAATGACCTTTTAGTCGGTTGGTATTACTAACCGGACTAAAGGTCGGTTTTTATTTCCTGCTGGGACCCGGACTAAAGGTGAGACATTTAGTCCCGATTTCCTAGTCCCGGCTCTATAACCGGGACTAGAGGCCCTTTAGGCCCGGGACCAAAGGTCTGTTCTGTAGTAGTGAACATCCTTGCGTAGAAGTGTCTCGAAGAGTCCATAGCTGCGTATCTGTTGTGTAGTGTTGTGTAGAGTTGGGTTTGGTTTGGTTCAACCCCCTTTTATAAGGCCCATGGTTGGCATGGCATGGTTGGCATGGTGTGGTCAAGTCGATCTGAAAAGCCTAACCCTAAACCTAAACCCTAAACTGCGCAAAGCTGCCTCGTGTGGTCTTGTCACTAAGCAAAGCTGTTCCGTGTGGTCTTGTCACTGCAGAAAGCTGTCTCCTTTGGTCTTATCACTGCGCAAAGCTGCCTCGTGTGGTCTTGTCACTGCGCAAAGCTGCCCCGTGTGGTCTTGTCACTACACAAAGCTGTTTCCTTTGGTCTTATCACTGCGCAAAGCTAGCCCATGTGGTCTTGTCACTGCAGAAAGCTGTCTCCTTTGGTCTTATGAGTGCGCAAAGCTGCCCCGTGTTGTCTTGTCACTGCGCAAAATTGCATCGTCTAGTGTTGTCATCTGCAACCTAATATATTACCCGCTTTGTTATTCTCCCCGGGCTATAAATGCACGCCCACGCCGAAATCAGACCACTCGACCCTTGAAACCGAGGAAGAAGAACCTTCTCCGCTTTACAAGAATATACGATGGCGACGCCAGGACCAGCCCAACCGGGTCGCCGGCCGGACCTTCTCCTCGAAGGATGGAGGACTTCGCCCTAACCACCGGCTGATGCCGAACAAGCGTGCTCAACCTAAGTGGCGAAATGCGCATATCGGGAGGACGCTATCGCAGGCAGTCATAGATGGCCCTTTCGATGGTGGACGGCGTTTCTTCCGATGCCCATACTCTGGGGTAAATAGTTTTGTTTATGTTACTGCTAATACATCGTCCATACTAACCGTCCCTTGTAGCAGATGGCGAAATGCAACTTCACCCGCTGGATCGATCCTCCCCATGAACGACATGTTCTGCGGTACGTGGATGTATTATGGAACCGAATCTTTGATTTGGAGGCACAAATTGACGATCTCAAGGAGCAAAATGATGACCTCCGCCAACAGATGCACCACGAGAGGGGCAATGAGGAGGTCGTGAACATAGGAAGTTCCTATGATCCCGCATGCTACTGTGCCAACCCTAGCTGCATATGTGCGTGCCACTACAATGACGGCCAGCCACGTCCGAGGCGCTCAAGTGGAGAACACACTATGTGGGTTGCGAGAGGCACCTTCTACAATTAGGCACGGGCGGAGAAGCTTGTACGTCGCTAGTGTCCCCTTTTATATGCACTTATGTTGAATCTCCTAAAGCATGTAACTAAATGGTGAACGCGTTATTGCGGTTGCCTTTTATCGAGTTGACATGTTGCATCGATGTGTCGCGTGCTTTAAGTTATATGCATCGAACAAACTCATTCACGAGTAGGTAATGATACTGGTTTATTCTCATTCATGACGGACTGCGATGCATAGGTCAAGAGTGGACATTAAATCTCATTACAACTGAACTTCTACTTGGCAACAAACATGCATTGAAAAACATGCATTATATGAAAGAGTATGTAAGAACGCAAAAGTAATCCAGCATCATATATGAAGTGCAAAATTTAAGTATCACATAATGAAGAAATCTACCAAGGCAGATTGCACGCCCCTACTAGCCCCCCAACCGCACCCCCAAAGATCCTCTCGCGCCGCCACCACCCACTCCACCTCCGTGTCCTCCCCTACGGGCTCGCTTTCAGCGCCTTCTTCTGCGCTGGGTGTCGGGGCCTCGGGCCCGAGAAGGAAAGACGGTCTGGAGCCCTCATCTGACGAGGACCGAGAGGCAAAGGGGTGGACAGCACTGGCTGCTGTGTGGGTGCTAGCGCATCGAGAAGCTGTGAGCCGGACAGAACCTCAGCGGGTGTGGGCTGAGGTGTGGGCTGAGGTGCCGGGTCCTCATCCACCAAGAAGTCCTGCGCGTCCACGTCCTGCGCATCCACGTCCTGCACATCCACGTCGCCTGAGGACATCCCTCCGTCATAGGGCAATGTACCTGCACAACAAAATATTGTTAGTTAATAAAAAAACGCGAAGCGTGCTGACAAACAGAGACGTGATGTACCCTCGGCTAGCGCCATGGCGCGCACTAAGCTGTCCACACGGAAGTGTGGCACGTCGTACGCGCTCTGCGTGTGCTGCGTGTGGAGGGAGAACGGGTGTGGAGGCCCGACGAGCGCGACGCGGCGCTGGTGACGGGTTGTCCGCAGGCGGACCCTCTCGCATCCTCAGGCCTCAGCGGTGTCGGACGTGGTCCGCTTCGAGCCACTTTGTCGTGGCGCTGCGATGTCGGACGTGGTCCGCTCGAGCCGCCTCGTCGTGGCACGCTGATGTCGGACGGGTCTAGCCGACCTCCCCTTTCTTTGTCAGGCGCACGGACGGCCGGTGGAGGGACGGATCGCGGAACCAAGCCGAGCGTGCCAACCTCCGGGAGCCTGGTGCACGACAACAGGCCCAAAATACGTGTGGCCTGCTGTCCAAAACGATGGATAACCTGGGTCGTGTCCTCGCGTGTGCCCTCCACACCGTCCGTGAACCTCTGCAGCCAGGAGCGGCAGTCCGTCGCAAGCTGCTGAGCCATGCCCACCTACATCGAAAACAAGACACGGTGAAAATTGTAATGGCGAATACCAGAAGCGAAATTTTCGAAGTCGGATGTAACATACCGCGTTGTGCACGTCCTGCGCTAAATGCACAGGGTACGTATCGGTCGGTGCCGGGACACGTGGAGCGGGCTTGTCTGCAGCAAGCACGAGCCTGGTACGTGTCTGAGGAGCGTACCAGCAAATGTACTCGTCATAGCTCCTGTGGTCGTAGGGGATGTCCTCCGCACACGGTCCCCAGAAGCGCCCTCCCATCGCCCTACCCACGAGTCCATCCTACTCCCTAGTTCGTGCCATGGCGGACTCCTTCCCATCAAGTCGCAAGACGTAACATGTAGTTAGCAAATGTGTCCAAATCTGGGTCTGTGGTTTCAAATGTAAGAAAATGAGTAGAAATTAAAACTTTTCTTGCATCCGAAGTTTTTGAACAATTCGTAATTTTGTAAAGGAATTATGGGAAATCAAAACCAAAATCTCCTACGATCAAGTCATGACCTCTTTAAAACTTTTTAAGAAAAGTTCGTGATCAACATTTGGAAATTTTATGTAAGGTTTATTCTAGAGTCATCAACCTCCAATCAAAATTTTAGAATTGTTGGAGTTAGCTTGCTATCTCTAATTATTTTCCAAGTTCCCAGCTTCTATTTTAAACCCCAGTCAAAGCTGGTTGGGTCTGAGCCACCTTTAAGTTGGTTGAACCCAACCATCTCAGTCCAGCCGCGCCCTTTTCTTTCGCGCGATCTTTGAGAGCCGTTGGAGTTCAATCTAACGCGCGCTAATTCTCCACGGTAGATCTGCATCCAACGTTCGTAATTACTTGAGCCCTTCGGCGTTTCCGTTTATCTCAATCTATTCCAGCCGGTCCAACTTGATCGTGTGGCCGCAAATACATGAAAAGCCATAGAAACTTTACAACATAATATTCGCTGTAATTTTCAGCCTTCCATAAACATTTCCGAATTTATAGATTTTATTTGCTATTTATAAAGCCTCAGTCAAACCTATTGTATTCCGGTCAAACTGGATTTAAAACTTCGAGTCGTCGCACTGTTCCGACCCGAGCGAACTTGTCTGCACCGCACCAGCCTTGCGCATCGTGAACCATCCGAAAGTGCTTTCATGAAGACCGTCCGATCAAGGATCGACGATCCGACTCAGCATTCTAGTGGCGCGATCTGGACCCTCCATTTCACTCGGTCCAATCGGCCATTTTCGATCCGCCTCTCTCTCTCTATCCTCACTGACCAGCCGGACCCACAGTCCAGGCTTTCTCTACTGCACACCCTTCCTTTTCTCTATAAGGCACCACCCAACAGCTCTTTTCTTCCCCACACCTTTTTCTCCCATTTTCTCTTTTTCTTCTTTGCTCCACCCGATTTGGAGCCGTTGCCCTGCTCCTGGCCGTTGCTCCCGTCCGTTGCCTGGCTTTTCTTCCTCCTCTCTCCCTCATCTCCCCCACAGCCGTGCTCTCCCCCTGGTGGCTCTCCTCCATGTCGCCTCCCCCACCGAGCTCCCCCCTCTCCTTCCCCAACCCGTCGGCCACCTCCAGATCAGCTCGCACCGCCGCCTCCCCTCACTCCCATGGCGCCGCCACCCTCCTCTCCGGCCCGCGCCGGCCACCACCCTCCAGATCCGCCGCCATCTTCCCTAGCGGCCAGATCTTCCCCATGGCGCCCCCACGCCCCAGCCAAGGCCACCACCGGCTGGCTCCTCCCTCCATCATCATGCCCAGCTCGCCTCTACCCAGTGTTTCCACCTTGGCCTGGCCACCTCCGCCGCCTCTGTCTCCTGGCCCAACCATGGCGCCGCTGTCCAGTCGGCGCCCAGCCCTCTGGCCGCCAAGATTTCTCCCAAGGCCACACCGAAGCCTCCCCTCGGCTCGCCACGCCATTGTCACCTCGGTCCGCCATCAGATCACCTCGAGCAGCCGCATTCTCGTCTTCTTGCCGCCTCGATTGGCTGGCTGCGCCACCACTTCACCCGCCCGGCCCAGATCCGCTGCCCACGAGCATCGTTGTCCCTGCTCATACTGGCGTCACCAGTCCGCGTGCCGCTTCGCCGCCCGGCTTGGCTTGCTCGCCATTGTCTACCTCGGCTCGTCTCGGCTTTGGATCCGACCGGTCTTCTCGCGTCGTCACCTCCATTGGCGGCTATTCGCCGCCGGTTTCTTATGCTCTATGTGTGTGTGTATGTATGAATGCCATTGATTATCTGCAGGTGAAATCCCGCGTTGAAATAATGATCGAACGAGGTTTCGGTAGATGCTAAGTTTGTCGATAGGTTAATGTCGTGATTAACTAATTGATCGATTGAATGGCTTAACCAAAATCTGAAGTTGTGGTGTGTTGAAAGATTAGATAGTGTCATTTCTGTCCGGAGGGATATTCTGTTAAATGTTGTTGATTAGAGAATTTTGCTGTAGAGAGGTTGCATGAATGTTAGGATGAAAAATGTCATAATTGATATGGAGGTTAGCTTCATGACCAATTCCAGTTGTTAGTAATGTTCTTGAATGTTTGGGTTAGCTGAGCTTTGATCTATTAGTAAGTAATCAAATCTGCAAAACCATAGCTCTTATGCTAACAACTTTGGTGTATTGTCCATTAGGTCACTCATAGTTATTTAGTAGATAAATGTTTGAATTAGTAAGAAGGTTGGCTAGTGGTTTTCCAATATTAGTAGTTAGGGTCTTTGCCAATTCATCTCGCTAATCTGGTGAACTAATTAGATCACTCATGCTTGTGTTTAAGCATTTTGAAAATTTGAATTAGTTAACCAACATTCTTCCTCATGATATTTCCTCAAATTGAATTATATGAACCGGCAAGCCAATGGGTAACAAAACTGATGTTTAAGCCTTATAGGAAGACCAACTAATACCCTAACTATGTCTAGTAATCAGTTTTTGTTTTCTAATTCATTAAGTCATTATGAATGTGTGTATTCAGAAACCGTTAGAGGATGTGTGTCAACTATAAGTAAGTTAAATGATATTTCCAACTTGGACCACTAACTCGCTTCCTAATTAAAGTAGTTAATACCTAAGCCTTTAACTTGAAAGGTAAGTTTGGCAGTAGGCTATAGCTTTGTGCGGTCAGGTAGTTAGAAATATTGTGGAGTCAATTAGGCTTTTGAACCTTTAAGCTAGTAGGAGCATTTCTCATTTGCAAAGCAAGGATGGAATTCTGGGTTTGCAAAGTAAAGAAGTGAAGTCCAGTGCTTAATTTTGTGTGCTAATACTTAGTAGTCCTTAACAACAATATGAGCATAAAACCAGAATTGTTAACCTCATCAAGATTGGTAATCATCAGTTAAACTAAAGGCAAGTTTGTAATGCAATACTCATCTAAAACAGTGGGATAGATTTTGTCTAATACCAATACAAATAGATTCTAAGATTTAATTGTAGTATTTCACATTAAACCTAAACGAGTAAAATCAGTTATAAGCCAAGATTAGGTTATGAGTAGTCAATCAACATTAGACCTTATGTCTTAATCTTAACTTTAAAAATTCATAACTAATTTAATTTAACTCCAAAACGAGTGAACCCAATTTTGCTGATCCTAGAATGCCATGCTCTACCTGTCATAAAATTTTCACACTCAACAACCTCCTAGAAAATTGCGCGATGAACAGTACCCGAAATCAATTAAATTGGAATTTCCAGCCGATTGAAATTGTTTTAGCCATAACTTTTTCATACTTTATCCAAATTGGATGATTCTTGTTCCTAAATTCATTTAAAATCCCCCTCTTCCTGCTGTGTTAATTTCATGATTTTTGGTTGACTTTGAATTTTTGAGTATTTTCGGTGTTATTTGTTCTTATTTGCTCTTCTCGATTCTTTCGGTAGGTTTCGACGATTGTATTTGTATACGAGATTGACCCTCTGCAACATAATGAGCATCTCCAGCAAGTAAAGGCAAGCAGTTTGATCATATCCATTATGTCCCATTTACTTTGAAGTCTAATATTTTGTTTAACTTCTATGTATGCATTGCTAATTTGTGTTAAATGATTAGTAATCCTATAGATGCATTCCTGTAGCAAATATCCATTCTCTACTACCATGAGCCTAGGTTATTTGCTGTGGTTGGAGTTCGTGGATGAACTCCTATCACTTAGTAGTTGCGTTTTCAAATGCTTAGCAATGCTTAGATAACGGTAGAAATGGGCGATCATCGATTTAATCGATGGTCTTGATCACATCAATCTAATTACTACCTCATATTGTACGGCACTTGTGCTTTGTTAATTTGTAAAGTAAAAATCTGAAAATAAAATATTGTTTAGACTTGGGCATATTGGATGAATGGTGTGGTTTTTGGATTGTGGAAGTATGCCTAAGTCACCAAGGACCTAACATCTTGTTACACTAAACAAGCAATATTAGCAGATTAACCACACGAGGGCATATGGAACCCTCTTGACTAAGTACTTTGGGTTGCTAATTGGGGTCGCTCGGTTGGTGGTTTTAAAGATAAAATGTGTGTGTGTGGTGTGGGAGGAGAGCATTAGCTTCCGGTAGGTCGTGTGATGTCTCCTTCTCCCGTGGGTTGTGCGACTGTAATTAGCATTGTCCATTGGAAATGTCTCGTAGAACTTAGCTGTGCAAGACACCTTGGCAAGCAGCGAAGGAAAGGCGATCTCGACATGTGGGTGCAGTGGTACACCCCGCAGGATAAAACTATTCAATAGCCTCGCCCTAGGTTATGGACACGCTTGGGGAGGTCTTCCAAGAGTTAGACTACAACATTTAATTAAAACTTGACTTGGTTGGTATGAACGGGGAGTTCATGCTATTGTTGTGGTGACTAATGGGTTAGTCACTTCCAGGATTGTTCTTGTTGTTGTTATTATGTTATTATCGCATTGTTATTTCAACAATTAAAAATGTTTTGTCAAATTGCCTTCAATCTACTATGTTATTGCAAATGAAACTTGCTTTATGCTAAAATGAGTCCAAAGCCTCATCCACTTAAATAAAGCTTGCATGTAGCTATGTATAGTTCTCTGTTATCTTACACGTAAGTCTTATGGAGTACTTTATGTACTCATCCGCCGGGTTGTGGCATTTTTGTTGCTCTTGTTGCAGGGGAAGAAGGTGAGCTCCAAGAGCCTCACTTTTGCGCTATGTGTTGCAGCTTCTTCGACGACTAGCTTGGCGGTCCGGTCGGTTGCCTTGTGGGCTAAAGGCACACTGATTGGCTTTGTGTTATAGCCATCTTTATGGCACTTTTGCTTCCGCTGTTGTCTTTTTGTAATTATTGCTATTTGGCCTAAGGGCCTCTCTTTTGTAATATCTATTCCATATTAATATTAACTTCTGGTTTGTTGCTTATGTACTATGTGTTGTATGGAATTGATACATTCTTTTGTTGTGAGGTATGTATATCGTGATCCGGAAGTATACATCTCTCGAGACCGGGTTTATTTGGTTGATAATACTAGGGTCAATTGGATGACTAAGTATTATGAGCTTGATAAATCCGGGTGCTCACACACGGGGAGGCTCTCAAGAAGATGGCGGCTAGGGTTTTGGTAGGGAAACTCACGTCGACTCTCTTCCACCCAATAGCCTCATGCATCTCCTTATATAGTGCCCGCGACGGATCCTATCCAAACACGCTTTACGAATCGTATTCGTACTGGTTTGTTCCAACTCGTTAAGTGTGTGACCCGTTAGGTTCATGTGTAGTTCGGTTGTGACTCAGAAACCCTTTCCGGCCACGAGTCGTAGCGGTTCCTAGCAAGACATAACGATTCCCAAATACACACAAATTATATCGGACGAACCTTAATGCAATATGATATACGACCAGGTCCTCATCACTTACTTACTGTGTCCTATCTCTATACTGATCAGCCAGATTCGATCACGCACCAACTCAGAACTCCTTACGACTTGGTTTCGACTACTCGGATTACGCTCACCGCCCACGACTAGCTTGTATCTCCATACGACTCCGATCCGTCAGAATCGGTCGAACTAGCGACCTACTCATGTATTCTCCTTTGCCTCACGATATCCGGTTGAACTCCTGTGAGATGTTGTGTCATCCATGGATCTGTTTAATACTTTTCGATCGAGTATCGGATAACCTTATGTGGTCAAACTCTTCGACCACCAAAGGGCATGGCCATGCACTTTCTTTATCCGACCACTTCGAGGGGCCCAGAGATATCTCTCTGTTATGTTAGGAGGGCAAATCCCATATCCGACCAAATCACATCCCTCTCGCATGTTTCATAGCATACCCAAAGCTACCTTTATAACTACCCGATTTAGTAGCGTTTGGCAACCCCTAAGAGTGCTATTACACATGTAGGAAACTATGCTGATCTCAGGTCTAAGGATTATACATCATCATTGTTTGAGACCAACTAACGACACATAGAATCATAACAATCTCAATAGTGTCTCAAGGTGGGTCTTATCCAACACCATGTTCTCTAACACGTGTCCACATTATTGATTCGATATCCCTATATCCATGACCGTGAAACATGGTCATCAATCAATACATGTCTTCGGTCGAGAGTCACTAGTGTTCCACCAAAGGAATTTCGACCAGTGATACTTTTAGAACGACATCATCATAAGTTAAAAAGAGCTTCACCAACAAGTCACATACTCGCTAATCTTCATGATCGATGATTCATTCAAGGAACAAAATAACATATTATCAAATATTGTGAACATAATGAAATATAGTCATCTCTATGATTGCCTCTAGGGCATATTTCCAACAGAACGCGTACCCGGAACTGCGACAACCACCGCAAGGGCGGGCCGTGCCTCTATGCCTCTGGAAAGACGAGTACCCGCCGCCAAAGACAGTGGGAGGACTCTCAAACCTGCCTGAAGCACGTCGCGCTAGTTGTCCGGAGGCTCCTGCGGGAAGGTGGCACCTCCCGCAATAGGGAGGCCAAGAAGCAGGGAGACGTCCTACAGGGTAGGGGCCATCTCCCCGAATGAGAGATGGAAAGTGTGAGTCTCTGGTCGCCACAGATCCACAAGAGCTGTCAGCAGGGAGCGGTCGAACGGGAAGCGTCGTGACCGCTCCGGCCCGGCATGGACGTCTCCGTCGTTGCCGACCGCGGGTGCTGCCGGCTCGTCCTCGTCCGTGGCCTGCACCATCCGGGCGATAGGTAGTAGACCAGCAGCGCTCAGCCTGCGAAGGAACAAAAGGTCAGTACGAAAGGTACGTATGGCGAGAAGATAGTGTCGACGTATACTAACCTGTCTGTCCAGCGTGGGTCTAGCCTCCAGGCCACCCGAGGTGTCCGCGTGCGGATCACCCCCAACACAGTCGTGTCGGCAGCCCCCGCAGGATGAGGGACACGACGCGACGCGCGATGTAGCCGGTCGATGCACTCCTCCAGCAGGCCGAAACTCCAGTCCGATCCATGAGCCATACCTGCAAAACAACTTGAAGTTAGCAAACACGCGAAAATAAAACATCGAGTGTAACGAATGGGTAAATTTAACTTGCAAACAAAGAAATCAAATAGTACTAGCCTACCAGGACAGTCTTTCTAAAACTAATGAAAAAGTTATAGTACTACAACACTGAAATAAACATTACGTGCAACATACGATACATGTCTTACGGCATTACGTACATCAAATGAAAATTGGGTAGTAGCAGAACAGTTACATAAACAATACAAAATACAAATGACAATGTACACTAATTTGCAATTTTGGTCCCACTTTGCACACCGGAAGAAGTGCTAATGCAAACCATAGCAGTGCTCACTCCTCAGCTGGTGCCTTGCATCGTCTGGTCAGGTGCCCCCCCTCCGCAAAGGTTCGCAACGTACCCAACGCCTGCTTGTGCTTCGTCCATATCATTGGTAATACGACGACTCTGCCGACGACCCTTGCCACCCTTCAGCATGTCAATATTCGGAATCCAGATCCTATTTACAATATCGTAGGTGGCGAAGTTACCCACAACCCTGAAGCCCCTAAGCTCGCCAGTCCACACCTGCACCACCCTCTCCTTCAAGAAGTACTCGGCCACAAAGTTCAAAGGGTCCATACGCACAGTCCCACATGCGGCGAGCACATGAGAGCATGGCTTGTGTAAGAGCTTCGGTTTGTTGCACGCATACTAGGCTCGCTGACATGATCTCCAAGGCATACCTCGTGGGTGACAAGAGAACGAGCCGCCCCAAATCCGGCTCTATCCCGTGAGGAGCACGCCAAACGATGTCTATATTGCCCATCACGCACACCGTGTGCGATCGCCCTTCTCTCGTCTTCTCTCGCATATATGCCGTAATCTTCGAGCAAGACGGTGTTTGAGGGTTGGTGGCATGAAGTGCGGCATTTGCATGCCTCTCCTCGAAATACCGATTGTCTTTGCGTAACACCTTCCACGATGGCGGCGAGAGGCCGAGAACGAAGGCCCCTAAGAACCCAGCTTGTACACCTCCGCAAGATTAGTGGTCATTATGCCGCACCTTGCCCCCGTCCGTGTCATGCGGCAGAGACCACTTGTCCAATGGTCGGGCCTCGATCCGAGGGGAGAAGCACTCGATGTTCCTCGAGGTCCTCCGCCGCCGGACCAAAGAGTTCAGACTCGTCCCCGGTTTCTCGCTGGCCCACGTGTTTCTTGTCAGGTTCATCCAAAGAAGACCCATAAGCGCCAAATTTATGCGTTGTCTGGTTCTCAAGATAGCCGCCTCTTGAATAGCTTCACCAAGAGTTGCTTCGGGAACTTCTTGAAGAAGTTGGCCCCAAGTGGCGTAATACACCATCTACTCCTCATATCCGCCAAGGAACGGCTCCTCCGGTCTTCTGAAGTGTTTTTATGGCCTTCAAGATCCCGGCGTGGCGATCATGGATCACGCACACACCAGTATGAAGCTCCAACAACTCCTACCCTCAAATGTCGAAGGAACCACAACCACCGTCGAAATTCTCACCTTCGACAAATGCGATGGCCAATGGCGAATTTGATTGTTCCGTCAACGCCTATGGCGAAGGATTTGCCCTTGTATTTCCGGCCAAAAGGTCCCGCTAACCGAGATCACGGCAGCATATGCCTAAAAGCC
The DNA here is from genome assembly GCA_036346405.1 of Phyllostachys edulis. Lineage (NCBI taxonomy): Eukaryota > Viridiplantae > Streptophyta > Magnoliopsida > Poales > Poaceae > Phyllostachys > Phyllostachys edulis. Next base: position 7,231,826 of record CM070553.1, on the reverse strand, counting down.
TCGATGCAGGACCAAGGCTACGAGGCCCTCTCGCAATATCAAAAACCTCGCGCTTTTTAGATGGCATGTCCTTCACAAAGAATGTACGTGTTCGGGTTTCTCTCCGCAAAGACCTCAAGCATACGAGGAAGGTTGTCGATGTCGCCTCAAAAGATCCAAACCGCTCTTTCCAAAGCCTTCTGCTTCGCACGCCACGCCTTCGCATAGCTGATCTTGTACTTGAACTTCTTCTCAATAGCCACCATAATGTGCTTGGCCTCCATATCCTTCTTCTCCACTATCTCTCCATACATCAAATTAGCTATGAATGTCGACGTTAGGTTACGATGTCTGCACAAAACACTGCTGAGCATGCAGGAGTGTGGCTCCACTTTCGAGACAATCCAGTGAGTCTCATATTTCGGTCTATGCGCGTGCACTCGCCAAGGACAACCGGCCCGCTTTCGCATTTGACGATTGTAACGCTCTTGGCTAGATTTGACGACCAAACGTTATTCGATAGACATAGCCCATACCTTAATGGCATCCCGCAAGGATGTCTTATCAGCAAACATTGAGTGCAACCGAACCTCCGTGGCATGGTACTCCCACGGCGATTCGTGCTCGTCGTGCGTACATAGACCCTCAGCGTCAAGTCTGTTCCATTCCCGGGGGATGTGAGCTCCGTCCTCATCGGAATCGTCCTCGTCGTCTTCTTCTAAAGCTTCCTCTTCAGCCAAGGCTATCCGGTCATCGCTTTTCATTTGATGCAATATGTAATCCCTATGCTCTCCTTCATCAGCCTGTCCTGTAGGCTCACCATGCGGTGGCCGATCTTCCTCTCCTGTATGTACCGCGTCGGGCTCATCACAAGCAACATTCTCTGAACTCTTCATAACACAGCCCTTCGGGTCCTCTTCTTCAGCAACATGCTGGGCACCCGAGCTACAAGTGGTATTCCGGTCTTCTACCAATTACGTAAGTCAGTTAGTTCATACTAATTTATTTCTACTAATTAGTTTATACAAATAATTCATCCTCCTTATACGCTCGGTCACGTATTATTCACCCAATAATAGTCGGCCACGCATTTTATACCAAACAACATTTCGATTTTCTATTTTTTTCTCTAACTACAATTTCCTACGGGTGCTACTATACTACTCATTTAACTAAATAAACTATTTACCTAGCCAAAAAATACACTACAAAATAAACTATTTTTTCTCTAACTACGCTTTTATCGCTACTACTTACATACAAATCAACAACATTTTGATTTTCTATTTTTTCTCTAACTACAATTTCCTACGGGTGCTACTATACTACTCATTTAACTAAATAAACTATTTACCTATCCAAAAAATACACTACAAAATAAACTATTTTTTCTCTAACTAAAGTTTTTTTATCGCGCTACTTACATACAAATCAACAACATTTCGATTTTCTACTGCTTTTCTCTAACTATAGTTTCACGAGCGCTACTTACAGCTTCCTACTTAGCGCTACTTACGCTTCCGGCGACGTGCACGGCCGCAGATTCACTCTTTTCTCTAACTACAATTTCTACGGCGTTATTTACACTATTATTTTATCTAACTAAACTATTTACCTACTAAAAGAATGCACTACAAAATAAAAACAAACTTACCTCGCAATGAAATTTTCCTCCTCTTCTCCTCTCTTCTCCTTCTCCTCTCTTTTTTCTCTCCTCCTCTCTTTCTTCTCCTTCCAACGCGAAGGAACTGCTTATGCCGATCCAGAGCAGATCCGCCGGGAGACCGTGACGTCGCTTATATAGGCAATCCGATCGCCGCACCGTTGATCGAACATGCATCATTGTCAGACGGTTGGCGATCGAGCCTATCGCCCAACGGTACGGTGACTGTAATGATGACGCCAACGGTCCGGCTTCTGTGCAAATTTAAAGCCGAACGGTTGGGCGATAAGCTTTGAGTCGCCCAACCGTTGGGTGATAGGTTCCAGTCGCCCAACCGTTGGGCGATAGACGTATATTTCTGTTAAAAAAAATCGTCGGAATATTTTTGTAATTTCGAATAAAAAATAGGTTATTTTAATAAAAAATTCGTATTGGCTCACCATGCAAATCTCCAGCAGTATTGGAGGTCCTACGCACACAGATTGGATCTTAGCGATGCATTCCGTCCAAAGACTTCACCTGCCCATCGAGCTTGACGCGCAGCTGCAGAGTGGAAGTTCAGCGATGCATTTTTTTTCCAACAGATTGTGTGCGACCCAGTTCGACCGCGGTCCGGAGTCCGGACGCAAACGAGCAACACATATCATCCGAGATTTCTAGGCTAAAATAGCTTTGTTTCGCGACGAAATAGCAAAATTAGTCTCTCCTCCCCCGCGAACGAATTGGTAAAAATAGTACCTGTGTCGCACTCAAAATGTAGACCAGAACACACGGTAGACCATATGATGGCCTCCCATTTGGTGGTAGCCGGTCTGCCGCGTGGTAGAGATGCGGTACGTCTGTCGTGTATTTTGAGTACGGTATAAGTACTATTTTTACCAATTTGTTCACGAGGATATGCTAAACGAGCAAAAAAAACTTATCATCCAACTTCTGAAGAGAGCTGCACCACGCAAAAGTTGAGAGGATGGATGGACATGGGCGTACTGCGCTAAATGAGCAGTGCAGTTGGGGCGCTCGGGCCACATGGATGGACTTACTGGGCCAGTTAGTGAGGCAGCCCAGATGACATGGTTTGAATTGGTGGCGACTGGCGAGTACGTACTTCGCGCCCGCGGAGGTTGAGGCCATCGGGGTCGGGGATTCATGCGATTGCCGCACGTCATGTTGTTGCCGAAGACGACCGACTGATGAGGGAGCTGGCAAGCGGGGGCAGAGGCACTGCGAGATGGACGGATCGACAGACACGCGGGGCAGCCGGCAGCTAAGGACATGTACAATGGTATAGACAGCTGCTGTCTATAACAACTATCCATATCACTTGTAGACAGTACTAAAGACAGTTCATACAATGGTATAGACGATTGCCGTCTTTTTAGTTGTCTTTATAGAACACACAATCTTTTAATGATTTTCTTGTTTCTTGTACTATAGTCGACTACAGGATTGTAGACAGCATCTTTCTCTCTCTTCATTCTCTTTCATCCACGTCGGTAAAAATCCTACGTGGCAATAGTTATAGATGGCTGACATAAGTCCATTGTACATGCTCTAAAGGGCTCCTGTACGTGGTCGACGTCTTGTTCAAGCTTGATGCCGCGTGCGTTCGTGAGAAAGGCGGGCTAGGCCAGTCGATGGGATCCGGATTCTCTGTCGCACTGTACAGAAGTTACAGTACTTGAGTATGTATGAATATTACTCTGTAGAGATACTGTAATACATCACTGTATAAACAGCGTATAGTTACTATTGTGAATAGTTCACCCCATTTTTACAAAATGATTAACACATTCGTTCAAAGTAAATTTAATATCCCATTTGCGTTCCTGAATAATGTTGTAATAGGAATAGTTCATCTATTTGAACTTGATTTCCCTTCTGGTAGCTCTTGTTGTGTCTTTGTAAGGCAGAAAAAAAATACAGAAGAGATCTCTGTTTTTTTTTTTTTGCTATCTTGCTGTGGACTACTATGGTTTCTAATAATAGAAATCGGGAGGGTTGTTGCCCTTCTATTATTCTTTTAAAACTACTGTAGCAAAAATTACAGCGATTTTAGTGTTCCCTTTGGTACCGTGGTGTTCGATTTTGACCGTTTATTTTGGATCGTACGGTGCAGACAATACCCTAATGTTAATCAATATAGATTCTCAGTATATTTCTCTTCAATGCTGAGAGTCCGTTTCCCAGCCGATGATCCGTGCGAGCGTCGTATGCGCCAGCGCAAGGGATGCAAAGAGACGCGGTGATCGCACCCACCAGCAGGGGGTCTGCCACGCGCGCGCGAACAGCACCTGCCGTATATTCCGGGAGGCGGCCGAGCTAAGCACCAGGGCTGGATCTCGCTCGCCCGTGCCGCGATCTACAGCTTCACCTGTGAGGCAGCGGCCTTGTGATCGTGCCGGGCATTCCGTCGGTGATGTTATCGCTCACGCTCAGTATCAGGTTCTGCAGGGGCGTGTGGCAGCCAATGGAGCAAAGCAAGAGTCACCCCGATTAATTTTGCCGCTCAATCACAAGTCCAATCAGGCCAGCGAGGTTAGGTTGCCTACTGGCTACGGGATATGATCGTCCAGTCATCCAAAGTCCTAGTCAGAGTTCTGCCACAAAGAATATGCATGGCGTGGTGTAACACCCTGTACGTTTAGTATCACGTTGTCAGTTTATATTAAATTACACTAACATATTGTTGGGAGAGGGTCCCGATTGTCGGGACACGGATTTGCAATACGGAACCCTTTGTGTAAATCAGTGATGAAACTTGAGTAAAATCTCAAGGAGAGCCAAAGATCAAAGCAAATTAATTTAGAAGCACACTGCTCACTACTGGCTGTACATCCTGCGTGATGTACAGACTTGGCTCTCCGGTCGTCAGTTGTGCATATGTTGTCACCGCCGGGCCCGGCCACGGCAAGTTTGCGACGCACCAGCGGCTAGCGCCTCGTCTGCTGCTTCCGTGCTTCGCCGCCCACTACTACAAAAAGGCTAATACTAGACGTCTCATCACAGACGGTTGACCAAAACCGTCTGTATTATATGCAATCACAGACGGTTCATATTGAAAACCATCTGTGTTACTGGCTGCGTTAAAAACCGTCCGTGAAGAGGTAATATCTGTGAAGTATCACAGCCGGTTCTGAACACGAACTGTCTATGATAATTGTACTTCACATACGGTTTTTAATTATAACTATCTGTGATAATATCGCTTCAGCTTGGTGCTTTTCTTCGTCGCCCGATGAGTTTCTTCATCGCCGATGCGTCTCTTCGTTACATCAATGCTGTTTCGGCTCCCCAATGCTTCTCTTCGTCTCACGCGCCGAATTTATTCCTTGTTTTATAAAAAAAGATCATCCACCATCGAAGAGATAATAATCGATCCCACATATAACTCTATACTTCTAAAGCAGAAATATGCATGGCTCCTTCTCGGCCTGTTTCCGTGTCGCCAGCATTGATTGCCTACTTAACCACACTGTACGAGTGCCTCTCTGGCCGTACGTTGGCGGATGCTACGGAAGAACACTGTGATATATAATTGACATATAAACATGCAATTTCTTCATGTCATATAAGTGTATACATGATAATATGCTCAATACATCAAAACATAGAACTTGAGAACACTATATATATATATATATATATATATATATATATATATATATATATATATAGGGGATACGTTTAGATACTCAGAGTACATACTCCCACTTCAAATATACCACTTAAACGAACGTATTATACTTCTTTATCATTTTCAATATACTTAAATATCAATTATAAGATACTCCAATGTGACTTGATTGAAAAATTTTCATTGGAGTCCTTTATTTTTGCTATATACCCTTTTCCATATATAAAAGAAGTATATACACAAATTTTGCTATAAAAAGTGGACTTTAACGATTTTTTTTCATAGAACTCACTTTGGAGTATCTTATAATCATTATTGGAGTATAATCAAATAGATAAAGAGGTATCATCATACGATTTAAGTGGTATATGAGAGGTGGGAGTACGTACTCTGTGAGTACCATTCCATTTTCATATATATATATATATATATATATATATATATATATATATATATATATATATATATATATATATATATATATATATATATATATGATGTCGGTTTTAAAGGCACAAGCACCACTGCTTTTGAGACTTTATAGAGAATATATATTACAGACGGTTCTAAACACGAACCGCCTATGATAACCTCATGTTATTACTGACCCATAAACTCAAACGGCTCACGAAACCGTCTGTGATGACGTTTTTGAACCGTCTGTGAAGACCTTTTCTGTAGTAGTGGCCACACGATTGAAGTCGTTGTCTCGCTGAGTAGTATCATAACTAGTAGCAGACAGCAACAATGAGCCTTCTAGATAAACCTGACCTAACCAAATTGGGCCGGTTGTGGACTACATACATGCTGTTAATTTTTTTTCTTCTGAATTGCTGGAGGGGCCATGGCCCAGGCAAAGCTCCGTCCCTAGTGTAAACAACGTTATTCCCTGGATCAGTAGATAGTGTACACATGTACATTGTTGGATCATACACATACGTCGCACATAACCAAACCATCGTTAATATTACATCACATAAATAGACCGTACAGTTGTCTATTTTACAACACAGGCCAAACAGTCCAAATATTAAACATAGACTTCAACGCAGAATGTAGAGACGCATGTGGAAGCAGAGAATAAAAGGTGGATCCATCTGCTCTGCCCACAAATAAGCGACTATGGGTCTCGGCCTACATCCCTCCATCATCTTCACCATCTGGGCCAGACAAAGCGAAGTAGGCATAGGGGTCTTGGTCAAATGGCCCTGAGTTTGTTACGATGAGTGAGTGTGAATACACAACCGTACCCCACGAGCCAACACATAGAATACAATTATAATAGATGCAAGGGTGTTCAAAGAAAAGCTTGTGGTTCTTTTATTTGCACTAAACCATAATTGAATTAGATTAAGTACTAAGTATTTTAACCAACACATGTTTTTATTGAAATTGGGTATTGTTGTGAGATACTAGTGAAGGCTCCAACCTCCTAATATTAGTGAGTGACTCCAACCACCCGATGCTTATGTTTTCCTCGGGCTAGGACCCATGCCTTCCACTGCCTCCATCCAGGACAAATCAAATCCTCGGGTTTCAACCCGACATTCCATCCTACCTACAAATTATTCTATAAAAGCTAAAGACTAAAGAAGCAAGTTCTCGGTATTCATCCATAACCGTTGGCACAGCTATTCGAACAGTTTTTACTCTGCAAAAATAGCACAACTTTATCCACAAGAACCGATCGCCTTATAATATCAACACGCTAGCTATCTGGCGGTGGGCTGGGTGGTCGAGGCCATCGTGGCCGCCGACGCCACCTACAGCTCCATGGTAGCGATGCGGAGCGCGAGGCTGGCCGCTTCCGACCCGCCGGACTTTGCACGAGCCATGCTACTAGCTAGTACGTAGTTCAGTTCAGACAGAGGCGGCCTAGCACATCACATGCATGAACAAGCGAGCTAGCCAAACAAAACACTCTCGCTAATTTACTAGTTCATATATTTTTTTGGCCAAATTATGTTGGTAGTTGGGCATTTAGATTAGTTTTTTTAGACAAACGATGTGAAGGCTACATGGTAATTAATGTATAGCGCGATCGCTCTCACGAGCAGCTTATACAAACTCTAAAGTTGCGCAATGTATGGATCCATTGACTTAAGACTCGGTGGCGTTCTATTCCGGTAAGTACAACCCCTTGGTTTGGGCTGATTGGTTACCATCCTCAGGGAAGAGAAAAAAATCACTTGTTATCTTATTGATCGTTTGTATATACTACTGCTACTTGCACAATCAAATTGTCTACTTTAAATTTCATATGAATGATTAGCACGTGTTCTTATCCTTAGTTAGGGAATTTGTGTTCGATGCACCGTCAAAAACCTTCTCTTTTTGCTGAATATAAGCTCAAATAATCAAGCCCATCAAAAAGGTACATATACGAATTGAATCAAAGATGGTACGTGCCGAGTGCCGACTCCTGCAGGAAGACCTTCTTATCCTACTGTACTTGCAATTTGCAAGTTTATGATACATTGAAATTGCGTTTCGAGTTTGATCCGTCGTGACAAATATATCACGTACTTTTCCGTCAAAATGAAATAAAATACGTACTTCATCTCTTCTTCTCAAAATTGATTGCGTTGACGAACTTCTTCCAGTTCCACTTGCCGAAGATGAAGACAATGAGATTTATGTATTTGGTGATGACCATTTGTGAATCGATCGGGCAGGTAGGTATTGAAACAAACTTGGTGTTAGGTGTTGCTCGAATTTAGTAGTCGACGCTAATCTTCAGATCTTGAGTTACAGCCGCGTTTTCGTTCTAGTGATGATCAGTAAAGAATTTTCTGCAGTGTCTATTATACTGAAAGTGCAACATCATCGAAAGAAAATATTGTAGTTTTGATGGTCCGAATGTTAGAATTATTCAAGCTACATGTTCGCGATTATCCCCTTACACAATGGCAATTATGGCATTGTTAGACTTCTAACAGAAGTTAGTTGGGACGCCTTCGACCAGAGCATGATACAAACCTGTATTGTTTAGTAGCCAGTACGCCAGGTCAGGTAGAACATGTTACATTAAAATGGAAGGACTATTAGAGTATGTACATTAATTTACAACACATCTCTTATATATTCCCTCACACTTACATTCATACTCCCACTCCCGTGTCGATCACCTCGGGCGACCCGGCAGGTGACACCCCCAATCCCCGAGAGCCCCCCCTCACGGCCACCGCCATGCTCAGCACCGGCCCCCCTCCCGAGCCTCCTCCTTCCTCCTCCCTACCTCCCCTCCCCCTCTTCCAATCTCACCGAGGGAGCACGATTGGTGGCGGCGAGCCTCCGGTGGACCTCCGGAGACGCGGAGCTGCGCTCACCCCTCGGCTGGAGCTCACGGCCCACTGGCGCCAACACCCCCTAGAGGCCAGATCTAGATCTAGCCCCCGGTCGTCGCGCCACCCCCTCCCTCGCGCTCTGCCCAGGGGCAGCCACCACCCGCCGATGCTGTTGCCGGTTGTGGGCTCAGGGGCGCCAACGCCGAGGAGTCCGTCATGCGTGTAGCCGCCGTGTCTTCGTACGCACTGGGAGGATCCCCGTGGTCCCCGCTGCTCCACGCCAGGAAGGTCCACCACTCACTGATGCTGCTGTCGGCCGGCCATAGCGGCCGTGTGCTCGGGGGTGCCGGCGCCGTGGAGACCGTCACAAGTGGAGCCGCCGATCCATCTTGGTGTGCACCGGCTGGATCCCCGTGCTTCCATCGAGCGACGACAACGTCTGCGTTGCGTTGTCCTGTGCTCGCCACCGCCTGACTGCTAGGGCAAGCCTATGTGAGTCCTTAGCACCTCCGTCGGCAAGTTCACCAGTTCACCCAGAGATCATCCTGCCATAGCCAAAGAAGTCTCCTCACCCCTAGCTCTTGTCATTACCTGTTGCCGGTCTCCAATGTGTGCTCGTCGGTTTGCGTGATGCAGAGAGGAGAAGGTCGGGCACCCATGCTGTTTTGTCGGGGGCGCCTTGAGTATAGGCCGCTGTCCTGAGGAGTAGCAGGCTGGCCGTTAGAAGAGCCTGAGTAGGGGGGCTATTGCCGTTGAAGTGTCGTCTCGAGGCGCAAGACGATTGTCCCGGAGGCCCCGTTCATAGCAGTTGGTCCAGTCCACCTTGAATGAGCCGCGTGAGCGGAGGGGGAGAAGAGTTAGAGTTGTCATCCTTCAGTTCTGCATCGTCCAATGTCGTCGCTGAGAGGAGGAACCACTTGCTCTCCTAATTCATATGGATCTCCTCACTAGTGGCACTGTCAGCGTGTGGATCCACCTTGCACCTGCTTATATTCTTCTCTCTCAAGCTTGTGCTAGGGCGATCCTCTGCACTGTCCGGTTTTAATTAGTTTGAAGTTCCAGTGAGTTGGATGGGAGGTGTTGCCATTCTCTTATCTGTGATGTGTGTGTTCGATAGAGCTAGTTAGTGTTAGGGTGTGGTTAGAGTTTGCTAGTTGGTGCCCCTAGCTCTGGTGCTATTGCTAGGGTGGTGCGAGGAGTGCTAGTTGTGGGTTCCCTCCTGCTGGGGATGTTTCCCTCGACGGGGTGTATCTTTCTATCTTATTTTCTCCTTCTTTATCAATACAATGGCAGCTCTCCTGCCTCTTCATTAAAAAAGGACACTTACATTCTTCACCAATTCTTTCCTCCTTAAAACAAGGGTAATGGTACAAAGCAGACGCCGTATCTGCCCTCCACACTAATTAATCAAACACGTGGAGTAGCAGTCAAAAGTATCCACCTATCCTGAGCCCCCCCCCCCCCACTCGTTCCTCAATCCTCATCCCACCTATACTACCCGTTGAAGCCTCCTCCCTTCACTTCCCTTATGAATCATGTGCCCCCAATCTCCCATAGTCCCATAATCTCATTCCTTTCTATTCGTCATCACCTTCTTCTCTACTTCAGGCCAGACAAGGTCATCATCGGGGCTATGCCTGCACAATGTGCCGGTGGACGTGCAAGGTGATACAACGCCCATGGACAAGGTGCGCCTGGAGGCCAATGGCCGGCAGAGACCTAGCAAGTAGGGGGCATTCAAGAAGTGCACTTGGGTGGACGAGTAGCGCCACGATGGAAATCCCAGAGGCTTAATAAAAAAAATTCTCAATGTTGCATCTGGTGTTTTCAAATGAATTCAAAATGTTTCATACCACCGCTATCGTCGAGGCTGAGATCCAGTGAGCCGCCTTGAGTATTTGTTGCAGCCATTTTTTTTGTTACAAGAGGTGATTTGAGATGTTAGGAGACTTGGGACTAGATTTTTTTAATGTTGCAGTAACAAACCCAAGCGATATTTTCAAGAATTTTCTCGATGTTGCATATGCTATTGTTTATTGTTGCACGGGTGATATCAAAATGTTTCATAAGTAAGTCTCAAATGTTGCAGCACTTAGCCGTCCATTCTTTTGTCGCAAACCGGTGATCTTTTGTTGCTCTCCATTGAATTTGTTGTTGGTCTTCCTTGTAAAAAAAGAATTTGTTGTTGCTCTTGGGAATTGGTTTGTTGCGCTTGTCAATTGTCATCGGTGGAGAAACAATGGGTTTGGTTGTGTTTTGTGGTGAGTTTTCTTTTGTTGTGCTTGAGTTGGGGATTCGGACGTTCGAGATTTGCTCGCATTAAAAACATTCGACGGTAGGGGGAACCGTACGACGCTAGCGTCCGAATCGGACGTCCAGGCGCTAGTCGCTTCCATGAAAGCTCGTCAAGTAAAAAAAAAAAACAAAAAGAACAACAGCGCAATATTAGAACAAGAAGTTTTCATTGATTGTTTTTTTAAAAAAAATTCGGTCAGAAGCTCTGGCATTCACTTAAGAGGGAAGGTAGGCACCTAGGTTCAAGTCCGAGTGGGTAGGATGCTCGACGACACACTCGACCAACCGAGCTAGCATTCGGTTTGTTTTCCATGATAATATTGTTGTTACAACAAATTGACCACTTATAAATACGGTAAATTAATCAAAGCACTCGACTAAATGTTCGTAATTTTGTCCCAAAAAAAACTAAACCTAATGGTTATGATGGCACCCAAGCTCACAACTGGACTCGGAGTCCGACTTGGACGGCACGTTCTTGACCACCTCGGCGGCCGACACGGTGATGGCGGCGGCCAGCGAGATGTAGATGGCAATGTGCACCTTGCTGCAGAAGTTGCTGGTGCCGCCGGCGCAGACGCTGACGCGCCGGCCGTAGGCCGAGCAGTAGGTCACGTCCCCGGCTGCGAAGGCGGCGCCGACGGAGGAGTAGAGCAGCGCCGGCACGACGGCGTCGAGGAGGTGGAGGAGCACCTTGTAATTGGCGTCCTCGCCCTTCTCCCAGACGCTCAGGAAGATGGCGATCGCCCCCAGGAACGCCGCGATGGCGTTGGCCACCACCAGGTACCTGCATGCATGCGTGCAAGCAAAACCAGAGCTCAGATACGCACAAATACGTGTATACGTGATAAGAATAGTATGTATGTATTTATGTATGTACGTACACGAAGGGGCCGAAGTCGCTGTAGGTGACGGTGTGCGCCGAGGCGCCGTACTGGTAGACGGTGCACTGGCTCGCCGTGGCCATGAGCGCCGCCGACGCCACCGACAGCGCCATGGCGGCGACGCGGGCGACGACGTTGAGCGCGTTCGGGACCGGCTCGGGCTTCTTCTCGTCGCACATGATCGATCGATCGAGGAAGAAGTGACCGAGAGAGATGAGCTAGCTAGGAGGAAGAAGAGAAAAGAGGCGATCGAGGGTATGCGAACCAGGATCAGAGGAAGAAATGGAAGTTTAATTTGGAAATTGGGAGAGCTAGCTCGATTTGTTGACTTGGGAGTTGCGACTTGAGGAGTGTATATATACACACGTAGATTTATAACAGGTGGGCGATGAGGAGACGGTCGAACGTGCGTGTGATTGGAGGATGCAATGCATCAACCAACTCGCGCAGCTGACCTCTTATTGAATTGCCATCTAATCTAATCCCTCTTGTTTCTAGTAGTTCCAAACCTTGGCTGCCAATATTTTCTCTCACTGGCCTATTGTTTTTCGTTAATTGACCGTATGATCAATGATTATAGGTCATGGTTTGTAATTAGATGTGCTCTGACTTGTGGGTGCATGCATGCCCGCATGATGGCATGAGCCCAGCAAGTACCGTTTTGGTACTGGCTAGTATGGCCGGTAAATACCAACCTCGATACCAGTTAGTAACGGTCATACCGGCTTGATACCTGTCAATACTGACCATACTGATTCGATACCGGTCATATATAACAGCTTCGATACCGGACAATATAGGACACATCAGTGGAATTGAAAATACCGCCTATTAAACTCATTGAGCTATACGGTACATTGACCATAGTAATATTTATTTGAAATAATGTTATAATTAAATATATATTATAATATTAAACTCCAAAATAGTACACCGATCGGTACCGAAACGTCGTTCCAAGAGCCCCGTATAGCAGACAAATACGCCAGCAACACCAGTTTTCGCACTCCTGAAGTGACTGCCCACGGACCCAGCAGCCCAGCACACCACTAGCTTTCGGCCCAATAGAAAGTCAACAACTCGGACGATTATGCATGCATGTACCTCTGACAAAAACGGGCCCGGACGTCCCGTGCCATATGACAAAACTACCTCCTGAATGGCTCTGACTAGTGGGCCCAACCACCGCAGGGCCTCCGCTGCCGGCGGCGCGTGTGGCAGCGGACGACGGTGCCGGTGAACGGAGATGCCGCCGTCGCTCCTGCGACTCACCGACGCCCAGCACCGCCCTTACCATGTCCGGCCGGGCATGCATGAAGCGGTCGTCTGTCTCGCTCGAGACGGTGAGGGCTACGTCGAGCTCTACGTACGTCACGTCGGACCTGCTGGCCCCCACGCCGACGAGGACCTCTTGGGCCACCTGTGCCGGATCACTCGGCCCCTCCGCACGGTGCCGGTTCGCCACCGCATCTCGATCGCCACGCAGATTAAGGCGGCTTCCAATGCTGAAGAATCTGGTGCAAGTGATTACCACTCTCTTACGGTATTTACGAACTTTTAGGACTCTTGAATCATTTTTTTTTTGAAAAGGGTAGAAACCCAGCTTTTGATAGAAAGCACAATTACAAAGTCTTGCTACAAACAGAAGGAAAACCAAGCCGACTGGGGACACCAGTGCTGCCAATACAAACAACCAACAACCAACATAGCAGTCACTACAAAAGAAAACATCACTAACAGCAGGAAGCTAAATTTTAACAAAAGGTCTTGAACCAAGATTCGATCCATATCGACGCAGCAAAAGGTCTTCGACAGCACTTCACTAACAGATAGCTAATGGTTACAAAAGGTCTTGATCCAAGACTCAACCCGCAGCAAGACGCTATTCATTTTGTCATTGTCATCACTTTTGAGCAGGACAGTCCAGCGCTGCAAACAAGATATAAAATTGTAGATAACTTTCATTGGATGCTTAGGGAAATGCTTGTCAAAAGCCATTCGGTTCCTACATTTCCAAAGAGTCTAAATCGAAGCTGCAAAACTAAACATCACAAGGTTGTAATCATTAGAACCCCTGTATTCTATCCAGTTCAGGTAGAAATCATCAAAAGAACTGGGAGCTCTGTCCCAACTTAAACTCTCCTTCATGCCAAGCTAGAAAAAGCTAGATAGATAACAGTTAAACAAGACATGATCAAGAGTTTCAACCGAACCATAGAGAACACAAGTAATGCCCCCCTTTCCACCCCTTTTTAGAAAGCTGATCATGAGTCTGGATTTTATTGCGGAAACACAACCAAACGAAAATTTTAACCTTCAAAGGAAGCTTACTCCTCCATAACTTTTGAAACTTAATACCGGACACACCACCAAAAGTCAGATATCTATAAAGAGATTTAACCGAAAAAATGCCATTCTTTTCCAAGGACTCTTGAATCATTGCTATATAAAAGAATCTACTGTTAAAAAATAATATAGCATCTAATCCTCTTGTGCACCTTCTGCTTTGGATGAGTTCACCTTGTTTGGCTTGCTTCTTGCTTGCTTGAATTTCTATGGCCACCCCTTGTTGGTTTATATGGTCTTCCTCTAAAGTGAAGTAGGAATCATACTCTAAAGAGAAGTAGGAGTCCTCATCCTATTAGGATTTATCTAGCTTTTTTTGTAGCACGCATCTCCAAGTTTTATAAGATTAGTATATGAGTCACCATACTCAACATACTAGTTACCTTGCCGGGCAGTACTCTAATCCAGCTTTACTTATACCAATCCCCTTCTCGAAGCATTCTCTATATAGTGTAAATAACACTTATCATACTCCTATCAATTAAGAAGCTTTCCTCCTGCTTCCTTTCCAAAAGACAAACATTACTCTTTCCTTTTTCTTTTAAAAAAGGCGGGAGCAAACATGCGTTCCCCTTCCCCTTCCCTCTTTGTTTTTTTTTTCCGAAAAATAAAAGCGGGATCAAGCATTCTTGAGAATGAAGATACAAGCTGGGCCAGTAAGCGAGACCTAAAAGTAATATTACAAGATAAACATATCCTCTAAAGAAAAAGGAGAGAGGCAATAACGAGCCGTACTTCATGAATATAGCACATCGATCCATCCCTGATTTGATCTCTAGCACAAACCAAGCTTTGACCATCCTCATCCCCAATATCGACGACAAGTACTCCGTCATGTTCAGCATCAGCAGACCATACTCGGTCCACGCATTCGCCTTTCGCGGCGCACACAACGCCAGGGCCATGCACCACATCGCCAGCAGCTTCAGTGGCATCTACGCCGTCCTCGACAGTGGCGAACGTAGGACAAAAAATTTAGGGGTGCTTATGGACAAAGCTAAAATGATACAATTGTATATATATATATATATATAATATCATATTGTCCAATCATAAATAAAAGAGTAACTAAGTGAAAATGTGAAATACAATGAAGGTACACTACTACAGAAAAGGCAATCACAGACGATTCAAAATCGTCATCACAGACGGTTTTTTGAACCGTCTGAGTTTATGGGTCAGTAATATTACGATCATCACAGACGGGTTTTGAACCGTCGGAAAAAGATCACAGACGGTTCTGAACAAGAACCGCTCAGGATAGTCTATTTTCGCTGACGGTTCAAAAACCGTCAGGAAACTATCACGAGCGGTTCGAACAAGAACCTGTCAGGATAATCTATTCCTGCACGGTTACGAACAAGAACCGCGTCAGAAATAGATTATCATAAACGGTTCTTGTTTAGAACCGTCTATGATAGTATTTTCTATTGCAAAAAAAAATTTGAATTCTGAAACTTCAGAGGCCATTTTGAGGCCCTAAACGACCTTTTTTGAGGTTTTCACTTTTTTGGAACCTCGCGAAGAGAATCTAACCTTAACTTATGGATTTTCGGATTGAGCTTTTCGTTAGCTTTCCAACGAGCCAAAGAACGCCGCAATCCGAGTTCGTATGCAAAAGTTATGGCTGTTTTACCGAACAGTGCGCGAAAACAAGTCCGGGACGAAGAGGCGGACAATGGCCTGGTACTCGGAGTCAGGGATGCCGAGGTGCTCGCTGTCGATGTCCGCAATCTTATCTTGATCTATTCATTCATAAGAAAACCACAGTCACAATTGAGAGCCACCAAAAGCAACAAGGCAAGGGGAGTCGACAAGCGATTGATCACTTACTGGCATGTTGGATATCAACCAGGAAGTGAGGGGAGGGGATCAGATGGGGGATATCACCGGCAATGAAGGAGAGGCAGTGGTATCATCACCGTAGCGTCACAACCGGAGGCGGAGGAGCTCACGACGGTAGTCGGCGGTAGTCGGAGCTCGGCGTGGGGAGGGGGCAAAGGGAGAGACTAGTGGAAGACAAGGCAGGGGTGGCTATAATATATAAGGACAGTACCAAAACATTTTGCCTCCCGCGCATGCGTTCAAAACATTTCGTCTCCCGCGCACGCGTCCAAAAATTTCCGCCATCCCGCACTGCGAATCACAGACGGTTTCAAACAAAAACCGTATGTGTTGACCATAATATCACAGACGGTTCTTAACAAGAACCGTCTGTGAAGTATCACAGACGGTTCTTAACAAAAACCGTCTGTGATATTTGGTAGTATCACAGACGGTTCTTGTTGAGAACCGTCTGTGAAGTATCACAGACGGTTCTTAACAAGAACCGTCTGTGATATTTGATAGTATCACAAACGGTTCTTGTTCAGAACCGTCTATGGTACTTCACAGACGGTTTTCAACATAAACCGTCTGTGATATTACTTCTTCACGAGCGGTTTTTAGCGTTAGCCCGAGAATACGCATTTGGCCGCTAAACCAAAACCGTCTGTGATTATATTATCTGAGCGGTTTTGGTCAACCGTCTGTAATGAGGCGTCCAGTATTAGCCTTTTTGTAGTAGTGGTAGTACCAAGGGTGTCATGATCGCGATCCTAGGTGGGATCATTTTTTATCTGACTTGATCAGGTCGCAGGATCGGGTCATAGGATCACGATTCTATCTATCTTTCTATCTATATAAATATATTGAATTATGTTTTCAGACATGCAAGGCTACAATAGAATTTTTGAATTTAGTTTCATAAATTTGGGTACACTTATTCATTTTACATGAAATTAAGCTTGTTTTTAAACTTTTTTAATCATTTTTAGTAAACCAATCATTTAAAATCCAATATATTAATGCTAATACTTTTTTAACCTTAGACAACATGTAAACAGCAAAAACAAAACAAACTAAACTATGGCAACCTAAATTAGCAATAGGTAAAATGAGATTTTATATGTTGATATAGTTTCTTGCCAGGATCGTGATCGTACCCGATCCTGAGCATGATCCAACCTGATTCTATGTGATCCTACCTTTAGGATCATGATTCTATGAAATTTCGATCCATATACCGATCCATGTCATTTTAGCTCTGTGGGATCGTACGATCCCACGATCTGTGTCACGATCCTGACAACCTTGGGTAGTACCTTGGTAATATATAGTGCGACTGAAAGCCCGTAAACATGTTTGTAAGTGGCAATCTGTACATCAACATTAGCAAAATTAATCATGCAATTATAAATTGTGAATATTTATACACATTCAAAATAGAATGAAACATACCACTAAGGAGATAGCTT
This sequence comes from Phyllostachys edulis, assembly GCA_036346405.1. Taxonomy (NCBI): domain Eukaryota; kingdom Viridiplantae; phylum Streptophyta; class Magnoliopsida; order Poales; family Poaceae; genus Phyllostachys; species Phyllostachys edulis. Next base: position 7,214,442 of record CM070553.1, on the reverse strand, counting down.
TGAGTACAAGGCAATTGCATTCTATGAGTTTTCATATCTTCAAAACATCGTATAATTAAGTCATTATCAAGGCTTTTAAATATCTCGCTCAGTGTAGCACACCAACAAGTCATTGAAGCAGCCATCCACTACTTTGTTACGTAAATCTGTCTTAATAATATTCATCGCTGAAAAGAGTCTTTTCGCTGATGTCGTTGCTTCTGGAAAGATAAATGTTAGCTTGATGAGGCGATAGACCAATGGGAAAGTCCAATTTTTTTCCAGTTTCTACAATCTTTTGAGCTAGCTTTGCAATATCACCACATCCATGAAATTTTACACTTCTCCTGATATTGAAAACAAAGGTCTGAAGCTGATTTATTAACAATAAATTAATGACCAGCTATGGTGAAATCATCAACATAAATCTCAGCAAGTCTAACCAACTTGTTTACATCAAACTTAGAGAATGAGTCCCTCAGATCAAGGCAAGACATGCATACAAATACTTTGAAGAAACTTCATTGAAGCGATAATTCATCTGAGAAATAATAGCATCAATAGCAGCAAAAAATATCTACATTGTAATAATGAATGTGAGTCACCGTGTGCTTCCTACATGCAGATTTACTCGTAACAGATATGATCTCTTCCATATTTGTCACATGAATCTCATTTGCTTGACAAAAGCTTTTTACTTGTTCGAACAATGCCCCCCCCCCTTGTTATTCATGTCTTGCAAGCGCTCGTTTACATCAACAATCAAACCCATGGCTTCAACAATGTCCTGATCCCTTCTTTGCAATGCAAGTGTCAATTCATTTGTAGTGCTCAACAAGTCTATAAATCAATGCAAGATGAATACAAATCCAAAGCTTTCAATTTTTTGTATCAAACCTGATGCTCCACCACAGCTCGGCGGTTGACAAGCATCTTCACTTACAATCTCTAGCACCTCCAACACTGTCTCCCACATTTGGTACATACGGAGCAAGGTTTTAAGATGTGAGCCCCATCTAGTACTCACTATCAGGAAATGGGTATTCCCTTACGGTTCAAAACCGTCAGTAAAATATAAAAAATCGTCAGGTTTTAATTTCCTGACGATTACCCATCAGACAAAACCCTTAGCACTAGATGGAAAGGAAAATTAAATTTGGCTGACGGTTACCCGCCAGGGAAATTAAACCTGATGGTATTGCCCGTCATGAAAAACATGCATTTTCCTGAGGGGTTAAACTGTGAGGAAAATTCATTTCACTGGCGGTTATGTCACCGTCAATAAAATTAATGATTTCATCGACTGTTCTTCTGTCACCATCAAGAAAATTCATTTCACTGACGGTTAATGTCACCGTCAATAAAATTAACTATTTCATTGACTGTTCGTCTGTCACCGTCAAGAAAATTAATCCGAACGGTTTGTGCCCACTAGGAAAATACATTGCACTGACTGTTTGACCCGTCAGCAAAATTGATTTCCAGAATAGCGGAACATATAGCCTGACGGTTTGACCCGTCAGCAAAATTGATTTCCAGAATAGCGGAAAATATAGCCTGACGGTTTGACCCGTCAGCAAAATTGATTTCGAATGACGAAAATACGGCAATCTTGGCATATTACAATGATTCTGAGAATGGCAGAAAATGTTGCAGCAGACAATAAATGGATATCCGAATCTTATACATCCGTGCATCATATAATCAAATCACAACACCATCCTTGCATCAATCAAGAAACATATAATTAATGAACAAATATATAAAAAGTTCAGCTTTCATAAACAGTCCATAGCCAATAGATTCATGTTCATTAGCACAAGCATACCAATTCATAAACTTCACCTCCAGATTGGTTCATCCATCCAAAAGACATCTAAAGTCAAGTACTGCATACAAAAGTCACAAAATTCCCCATTTCCATTACATTCAAGTTCAGCTAGTCAAAAGAACTACAAGAGATCACTGAAAGTCACATAATGACAGCATGGTTGTTGTCACCATCAATGTCGCCACTGTTGTTGTCCCTGTCGTTTACATCAGTGTTACCATCGACAGCACCATCATCTGGTTGTGAGCCCACATGGGAGGATCCAGTCCCAGTCCCTTGCTGCAAGGTGAAAACATTATGTCAACTTGAGTTGAAGAAACCGTAATGGCTTGTAATGTTGTTTGAATTATCATAGTCCTATATTAAATACCCATCCCACAATATCATGTCTTTTGGTACTAAAATGTGCACCCCACCCCTAGATCTTCCAATACAAAATGTGCACCACTGGATCTACTAAGTTAACAAATCATGTCAATTACTCAAGAATATGTAAGCTTAAAATAGTCAGCTTAAGAACATGTGACGCTTGGCATATACTAAAATTTTGTTTAGCCTCGTAAACAACTCACAAGTATGGGTGTACTAACTAGTAGAAAAGTCATTTGCCACCTTACCATCAACTATAAGTAAATGAGATTCAAGTTATGCCCATGTTTAGAACATTCAACATGAGCTTGCTCACTGCTGTACTGCTTGTTGACAGTCTGACACACCAAAAAATATTAGTTATCTTTGTCAAATGATCCTCCATATGACAAAGGTGACAGATGGAAAGTACCACTTGAAGTTAAACTATGCAACAAGGCAAAATAATAGTTCGTAGAGAATTTTGTTTGTACACAATGCAATAATTGTAGGTATTAAACGATATTACCTGTGCTTGTGTAGGTGTTCCACGGCGTAGCATCTCTGGTGGTGGTTGTTCGCCCATCTTCTCAAAAAGCATATACAGTTGGAAAGTACCATTTGAAGTTGAACTATACAATCTGTACTAACCATGCAATGCAAGCAAAGACATGCACAATCTGTACTAACATGGCAATGAGAATTTTATTTCTGAATTTTGTTTGTACACAAGGCAATAATTGTAGGTTTTAAATGATGTTACCTGTGCTTGAACTATACAATCTATACTAACCATGCAATGCATGTAGTATGTGATTATCTTGTTTTACATTGACCAATATACCTTAGGACAGATACTAGATAGTACTACTCCCTCTCTGGAATGTTGTGCTAAATCAATCAGTTGCTATCATGACCAAGAAAATCAGTTCACATACATAGATAAAATGTGTCAAAGACTTAGCGGTTCCCTCTCAAAATTTCTAAGTATTTGCTTGTTGTCAAAAAAAAAATTGTGACTTCTGAAGCAACCACGTCAGGTGTGTGTACAACTGTTGCAAAGGTTGGGAGATTTTGGTGTGTGTACATGGCCCTGAATTATGGATGAACAACCGTTACATTCTTACAAGACTTGTGGTGTTGATTAAACACAATAAATTTGTAAAATGTGAACTGACATGCTAAAAGGTGCAGCAAGGAATAAAGCTGTTCATCGACAGATTCATTTTTTAGAAGATTGTAACTTAATGTGGACTTTGATTTTGTTCTTGTCCATATGGATGACTAGGTAACATCCGAACACATTCTTTGACTATAGGAGTTAGACATAGTAAATTTGCGTAGTGTGTAAAAAACCATTTCAAAAGGCACCACAAGGAATAAAGTTGATTATTGACCAATATTTAATCAGGACTAAACTATACCTATGTGAAACAGATACTCTATATCTCTCTCTCTTGTTGCAAAGATGTCAAATAGCTACCTGCGAGAGAAGTGACATTGTGTGGTACATTTTGGATCATAAATTCATTTTCATGCCTCAAAACTAACAAGATAAGCAACTATGATTATTTTTTCAACGGGAAGTATATATATGGTCAAAATAAATAGAGTGAAACATATCAGAAAAAAAAGGAGCCAATTAAAACCGAAAATCATTTTTTAACACAAAACTGAAAGATCACAACGGAGATAAAATTGCACGTAATGATAATACCATGGAAACTAAACTTTTACTGTCCAAATTTCATAGGATCTCTACGAATGCGAAATTGTTGCAGTCGTTTGTACGTTAATCACTGTACAATTGTCACACTTCACGAACCATGAATTAGACAATTAATTGACAACTTAGATCATCGGCCCCCATGAACCCAGAAAGGTATGTTACACGAGGAAAATGTAACAGAAAATGTGCATTTTAACAAACTAGTTATAAATTTTCATTGTAGCTTTGATCTGAATGAAGTTCAACATTTCAGAAGAAGCCTATATCTTGTAGGTCCATTGATGTGTCCAAATATATGATACTGAAAATGGAGGTCTGCCTAATTTTGCTAGAATCAAGCATGTGATAATGATAATCCTTTTGACTCTCAGGAATAATTGTTAGGCATGAAAAATGTGGATAGTAGTGATAATCATTTGGTAACATTTATCATTTGTGTAAATTAAAAATGACAGCCATGAAGTTGTAATGGGTAAACTAGCAGAATAATAGAAACTAAACTTATATCTCCCAAAAGCCTCACCAAGAGACTAGCAACGGTAGTTGATAATGCTTGACTAAATCCCATAAAAGTAAGTTCTATTTGATAAATAGATGCATGCACAAGATCATTCTTTATAATGGACTGGTGAAGTATAAGATGCATGAACACATGCCTAAATGTCAAGGCAAGGCATAGTATGACAAAAGTTCCTCAAGATTCACAAATTGCAGTGCCCAAAGGGAAGCATACACCACTAGAAGCAAAGCGCTAAGGCATATGCATCTAGGCATAACAGGGTAGATAGCACAATAGTTAAGAAACAAAAACCAAATGGTCCGTGGATCAAAACAGGACCCATTAAGGCAACTGGGAGGTCCAGTGGAATGGATGCTCAAGGGTCATTTCAGGAGTTGACAAACAGAGTAAACCAAACTTTTGTCAGGGTAACTTTTGTACATCATTTGTTAACTCCCCTACACATGACATATATTATATTCATATTTTTTTAACAAAAAAAGATAGCATGTGTTGCTGTCTAATTTTTGGCCAATTATTGTCATATGCAAAAGAGCAAGGGGTATCAGGCACGTAATTTTGTTCTAAATTTGCATTAAAACTTTTAAGGGGCTATTCACTTGTATTGACCACTATCTAAGTTAATGCTCCAAGCAGCTCTAGACATATTATGCATGTGCTTTGAAGCAAGTGCTGTTGGAAATATGCCCTAGAGGCAATCATAGAGATGATTATATTTCATTATGTTCATGACATTGGATAATGTGTTATCTTGTTCCTAGAATAATATTATTAATATTGATTATCAAGTATGTGACTTGATTGTGAAACTCTATATTTCTGCGATAATTATTCTTATACGATCCCTGGTCAGAAACATATGAGGACACATATGAATAGACTAGCATATGTATTGGTTGATGACTATGTTTCACGAGTCATAGATATGGAGATATCAAACCAATAATATGGACACATGTTAGAGAACATGATGTTGGATAAGACCCACCTTGAGACACTATTGAGATTGTTATGAATCTATGTGTCGTTAGTTGGTCTCAAGCAATGATGATGTATAATCCTTAGACCTGAGATCAGCATAGTTTCCTGCATGTGTAATAGCACTCTTAGGGGTTGCCAAACGCTACACCGTGAATCGGGTAGCTATAAAGGTAGCTTTGGGTATCTTTGTGAAACATGGAGAGGAATGTGACTGGTCGGATATAGGATTTGCCCCTCCTAACATAACAGGAGAGATGTCTCTGGGCCCCTCGTTGTGATCGGATAAAGAAAGTGCATGGCCATGCCACTAGTAGTCGAAGAGTTCGACCACATAAGGTTATCCGATACTCGATCGAGAAAGTATTGAACAGTCCATGGATGACACAACATCTCACCTGGAGTTCAACCAGATATCGTGAGGCAAAGGGAGGATACATGAGTAGGAAAGTTAGTTCGACCGATTCTGGATGGTCGTATGGAGATACAAGCAAGTCGTAGACTGGTCGAACGTAATCATAGAGTGGTCGAAACCAAGTCGTAAGGAGTTACGAGTTGGTTGTGATCAAATACGAACTGGTCGTAAAGAGATAGGACCTGGTCGTAAGTGATGAGGACCTGGTCGTAGATCATATTGCATTAAGGTTCGTCCGATATAATTTGTGTGTATTCGGGAATCGTTATGTCCTGCTAGGAACCGCTACGACTCGTGGCCGGAAAGGGTTTCCGAGTCACAACCGAACTACACATGAACCTAACGGGTCACACACTTAATGGGTTGGAACAAACCAGTACGAATACGATTCGTAAAACGTTGTTTGGATAGGATCCGTCACGGGCCTATATAAGGAGATGCATGAGGCTGTTGGGAGCAGAGAGAGTTGACGCGAGTTGCCCTACTGAAACCCTAGCCGCCATCTTCTTGAGAGCCTCACCGTGCGATTTGGTGCTAGCACACCGGCGTACGGTTGTTCCTTCCCTGGACGTGTGGATACCATAGAGGCGCTACTATGATTGTTGCGCTTGAGGACGATCCGCGATCTTCACAAGGAATACAGAGGTTGCTGGAGGAGACGATCGACTACGACCACTGCATCGACTTGCTGGATGTTGGACGATCGACTACGACCACTACATCGATGTGCTCTTCGTTGAACCAGGCTGCTCCAACCCTTCTTCCGCTGCTCTGCACGTCTGGTGGTAACGATCTATGATCATCTACTTGCTTGGCATCCTGGTTTGCGTGGTAGAAAATTTTGTTTGTAGCTATTGTAGCCTGCCCGCGACCCAACAAGTGCATCAATTGTAAATGTGTGTGAATGAACATTATTACCAAGATCATCTGGCGGTGAACTTCTTGTGTCTAGAGTAGTTCTTGATTATGTCGAACCACATTTCGATAAGAGGTGCAATTGGATGGCCTGATGTTTCTTGATTTGGCAGCTGCTAGAACAACATTCTTCCTGATAGCACCATTCCCTATGGGTACACGGCCATGTGGCATGCCACCATTGATGTTGTACAATATGCTTCCATCGAGTGGTCGCTGCTCCCAATCATCTTCATATTGAGCCATAGCAGTAGCATAGTAATCATCCTGGAAGCAACATTTAAGCATCTTTCTTGAAAGCTAAGTTCACTTGTAAGAATACAAACAAGGGAGCACTTACAATGTATTTCTGTGCTTTCTGGCTACTAACTGGACCACTACTACCACTACTATCCATATTTTTCATGCCTAACTTCATTACAGCATATGTGTTTAGCCAAGTAGCCTTCTGTGGTCCATATTTGTGTTCCTACAACATGGTGAAACTCCAGGTTATAGCCTTGAATAGTGTTATAAGTTGTAATGCAACATGTTTTGTTAATTGTCATGGTCTGAAGAGCTTGATTCATACCAGGGATTTTGGGCAGCATCGTCAGATTTCAACCGTGCTTCCTGGCCTCTCTTTCATTTTGTCTTGAATTGCTCGGTGCACTAATGACGACAAAGATGTGGCCATACTATGTCATTGCACCACCAAATCTTAACATCCAAGTATTGCACATACTGGAGTTCCCTTGGACATGCCAACGTGTCGTCAATATCCTCTCCTTGTTTTCTGTAGTACTCCTTGCCTGCATCAACACAAGCTTGATACATCATATGCTTCACACGGTCCACAACATAATTTTCGAACACAAGATCTGCTTCTTCCTTGTCGTTTGTGCTAACTTCGAATAAATGCTACATAGAGGACAAGGGTAGTTACTAGTTAGTAGTCGACTAAAGTATTTATGTATATGAACTAACAAGTAAATATTAGTTACCCAAAACTCTCGCTTTACTCAATCTGCAGCGGTTATTCCCTCATCGTCTTCATTGACATAATAATCATCCCATGTCAATGTAGGACGGGTATTGAAGATAATACCATGCTCATCCTTGTCGTCCACAACACCTGGGTACTCATGTTTGATAATAACTCCAAGCTGTGCTTGATATGTGTAGTCTTTCTTGGGCTGGTAATTGGTATACTTGAATTGCCTACATAGGAATTAACCATGGCAAGGTCGGTTAGCCTATGATCATATATATGTTAATAACAATTGAAGATTTATAATGCAGCAATGACGTGGTTAATTCCCATGTATGACCTCAAGTTCCTATAATGCAGCAATGCCGTGGTTAATTCCTATATATGCATGACCTCAAGTTCTCAACAAATATCCAATCTAACCATTCAATATCTTCCATATAAATTTACCCCATTACATGTGATTATAGCTAGATAATGGAAATTTAATGATTCACATGTGAAACTAACCAAAACACTAATTGATAAAGGGTAAATATAAACGGTGGAGATGCATCTCAAATTCCTATGTATGACCTCAAATTCCTATAATGCAGCAATGCCGTGGTTAATTCCTATATATGCATGACCTCATGTTCTCAACAAATATCCTCATGTTCTCAACAAATATCCAATCTAACCATTCAATATCTTCCATATAACTTTACCCCATTACATGTGATTATAGCTAGATAATGGAAATTTAATGATTCATATGTGAAGCTAACCAAAACACTAACTGATAAAGGGCAGTTTTTACTCACTTGTCACCCTTAGGTATTAGAGCAATCTTGCCGGCACGCGACATCATATGTAATTTGGTCCGCAACTTCTTCTTCCTCCCCCTTTATTGAGCAGCTTCATTTCTCCTTTGGGAGCCATTGCCACTGCAATTACTGCCAACACCACTCGTCCTTTGCAAAACGTTGTCACTATTGTTGGTACCAGAAGCACTTCTCCTTTCTGAGGTACAACCTCCAGGTTAGCGACCTCCACATCAAATGGGATGAATATGATTCATATCCTGTATTGTTAAAATATGAAGTTAGTGCCAATTTATCAATATTTACTTATACGAAGCATGAAATAAAATGCAATGAAATGACCAATTGTTAGCACCACATGGAAAATCAAAACAAAGAGATATCACAAAAAAAGAATAAGTTAATTGGTAGTTCCAATAGTCCAACTCCAAACATCAAACAAACATGTACAAACTACACAAGGTATTTTACAAGAAACAATTCAAGCACAACAACAGGAAATTTAGAAATCATTTGGATCATAAGTTGGAGGTTGGAACTCCTCATCTTCATCCTCCTCATATTCATATTCATCTTCATCTTCAACAATTTCTTTTTGAGGATCAACATTCTGGTGTTGCAAAATTTCCAAATCTTTTGGATTTGTTATTTCGTCTGAGATCAATGGAAGTGTAATTTTGAAGTCATTCCTTAAGTCGATGACAAAGGTGCCTTGCAAACCATCCTCCTGATAGAACTCCATTTGTTTTATTGGTCCTTCAGGACGGTTGAAACCACCATCAGTGCTATTTGGAGGAATATATCCATGTGGGGCTACATGATATGCAACCCACCATTCTAATATATCTGGTATAGTCTTACACGGGTATGGCAGGTAATAGACTTGTGTAACTTGACTTGCCATGGAAAATAGATCAAAATTTGAAAGCCTAGATGTGTGACTGACCTCTATCAAGCCCAAATTTTCAGTTCGCCTAACTCAATTTGGTGTTGGATCAAACCAATGTCAATCAAATAAAACCAGCTCAAGATGCATGCTGTCTTCCCAAGTAATTTTTATGATGTCTTCAATGACATCATAATACTCCAACACATTGTTGTTCTCGTTAACACTAGACACACAAACACCACTGTTAGTTGAAGTTAGTCCAGATTTTCCGTTCTCATACTTTGATGAGCGAAATGTAATATTCTGAAATTAATCCTTAAGGGCCTATGTGTAATTAGATGCAAGGAGATACGTGAAAACGGAATAATTTGGAGTTTTAGAAGGAGTGGGCTCGTGCCAGTATAAAAGGATCGTGGGAAGAGTGGATTCTAGAAAACCTAGCAGTTCTTTTGTTTTCCTCCGTGCGCCGCCGTTTTCCTGCCAGTCGCGCGTAGCCGCCTCCTACCCACTCCTGCGTGGACGCCGCTGCCGAGCGCCTGTTGCCGCTTGCGATCGCCCCTGCGAAGACCTTGCGGCTGCCCGGGTGTTGGCCGGCGCGTGGAGACCTGGAAGCTGCCGATCGCTCCGTCGGTTTGTCCTTCCCTGTTTCTGGCTTGTGCTGCTACAACCATTGGTGCTTGTGTTCATTAATTGGAGTTGTTGGGGAGGGAGACTAGTTAGCTGTTGCTGCCTGCTTCGGATCATTAATTGGAGGTAGTAAAGGAGAGAATTAGATAGTGTTATTTAGTCGTACTAGTACATGCAGCAACTAGTTTTTTTGATGCATGCCTCGGGCATTAGTAGTTACTATTTAATGGGTATTACTATGACTAGATAATTAATGGCAGGTGCAGGCGTTCTTACTAAATTGTAGGCAACGTTGCATTGCATGTGCATGACTAGGTATTCTAGTGCTGGTTACTACTTGGTAGTTAATTAACTGTGGGAATAGTAAGGGGAGACAATAATTAGTGCTACATGCATGTGATTATTTAATTGGTAGTAGGGAAGAGAGATGAAATAGGCAGTGCTGCATAAACTAGTGTTGACTAATTAATGGTGTACTTCTAGTCGATTAGTTAATTGGTGCACTGTTAGGAATATTTAATTAGATTAGTAGGAGAGAGAGAGGTTAATTAAATAACGCTAATTAGTAGTTAACTAGTTTGACCATAGTACTGTATACATGCATGTTTAAATATTAAAGATGAGTCAATGGCTAGTTAGTGCTGCATGCTTCGTATTTATGTGTTTCTCTCGAATATTAAAAGAGAGAGAGAGGAACTAGCATGTTTTGTTGGAACAGCAAGGGGTGACGGTTCGGTATTGGGGAAGCGTTATGGATTTGGGGACGTGTAGAAGGCGATGTCAAATTAATTGTTGTTCTGTGATCTTTGTAGCTTGTATTGAGATTTGAGTGTTTATTGTAGGAGACACGTCGTGCTTGTTGCCATCTTCTAGCCAGACCGTGCGTCGCAGCTAGTAAAGGCAGGTGCATGGTAGACAGCGATCAATGATTGATCATTGTATTTATTTATCGTTCATTACCATTATTGTTGTGCTTTTATTTTTATTTAATTGCAAGCAATGGAATGGTATGACTATAACTTGTTGACGAACATGAGGAAAATTGGATATGATGAATATGATGAAATTATGCATTTTTGCATTCATAAGTATCTTTGCATATGAGAAGGTGATCATGATTGATCACAACTCCACGAGAGTGGAGGAGGTCCCCGATCCTTAAGGAGGAGCGGGCTTGAGAGTGAACGTTGTCGCGAGCGTTCACTCATGCTATACTGGTATACACGAAAGAAGTGCATGTGGACATGTAGAATAGAGTTGCATTGAGCTATGAGATGAATGTGTGTGAAAACAAAGAGAAGAGAATGGCATGAGAATATTAATAGAAGGACATGTGATGATAATGAAGTTATTGAATACTGTTGGTTTATCGTTGTTTGTTGTTTATTTATGTATTTGCTGAGTCGTGGACTCACCCTTGCTGTTTTGTTGTTTTTAGGTGATCATTGAGGGTGTCACGATTGAGAGGGACTAGAGCACATGGAATAGTTTCATACTTCAGACACATGATTATTTGCCATGAGAACCATTTGAGTCATTATCACTAGACTACTTTTTAGAATATGTTAGAATTTTGAATAAACTCAGATGAATGTTTGGACTAGTCTATTTTGTTCCAATGTTTTGGATTTATTGGTTGGTGTTGTTTTAGACTTATTATCTTACTATATTCCCCTCGCTTATTTATTCATGCTTAATCAGTATTTATCCATGTTCTATTGTGACTCGTGGTTGGGTTTTATTAATGTTTTGGTTGCTGAAATTTTATAGTGTGTTGATGAATATTAGTTGGAAGGGTAGTTTAGTGGTATTTCAGGCTCAGTGTTGGGCTGGGGTGTTATAGTTGGTATCAGAGCGGGTTTTAGGTCCGTGGTGAATAGATTAACAACTTAGGTAACCTAAAATTGCTAAAATTTGCTTTATGATTAGTAAAACAACTAAAATTTGCTAATGGTAAACTAATTTAAAATTTTGACATACTAGTGCACAATAGGTTAGAGAGTGGGACAAGTATCGCTTTATGCTTATGTTATGTTCTATACTGATGCATGATTGGATATTGACCTTTGAGCTTATTGTGTGTTATTGGTTGTGGTTGATAGCTATGCCGAGAGGTAGAGGACGTGGTCGTGGTGGCCGTGGTCTTGGTGGCCGCGGTCGTGGAGGCCGTGGTGGAGGTCGGGGCCGCGGGCGTGGTCCCGTGGAGCCACCACCGGTGGCGATTAGTCGATGGTGAGAGGAGGAGGCTGCGATGGAGGGGTTCTTTGTTGACCCGCCTCCGGTTGGGGCGAGATGAGACCCCGCTTTCTTTGAGAGAGTTGGTGGGAGAGATCCGTGCTCTCCGTCAACAGGCGCCGGTAGCCCCTGCTGCTGCGACATCTATTGCTGCTCCTATTGCTCCCCCACCTACACCTGAGGCACGGATGACGCTTCGAGAGTGGATGGGGTTGAGGTTGGATCCGTTTGACGGGTCGGGCACACCGGTCCAGGCAGCGGACTAGCTGCGCTACATGGAGAGGCAGTTTGGAGCCTTGGAGATGTCCTCACTTCAGAGGGTCTGTTTTGTAGCCTTTCAGCTGAAAGGGCAAGAAGACATTTGGTGGGACGGTGTGGTGTCTTTGAGGACTGCCGCTCAGGGGCTCGTCACTTGGGAGGACTTTGTTGATCAGTTCAAGGCAAAGTTCTACCCCTACTCCTTCATTGAGAAGATGGAGGTTGCCTTGACGACTTTTGTTTAGGGAAAGAGGTCCATTGCTGAGTATGAGGCTGAGTTCAACAGCTTGGTTCGTTTTGTCCCTTCAGTGGCAAACGATGATCTTCAGAAGGCCAAGAAGTTCCATCGGGGTCTCAACGCTGAGTACCGGCATGTGTTGGGAGCTACTCCATTCCGTGACTTCAGCTCTGTTGTGGAGCAAGCTAAGGGCATGGAGTTGGAGATGCAGCTCACTAAGGGGCAGCAAGCCTCTGGTGGACTGGTTGCTTCTAGTGGTGACTAGAAAAAGAGCTCTGGTGAGGAGAGTGGGTCTGTTCAGCGACCTGCTCTCAAGAAATTCAAGGGAGGACCGCAATTCTCCAAGTCTAAGCAGTCGAGGCCGTTTTCTTCTTCGGTGCCTCGTCCTTTTGCAGGTACTCCAGTTTTTTTCCTGTCCCAGGGCAGGGCATGCTTTGTTTCAAGTGCGGTGAGGGACACCGTGCTGCTGAGTGCTCCTGGACGGGGGATTGTCGTCAGTGTGGCCGATCGGGTCACAAAGAGCGGGTGTGTCGCCAGAACCCCGCTAGTGTGATCAAGTGGGACGGTGACAAATCTCAGTTAAATCTTGTTTGGCCTTCACATTACCCTTGATCTTATTAGGTATGTCAAAGCATGTGTTCCATATAGCTTCAGCTACATTTTTCTCATTGTGCATCACATCAATGTTGTGTCGAAGCTTTAATTTATTGAAGTATGGAAGTTGCCAAAAGCAGCTTTTGTGGGTCCAATGGTGAAGTTTACCAAAGTTTTTCGTATCACCTACAAACTTGCCTATTTGGGCTTTGACTTCATCTCCCCTTAAATGCCTAGGTGCCTCCTCAAGCACTACTGTGTTTTTTCGAAATGCATTACCTTGGATTCTGAATTCATGGTCTCTAGGTAGGAAGCGTCTATGACAATCAAACCAGCAAGCTGTGCGACCATTACGGAGTTGAAATGCTTTATCGTCACACAAGCATTCTGGATACGCAAACGAACCATGTGTGCTCCAACCAGCAAACACACCATTTGCAGGGAAATCATGAACTAACCATAGATATGCTCCTCGCACTGTAAAGTTTTGCTTAAGTGAAGCATCCCATATTTGTAACCCCCTCCCCCAACTTGATAAGTTCGTCAACTAAAGGTTGTATTAGAATATTTAATTTTTTTCCCAGGATGTTCAGAACCGGGGATAACAAGGCTAAGGAATATGTACTCCGGCTTCAAGAGCATGCCCGGCGAAATATTTAATGGAGCCACAAACACTGGCCAACATGAGTGAAGAGCAGCACCCAAACTAAATGGTGTGAAACCATCAGTTGCTATAGCAAGACACATATTTCTAGGATCACTTGCAAAGTTTGGGAAGTCCTCGTCAAATTATTGCTAAGCTTCTCCATCACATGGGTGCACCATCTTACCGGATATTAACTGACTATGCGACCACATTAGCTTTGTTGTCTCCTCATGTGCATACAACCTTTGCAGTCTATCTACAATGAGGAGGTACCGTAATACTTTACGTGGGACTTTATTATGGCCTACCTCGTAGCGAGAGGTATCACATAAGTCACATTTGTCTTTATGCTCATTATCTTTCCAGTAAAGCATGCAGTTATTATAGCACACATCAATTTTCACATATGGCATTCCGAGACCCTCTAACAACTTTTTTGAACGGTAAAAGTCCTCGGACAACTTAGACTCTGGAGGCAAAAGTTCATGAATTATCTATAATACATTGTCATAGTGTGTAATTGACATATTGTACTGTGACTTCATAGCTAGCAAACAAGCGACAGCAGACATACTTGAGTGTGTTGTGTTCTCATGGACTACAAAACATGTCATACTAGACGCCTCATCACAGACGGTTCCTTTGCAACCGTCTGTGTTGTCCTTCACAGACAGTTCATATGACGAACCGTCTGTGATACTAATTATCACAGACGGTTCATGATACGAACCGTCTGTGATATGTGATTCGCAATGCGGGAGTTCGAAAATTTTGAACGCGTACGTGGGAGGCAAAATATTTGGGCGTTGTCCTTATATAATATAGCCCACTCACGCGCTCAAGCGCGGCTCTCCCTCTCTCTCATGTTCCTGGTGCCGCCACCACCGGGCTTTCTTGTTGTGCCGGCCGTGGCTCGACCCGGCGCCTCGCCGCGCCACTCGCTCGAGGCTCGGCTCTAGCTCGGCCCACCGCGCTTCTCTTGCGCCTCCGGCCGCCCGCGTGGCTCTCTGGCGCCCGGCTCCCTGTAGCTCGGCCGCTCGGCCCACGCCCGGCTCGGCTCTCCCTCGCTTACCCCCTATTATGTTTTTATGGTTTTAGTAGTTGAGTGTTGATTCTTGTTCTGATGTGTTCGTTTGATGCATGTACAAGGTGAATGGTGCTGGGGTGAGCTACTACCGTGGTGGTGTTTCCGTCGTTGATGCGTGGCACTGATGCCGTGGTGGTGTATATGAGTATCCATGTATGTGTATCCATGAATCCACGTTTAGGAGGCTTGGGAGTTGGGAATCCATGTATGTGTATCCATGAATCCATGTTTGGGAGGCTTGAGAAATGGCAGTGTATGTTCTATGTTCTAGGTTCAAGTTGGGAATTGTCTGAACAAGAAATGGCACTGATGCCGTGGTAGTATTTTTTCTGCTCTTGAAAAAACTATCACAGATGGTTCTGAACAAGAACCGTCTGTGATAATGTTCAGAACCGTCTGTGAAAATAGACTATCAAAGACGGTTCGAAAGTAGAACCGCCTGTGATAACTACTATCACAGACGGTTCTTATTCAGAACCGTCTGTGATAGCTTTTTCACAGACGGTTTGAAAACCATCTGTGATGACGTCTGTCATCACAGACACATAAATACAGATGGTTCACAAAACCGTCTGTTATGATGGTTTTGAACCGTCTGTAATAACCCTTTGTGTAGTAGTGATAGTTCGTCAACACTAGCGACCATTCTATAGAAAGTCTGGGCAGAGGCCGTTGGCTCCTCATCAATTCCCGGTGGATGGTCACCGCCTGGGTCAATCAACGGATTGTCCATCCGATTACATTCATTGATTTCCTCGTGATCTATTGAAGGGTCGTGTTCATCATGTGTTGTCCATGTTTGATAGTTTGACCTAAACCCATATTTACTCAAGTGCAACTCTACAATATGCCTGTTGTGCCTAAAATACTTCCTGCACATTGCATATGGACACTTAATGGTGTCACCTTCAACTACCCTAGGATTTGAGAATGCATGATCTAAGAACTGTGTAGTTTGTTCAATCCATTCATTTGAGGGAACTTTACCACGTTGCCAGCTACTATACATCTATTCATGGTCTGCCATGAAATAGTTCTGTGTGTGCACAACATGAATATATCAGGTATAAAATTATATTTATTAAAACTAGGTATGTTGCATCTGTACTGTGGCCCAGATGACTAAGCAATATCAATCTTATTCTCATAATTACCAAGATTAGAGCATTTGCATAGAATTAATAATTTAGCAATCAACAGAAGAGTTGACAAGAGCTTACCAAGACAAAGCCTTCTACAGTTTTAGAATCTTATAGCATGTCTCTAATTATCAAAATCGCCATTCACCTCAAAATGTCGTGTAGACTGCATATCAAGCTACAAATGATAAGTTGCAATGGAACATGGGAAGCTCAATTCTATATACATTACAAGGCAGGTTTGTGTGGGAAAGCATTATAAATGCATGGATCAAAGTTAACAATACCCTATTCTTGGATTACAAGATGCATATAGACACGAACCAGCAGCAATATGCCTAGCTCACCTGAACCAAGAATTGCTAGTGGCAGTTTAGAATGCCAATTCAATACATTATATAATACGTATACGATCTGTTTCACTGTTTGTTTTATAGATCATCAGGTTTTCCCTTTTTCTATTAGTTTGCAGTTACATATGCATGTCTACCAATTCGGTTCATCGTACTTGGAACACACTTATAGTTGCAAATAAAGCAAACACGATACATAGTCAACAAAATAAACAAATAAATAAAGAGAACAGACACAAAGGTTCAAATATCATGGAACATACCACAAGTAGTTTCTGCAATTCCCAGGGGAGAAATTAAGTATGCCTCATCTCTTTTCTGCAGTCCCCAGCAACCAAATATACCAGATAAAGATAATCAATCCCTAGTTATGACCAAACAATGTGAGTTAAATTGCACATTGAGAGAGAGAGAGAGAGAGAGAGAGAGAGAGCAAAGTAAGGGGAAGATGTGTGGGAGAGAGTGCTTACCAGGTGGAGAACAAAGTTGGGGCCAGGTATGCGACGGTGGTAGATCTTGGAGAAGGAGACGACCTCAGGCAGCCTTTGGTGGATGGTGGTCGCTGGCAAGGATATGGCGTACACGACAGGGTGAGAAGGTATGGAATGTTGGGGAGGCTATGAATGCCACTGATATTGCTGGATCTGGCGACGGCTCGGCATTGCAGAGGTGGGGCGGAGCTAGGGCGTTAGGGAGGTGGGGCGGGGTAGAGTAGGGGAGGCGGTGCGGAGTTGGGGTGTCGGGGCGGCGGGGCGGACCTAGGGCGACTGGGTGGAGCTAGGGCGTCGAGGTGGACCTAGGGCGTCATGGCGGCACGGTGGAGCTACAACGGACCTGGGGCGGCGGGGTGGAGCTGGGGCGGAGGGGTGGAGTCAGGGCGACGGGGTGGACCTGGGGCGACGGCAGATGGATGAGGAAGCTAGGGATTTGAGGCGTCTGTTCGGGGGAGAAATGCGTATAGGTTTTAATTTCTACCCAAACACATTATTTTGACGGTGCGCTGTACACATCAGGAAAATTCCTTTCGCGTGGCACAGTAAAAATAGGCACGGCGGTCTGGCGCGTGAGGCAAATTTCCTCACTCGAAAATCCCCAAAAAGCACCAAGCTGTAGGCCTGACGGTGTGAACTAGTCAGAAAAATGAATTTTTCCTGATCGTTGTGTTTTACCCGTTAGAATAATAAATTTTCCTTATGGTTTAGGGTACTTGTCAGTAAAAAATATAATATTTCTGACATATTTATAATTCCCGTCAGTAAAATACGAATCCCAGACGGTTTCTACGGGCCCATCAGTAAATATCGAGCCCGTAAAGGAACCCCTGTTTTCTAGTAGTGACTCGAAGGTCTAGCTAGGCTAGCCTCCTGATGCAACCCTGATGCAGTTATAGCTTCACCATCTCCAACTTCTCCAACAAAACTTGATGATGCTTGATCAAATGCCTTCTTCACTTCTACCTTCTTATCTTTGTACCACTTAACCAACTCTTTAAAATTGCCCCTGATGATGCAACTAGAAGATTCATCGTGTCCTCGAAAAGCTTCACTTTGAATTAAATAGATATCTTGCACAATCTAAAGAAGCCGTCAAAAGAATTTTGTATGTAATTTCTGACTCCCGACCGTAATAAAAAAAATTTATGAGACACACTTGCCCTTTGATTTTTAAAATCCTCACAATCCCCCTTTGCAATGTTGTGATTACTACTAGGTCCACCAACATGTTCATTAAAAGCTTCTATAGCCTTCCTCCAATTGGTACACCCTATTTTTTTTTGTAAAGACATCACTACCAACTTTTTCAGGCCTTCTCGGTTTCTTGATAAGAAAACAAAAGAAACAAAATGCGGCATCCTTTTCCACACTATATTCTAACCAATCAAACTTCTTGAACCAAGATTGTTGAAAGGCCCTCAAACTAGCACCCCACATTTTACGAGGAAAATCATGATCCATTGGTTGAGTTGGACCTTTCAACAAATATGCCCACCTACTTTATCTCTAATTTCATTGGTATGTGACTTGTTGGATCGGCGATGCTTTCCTTGGGATTAAAATCCACTCTAGGATTCTTTGGTTGAGTTGTTATCTCGTTAGTACAAGCAGTACTACTTGAATTGTTCGAAAAATATGTAAGGAATTTTTTTTGATTTGGCCCCTGACAGCATGTTAAGTGCAAAAAATGGCCCATGTGCTCTGAAAATTCTAAATTTGGCCCTCTCCTGAGCGCGGAATAACCGAATGCTGATACGTGTCACTTTCCGCGCTCAGTGAGCGCGGAACCTTGATGCTAGGTGGGGCAAATGGGCGGGCGCGGAACGTGGTGGAGCCGGGCAGCTTCCGCGCCATGCGAGCGCGGTAAGAAAACAGCAACATTCCACTCTGGCTGAGTGCGGAAGGTGAGTAAAAAACAAAACAAAAAAGCATTTGCTTTGTTGAGCGCGGAAGGTGAGTATAAAAAAGCATGCGTCGCTTTCAAAGTGAATAAAAAAATTAATAAAAAAGCGTTTATTTCAAACGCCAACAGACAAGCGCTGGAAAGTGAGTAAAAAAATTAATAAAAAAAACCATTTCTTTCAAACGCCAACAGAAAACGTGGGAACACCTGCGTCCTTCCGCTTCCGCGCTCGGCGTCCTCGGAATGGCGAGCTCCCGCGCTCCAGGACCGCGGAAAGAGGCCGGCCCCAGCACGTCCCGCGTCCGTCACTTCGATCCTGCGCTCGGCTGTCCTCCCGCGCAGGATGAACGCTTTTACATGGCTAGAACGTGGCACGTGTCGTCGCCGCATTCTTCCGCGGTCAGGATGAGGCTAGACTTGCAAATTCAATGTAGTGGGGGCTATTTTTGTATTTACATGGCACTACGGGGCCAAATAAAAAAAATATTCGTTTCTCCATTTCTTGCAAACCTACGATGAATCATGAATGAATAAATATTAATTGTAATGGACTAATTCATACGGAGTATTGCTCTCAAATCTCCAAGATCAATTCATAGCAGAGTAGCAGCAATTACCGCTAACCATATAGCTAGATATCAGTCTCGCTCGGTCACTCCTCTCTCTGTGTATCTCTCGGTCTCTCCCTCAGTCCCTGATTTCACAAGGAGATTGTAACCCTTCCTTGGGCCAGTTTTGCTAGAGAAGTCTTCTCATCTCCTTTGTAAATTAACAATCTTCACAGAAAATCCAAACCAGAAGGCAAAAGCCCGAAGCCAGACTACTCCCTCGGTCCTTCCCTCTCTCCCCGCCGGGCACCGCCCTACAACCCCCCAAGCCCCGCCGCCACCGTCTGCCCCGCATGCCCCCACCGATCGGCCACCGCCGTCCGCCCCCCACGCTGTCGGGCCGTCGCCCGCCCCGCAGGCCCCCACTACCACGCCGGTGGCTGTTCGCCGCACGCACGCAGCCGGCCGCCCTGGCACCCTACAGATTCACGTGGCGCTGGCCGCCCCGTAGGCCCGACCGCCACGGCCCCCCACAGCGTGCCGGCGCCGCTGCCACACCAAGATTCGCCTTTGCAGTGGGGATTTGGAGGTGAGGACGCCGGTTTGGATTTCGATTGGACTGAGGATTTGGAGTTGGGCTTTGGGGTTGGACGGTTGGGGATCAGGGGATGGATGAGGAGGCCCGAGGCTACTGTGCTTGCCCAGCCCACTCACAGCTTTGTAGCCTAGATCTGCCCAGGCAGCCCAGGTACACCATACGCTGTCGTATTCATCTTCTTCTTCCTTGCTAATTTCAGATGCCCGTGCTCAACCTTGCAATTCCGGTTTGGATGGATGCCGGTGCTCCGGGGTACCCAGGGTCCGATCGGAGGTACGAAGACTGCGGTGATCGGATCACGGAGGCGTTCACGGCCTGCATCAACTGAACCACCTCCGTCGTCGCCGACCAAAAAGTTTTCAACATCATGTGTAGCCCCTCCTCCATGGCGGAGCTGTGGGACATTGAGGTCAACTTTTACAGATCTCTGAGCCATAGGAGACACGTCTCTATCGTGGCTGGCACGTTCTATGCAGGTGGGGTTAAGAACTTCATCGTCTATCTGGGCAACGTCCGCGAGGACAAATACGATGACCTGCCGAATCTTCACTTTTGATTTCGAGTATATATGTGAGGTCGACGGACAGCCGGACAGGTGCTTGTCGTTAGCAAGGGCATTGAATGATCCAAGGAGGTAGCGGCGGAGATAGTCCGGGAGGAAGCTGTCAGGATCGTCGCTTCTATCATTCCAGAGGGCAACATTGACGTGGGGGAAGATGCAATATTATTGTTGAAAAATTTATAGGGGAGATAAAAAATGTGGAAACATACAATAGTAAATTGCTAATCTTATTGGCCTTACAAGTTTTTGAAATACATTGGAAAATGCATTATTATGATGGTGTGCGGAATCAAACTCAAAGACCTGGTCTTTAAGAGAAAAACCCAATGACCAACTAAACAAAACTAGTTTCGTGCCAGACTACTAGTGATTTCAATAAATATTTTTGGTGTTGAACTGAACACCCACGTATGTACTACCGCTGTAGGTCCGCCCCTGCGATGGCTGCTGCGTATTGGTTGATAATTTACATGCTAATGATCAATGAAGACGGCTAGTGTTATTCACTTCTTTGTCTCATCATATATAGCAAACAACGCTAGCATATAGTAATTTTTGCAGTACAGTATATATCAAGATTAGTACAGACTAGATAAATTACTAACGGCAAACCACCGAGCATACGGACGGACATACGTGGTCTGGCAGCATCTCACAGTGACGGATTTGGCCAGACGGAGAACGGCAGCGGCACGTCCTTGACGACCGCGGCGAGGCCGACGGAGACGCTCGCGGCCAGCGAGAAGAGCTTGGACCGTTGGACCTGCTCGCAGAAGCGACCGGCGCTGCCGGCGCAGGCGCTGAGCTGCCCGCCGTAGGCGTACACCGCCGCGTACACCGCGCCCGTCGACGAGTAGAGCAGCGCCTGCGCCGCGACGTCGATGGCGACCAGGAAGATCCCGGGGAGCTTCTTGCCTCCCCACTCCTCGTCGTCGGCGTCGTCGCCCTTGCTGAGCTGCAGGTAGATCGCCGCCGCCTTCAGGATCGCCGCGCCGATGTTGAATCCTACCAAGTACCTGCACATGTCCATCTACTTCGATCAGTACTTCATGTTGGAAATTAATCTTGACTAGTACCTTAGTTCAGTCATGCATCAGATATGGGCGTGCCACAGGTGTTGTGAACGTTGTGCATGTAGCTAGGATCATGTGCTGCGAACGTGGAGAAGTGGTGCGCGTTCTCAGCTGTAGTCAGTCGTGCTTGTTGCTGCATGCGTTAGTTATGAGCACGCATGCATTAGTTGTAAGTTGAGTCAATAGCCTAGATACTAGGGAGTTGGAGTAGTGGTGCCGTGAGAAATGGATGAGGGCGCATGGCTCCTGGAGAATAGGTCTCAGTAGTTAGTACCTCAGTAGCATCTATATATGTACGTATGTTTATCAGAGAAATGAGAGAGATCGGTGAGTGTTTTTCATTTCTCGTGTTTGTTTGAGTTCGTCTTCCTCATGTGTGCGTGTTTCAGAGAAACACCAAGGGAGGGAGAACCATGAGTGAGCACTCACCGGGTGTGTCTGGACCAACACTTCAGTAGTGTTACTCATGCATGTATGTAGCATGCATGTGTAGGAAAATATGTATGATCTTACGTACACGAAGGGGGGGTAGTGTTTGTAGGTGACGGTGACCTTGACGCCGTTGAGCTCGCTGATGGTGCACTCGCTCGCCGTCACCATCACGACCGCCGACGACAGCGCCAGCCCCAGCGTGGATAGGCGGAGCAGGAGGCTGATCGCCTTCGATCCGTTTGGCTCATCCTTCTGGCATCCATACATGATCGAGGTCGACGCTACAAGGAGAGGGCAGGAGTTTAACACGCGCTGTCATCCACACACACGTACTTACCAATTCAGATTGCATTGCCGATATTTATCAAGATTAAAGATCTGTACAAGGCAACTGATGGTATCAGGCGCGTGGCGATGATTCAGAGAGATCATGCTGCCGTGCAAGTTGGTAAGATATAATGGTATATGGTAATGTACTATCGGATCCTATACATTCATACAAGAAATAAAGGAATTAAATCCCTAAAACATATATAGGAGAAGAATCCCAAGTGAAGTTTCCGTATGCATGCATGCCGGCCGTATCTCCGAGCGGTTGTGCTATATAATTATGGGACTATCTATTCATAAGGTGATTAAAATTTTCTTAAGCATAAGTTATTTTTTTTATTCATTGGATCAATATCCAATCATATGACACACTAATCTCTACCCAAATTTAATGGTCACAACAAGTGACTTAAACTTAAGAAAATTTCAGACGACTTACAAATAGCAAAACTGTATAATTATATATAGATCTGTAACTTGGCGAGTAAGTCGATTTCTGCTATCGTTAGATCTCTATGGAGATTAGTGTGCTATCTATCATCTAATTTGCTGTGGGGGATAATTGGCTAGGCTCATAATCCACAACTGGGAAATCAACACAATTAATCCACCCAACCAATGGTTAGTAGGTATCCAACTCTATCATTAGACATAAATAGACAGACAAGGTTTCACACCAACTATGCTATGGACCTACAGACTACGGGAGAAAAATCAATGGGTCATAAAGTGTAACTTAAGAGAGAAAAATCAGTCACTTTATAAATAGATAGCCCCATCTACAAGATAGTCTAATCAACAAGAAAAAAAGATGATTTATTTTTCTTAAATGTAAGTCAAACTTTTTATCCATTGGACACATCAATTGAGACAACAC
Source organism: Phyllostachys edulis (assembly GCA_036346405.1). NCBI lineage: Eukaryota > Viridiplantae > Streptophyta > Magnoliopsida > Poales > Poaceae > Phyllostachys > Phyllostachys edulis. The sequence continues at coordinate 7,191,071 of CM070553.1, read as the reverse complement.
ACTAATCTCTATACAAATCCAATGATCACAAAAAATTTCTTAAATTTTAACAAAATACCAGGCAACTCAAAAAAAAATACCAAAATGGTCCGGGAAACAAATATATACACCGGTGAGATATTGGAATTAAAGTAAAGGTTCATACAATGGCCAACGTAATCCAACCCACACCGCATGCACCCCACACATACACGTACACCAATTAACACATGAACCGGCCCACCCTGGCACCCCCTAGATTCCCACAAACCGACCGGTTTTAGGAGTGTGCCCACATTTAAATTTGTTTTTGAAAAATTCACAATATTTCATTTGTATTTCTAAATCTAGTTCATATCCACCATTTTTCATATCTATTTCATGAAAATTCATTTTTTGACAAAATTCAAATTTGAATTAAAAAAGTTTAGCCGATAAAATCCGGTAAACAGCCAGTTACTGCCTAATATTTGTTTTGAATTAGTGAGGTTTAAACATGATTAATATCCAAAAGAGAACTATCAGATGTGGAAATAGTCCTAATATTTGTTTTGAACTAGCTAGTGAGGTTTAAACATGATTAATATCCAAAAGAGAACTATCAGATGTGGAAATAGTAGTTATATATGTTAGTCTGCGTCGGAAATGTTAACATGTCAAACTTTATATATTTCGAACCACTAGCATGGTTTCAACCCAACACCCACTTAATTTGTGCATCAGCAACAAGTTCAAACGTTAGGCTTTGTGCAGCAAAACTTAGCATTTGTGAGAGGTGGATAGAAAAAAAAAAGAAAAAAATAAATGATGTACAGTTGAATTAGAACTATATATCGGGGACTACATCTTGGTAGGACGGTGGAGTTTTAGGTGCAGGCTTCACTTACCCGGGGTCAAATCCTAATGTTTACTTTTACTCACACGTGAGTGCGTTTCAGCAGAAACTTTGTGAGATTACGGATTTATTCCCAGCTTCCTTCGTTCTAGACGTGTGCAAAGGGGGCGCACTTGTGTGTGTACGTCTTGTGTATGTGCATGGTGATGCGTGCGCGTGTGTATCTTCTTTGTAATCGAAAAAACTCTCTCGATTTTAATCATGACGTTTGATTGCGTGCAATCAAACTTATCTAACTTTGACTAATAATATATGAAAAACTATTTAGATTGATCATGAGTGAATAGTATCATTAGATTTGTCATGATAAATATTTTCATAATATAATAATTTTGTAATTTTTTACTAACAAAATCATATGAAAAGTAATGGTCAAAATTATATAAATTTAACTGCACGTTTGGTCAAACATCATGTATTTAAGAACGGAGGGAGTATATATCTTGGGGGTATACAAGAAGTACATAAATGTAAATAGAACACATGGAATGTATAGCAAAATTGTACCTTGTTGGTTGATCAGGTGACTCTAGGTAACGTATGCACGTACGTACTGCGCAGGTTAATTCTGCGATAGAAGATTGCGGGACTTGCTGCACCTATTTATATACGCGCAAGAAAACCTACGGCGTTGACGTGTCCAGGTCAGCAATGACCTGGATCGTAATGAAATTTCCGCCAGAATTTTCTTAACTAAATTTCCGCCAGAATTTTCTTAACTTACATGTCAGTCTCAAGCATTTCCCTACCTGTTTGTCTCGTCCTCTTGACTCCGTGCAATATCTCGTGCAGTTGGAAATTAAGAACGAATGGATCGACCAATCTGAAACGAAGAACGAATCGAAGAATGACGAAAAACCTACGGCGTTCCGATCCAACAGTTGGAAAAGTAGATGAAGAATTACACATCAATGCTTTGGGTGCATGCAGTGACCCGACGACCACAGCTATTAAACCCGGCCGGTCGTCGACGCTAATTTACTGGAGTAAAACTGTATTAAGGAGTGTTGGTGACTGTTCCAAGCATCAACAAATAACAAGGCTACTCAGCACGGCAAAGGTCACTGTACACAACAAAAATAAATTGATTTTTTACTAGAATAGTCTTTGCTGATGCCTACCTGATGAGCAATGGCAGCACAACCCACGCATTCTTGCCTCTAGCAGTACAGGCCAAAGAGCTATCAATACAGAGATGTCCGGTTCACTGAAAACCCGGCCAGGTCAGCCAATTTTTCCCGGGCCAACTGCATGTCCAGTCCTGGACTCCTGGGAGCTCAACTAAAACTGCTGGGTCCGGTTTTTCCGGTCCAACCGGTCGGGCCGGGTTTAATAACTATGCTGACGACACACGTTCACAGAGATCTAGAGTTCCAATCCAACAGTTGGAAAAAAAAAACAAAGAAAGGAAGGAGACAGAGAAAACTAGGCATGAGGTAGCTAGGTCAGCCAACAATGCAAGTCGGTCGTCCTTCAACCGTACACTGTTGGTCGGTCACCGTTCAAAACAAAATGTGAGGTAGCTGGTAGGTCTCTATGACCTGGATTTTCTAATCTTGGATCTTCTGTGAAAATTATAGTGCTATTCCATAGATCAGTAGATAGCACTTATAAATATATCACTGAATCATTTCAAACTTGACGTAAACTAAACTATTCATTTATAATACAAACAAAGTTTACATAGACCGCATCGGGTCAAGTTCTACAAAAGGGCCGAACATGCCAAATGATTACATTACAAAACAGCAGAAACGACGGCGGAAGAAAAAGGGGTAGAGTACATCTCGCCACAGGTAAGTGACTGGGGAAACAAATGTACGACCGATATTATCCAAAGACTTAGGTAATATTGGTAGTACACAAGAACCGACTGAGTCGGCTAAATTGAGGCGAGACTTAGAACAACTACAAACTAAACTACTCTTCATTGTTGCCTTATCCATCGACATCTGGATCCTTGTAGAAAGCATAGTGACCTTGATCCACGGGATCTGAGGATTTGGAGGGAAAGAGCGAGAATGAGCACAACTTTCGTGCTTGCGAGTCAACACACAAGATGCGGTAGTAATACATGCAAGGCTTAATAGAGATGGCTCGGGTTCTTTTATTTGCTGAAACAATGTTTTCAATTATCATAATTACAAATTCCTATCACTTAGCATTTTAATTAAATTGCATTTTATTAAAGAGAGTAATTGTGCAATATTTATATTAGTAGAGGTTCCCTCTACCTTATGCTTACTTTTGATTGGGGCTATCCCCACTTATTAACACCACTGAGTTCGACGACCTAGGAAAAATCCAATCTCAGGGCTAGATGAACCCAACCTGATTTCCATCCCACCCACAAAGTTTTTGAAATAGAGCTAACTCTAGTAAGTTTCCATGTCCGCCTTTGGCCGTAGGCACGGCTGTTTAAACAGTTTAGACTCTGCAGAGGTTGTACACTGTACCCACAAGAGATAATGATCAACTCGTTGCCTCACATGATTCCTTGGTCATGTAGTTGAGAGACCATCACAGTAACTTTTCAAATTATCTTGTCCTTCCCGTCATCTCACCCATATGGGAAGCTCCCACTTGCGGTGGGTCCCATAAGTTGTGCGGGATGCTCACCACAACACTAGCGTAGATGGACTACAACGTTCCACAACGACTAGCGTAGCTGGAAACTTCACCATCGGTGTTCCATTCAAGCCCACGCTTGCACTACTCCACTCCTCCACCAGTGAGATGACTTTTAGGGTCTAATAAATTTACTAAGCCAAGTTGTACTTTACAGACTTATGGTTGTATTTGTTTTACAATAGGAGGTCATGACAAGATTAAGTCCTTAAGCCATCTGGGCGGTTCCTACCACATACCAACCATTCTCGTGCTCCGACGGCACCCACCGCCATACCATCCGCCCAGATGTGGTAACAGCAATTTAATAGGGTTTTTGGGGAACAAAAATACATTATCTCAACATTTCAGTCATTTACCCACAATGACTGCCCAAAATCACTTTCATGATCAAAAGATGATGATTAGGGCATTTAATGCTCTGGTACTTAAGCAAGACTAGCATGTCGCTTAAGTACAACCTATAACTAGTAATTACCACATAGTTACTAGGGTGACAAGGATTAAGGGATTCAATTGTCAAAGGATGGCATATTAATATTTAATTACCAAGTTGGTATTTAACTACCTTAAGATTTAACATAAATTTGCATAAAGAAATAAAGTATGCAATTTGGTATTTTAAAGGAATATAATTTGTATAAAATGTAGGTTCAATATGATCAAAGTATTGACTTGCCTGGGTCAATTTACCGCGGCCTTGATCTTACTCAAAGCCTTCTCAGTCAGTGGTCTTGAATTCTTGGTCCGTGTTTTTATCTGAATCTTGATCCCGCTCAAGTCTTTGTTTCTTCGGGACTCCAATTTCTAATTACACGATAATCGATCGAAAACCAATAAATCCAAAGAACTTCAAAAGACCAATTAAATTCAATTGAGCTTGATTAAGTTTTGCGATGATCGAGATCATGAGAGAAGATTTCGCGATTGCGGGACGTGGACAAAGTCAACAATATAAGAGTGAAAGGGGAAGCGGCGGAGAAACTCTGACGGGAGGGAAAACAAGGAAGGATCAAAGTCGAAGAAACTTTTGTAGGAATATTCCACCTCGGATTTGGAAGATGGCAAGATATCGCCGATTGTGGAAATGACATAGTTTGATCTTTTTAAATTCAAGAGCTTCTTTAACTATTAGATATTTATTAAGGAAGTCCCATGAGTTGGGTTAGACTTATGATGGATATGAGTCTGAAAGAACACTGGGCATTATTTGATGAGGGTTAACCATTAGAGATTAGGGTGTTAGGGTGTGAGTTCAACATGCAAAGAGTATAGTCTTACTTTGTCAATTTAATCTTGGAGCCCATATATTACCAGGGTTCTCTCTTTAGGTTGTGCCTCGAATTGTTGATACATTAATGGTTCTTAAATACCATTGGCAATTTAAATCCAGAGGTAAGGATAGCATGACTGTTATTTGGGCAAGATTATATTTTTAGTAAGACTTCAAATTTAAATTGCAGTTTAAAATAGATGGCAAGGGGATATTGGTTAATTACTTTATCTTTAACTTATTTGTCGCTTACACAAGGTTGTGCATAGATCCATAAATATGCTATATTTGAGATAAAGATAAAGGACTTAAGATTTTAATGATTCTTTTTCCTTAATTATTAAATCACCATTTTAGAAGTCTTTATGATTTTTGGGGTACGGAGATGATACAAGTCATTTTTGCCAGGCTTATTCTTACACTGATCATTTTTAATTAACATTGATAATTTTAGATCTAGGGATAAAGGTGCAATAGTTATTATTTGGAACAAAGAATATTTTATAGGATTTGCAAGTTAATAATTCAAGTTTCTAGAGCAAGATATTGAGAGCATCAAAATTATTCTTGAATAGCTTTAAATTTTATTTCTAGAAATTTGTAATTTAATTTCTTACATCTCTTAGTTTTGAAATATTAGTGGAAAAGCTATTTAAATTAATTTCATCAATTGAATAATTATTATTTAAAAAGGGTTCTCAAGATATTTGAAAGTCATCAAATGGTCGTCCAATTGAGAGATGAACTAATTAGATTGAAGTGCTTTCATTAGCTTTTAAAGGGGCAAGGGCCCACTGGCCATTGACAGAAAGAGAGACACAGCACATGACACATGAGAAACAGAGGGGCTCAGCCGACAGGGGCGCCAGGGGGAGGCGCATGGGTGTGGGCCTGTCGGTGGTGAGCAGTGGCCAGAGAGGCGGCAAGGGCCAGCAAAACGGGTGGCCAGGGAGAGGAAGAGGCCCAAGGTGGTGGCGTTGCGGCCGGGCACTACAACAAAAACATACATATAGCAACGTAAATCTCACAACGGAATGTATAAGCGTTGCCAAAGAAAAATCTGACCACATCTAAACTTCTTATCCTCACTGTTTTGAGTCCCGAGAACGCTCCCTATCCCACCATCTCATTCCTTCCTCTTCCTAAAATAGATTCCTTTGCCAAACCGCCGCACACACCGGCCACACCAAACTGCCGCCCCTCCTATCGTCGCTCGTCTCCACGCATGCCCCTCGCCCGCCGCCGCCCTCCCCTCCCCTCAAACCGCTGCCCTCTCCTCCCCTCCCCTCAAACTGCCGCACACGCCGGGCACACCAAACCGCCACCCCTCCTATCGCCGCCTGCCTCCACGCACGTCGCCGCCCTCCCCTCCCTAACCTTCCTTCTGCTGCGCGTTCCCCTCGGCGAGATCCTATGCGAGCCCCACGTGCCCTCAGGATCGCGCCACCTCCGCGTGCACCAAGCACCATCCGGATTTCGCCGCCATGTGCGCAGCTACCTCCACGTCACCGAGCGCCTTCGGCCCCTCGCCGCCTTCGCATGTGCTGAGCGCCCTTCCGGATTCCACCGCGTCCTGGTGGGACGACCTCGATGGCGCCGACCTCCGTGCCAGGTTCAAGGCCTTCATGGGGCAGCACCGCGATTGGCCTCAACCTAGGCTCCTCTTCTGGAAGGACCTCCTCCTCCGCGTCGCTCGCCGCCTCTGCCTTTGCTCCACCCTCGCCCACCTCGTAAGCGCCCCCACTCCTCCCCACCTGCCCTAGTTCGCTTGCTTGCTCTTCTGATTTTGATGCGTCGACAGCGACAAAGGTGACGAGTGTTTGGTTTGCCTGCCTGGGAGGCCTCACGCCGCTCTGCTTGCCGCAAGTTCTGGTCAGTTTCCACGACAACCTCACTCTATTGGTGTTAGTGCAGTGACCTAGCGACCAGAATTTCTCGACATTTCAGGAAGAGATGCGTGCCGATGGGGAGATACTGCTGAAATCCGAGCTAATTGATCCAACCTTAGGGAGCTTGTATCAGCTGGTCAAGAGGGTTAGCTAGATGGCTGTCATCTCAAGGCGACCGATTGTTCAGGAGAACATTCTTGTGTTCAAATCATTGGTTGAGGTATATGCAAAATCTGTTTTCGAGCTTTGATGGTAGAGTGCTAGTATGCTAATTTGGTGCCCTGCTAGTCGATTGCAGGAATGGGCTGCGGACATTGTTAGGTAGTTGAGTGACTCTCATTGGACCTCGATATGTGTAATTACTACTAGCAAATTCAATAGCTTCTTCGATGGACGGGAGGATGCTCATGCCGTGTGTCGGACCCTGATTCTGAGAATCCAAATCCTCTGTGAAAACACTGTGCTATTCCCTGGATCAGTAGATAGCACTCACAGGCACATTGCTGAATCAACCATAAAAGTCGTGAACTAATACAAATATAATACAACACAGAGTAACATAGACCTCACTGGGTCGAGTTTTACAAAAAGGGCCGCGCAAGGCCAACTTGATTACATTACATGAAGATAACGAAGTCTACAACGGAAGCAAAAGGTGAGGTAGGGCTCATCTCACACGTGCAAGCGATCGGGTGACTCAGGTCTGCATTTAATATTAACCAAGAGCTGGATAATATCGGTTGTACGTGAGTACCAACAAGTCTACTTAGACTGGGCGAGACCTAAACTACAGAACTATACTACTTCTCGTCGATTCCTTGTCCATCATCTTCTGGGCCTTCGTAGAAAGCGTAGTCTCCTTCATCTTCATTATCTGAAGGGTTGGGGAGAGGAGCGAGAATGAGCACTACTACCGTGCTCGCGAGCCAACACACAATGCAATAATATACATGCAAGGCTTAACAAGGATGGCTCAGGTTCTTTTATTTGCGAAAGCAAGCTTTTCAAATATCATACTTACAAAGCCCTATCACTTAGCATTTTAATAAATTGCAGTTTAATAAAGAGAGTAAAGTACAATAATTAATAACAGTAGAGGTTCCATCCGTCGAAACTCTACCCATGCATCTTTTCAATTGGAGCTGCCTCCAATTACCACCCCACTGAGCTCGAAGACTCAGGGAAAATCCAACACAGGGCTAGGTGAGCCCTTCCACCATTTTCATACCACCCACAAAGTTGTCGAAATAGAACTAACTTAAGTTATGATTCCCATGTCCGCCTTTGACTATAGGCACTACTGCTTAAAAGCTTTTAGACTCTCGCAGAGGTTGCACACTTTACCCACAAGAGATAGTCATACCGTTACCCCACATGATTCAGAGCCATGTAGTTGGGCGGCAATCCACAAGAACCTTTCAAACTACCTTGCCCTTTCCGTTATCTCACCCATATGGGGTTGCGCCCATACGTTGCACGAGATCGTTGTAACCCGAGTGTTGGGTGTAGTTTTGGACTACCCACAATCACTGGCAACCTCACCCATTCAAGCTGGATGTACCCAAGCTTGTGCATTCAATTTCTCCACCGTGTGAGACACATTTAGGGTGCAATAATTTTACTAAGCCAAGTTGCACTTTGCAGACTTGTGGTTGTACTTGTTTAACACCGTAGATCGTGACAAGATTAAGTCCTTAGGGTTATCTGAGCGGTTCATTCCACAAACCAACCATCCTCATGCTCCCCGAGCACCTACCGCCTCACCATCCGCCCAGATAGAACTAGCAATTGGGGTTTTGGGGAGTAAACCAAATTATTTTCACACCTTTTAGTCAATGGACCACCAATGACTACCCAAATCAATTTATGTTTGGGGAATGATGATTGGGGTATTTAATACCTCAGTACTTAAGCAAGACTAGCATGTCGCTTAAATACAACTAAAAACTAGTATTGCCATCTAGTTACTAGGGTGACAAGGATTAAGGGATTCAAGTTATCAAAGATGGCATATTAATTAATTAATTAATCATCAAATGGGTATTTAACTACCTTAAGCTTTAACATACATTTGATTAAAGAATTAAAGCATGCAATTTTTGCTAATTTAAATGAATATAATTTGCATAAAATGTAGGCTCAATATGACCAAAGTATTGACTCGCCTTGGTTAAAGGCAAGGGGATCTTGATACTCTTGGTCTTGATCAACTTGAGGATCTCTGGCATCTTCAAATCCTAATCGGGCGAAAGTACCGGAAAAAGGCACAACGGTAAAGAGAGCAAATAGGCACAACGGTAAAGAGAGCAAATAAATACACAAGAATACACAAATGAACTCCAAATTAATCAAGTCCTATGCCATTAGCAAGATCTTGATTTAACAAATTTTTAGAAATTTATTTCATAATTTTTGGAGCTATAACGGAGCAGAAATGAATTTACGAAGATTAAACTGAATTGAAAGAGAGAGAGAGAAACTCCGGTGCACAACACAGTGTGGACCGGGCTCATGCGCACAGGGGGAGGCCGGCTCATGGCATAGTGCACCGAGGGGCCCATTGGGCAGTCAGAGCAAGGGGAGGGCTGGCGGGTTACTATGCATAGGGACTGCAGGCGTGAGTTCTGGGGGTTAAGACATCATTAAACCGGCTAATGATTAGCTTAGGGCTTAAGACCGGCCATTAACGCTTAATGATGAGTGAACAGAAGCGCGGTCTGAAGGTGCCACACACGGGGCACGCGTGCGCGGCACGGGCGGGCTAGGGCACGGCGGGGTGACTTGAGCACAGGAATGGAAAGCTAGTGAGGAGACGATGCTGGTGACGGGGTGGCGGCGCCAGAAGGGTGGACGTCGCCGGTGGCGGGTGGTGAAATGCGGCGGCGAGAGGCTCGGTGATGGTGGAGAAGGGGGTCTATGGGTGGTTTGGGCCGGGGAGGGTGAGCACGGGGTAGCTCTCATCGAGGCGAAGCCATTGGGCTTGACGGGGAGGCCGGGGGAGGCTTGTAGGCGGCGGCGCATGGTGATGAAGATGGCGGGGCCGGAGGCGGGGAAGAAAGGTGATTGTGGCGGCTATGGTGGCTAATCCTCAAGGGGGTTTGAGGGGAAAGGTTCCTGGTGGCCGAGGGCTCACGGTGACGGGGTTGGCGGCGCCGGGAGATGGTCAGAGCGGCAAGACGGTGGTGAAGGTGGCGGCGGCCGAAAATGGGAGAGCGACGGTTTTGAAGTGGTTCTTACCGAGACTCCAAGGGGCAGCGTGAGGAGCTTAAGGGAGCACGGGAGAGGCTTTATAGGCCAAGGGAGGAGGCTTGGAGCTGTTGACGAGGTGGTCGCGCGGTGTCCCGAGGCGGCGTGGGCGGCTGCACGCGGAGGGAACAAGGCGAGGGAGTGGGGGAGGCGCTGCGAGGACGTGCGGCGGCTCGGGCGTCCACGCTAATGCGGGAGTGTGCGGCGCGGGCGACAAGACAAGGCGAGGGGAGACCACTAGATCCGAGAGCTCCATGGCGGCGGGATTATGGCGACGTGCACCGCGCGGCGTGCTGAGAAGACAGGGCGAGGGGGGGAGGTTCTAGGGTCCTCGGTTGCCGCGAAGTAGGCGGAGTGGGTGCGGCGCGCAGGCATGGCGCATGGCAGCTCTGGCATGACGATAAGAGAGCGAGCAGCGAAGCGGCACAGCGGCGGCATTGCCCACGGGAGAGAGAGCGAGCGGCGCTGCGGCTGACCCAGGGAGAAGACGACCCGAGCAGAGCGGGGCTGGCCTGGGCCGGGAAAAGGAAGGAGCCAGGTGGGCTTGGGCTGGGCCAGAAGAAAGGGGAGGGAAAGAAAAGGGCCGACCAGGGCTAGGCCAGAGGGGAAAAAGTGGGCCGGGTGGAGATGGGCTTGGCCAGGAGGAAAGATGGGCTGAGCCCGAAGGAGAAGGGAGGCCCAACTGAAAATGGCCCGGTGATTCGAAAGAGATGAGAAACTCCACACTGCGAATTTGAATTTCAAATGTTACAGACATTACATTTGAAACACACACCGAAAAAGAAAGGAAGTTTTCAGAATTAGCTTGGTAATTTGAATTACGGCTAAGAACGAAAATCAGAACAGTAATTACTATGCGCTGTCTGAAAACGGGCGCTACACCGTGTTATGTTACTTGATGCAGTGTGGAAAAGCACGGTATCTTGTGGCTAGGAAGCACGGTATTTTGATGGTGGGATGTTAAATATGGGAAACATATGTTACTTGCAGGATAGAAGTCTATTGGTCTGCTTCCTTGGTACTTGTCTGTCGAGTAGCTGACACTCAGGTATTTCCTTTATCACTAAGGCATGTCAATGCAACTTTTTACTTGCTAAATTCTAATGTTCTACCCAATCAAGTCCTATTGTTTATTACATATGGAAATCTGAATATAAACTATTTTTCTAATTAAGTTTGTCTTGATTCTGTTGATATTGGATCGCTATTAAAATTCTCTTACTATGCAATGGGAAACAACAGTGGAGATGAGAAGGGAAGTAGAGACTACCCAATTTGTTGTCAACAATTGAGTTATTGACTTTGTTACTGTTGTTGTAGTCATTGACATTGTTATTGTTGTTGGAATGAATTCATGCACTTTAGATGACATAGTTTAATCCTAGATAAAATATGAATTCTGGCCCATGTAAACATGGAAATATCATTAATGTTGAATGTTGTTTTCTTATCGTGATTTGGATTTTCGTTTACTTCTGCTACTGGATATAATCAGATAGCTCGTCACTAAATATTTCCTCTATTCTTGAATTCGAGACTTCATTCTCTGTGCATGTATCTGCATTGCATACATCATTTGCCAAGATGCTGTTTTTTTTTTATTGTAGTTCTTTTGATTAAGCTATAGTTCTGCAATCAATTCTAGATCCAATTAATAGCAATTTGGCAGTCCAAATTGTTTAGAGGAAATCAATGTCTGGCAAACAACAATTATTACCTATACAGAATTTATGTCCTTCATATCTATGGCTAAAAAACACATGGAAATATAAATATCATCTTGTTCCATGGAAACCATTAGACAATTACTACAATCAGTTGACATGACCTTTTCAAATGTTAGTATCCAAGAAATTCATAGCGTTCTTCACTGACTGGACAAGTGAACTTGGTCATAACTTTGATTTCTACAATGAGTTTGTCCAGGCTTAGGCAAGCGCCTTCATATTTCTGTTATGTTTATATTTCTGTTCTACTTATATTAGTTGATCAGTAATTTATACTGAGCCAGTCAAGATGACAAAGCTCCATCGTTACCATTGCTTGGCTACCTGCCCATTCATTGCCCGAGGTTGTCATCCACATAAAAAATCATTTTCATTTTAGTATAAGCCGGGTGAAGTTTACCACTTCTAAACCGATGAAATGCCTTTTCCTTTTCTGTTTGAGCAAGTGGTCTTCGTCTATATTACGTACTACTAGCAGTACCACGTCCATCTGTTAGATTGTTAGTTAGCTAAACAGATTTGTGATTTAATCTTTCACTAAGCAAACTCTCGAGATTCTAAGACATTGCAAGATTTATGGCAGCCGGTAGCAAATGAAAGAGTAATATAAAGTAAAAGTATTCAATGATGTTACTCAATTCTTAGTAAGTTTACGTACTCGGGACATAAGCAGCACAAAAGAACAAAATAGAAGGCTCTGAGTAACACTTTTTTTTTGTAACTATGTTAGGTAAAATCTGTGACATGTTTGGAAACAAGAACGTAAAGAGCACTTGATGCAACTTTGTTATCCTGCAGTCCTTTAGTCATCATCATGACTCTTGACACAACACATAAACACGAGAATGTTCACCGGAGATAAGAACATCCTCGAAAATGCACCTCTTGTTAAGACTAATTCGGGCACTAAATACGAAGTTTACTTCATCAAATGCAAAGCACAGAAATCGACTAATTCTAGCAACTGCCAAGGCACAATAAGGAATATCATGCTTGAAGTGAAATGAGATTCCTTTTGGCAATAAAAACAAATGACATGACTTACCCGTCTAGATGTGCATTTGATATGGACATTGATCATAACATTACAATATTCAGTTAACTCTGTCAACAAGTTCATGAATGATTTCTACCCAGCCTAAAGATGTAACCACGCAAGGAAAAGATGTGTGATTAGTAGTATATAAACACTGGCAGTTTCCTGATCCTGTAGGTGCATTTTCAGTTGGATATACACCTAACTAGGCTATGGGTAGTGCATAACCGAGCTCATTTTTATACTGTATCATTGCCATTCCGATGTGTCAGTCCTAAACAAAATTAGATGTGGTAGCAATCATCTTAGTATTTATGTATATTCTTTTGGAGTTCGTTGAGTTCTAGCATAGATTTTTGTTCTTTCCAAGTCATTAAAACATGATAAATTATGAATACTAAGAAACCCTGTTTAGGCATCTTTTATCTTACTCTGTAATATATTGTTATGGCAGTCCTGACTCCTAATTAAGACTTTGAAAAGTCCCAGCGTCTAGAAGATTCTTGGAGAGACTAGCTCGATCGGAACGTTCCCTTGAGTCTTAGTCCGGTTAATGACGTGGATCTAGCATATATAATTCGCGTGGCAATATGCATGCAGTTAGACGTTGTGCCACTGTGGAACCCACTGGCTAGCATTGTTAGCTAGCCATACACAACTGATAATAACTATTGATGATATTAAGTATGTTTTTTTACTCAGTTCTTGCCTTCATGGTGATCTAACAGTTAAAACTCGCACAATGTTTGATTGTAATGAATTGTTGTCTTTCACTATAGGACAAGGAAATTTATACCCAAGATAACAATACAATACAAGCATATAAAGTTTCTGCTGCACACAAGGTTATTTTTTCCATTCATCATGTATACAAATAACATTTTTGTCTTATTATAGTTTGCATGAATTCACTAGTTATTATGGTTGTATGGCAGACCAAAGAAAGTCATGTCCACGATGACACCAGGCTGGTCCTAAACAACCACAGTAATACTATCAAGGCAACTCACATTTATTTCTACTACAAATGCTTTTGGGGTTTCTCTAAGAATGTGAGGTTACTAAAACAGCATACACTACTGGTTGCTAATCATGAAGCACCTTCATATTGCTCAAAACATCAAATGGCTCGTGACATGGTAAGAATTATTCTTAGCAATTATGTTTCTGCTGATTACATATTTAGCAAATAATTAAATACGAACACACATTCTGTTCTATTCAGTACTTCATTGTTTATTTCTAATTATTTGACCTCTTGTTATTAGCATGACGTCCAGAACAAAAAAAAACCGTAAAAGGAGCTAGTGCAACCATGCTTGTTGATGTATAAGATACACCTTCTAAATTTGTCTCATCTATTTCTATTTTGCTAATAATTTATTTAAATTGCATACTAATGTTCTACATAATATCTTTTGTAGAAACAACAGCGCAGTACATTTAATTGGTTGGCTACCAATTCGATAGCAGTACGACAATCTTTATGTTTATTTGATATGTGATTCTTTCAAAATATTTAACTGCATCCTTTGTAAAATAATTGATCATGTACTTATATGTGTGGACTAGGTTGGCACTAAAGTATTCTTAAAGAGCTAGAAAAATGCAAATAAGGATGTGGCTCTTGCTACAATCATAAGTTGTGATCCAAAAGATAAACTTGATGGCGTTCAGCTAGGAAATGAATTTTGGATGATGCATGTCAATCTTGCAATTGCGAAATGTGAAGAATTGATACGGCCATACAAATGCTACAAATTGATTGGTCATGCAGTAGGAGCTGATATTGCATGGCCATCAACTTATATACGGTGCTCCTTTTAGTTTTGTTACTTTAATATTGTGATTTTGTTTATTCCTAATAGTGCATTAATAGACTCTAATTTTTCATTGTAGGTTGATAAGATAAATGGATGATACTATGGATGACATGTTCAATGCAAGGTGGAGAATGGTGACATAGGTAGATGATCTTCATTACATTTAGATTATATTCTGTTAGGAAATGATGTTCAAGATCTTCATTACATTTAGATTTCATTCTGTTAGGAAATGATGTTAAAGTAAAATATTTATATCATGTCTTATGTGGATGGTTCTCTGTGTAATACAATAATTTGTTTATAATATATGAGTGTTCTTTTTAACAATGCTATGACCGATAATGATTTTTTTACTTTGACTTCTACATACTTATAATCGTTACAGCAACCTAATTATATCCGTTGCCAAAATAGCAAAACTCATCTGTATGGCAAGTACCAACGCTTCTATGCGTTGTGACAATATAATTATATCCATTGTTAAAATAGTAAAAGTCATCCATGCATGGTAAATAACAACGCATACAAGTGTAGTTACAACATGACTATATCCGTTGCTACTTCACAATGCCTTTTTATATCTATTACCAACGTTTATTTATCTGTTGTAATAGACTCTCGCAACGGCCTCAATGGCAACGCATAGTAAATGTGTTGGTATAGATCGTACCAACACTTATTTGGATTTTTACAAACGCATATATGCTATGCGTTGGCAAAGGGGTGTTCATCTTGTAGTGAAGGTAGCGCCGAGGAGGAGCTGGCGGCGGCAGGAGCGGCCGGACATGGGTCCAAACGGAGGCGACGGCTGCTAGAGGGAGGGGAGGGGAAAAGGAGGTGCGCACGGGCACAAAGGAGGGGGGAGGATCGTCTTTCTTTATTCCCCCCTTTTTTTTGAGAGGACGGTGATCTAGTTAATCAAGCGTCCCACTAGTACTCTCTTCAAATCCAATTAAGGCCTGTGGGAGGAAGGCAAGATCGAGCTTCCAGAGTGGAGCAAATTTGGGCTTTGTTCTTTTCTGTGTTCCTTTCTTTTCCTTTTGTTAAGCTTATCAAGTAGTACTTGAATTTGGGCTTTTGTTCTTTGCTTACCTCACATTCTAGCCAATCACGATCTGAACTCACTAGTGATACCCATCAAGAATGTGCTTACCGTGCGTCCTTGCTTTGGACCCCCTAATTAGCATATATATATATATGTATGTCGTCATCTTACCATTCATTCACTAACGATCATCATTTTATCTTTCCCTTCGAAAGGCAGACGAGCGAATTAATCCTAGATATAGGGAGACGTTCGATGAAAACTTGATGCTTTGCTCTCTGATCATCTTATTCTCACGAATGGAGCATGGACCTAAATATTCTGAGAGGGGTGGGGATGGAGCAAAGCCCCCGATCGAGAATGAAGATTTCAGACATCAAAAGTGGCACAATTACATATGTATCCTCTTAAGAAACAAACCAGAGAAATACTCCCTTCAGTAAACAAAAGTCATTTAGGACTTTTCAAAGTCAACAAGATGCTGATTAGTTTGACCACTATATTTAGTATTCATATTTTAATAAGAATAATAAGGTACGTCTAGATAACGTTCACATGTTTTATTGGGACACTATTGTGAGCGTGATCAAACGCTCTAAATTTCTCCCCCAAGTCCTATGTCTCCCCCCAACGCTATAAAACATTCGATATCCGCACACCTATGCATCCTCTCAAGAAACATTCGATATCCGCACGGCCCACAGCGCTAATAATGCATGTTTTTGTTTTGGTTTAATCATATTGGATCATGATCATTAATCAAGGGGTGGTACATGTAACTGTTTCCATCCATCATTCCATGTATGCAAAATGAGCATGATTAAAAGCAAATTAAAACAAGTTCAATCTCATTTCATTTTTACACTCAACCCATGCAGACTCCTGCTGTGAACAAGGTGCAACTGACAGCCTACGCGAAGGCGTTACATCGAGAATGTGCCCACCAGTGTTCAAGTCTCCACCGATTTTATGATACACACGCATGCACGTCTAGTGAGAAAGCGTGCGTCTACGCTCCATGAGATCTTTGATGCCTCCCAAAATTCCGTCCGCTTTGTACTCTCAAAAATATATATACGATTAGTCTTCCTCTGAAATGTTAACATGTCACAGTTTATTTCGAACCACTAGCTTAGTATGTTTTCAAGTTTCGACCCAACACCTACTTGTGCATCAGCGTCAAGTTCAAACGACTTTGTGCAGCAAAACATAGCCTTTGTGAGAGGTGGATCGAAAAGAAAAACAAAAGGATATATATCTTCGGGTACGCAAGAAAAGTGTGTGTCTATATATATATACACACACACCAAATTGTACGTGGTTGGTTTAACTCTACCTGCCAAGTAATTTCCTACCTGTTTGTCTCCTCCTCTTGTCTTCACACAATATCTCGTACGATATACGAGCGTGCACCAGGTTACATATATGCATGCTAGTGATCCAGTGTTCTGACGACACACGTCCACAGAGATCTAGGGTTCCAGTCGCCGGCGGTCTCTCTCGAGCGGTGACCTCACGGCAGGCCCACACGAGCTCGACCGTCCGCAGACTCTGGACGTAGGAGACAGGAACTTACCAAGTGATCCAGTGTTCTGACGACACACGTCCACAGAGATCTAGGGTTCCAGTCGCCGGCGATCTCTCTCGAGCGGTGACCTCACGGCAGGCCCACACGAGCTCGACCGTCCGCAGACTCTGGACGTAGGAGACAGGAACTTACCATGTGCGTGGACTTGACGACACACACGTCCACAGAGATCTAGGGTTCCAGTCGCCGGCGATCTCTCTCGAGCGGTGACCTCACGGCAGGCCCACACGAGCTCGACCGTCCGCAGACTCTGGACGTAGGAGACAGGAACTTACCATGTGCGTGGACTTGCTACGTCCGATTTTTTTTTACACGTACCGACGTATTAGGGCTATCATTATCCCAGAAATAATCGTGATTTCAGACTCTTGAGTTCTGCAGCAGCCAGAGAAAACTAAACAGGAGCTAGCTAGGGCAGTCAACAGTGCAAGTCGATCGTCCTTGTACTCTACTGCCGGACTGTCACGTACTGGTGACGGATCAGGACTAAATTTGAGATATGGCGGTGTCTCTAGGATGGACAAGTGTATTATCACCAAAAGTAAAAGATCAACACAAACTATATTACAATCACACTAATAAGAGTATATGCCACTAAATAGAATCAACAACATCCAAACTATGCGAAATACATCCTCAAATCCATTTCTAGCGAACCAAACAAGCAACCAATCACAATCCATTCCAATATTCCATTTGATTTTGACAATCAAATAGTACAAACTAAAGAGTTTATCACTTAGACACTTACTATTGGAGATATTCCCTATTTTATTGTTGCCTTGCTTGCTGATTTCGTCCCTCTCGATTGCTGCTGCTATACGCCTCTACTTGCCTCTTCGCAACGCGCCCATGCCCCTAGCCGCCGCTCCCCCCTCTGCTCGCAGCCGCGGCGCCGCGCCCCTTCCCGGCCGTCGCTGAGTGCCTCGGCTGCTCGCTGCAATGACGCCCCCTGAGTCTCTGACCCCCTCGACACCTCGCCGCTCTTTGGGATGCCGCGAACCCATGCGCCTCTTTGGCCTCAATCTGCCTCGGTGCTCACCTCCGGACCTCCGGAGCCGGTTGTCGCTCGCCGCCGTCGTCAGCCATCGCTGGTCAGTGGACTAGGGTTAGGAGGTGGAGGCGAAGTTGTCGGGGCGTGGGGACTAGGAGGAATGGATGCTACCTCGTTGTTCGGTGTTTTGTCTCCTGTAGGGTAACCCATCGATCGAGTGGGCTACTGCCTACTGGGTTACGGCCCATCACTCCCGCGAGCAAGGCCTAACTCAATGGTAAAGGCCCCCACACACGACTGCGCTTATGGTTGTCTTCTACATCACTGGTGAACTGGGACCAGGGTTCAAAATTTCTTCGAAATTTCGCGAAATTTCGCCCATTTCGCTCAGATCCGAATTTTTGGGCTTTCGCTCAAAATAATTCGAGTTCATTTGAATTTGCGTTGGCCTGCTGCACTTCTCCCCACCGGCCCAAAAGCCCATCGCCTGGCCCTTACTACTCTGTATTCTCCCGCGTGAGCCCTTCCCATTTGCTGCGGTTTGCTTGCCCTAGCTACCTCCAAAATCCCCAAATTCGCTGGTCCGGAGGCGCGCCGTAGCTCGTGACGGCGGGAGTGGGAGCCAGCGGCGACGCGACGCGCGCCACGGGAGGAGTGGGAGCATCAGGCGGCGCGCGCAGCAGTGCGATGTGAAGTACGAGGCGGCGGGCGGCACGCCGCAGCAGTGTGACGGCGGAGTACGAGGCGGCGGCGACACCATGCTGAGGAGGGAGTGGGAGCACCAGTGGCGGCGGCGGGAGTGGGAGCACCAGCGGCGGTCTTTGTGCTCTTGTGTTGTTGCTGCTAATCATGGGCCTGAGTGGGGTGTGATGATGGTGATGTCTTCTTTGTCTTGCCGATCTTTCGTCTTCTTCTTTGCTAATATTGTGCTGTTGTGCACGCTCGATACTGGTTTTTTGTCGTGAATTTTCGATTTTTGTCAAATTTTGACCGAATTTGGTCAAATTCACCAAATTTCGATCAAAATTCAAATCTTGATTTCGCCCTTTTGGCGAATTGAAACCGAATTATTCGAAATTTCGCTAATTTCGCCCATTTCGGTTGGGCCCGAATTTTTTGACGAAACGAAATACTAAACCTCGATCGGGACGCGCAAGGGGTCCGCCGCCATGGGGAGCTCGGGCGGCGGCCATACCTCGCCCGAAGGGACGGTCCGCCCCTCTGTCACCGTTTCAGAACAAAATGTGAGGTCAAGCAGCTAATCAATCTCTCCACTTGTTGAGATATGCGTGCTTATTATTTTTTTCAGCACTTTTATTTTCTTTTTCCTATGTTAAAGACTTCTTTCGTGTGATAGTCTCTCTGAGATAGATGACCTAGTTAAGACTTTTCCCCCTCTATATTATCTATTTACAAGGTTACACGTTAATCTCTATGCAAATCCAACGGCAAAAAAAAAAACTTCGATTTATGAACACATGAGAAGAAATCACTTACAGTCTTACATAGGTTTCAATTGGATAGTTCTGTGTGATGTAATCAGATTAGCATTCAGCAGAAAACATCATTCTTCTCTGTTTGGGATTACCATTTGTAGTTCATGGAACATATCATTACTTATGCAATGCATTAGCATAACCTTTAGATGCTTAGATGTGGAACATATCATTACTAATAGTTGCTTTTCGATCTGAACTTTAGATGCTTGATACTAGCTTCTTTTTTTTTTAACTTTTTCTGTTTTCCCCACCCTGCTCCGGGGCCATTAACGGCTCACCTAAAGCCGCAGGATTACGACGCAACCAACAGATACCCCGGTGCCATGCGTTCGGTGGTCTCTCCTTCTCCCTGATGCTTTTGCTGCTGCATATGTTGGCTGTTGCAGCTGCTGTTTGATGCATGCATTCAGTATTCAGAGTTGACGTTGAGAGGTTCAGGGTACGTTCAGGTACTGCAGTGCAGATATGTGATTCGTTTCAGCTGCTGTGTACATAACGTCATAACGCATGCGCTAGATTTTGATTCAGATGAATAGATTACTACTGTAGGATAATTTTTTGCTGATTGATGTGTATGCACGAGAATATCAATTATTGATCCTCGTAAAAAAATATTAATTATTGATTGGGTGATAATTATTAAGGCGCATTTGGTATACGAATAAACGTACACTTGCCATGTCGGAGCAGTGCGATCGAGCCCCACATCTGTGTTAGCTCAACGGACCGCGTCTCCCCTGGTTCATTCTGCCCAAAAACCTGCTCCATTCCGTCGCCGGCGTTCGTCGAGTGACTCTTATTGGAGAGCTAGCTCCACGGCGCCGCCGGCGTTCGTCAATTGATTCTTCTTGGAGAGCATCATGCAATGTCGTCGGCGTTCGCGTGCTCGGCGAACGTGGCGGCATCGGCAGCGGCGCGGAGCTCTCCGAGAAGAGCAGCTCGACACCGCGAGCCAGGAGGGTAGCAACGCCGCGACTCAGGACGAGCCAGCGGAGTCTGACGGGTGGGACTGGGTAAAGGGTTAACGGGAGGGGATTGCAGAATCGATTCGCTTTCTCGATGGGCCTGACCGTCAGTTTAGGGATGGATGGCCCAGATCGACGCATAGAGTCAGACCGCGGAGAAGCGGGGCGGTCCAATTTGGTTGTGAAATAAACTGCAAATCTCATGAGCGGTCAAATTTGGACTGTTCGTTCATGGATCAGATGAGTGAGCGGAGAAAGGAGCAGTAATAGGGCGACCGTTCGACCGAATGAAGAGTGAATCGGTTGTGTTGAAGTGGCCGAATCTTCAGACCAATGTCCAACTCAAATGGTTCGATCATGCCTTCTGTCTTCAGGTTGCTGTTTCTCCAACGCTGTTGGCATCTTCACGTACCCTAGTCTGCAGTCAGCATTGTTGCATTACCAACGGGTGATGTCTTCTACAGGAACAACCTGCTCCTGACGAGAAGTTTGTGACCTTGACAGTGCTGGAAAGGAAGTAGCAGGACCTGTTGAAGATGCCACCTTGCAGCTAGACCTGGGCACTGGGCCAGGGCTTTTCGGGACGGCTCAGGGCACGATCGGCGCGGCACGGTGGAGGTCCGGCTCGGCACAAATACTGTTAGGGCCGTGCCGGCACGGCACGCAACCTAGGGCCGTGTCGGGCCTGGCTCGTCGGCGACGACGGGCGGCATGGCACGGCACGGCGCGGCACGGCACGCCGCCACAGGCCGTGCTTGGGCTAGCACGGCACGATCGGGCTAGGTGGGCACGAAGACGGCATGGCATGTTCGGGCATGAAGACAAAGATGGCGCCGGCGAGGCACGGCCACACGGCGAGCGTCTTTGCCGCCGACACCGCACCGGCACCACCCACCGGCCAGCGGCGGTGCCTCGGCCTCGGTCGCGCTTGACTAACGCCGCCGCCGCCACAAACAAAAATCGAACATAAAAACCGAATGAAACCGCACACACAAAAAATCGATCATCAGTTCATCAGCATTCACCAATCACCACTCCAAACCCAAATCAAGCATTGCAAAAAAAAAGAAATAGACGGGAGGCAGGGAGGGCATCCTTGGCCCTTGGCACGCCGGAGGGCGTCGTGGCGGGCGAGCCCGACGAGGAGGGCGGCGAAGGCGCGGTCGGCGGTTCTGGCAAGTGTGTTGACGCCGCTGTCGTACTTGACAAAGTAGGCGCTCTGGACCGCCTTGACGAGCCCGACCCCACACGGCTGCACATGGCGCCGCCGCGAGAGGCTGCAGGCGTCTGCGTGTGCAAGACCACCATGTACAAGAACGCACACGACGAGGCCACTCGCAGACGGGCCCCTCATGAGTGGAGAGGGAGGCGGCCGGAGAGGGGAGGGAGGCGGCCGGAGAGGGGAGGGAGGTGGCCGGACTAGAGAGGGAGAAGCTAAACCGCCAGATGGCCCAGATCTGCGACCTCTGCGCCGCCGTCCCCTACATCACCGAGCTGAGCGCCCGCGTGGCATCGCTCGAGGCCGAGGTGAGGCAGGCGGCCGCCGCGAGGTGGGAGCCCAGCGACCTCCGCCGCCGCCGCCTTCCTCGACGCATCCAACAGGAGGGAGAGGGGGAGCCGGCCGTTGGAGAGGGAGGCGTGGCCGCATGGGGAGTTGGGGACTGGGGCGAGATGGAGACGGGAGAGGGAGGAGAGGACGAGAGCCGTTAGGGCCTGGGCTACGGCGTGGTCACGTGGAGACCGGAGTCCGGAGAGGGAGGAGATCAAGAGAGGGGAGATGGCCGTTGGAGGAGAATGGCGGTGGAGGTTGGAGTCTTGGAGAACGTCGCTAGACAGTGAAGAAAGGCTGAGAGACGTGCGACAGTACGATTCAAGAGAGGCTAAGAGACGTGCGGCAGTGGGATTCTTAGACTGCGTGGTTGTATGCCAGTGATTTTGCAGTGAAGTATGAGTCGACTGATAAGATGAGACAGTAGCAGAGAGAGTTAGAGAGCAGAGAGATGTTGTGGTTTTAGATTCTCGGTAGCAGAGAGACGTTGTGGTATTAGATTCTCACGAATCCTTCATGCCTATAAATTCTCTTCCCTTCCTCATTTGTTCACTGCACAGCACAACTATCCTTTCTTATACTTTCTATCTGCTCTCTCTTTGCTATCTCTTTGCTATCTAAATTATAGTCTTCCAGTATGTTTGGAAAGAAGAAAACAGCAGGGCGGAGCAGCAGAGCATGCCCTCGCACTCCTAGTCCTCCTCCCCTAGAAGAAGTGCACGAGCAAGAGATCGATCCTCGTCAACTCTCCCCGGGTATAGGAGACTACGGTATGGATGATCAACATATGGATGGAACAGAGTGCTTTGAGGATGCCCACGTCTCCACCCCAAATGTCTCCACCCCAAACGTCTCCACCCCAGACGTTGAGGCTGGTGCAACGGTGCATGCAACGGGTGGAAGCACCGGTAGCCGACGTGCATGGTGTTGGCAGCATATGAAGTACAACATAGAAATGGAGGACGGGCGTCAGGTATATTATGCCACATGTAAATATTGTCATGCTAAATTATCTGCACGCTCAGGTGGAGGTACAGGTCATCGCAAGTGACACGTGCAGGCGTGTTTAAAGAAGATAGCGGCTGGACGGACGCAAGGAGTGAACGTCCAGACCCAGCTTAACTTTGGCCCCGATGGTTCGGTAAGTACATGGATGTACAACCCTCAGGTAGCTAGAGACGAAATTGCTAGATATATAGTTACTATGGATCTTCTGATTAGGACGGGCGAAAGCTCTAGTTTTGAAAGAATGATCCAACGTGGTTTTTGCCCGCAATATCGACACGTAAGTAGGAGAACAACTGCGTGAGACATAGTAGAACTCTACCAACGTAAACTGTCAAGTTTGAAAGAAAACTTCCTGAAAGTTACCTTTTCTTTTGCTTTAACCTCCGATATATGGACTTCATCCCACCAAAGGGCAGGCTATCTTAATGTTGTTGCGCATTACTTAGATGATGATTATAACTTGAACAAGCGAGTCATAGGGTTCAGGTCTATCGATGAGGCACACACTGGAGAGGCCATCGCACAACGCGTATTAGAAGTCATTTAGGATTTTAAAATAGAGAACAAAATTATTGCCTTCACTCTTGACAATACCTCAGCTAACATGACGGCCATGGAGTTCCTCACACTGCCTCTGCAGTCCTACACTGGTGGTTTCGTCCTCCACCAGAGATGCATGTGCCACATTTTGAATCTCATCGTGCAGGTAGGCTTGCAGGTAATGAAACCTAGTCTAGACAACATACGCGATGTTATCCAGTTCATTATAGTTTCAGGCCCAAGATATGCCCTGTTCAGGGAGTACTGCAAGGCCAACAATAAGAGGCCAAGGAAATTCAACCTGGACATGAAGGTACGGTGGAACTCCACGTATACTATGTTGGAGCGGTGCAAGAAGTATGAGTACATTATCACTCTCTTCGTCAATACTAATTCTGGTAAGCAGTTGGTTACTGAAACAGATTGGCTAGTTGCTAGTCATTTTCGTGAATTTTTGAAAGTATTTTAGATGCAACCACAATTTTATCTGGTGTTTACTACCCTACTTCTTGCTTAGTCATCGAGTGGTTTTGGACTATCGCTAACGCTTTTAAGGAAAACAGAGACGATGCCCTTCTGAGACCTATTATTGAACCAATGCAGAGAAATTTTTTAAAATATTTTCAAGCTATCCCACATCTCTTTTGTTTTGGTACAATTATGGACCCTCGGAGAAAATTAGCAGATCTGAAGGGGGCTTACGAGGGAATTGGGGAGGCATTTGATCTTGATTTTTCTGAGGCTTACACTCACATTCATGACGAGCTTTTTCAAGTTTTCGATTTGTATTATGAAAAGTTTGGCAGCAGAAGTCAATCAAGAACAACTGCCTCAACAACGCAATAAGGACAAGAATGTGGCGCTTCAACGATCGGAAGAAGCTGAAAGGCCCGGCATCCAGTTCATCTTCTCCTGCGCCGACCCGGTCTCAATGGAATCCAAGAGTAGAGATCAACCACTACCTCGACACACCTTTTGCTGACACCGAGCTTAACTTCGCGAATGGCAATGATGCCAACCTCCTCTTGTGGTGGAAGAACCACCAACAGATTTATCCGTCTTTGTCACATTTTGCACGAGATGTACTTGTGGTTCCAAAGGTCGATTGCCTCATCGGAAGCCACTTTCAGTACGGTGGGGAGGATCATCGAGCCAAGGAGGTCGTCTCTCACACCTGAGATGGTTGAGGCACTCACATGCCTCAAAGATTGGGAGAGCGCAGATGAACGGACGCAACATTAGCTCGAGGATCCAGAGATCGCAGAGGCGATAGCCGACCTAGAGAATCTCGACGTCAACTAGTCTATCTATGTTTATGTAGTTGCTGCACTCTTTTCCTTACCAGGGGTACCCCACATTGGGAGTAAGGTTTTTAACGAGGCAGCAAACTTTGTATTTGTACTGTATCAAACAATGAATAAATTTTAGTTATTCCCCTGAATATTTATGTGTTACAGTGTTATGAATATTTTTTTATTTCATTCTATATTTCCTATATTGTTTTTTATTTTTCCAACTTTTTTTCCTAACCCATTTTCTTTTTTCCCTCCTTTTTCCCCCATTCCCTCTCTTTTTTTTTCATTCTCCCTCCTACTCCTTTACAGGCCCGAGGCCTCGAGCCGAGAAGCTTCTCTCGTGGTCTCGCACTCTCTCCTTCTTGGTTTCTTCTCCCCCAAATCCTTCTTCAGTTCTTCCCCACCGACGCCGCCGTGTCCTCCCATTCCTCATCCGCCGTCGCGCAGCCCGCCAGCCCCACGCCCCCACCTCACCTCCAGGCTCCAGCACCTTCAACGTGTCTCGCTGGGTCAGCCGCGCTCGTGTAGGAGCTCCACCCACCGCTGGGCCGTGGCGGCGGTGCTGAGCACGCCGTGAGAGAGGACCCGGTCCTTGACGGCCCCTCAGCACCGGAGCTCGTCCAAGAGCTCGACGAGGCAGGAAGGTTCGCCGGGTTCCAAGGAGAGCAGCCCGTCCGGGTCGGACTCGAGGGCATTCTTGATTTCGTGTCCCGGGAGACGACGGCGGCGGAGTTCCTCGAGGAGGCGCCCAGGCGGTGGGTGTTGGGGATGCCGCGGAGGAGGGAGGTGGCCTCGGCGGCGGTGAGGCCAGCGGTGCGGTGGAGGAGGTGGTGTAGGTCTGCAGGCTGCTGGCGGCTTATGGGTCTTCTTGGCGTTGTGGGGTTGGGGTTGCGGGCTTGTGGCGGTGGGGTTGGGGTTGGGGTTGGGGAGATGCGCTCAATGCAGAGGAGCTCGCAGATGGCGGACCCAATGCTCTGGCTCACCCCTCCCCCCTCCGGCCTCCACACCCCTCCACCGACCCTCCGTGAGGCGCATGGGCCCCCTCGCTTCGCCCGTGCGGCCACGCCTCAAAGTCGCCCTAGGCGGCTCGGCCCTCGGGTGCGTCAATGCGTGGAGCGGTGGAGGTTGACGGCGACGGTGACTAGGTGAGGTCGCACGTGCTCTCCTCCCTCGCCCCTCGATGGCTCGGTTCCTGACCCTCCCTCTATTCCACAGCACGTCAGGCAACGGCGACGGCGACGGGACCGTGCTTGGGCCGACACGGTGGACCTCTGGGCCGTGCTTGGGCTCGCCGGAGACGACTCAAGCCATGCCGGCATGGCACGGCATGCTGACCGGGCCGGGCAGGCACGTCACGGCACGGTCCGACCCTATGGCCCATCGTGCCCGTGCTGTGCCAGCATGGCACGGCCCAGTGCCTAGGACTACTTGCAGCTGACGAGCTTAACCCAAGGTTTTTCAGTTGTAAGTTACATTTTCTCTTCATTCAAACTATGCAGAAAAGACTGAACAATAGGAAGAGAGTTATTTCCTAGCTGCAT
Source organism: Phyllostachys edulis (assembly GCA_036346405.1). Taxonomy (NCBI): domain Eukaryota; kingdom Viridiplantae; phylum Streptophyta; class Magnoliopsida; order Poales; family Poaceae; genus Phyllostachys; species Phyllostachys edulis. Next base: position 7,164,548 of record CM070553.1, on the reverse strand, counting down.
TGGATTTCATGCAGCTTAACAGGTAATGCCAAGAAAATATGAACTTTAGTGTAAGTTCAAAACCAAAGCACAATGCATGTATTGGAGAAACAAGCTAGAGTTGACTTGAGAGCAGTTGACCCACCCTAGTAACCCAAAGGAACCTGAGCTTAGCTTTGGTGATGGCCCAAGGACCCAAGCCACCTCTGATTGGCCCGCACCGCCATTTCTCTGTCATAGGAGGGTGGAGGCCAACAACTATCAGTGTTCATACTTCTATTGGTGATATACCATAGAGGCAGTTAAGGAGATGATCACGTCTATATTTATGAGTTATTTAACAAATGCTATTCTGTTCCTTGAATGAATCATTGGTTACGAAGATTAACAAGTATGTGACTTCTTGGTGAAACTCTTTTAACTTATATGATGTCGTTCTAAATGAATCCCTAGTCGGATGTCACTGGTCGGAACACTAGTGACTCTATCAACCAGCGCATGTATTGATTGATGACCATGTTTGACCGGTCATAGATATAGGGATATCAAATCAATAATGTGAACACATGTTAGAGAACATAGGGTTAGAATGACCCACCTTGAGACACTGTTGAGATTGTTATGATTTTATATGTCGTCAGTTGGTCTCAAGCAATAATGATGTATAATCCTTAGACCTGAGATCAGCATGATTTTCTACATGTGTAATAGCACTCTTTGAGGTTGCCAAACACTACTCCGTAACTGGGTAGTTATAAAGGTAGCTTTCAGATATGCTGTGAAACATGCGGAGGAATGTGACTAGTCAAATATGGGATTTGCCCCTCGTAACATAACAGGAGAGATATCTCTGGGCCCCTCGATGTGGTCAGATAAAGAAAGTGCATGGCCATGCCACTAGTGATTGAAATGTTCGACCACGTGAAGTTATCCGACACTCGATCGAGAGAGTATTGAACAGTTCACGGATGACACGTCATCTCACCTGGAGTTCAACCAGATATCGTGAGGCAAAGGGAGAATACATGAGAAGGTCTTTCAGTTCGATCAGATACAGACTAGTCATATGAAGCTATGAGCTAGTCGTAGGCTGGTTGAACATGATCATTAAGTGGTCAAAACCTGGTCGTAAGGAGTTACGAACTGGTCAAGACCAAATATGAACTGGTTGTATAGAGATACGAGTTGGTCGTTAGTGATATAGACCTAGTCGTAGATCATATTGCATTAAGGTTCGTTCGATATAATTCGTGTGCATTTGGGAATCGTTATGTTCTGCTAGGAGCCGTTGACGACTCGTGATCGGAAAGGAGTTTCTGAGTCACAACCGATTACGCATGAACCTAACGAGTCACACACTTAATGGGTTGGAACAAACTAGTACGAATACGATTCGTCAAACATGTTCGGATAGGATCTGTCACAAGCACTATATAAGGAGATGCTTGAGGCTATTGGGAAGGGGTTAGACACGTGAGTTGTTCCACTGAAACCCTAGCCACCATCTTCTTGAGAGAGCCCTGTCGTGCGAGTTGGTGCTAGCACACTGATGTATGGTATTCCTTCTCTGGACGTGTGGATACCGTAGAGGCTCTACTACAGTGGCTGTGCGCTTGAGGACGATCCACGACTTCTCAAGGAAAGCGATTGGTTGCTGGAGGAGTCGATCGACATCGGGAACGTTGGACGATCGACTACGACCACTACATTGACACGCTCTTCGTTGGACCAGGCTGCTCCAACTCTTCTTCCGTTGTACTGCGCGTCTGGTGGTAACGATCTATGATCTCTTGCTTGCATGGCATCCTGGTTTACGTAGTAGAATTTTTGAATTGTTAGCTAGCGTAGCCAACCCGTATCCCTTCAGCCCTGTCCCTCCACCTTGTAGTGTAAGCGACCATGGCCCCCTCAGCCATCCCCGAGCCCGAGCTCCACCTCGCGGCGCCGACGGCCAAGGGGGAGGGGAGGGGACAACCGTAGCGGGGTCGGCCAGTCTTCGGCCGGTGCCCGTCGCAAGGCCCATGGCGCTAGTGAGTTGCAGGTGTTGCATGTGCCCTAAAAAATGTTGCATGCTATAGTTATAGTATTTTTTTTGTTGCAACACGTGATTTGAGATGTTGGGGACTATATATTTTAGTGTTGCAGTAACAAATGATTGAGAATGAGATTTTTCCAGAAGCTTTTTGAATGTTGCTGGATGTTGAATTTTGTTGCAAGTGTTGCATGTGCCCTAAAAAATGTTGGTGTTTTCATGTAGCGCTCTGATCGTCGTGTTGTTGTGCGGCAAGATTTTTTTTACCCTTTTTTGTTACACACTCTATCCTGAGATGTTGCAACCGATGTCTGGAGATGTTGGATGCAGCAGCGTATGGAGCTAGCGCTTGGACGTACGTCCGAGCACTAGTCGTGCCCATAAAAAAAACTAGCAGTGCAGCATCTGTCGGCCCCGGATTTCGTAAATCCAAGTCCTCTGTAAAAACACTGTGCTATTCCCTGGATCAATAGATAGCACTCACAGAATACATCACTGAATCAATTCATACACAATGTAAACTAAACCATTCATTAATTAGCACATCAGAGTTTACATAGACCGCATCAGGTCAGGTTTTACAATAAAGGCCGAACATGCCAAAAGATTACATTTCAAAAGTAGTGGGAACTACAGCGAAAGCAAAAGGGGTAAGAGCACATCTCTCTATAGGCAAGCGACTGGGGAAACCTGTGTGCGTCTGATATTAACCAAAGACTTGGATAATATTGTATGCACGCAAGCACCAACAGAGTCAGTTGGACTGAGGCGAGACCTAGACTAAAAGAACTAAACTACTCCTCATCATCTTCTGGGCCTCTAACTACTAGATCCTCGTAGTATGCGTAGTCTCCTGGATTTCCTGCTTCTGATGGTTTTTGGGGGAAAGACCGAGGATGAGCACAACTTCCGTGCTCGCGAGCCAACACACAAGATGCAATAATATACATGCAAGGTTTTAACAAGGATGGCTTGGATTCCTTTATTTGCTAAAGTAATGTTTTCAATTATCATAATTACAAATTCCTATCACTTAGTATTTTAACCAAATTGCATTTTATTAAAGAGAGTAATTATGCAATATTTATATTAACAGAGATTACCTCCACCTTTATGCTTATTTTTTATTGGGGCTATCCCCAATTATTAGCACCACTGAGTTCGAAAACCTAGGAAAATTCCAATCTTAGGGCTAGGTGAGCCCACCACATTTTTTTATCCCACCACAAAGATTTTTAAATAGAACTAACTCTAGTAAGTTCCCATGTCCGCCTTTGACCGTAGGCACAGCTGTTTAAACAGTTTAGACTCTGCAGAGGTTGTACACTGTACCCACAAGAGACAATCATACTCGTTTCCCTATATGATTTCTTAGTCATGTAGTTGAGCAACCATCATAGTAACTTTTCAAATTATCTCGCCTCTTCCGTCATCTCACCCAGATGGGCTACCCCCACTTGTGGTGGGTCCCATAAGTTGTGCGAAATGTTTACCACCATGACTAGCGTAGCTGGCAACTTCACCCTTCCTTGGTGTCCTATTCAAGTTGGATCATATCCACTACTTGCACTACCTTACTCGGCCACCAATGAGATGATTTCCAGGGTCCAATAAATTTACTAAGCCAAGTTACACTTTGCAGACTTGTGGTTGTACATGTTTTACAATGGGAGGTCATGACAAGATTAAGTCCTTAGGGTTATCTAGCGGTTCATTCCATATACCATCCACAAACCAACATTCCTTGGGCTACATTAGCACCCATCATCATACCATCCGCCTAGTCAGTAACAACAAGTTATTAATGTTTTTGAGGAGCAAAAATACATTAACTCAACCATCTCAATCATTTACCCACAATGACTACCCAAAATCACTTTCATGTTTAAAAGATGATGATTAGGACATTTAATGTCTCGGTACTTAAGTATAACCAATAACTAGTAATTACCACATAGAAACTAGGATGACATAGAATAATGGATTCAATTGTCAAAGGATGACATAATAATTAATTAATCATAAAATAGGTATTTAACTACCTTAAGATTTAACATATGTTTGCTTAAAGAATTAATGCATGCGCTTTTAGTAATTTAAATGAATATAATTTACGTAAAATGTGGGATCAAAATGATCAAAGTGTCGACTCTCCTGGAGTAAAGGTAAGAGAGTCTTGATAATCTTGAGCTTGATCAAGTTGGAGATCTCCAGCTTCTTCGAACTCTAATCGGGCGAACGTATCGGAAAAAGAACAGACAAGCAAACACAACAAATAAATACACAAGAAATAATAAATAAACTCCAAATTAAATAAGACTAGTGCCATTAGCAAGATCTTGAATTTACAAAATTTTAGAAAAAAATTTCACTAAATTTGGAGTTGCGACGAAGGAGAACGGGACTTTCGAAGTTCGCTTTTGAATTAAATTGAGAAAAAAAGAGAAAGGAGAGAGAATCGGTGCACCACACAGTACATGGACCAAGTCCATGTGCACGGGTCCATGGGTGCACCGGAGGGGCTACTGTGCTCGAGCCTATTTGTCAAAGAGAGAGGGAGAGAGATTAGAGGAAATGATGGGATGGGGTCCCTTGGCTACTAAGAGAAAGAGGGAGGTAGAGAGAGCATCAGAGCACAGGGGAACCAGGGGGCACACGAGTGGCTTGGGAGTGGTGGCAACGCTTGAAGCGGCGGCGCTGGGAGGCAGCAAGCCGTGCGAACGGGACTGGTGGGGATCGGGCCCCATGAAGCGGCGGCGACGGTGCTGGAACCACATAGTGGTGGTGGCAACAGCGCAAAAGGGCGGCGGTAGGCTCCACGGCTTGGAGGCGCACGGCGATGCCGGTGGCGCGGAGGGGAGGGTGGTGCTCTCATGAGCGACGCCTAGAGCTGGGAAGGCCGAAGGTGGAGTCGGGGTGGCCCGAGGGTGGCCGAACCGGCGGGGCGGCGGCGACTGGTAATGGGGGAGAAGGGGCCATGGCGACGACGTCTCAGCGGCGGGGAAGGAGAGTGGAGGTGGGGGACGAGTTCCTCGGCGCCGGGGGCACCTGGTGACGGGTTTGGCCGGGGCAGCGGCTCACCGGTGCGGTGGTGCGGTGGTGAGGCAGCGTTGCCAAAATCACTACTACAAAACAGGCTATAGTAGACGCCCCATCACAGACGGTTCCTTTGGAACCGTCTGTGTTGGGTCAGTCCGAACCCGGGGCTGGCGCGGAACAACTATCACAGACGGTATTTTTAGAACCGTCGTGATAGTCACTATCCTGACGGTTGAGAAATAGAACCGTCAGGAAGTATCCTGACGGTTCTATTCACAAACCGTGCGTGATAATCTCTAATCACGAGCGGTTTTACGTTACAACCGCTCGTGATATCCTCGCCGATCGCGTCGTGTCCCATCGCCTTTGCGCGCCGCAGCGGGATGCCTCTCGCCCATCGCCGCGATGGCGGCGCTCTCGCCATCGCCGCAGATGGAGCAACCGGTCGGCCCCCGCCGGCGGCTCCAGATCAACATACCTCCACACTTCAAGAGATGGGATGAGGATCTAGCTCTTACTATGGGCAAATAGATATAGTAACTTCTCCTCCAAACTTTTTTTAATTTTGGAATTTTCATATACATAGCCAAACAACGTGGCAAGTAGCTTACAAAAAGATTAAAAACTAGAAACCTATCTAGTGGTGGAGGTAGGTGCTATCTCCGTCTTCAATACTTCAGAGGCGGCGGCTTGGGCGGACGGTTTAAGATCGAACGAATCTCGAATACGCCCACCGCCGATGCGCTCGTTCGAGTGTGTCCCAAGACCCTGATCGTTGAATCAAGTCAAGAGAGCCCATAGGCTCTCTTCTCTGCTTGAGGGTCTCGGCTTTGGTCGAATCGATCGCCTGCTGCCTTGATTAAGCAGTCCAAGTGACGACAAGCCTCCTGGAGACGTGCAACTTCGTTTTGGAGGACCACGTCGACGACACGGTAAACTCGCCGAAAGTGGGAGATCACCCGGAAGACACGGCGGAGGAGAATGTCAAGACGGCGGAAGGTGGCCGTCACCCGCTCCGGCAAATTCTCGGACAGAGGAGTGAAGACATTGTTGAAATAGTGTTCTTCAAGAAGACGACTCAACGTCTGTGAGAGAGGTGCGCAGACAAAGGCGCGTGTCTGTAAGAGGAGGCAGCCATTTCTGTTTTTGTGGAGAAAGGGGATCAAGGAGGTTGTGTGAAATACATTGTAGAAGGGGACACATCTATATATAGAACAATTTCATCTAAAGCCGGAACGGGAGACGAAGAGATATTTGGGGAGCTGTAGCGACGTTGGAAAATGAAGAGATGAAGCCGCGCCGTGTGATCGTGAGACGAAGAGACACACGCAGGAAAATGAAGACGAAGAGACACGCGGGAAAATGAAGAGAGTGTTATCACAGACGGTTCCGTTGTATAACCGCTCAGGAAGGAATCACAGACGGTTCTAGTTAAAAACCGTCTGTGATACGTTCATATCACAGACGGTTGTAGTTAAAAACCGTCTGTGATTATCACAGATGGTTCTTTTATAGAACCGTCTGTGATATTATTATCACAGACGGTTCTCGTTATAAACCGTCTGTGATATACTTTTATAAGGCGGAAACGCTAGGTTTTGCTCTCACTTGTCACTTCCTCTCCGCGCCCTTAGGCTCTCGCTGCGCTCGTTCGCCTCCTCTAGGGTTTAGGGCTGCCAGTAGTTCACCGCCGACCACGACCTCGGCGCCGCCGCCCGACCTCGCGCGCCGCTTCAACCTCGGCGCCCCGACCTCGGCGCCTTCAACCTCGGTCTTTGCCGCCCGACCTCGGCGCCGCCGACCTCGGTGCCGCCGCCCGACCACTGGCGCCCGCTCACCTCCCTCGTCGTAAGCCCGGCGTCGCCGCCTCCGACCTCGACGCCGCCGTCCTCCTCCCGTGTGGGCCTCCTCCTCTGCACCGCCTTCTCCCGCCGTCCTCCTCCCGTGTCGGCCTCCTCCTTGCACCGTGAGTTCTTGTGCGGCATCCTCTCTGTGAGTATTGCTCCTCTGTGGCGATTCGGCTTTGTTGATCATGGGCTTTGTTGACATGCTCGTGATGAACTATGTCTTATCTCGAGATTGAATGTGATAGTTAGTTCATACTTGAGCTCTATTGTATTACTTGCTCATGTCAATATGATCTATCGTTAATTGGTTACTTTCGGTTGAGCTCATCGCTCATTGCAAATTGATCGGTGGGCTTTGTTGACATGCTCGTGATGAACTCGTCTTATAATCGAGATTGAATGTGATAGTTAGTTCATACTTGAGCTCTATTGTATTACTTGCTACTATCAATATGATGTATCGTTAATTGGTTACTCTCGGTTGAAAGCTAGTTATTACGATTCTTCATGTTCGATTCTGTTGAGAGTATTCGGTTTTAGTTGGTAATCTAATGACTAGTTTGTGATTCTTCTAGTAGTCTGTATGAGCCCATTCAACTTTTCATTTGCCATCTTGATCTCTGTAGTCAACCTCTGCTTGATCGAAGTTTAATCTGTTTTGATTAACAGTTGAGATCGTTTGACGCTTAAGCAAAGTATTGTTTACACTCATAGTTTGAATTTATATTATCATATTCATTTAATGAAGAGTATAGACAATAGGATTGAGATGGCAAAGACTTGTTCTTTAGCTACTCTCCTTACGAGAGCACATAATATCATCAATCAATATGTTGGAATAGTGTCATGTAATCGTTAATCTCTAGACCTTTTATTGGTCGAGAATTTAATCGAGACGGTTCTTATTAAGAACCGCTCGTGATTCATTTGCATTTCCTTAGAGAAGCTGGTGGATTAAGGAGTGTTAAATTCTTTAGAAATTATGCTTTAATGCTAATTAATTTTGTTGGGATTAATTCTGAAATTTTGCTAAAAGCGCATTTTTACAACAATCCAAAAAGAAAGTTTTACTTGATTCTATTTTGTTTCTATGTTGGGATTAAACCTTTGCTTAGCATTTCCTTAAATCGATCATTTTACTTGATTCTAGTTCTATGTCTTCATTAAAGGCTAGTCTTACGTACATGAAGCATTAAACCTTTGTTTAGCATTTTCTTAAGTCGATCTCGACACACTTGAGTGTACCTTTACTTCTTGCCAATCCTCCAAGGCAAGAAGCATATGGTACACTCCAAAGGTGTCGTGGTCGATGAAGAGTATAGACAATAGGATTGAGATGGCAAAGACTTGTTCTTTAGCTACTCTCCTTCTGAGAGCACATAATAGGAGCAGGGAGGCGGCGTATCCGTTCCCGAGTCATCTCACAAGAAGACGCTGCCAATCGCTAAGGCCAAATCGAAATCCACAAACGTTAAGCGCCTCCCAAGTCCGGAAGTCCGCGATACCGGAACTACATCATCGGAAAACCATTGTGCTCCGATGCAAGATAATGCACGCTGGATATGCTTGTCGCTTTGCATGCCCGGTACTGGCGAAGACCCAAAAGAAGGGTGCGATCATCGAATCACCGCCGATACGAGGACAAGCATTTCTTCAACGGACGAGGTACTTCGTCGTGGGCTTCAATGACTTATTTCAACTATTCAACCTCGTTGGCCTCGACGTCTCGCTTCTACGATGTTGGACAATCGTAAGTCGCGCATAATCAAGTTCTACATTCATGTAATACCAATAAATATCACAACTCATTGCTTATGTATAGATACATCTTTGAAAAATGTCCGGAATGGAAAGAACCATTGGGTTTCTCGACCCACATGTGGTATCGTTGCAAACCATCCAACAAGACTCATCCTTCGTCGAGAAATACATAACGAGGTCATTGCTTCGCCGACGAACATGAAGTACATAGTGGTGCCCTACAACCGTGGGGTAAGTGTCACTACTTGCTATACAAATTTCATTTGTACTTTATCGTAGTACCTAACTTAGGTTTAATGACTATAGCGACATACATGAGTAGGTACCATCGATCCTTTTAGTTATTATACCCAAGAGGAACCATGTGATATACCTTGATTCCCTAAACCGCAACAAGCACGACTTCAGCACTCTAAGAGGAATACTCGAGAGGTATGCTCATTTCCTCCTTACATAACTCTATTGTAGTCTTCATTCGTTTGAAATGGCCGAGGATAACCTTTTCGAATCATGTAGGTCATTCATCAATTATGTTGCCAACAAAGGAATATACAATGGAAAGAGCGCCCAACTAACACACAGGATGGATTTTCCGGTACGCGCTACAACACTATAATCCTATATCATACTTCATAATAACGCGTCTCGAACTGACTATACCTATATATGTAATTCTATTTTTGCAGTGCCGCCAGCAAAAAGATGATGAGTTATGTGCAATCTACGTCTGCTATCATATGCAGCTAATCCTTACAGCTAGGAAGAAGGATCCTGAGGTTTGTCAATCTCAAAATAATTATTTTCTAATTATAAATTTAAATATATATATCTTACCACTTTACTCTTGCTAGCAGCAGGCCTTGAATTTACAATGTGATTCACTCATTGCGGAAGAGATCAAGGACATTCGAGGGAAGCTCTGCGCCTTTATCAACACGAAATCATTAACGACAACGGAGAGTTTCACTCCGTCGCCAACCCGAGCATCACCCCACTAAAACCTCTCAACGCAAAACAATTGTAATCTAGTTGTAACTATAGCGACAATACTTGAACAAATGCGGATCTTTTGTAGTTTATTTTGAGTAATGATCACTTTGAGTTGTCATGGCTCCTTGAATCTTTTCGTGAATGCTTGAATCTGCTTTACGGAAAGCTTGTTTTCAGAGGGCATGGCTAGCAATTCCCGAGGCTAGCCAGAAAACAAAGAAATTGTGTGCGAGAGTGCGAGCTATCACAGACGGTTTTGTGTTAAAACCGTCGTGAAGGCAAGTATCACGCACAATTTCGATCGCAAACCGTCAGGATAGCGAGAATATCACGACGGTTCTACAAAAAGCCGTCAGTGATAGGAGAATATCACGAGCGGTTCTACAAAAGCCGCCTGTGATATTCGTAAATCACGGCGGTTTTATTTAGAACCGCTCGTGATATTCTCCTATCACGCAACGCTTTTATTTAGAACCGTCGTGATATTCTCATATCACTGACGGTTTTGCTCAAACCGCTCGTGATACTTGACTTCACTGACGGTTTTTAATAAAACCGCTCGTGATATTTCGTATCCTGACGGTTTTGTACCGTCTGTGATAATATCCTGTTATCACAGACCAACAAACATAGACGGTTCGGAAACCGTCTGTGATGACGGTTCCGAACCGTCTGTGATGTCGGTTCCTGTAGTAGTGAATGGGAGCTCCGGCTCTGGCTCTGCTTCGAGGAAGAAGAAGGTGAGGAGTAGAATGATGGGGAGGGGAGGCAAGGGGAGGTGGCCGGGGCTCTTTATAGCCACAAGGGGGGAGGGAGATGGTCATTGAGGACGTGCGGGTCGCTCGGTCCCGAGGTCGACCGGCATGGGTGTGCGGAGAGTGGCGACCTTGGAGAGCCGAGTAGGTGTGGCGAAGGGACAAGGCGAGGGTGCTGATGGAGGCACGGCGTCACGGCGAGGTAGAGGCGCCGAAGTCCATGGGCAGGTGACTACTGATGGGTCAAGACGCGCTGCGTCTTGTGGCGTAAGGCTGGGATGGGCGCGGCGACTACTTTGGCGGCCTGGGCAGGTGGTGGAGGGGACGGAGCGACAGGGAGCCAGAGGCGACGTGCGCGGCGCAGGAGCTGTCCAAGCGTCGTGGGCGGCATGACTGGCTCGGCCAGGGGAGAAGAAGGGCAAAGGGGAGGCCAAGGAAGTCAATGAAAGGAGAAAAAATTTGGGACGACCAAGGGAGAAGAGAAGTGGGCCGAGCCCAAGAAAGAAAATGGGCCAAGCCCAAAAGGAGGAGGGAGAAATTTGAAAAGAGAACTCAAATTGAAATGTGAATTCCGACAGTTTGAATTGAGGTCCAAGACACAATTTTGATTTAAGATAGAAGCTAAGAGTTTTGTAAATACACGATAATTGAATTAAGGTTTCGAAAACCAAGAGTCAAATTGTAATTACTATTCATCGTTTTGAAAATGGGATGTTACAACATCATAGTTACGCGAGGTAACGTCAACGCGAAATGTGGCTTTGGTTACGTAACCAAGCCCCTCTACGCAGCTGACAAGTATGAAGCCCCTCTACGCAGCTGACAAGTATGAAGCCCCTCTAGATAGCCAGCGCGTGCAACGTTGGCCAATGGGCCTGACATAAGCAACCCCACTCGATCAGAAAAGATAGAGCTACCCCTAGGGTTTCCCTAAAAGCACGGTCATTGATGTAAACTCACATTCTCATTAGTTAGTTTGCAAAGCGGACTCACTACATCATGAACACCCTTTTCGCAATGCATGTATGCGTTGCTATATGTCCAAATAACCATTTCTATGATCTATACCAACGCATTTCGTATGCACTGTTATTGAGGCCGTTGCAAAGGTCTATCACAATACATATAAAAGCATTGGTAACTAGTACAAAAAGTGTTGCAAGGTAGCAACAGATATATCTAGGCATGGCCAGCACTTTTATGCGTTCCTATTTTGGACAACAAATTATTTTTATAATTGTTTACGACCCATATTAGTATTCTAAAAGATTCATCATTTTAAAGTTTTGCAGAAAGTAAAAATTAAGTTAGGCCCACAAGGCTAAACAAAATTTTGACAATAAATTGTACTCGTATAAAGAAGGAAGTAAATATATGCATTTATTGAGAGAATGATACATTGGCGAATGTGACATGTACAAACTGGACGTGACATGTACAAACTGGAGTACAAGAATTCTATGAATTATTCTTAAATTATAATACATAATATCTAAACATAATCTATCTCTTTCGTCTTTGTTGTCCATCACTGTTCTGCTGTCAATGTGAAGAACTATCATACTTTAGCATCAGATGATTTAACAAAAGATATACCGCAATAATTTTGCAATGTGTCTAAATAATGTTTCAAAAGACTTGCGCATATGTGATCAAGAAAATTTCCAGATAGCACAAGACTATGAGGTGGATGCACCAGCATACCACAATAGTTTTAAGTCATAGAAAAGTCACATACACATGCTTTGAAGTGTAATAATTCGGTTGATGCAGTCCTGCAAAAGAGCAAAACTAATCAGAAGCTCAGCAAACAGAACACCATTAAAGGGTGAAACAGAGGGTTTTTTTCTTGACACGAGTATTACCAAGGAAGGAAAAAGTATGTCAACACGCATGGAGATCTGGTGCAGTCGCGCAATGGCAACTACATCACATCTGGCCCATTGATCTGACGATTGAAGAGTCTGGATTTATTGCTACAGTATGTCGGAAAGTACATCTGCTACGGTGTTTTGCTGCCACAGTGCTCGAGTGAACCTTGGCCCTCCAAGTTGGATCCAACGGTTGGCAGTACAACTGCTTAAGTTGCAGTTATACTACTAACTGCACAGGATTCAAGTCCAGTCAACACTGATACGGGGTGTTAAAAGTTAAGATGTATCATCTGGTCCTGTCAGATAGAAGTATCCCATCAATTGAGTCAACAACCTTATTGATCCCATTACCTGTAGAAAACGACTTTGCATCTCCCCTTTGAAGAATGGAGACTTGCTGGTAGAGCTAGCCAACTACCAAATTGAACTACTTGATGCCCGGTACAACAATGTAATCCCAGTAAGGATTCGTCTCGCACCAAGCGTTGAACTGGCTACAAGAATCATCTTCTTCAGCTTTGTTAAGGGAAAAATTCATGCAAGATGTGATGTATGAAATTTGGTACATGGAATTAGGATGAAGGTGCATACCTCATGATGATGCTTGTCAAAAAATCTTCTGCAGGCCTCCTACCCCTTTATACCATCGATCAGCTGCTACTTGAAAGAAGTATCATTCGACAAATGATTTTACTTCTAGAGCAATGCTACATTGTCTAGTAACAAACTGATTTAAAACATTTCGACTGCTCATTTCTTTGTCAGGATTAGAATCCGAAACTTGCATAGTACAAAGTATCCCTTCCCCGATTCTATTCCACCCTCTTCCTAACACTTTTGACAAACTTACAACTAATGGTCAGGCAGTCTTCAGACTTGCAATTCTTTTCACGACTAGCATATCAGAAACTCTAGAGCTACAACCTTACTGGCAAGCCATAGTTGTGGAAGGATCGGATTACCCCGTCACGACTCCCAGTCACTATGACCATATTCCAAGCAAATGATACCTTGGAGCGGCAACCATATAGTCCAGTGCAATTTATGTACTTCAAGGATGGGAGCAGCCTCTCCTCCAGTCATGCCACTGAGCCCCTCATACCGTCAGCGAAAAACCATGTGTCGAATGAACAGCACTCCCGGTCATGGCACCGCGTGGCTATAGTAATACTCTTGAAGGGTATTATAGGCCAAATTAACAGTATTTAAAGGATAAATATTTTCCCTAGGTGAAATAAAAAACTATAGTAATACTCTTGAAGGGTATTATAGGCCAAATTCAGGGTCACATCTAGAGAATCTACTATGATGCTCAGAGCTCTAGGAACAATAGAGTAGGGAGTTTGCTACAAAAAGTATGCCAACCTCATGTACTTGGTATATAAAGGGATGACGAATTGAGGATACCATTTTTTCATGAAATTGACAGTCCACAATTTTCATCTACAAAATCAACAAGCTACATATGCTGCTGGATACACAAAGCCAGCATCGTGATAAACCACATGTTGTCTAATTGGATATATGGAAAAGTTTTAACATTTTAAGTGTAAACATTGTAGAATCTTAGCGTTATGGTAGGGAATCAAATGTCAATCAAGTTAGCAATGGCAACACCCAACACTCTGATGTATAAGGACTCTTTAATTACCTAGGTTCGCATCCTCAACTCTGCAGCAAGGTCCTCTAGCGGAACACACTTCTGCTTCTGGAATGTTTATGAAAGATTTAACATCAAAGATTATCTTAATTAAAAATCATCTTAATCTTACCTCACAAGAACATAAGCGTACCCTAGACCAATACTACGGATCATCACAGATCATGTATCTACATGACAATAATAAGTTAAACTACCATTCAGTACAGAGATGTAAAACAAAATGCTTTTGTTTTGTGCTCAAACTTGGTGTCTGTGTTTGCGAATCGATCTCAAAGTTGGCTGAATTCAACCTTGTTTGTTTCATCAATTACGATTATGCATACCAGGTAACCGCAATGTCCAACCAATTATACCTGCGATGGAGGCGGAGGAGGGGGCACCTGCTGCACCAGGGCTCCCATCGCCGGGTGGCCGCCACCAGCATTGCCTGCCGCGGGCGGCAGCGTGGTCCTTCTCCACGGCGACGCACTGCCACCAGCCGGATCCGCCGCCGCCACGGCCCCTCCGCGAGGATCCGGTGAGAGGCGGCTTCGCGGCGCTCCATGGAGGGCGAGGAAGCCCGGATTCGGTCGGAGGCGACTTCACAGTGCGGAGGAGGAGACCAACCGACGTGGGGAAGGGGGAAGTCGAGCGGCGTGAAGGAGGAGAAGGAGATTCGGATCTGGCCGGGGTCGTCTTCACGCCGAGGGGGAGGAGGCCAAGGGGCGTCTCATGGTGTTCTCCGGAGTTGACTTCACGATGCGGGGAGGAGGCCAAGGGGCGTCTCCACGCGGGGGAGTGGCAGGGGAGGAGGCGGCGCCGGTTCCACGCGTGGACGTAGTCGTGGGGAGGAGGCGACGACGGCAGATCCGCATGGGGGTGAGGCCAGGGGAGGAGGAGGCGCCGGATCCGTACGACGGTGGTGGCGAGGCCGGCGGCAGCGGAGAGGTCACCGTGGAGTTTCTGGGAGGGGAGGCAACGGGAGCGAGGCAGTTTATTTGGATGTGTGAGGTGTGGGAGGTGGTGGGTTAAGTCGGCTTTACGCGTGATGAATAAGTTGGCTCCGCAACGCATACGATTTCCGTTGCGAGTTATGTGTTGTTATGTGCATGTTTTTTTTGTAGTGATTAAAGCTGTAGTTGCTATCACGGATTTGCATACAATGTTGATTCTATCATTCTATTTGGATCAAATTAGTAACCATTAATTGATTCGATGTTCCTTTGCTTCGCTTTCCTTTTCTTAAGCTTATCTCTACTAGTACTCGAACTAGGCTTTGTTCTTTGCTTACCTCAGTACTCATATGCTAACCAATCCCGAGGAACTAACCAATGATCCCCATTGACAAATATGCTTGGTGTGCGTGGTTGTTTTGCTCCTGCTAATTAAATAGCATATCTCAAGCTCTTACCCATTCATTCACTAACGATCATAATTTTATCTTTCCATTCAAAAGGCAGGTGAGTAAACCAGTGCCTTTACAACCTTTACATCACTGTAGCACCGCGCTGCTGAGCTACTTAATTAGTTACAGCAAGCATCCAGACGAACTAACTAATCTCTTTGTGTATTATTAATTTTTCGAACCAAAAGGAAGGTATAGTACTGTGGCATCGATCTTGCCATATATTACTGCTCGCTCCGTTTCACAATATTTGTCTATAGCACATATAGACCGATAAAGCATTAAATCTTTTGAAAAGTTATTAAAAAATGATCATGTATATTTATATTAAATGATATATTACAACCACGTAACCTCTTACAAAACATTTTAAGTAGGGATATAGAGTGAAAAATATTATAATAACTACACTCTCGATTTCTGCAATGGACAAATATTTTAAAACGGAGAATCCTGAGGTTATGAACAAATATAGTAAAACAGGAGTAGTACTACAGGTCAGAGCATTAGTGGAATCCCTAGCTACTCCTACCATTCAAAAGGTTCTTGGCCTTTCCTTTCAACCTCTTACCCATTCATTCAGTAATGATCATAATTATCTTTCCATTCAAAAGGCAGGTGAGTAAATCAGTGTGCCTTTCCTTCATCCTAGGCGCCATCAGATGAAAATAACCTAGCTCCTAAATGCCGTGATATTCTATAGTACGTAGCATTGCGACGCCTCTGTAATTCTATAGCACCGCGTACGTGCCTTTACAATCTGTACATTACTGTAGCACCGCGCTGCTGAGCTACTTAATTACAGCATGCATCCGGACGAACTAATTAATCTCTTTGTGTACTATTAATTTTTCGAACCAACACTTGTGAAAGGAAGGCATAGTACTGAGGCATCGATCTTGCCATATATTATTACTCCATCCGTTTCACAATATTTGTCTATAGCCGAGTTTTTAGCCCATTTATTCTCTTTTCGAAGCGAAATAGCAAAAATAATCCATTCAAAAATGAAATGGTAAAAATGACACAATTGCCGCGTGGAAACACTGTGGTAGGAAGTCTCGCCGCCGCCATCAACAATAGGTGGCTGTGGCGCTTGAGAACAACAACAGTGGCTCTGCCAGCAGATTGCGGCAAGCCGCCTACCATCGGCTGGAAGGTCGCCACATGTCCTCCCGCGGACTGAGTGTGCGGCAGGGGTGCTAATTTTGCTATTTCATTTTTATAAAGGCTATTTTTGCTATTTCGCTTTAAAAACATGTTAAATGAGCCACAAACTCGTCCATAGCCCACCATGCGCACAAAGCAATAAAACCGTAAATCTAATTTTTTTGAGTAAATATCACTAAACCACAGGTTTTGAGGCAGTTGTATCTCAAAACCCTAGGTTTTGTAAATTGTATCGATTAACCCTGTGTTTTGTAGATTTAGATCAGCTTAGGAATCACAAGCAAGCAATATCGAGGATTAGAGATTATCTACGAGAAGTGTTAAACCATAACCCGGTAGTAGATGCATTGTAACTACAGTTCTGAATCCTAAACCTGATCTAAATCTACAAAACCTGGGGTTAACTGATACAATTTACAAAACCTGGGGTTGTGAGATACAACTGCCCCAAAACCTGTGGTTTAGTGATATTTACTCAATTTTTTTTATTAGAAACGATTATACATACTTATATTAAATGACATACTACAACCATTTATAACCACTTACAAGTTACAAAGCATTTAAATATAGATAGAGAGTAAAAATACTGAAATAACTGCACTCTCGATTCCCATAATAGACAAATATGCCTTGCTCCATCTCTACTTCTCTCAGAATATTTATGCAGAGAGCAAAGCATGTAGTTTTCATCGAACATTTCCCTGCCTAAGAGTAGCTATAGGGATTCCGCAAACAGCTCTGCCCGAGTGTGCAGTACTCCGTTTCAATATATTTATCTATGATCTTAGGAGTCTTCGTTACAAAATATTTGTCTATTATTTTTTTTCGAAAAGGGAATAATTACTTCTGTTATGCAGGTTATCTTTAGAGGTACCTATTGATTTTGCTTCTAGTCGCTGCTGCAGAGGGAGGAGGATCGTCCTATCCTTCAGGATAGGGACCGACGCCTGGAAACTTCTGTTTTGGAGATTTATGCCAATCATAGGTGGCAGTTCAGTAATAGAATTTGTCTTTAATTTTTAGACTTGGTTTGATTGTAATAAGTTACTCTCGGTTGCATCTTTTGATACTGTCTAGCCATATGCACTCTGCTGTGCAAAGGCTGAAATAATAATGATACCCTTTTCGAAAAAATAATGGACAAATGTTTTGTAACGAAGACTCCTAGAATCATAGATAAATATAGTGAAACGGAGTACCTAGCTACTCTTAGGCAGGGAAATGTTCGATGAAAACCGGATGCTTTGCTCTCTGCATAAATATTCTGAGAGAAGTAGAGATGGAGCAAGGCACTCTCGATCGAGAATAAAGATACAAGGCATCAAAAGTGGCATAAAATACATATGTATCATCTCAAGAAACAAACGAGAGAAATAGGACACGCGTGCATGCAAGGGCAATTCAGTAATCTCTCTCACCCAACAACGTGCCTTGCTACGTGAAAGCGTACGTCCTATATATACAGCACCATGAGCTTGACTTGATCTATCGCACCAATCACTAAACACAGCAGCATTCTCTTATCATTGTGTTAGCTTGTATACCTGTCCAACTAGAGATGTCTCAGGTAATCCTTTTTCTTTCCACTAATACTTTATTAATCAAGGGGTTATATATACATGCCTGTAAATGAGCATGATTAAATATGAGTAAGGGAATGATCATTAATCAAGGGGTTACATGCATGTAAAAACACAGCGCCAATAATGCATGTTTTTGTTTTGGTTTAATCATATTGGATTATGATCATTAATCAAGGGGGTGGTACATGTAACTGTTTCCATTGATCATTCCATGTATGCAAAATGAGCATCATTAAAAGCAAACTAAACCAAGCTCAATCTATGCAGACTCCTGCTGTGAACAAGGTGCAACTGACAGCCTACGCGAAGGTCGACGCCATCCGTGGCTTGCCGGAAAGGCACCCTGGCCTCCCCGTGCTGGTGCGTGTCGTCGCGCCGCCAGGGATGGCCGAGCGCACCCCCATCGACCTAGTCGCGGTGCTCGACGTCAGCCTCGGCGGCCTGGCGCCGGCGAACAGGATGGATCTGCTCAAGAGGGCCATGGAGCACGTCATCGAGAAGCTTAGCAGCCAGGACCGCCTCGCTATCGTCCCCGTCCAGATCACCTCCGCCCTCCCCGAGACATATGACCTCATAGAGATGAACGCCAAAGGCCGGATGGAGGCCACCACGAAAGTGCATTCGCTGGAGGTCAGCGGCGACAATAAGCTGTCCACGGCCTTGAAAAAGGCCGCAGAGGTATGTGTCTGCATTACTCCCTCCGCTTTATAAAATATAGGTTGCCCAGGTTTTTAAACTTTGACCATCAATATAGGTTAAAGTACATAAATTGATTATATCATTAGACTTGTTTGGCAGCATACTTTCATGATATATATTTATTATCATTATTTCTAGTATATTGTGATACAAAGCCATAATTAAAATCGTGTGTTGCGGACTGTAAAAAGTAAAAAACGACTTACATTTTGAAAGAGAGAGTAGAGACGATGACCAAACTACATGTGCATTGCATAGAATATATCTAGAGATTTGCTATACATCTGCGAATGAATTTTTTTGGCATTTCGGTCAGATCCCTGCATATGTTGGTTTCGTGTGTGTAGATACTGGAAGGACGGACAGAGGAGGGGAAGAAGAAAGCGGCCTTCATCATCCTGATCTCCGACGGCGACGACAGCTCCATCTCCCGGGAAACGATGACCTCCACCTACTCGGTCCACGCCTTCGGCTTCCGCGACGCGCACAATGTGAGGTCCATGCACTACGTCGCCAACAGCTCCACCGGCACCTACGGCATCCTCAACGACGAGCACGACCGGATCACTGATACCTTCACGTCCACCATCAACAAGATCACCTCCATCGTCGCCGTCCAAACGGAGGTCGACATCGTGTGCAGCGACGACTCCACGGCGACACTGTCGGCCATCGAGTCCGGCAGGTTCAAGTGGGAAATCCAGGACAACAGGAAGAGCGGCCACGTCTTGGCCTTCACCCTCCAAGCCGGCGGGGTCAGGAAGTTCATCGTCTACGTGGACAACGTCGGAGAGGATGAGTACAACGAGTTGCCGAGGCTGCTCACCGTCCGTGTGAAGTACCAGCCGTACGCTGCGGCGAGCAGGGTGGAGGAGAGGCTCGACGGGCAGGTGGTCGTCGTCAGGAAGGGCACCGCCGAATCCAAGGAGGTGGCGGCGGAGATCGTCCGTGTCGAGGCGGTCAGGATCGTCGGCGACATCCTGCACAAGTATACGGACAACGTGAAGGAGCTCGTTGATGCAGCGGACGAGCTGCGCCAGCATTGGCACCTCCTCAAGGACTCCGAGTACGGCAGGGAAGCCGGCGAGGCGTGCCTGATCTCCGCGCTCGACGCGGAGATGCGGGAGATGGAGGCCAATATGCGCCGGTGCTCGGGCCTGTCGTACATGCTCTCGTGGCAGACATACCACACGCTGCAGCACCAGACGCGCGCCACCTCGACTTCGTCGGCCACGAAGGGCCCGCAGCAGCCGTCGCTGCCGAACGGCATGATGGGGAGAATGTGCTTGGCGTGCGTCCTTGCTTTGGTCCCCCTAATTAGCATATATATATATCGCGCCATCTTACCATTCATTCAGTAACGATCATCATTTTATCTTTCCCTTCGAAAGGCAGACGAGCGAATTAATCCTGGATATAGGGAAACGTTCGATGAAAACTTGATGCTTTGCTCTCTGATCATCTTATTCTCACGAATGGAGTATGGACCTAAATATTTGTAACAGTCCGTTTTTCGGATTGTGATTAGTGTTTCTCCGTTTGTCTCTTGGTTTTCAAAACCTATTTCAAATTAGTGTGTATTTGCAAAATCTCTAGCTTCCACCTCAATTCAAAATTTGGCTTTCAAATCTTAAGTTCGAACTTCAGTTTCAAACTTTGGTTTGAATTCAAATTCTCAAATCTCCTAGGGTTTAGCCCACTTCTCCTCGCCTTGAGCTGCCTGGCCCATTCCTTCTTTCGGCCCATCTGGCCCAGCCCATCCTCTCCCTTTCCCTTACCCTTTTTCTCCTCTCCTTGACAGCCGATTTGCCCCCGTGTGCTCTGTGCCGCGCATGACCTACACCTCTGCCGCCACCAGCTCCCGGCCACCTGCCCTTGACTCTGGCCCCCCTCCCCCTCGCCTCGTCCCATCACCGTCGTGTCCCCGACGTGTCAGCACCACACTACGTCCATGTGCGCACTCCCACGCCCGGTCCGCGCCTTGCGTCTGCACTGCGCTTGCGCACGCCCGCTCGCATCACTACACCTGCAGTGCCTCTGCCTCTGCGCCGCGCACGAGTGCCTAAGCTGCGTGACGCCAGCGCCTACTCCCCTGCCACCTTGACTCCAGTGCCCTCCTCCTCGTCGAGTCCCATCACCGAGCAGCTGCCCTCGCTGCGCCCACCTGCCTTGGACCGTGGAGTCACCGCCGTGATGTCACGCGCACGCCTACGCCCACCTTCCGCATCGCCTTGTCACCTCCGCCACTTGCTTCGGCCCACCCAAGTCGTCACTGTTGTCATCTCCCCACGCTGCGCACGCACCTGCCCCATCCTCGCCACCCAGAGCTCCGATGACCACCTCGAGACACCGCGCGCCTCCAAGTCTCTCCTCCTCTCCTCTGGACTATAAAGAGCCAGAGCAGCCCCCCCCCTCATCTCCTTCCCCCACCCAACTCCCGCTCTCCCGCTCTTGTTGTTGTGGTTTGCCCAAAGCTCTGAGTTCAAGCTGCCACGTGCCTCCTCTCGGTCCTCGTGCACCCAAACCAGTGCAACCCCCCCTCTTCTACCTCCATCAATTCATGTCCTAGAGCTCCTTGAAGCAATCCCCTCATTCCATTTCAGCTTTGTTTCTAAGGAGCCGCTTCATTTTGTCTTCTCCTTTAGTCCCGGCTGACCCCTTCATCATCGTCCTCCTTCGCCTCCGACTGCGAACTTCCCCACCGCCATTCGCCGTTCATCGACCTCCTCCGGCCTCTCTCTTGGTCTTGGTGAGTTCCCCGTGCCCTGTTCCCCCTCTTGTTCCTTTCGACCACGTCATGTAGTCGAACTTCCTTTCGACCACGTCGCGTAGTCAAACCTCCTTCCAACCAGATGGTCGAAACCTCCTTTCGACCACGTCCCATAGTTGAACCTCCTTTCGATCATGTACTGTAGTCAAAACCTCCTTCCAACCACGTCATGTAGTCGAACCTCCTTTCGACCCTATGAAGTCGGATGATCAGTACTTGAAACCAAAACTTCGGAAGCTCTGTTCTCCTCCGTTATAACTCCGATTTCAGTAAACTTTGTTTCTAATTTTTTTTCTAAATTCAATACCTTGCTAATGGCCATGGTCTTGTTTTATTTGGAGATCATTTATTATTTTCTTGTGTATGTATTTGTTCTCTTTGCTTGTTTATTCTTTTTTCGGTACGTTTGTCTGAATAGAGTTTGAAGAAGCGGGAGATCTCCATTTCGATCAAGCACAAGATTACCAAGACTCTCTAGCCTTTAACCCAGGAAAGTCAATACTTTGATCATATTGAACCTACATTTTATGCAAATTATATTCCTTTAAAATAGCAAATTGCATGCTTTAATTCTTTAAGCAAATGTATGTTAACTCTTAAGGTAGTTAAATACCCATTTGATAATTAATTAATTATTATATCATCCTTTGATACTTGAATCCATGAATCCTTGTCACTCTAATAATTATATGGTTACTATACTAGCTATAGGTTGTACTTGAGCGACATGCTAGTCTTGCTTCAGTACCGGGGTATTAAATACCCCAATCATCATCTTTTCAATCATGAAAATTGTTTTGGGCAGTCATTGGGTGGATATGACTGAATTAATTGAGTTAAATTAGTTTTACTTCCCAAAACCCTAATAACTGCTATTACTGTCTGGGCAGATGGTATGATGATGGGTGCTAATGCAGCCCAACGAATGTTGGTTTGTGGATGGTATGTGGAATGAACCGTCCAGATAACCATAAGGACTTAATCCTGTGATGACCCCCTATTGTAAAACAGTGCAACCACAAGTCTATTGTGTCGACCTAGCTAAATAATCTGTATCCATTTGTATGACTTGCACCAGATAGATGACCCGCGACGCCATAAGCCTTCGTGGCGAAGGGTCGGGGTGCACGACGAAAGTCATTAAGAGGGCACAAGAGGGGGTCTGGGTAAGGGTTAACGGGTCTATATGAGCGTAACCCTTCTCAGGCGAAACCATAGCGGGTGTAACTAATACTGAGGGATGCATTGTAAAGGCCTTGTGGTGATATCCCCTTAATTCACATGTCTAAGGCAGCGTGTGTACATATCAAGACGATTATCTCTTGTTGGTAAAGTGTACAGTCTCTACATAGTAATAAACTGTTTGAACAGCCGTGCCTACGGTCAAAGGCGGACATGAGAACTTACTAGAGTTAGTTCTATTTCAAAAACCTTTAGGTATGGGATGAAAACTTATCGGGCTCACCTAGCCCTGAGATTAGATTTTTCTTAGGTCGTCGTACCCAGTGATGTTAATAAATAGAGGTAGCTCCAATCAAAGTAAGCATAAGGTGGAGGGAACCTCTGCTGTTATAAATATCACACAATTGTTCTGTGGGGTCCCAAAATCGAATCCGTTTCAAGTGAAGTGATTGCACAGAAGGCACAACCCTAAACATGAAACGAAACTGATTTCAAGATTCTTGGATATGTGTCTTATGTTAGCTCCCAAGGATCAGTGACTAATATGCACATATCCAAACAACATTGATCACAACCATATTCAAATTTGCAAAAAATTATTAGGATCAATGTTACAATTTTGATAAATAGGATCTTATGGCCCGATTTTTTCTTAAGGCGGCTGGCCGGCCAAATCTAATCAGAATTAAATAAATTACAGTGGAAGATAAACTTGAAAATAACAGGAGAATACCAGGTTGGCATGCCCATAACCCACAAGCAACCAACTGGAGTTAAAGCCGATGCATCTACCGCTATCGCCCAGAACCGGTGCGATAGTTATAACTGATTCGTGCGACGTTCTCCCCTGAAACAAGTGGACAATCCTGTTGAGTACGAAAGGTAATCGCAAGTCTTACACAAACTAATAAAAGAAATGTGTATGATAGAGCCTAACCAAAGGATTAGAGAGTATACATGTTAAAGGCTGTCCAAAGGAAGGCTGTATTGGCATAAATTTTGCATAAAGCGACAAGTTTTATTCCTACACTTTCTAGTTTGCAAAGGCCATTTTGTAACAAAAAATTTAGACAAAAGACATTAAGTTCTTTGATATAATCACAACATATCAAAGTAGCTGTCCACTTTGACAAACTAACATGCATCAATAACCATTCATGTCAATACCAAGATATACCCATGTCAATTTTAGTTTGGAAAATAGAAACAATTGCTGTCTCAAACCCAAGTGGTTGTCCTTAACCGTGGACACGGCTATTCGAATAGTTTTAACCCTGCAGGGGTGTGTATCTTTACCCACATGACTTGATTAGTCCGTAAGCCTCCGGATAATGACACACTTCCTTAGGTATGCCGACCAGGGAAACCAAGAATCAATATTTTTCAGCAAGATGATCTTATTGAGTTGAATCACCCTTGCGAGACGAGATCCCGCATAGTACAAGCTACTGATAGAACCTACTAGGCGGGGCACGTAAGTTGTGTTGGGAATGCCGACCCAATGAACAGAAAAATTAAAACTGTACTCGCTTGCACGTATTAAATTGCAATCGGATCCCTATGAATAGGGGTGCAAACGGAGCGGATACGGACGGATATCGCTCATCCCGTATCCTTTTCCATATTTTTTCTCGGAATCAGAATCGGACACGGACAGTGCCGGATACGAATACGAATGTGGATAGTCTCGGTCACGAATACGGAGCGAATACATGCCGAGCCGAATACGAATTATCTCGGTCACGAATACTTATTCGGATATTGCGTGAAAACATAAACCATATATATTGCACAAATAAAGATTAATCAACAATACTACATGTCCAAAATGCAACTAGATTAGTAGTTTAACAAACAAATTTAAATATATCACACAATAACATAGGATATTTAAGCAAGTAGTAGTAACTACTAACTACTAACTAGCAAGTAGCAAGTACATGACAGGGACTAAGTAAACAAGTGTAACTACTAACTAGCAAGTCACAAGTTCACAAAGAGATTATATTTAACTAAGTATTAGTGACTTAATTAAGCCCTATAAAAGCACGTTGTATTTACCTATAGCCCATATCAAATAGATTATATTTAACTAAGTATTAGTGACTTGATTAAGCCCTTCTTTTTTAAAAAAATAGAAAAGATAAGATAAAGCTCTATAAAAGCACATTGTATTTACCTATAGCCCATTGATTTGTAATAGAAGCACGGTCAAATCCATTTGCCTATATTGGACCGTCTTGATCTGCATTCTTCGTAGGCAACTTTCCTACGGAAACACACAGGTAATTAAGTCACGCATATGACAAAACATGCATTAATCCAGTCTTGCAAATGACACAATTTTGACTAGTTTTGACGTCTGCAATTTTCCACGGAATAAAGAAAGGTGAAAGATCTGAAAATGCTATATATATTGAGGAAGAAAGCAAAATGTACATGCTCTGCTCTTCTTGGCTTTGCACACATCTCGAGAAAACCTAAACTTGTTGATCACCCCAGGGTGTTCCACAAAAAGCTACATGTGTGCTTACATGGATATATTATGGTCAAAAGAAATGCCGCAGACTTTGTTAGCTTTCATGTGGTGGAATGTGACACCATATAATCTCAGAGGAACTACTATTGAAAAGGCAAAATATTGTAGAATTATGGTTGAAAAGGCAAAAATACTACAACTCGATAGCTTTGATGTGGTGGGATTAAACTTAACATCAGAGAAATGAGAAAGGTGGAGAGCTCAACTTGGTATCTTCCAACAATTGACAGTGCTAATCCAACATGACTAATGCAGCATTGTAATATATAGAATATCCACCTATTGGTTTATCTTTAAGTGTAATATCTTAACAACATGATCACTCTTTTTGTCACAGAACGGATGACAAAGGTATAGGGAATTAGACCCAAGACAATATGCTAGAGTGCAGAAATAGTTTTGGTGCACACAAAATCAAAATTTAATAATGAACTTTCCATATCTTTTTTCTTTGGTATAGAGAGTGAGTGAGAATGCAAGCCAAATTATAAGATGGACCGTATTCAGTATCTAATGTTTAACCATAGTTCAAAATACGAAAAATGCAACTACATACATTGAATATTGGAAGCAACTATACCTAATAAAAATGCAACTACTCAATGTTAGTTAGCAGGAAACACTAATCAAATTAGATGTATGAACCATTATAGTTCTATTTAAATTAGCGTAGGTTTTTACCAGGAAACACTACTCAATGTTAGTTAGCAGGAAACACTAATCAAATTAGAAGTATGAACCATTATAGTTCTATTTAAATCTGCGTAGGTTTTTACCGAAACACTACTCAATGTTAGTTAGCTATTGTCGATCGATGACTTGTCCATTAGAGTGTGTACATTTTAACGAGGCCATGTCTTGCGAAAATATAATTCCATTACTAGCTAAAATTAGCAAGATAATATAGTGCAACAGATACCAAGTGCCCCATAATCAGTACCTTTTTGGTCGGATGCGTCCTCTTCAAAATCCATTATTCCTCCAGATTCAGAGAGAAAGTCGTCATGCCCCAGTAAGTCGATGGTCACCGCTTACATTGTTCAACTTCGCCATCAAGTAAGAAACATGGTCCGCAATTCCACTATTTAATACAATTAGTTGCTCTTGTATGAACATTCAAGAGTTCTTTAGTAATAAAAGTCGAACGTAAAGCAACTGTAAAAAGACACGAGAGAATGAGAACACGTAATGGTATCATCATAGAATTATGCAAATGGCTTGATTTTAGCTAAAAAACAAAACAGATGTACAATAGAGTTTGCAACTTTCTCAAATTCGATAGCACCTCCAAAGCTTTGTACAATAGATCATAGTCTAGTGATCTTGCCGAATTAAACAAAAAGCACCCAACTCATCGTGAGTCATTACAATCATGGCTTATATATCATTGGTAAAATACAAACTTTCGACTGAAACTAATGGAACAGAGGGGGCATGATGCACACCTTCTTTTGGAGGAAGTAATCTTTCTATGGATTGCTCATGCTCTTCCGTGTATTGATTAGAGAGCATATTCCACGAATTTCTCAAGTTTGTTGATTTCGTTCGGTCAAGGGTATTATCAGCCCCACTTTGACTAACCTTTTGGTATGACAAAATTGCAATCCCTTGAGAATGGCAGATGAATCAACAACGATTGCATGTCAAATCAAAATCGTAAAAGAGCAAGAGCTTGTCTTTGGGATCACAATATCTTGAAAGTGGAGCAACAAAAAGTTGGTCTACAAGTCGAGCGTAAAAAAACTCAACTTCTAGTCTCATAGCTTGTTGATAGAGCTTCCCAATAATCTCAAGCTCCTCACCACCAATGAGACACTTAGTTTATCAAGCAACTCTTCTATTTGGAGTGCACTATCCACAGAGGAAAGGGGGAAACGGAAAACGATTTTCAGCGCATGAGCCAGTTGCATTGGAGCACATGCCGGTATTACATTCAGATGTAGGATCAATATATAAACAGATGACACTTCCCATACCTCAAAATCACTGGATGCATATGTCTCAATCCATTTCTTGCGTGGATGCTTTTCATCTTGTTTCAGGAAAGTGGTGAGTTCATTGCCCAGATATGCATAGAGTCTCATGCACGGAGTCATGGCCCCAACAGTGTATGCAGCAATTTTTTTCTTCTCGAATGGTGTGGCCATTTTATCGTAACCTTTCCTACCATCGACTTTTCCATTGCAGTTGCAAGTAAGAAATCGATGTACTTGGTTGTTCTTTGGGCTTGGAGGATCTCTTTGGTAGGATCAATTCCCCACTCCGCAAATTAAATAGTCAAGGCAAATGACCGTAGTGAGAACTCGAGGATGATTAAAAAAGGTCCTTAGTTGGAAGGACTAGTTAGTATATCGTGCATGTGCAGAGACGTAAAATTCAGTCCTAAGGACTATATGCATACAAATCGCATCGCACAAAGATGTAGTAAAATTGTGATTTATCTCTCGCAACAACCAAAAACCGAAATGGCGCTTGGTAAGCATCTTGGTTGTAGATGTAGGATTTTGGACCTGTATACGTGGAATAAGAGTATACTTTAAAGTTGATATAGTTGAAATCCTTAGGTATGGCCTAACTAAATGAAACCAAGAACAGAGCAGCAAACCTGAATAAAACAATGCATGCCCTGGATTATTAAAGTGCATGACAAAGTTTGTTATTGTGAAAAATTATGAGAGAACTTTTGTACCAGCAAATTAGCAATTGTACTTGAATCTGGGTGTCGTATGGTAGTTGGTATTATATCAAGGTCAAGCTGGTTTTATCAATGTTAGCAGCTCACGAGAAATCGACGCTTATATCCATTATGCAAAGCGATGAGCGGGTTAGATCGGCTAGCAAAGATGGTGCAGGCAAAGCTTCCGAGGTCTAGAAGTAAATCCGTTGTGATTAATTCCATGAGAGAAATTACGAGGATCGCAAGGCTTTGACGCTAACTAAATACTAGAGTAACAAACAGAAATGAGGATTTGGGGATAGGTGAAGTGGAGGATGGGGACCGGAGGACTAAGCGTGGAGGTTGAGTCATGAGGACGGCCTTCTGAGGGCGGCGATGGTGGCCTTGTCGTGCGCCGGCGGTGGCGCACTCCTCGGCCATCTCGTAGCTGGTGGGATGGGATGGATCGATGGATTAGATCCAAGTGAATCCGGAATCGAAGGCGAGAAGGGAAGAGCTGGAGAAAGGGGTAAAGGGGATTAATTGGGGTGCTTGCTTGCGCGTGTGCTAAGGCTCGGAGGAAGTGGGCGTCCTGCGCGACGTAGTGGCGGAAGGAGTCAAGGCGGAGGGCCCCGGCGGTGAGGGACAGGAGGAAGGGCGTGTAGGAGGCGAAGGCGGCCTCCCGCGAGGAAGCAGCGATCCAGAAGCGGCGGGCGGCCGAGCCCTCGGCGACCACCGTGGCAGAAGAAGAAGAAGACGACGACGATATCCGCCTATACTTATAGCGGCGGCGAGGGAGGGGAAGGGAGGATGCGGCGAGGGAGGGGAAGGGAGAAGGCGGCGGCGGTGAGGGTGAGGGGCTTAGGTGGACGCGGGAGGGAGGAGTTTTGGAGACTGGAGTGCGGGAACGCCGAGCGCGAGCGGGAATGAAATGGCCGTCTGGCGCTGCGGTGCGGTGTTTTCTTTCGGATAGTCAACGGATAGTCAGCGGATATATCCGAATTAATTTCCGGATAGTTCCGAATTTACCGGATATCTGCTTACCGAATCCGAATCCGTGTCCGACAAAAATATCCGAATCTGTATCCGAATCCGGAAAAAAACCCGGATATCCGAAAAAAACCTCCGAATTTTGCCCACATTTATTCGGTCGGTCAGTCGGAAATTATCCGCTCCGTTTGCACCCCTACCTATGAACATATAATCAAACACATATGTCCTCACACTAGGGAAAACTATTTCGTTTCTGAAAAAATTTCGCTAGGGGGCAAAACCACCGAAACCACCGAAACTTTGGGATTTCGGTCTGAAATTTCGGTAGTGTTCAAACCGACGTTTAAAATTTGGACGAAATTTGGCCAAATTTTTTTACAGAAAAGAGAAAACATAAAAGCAAAAAAAAAAATCTGTGGATCTTCTTGAGCTTGTCGAGCAGCTTGGGGTTGGAGCAGGCAGTGGCGAGCTCGAAGAAGGCTACCCATCCTGGGACAGCATAATCAGCTCCACCGGACCCGACATAGGCTGAGGCGGCGGCGATGACAGTGGCGCCTGATGCTGTGGAGGCGGAGTGGGAGGAGGTGGCCCATAGTCGGCACGCCGCCGCCGCCTGATGCTGTGGAGGTGGAGTGGGAGGAGGAGGCCCATAGCCGGCGCTCGAGCTTGACCTCCTCGGCGCGCTTGTCTCGGAGGTGAAGGCCACGGAGGCGGACAAGGGGAAGGCGAAGGAGGCGGTGCCGTTGACCGAGTAGAAGGCGACAGTGGTGGCTGCGGTGGCCGGTGGCGTGAAGCTAACGGCAACCGAGGCGGCGAGGAGGATGCTAGAGTCGGACGCACCGACGGCCAGGAAGCCGACTCGGGACGGGACTCAGGAGCAGGACTCAGGAGGCAACTCGGGAGGGGAATGGGGATGATAGAAGGTTAGGGTTAGGGAGACAATAAGACAAGGAAGCTATTGGGCTGGGCCGGTTCGTTCGGGCCAAATTCAAAATGGTTGAAATTTTTTGAACGAAATCCAATTCTCTTGGGAGGCAGCGAAACGAACAAAATTTCAACCATTTCGCTGAAATTTCGACGAAATTGATAACCCTGCCTCACACCACCTGTTTTCTAGCTCAATAAAACCTTCCCCTTACTTAACCAAGCGGCTCCCACCTCGTGTGTGGAAGTACAAGTGTTACTTATTAACGAAGGCACAAAATTCGGTCCTTGGTGATCCGAACAAGACTACCACAATCCCCAATTCTCGTGCACGAAAGCACCATCACTATCAATCACTTATCCAGATCTAAATCATTTTCAAATAGACAAATTTTAGACTCAAACCTTAGATTCAAATATCTAGACAAAATTATAAGGATAAAAAAATGTTCAGTGTTTCCCACGATTGACATGCTAACCTCATCAATCAAACTACCGTAACTATTGACCTACAAGGCTAAGCATTCACAACAAGAATATATATACCATCATATGATTTCTAACTTAAGCATAAGTGTATGGAATGATTAAGGATAAGCCACAATGATTAGGACATAGCTAACTAGACTCACAAATTATTGATATACCAAAATAACATGCACGCAAATATCATTGCATTTCAAAATACTAAATTAACCAAAACTAGGATTAAAATGATGCAAGAGGATGCTTGCCTTGTTGGAAGTCCACTTGTTCACTCTCAGTTGCGTAATTGTTTACTTCGTGCAATTCGGAATCTAGAGAGAAAACACGATAGTGAATAAACACCAATAAAGTGGAAAAATCCAAAATGCTCGAAAATGTATGAAAACTGCAGTACTAATATTATGATTTTAGATGAATTTAGGTGAAAATTTTAGTTCAATTGGAGTTCATACGTGAAAGCTATAACCTTACAAAGGTTTGCTAGAAGGAAAATCCAGAAAATTCCAGTTTTGTTACTGTTCATCAGAATTTAATTATTTTGAGAAAAATTTCTAGAGTGGTGGTAGAGATAAAAGTTACATAATTTGTTAGAGGATAAAGTTTTATGAACAACACAATTGGTTTCATTCAATTTAGAGTTGATTTGACTTAGCTGTGAATTTTTGAAGTTTAACCAATTTCAAATTGTAAATAATTATTTTGGATTTTCAACAGGGAGTATGATCTTATGACTTTATGCTAAGTTCATACTAATTATTTTGAAATCTTTAATTGCTTTACCAATTGGCATTATCTAATTCAATGACCTAGTGCCAATATTACTAAAGTCATAATCAAGGCATAAGGTCACTGGCATTTGACAAATCTTTAGCTCCTGTTTGTATGAGAAAAATCATTAGCTCACTATTTGTTTTGAATATCTATCCATTGCTTGCTAGGTAGCTTTTGTCAACTTAAGAGCTAATGGTAACAAGAATAACTCTCACTACTAGAGTTAGTCATGCTCTTAGCCCACTGCCATTATCAATTACTCTCAGATCATCTTCTCTAATGAGGACTTCTTTCTTAATTGAAAAACTACTAGCTAACTTCCTACAGATTCACTTTCAAATTTGCTAATCCACTAGAGTTATTGTTCATGCACCTACAATAACAAGTTTTTCTGAACTACAGTGCTATTACTAAACTTCCTCTAAACTCAATCTTCCAGTTTGCTAATTCACTAAAGTGATCTATTAGCATTTACAAAGTTTGCTAGCAAAAGACAGTTGGTTTTGAAAAAGGGTTCTACTGACACTACCACTTTTCTCCTAATTACCATTTCTTCTCTGTTCATTCATTTCAACCAACGGACTTTTACAGATTTGACAACTAACGTTTCCACTAAATCAATCATTCATTTGCTAATTATATTTGAGTGATCAATTAGTCATTCAGCAGGTTAATTAGCAATTACATTAGGTGTCTTACAAGCTAGATCCACATATTAGTGAGTGAGAGAGGAGCACATAGGGGCAAAAACAGGGAACAGAGAGGCCGAGCTGTGGGTGACATTCATCGCCGGCGGTTGGAGCGACGGTGAGGTGAGGGTGATCTCAAAAATGGGTTGAGGGAGACTCGAGGATGCTAGGGGAGTTGGATTTCGGGCTCAGGCGGCACTGTGGTAGCGCGACGAGGTCTCGAGGTGGTCGGCCGTGGAGGCGATATGGTGGCAGTGGCGTGAAGTGGAAAAGATGGTGAATTAGGGGAAACATGTGACGAACCACCCTGTGATATACAGCAAAGGTCCGGGAGGACCCCTTTTTTTGGTACTTCAGAGGAGGTCTACCAGACCTCCCAGGAGGTCTGCAAGACCTCCTGGAGGTCGTGGCCAACCACCAGCCGAGGTCCACCAGACCTCCCAGAGGTCTTCAGACCTCCTGGAGGTCTTGGCCAACCACCGATTGGTAGCACCTCTTAGTATATCACAGAGGTCCGACAGACCTCCGAGCTAAGTCCCGTGAGGACCTCCCGGAGATCTCGCCCTGTGCCTGAGCTAGTCCCAGAACGGATTGGCTAGCTCGCACAGATCTAACACAAGTGTAATCAAGTCCATACACAAACTAA
This sequence comes from Phyllostachys edulis, assembly GCA_036346405.1. Taxonomy (NCBI): domain Eukaryota; kingdom Viridiplantae; phylum Streptophyta; class Magnoliopsida; order Poales; family Poaceae; genus Phyllostachys; species Phyllostachys edulis. The sequence goes on along the minus strand of CM070553.1, from coordinate 7,132,113 downwards.
GAAGAGCAAGAGAGAACAACAAATAATATTAAAGACCAAATCGCCAAGCTTTACAGAGTTTGCCTCATGGGCTACAACAAAAGAGCAAGAACAATGAAAGCAAAAACGTTAGCAGTAGGTCCAACCGATCAGCCCACGGCTATCAAGTGGAGGACGCCCCTAGGTCGCAAGGTCTCCAAAGACCTCTTCTTCACCGAGCTTTGAGCTCCTCGAATCGCAGAATCGCTGATTAAAGCAGAGGGCAAAAGCCATGAGTACATTGAATGTACTCAAGAAGCCGTGAGGAGTGCATGCAATAAGTAATCATGCAAGGCTTGCCAAAAGAGAGTCAGAAGGTTAGTTATGTAAAAGCAAGATTTGACAACAAATAATATAAGTAGATTGAAATGCTCGAGTTAAAACAATAATACATAAGTACATTTGTTTGAGGAGGTCGTGAGCACCCGCCACTCCCAAAACCCACTGGAGCACCCACTCCAAAGTTCCAAAGACCAACCGTGGGAGGTCTGGTCACACCCATGACGGGACCTCACCACGACCACCCCGAGCACCCGCCCAGAGTTCTAACCCGCCTGGACCTCATCTCGAGCCAACCATGACCCCTCTAAAGCCGGCCAAGGTCTCTTCGAGGCAAAGCCACGATCTCTCGCAGGCGCCCAGGACACAATTTCACAAAGCTACCCTTGCACCATATTCACGGGCATGTCCATAACCAAGGACTTGGCTATTCAATAGATTTTACACTCTGCAGAGGTGTACAACTTACCCACAATCCACGGTCTCTCTAGCGGGGACGGGTTCCGGTCACCCTTGCTCACTTAGAAGGTGGCAGTCTAGAGAGCGCTGCAAGGCCTTTTACAAAGCTTTGAAATGACTCGAGCTGCCCGCTAAGGTTTATAATTCCCCCTTTGGTCTAGAAGTCCGCAGGTTATGGGTGCCCCTCTTGCTTGGCGTCACACGCATCAACCACAACATGACACCAAGCCATCTCATTGCTAATTATTCAGCCAGCACCACCCCCATAAAGTGATCTTGTGGTTGCAATCGATTGGCCGAGATCAATGCACACAAAGTTAAGTCCTTAATTGTGCTCGGGCAAGACATCCACAACCCCAAAATGAAGCATCCACTACTCACTCCCGACCTTCTTGCCCAAGCAAAACATTTTGTAATTAACCCCGCCAAAAGACCACCGGTCTTGGCACAATAATTATTAATGTGATCTCGCACCACGATCAACACAACTTAGGCATCCCGCCATAGCATAATAATGCACCGACCACAGATTCCGTAGATCATTAGTCAAGTTTATTGATTGATAAAGCATGATCCCCAAGGCCCACGGTTCTACGACAATACTAAGCATTAAGCTATCGGTCCCATGTTGGTAATAACAGAAGATACCAACTAAAATACCCATCCTAAGGTGTCCAAAGAGTTCATGTCAACATGTTGAGTTCAAGCACACAAAGGAGGCATAATGTCAACAAGGGATATAGCTACTGCCCAAACCAGGTTCTATAAAGATAGCCATGCAAGTTTAACAAATTAAAATACTTTTGCAAAACGGGATCAAGATGATCAAGGTCCACGACTTGCCTCTGTTGGAGAAAGAAAAGCTTCGGCTGAAGGAGCTTGATTCACGAGTTTCTCAACGATCACCCGAGATCTACACGTTCGCAAAAGAAACCAAATAAGCAAATAATTTCCAAGAAAACCAAAAGAACTTACTCGAAACCAAGAGAGAAGAGGAGATCCACAGGGAGGAGGAGGAGATCCACCAGGTCAGGAAGAAACCGAGGAGTTGAAATGAGGAGCAGGGAGGCAACGGTGCCCTCTGGTGCTCTATTTAAAGAGCAAGGAACAGAGCACCAACCCAAAGAAGCGACTGTGTTCAAGGTTTTAGGACAAGGGCACCTTGCCACAAGGTACGAAAAGAAATAAAGAAAGCAAGGGATGTGACACAAAGTAGAAAAAGAGTACAAAGGTAGGTGGCGAGATTTAATGTGACTCGACCCACATTAAATGCACTAAGATCGCCAAAGGGCCACCAAAAAGGTCATGAGACGGTCAAAGGACATGGTCCACGGTCCAAATAGGAGGTCCAAGGAGGAGGTCCAAGAAGGAGGTCCTGCGAGGAGGTCCTAGGACCAAAAGGGAGGCCTAGACCGCAAAGGTCTAAACACAAAAGGGGAGGTCTAAACCTAAAGGAGGTCCAAACACAACAAGGAGGTCTGAACCTAAGGAGGTCTAAACACAACAGGGAGGTCTGAACCTGAGGAGGTCCAAACACAACAGGGAGGTCTGAACCTAAAGGAGGTCCAAACACAATAGGGAGGTCTGAACTCGAGGAGGTCCAAACACAACAGGAGGTCTGAACCCAAAGGAGGTCCAAACACAACAGGAGGTCTCGAACCCAGAGGAGGTCCAAACACAACAGGAGGTCTCGAACCCAGAGGAGGTCCAAACACAACAGGAGGTCTGAACCCAAAGGAGGTCCAAACACAACAGGAGGTCTCGAACCCAAAGGAGGTCCAAACACAATAGGGAGGTCTGAACCGAGGAGGTCCAAACACAACAGGAGGTCTGAACCCAAAGGAGGTCCAAACACAACAGGAGGTCTGAACCCAAAGGAGGTCCAAACACAACAGGAGGTCTCGAACCTAGAGGAGGTCCAAACACAACAGGAGGTCTCGAACCCAAAGGAGGTCCAAACACAACAGGAGGTCTCGAACCCAAAGGAGGTCCAAACACAACAGGAGGTTGGAACCCAAAGGAGGTCCAAACACAACAGGAGGTCTGAACCTAGAGGAGGTCCAAACACAACAGGAGGTCTCGAACCTAAAGGAGGTCCAAACACAACAGGAGGTCTAGACCACAAAGGTCAAAACACAAAGAGGTCCTAAGGATATGAGGTCCAAAAGACAAAAGATAGCTGGACTTCAAGGGAGATCCAACCTCAAGCAGATCTAGACCCCAAGGAGGTTTAAATCACGAGAGAACCAGACCTCAAAAGAGGTCCCAAGCGCAAGGGGGGTAAGGCGCCGAGGAGGCCCCGAGGCGTGGAGGTCTGACGGTCAAAATCTCCCAAAAGGGAAAATCCGACGGCCAAGATATCAAAAGGAGAGGACCCGAATGGTCAAGATCAAAAGGCAAAGGGAGGTCTTGGCGCCAAGATCTCAAAAGAAGAGCCCGAACGGCCAAGATCTCAAACGGAGGACCTCGGCGGTCTAGATCAAAGGTGCGGGAGGTCCCGACGGTCAAGGATATTCAAGATTAAAGGGTGGTCTTTACAAAAGACCGGCCAAGGATCGAGGAGGTGGTCCTTGCAAAACAGCCGGGGAGGTCACGGGATCAAGAAAACGCAGCAGAAAGCAGAGCCGTTCGATCAGAATCGGGTGGTCCAGAAAGGAAAGGAACGTTTGGACCATCCAAACGTCACTTCGCAGTTGAGCCGTCAGATCCAGATCGGATGGCACGAAACGAGGGGCCGTTCGGACCGAGTGAACAGACCAGCAAGGCTAGGCCGTCGATTTAGATCGGACGGCCCTTAGGTGAGAAAGGTAAAGCCTTAGCGTCTGACCACAAGAGTCAAAGAGGGTCCAAGCGCTAAGGAGGTCTTGGGCTCGAGGAGGTCTGGACCTTTGGATCCAACGAAGGGAGGACACGGACGGCTAAGATCTCCAGAGAGGAGGTCCTAACGCCGATTCTCAATAAGGGGAGGTCTGAGCGGCTAAGATCTCCAGAGAGGAGGTCCTAACGGCGAGATCTCAATAAGGGGAGGTCTGAGCGGCTAAGATCTCCAGAGAGGAGGTCCTAACGGCCAGATCTCAACAAGGGGAGGTCTCAGGCGGCTAAGATCTCAGAGAGGAGGTCCTAATGGCGAGATCTCAACAAGGGGAGGTCTGCGGCTAAGATCTCCAGAGAGGAGGTCCTAACGGCCAGATCTCAACAAGGGGAGGTCTGAGCGGCTAAGATCTCAGAGAGGAGGTCCTAACGGCAGATCTCAACAAGGGGAGGTCTGAGCGGCTAAGATCTCAGAGAGGAGGTCCTAACGGCGAGATCTCAACAAGGGGAGGTCTGAGCGGCTAAGATCTCAGAGAGGAGGTCCTAACGGCCAGATCTCAACAAGGGGAGGTCTGAGCGGCTAAGATCTCCAGAGAGGAGGTCCTAACGGCCAGATCGATCAAGGGAGGTGCATGCGGTTAAGATCTCAGAGAGGAGGTCCTAACGCCGATCTCGATCAAGGGAGGTCTGTGCGAAGAAGAAAAGAAGAGGAGACGATCGAGAAGATAAGAAGGATCTAGACATCAGGAGATGTCCGATGAAAGGAGGATCTGGACCAAGGGGAAAAGTCCAACCAGAGGAAGGTCTAGAGAAAGAAGGAAGACCTGGAGGACAAACGAGGCCAACGAAGAAAAAGAGGCTAAAAGCCAAAGAACAACAATAACTCCAGATCAGCCAAAAGGAATTAACTGAAGTTTGAATAGTTCAGGTTAAATCTCCAAATTTTTGAAATCTTCAAATTAAGCTTTGAACTCTCAACAAAACCAAATGGTTCATTTTTAAAAGCTTTTCAAGACTCTGGAAAAACGGGACGTTACAAAACACAAGCATGAGTATGGCTCAGCGAACTCACCGATGCGGTCAGCCACGATGGAGAAGCACTGAGGTGGACCGGTGGCAATGACCACAGGCGGCGCGGCGAGGTCACCGTCACAGGATCGTTGTGGAAGAAAAGAGTACAAGTGAATGATCGGGGAAGATAGAGGAGGTCTAGGAGATGCTCATGGAGGAAGGAATCGGTGGGAGAGTCGCCGGAGAAGACGTGATGGCAAAAACGGCGATGGCGGCAGGTGGTGAAGACGACGGCGGATGCACGGCCCCCCGGTGACGGATTCTTCAAATCAATGGAGGGGAATGCTTCCTTGTGGTGCAAGGAGCACTGTGACGCAGTCAGCCGAGAGGTTAGGGCTCACTAATTCGGTCGGAACAGCAATGAGCGGGTCAGCCATGGCCGAGCGGCAATTGGGAGCTTTGCCTGAATGGAACTCGGGGGGAGGAAAGAAAGGCCGGGGAAGGAAAGAAGGTGATGCGGCGCCTGGATGGTATAGGGGATGGCGTGGCGACCATGCGAGCTCAACGGCCGAGCGTGTTGGCACGTGTCCCAGGTGTGAGCGGCGGCAAAGTAGCTGCGTGTTCGTCGGTGCGAAGAAGAAGATGAGCCTGGCGAGTGGGCCCCGCCAGTCAGCGGTAGTGAAGTGGTGTGAGCTCGAGTGTGGTTCGACGAAGCGGTGTGGTCTGATCAAGTCAGATGGATTGGCTCAGTCGCTACAGTTCCAAGAGGGTTGGGTTAGGTCTACACAATTGACTGAATGAATTTCAAATTCTACACTTTGACCAACGCTTTACAAATAGCAAAAATATTTAGAAAATTCTACAATTTTGCAGAGGGCTTCCTAGGACAAAATAGGACTCATATAAATTTTCTAAAACTACTGTTCAAGATTTAATTGCTTATTTTAAATTATTTTATAGAAGATGTTTACGAATTGAGTTTGAATTTTTCCCAAGGTCAAATTGAATTCTAAAAATAAAAAAAAAACATATTTATTCATGATAATTATTCTAGTATTTAAATAATTTTTTCCAAAGATCTTCATGAGCATTTATTTTAAATTTCTTTTGTGGCTTTAGTTTGAGTTAGATGTTTACATTTGATTTGAATTTTTTTAAATGCATAATTTATGCACATGCTCCAGAAATAACATGAAATGCTTATGAGATGCATCTAAATCTCATTTAATGAAAATGAGGCTGTGACATATTCTCTTTAATAAAATTATAATTTGGTTAAAATGATAGGAATTTCTAATAATGATAATTGAAAACATTGCTTTAGCAAATAAAAGAACTTGAGCCACTCCTTGTTAAGCTTTCCATTTATATTATTGCATTCTGTGTGTTGGCTCGCGAGTACAGAAGTTGTGCTCATCCTCGCTCTTTCCACTACAACACAACACCCGTGTAGAGACGTCCAATCTATAGGCTAGAGACGTGTTATTTCATCTCTAGAGGACCGAAGAGCCGTTTTTATAAAGCGTCCTTGGAGCGTCCCCCCACGGACCGTGTCAAGAACCGTAGAGACGCTTGTAAAACATGTGTACAGGATATAAGACGCTTTATAGAGACGTTAAAATTCATGTGTATGTATGTAGAGATGTTTTAGTAGATACACTTACATAACGTCTTTACTGATATAGACACGTCCGATTTACATGCCAACAAAAATAGAGATGCATTTACAAATATATTCAATTCATGTGCGCACAATTTATACATATTCTATAGAGACGTTATATACGTCTCTAGGTACGTAAAAGTGTCTTTTTGGACATCTTACACTAAAATTTTTTATTTCTAATTTAATTGGATTATTTCGAATTTGATTCGTGCATTTTGCTATAAACAGAAACATATATACTCATGTGAAGACATTATTCCACCTCATCCAAAAAAACTAGAAAACAGTAGAGCACATGTCGTCACATGAAAGCATCATATTCTCACAATCAGCAAACTAAGAAAACTGTAGAGCATGCATGCACTTCATAGCAGCAACAAATATTTGAATTTACAGCAAGTGGAGTTCACAACTGAATCAAACATCCATATAAAAAAGGTGCAGATACATCAGAAAAAGATCCTATGGATTGACACAAAAAAAAATTATAAATAGTTGGAATCTATCCATAAGCTTTGTTCAGGGAGAAACTAATACATTAGCTCCACCATCTCCATTGCATTCTCTTTGTAGTCCTCAATTATCCTGCAAAGCCGGTTGAAAAAGAAATAAATGTCCTGGTTAGAAAAGTGTAAGATGACAAATTTATTTGATGAAATTAGAAGAATGTAACATACCAGGTTGTTTTATGACTGATCTGAAGCTGTTTTCTTAGCTCTTTTGACCTAAAAAGCACAAAGGTTCTTCATGAATAATACAGTTTAAGCAACTATCAAACATTAGAATGTACTCAATGATTATATGAAAATGGACTTACATATGACCGAGGCCAAGCAACAATACAACCAATAGCATCTCTTATTGTATGTATATTTTTATATGGTCTAAGCAATCTTTCATCCCCAATATTTGTAACATCGTGAACAACAACTCCAAAATATTCATCTCCAAGCATGTCTCCTCCAACCACACATGTTTTATCTTTACTGACTAAAGCTCCTTTGGCCACAACTTTATTTTTGTTTCTTGGGTTCATGTGGTACAGATGAATTGGCATAACCCTCTTTAGTTCTAGTACAATTGCCGAGACGTAATTGTGCAACTTATGATAAACAATAGTTTCAAAACATTAGCAAAAACTTACATTTAAATTTATTAATGAAGAAAATAAATGAAAAACCAATGCATCACCTGCATAGTATTCGGTGAAGCGTGTGCATTGCCATCTAATTCTTCAAGGTCGTTATCAGATTCATGTCGGATATCATTATCAACAACTCTTTCAAAGAGATCAACCTGCAATGAGAACATGACCACAATATATCAATGTTCATCAATTTATCATTGGACAAAGAAAGACGGGTTCAGATGGTAACTTCGTCATTTTTTGCCGCTAAGATTGCTATCAGGAGATGAGCGCTGGAAGCAGAGGTGGAAGGGAACAATCAATTTAGGAGGATGAGGATTGCGTCGGAACGCCGTGGTGGGTGGCGGCCAGGAGGAACCCTAGTCGCCAGCAGCAAACAGGGAGGAAGGACAGCATGGATGAACAGTACACGATGAACAGTCGTGATAACCAGTGCGCACGGGCAGGGGATGGTGCAAAGGGGATTGAATAACTCCCAATCATTTGCTGGTTTTTCTATTACTGCATATGCTCCTTATATAGGAGTACAATCTAAAATAGAAGGTTAATCCTTCCCTGGACTAGGACTCTAACTCTTAGTCTTCCTAATACAAACTTCCCTAATTGAAACCTTCCTAATTGCAACTGCCTAAAGCGATACATTGGACTCTTATGCAGCCTCTAGGGCCGGCTGCTCCTGCGCCTTGTGGCGCCGGCCGTAGACGCACCCCACATGACAATTGAATTTCTCCAATTAATCCTCTCCAGGAAACTTTTTGGCCATGAATGCATGCATATATTTTCACCTCATCTCTTATGTCTTCTACATTATCTCCCATTGATCGTAGTGCAAATTGAAGCTTTACATCTTCTAAGAGCTATAAGACCTTCAGAGGGAGTTTGTTTAGTCCTGAAGCCCAGCTTTGAATTGGGAAGCATTGGCAAATTACAATCCACAGCGCAAGTAAACAACATATGATTTCTTTTCTCACCTGGAAGTAACATTTTTTCCTTCTCTTTCATCCTCTTTTAAGTATGGATGGATGGTGCTGTAGCAAATAATTTTTTGTGACTCCGGTGTATCACCTAAAGTCCTGAACCACAAAAATACCAAACCGATGAGTAAATGTGGTAGTTGTGAGTGAATGAGCAGTTGATCTGACATGAAAAATAAAACATCTACTTGCCACAAAGTCCATGAATATGTAATGTCATGCACGAAGACACAATCATCTGATTCTGCTTGGAACTGCAAGATGATTCCCTATCACAATTCACAATTCATTAGTTAATGTTCACACGCACTTTGCAGAACAAAGTCTGCCAACATACAGATGTTAAGCCCTACGGAATAGAGTATGAGACTTGGCCATCACAATTCACAAGGTGATCAAACTATATGGGCAATAAATCTTGAATTATTGAAATCCTCTCATTGAAAAGTTGATACCTTGGCAGCCTTGTCATTGAAACTCCTATCGGTCCTCTTCCTAGCTTGAGCCACTTTCTACTCTACAATAGTGACCTTCCAAGTAGAGTCTATACTCATATAGCAAAATGATGCCACGATCAGCCCAGCATAGGGATGCCATCTTTGTGCTCCGTGGTAATCGAATTGCAACCAACATTCCTCTGACCAATCCTTTCATCCATCACTTTCCTAATCCTCGCAACATCCTCCCACCTACCAGCATCTGCATAGATCCCAGCCATGACAGAGTGAGTATACCTCGCTGTCCTCAGGGTTCAGCTCCAGCAAATGTCTTGCTGCAACCTCTGCTGCCTCCACATTCCCATGCATTCTGCAGCCAGAGAGTATACCTCCCCAGATGTAAGTGTCCCCTTCCATTGGCATCTTGTTGACCATGCCCATTGCTTCCTCGATAAGCCCAGCTCGACCAAGCAGGTCAGACATGCACCCATAATGCTTCAGCTTCCGAGGCACGCCATGCTTGCCCTCCATCTCATAAAAGATCCTCCTTGCCATGTCCAAAAGGCCAGCTTGGCTACAAGCCTGCAACCAATCAACACCCCCAAGAAAGTGATCCCGTCTAGCCGAATCCCCTCAGCCAGAATCCGGTCAAAGTACCCCAGCGCAAGTGTGCCATGCCCATGCATCGCCAATCCGATGATGAGCGCATTCCACGTGGACGCGTTCCTCTCGGGGCACGCCTCGACCACCTCCCTGGCAACCTCGACACACCCAGTGGCGAAGCTAGGACGAGAAGGGAGGGTGGGCTCAAAAAATAACTAAGCTAACTCAAAACAAACATAGTCTTGTATGCTTCTACAATTAAATTCATATATGAATAAAAGCAAATAAAAACAAAAAAAAGATAAATACTATGAACTTACCTCGCTAACGGAAAGCGCATCTCTCCCGTGCAGGCCAGCTCCCTCCTCGGGCCTCAGGAGCCACTCATACAGAGGAGGCGGCTCCAAGAACTCGACAAATCTCTTTGTTAAATAGCATCTCCATGACATGCAGCGATACCCTGGCTGCAAGATACAACACGCAACACATTAGAGTCAAACAAATCCAAATGCTACAAATTGTTTAGCTTGCAGATAGCATTGTGCTGTATCATCGTGCAGATTGCACAAGAACTTGGCCATTTATTTACAAGGTAAAACAGAGCACAGATGCATAGTGCAGTAATGTATGTACCATGAGTCAAAAGACGGCGATGGAAGCCACGGCGATGGCGAGCACGGCGACAAAACACAGCACCGACGTCGCCTTCGCTCTCCCATGATACCGAAGCGCACCGGGCGCGGCTGCTCACGCCCAGCGGACGACATGGCTGTGGCCAAATGAGTTGTGCAACAGATTATGTGAACAGATGGAATTATTTGGAAACATAACATCACTAAAAGGGCCAAGTTGTTTATACTGGGAGAACAATGTCTTAATCACTAGTTATTATAATGTGTAAACTTACATGAAACTTGGAAGAATTGTTAAAAATTCCTCGATGAAGTAAAGAAAGAAAGCCAGCACACATGGTCAAATGACATCACTGTTCCTTCACATAAACTAGGGAAGGGACATGGAAACTTGGAACGGTAGATGTCGTATTAATAACTATTTCTTGCTTTTATTAGTTAGAGCTTCACAATGCAAGAGACTTCCAGGTGTTTTGGTAGTTCCAATTCCTAGCAACAAAATATCGTTGTTCGTTCCCTGTGGTCAACAAGGTAATTGAGATATGGAAAGCTATATGCCGTGCCTTGCTTAATCAAAGTTTCATCAATCTATTGGTTTTTTTAAGCCAATTTTTTAAGGCCATCAATCAATTGGTTAGAGCTTCGCAAGGACAAGAACCTACGAGGAGTTTTGTAGGAAGGAGCAGATTGAACAAAACCTTCATATCAAGGAAGATGATAGTACCAACTGCTAGCAACAAAATATAGTAATTCACTATACTTTCACTGGGGTCAATTTGGCAAATACTTGGAAAGGTAGCTGCCATATCTTGCTTAATTACAACGACATCAGCAACCAAACCACTCCCCACAATCCAAAATGATCAAACTCAAGTTAGTTTTTCCTACCCAAAATGCTCCAATCCTTTCTAAAGATTCAGTCTTTCCTTCCATAATGGCCAAGAAATGGGGGTAAATTTAAGCTTACACCTAAAGCATAACGACTTGCAATTTCCAACCGAATTTAGCAGGAAGGTTTCAAGAACTAACCACCTTGACGTCGCCGATGGTACCCTGGTCGGCGATGAGCTCACGCATCTTGGTGGTGCGCCCATGCCCCCACCCAGGGAGGACGTTCTCCGCGGCAGCGTGGATCTCTAGCCTGCCGCGGTGCCTCAAGCACACGGTGACCGACCACACTGGCGAGCGGAGGAACAGCACGAGGAGGAGGTCACACACCCACACTTGGCATAGAGATCAACAAGTCCTGTGCACAAGAACACATTTGGCCAGGGCCTGCTCCGCCTCACATGCTCATGCACCTCCCGCCCGTTCTCAAGCGCCCCGAGCTGTGCGCAGCACGACAGCACTACAACCAACGCGACATCGTCCGGCCTGAGCCTCCCCCTTCATCCTGTCATACAGCCCCACCGCCTCCTCACACCGCCTAGCCTTCGTGCACCCTGCAATCACTATGCCCCACAACACGGCGTCCCATTGCGGCATTCCCTCGAACACCTCCCGCGTGAGCCCGACCCGTTCGGCCCGGACGTACCCATCCATCAGGGCGCTGTGGGAGACGACGTCTGGGCTGGGCATTCTGTCGAGCACCCGGCGCGTGGAGCCTAGGAGCGCGTTCTTAGGGTAGAGGGAGACGACGTAGTTGGCAACGTGCAGGAATAGGAGGAGACCGCAAGCGACGGCGACGGCGATGGCGTGGAGGGAAAGCGCGAGTGGGAGGCAGCGGCGGGCAGCGGAGACAGTGAGGGGGAGGGAGAGGCAAGTGGGTGGTGCGGAGTGGTGGAGGGAGGAGCGGAAGAGGAGGAGGTGATGGCGGGCACGGTTGCACGTGAGGCGATAGTTTGGTTCTCGTAGGAGGGTGGGGACGATCGTCGAGCCAATCTTGAGTCGTTATAATTTTTTTTATATTACTAAAATATATATAATATATTACTAAAATTTTATCCTCTTAGCTATAGAGGCATATTCTAAAATTCCTTAAGATTCGTCTCTATAACTAAAATTTTGTCCTTTTAATTATCAGGTATATTCTCAAACGTCTCAACATTCATCTCTATATAAATGTAAATGTATATGTACCTGCCTACAGTAAGAGATTTTGTGGCGTTATATAAAACGTCTTGAGAAGCGTCTTTACATATGAGGTGTTTCTCGGTGTAGAGACAGATATAAAAGCGTCAAAACAAAAGCATCTTAACGTGATAGTTTTGTTGTAGTGTTCCCCCAACCTTCAGAAGCCGCGGATCCCGGACATTATGCATACTACGAGGGCCCAGATGTTGAAGGCCAAGGAGCTGATGAAGAGTAGTTTAGTTCTAGTAGTCTAGATCTCGCCTAGTCTAGTTGACTCTGTCGGTACTTGCGTACAACCAATATTATCCAAGTTCTTGGGTAATATTGGTCGTACACGGGCCACCCCGGTTGCTTGCCTGTGGAGAGATGTGCTCTACCCATTTTGCTTTTGCTGTCACTTACACTACTTTTGTAATGTAATCCTTTGGTCTATTTGGCCCTTATTGTAAAACCTGACCCGATGCGGTCTATATGACGCTGATGTTTGTAAATTAATGTATGGTTTAGTTTACGATATGTATGAATTGATTCAGTAATGTATATGTGAGTGCTATCTAGTGATCCAGGGAATAGCACATTGTTTTTCACAGAGAATTCGGGATTTCAAAAATCTGGATCCGACAATATTCTGAGAGAGATGGGGATGGAGCAAAGCCCTCTCGATCGAGAATAAAGATACCGACATCAAAAGTGGCACAATTACATATGTATCCTCTTAAGAACAAGCCAGAGAAATACTCCCTCTAGTAAAAAAAGAGTCATTTACGACTTTGGTTTGACCACTGTATTTAGTAATCATATTTTAAGAAAAATAATAAGGTATGTCTAGATAACATTTGCATGTTTTATTGGGACACTATTGTGAGCGTGATCAAACATTCAAATGCTCTAAATTTGTCTCCCAAATCCTATGTCTCCCCCAGCGCTAAAACATTTGATATCCGCACGCCTCCGCGCAGCCGGCAAGGGCCGCGCGGCCCCATCGCTGTTGGCTCCGCTCACCTCCACGCCGGCGAGACAATGGGAGGGAGCTCAGAGACGGCAAAGCAGGGGAATATGGTGCTTTTTACCCCCGGACAAGGGGGAATTCTATCAAAGGAGGTCGGCGCATCTCTCTAGCTAACTTGCTACCAAAGACAACAATTGTCATACTTGTTTGCATGAATATATGGCCATTTAAAGGTGCGATCAAGACAAGCACAAGGCCCCGCTTGACACGGAACAGAGGAGGCCCACCGCACCTAAGGCCAGGCCTGCTATGCATCGAAGCCCCATCATCGCCTACAGCCAAAATAGATGAACGTTCGGTGTTAGTTCATGCTGGTTACTTCCTGTTCATTTCTCATGTAAGTCCACCACCGTGGCACAAAAACCATCGTGTATGGCTCAAGAGCATCGGCATACACCTCAATACCCCATGCGAGTGCTCGGTGTATAAAGCCCACATAGGTGACATACGTAAGCCTATCACCTATCACCGTGGCCCAAAAACCACCACGCAAGGCCCAAGAGCCCTGACGTACACCTCGATGCCCCACACGAGTATTCGATGTATAAAGCCCACACTGGTGGCATACGTATGCCCACCATCATGGCACAAAAACCGCCGTAGATGGCTTAAGAGCCCTGGCGTACGCCTCAAATGCCCCACGTGAGTGCTCGGTGCATAAAGCTCAAACGGGTGGCATACGTAAGCCCACCACCGTGGCACAAAAACCACCATGCGTGTCCCAAGAGCTTCGCTGTACACCTCTATTGTCAGACTCCTGGGTAAGGAATACCCGAAGACCCTATGTGTATATTGTACTAGTCCCATGATCAATTGGTAGTATACACATTCACAACAATTGGCAATCACATTCATACCATCACAAACGAAAGTAAAGCAAAAAGGGTAATCTACTTAAGCTATTACAAGTTATTACATTCACGGCCGACTGACCAAATAAAAACAATCATTAGAGTAAAATATAGCAGCAGAAGAATATGATATAAGTAGCAAAGTCCAGCGGCATGCCCATCCGATCCCACAGGCAACCGACAAGGAATAAGGCCTAGGTAGACCCGTCACCAAACCCTTTATGCCGGAAGTAAAGAACGTGTCATCTAGCATCTGCTCATCTCCGATCACTGAACAACAATACTAGCCAGATTGAGTACTTGTGTACTCAGCAAGACTTGTAGTGTATCACAAAGTTATACTAAATGCAAGGCTATCAAAGATGAAGCTCTACTCTACAAGTTATTTTGCTTAAAGTAATTTTATTTGCAATAATCATAAGTAATAATTTGCAACAGAATTTGAAAGAGCAGTTTAAATAAGTACATGACAGTAAGTAAGAAATTGAATAAAATAATAACAACACCCGCAACGCTACTCGATTGCAAGCAAAAATATATTCATTTTCGGCCATAGACATGGCACTAACAATTTCATGTGCAGTCATAGAAATGGCAGTCCTGTTATAGACATAGCAGCCCAACTATAGACATGGTAGTTAACTCAACAAATAAAAACCCCATGTCATTACTCATTTCCCAACTAAACAGTTTTTGAGAAAATCAACACTACAGCCATACTAGCCGCACTAAGCATGCTCATGACCGCGAGCGCGGCTATTTAAATAGATTTTCACTCTATAGAGGTGTACAACTTTACCCATAGTACGCGAATATTCCAGTTAACCTAGAATTCTCTATATCACTGCTCACTACCGTAGGTGAGCAGTCTAAAGCTCGCGACGTAGCTTTTACATCATCTAGTCCTAACCTTGCACTAGCCCTAACGAATGTTCCTCACTCACCCAGATAACCTCCGTTCGTCGAGTAAGGCTCTCACTTACCCGCATACCCTTTGTCAAGTGAGGCACTCGCTTACCCGCATACCCTTCATCAAGTGAGGCACTCACTTACCCGGATACCGTCCGTCAAGCGAGGCATTCACAATTGTGTCGGCAATTGAAATTGCTCACACGTCTCCTGTCTACTCATCATGCAAGGCTAGTTTTCAATAACTTAGTTGGCTACGACTATCCCATACTAGCACATATGGTTGAACGATTAGGTCTTAGTCCCGAAGTTGCTGGCTTCAGTCCTTAACTGACTATGGGTGAGAATCTCCACCCTAGCTACGAGTGAGTCACAATCCTCAATTTTTCAAAATACATTATAACTTGCTTGCATCTAAAAACTAAGTTTTATTTTATTTTATTTTCATAAAAAATAATAGAGGTATCCTCTTTGGACATTTTTCAAAATATCCTAAATTATCATATTGTCCTTTTTATTAGTTTTTCAGAAAATATATTGTTCTAGTTGCATTTGTGCGATAATCGCACTCAAAATCTCCCAAAAGACATTATATATTGTCTAACCCATATTCTAATGGCTACAACAGTAAGCGATCAATAGGACATATATGCAAAAAAATAGGATAACATCTACCAATTTCCCACATATAGCATTTTCATACAAAACATACACGCATGCATACTAGACTTTACAAAACAAAGTACGATAAGTAAAATACTGGGATCAACATTATCAAAGGAAGTGCTTGCCTTGCTCTTGCTGTTCTGGAAATATGGTGGATTGGTCGTCGAAATAAAAACTGGAGTAATCGACGTTTAATATCAAAAGAGCCGAAAACGAATTAAATAATGCCAAATAAATTCAAAAGTGACCAAAATTAAATATTTTTGCATATTCTGGTAGTTCAAGATTTTAGAAAAATTTCATTCAATTTGGAGTTTTGAAGCAAAAGTTATTAAGGTTTCATTTCTGTTCGGTTTAGAAATTCAAAGAAAATTGAGAAATACGCTTTCCAACAGAGAAAGAGTAATCCCGCACATGTTCTAATGAGGTTTATGTTTCTAGTAAGAGAAAGTGTATTCTCCTCATAACTAAAAACATATTTTCTATTTTTCATTTGATTTTCGTTAAAACCGACAAGTGGGGCCCACTGTCAGTGACACGGTTCATAGCAACAACGCATAGACTAATGGTCTATACGCACAGTGCGTGGTCCACGAGACCAGCGCTGTGCACTTAAGTGTCGCGGGGCCTGCATGTCATAGACTCATTAGTGAAATAACATTTCATTTAAGATTTCTTGTAAACAAAAGCTTGGTCCCACACATCAGCGACTCATTAGGGATTAACTAATTATTTAAATACGAATTAGTGCTAATGACTGGGATTAGGCACACTGATGATGAGCTACAGTGCTCGTCATGTAGTGCCGCACGGTGGAGCTCGCACCCGCACTTCTCGTTAGTGGTGCGGTGCTCGGCGAGGTCGTAGATGACCCAAAATGGGACCTTCGTGCTATTGCGCACCTGCCGGCACCGACGGTGAGGCCGGAGGTGGTGCCTAATGGTGGCACGCCGACGTTGAGCGGTGGAACAGCCATGACAACAGGCGACAAAGCAAACGAGATGCGCTCGCAACGATCTAATGCGCGCATAAGCATCTACATGCTACTAGGGTCATACCAGTAGGACACGGAGGGTCAAAGATGGTCGGGGATGGCTTGTCGATGTTGTGCCGAGGCGACGAGGTGGGTTGCACGTGGAGAAGTCGCTCGGGCGAAGGAGAAGGCTTGGCGATGCTTGGAGAAGCTCGAGAATGGTCTGGCGATGCTCCCGATGCAACTGATTGGTCCGAGGTGCCTTGTTGCTCTGGCAATACTTGAGGCAGCGGTCCTAGCCGGAGGCGAGGAAGAAGCCCAAATTTGAGAGCTCCTATGGATCAAAGATGAAATGGAGTGAGGGGATAGCATCAGTGATCTCTTGAACGTGATATGACACGGTAAGAGTGGTACCAAACCCTTCACGACATTGGGGATGAAGGTGGCAGCGCACGACCAAACTAGGGCTTGCGCTCTCCGAGCTCTAGAGCTCGATTCAGTGGAGGGGAAAGGAGGAGATGGTGCGCACTATGTTGGAAATAGAAGAAATGAAGCTCAGGGGTTCCTTTATATAGATGACGTGGTGGAGACGTACGAGAAAGGGGCTCGGGCAACCGGCGAAGTTTCTCGGTGTTGCATGGGCAAGCATGGGGCTCGGCCGCACATGGATGGGCGCGAGAGAGGACGGTGATGCAACGGGTAGGTTTGGCCGGTGGAAAAACCGTGGGCACGACGATCCGCTCGTAGTGGTGCGCTAGCTTAAACCTCGTAGCGAGAAAGGTTTATCCTGTAATTTTTTTAGAGGCTTAAACCTTCTGTGAATTTCTCTAAAATTCGAACAAGGTTCTATTCTGTTTGTAATTATTTTTCTTAACAAGACTTCATGTAAATACTTTGATGAATTCCTGGGATATTAAGCCCGAAATATTTCTCTCATTAAATATTTTTACTTTGTTTTATCTATTTCATGTTTAGCACCTATTTGTTTGTAGTTCAAGTTTTGCTTTTAAATCAAAGTCAAATTCAAACATGGTGTATTTTCATATGCAAATGATCAAAGTAATTTTTACTAATTCATTTATAATACATAATCCTAGAATTCATATTTTGGGATGCTACATCGATGCCTCACGCGAGTGCTCATTGTATAAAGCCCACACCGGTGACATATGTAAGCTCACCACCGTGGCACAAAAACAGCCGCGCATGGCTCGACAGCCCTAGCGTACAACTCGACACCCACATGAGTGCCTGGTGTACAAAGCCCACACGGACACAAAAACCACCACGTATGGCCCAAGAGCCCCGTTGTACACCTCAAATGCCCTACGTGAGTGCTTGGTGTATAAATTAAAACCACCACACATGACTCAGCATACACCCTTCGCCTTAGTGATTTCATCCCCACCAGTGGTCTCATAAACCCAGGGGAACTCCGTGGGGTATGTGCTCCCCTCGTAGGCTTTAACGTCGGGCATCTTGAAGCCCATCGACCAGGGCGGCCTCCAGGTTGGTGCTGAAACAGGGAGTTTGGGTCTCCCTGGAGCACGAGCTCCAGCTGCGTTGCTTGGGGAGGCATGGCTCCCCCTCCGACGGCCAAACAAGATGAAGAGTCATAGTCGCTGAGACTATCGCCGTAGGCTGGCGAACACTACAAGAAATTTGCTAAACTATGACAAGATTTCTATGACAACTAGGTAAATCGTCATTATCTGGCCATATTCTATGATGTTTTTCTGCAGCAGCGTCATAAAGAGCATCCCAGGGCTGGGACCCTACTTGTAGTGATGAAAAATGTCAAAATCGTCACTAACTCCCAAACCTCAAATTGTCATAAACAGGGCGTTTGGCATTGTGACGCCATTGCTTTGTCATAGTTACATAGGTGACAATCTCATATCATCGTAATCCTCTTGGAATTTTTTTGGATAAAGTTACGGTGTGACAAGTGGTTTGTTGCCACCGTGACTAACAGTGGGACCCACATGTCGAAGTGGTGCAAAATGTAATGTGGATGCACAAATAAAACCAGCTTCGGGCTTGAAGGGGACTGTTGATCGCAAGTCGCCGCAACACCACTGCACCATTGAGAGGAATTCGTTGAAATCGTATGTGAATATCTAGATAAGCTATTACATGCGAGGCAGAGACTTACAAAGAAAAACCAGTAGCACGGTGGCGACCACTGTGTTTGAACAACTGAGCAAAGGGGACGACTGCGACTCCCGCTGACGACAGCTGCGACTCCCGTCGGCGACGGCTCCGCCTCCCGCCGGCGAGGGCTGCTCATCCTATGCTCGTTGCACCACTACCACAGCTCCGTGGCACGGCCACAGTAAGCTGACGCCGCCCGCCACACAAAGCCGACACCGGATCTGGCGGACATAGGCCATTCTCAATTATAGTCTTCAATTGAAGGTAAGGATGCCCTCCATTCTCCTTTTGTTGCTTCTTAGTGGCTCGGGTTTGGTTGAATAATAGTGCTATTGTAGATTTTGTGCATTTTTAGCTGGTCCATGGTTTAACTTGAGTATATGCCACTGAATTACCAATTTGAGAGTTGAGAACACATTTAATTTTACAAGCCGTTCGGTCATTGCAAAATATTTATGTTTTGTGAAGTTGAACAGTATGAAGATGTGAACAGCATGGACAATAATTTTGATTAAGGTTTACTTGTTTGAATGGCTGATAGATGGGCAATACTTTTGATTAATTTGTACTTGTTTGAGTGTTTGACAGATGGACAGATCTTGGATTAAATCCAGACAGGTTAGCACTACACATATCAATGGGGTGAAAGAGTTCATGCAATTTGTTAGTGCCCGATTTGATGAGAATGCTGAAATACTTTGCCCATGTCGTGTATGTTTGAATCGGGCTCATAGACCTCAAGGAGTTGTGGAGGATCACATATATATATTCATGGGATGTCAAGCACATACAATAGGTGGATCCATCATGGAGAGCCATTGGATGATGGAATTCATAAAAATGCACCGCATGAGAATGAACCATTCGATACTATGGAACATGATGTTGAAGAGGATGTTGGTTTGAACGAGGATGATGACGATGATGATAGAATTCCAGATATGGTAGAGGAGTTATACACAGCTGAAGAACAAGGTGGATGGAATTTAATGTTTGGAAGTGTAATAGCAGAGTTGCAGCACCAGATTTATCCTAGATGTGCTCATTTTTCAAGATTTACATTTGTTGTGAAGTTACTTCATATCAAGTTATTCTATCGAATCAGTAATGTTGCATTCACTACATTGCTGAAGTTGTTGTCTTCAGCGTTCCCAGCTTGCTTTCTTCCCACATCTTACAATGAAGGAAAGAACTTTATCCATGCATTAGGACTTGGATATGATTCAATCCATGTGTGCAAGAATAATTGTGTCTTGTTTCGAAAGGAGTATGCCAACAATGATGAGTGCCCAGTATGTGGTGAATCTAGATGGAAAGATGTAGAAGGAAGGAAGCAGATTCCTGTGAAGGTATTGTGGCATTTTCGATTGATTCCAAGGCTGAAGAGGATGTTTGCTTCCAAAAATACAGTGGAGGAGGCACAATGGCACAAGTTGAAGTGACAACCTGTGGACAATGAAAATATGGGTGGTTTGCAAAAGATGCAAGGAACATGAGACTTGGCCTTGCTACAGATGGTTTTAATCCATTTGGTAACATGAGCTCCTCCTATAGCATGTGGTCAGTATTTGTCGTGCCTTACAACGGGCCACCCTGGGCATGTATGGAACAGTCCAACTTCATGGTAGCCCTACTGATCCCAGGTCCAAAATGTCCAGGAAAGGATCTTGATGTGTTCTTGGAGCCTCTCATCGAAGAGTTGCTAGAGCTCTGGAAGGGTGTCCGTACTTTTGATGCATGTAGTGCTAGTATATATGTTTGATCTACATGCTGCAATTTTATGGTGCATTCATGATTATCCAGCATTGGGCACCTTGTCAGGACGAACCACAAAAGGTTATTATGCATGTGTGCGTTGTGACAAAGATCCCTACTCAAAGAAATTAAGGCACAAGATATGTTACATTGGCCATCGTCGTTTTCTTCCAAGGGATCATCCGTGGAGAAAAAGAAAAGAATTTAATGGTGAGAATGAAACCCGTGCGAAGCCTTGGGAACTTAGTACAGAGGAGCTACTACAGCAACTGGACAATGTAAGATATGTTAGACCAAGAAAGCATCCGCAAAGCGGTAATAAGAGAAAGCGGCAAGCCGATGGTCAAGTTTACACTCGAAGAGTTTGTTTGTTTGACTTTCCATATTGGTCGAGTCTGAAGCTGCGGCACAATCTTGATGTAATGCACATTGAAAAAAATATATGTGACAACCTGCTTGGTACATTTCTCAACATTGATGGGAAGACAAAGGACACAGTCAGTGCTAGGCTAGATTTGGAAGACATGGGCATAAGATCTTTTTTACACTTGTAGTATGAAGGAGATTCATACAGTATCCCTAAAGCCCCGTATGAAATGAAAAAAGACCAAAAGTGTAATTTTTTTGAATTTATAAGAGAGGTGAAATTTCCAAATGGATATGCTTCTAACTTAGCAAAATTTATTAGTGCGGATGGATGCAAGGTGCTAGGATTAAAAACTCATGATTGTCATATTCTTCTACAAAGAATTTTACCTGCTGCCCTACGAGGAATCATGAGTAAGGAGATATATGAAGCAGTTGCTAAATTGGGAAATTTCTTTCAGCAGTTATATTGCAAAACTCTAAAGCTAGATGTTCTACTTAAATTGAAAGTTCAAATCCCAATCATTTTGAGCAAGCTTGAGAAAAATTTTCCACCAGCTTTCTTTGATGTTATGTTGCACTTGGTTGTTCATTTACCTAATGAAGCAATCCTAAAAGGTCCGGTGCAATATGGCTAGATGTACCCAGTGGAAAGAAGGCTATGTACACTGAAGCGTTTTATGAGGAATAGGGCTAGACCTGAAGGATCCATTGCAGAAGCATATGTTGCTAATGAGTGTTTAACTTTTTGCTCAAGGTACTTGAATGATGTGGAGACACGATTCAATCAAGAGGGCAGGAATAGAGAGCGTGTTGACTTACAAGAAGGTGACCTCTCTGTTTTTCAGCATGGTGTTCATTTAATTGGAGCCTCGAGGATGACATATCTTGAAGGTGATTATGACAAGATGGTTTGGTATGTGCTCAACAATTGTCTTGAGGTTCAGCCATTTATGGAGTATGTGATCCCTTCTAACACTTTTGACTTTTGTTTCAGATATAATATATTATTTATCTGTAATTTTTGAAGCCACTATGCAGGTTATGCAGACAAGAGTTAGAGAAAGAAGGTAGTCATTATGTGGAAAAAAGGCTAGAGCATGAATTTGCCACATGGTTTAAGAAGCATGTGAGTTTTCTTTGCAATTTTGGATGGAACTCTGATCAGGTGTATAGGTTATCATCATGCTGACCTTTTTGTTGTCCAGATGGCAAGACTGTGTTATGTGGAAGGAGTAGAGGTCAGTGATGACCTATATTCATTGGCATGCCAACCAGATATGCGAGTGAGATTATATTCAACATGTATTGTTGATGGTGTTTGATATCACACGGTTGACCGTGAAAAAAATAGAAAGACTCATAACAGTGGAGTCATGGTTCAGGGTACACATAATGGTGAGCATATTGATTTTTATGGTTGTCTGCAAGACATTATCGAGTTGAAGTATAACTCAAGCCAAGATGTCTGTCGAACAGTTGTTTTATTTCGTTGTGGCTGGTTTGATCTTGATGGCAAGAAGACAAGATTGAAAGATGATGGATATTTCAAAAGCATCAACACTGCAAGTTACTGGTACAAAGGAGATCCTTTTATTCTAGCCGCACAATCAACAAAGGTATTTTACTTGCAGGACACAAAGTTTGGTGGAGACTAGAGAGTTGTTTAAAAGTTTGAGCATAGGCATTTGTGGAGTGTCACCGAAGCAGAAACTGAGAAGGAACTTACATACCAAGATGATGACTGTACACAATGTCCAGTATAAGAAAACGAACCTATTTCTGAAAATTTACATGCTGATGATGGAGAGTGTCATGCTGTCCCAGCTAGTGTCGTTGAAAATCCTCGCAACCAAGTGGATGATGTCAATTGCGGGTCTGATGAGGACGACGAAACTTACATGCAGTACTGTAGTGATAATGAAGATCGCGCAATTCCTAAGATAAATAGCGATGAGGAGTAGTTTGTGATCTGTTAGTTTGTTGTAATGTGGACATAGATATGTAAGATTGATGTTAATTTGGCACTTTGTTGTATTTTCTGATGTTAATTTGGCCATAGTTTTAGAGTCACAATTGCAACAAGAGAACCATGCATCCAACTATCAACTGTATGAACCATGCTGAAATGCATTCCAACATTCCAACTGAAATGTACAATGAGACATCTTTTCATATTCCATTTCCCATTTCAGACAGAGTTTATACAAACTAGATATTACATTACAAAAGACTTGAAGATAACTAAATTAGAAAATCAGTTGACAATTTTCTCAATGCAAATTCCTAATAGCAAGAATACAAATGCAACTACAACCATTTTTAACTTTTCATCTATAGAAGTGGCTTTCCTGAGTGAATTGTTTATCTCGTCCAATGAAGTCTTGAACTGGTCCAATGAGCTCTTTATCACAGCAGAATGTTGTTCCAATACACGGTGGTCCACTGTGAAAACCACTTCATTTCCATCTCTTCTTTGCTGTCCGACAGGATGCAGGCTCCCAGGATGTAGCCCACTCAAATGGCTCGATTATTGGTCTTTCCACATGAATGTGTCGCACTCACCCGAATACATCTGGAGCAACAAAAACCATAAACTGCCCAGCAAAATCAAAAACCAAATTCAACATAAAAGGGAGTTTCTTACCCCTTCGTTTCCAGGGCATTTGTAGTACTCCTTCCTCGATTCTTCGAGCTCCCAGATATGGCCCAAATCATCGTGGCTTGGCACTTTGGGCACGGCACGAGAGGTAGCCCACCGCTAGGGCCTGTGGTTGACCAATTGGAGTGCATCTCTGCGTGACATTTCTGCTTGTCCATGGTGCGGCAACGCACAGGTGAGCGGCGGTCGAGGCGTACCACGGGAGCGACGCTTCAGGTCGCCGGTTTCGGAGAGTGGAGGGCCAAACCCTAGAATCGATTGGAGGCGGCGAGCCTAGACGAACCTATTTTTAATCTATTGTTTGTTGATCCTTACCTGTTATTAGCTGATAGGTTGCTAAAATTATTTCGTATTGTTGATGTATGTTAGACTTTTAAGTAATATCTTAGCTTCCGCATAGCCAGGGTGTTACACCAGGACCTCTCAGAGAGGTCGTGTGAACCATATCACCGTGGAGGAGGCCCAGATAGCCTCGGACATCGTGCTGGGTAAGTTCCTAGTACATTCAGCACTTGCTACCGTTTTGTTTGATTCTGGAGCTTCCCATTCGTTTGTTTCTCGAATTTTTGCTGCAAAGCATCAGTTGAAGGTTTCTACTCTTAAGACCTCCTTGTTGGTTCAATCCCCTGGTTCGGAGTTAAGTATAAATTAGGGATGTCCACAAGTTAAGGTGATCATAGAAGGGGTAGAATTCCTAGCCATCCTAATCATCATCGACACCAAGTCCTTAGATGTGATCTTGGGAATGGATTGGCTCACCGATCACCAAGCCATCTTGGATTATGGTGGGAGAAGCATCACCTTGGTTAGTCCAGTTGGGATTAAAGTGAGATTTGAAGCCTCTTCGAAGAAGCAGTGGTCTGTAGTGTCCAAGCTGTGTCTTTAGAGGACGTCCCAGTGGTCTGTGAGCTCCCAGATGTCTTTCCGGATGAGTTTCCTGGAATGCCTCTAGATAGAGATTTAGAGTTCGTCATCAACCTTGTCCCTGGAACTGCACCGATTTCCAAGATACCTTATCGTTTGCCTGTGGACGACCTGGTCGAGCTGAAGAAGCAGATTGAAGAGTTGCAAGCTAAAGGTTTTGTCAGACCAAGTTCCTCACCTTAAGGAGCTCTAGTGATCTTTGTTGCAAAGAAGGATGGTACACAACGAATGTGTGTGGATTATCGCGCACTCAACGAGGTCACCATTAAGAACAAGTACCCTCTACCCAGAATTGATGACCTGTTTGACTAGCTAAAAGGAGCCGGGGTGTTTTCCAAGATAGATTTGAGGTCAGGGTACCACCAATTGAAGATTCTCCAAGGGGACATCCCCAAGACAGCCTTTTCAACTCACTATGGACTATATGAGTACACGGTCATGTCTTTTGGATTGACCAATGCCCCTGCTTACTTTATGAACTTGATGAATAAAGTGTTCATAGAGTATTTGGATAAGTTCGTCATTGTCTTTATTGACAATATCCTAGTGTACTCTCACAGTGAAGAAGAGCATGAAGACCACCTCCGCATGGACCTGAACAAGCTTAGTGACCACCAGCTCTATGCTAAGTTCAACAAATGTGAGTTTTGGATGAAGGAGGTCACCTTTTTGGGACATGTCTTGTCGGCTGAAGGAGTTGCTGTCAACCCTAGCAAAGTCCAAGATGTGCTCAATTAGGAGTCACCCAAGTCAGTGCCTCAGTCAAAAGCTTCCTTGGAATGGCCGGTTACTACCGCAGGTTTATAGAAGGGTTCTCCAAAGTAGCAAGACCTCTCACCCAGTTGCTAAAGAAGGAAAAGAAGTACTCTTGGACGCCAGCATGTGAACAAAGCTTTCAAGAGCTAAAGCAACGATTGACCACTGCTCCAGTATTGACCTTGCCTGATGTCCGAAAGGACTTTGAGGTTTACTGTCATGCTTCACGACATGGTCTTGGATGTGTCCCAATGCAAGAAAAGAAGGTAGTAGCCTACGCTTCCCATCAGTTAAGGCCTCATGAGATCAATTACCCCACTCATGACCTAGAATTGACTACCACTTTGAATGCTTTGAAAATTTGGCGCCATTACCTCATTGGTAATCGCTGTGAGGTCTACATTGACCATAAAAGCTTGAAGTACGTCTTCACTCAAGCTAATCTTAATATGAGGCAAAGAAGATGGTTGGAATTGATCAAAGACTACAATTTGGGAATCCATGACCATCCAGAAAAGGCTAATGTGGTAGCCGATGCTCTAAGTAGGAAGGTCTACTGCAGCACTATGATGATCAAGGATAGCCAGCCAGCCTTGCACGAGGAATTTCAGAAGCTCAAGTTGGAATTGGTACAAGAAGGTTACCTAGCTGCTCTACAATTACAACCAACCCTCCAAGACCAGATCCGAAGAGCTCAAAGAGAAGATGCAGACGTCTTGGAGATCAAAAGAAACATGAAGAAGGGTGCATTCTCAAGGTTTTTCGAAGATGGCCAAGGGACCATTTGGTTCGATAAGCACATTTGTGTGCTAGACTAGAGGGAGCTCAAGCAGTTGATACTCAAAGAAGCTCATGTGACCTTGTACTCCATCCACCCCGGGAGCACTAAGATGTATCAAGACCTCAAGGAGATGTATTGGTGGCCTAGAATGAAGCACGAGATTGCTGAGTATGTAGCCCAGTGTGATATTTGTCGGGGAGTTAAAGCCGATCATCAAAGACCTACTAGACTCCTACAACCCTTGAACATACCCGAGTGGAAATGGAAAGAGATTGGCATGAACTTTATCACTAGTTTACCAAGAACCCAAGCTGGATATGACTCTATTTGGGTAATTGTAGATCGCTTGACAAAGGTTGCACACTTCATCCTGGTTAAGACCACCTACTCTAGAGGTAGACTTGCAGAGCTGTATATGGCCAAGATAGTGTGCCAGCATGGAGTACCCAAGAAGATTGTGTCAGATCAAGGATCTCAATTCACATCCCGGTTTTGGCAAAAGCTGCATGGTGCTTTGGGTACGAATTTGAATTTCAGCACAGCTTACCATCCTCAGACCAATGGGCAAACTGATAGAGTAAACCAGATCCTAGAGGACATGTTGAGAGCCTGCGCTCTAGAGAACTAGACCGGCTGGGATAAAATGCTGCCTTATGTAGAGTTTTCCTATAATAATAGCTTTCAAGCAAGTTTGCAGATGTCCCCGTTTGAAGATCTTTACGGAAGAAAGTGCCAGACACCTTTGTATTGGACCAAAACATGAGAAAGACAAGTGCTTGGACTTGATATCCTAAAGGAGGCCGAAGAACAAGTTAAGTCGATCAGAGAAAAGCTCAGAATAGCTCAGTCCAGGCAGAAAAGCTATGTGGACAACTGTCGCCGAGAATTAGCCTTTGCACCAGGAGATCATGTGTACCTAAAGGTTTCACCTCTCAAAGGAATGCGATGCATCAGAGTAAGTAGGAAGCTTGCACCTCAATACATTGGACATTTTCCAATTTTAGACAGAAGGGGAGAAGTGGCTTACCAATTGGACCTCCCACCCCAGTTGTCGAACGTGCATGATGTCTTCCACGTGTCGTAGTTGAGGAAGTGTTTGCGTGTGCCAGAGGAGCAAATGCCCGCAGAAGCTGTTGACCTCCAGCAAGACCTTACCTACAAGGAGCAACCCATCAAGATCTTGGAAGTGTCTGAGCGTGTGACAAGGAGCAAGGTCCTCCATTTCTGCAAGGTCCAGTGGAGCAATCACACCGAAGAGAAAGCTACGTGGGAGTGTGAAGAGGATTTGAAGGCCGAGTTCCCGCGCCTATTCTCTAGCCAACTCGAATCGCGGGGTTGAGATTCCCTTTAAGGGGGTAGGTTTGTACGTCCCAATTTTTCTGAGCTTTTGAGTTTTTCGAAAATAAAAATAACCATTTGGTTTTGTTGGATTGATCAAGCTTAAATTGGAGATTTTCAAAATTTGCAGCGGTTTAACATGAACTAATCCAACTTCAACTAATTCGAGTTTGGTTCTTTTTGAGTTGTTGGATCTCACTGGTGTTAGAATCTCCTTTCCTTGCTCCTTCTTGTTTGGACCTCCCTCTCAGTCTAGACCTCCCTTTTGGTTTAGACCTCCCTCTTGTTTAGACCTCCCTCTCGATTTAGACCTCCCTGTTGGTTTAGACCTAATTCTTGTTTAGACCTCCCTCTCAGTCTAGACCTCCCTTTTGGTTTAGACCTCTCTCTCGTTTAGACCTCCCTCTTGATTTAGACCTCCTTCTCGTTTGGACCTCCCTCTCAGTCTAGACCTCCCTTTTGGTTTAGACCTCCCTCTCGTTTAGACCACCCACTCGGTTTAGACCTCCCTGTTGGTTTAAACCTCCTTGTCGTTTGGACCTCCCTCTCAGTCTAGACCTCCCTTTTGGTTTAGACCTCCCTCTCGTTTAGACCTCCCTCTCGTTTAGACCTCTCTGTTGGTTTAGACCTCCTTCTCGTTTGGACCTCCCCCTCAGTCCAAGACCTCCGGGTGGTCCTGGAGACTTGCCGTGATCACCATCATGGTCCTTTTTTTACAAAGACCACCCTCTTGATCTTTTTGCAAAGACCACCCCCTTGTGCCGCGACCACCCCTTGGGTTAAGACCACCCCTTTGGTCATGACCTCCTCTTTGGTTGACCACCTTTTCGAGTTTTGACTGGCCCCACCTGTCAGTCCTGCTCACCTTCTTCTTCCTCTTGTCGTGTCTCTTCTGACGCAAAGGTCCTTGCGCATTAAATGTGGTTGTGTCGCATTACATGCTGCTGTTTTTAGCAATACTCCACTACTACAGAAAAGACCTTCACAGACGGTTCAAAAACGTCATCACAGACGGTTTTGTGAGCCGTCTGAGTTTATGGGTCAGTAATGACATGATCATCACAGATGGTTTTCAACCGCTGCGAAAACGCGCTTCTACGAAGGTTACGAACAAGAACCGCTCGTGATAATTATTATCACGCAGGCGGTACTTGTTCGTAACCGTCTATGATAGTCTATTTTCACAGACGGTTCTGAACAAGAACCGCCTGTGATAAGTAATTATCACAGATGGTTCTTATTCAGAGCCGTCTGTGATAATTCTTTCTATTACAAAAAAAATCAAACCAATCAATTGCTAGACAGAGTTAGTGATTGGAAGCCATGGTAAAATCAGAGTGTTAGTGATTGGAAGCCATGGTAAAATCAGAGAGTTAGTGATTTCAAGTCATGGTAAAATCAGAGAGTTAGTGATTTCAAGTCATGGTAAAATCAGAGTGTTAGTGATTCCAAGCCATGGTAAAATCGGAGAGCTAGTGATTTGAAGCCATGGAAAAATCAGAGTGTTAGTGATTCCAAGCCATGGTAAAATCAAAGAGTTAGTGATTCCAAGCCATGGTAAAATCGGAGTGTTAGTGATTCCATGCCATGGTAAAAATACTTATCACAGACTGTTTTTAATACGAACGGTCTGTGATGAGGACGGGAAGTCACAGACGGTTCGTGTTGAAAACCGTCTATGAAGTTTCACGAGCGGTTACGAACAAGAACCGCTGTGATATTTAGTAGTATCACGCATACGCAGGGCGATTCGTGTTGAAAACCGTCGTGAAGTATCACGAGCGGTTACGAACAAGAACCGCTCAGTGATATTTAGTAGTATCACGACGGTTCTTGTTGAACCGCTCGTGATACTTCACGACGGTTTTAACATGAACTGCCTATGATATTACTTTTTCACGAGCGGTTTTAGTGCGGCCAATAACACGAGCGGTCACTAAACCAAAGCGATGCGTGATTGTATTTATCTGAGCGCATTTTGGTCAACCGTCTGTGATGAGGCGCCCAAGATAGCCTTTTGTAGTAGTGCTCGTTTCCCCCCCTTGTCTCCTCCTTGATCTGCTCCCATCTCCTCCTTCACCTACCCTTGAGCATGTGTGCCTCAGAGTCTCTCAGTTGCTTTTCCCGTCTCTCCCTGGCTACAAAAGCCTAAGCAGCCCTCCTTTATCTTTTTTTTCCTCACCCAGCTCTCAACTCTCTCTTGCTCTCACCCAGTTTCCGAGCTTGGAGTTTTGCCAAGAAGTTCGCTGGAGCCCTCCTCATCGCCAAGGAGTTCACTGGAGTCCTGCGTCGCCACCTCCTCGTCGTCATAGAGTGCACCGGAGCGCCCACACCGTTCGTCGTCCTCCTCCCATCTTCCTCTCTCTCTCTCTCTCTCTCTCTCTCTCTATGTGTGTGTGTGTGTGTGTGTGTGTCCAGGTGAGTTCCCCCGTGCCTTGTTCTCTTTTCAATCTCACGACCACGTCGCGTAGTTGTGTATCTCTCACAACCACGTTGTGAAGTTGCATCCTTGTACGACCATGTTGAGTAGTCGTATTCTCCTCAGGACCTCCTCTTGTGGACCTCGTCCTGTGGACCTCCTCCTCAAGACCTTCTCCTATGTACCTCCTCCTTAGGACCTCCTCCTCAGGACCTCCTCCTGTGGACCTCCTCCTCAGGACCTCCACCTGTAAACCTCCTCGTTGGACCTCCTCTCGAGAGTCCGTTTCTATTTCAGTGTTTCTCTTTTTGTTCTAGCTTGGTAGTTTTGGTTTTATTTCACTTCATTGTATTTATTTGGCTCTCTTCACACGTGTAGATTCTGGCTTATCTGAAGAGTTCGTGGACCCGAGGACCTCTACCGAAGAATATTAGCTCTTCAACGAAGGCAAGTCGTAGACCTTTGATCATGTTGTTCCCAATTTACAAAATTATATTGTTTTTATACCAACATGCATGGCTATTTGTATAAAACTAGTTTGGGAATTACCTAAACACCCACTCGACAGTACGACTCCTTGAATACTTGTGATCTACATGTTGACATGTACTCTTTGGACCACCAAAGGTTGGGTAACCTTTGTTGGATCTCTTTGTGATAACTAACATGGGTGCATATATTGCTTAGACATGTTGTGGTTATGCGATGTCTCTTGATCACCTGTTCCTTAATGATAAATTTGACTAAGTGATTATAGAATTGTGGCATGTGTTGCCTTGGCATGTGTTGTCTTGGCATGCGTTGTCTTGGCATGCGTTGCCCTGGCCTGCGTGGCCGCTAATAAAACTTGTTGTGCCATGAACCCAAACTTGAAAGGGTGGTCATTTGGCCGGGTTGAATCCAAACTGTTTTCGCTCGGGCAAGTGATCGTGCAGTAAAGGGGGTGTAGGAAGCACATTGGGATGAGGAGGTCTCGCCTGAGCAACCACTAAGGACTTAACCTTGTAAGCCATCGATCCGGGCCATACCGTGCAAAATTGAAAGCCATTGATCCGGGCCATACCGTGCAACCACAAAACCATTATGGGGTGATCCTGGCCAACTAATTGGCAATGCTTGCCTCGGTTCCGTTTTGGTGGAAGTGTGTAAGACATGGGATGGACACGCACACTTGGCGCAAGAGGGGGCCATGAAGGCGAAACCTTAGCGAGCGGAACTGAGTCAAAGTAGAACCTTGTAAAGGCTTTGTCACGAGCTCTAGCCTGCTTACCTAAGGTAGTAGCAGGGGCATTGACGGGTGCTAAACAAACTAGAGAGGTCGTGTCTTGTGAGTAAAGTTGTGCAACCTCTGCAGAGTGTAGATCTATTCGAATAGCCATGTCCCCAGTTATGGACATGCCTGGTGATTTCACGCAAGGGGTAGCTTTCTCAAAACTTGTTGGTCTTGGCTGGTTCCGAGTGGTCTGGCTCATGACTAGGGTGGTCGTGAGTGGTCTGGCTCATGACCAAGGTGGTCGTGAGTGGTCTGGGAAGCGACCAGGTTGGTCACGAGTTGTTTTCAAAGAACTTTTTTACTTATGTGCTAATCTTTCACCTTGTGCTTTGCAATCTACTTACTGTATTTCAAGTCAATATTGCTTTCTACAAAGTAACTATAAAGCCATCTTTGTCAAGATTTGCATGAATAATACTTGCATACATTTCCCTATAGCTTGCTGAGTACATTCAAAAGTGCTCATGGCTTGTGCCCTCTGGTTGATCAGCAGCTGAAGAAGACCTCCCAGGGTGCTCTGAGCTCTTTGAAGAGGAGGTCTTTAAAGACCTCTCGTGCTAGGGGACGTCCTCTACTTGATTGTCTATGGGCATGTCGAATGGCCTCCACGTGTTCTTTTGTTTCCGCTGTTTGCTCCTGTGTTGTAGCCCTGTGCGGCAGACCTTTGTAAAAAGCTTGACCATAAGGTCTTTTGTTGCTATTATTGTTAATTTGTCTGTTTCTTCTATATTTTGTTGTATGGTTGTACGTGATGACATCGTTGTTGATCACTATGCGGGCCAACCACTGATCATGGGACTGGTCCAGTTTGCACAGAGGGTCCCAGGGTGCTACTCGAGGTGCCGACAGGGGAGGCAAGGGGACAACCATGGCAGGGTCGACCAGTCTCCGGCCGGGCAGCGCGAAATGGTGGGCTTAGGTGCCGAGAGCATGCGCGCATGGTCCTTGGCATGGCCGAGGGCGGTGCCTTGGCACTGCATGCCACGTACATCAACCGGTTGTGTCCCGCTGCTGCGCTAGGCCTCCACCGTTGTGTCCGTGTCCTGTGCCCCTCACGTTGCCCCCTCTCCGGTGCCCCTCGTAAGGCCCACAGCGCCGGTGAGTTACAGGTGTTGCATGTGCCCTAAAAAATGTTGCATGTTGTAGTTATAGTAATTTTTTTTGTTGCAACACGTGATTTGAGATGTTAGGGACGGTATATTTTAGTGTTGCAGTAACAAACGATTGAGAATGAGACTTTTCCAGAAATTTTTTGAATGTCACTAGGTGTTGAATTTTGTTGCAGGTGTTGCATGTGCCCTAAAAATGTTGGTGTTCTCATGTAGCACTCGGATCATGTTGTTGTTCTACGGTAACATTTTTTTTCACTTTTTGTTGCGCACTCAATCCTGAGATGTTGCAACCGATGTCCGGAGATGTTGTATGCAGCGGCGTATAGTCGTGCCCATAAAAAAAAACTAGCAGCACGACATCGTAGTTACGCGAGGTAACGACAACGCGAAATGCGGCTTTGGTTATGTAACCAAGCCCCTCTAGACAGCCAACGCGCGCAACGTCGGCCAGTGGGCCTGACATAAGCAACCCCACTCGACCGAAAAAGACAGAGCTGCCCCTAGGGTTTCCCTAAAAGTAGGGACGTCATTGATATAAACACACATTCTCATTAGTTAGTTGGCAAAGCGGATTAAAGCTGTAGTTGCTATCATGGATTTGCATACAATGTTAATTCTATGATTCTATCATTCTATTTGGATCAAATTAGTAACCATTGATTCGATGTTCCTTTCCTTCGCTTTCCTTTTCTTAAGCTCGAACTAGGGCTTTGTTCTTTGCCTACCTCAGTACTTATATGCTAACCAATCCCGAGGAACTAACCAATGATCCCCATTGACAAATATGCTTGGCGTGCGTGGTTGTTTAGCTCCTGCTAATTAAATAGCATATCTCAACCTCTTACCCATTAATTTACTAAGAGTATCTCCAATAGTGTATTTATTGTCGTCTATTAGTTATGTCACGTCAATAAAATCATACGTAGAGGAGAGAGAGAGAGAAGAGAGAGCACATGTCGTCTCTTCTTAAAGAGACTGTTGTGCACGTGAAACAAGATATGATACATTAATCTACTCTAGTTGACATGTAGGCTTATAAAATATAAATATTAGAGAGTGTGCTAGAGACTATCTATTGAAGATGTTGTCTCTAAAGATGATGTAACATATATTAGAGACGAGGTTGTCTCTAACTATTAGAGATGCCCTAACTATCTTAATTTTATCTTTCCATTCAAAAGGCAGGTGAGTAAACCAGTGCCTTTACAATCTTTACATCACTGTGGCACCGCGCTGCTAAGCTACCTAGTTACAGCATGCATCCAGACGAACTAATTAATCTCTTTGTGTATTATTAATTTTTCGAACCAAAAGGAAGGTATAGTACTGTGGCATCAATCTTGCCATATATTACTGCTCGTTCCGTTTCGCAATATTTGTCCATGGTACCCATAGAGCGATAAAACATTAAATCTTTTACAAATTTTATAAGAAATGATCACGTGTACTTATATTAAATAACATATTACGACCATTTAACCTCTTATAAAACATTTTAAATAGCGATATAGAGTAAAAAATATTATAATAACTATACTCTCGATTTCCACAATAGACAAATATTTTAAAACAGACAATGCTGAGGTTATGAACAAATATAGTACAACAGGGAAGTACTATAGGTCAGAGCTATTAGCGGAATCCCTAGCTATCCTTCCATTCAAAAGGTTCTTGGCCTTTCCTTTCAACCTCTTACCCATTCATTCAGTAATGATCATAATTATCTTTCCATTCAAAAGGCAGGTGAGTAAATCAGTTGTGCCTTTCCTTCATCCTAGGCGCCATCAGATGAAAATAACCTAGCTCCAAAATGCCGTGATATTCTCTCACATTGATACCATAGTAGCACCGCGTACGTGCCTTCACAATCATTACTGTAGCACCGCGCTGCTGAGTTCCTGAATTACAGCATGCATCTGGACGAACTAATTAATCTCTTTGTGTACTAATTTTCGAACCAACACTTGTGAAAGGAAGGCATAGTACTGTGGCATCGATCTTGCCATATATTAGTACTCCATCCGTTTCATAATATTTATCTATAGCTGAGTTTTTGGATCATTTATTCTCTTTTTGAAGCGAAATAACAAAAATAATCCATCCAAAAAACGAAATGGTAAAAATGGCACACTTGTGCCTTGAAAACAACGTGGCGGGGAGGTCTACTGCAGCGCCAATCAAGAAGAAAGCGGCTTGCCACGCACCCAGATTACGACAAGTTGCCTACCGTCAGTTGGGAGGTCGCCACATGTCCTCCCGCGGACTGGGTGCGCGGTAGGGATGCTATTTTTGCCATTTTATTTTTATAGGGGCTATTTTTGCTATTTCGCTTTAAAAACATACTAAATGAGCCACAAACTCGTCTATAGCCCACCATGTGCATAAAGCAATAAACCATAAATCTATTTCTTTTAATAAGAAACGATTATACATACTCATATTAAATGACATACTACAACCATTTATAACCTCTTACAAGTTACAAAGCATTTAAATATAGAAATAGAACCGCTAGTTTTCACCTCCGCTTGGCTCTAGCGGCGCTTAGATCATGGGCTCCCCTCCGCCTCCCACGGCGCCACTCCAAGACCGGCGGCCTCCTCTCCTCCCCCCTGGCCCCCCCCCGGGTGATGGCCTCCTTGGCCTCCTCCCCCCCCCCCCGCCTTTCCTTCCTTTCCCCCCCGCCCCCCCGGGCCCGGCCCCCCCTTCCCCTTGGCCAGCCCTCCTCCACCCTCCGCCTCAGACCGCCTCCTCCCACCCCAAGCCGCCCCGGCCAGATCCACTTCTTGCCCGCCCCCCCATCGCCCTCTTCCTTCACAGGGGCCGTGGCCGGCATGGCGGATCAAGTGGAGGACCCTCATGGCCCCCCTCTCCCCACCTCCGGCCGCAGCCCAACCCTCTCCTTCTCCCATATTCTCCAAGCTGAAGCCTCCTTCCTCCCCCCTGCAGATTCATTGCGCCAGACCCGCAGCAACAACCACCCGTCGCTCATTCAAGACAACCCCTCTCAGACGCCTTCATGCCTCCCTAAAGCTATGGCCCTAGCTCGGCGTGACCCATCCAGTCGTAGCATCCTCGAGGCTACGGCGTATCCTCGCGACAGAGATGGTCCTCTCTCGCCCCCTCCCAAGACCGCTCGACCTAACGCTGCAGAGGGGTGGCAGCGGGTCCGGCGGCCCCGGTGGTGGCGCGCTAACAGACACAAGCCCCTCTCCCGCGGCAGCTCTGCTACAACTCCTCCCCCCTTTAACTTGGCCGGGAGGTGCTACCGCTGTCTCTCCAGAGATCATCTCATCGCCAGCTGCCGCGACCCTCTGCGCTGCCTCCTCTGCTACCACTCTGGGCATCGTGCTAGGGAGTGTCGACGCAGGCCCAAGCTCCACCAACTTCCGCCCCCCACGCCACGACAAGTCTCCCCGCAGGCTCCCAGAAGCTCGGCCTCCCGGCGCCCGGCACCCTTGCCGCGCCGAGCCTTCCAACCGGCCACTCGGCACTCAGCCCCCTCCACGATGGCATTCTTGGGAGCTCCAGACACCCGTCCTGACGAAGACTACTGCGTCGTCAACACTCAGCCCCAGCTCGACCGCGCCTGCCAAGACTGGGAAGACATTGCCCTGGTCGCGTGGATCCTCCGGGGCGACTCCAACTCCGATGACCGTGTGGTGGCGGAAGCGGTTCGCCGTCGGTTTGGTCTTCGACACGAAGACGTCTCCGTTTCCCTCCACCACCCGGAGACTTTTCTGCTCAAATTCAACTCCAAACACTCCAGGGACAGAGTGCGAGAGACAAAGAAGTTCCACCACGAAGACTTGGAGATTCACGTTCGTCCATGGAGGGCTGTTAGCCATGCCTTTGGCGCTGCTATGTTCTTCCGCGTCCGGCTTTGCCTGGAGGACCTGTCGGTGTTCGCATGGACGCCGGAAGTCGCTGAGCGCCTAGTGGGCAGGAAGTGCTCACTGCACTCCATCGAAGGCGTCTCAGCAAGCCGGGAGGACACGAGGACCCTCAACCTATGGGCCTGGACTGCAAATCCGAGCTCCATCCCAAAGGTGGCTTGGATCACCTTCATGCACGGAGGGGAGGACCCAAGCCGATCCGACGCGAGCTATCGCCTTCCAGACAGATGGAGGCGTGGGCTCACCCACCGGGTGATTCTTCACCTCGACTATGTTGAGGACCACACGGCTGCCCCCCTTGACGACTTCCTCTCAGCAGCCGACATCACCCCATATGAGCCATCACAACCCGGCTTCCTTGGAACCTGGGGGTTGTGGATGGCACACCTAAATCCAAGGGAGGGCCGACTCACGTTCCCTCCCACCAACAGCAAGAAGATGACGAGAACAAGGCAACCTCAGGGGGCGATCGTCGCAATCCCCGAGACTGGTCGTCGTCCCCCCCACCCCCCCCCCCCCGCCGTTCGGCCTGCAACGATCATCCCTCCTCCTCAACCTGGAGGTGTAAGGACAACGACGACAGCGATGGCGGCAACGGCCGCAACGACCACATCGGCCGCCGGAGTCTCAGGCCCCCTGTCTCCTCGGCCAGCCACCGCCCTCCCTCTGGCCGGGAACGAGACAGATCACCCCGGAGGCACCACCAAGGCAGCAGCAAGGACGGCCGTCGCAGGGCCAGGGTGGCAGGGGACCCCTCCCAGCCTCCTTTCGGCCCTCCTGCCTTCCCTCCGGAGCAGGTCGAGGTTTCCGTGGACAGAAGGCTCCAGGACCTTTTTGCGTCCTACGCCAAATCCTTGCGGGAAGCCTTGCAGGAGACCTTCGCCGAAAACCGGTCTCCGTCGCCAGCCCAGGAGGACCTGCGTGGGGACTGGCTTCGCAAAGCGGAAGAATACATCAAGGTGGCTTCAGGGGTCGCGGCTCAGCTAGGCCTTGCTCCGAGCAGCCCAGCAGCAGCGAGGCCCAAGGCTAGCTGGACGTCTTTCCTCCAGGCGGCGAGACTCTGTGCTGCCCCTTCGTCCCCTGCGGAAGACCCAGCCTACCCAGCTCGGGAATGCAGCTCCGTCCCTCTGCCTGTGTGTGCCACCACCAAGACCATCTCCTCCAGTCAGCCACACCTTAGGACCCGGGTCCTTCTCCACCCTGAAGACAGGTGGATGGGTGTCCAGACGAGCTCGCTCGAGAGGCCCTCGGTCGCCCTGGTCCTCCCCAACCTGTTGTTGGCCAAGTCCGTGATTTCGCTTGGGTTTCTCCATCACCAAAGGACCAGTCAGGCGGGCCCTCGGCACAGTAGACTTCGGTGCCTTCTCCACCACCTAAGGACCTGTCGGGCGGGTCCTCGGCTCAGCAGACGGCTACTGCTCTCCAGGTGCGGTCTACTGCCCCTTTCTTACCGTTCTTTAACCCTGGCTCTTCCTCCACCCCCTGCAGTTCCCTTCTGCTCAGACGCCGTCGCCAGCCCTGGCTCCCCGGGTCCCCCCTTCCTCCTTCGTCGCCAGCATGGGGACCAGCTCTACCGCTGGGGGGGTGCTGACACAAGATGTGCTCCAAAGGCTGCCTCTGGTGGCCGACCCTGCCCCCGTGTTGCCGCCCCGGGTCACGGCAGAGCAAGACCAGTTACCACAGGAGCAGGGAGATCATGACCCCACACCGCTCAGACCCCCACAGGAGCAGGGAGCCTCGTCTCAACCCCAGTCTGCCGAGGCCCCCCGTGCACTCCAAGAGAGGACCGTCCTCAGCACCCTACACCAGCCGGTCCAAGCTGCCCAAACAGATGTTCAACGGATAGCACAATGGCAAGCTCTCAAGACGACTTTGTTCTCTAGCCCACCGTCTCCTATTATTGCTACACCGGCCTCCCCTCTACCCAAGCGCACATCTGCAAGGGTAAACCTCCGTCGCAGCGTTCGCCTGGTGGCCAAGAAAAGACCGGGCTCGATGATGCTCGAGCCAGAAGCCTCGCCCACAAGCCGGGACCTCTCCGAAGACCGCCTCACGGAGATAGCGCTCAAAGACTACCTCGCTACTTTTGAAGCCCCCATGCCGGAAGACACTATCTCCGCTTTGGCGCAGCTCTTCAAGGTGGACTGCCAGCTTACTCAGCGAGCGGACGAAGCGCTTGCCGTGATGGGAGGCCATCCCATTCCGAACAGTCAGGAGGGCGAGGCACTGTTCCCCATTGCTTCCCCTACGGTGCCGAGCGGCCAAGCAGTGGCGGCCTAGATGTTGGAAGCTCCCGACTTGTTGCCTCACCTCGGGCTCATGCAGATCTCAATGGACTCTGTTGCCCCTTCTTTGTTGTTGTTACGTAGGTTGCTTCCTAGCTGCGTCGGTCTTCTGTTGGCTCCTGGGTTGTATTTTGCTTGCCAACAGTGGTGTCCTGCTGGTTTCTTCAGGCTGCACGGTCTCCTGAGGAAGCCCCTTATGTTCTTTGCTTGTCGAATGTTGAAGGATTGTATTTTGCTGATGCTAGGACCACTGATGCTACTTATTTTCCCCCCTGCTTGTCATTCACGGCAGTTCGCCACCGACGAAGCTTTGTGTTGTTCTCACTTTGCCTTCCGCCGGTGGTTTCTTTTCATTTCAAGCTTTGCTCGCTGTTCATCGCCGTCACCATCAAGCTGGATCGCCGTGCGTTCTCCTCACGCCCTGCCTTCAAACTGCAGAAGCCAAGCCCCCTGTTGAACTACAAGCTACTCTCTGCTGCCCAAATGCTGCGGAAAACCACTTCTTCTCCCGCTCCTTTGCCGAAGGCTGGCCGCTGGACGTCCTCCGTTCGAACTCTTCAAACGGATCGTGCAGGTGCTGAGGCGGCAAGGCACGATGGACAAGTCCGCGAGCCCTGTGGTGCCCTTCTTTGCGAACAAGTGGGCGCTCTCCAGGAAGACCACAAGATCGGGGCAAGCACGGATGAGGCCGGAGGCGGCGAGATCGATGCGAACAGGAGGGCCACGGCGACCCCGCTGGGCGGAACCAAGCTGCTCCCGGTGGAGGCACGGCCAAGACGCACACCAACTCTGGGCAGGCTTGCGTGGACGTCAGTGACACCACCGCCGCCTACGCCTTCCTCGAGGCGCCCGCCGTGGCCGGCCACTACCTCTGCGTCGTCGACATGCTCCGTAGGGAGGACAGCGGCCTGCAAGTGAGGGAGAGGAACAAGCTCGCGCCTTTCGCCAAAGGCTCGAACCCCTCTCGTGCCAGCTACGCCTTACTCAAGACTGCAGACCGCCTCGACCCTGCCCCTCGGCCCTCCTTTCGCTCGCCCTAAGCCTCAATCGGTCAGTGGGCTGTGGAAGGTAGCCAACTCCTCACCAGGCACACAGGTCGCTCCCCTTCGACGACTCAAGGCACTCCCGATACGTAGCCTTCCCTCCAACCCGAAGTGCCCCTGGGCCCACTATCCTTAAGTCCAACCCGGCCGGCTGGCTGCTCCCTTCCAGACGGTTGCTACATCCTTGCATGACTACACCAAACATTAACATTCTTTGCTGGAACGTGAGGGGCCTCAACAACCAGGCAAGGAAATCGCTCATCCAGGAGACCCTTCTC
Organism: Phyllostachys edulis; assembly: GCA_036346405.1. Lineage (NCBI taxonomy): Eukaryota > Viridiplantae > Streptophyta > Magnoliopsida > Poales > Poaceae > Phyllostachys > Phyllostachys edulis. The sequence goes on along the minus strand of CM070553.1, from coordinate 7,092,553 downwards.
TCCACTACTTGCCATCTCGTTTGCCTTCAAGAAACTAAGCTTGCCACGGTGGACCAAAACTTTGTTTGCTCCTTGGGGGGTTACAACCTTCGAAACTTCGCCCATAACCCGGCGGACGGTACGCGCGGAGGAATTCTCCTCCTTTGGAACAACAATTTCTTAGAGGTTGAAGACGTCTTGCACTCGGTCTTCAGTCTGTCGACGACGGTGTTCCTAAAAGAGTGCAACTCGTCTTTTCGCCTCACCATTGTCTACGGGCCTTCTCGAAGCAGAAACAAGGTGGCCTTCCTTCAAGAGATTGCTTCCTTAAAACCCCCCACAGGCACCAACTGGTTGGTTTTAGGTGATTTCAACCTCATCTACCGGGCTCAGGATAAAAACAACTCCAACATCAACCCACGTCGCATGGCGCTCTTCCGCAACACTCTTAATGCTTGCGAGCTAAAAGAAATTCACCTTCAAAACAGAAAGTTCACTTGGAGCAGTGAACGTCGAAGACCCACCTTGGTCAAGCTAGACAGAGTCTTCTAATGAAGGCTGGGACACCCTCTTCGATAACCACTTTCTTCAGGCGTTATCTTCTTCGATTTCGGACCATTGCCCCCTCCTCCTCTCCAACTTCCCCGGTCCCGCTCGCCCCAAAACCTTCCGCTTCGAAAACTTCTGGATCAAGATGCCAAGTTTCCTTGAGACGGTTCAAAATACTTGGTCTGTACCTTGTAGGCACACTGAACCTATGCATAGGTTGCACCACGAGCTCACGGCCACGGCCTCCGCCCTTAAATCGTGGAGTTTCTCCCTCTTCCCTCGGCCTAAGCTCCTTCTTCACATGGCTCTAGAGCTTATTCTCTGACTCGACACGACCCAAGAGCGCAGGCTCCTGTCTACCTCAGAATCGTCCCTGAGGGTCAAACTGAAGAAGAGAGTCTTGGGCCTTGCTGTCATCGAGCGTACCAGGAAACGCCAGTGCTCTCGGATCACCTTTCTCAGAGAATGCGACGCAAACACTAAATTCTTCCACATCAAAGCAAATGGCCGTAAAAGGAAAAACTTCATTCCAAAACTTCAGAACGGCCTGGGTTGGGCGATCTCACAGTCTGACAAAGAAGACCTCATACAAGAACATTTCCAGCAAATGTTGGCCAGGCGGCTCCGCACGACACGGACCTCAACTGGGAGACCTTACACCCCCACCACAAGATTTGCACCCCTTGCAGGCAGCCTTCACGGAATCAGAAGTGCGCCTAGCCCTTGACAAACTTCCGGGCGACAAAGCCCCGGGGCCGGAAGGTTTCTCGACTTATTTCTACAAATCCTGCTGGCCCATTATCAAAGCAGATATCATGTCTGTTTTCCATAGCTTCCATTCCCTGCGCACGTCGCATCTCCACCTTCTTAACTCAGCTAATATTGTGCTCATCCCTAAAAAGGAGGGTGCCGACAAAGTGCAAGACTACAGACCTATCAGCCTTATTCACGGGATCGGCAAATGGATTTCTAAAACGCTAGCGCGGCGGTTGGCCCCGTGCCTTAACAGCTTGGTTTCGAGAGCTCAGAGCGCCTTCATCAAAACAAGAAGCATCCACAACAACTTCCTCTACGTCCGCAACCTGATCACCAGACTTCACCGCTCCAAAACCCCTTCGCTTTTCCTCAAGCTAGACATCGCCAAAGCCTTTGACTCGGTTCGCTGGGACTACCTCCTGGATCTGCTTGACAAAAGAGGTTTCCCCCTTAGATGGACCAATTGGGTGGCAGCTCTCCTAAGGTCCGCCTCTTCGAAAGTCCTCCTCAACGGCATCCCTGGCAATGCGATTTTTCATGGGCGGGGTCTTCGGCAAGGGGATCCTCTTTCTCCTTTCCTTTTCATCCTCGCCATTGACCCCATTCAAAGTCTACTTGAGGTGGTTACGGATTTGGGATACCTCGCTCCCACGCGTGATCGCCTAGCCGGCCTCAGAACCTCCATCTATGCGGATGATGCAGCTATTTTCATTAATCCCAACCCCAGTGAAATTTCCATAACCACGCAGATCATCCTCAACTTCGGGCAGGCCACCGGCCTTCATACCAATTTCCAGAAGAGTACTGTGCTTCCAATCAGTTGCAACCACTTAGACCTTACCTCGGTCCTTCTGGACTGCCCGGCCATCCGCTCAACCTTCCCGACCAAGTACCTGGGTCTCCCGCTCACCTTCAGAAGGCTTCGTAGAGTGGATTTCCAACCCCTTATCAACAAGGTGGCAGGCAGGCTGACAGGATGGCAGGGGCGCCTGCTTTCCCCAGCAGGGCGGGCCACCCTAGTTAAGTCCGTCCTCACCTCGATCCCAATACACTTCCTCACTGTCTTCCAAATTCCCAAAGCAATCCTCTCCTCCATCGACAAAATTAGGCAGCGTTTTCTTTGGGCTGGCCTGGATAATCTCTCGGGGTCCAAGTGCAAAATAAACTGGGTTAGAGTGTGTCGCCCAACCCACCTCGGAGGGCTGGGCATCATTAGCCTTCCGCATTTCTCCTCGGCTATTAGACTGCGCTGGCTCTGGCAGGAATGGAAATCCCCTTCCAAACCCTGGGTCGGCATGGAAATCCCTGTCAATGACTCGGACCGGAACCTTTTCGCTGCAGCAACAAGGATAACCCTCGGGGACGGGAAAACGGCCAAATTCTGGTTTTCAGCGTGGCTTTTTGGAGAGGCCCCCAAAGACATAGCCCCAGGCATCTTTGCTTCGTCGGTTCGCAAAAATCAGACCGTTTTCTCAGCCTTACAGAACGGGTGATGGGTGCAGGATATCAATCTCTACGCAGGGTTCTCTGCTCTACACTTTGACCAATATGTTAGACTGTGGACCAAAATAAACCAAATTCACCTCACTCAAGGCGCCCCAGATGAGATCCTTTGGAAACTCAGCCTGAATGGAACCTACTCCTCGAGATCGGCCTACGCTTTACTTTTCTTGGGTTCCGTTGCGACCAACTACAAAGCCTTAATCTGGCAATCGCAAGCCCCTCCGAAAGGGAAATTCTTCGCTTGGTTGGCTATTCAAAACAAGCTCTGGACATCTGACAGGCTCGAAGTCAGGGGGTGGCCAAACCATCACTTCTGTCCCCTCTGCAGACACACCCCGGAATCAACCCTGCACCTCTTTGCCCTATGTCGTTACTCTGCCCGCATTTGGAAGATGATGGCAGACTGGACAGGTATTGTGAGCCTCCAACCTTCCACCTGGCCCCACTTCACGAACATCCTAGATTGGTGGGAAAATTTGGCAAAGGCGTCTGGCCCCTCTCGCAAGACCCGGACGATGATCACGATCTTAATCTCTTGGGAGATTTGGAAGGAACGGAACGCCAGAATCTTCAACAACAGAGCTTCAGCGCCTCTTGTTCTCCTAGCTAAGATTAAGGAGGAGGGAAGAGCTTGGTTCCTTGCGGGGGCTTACTCCTTGGAGCGCTTTCTTTCTTTGTAATTAGGCCTTGCCACGTTTAAACTTTGTTCCCTGGCGGTCTCGCTCCGCTTTTTCCTTTATTAATATAACGGGCAGTCCTCCTGCCGGTTTTCATTCAAAAATATATATATAGATATAGAGTGAAAATATTGAAATAACTGCACTCTTGATTCCCACAATGGACACATATTTTGTAACAAAGACTCCTAAGATCATAGATAAATATAAAGAAAGGGAGTACTGCACACTGGGGCAGAGCTGTTAGCGGAATCCTAGCTACTCTTAGGCAGGGAAATGTTCGATGAAAACCGGATGCTTTGCTCTCTGCATAAATATTCTGAGAGAAGTAGAGATGGAGCAAGGCACTCTCGATCGAGAATAAAGATACAAGGCATCAAAAGTGGCATAAAATACATATGTATCATCTCAAGAAACAAACGAGAGAAATAGGACACGCGTGCATGCAAGGGCAATTCAGTAATCTCTCTCACCCAACAATGTGCCTTGCTACGTGAAACGGTGAAAGCGTGCTATATATACAGCACCATGAGCCTTGACTTGATCTATCGCACCAATCACTAAACACAGCAGCATTCTCTTATCATTGTGTTAGCTTGTATACCTGTTCAACTAGAGATGTCTCAGGTAATCCTTTTTCTTTGCACTAATACTTTATTAATCAAGGGGTTATACATGCCTGCAAATGAGCATGATTAAATATGAGTAAGAGAATGATCATTAATCAAGGGGTTACATGCATGTAAAAACACAGCGCAAATAATGCATGTTTTTGTTTTGGTTTAATCATATTGGATCATGATCATTAATCAAGGGGGTGGTGCATGTAACTGTTTCCATCGATCATTCCATGTATGCAAAATGAGCATCATTAAAAGCAAATGAAACCAAGCTCAATCTCATTTCATTTGTACACTCAACCCATGCAGACTTCTGCTGTGAACAAGGTGCAACTGACAGCCTACGCTAAGGTCGACGCCATCCGTGGCTTGCCGGAAAGGCACCCTGGCCTCCCCATGCTGGTGCGTGTCGTCGCGCCGCCAGGGATGGCCGAGCGCACCCCCATCGACCTAGTCGCGGTGCTCGACGTCAGCCTCGGCGGCCTGGCGCCGGCGAACAGGATGGATCTGCTCAAGAGGGCCATGGAGCACATCATCGAGAAGCTTAACAGCCAGGACCGCCTCGCCATCGTCCCCGTCCAGAGCACCTCCGCCCTCCCCGAGACATATGACCTCATAGAGATGAACGCCAAAGGCCGGGAGGTGGCCACCACGAAAGTGCAGTCGCTTGAGGTCAGCGGCGACAATAAGCTGTCCACGGCCTTGAAAAAGGCCGCAGAGGTATGTGTCTGCATTACTCCCTCCGCTTTATAAAATAAAGGGTCTGTCTATTAAACATTAAACATTCGACAGTTTTTTTCTTCCAAAACATTCAGTTTTTTCAACCGTCGGATAGAGATCTAACGCCTTAGATTCATCCCCAAATCCTATAAAGCAGCCCATCCCAACCCTAACCCGCCGCCGCCACTCCACACGACCCGTCGCCACCGCCAATCCACACGCCGTCGCCGCCTCCCAGTGACTCGCCGTAGTTATCCCCGATACTGGCGTGACCCACTAGCGTGCCCTCTCGGCTACCGATTCCCGTCGCCCCCGCCAACCTCCACCACCCACCGCCCTCCTCAGACCCGCGGCCGGCGGCGCCACCGCCACCTCGCTGCCCCTCCGCCATCGCCGCCCACCGCCGTGCCTCCGCCGCCCCTCCCTCCCTCTATAGCTGGGTCCCGGTGAACCCTACCCCTAATATGGCGAAGCCCCGCCCTCCTCCACACCGCCCCTACTCCTCCCGTGCTCCCCCGCCGCCACCTTCTTCCCCATCTCCGGCGGCTACCGCCGCTGGATCCGCCATCGCCACCCCCGCCTCCTAATATTCTAGTCGATTCCCGTCGCCCCCACTGACCTCCACCACCCACCGCCCTCCTCCAACCCGCGGCCGGCTGCTCCACCGCCGCCCACCGCCGTGCCTCCGCCGTCCCTCCCTCCCTCTATAGCTGGGCCCCGGTGAACCCTACCCCTAATCTGGCGAAGCCCCGCCCTAACTCGCCGCCGCCACCGCCACCAGAGAAGATGACGTTGCCGGCCAAAGCACGAATCTCCAAACAAAAATGTAAGGTCAGAGATTCGACTGTTTTCTGGGAAAAACACATTCGACTGTTTTCTACCAATTCCGATAAAATATAGGTTGCCCACGTTTTTAAACTTTGGCCAACAATATAGGTTAAAGTACATAAATTTATTATATCATTAGACTGTTTGGCAGCATACTTTCATAATATATATTTATTATTATTATTTCTAGTATATTGTGATACAAAGCCATAACTAAAATCGTGTGTTGCGGACGGTAAAAAGTAAAAAACGACTTACATTTTGAGAGAGAGAGAGAGAGAGACGATGACCAAACTACATGTGCATTGCATAGAATATATCTAGAGATTTGCTATACATCTGCGAATGATTGTTTTTGGCATTTCTGTCAGATTCCCTGTATATGTTGCTTTCGTTTGTGTAGATACTGGAAGGACGGACAGAGGAGGAGAAGAAGAAAGCGGGCTTCATCATCCTCATCTCCGATGGCGACGACAGCTCCATCTCCCGGGAAACGATGACCTCCACCTACTCGGTCCACGCCTTCGGCTTCCGCGACGCGCACAACGTCAGGTCCATGCACTACATCGCCAACAAATTCACCGGCACCTACGGCATCCTTAACGACGAGCACGACCGTATCACTGATACCTTCACGTCCACCATCAACAAGATGACCTCCATCGTCGCCGTCCAAACGGAGGTCGACATCGTGTGCAGCGACGACTCCACGGCGACACTGTCGGCCATCGAGTCCGGCAGGTTCAAGTGGGAAATCGAGGACAACAGGAAGACCGGCCACGTCTTGGCCTTCACCCTCCAAGCCGGCGGGGTCAGGAAGTTCATCGTCTACGTGGACAACGTCGGAGAGGATGAGTACAACGAGTTGCCGAGGCTGCTCACCGTCCGTGTGAAGTACCAGCCGTATGCTGCTTCTGCGGCGAGCAGGGTGGAGGAGAGGCTCGACGGGCAGGTGGTCGTCGTCAGGAAGGGCACCGCCGAATCCAAGGAGGTGGCGGCGGAGATCGTCCGTGTCGAGGCGGTCAGGATCGTCGGCGGCATCCTGGACAAGTATAAGGACAACGTGAAGGAGCTCGTTGATGCCGTGGACGAGCTGCGCCAGCATTGGCACCTCCTCAAGGACTCCGAGTACGGCAGGGAAGCCGGCGAGGCGTGCCTGATCTCCGCGCTCGACGCGGAGATGCGGGAGATGGAGGCCAGCATGCGCCGGTGCTCGGGCCTGTCGTACATGCTCTCGTGGCAGACATGCCACACGCTGCAGCACCAGACGCGCGCCCCCTCGACTTCGTCGGCCACGAAGGGCTCGCAGCAGGCGGAGCCGCGGCAGCAGCAGTCGCTGCCGTACGGCACGGTGCTGGACGCGTTCGTGGCGTCCGGCGCCCATGCGAAGGCCGGCGTGGACTGTGGAGGTGGAAGTAGGAAGCGCAAGTACCAGCACTACACGGAGCTAGAGATGATCGAGCAGCGGCTAGCGTACTGGTCCAAGGTGAAGTACGATCTGCCGCCCATGCACCACGACGGCGCCGGCGACTGCCCCGACCAGATCACCATGATCTTCCGGGAGGCCTCCCGCGAGTCCATCGACCGAGCCATGTTCCACGACGTCTTCCTGGTACGTACACACGTACTTACTCTGTTCCTTTTTACTTAGTATCGTTTTAGATGTTGTTTTTGAACATCTAAATACCTTACATGAGAGAAATCTAAATACTTTAGCATATATTACTGGTCAGCGTTTTAAAATATTGACTGCGCGTATTCTAAAACGACTTGTATTTAAGCATGGAAGAAGTAGTAATTAATTATGCTCACATACACATGGACATAGAACTTACTATATGTTCATGTAAACATTACATATGTTTATGATTTTTCTCTTGGACAGGCCGTCGTGCATGCCACCGGCCGGAGGAGCTGACCAAGCTATCTGATCAAGAGGTATCGACGCTGATGTATCTTCAAACGCCGTACAGCTACGTTTATACCGAATAAATAAGGACCAAGCATGAATGCATTGCAGCTAGCAAGCATGCATGTGTGTGCTATGCATTGCATGCCGCCATGTCTCAAAACATATACTTGTTTCGCTCTGTGTTGTTCTGTATGTACAGATATAGTAAGTACACCCGTGTAATTGCATGTGCAGTTAACGTACGTGCGTCGATGTGCTACTCGTGTAATTACTCCATTGCTAATTACTTGTGCTATTCTGTTCACCAAGTGTGAGTCATAGTGCAAAATGCTAAATAAAAGAGAGAAAAAGATATGATCGTCAAGTGCATGCATACCTAGAGAGCCGGTAGCCGTCAGCACGCCCAAGCCTATGCCTGCATGCCGGCCACGGGGCTAGTCACTAGGGTTCACCGTTATAAGGATTGGAGTGGGACTCGATGCCTCGTGGGAAGAGAGAGCAAAGTCAAGATGAGATAGATGAGTTTGATGGGCTTGGTCAGTTGGCCTAGGACAACAATGACCAGCACTTGGCTTGGCGTAGCCCATACATAGGAATTTCGGTCCAAATCATTTCTTTGTTCTTTTTCTACCCAGAACAGCTAAGCTTCAAGTCATGACGCCCAGTAGATAGGGTGTTAGGAGGTACGTATGGTCTAGTCGGGCGTAGGGGTGCTCTGCCCCCTTAGCCCCTGTTGGGTCCCTGGTCCGCCATTGCTTACAGGGCTAGATTTGTAATTGCACCAGGCAGACGTGCAGGTTGGCAGCACTCGAGTGCGTGAAGCAACGGCGGCCTAAGCACGGTGCACATCGTGGCACCACTGATTAGTAGGCAAAGCGAATCAAAGCAACGGTTTCTGATACCCGGCGGGCACGGGTTTGCTTTTCCGTGTTCTTTTCAGCTTTTTCCCACTGTCGAGAACGGGCTATAGGATTTTGTTCTTTGCTTTTATGTTTGTTATTATTAAGTCATGTGCCGAGTAATCATGCATGATGAGTTATTCAGTCGTGTGCCGAGTAATTATTCAGTCATGTGCCGAGTCAGCATGCATGCATGATGAGTTACGTCGTGGTCATTATCAAAGCTGTGGGGACAGATCTGTGATGACTCAAACTCCCGCCCACCCGCCCATCTTTGCCTCTCCACCTCCCGCCTTCACCAAGTTGTCCATCTCTTCCTGCGCAGAAATAAATCCTACGAGACCTCACCTCCTCATGCGCCACCAGCAAGGAGGGATCACGGCACAAGTCTGAAATTCTGTCGCTGGAACCGGACCAAAAGACGTCGTCGGTGCGTTAACAGCAGATCATCCAACGGCCAGAACTGTGGAAGAAAGCTAGCTCTCAAAGTACATAAAGTTAAAGTTGGCGCGTTAAAAGAGAATTTTTTTTTATTAATTAATCCTTTTTTTTATTTTATTTTAAAGTTAACCCCCGCGCACTTTATTTTCAAATTTAACCCTTTTGGTCACGCCACGGGTGGTGGCGTGATAAATAACGTTATCACGCCCACCAGATCTGGCACGCTTGTCACGCCACTACTCGTGGCGTGACAGTGTTATTTGGTCATGTCAAGACCAGTGACGTGACCAAAAGTGCTATTTTGGAGGCTTATCCCGTGGCGTGACAACATTGTTTTTGTCACGCCATGGGTGGTGGCGTGACCAAAGAGTCAAATTGAAAATAAAGTGCGCCGGGGTTAACTTTAAAATAAAAATTAAAAAAAGGATAAATAAAAAAAAGTTCGTTAAAAGAAGAGAAACTGATCATTCATTCATGCATGTAATCTTACCCAATCACATGCAATGATTCATGGACGTGCTATATATATGTGATGAACGACGCTCTAATCTCTTAGCATCCATCACCCAGCCAAAACATCTTACAAGCTAGCTAGTTTCATTGTGTTTGCTAGACATATCAAACAATGCACATGTGTCTGGTAATGTTGCTTTCTTGTGTTCCATGCTCGCATGCACATATTTACATTTCAGCTGAATAATTAAAAGATTTGATATTTATAAGTTGACTAAATTTTTCTTAAGTTTAAGTCAATTGTTGTGGTTGTTGGATCAGTACAGAGATATATATGCTATTTGATTGGATTTTGATCCAATGAATAAAAAATGTGACTTTTGCTTAAGAAAATTTCAATTACCTTACACAATCCCATAATTAAAACAAATATCCAAATAAATCGACTAAAATTTGGGCAGTGTGTCATGGGTAGCCTAACTATATATACAGTTGCTTACTGGCTATATAACTCGTGTTCTTCTCAATACTGTTCCATGTTTCCCTTAGTTTTTTGCATGTATATATGCACGATGCGTGGGATCGACGTGGCCATTTCCCAACGAAATTTGGAGTTTCTTTCTTGCAGGCACCGGTGCCAGCCGTGACGAATCACAAGGTGCAGCTGAGCACCTTCGCGAGGGTCGACGTCATCCCACGGCGGGACAGCCACGCCCGCCTCCCGGTGCTGGTGCGCATCGCGGTGCCGGCGGCGGCGGCGACGACGGAGCGGCGCGCCCCCGTCGACCTCGTCACGCTGCTCGACATCAGCTACGGTGGCGGCGGCGCCGCGGCGTCGAAGAGGCTGGATCTGCTCAGGAAGGCCATGGATCTCGTCATCGGGAGGCTCGGCGCGGAGGACCGCCTCGCCATCGTGCCGTTCCACTCGTCCGTCACCGACCCCACCGGTCTCCTGCATATGTCCGTCGAGGGCCGGTGCGCCGCCAGCAGGAAGGTGCAATCGCTGGCGGTAAGCGGGGGAACCAAGCTCTTCCCGGCCCTGAACATGGCCGTCCAGATATTGGAAGGGCGGCGAGAGGAGGAGAAGTGCCGCGAGGGCTTCGTCATCCTCATCTCCGACGGCGACGACCGCACCATCTTCCGGGAGACCATCCACCCCAAGTACCCCGTCCACGCCTTCGGCTTCCGCGACGCGCACGACGCGAGGGCCGTGCACTACGTCGCCGACCACACCTCCGGCGTCTACGCCGTCCTCAACGACGAGCACGACCGGATCACCGACGCCTTCGCGGCCTGCGTCCGCCGCGTCACGTCCGTCGTAGCGCTCGAGGCGCAGGTCGACCTCACCTGCGGCGCCTACTCCAGGGCGTCGCTCTGTGCCGTCGAGAACGGGCACTACAAGTGTCACGTGGAGGATAACCTGAGGTCCGGCTTCATCTACGCCGGCTCGCTCTGCGCCGGCGACGTGAAGAACTTCCTCGTTTACGTGGACGTCGACCGGGAGGACGACTGCAAGGACGTCACCGAGCTGCTCACCGTGCACGGCACGTACCTGGACGCTCCGAGGAGGAACGACATCGTGCACCTGGACGAGCGCATGGCCGTCGTGCAGAGGCACGACAAGATCCCCGACGTCTCCCGCGACGTCGCGGCGGAGCTGGTCCGGGTCGAGACGGTCAAGATGGTATCCGGCGTCCTGGGAAAGTGCAACTCATACGGGAAGGGGCTCGCCGGCGTCGTGACCGAGCTGCGGGAGGGGTGGTGCCGCATCAAGATCTCCGAGGACGCGCGGGCCGCCGGTTCGGCGAGCCTCGCTGGCCTCGCGAGGGAGATGGAGAACATGGAGGCCAGCCTGCTCAGGTGCTCCGGGCTGTCCTACATGCTCTCGTGGCTCACGCGCCACAAGCTGCAGCTGCACACCGCGGCCGCGAGTGCCTCGCCACCGTCGTCGTGCAACAAGGCGGCGGAGGTGGCGGCGGTGGAGCACAATGCTTGCGCCATCGCAGCCGGCGATCGGCATGGGAAGGGGAGTATTGCCGGTACGAAGCGCAAGTGCGCGGAGTTCGACAAGATCGAGGAGCGGCTGGCGTACTGGTCCAAAGTGAAGCACGACCTGCCGCTCATGTTCCTGGACGCGGCCTCGCCGGATACGAGCACTGGCGACCACACCACGTCGGTCTTTCGCGACGCCTCCCTGGAGACCATCGACCGGGCCATGTTCCAGGACGTCTACTTGGTACGTACCCACTTAATTGTACTTTAATAAATTTGATCACGTTTTAATCTGCATTAATCTCTTCATCTTTTCTACTACTATTTGCTGGATCGATCGGCATGCAGGCGGTTCTGCATGCGAGCACCGTGAGGCGTTGCACCCAGCAATCTTGTGCTCCGACGTCGTCAGAGCATTCTCATGATGATCACGATGATTAATTCACGAGTTGAAGCGATCGTCAGCTAGAGAGAAGTGCTCTTCGTTTGCATGCAACGAGCAATGGAGATCGAGGGACAGGGCCAGGATGAAGAAGCCGTTGCTGAAGCTGGACGTCTACTCACTGGCCGGCGGAGAAGATACAATTGGCTGACGCATCTAGCGTGTTGTGTTCTGTGGTGGTTCCGTGGTTAAGGGTGGTCGATTTGGCGGAGAGGTCGATCCAAGTAGTGTTTCCTGTTTGCTTAAAGTTGTATTCTGGAGGTTTAAATTTGAGTTTAATTTGTAGCAGGCGTTAAAACTGTAATGTCTTTTTACTGTTTTCCTACTGGTTTGCTTGGTGCCGCAGCTGGGGGAACAGTAAAAATATGCTGATGCTATGGCTGTTTAGACTCTGTTTCATTCCGTTTCTTATTTATACATTTACTCCATTGTTCACTGTTGTATACAATAGTGGCCCACTTACCTTCGTGCAAGAATTTCACATAAGACAACGCTATTTTCACATTATTAATTGGAATTTTGTTGGGGTTGAAACTGGGCTAGGATTTTGAAAAACAAAACATTCATACACACTAGAGGCAGGTCCGCATTAATTACTTTATTTGCAAAGACCGATCGGACAACGAGTATTTTTGTAAGGGACGATACGTAGTTGTACTAGTTGCTAATTAAGCAGTAATGGTTCGGCCGCCGTCGATGCAAATGACCTGGCCGGTGACGTAGGAAGCCGCCGGCATGCAGAGAAATGACACCACCGACGCGACCTCCACCGGCTCGCCGCTCCGCCGCATCGGGATCCGCGAGACCTCTTGCTCCAGGGCAACCGGCTCTATCTGTTCGATCGATCCACATTGATTAATTGTTAATTATCAACACTTTGTCAGGCCAAGTAGATTAATTTGGGAAAATAATAAAGCTTGTTAATTTCTTGCACGCAGGTAATTTGGAAATATTAACTAATAGATCAATCTATGCTCTCCCTAGTCCCTAGTAGTTATTCAAAACTAGTGCCTCTCCATACTTTGCCAAAAATCAAATCGGGAATCAGATTTGTCCAAAGGCTACAAGAATCGACTTAAGAGTGTACAAAAAATTAGGCAGCTTACAAATAGCAAAACCGAATTAAATCGCACTAATTACAAAGCAATGCTGTCAGTTGTGGAGTTGCGATGAGTGATATAAATCCGACCCTCAATCTGTTCTAGTACTGTATAAGCTTTCTTACATTTGGAGAAAGCATTAGAGAGTAGTGGATTAGTGAAAGCACCAGAGCTATCGCTATATATCTAGAGTGGAAATAATTGATGGAAAAAGATAAATGGGTCATGTGGTCTCAGTGCGTACGTTTTTGCTCATGTCAGTCGTGATCACGCCTGGGGCGACGCAATTCACTCGAATCTTGTCGTTGGCCCACTCGGTAGCCAGACTCCTTGTAAGCTGGTTCATTCCTCCTGCACGCCAACGCATATCAAGAACACCCCCAAAAAAATCCTTTTTATGCCTCAATTTGGACTTAATTTGGAACTCTTGACATGAATTCTAGAGGCCCTTTCTTTGTTGGGTTGGTAAAACCATTTCCTATTCCCTAAAAATCATATATTCCAAATAACGCCTTCGAGTTCTCGTGAAAAAAGCTATAACTATAAGAGAAATTTTACTGAACATTCTACTAATAGTATACGACGGTAGCATAAATTAAATCTGATCATTGATTTGTTAATGATAAAAGTATTTATAATTTTATTCGTGAGTGTATTATGGACTTTTCCAATTAAGGTTAAAAATATTACTCTTGTATCATACGACTCCACATGGGCAATTACAATTTTACCCCATTGCGATTCTAGTACACAAACTACCAGATGTATATATAACTAAGTTCTAACTAATTTGAATCATTGGATCAAAAACAATCGATGAGCCATATTGAATTGAGTGTACCTAAAAAAGCTATAACTATAAAACTTACAGAGGAGGAGAAGAAAAAGGAGGAGAAAGTTACCACTATATATACACTAGTATGAGTATGCTAGCTGCACAGATATATTTTTGGGCTTTTGCTAGCCCCTAGTCGCTTAATTTTTTTTAAAAAAAAACCAGTTATCTATAATTGCACAGTACTAAGGTTAAAATTGTATTACCAAGTGACGTGCAATTTTAGCATAGTTTTACTGTATCTTTTTGTTTTATTTGTTTTTGTATTTATAGGGTTCACCTAGATTTATTTTTGTCTAGTTTAGAATTTTTTTTTGTTTTGATTTTGTATAGGTAAGGTTTACCTAGATTTACTTTTGTCTAGTTTAGAATTTTTTGTTTTGTTTTTGTATTTATAGAGTTCCTCTATATTTACTTTTACCTAGTTTAGAATTTTTCATAATAAAAAAACAGAAACCATTATATGATAATATAACGTATCGAAGAAAGTGACTGAATTTTAAAAAACTTGCAGGAGAGCGTAGCTTAGTCGGCCTCATATTTTTGCAGGTACATATGTACCTTTTGTGATGCCATAAAGCACGAGACCAGGGTAGGCAATTGAGCCTCCAATGGAGGAGATGTTGACGATGCTGCCTCCTCCGGCCATGGAGGCGTTGAGGAGGAGAGGGCGCGCGAGCTGGCTGAGGTGGAAGCTCGACTCCAAATTGGTCACCATCATATGCGAATACTCCTCCGACGTGCACTCCGCGGCCGCCTTGGGGAACAATTGTGCCGCGTTGTTCACCTACGCAGAGTGATTAATTCAGTAGGTATTTACGTTCATAGGAATCATCTCGCGTGAGGACTTTGCTAGCAATAGCATGCTCTAATTTGAGTTAGGAACCATCTGATTGGGAGAACACAGCTAGTCTCGGCGCGTCCTCTCATAAGAGGGCAATGTAATTGAACGTAAATCTTGATGGGAGTAATTGCATGGTTAATTTTGCTAGAGCTTACTAGTATGTCGAGCTTGCCGTGGAAAGATGCCTTGACCGTCTCCATGAGCTTCTCCCTCTCGGCGCGCACGGAGACGTCGCAGACAGAGACGGTGACCTGCAGCTTCTTCTCCGCCCACCGCCGGCGGCACTCCTCCAGCTCCGCCGCGTTACGGGAGCACGTGTGCACCCGTGCCCCGAACCCGGCAAGCTCCTCCACGATCGCATGCCTGCGCATCGTGCATGAGCTTGCTTACACATATTTTTGTATACACCGAGTACATGCAACACTCGTAAAATCAAGACACGTGCATACCCGATTCCTTTGCTGCCGCCGGTGACGAGCGCCGTCGTGCCGGCCAGGCTCCACCTCTCCCCCCTGCTCCCGCCGGCAGCCGTCATCTCTCTCTCTCTCTGTGCGTGCGCGTCTTTTATGTGAAAGAACTAGGTAGAAGCTGCTAGTGTATCCAAGCTCTGATATTTATGCATGATATAATATTTGGGGAATTTAGTCTTTGGCTTAATGACATTGTTTCAGCAAAAATATCTCTTTCGCTCACGAATTGGTAAAGCTATGCTCGAAGTCACCGACACTGTGTACTATTCACTATTCATCAACACGGTAGCGGACGCTACTCACGGTACTCTACCCGATTCGCCGATACTGTACACTATTCACTGACCATATACTACGTTATGCCAATTTTTCTCCGCAACACGTCCGCGGTGTTTTTTTTTTTTGACTGTTTTCTTCTGAAAGGCCTAGAATTGTAAAGCCAAATAAGTCAAAAACAGCTATTTGCACATGTCTTTTTCTCCTTTTTATTACCAAGATAAGCAATTTGTACACGTTGAAGCCGATCGATGTCGTCCACACATACGGCGAGGAGATAAGGGCCACACGTAAGTCGTCCCAACTGGTGACGTAGAAATTACAAGTGCACGTGGCATGCCAGGCATTTTAGCCGAAAGCGCGAGTGCTATCTGCAAGGTTGCTTTCTCTAATTTTCCCCCTTCCATTTTCTCCTATAATTGAACCGCCGATCGACAAGCATATAGTAGAGTCACTGGAATGGCTCAGTTCTAGTCCTACCTTTCTCTCTCTGCTTTGGGAGAAGACTGTAACACGCTCAACTTTTCAAATGAATCGCAGTTTTCGGCTTAAACAACTTATATAATACATAACGGTGTATGCCATGAAGAGTTGTCTCAGCTACAACTCGTTGGTGCTAGAGCATAATTAGATTGTGCTGGTTGGTACGTGTCTGTAGCTCTGGTACTAAAGTGTTGCGAGGCGTATCCAATTACGACACCTCCATTAGAGTATATCTTTTTTATCTTGTTTTCTTCTGCTTATCAATACATTGATAGCTGCCCTGCCTCTTTGTTGAAAAACAAAAAAACAAAACGAAGAGCTGCACAAATATGAGTACGCTCTCCCTTCCGTTTGTTCGGAGACTTCCACGCGTAGTAATTGAGCGCAGACAACGCGTACCGGCGACCACGTCGGGCCGTCTTCCGCACTATTTTTTTTTTTGTCCTTTTGTTTACTCGGCCATGTTAATTGATTCTTCGTTGGTAATCGGCTAGTAATCAAGCACTTATGGTTCGTCCGCTGTCGATGCAGATGACCTGGCCGGTGACGTAGGAAGCCGCCGGCATGCAGAGAAACGACACCACCGACGCGACCTGATTTTTTTAAAAAAAATAATCCATCTTTTATTCAAAATTACAAAATTATACCTACAACTGTTTTTACAAAATTATACATCTGTCGCCGAACCGTTCGGCGAGCCAGTCGTCCAACGGCTAAGTGACATTAATGCGGTCGTCCAGGCGAGCCAGTCGTCCAACGCCTAAGTGACATTAATGCGGTCATCCAACCGTTCAGGAACATTAATGCAGTAACTCAACCGTTCGGCAATATTAATACAGTCGCCCCACTGTTGGTTGATAGGTTCTATCGCTGAACCATTAGGCGACATCAGCTTCCAGTCGCCGAACGGTTGTGCGACTGAATGGCTTATATAAAGGGCGCGCCGCTCGGCCCCCGGCTGAGTGATAGGAAGAAGAAAGAAAGAGAGCGGCCGAGCGATAGGAAGAAAGAAAGGGAGGAGTGGAGAGGAAAGAAAGGGGGAAAAAGAGAGGGAGAAGAAGAAGAGGAGGAAAGATTCGTCCATGAGGTAATTTTTTTTATCTTGTAGTGTTTTTTTTAGTAAGTAAATAGTTTGTGTAGTTCAAATAGTAGTATAAATAGCACCCATAGGAAATTTTAGTTAGAGAAAAAAAAAGTAGAAAATCGGAATGTTAATTTATATGTAAGTAGCACCGGTAGAAAACTTTAGTTAGAGAAAAAAGTAGTTCGTGAGGGAGAAGTAGTGTTGTTTGTGAGAAGTATTGTAGTTGTGTCAGTGCTTCTGCATCAAAATCGGATAATGCCTGGTATGGTATAGCTCGGTTTTCAGGTTGAATCAAAATAGTGTACTGCATGTTCATTGTGGCCTCTACCTTAGGGAATGAATGACACATTGACCATGCTGTAGTGTAGTAGTTCACGATAGGCGAAGGGTCGTACAAATGTAAATTATAGTGTAGTAGAACTTGCATATCATGCGTTGCGATCTGACTAGTTGCAATATTGGAAATATTTGTAGGCAGACATCAGTCATGCCTGTACCCACTACATTAAAAGTGCATTACGGTGATGGCACCGTTCGTGAAGGTCCGTACGGTGTTGACTTAAGCAGTTTTCCGCAAGCCACTCTAGTACACCCGGACGACGAGAATGCACGAATCGCAGATGTGATGTACTGGCTCACCCGCAGCTTCTCGTTGGACCCTGGGGTGTGCAGCATCGTCATACAAGGGCTTTAGAGCAGATCTTCCACGGACATTAGATGGGAGTTGGAAAGACTGATGCGTATGGCTGTGTGGAAGGGCTTTATAGAAGGCTGCTGGCGTCGTGAATACGAGTGTATGTTGCTTGTGCAAGCATGCTCAAAAGAAGCTGTACAGGGCCCTGCCGACGGATATCATCCGGGTGGTGGGAGCAGCTCAGACGCCCAGCATGTTGATGAAAAAGAGGACTCGGAGGCCGGTGTTACGAAGGGTTCGAATGATGTTGTTCGTGACGAGGCCAACGTGGTAGATGAAGGAGAGGAAGATCGGTCACCGCATGGTAAGCCTACAGGACAAGCTGATGAAGGAGAGCATAGGGAGTACATAGTGCGTCAAATGTATAGCAATGACTGGATGGCCTTGGCTGAAGAGGATGTTGTACAGGAGGACGACGAGGACATTTCCGATGAGGACGGAGTTCCTATCCCCTAGGAATGGAACAGGTTTGATGCTGAGGGTGTAGCTATGCATGATGAGCATGAATCACCGTTAGAGTACCATGCCACGGAGGTTCGGTTGCACTCAATATTTGCTGATAGGATATCCCTGTAGGATGCCACTAAGATGTGGGCTATGTCCATGCAGTGGACGTTTTAGGTCGTCAAATCTAGCCAGGAGCAGTACACCGTCAAGTGCTAGCAGGCCGGTTGTTCTTGGCGGGTGCACTCACATAGACCGAAGTATGAGACTCACTGGATTATCTCGAAGGTAGAGACGCACTCCTGCGTGGTCAATATTGTTTTGCCAAGGCATCGTAACCTAACGTCGACCTTCATAGCCAATTTGATGTATGGAGAGATAGTGGAGAAGAAGGATGTGGAGGCCAAGCACATCATGGTGGCTATTGAGAAGAAATTAAAGTACAAGATAAGCTACGGGAAGGCATGGTGTGCGAAGCAGAAGGCTTTGGAAAGACGGTTCGGGTCTTTTGAGGCGGCGTACGACAACCTTCCTCGTATGCTTCGGGTGCTATAGGAAAGAAACCCGGGCACGTATACTGCTGTGAAGGACAAGCCATCTAAAAAGTTATGAGGTTTTACAACATTGCATAGGGCCTTCGTAGCCTTCAGTGCCTGGATCGAGGCTTTTAGGCATATGTTGCCCGTGATCTCAGTTAACGGGACCTTTTTGACCGGGAAATACAAGGGGCAGATCCTTACGGCCATTGGCATTGACGGGAACAATCAAATTTTATCATTGGCCATCGCCTTCGTCGCAGGTGAGAATTACGACAGCTGGTTGTGGTTCCTTCGACATGTGAGGGTGGCAATTGTTGGAGCTCGTCCTGGTGTGTGTGTGTGTGTGATCCATGATCGCCACGCTGGGATGCTGAAGGCCATAAGAAAACTTCAGTAGGACCCCAAGGAGCCGTTCACTTGGCCATATATGAGGAGTAGATGGTGCATTCGCCACTTGGGGGCTAACTTCTTCAAGAAGTTCCCGAAGCAACCGTTGGTGAAGCTATTCAAGAGGCTAGCTATGCAGAACTAGCAGTGCAAATTTGACGCTTTATGGGCGCTGCTGGATGAGCACAGCAGGAAACACGTGAACGAGAGGAACCGGGACTAGAGTCTGAACCTGCTGGTCCGAGGAGGAGGACCTCGAGGAACATCGAGTGCTTCTCCCACTGGATCGAGGCCGAGCTATTGGACAAGTGGTCTCTGCTGCACGACACGAACGAGATAAGGTATGGCATAATGACCACTAACCTTGGGGAGGTGTATAACTGGGTTCTTAGCGGTCTTCATTCTCAGCCCCTCGTTGCCATCGTGGAAGGTGCTCTGCACAGCACAATCGGGTATTTTAGAGACAGACATGCAAATGTCGCACTTCATGCCGCCAACCCTCAAACACCATACTACTTGAAAATTTCGGTATACATGCAGGCGAAGACAGAGAAGGGCCAGTAGCACACGGTGTACGTGATGGGCCATACGTACCTTTCGTACTGACCTTTTCTTGCTTCGCAGGCTCAGTGCTGCCAGTCTACTACCTCTCGCCCGGATGGTGTAGGCCACGGACGAGGACGAGCCGACAGCACCTGTGGTCAGCGACGACGGAGGCGTCCATGTTGGACCTCAGCGGTCACGACGTTTCCCGTTTGACCGCTCCCTGCTGACAGCTCTCGTGGACCGGTGGCGGCTGGAGACTCACACTTGCCAGCTCCCATTCGGGGGGACGGCCCGCACTCTGCAGGACATCTCCCTACTGCTTGGCCTCCCTATCGGGAGAGGTGTTGCCTTCCTACAGGAGGCTCCGGCCGACTAGCGCGACGACCTTCTGGTCAGGTTTCAGAGAGTCCTTCCACCTGCGGCCGTAGTCGGGTACTACGTCTTCCTGGAGGCACAGAGGCATGGCTCGCCCTTGCGGTGGCTGTCGCAGTTCTGGGTACGTGTTCGACACCGTTCCCATTGGGAGCGCTGCGCTGTCCTTTCCGTACTACGGTTTTGCTATCTTTTTCCTTGTACACAGGTCGAGCGGATGGACCCTGCCGCAGATGACCAACAGGTGTCACGCCACCTCGAGCCCTACTTGTTGTGGCTATTTGGTTGGGTGCTGTTCACTAGCAGCCACGGCGACACCGTCGACGCGCGGCTCATCGCGTATGCCAGGGCCAGTTACAGTTTGTTCCCCTCCTATTTCTCTTTCAATGTACGCACTAACAACCCCTCTCGTCTACCCGTAGTCCCTGGATCCGCTATGTGGCTACCGCAAGTGGATCGACCAAGAGATCTACCCACATGACTAGTGGACTCTCGACTAGGAGGAGTGGGATGTCAGATGGGCCCGCGAGATCCGGGAGGAGGAGCGTCGCAATGACGAGCAAAACGAGCGCATACGTCAGGAGACGAAAGCTCATCTCGAGGCGTGCAGGTGTAGAGAGCGCGAGGCTCACGAGAGAGAGCGTGAGAAAAAGAGGGAAATGACGACCAAGACCAAAGAGGCCGGCGAGGAGTTCAACACCGAGCTAACAAGGAAGGGAAAATCGCCCCGGTCCACACAGTAAGTTAGGCCATTCTATACTAGTCCCCCGCCGAAGGTCGAATCTATTTCCATTCCAAAAAGGCGCATATGTATCGTAGGAGTACTTCGATTTATTGCATCGTGCATGATACTGTTTCTTATGCACGTAACCAAACCCTATGTGCCGTGTTATTCCCAACTTCATTATAAAGTCTATTTTAATTCGCAACATCAAATCCCCTTGTATTTTCGCATTCAATTCTTCCGTGTTATTCCTAGCTTCATTATAAAGGCATCCAACAACATGTGTCACTTCTGGGGCAAGGCCTGGAAATATTGTGCAGTTGTTTATAAAGGATATATACGCTGAAGTGTCAAAGGTTATCAATCCACAAAAAGATTTTCAGTCCATACATGTATTTACGTTCAGTTAAAAGAATGATCTTATATATGGTTCACACATAGATTCTCTACTTTTAAGTTATGGATAGTTCGAGAGGGATTAACTTTCAAATATTTTTTAAAAAAGATTAAATAAATAAATAACCAGCCTCTAGCCTCCTGTCGCCGAACCGTTGGGCGGCAGGATGCAAATCATTCACGGTTGGGCGATGTAACTCGTCGTCCGACTATTGGCCGACTTCATCTCTGTCGCCCAACGGTACAGCTACTATATTGGTGTCGCTTGGCCATTGAGCGACTGGAGCCAGTCGCCCAACAGTTTGGCGATAGAGGTATAATTTTGTAAAAAATAAAATCGCTGGTATATTTTCATAATTTCTAATAAAAATAGATTATTTAAAAAAATCACGCGACCTCCACCGGCTCGCCGCTCCGCCGCATGGGGATCCGCAAGAACTCTTGCTCCAGGGTATCCGGCTCTATCTGTTCCGCTGTTCGATCCAGATTGATACGGAAAATGTAATGGAAGTTCGTGAGTTTGTTGCATAGAATTAAGAGATTAGCTATTTCTTAAAAAAAGAGATTAGCCAGAGTGGAAATAAATAATGGAATGGGAGAAAGAGGGAAATGGACAATATTTGAGTCGATCACCGTGTGGTCGATCTCACGTAAAACGTACGCCATTGATCATGTCAGTCGTGCTGTCGTGATGATGCCTGGCGCGACGCAGTTCACTCGAATCTTGTCGTGGGCCCACTCGGTAGCCAGCTCCTTGTATCTGGTTCATTCCTCTGCAGCGGATTTTTTTTTCCTGAAATAGCACTGTTTCGGCTGTTATCAGCAAAAACATCATTTTCGTCGACGTTTTTATAAATTTGGGGATCGGTGACACAGATAAGCTTTGTGTGATGACATGGCCTCGTTCGCATCACTCTAGAATGGAAACGCCTTGTCCGTTCAGGAGAGACAGATCCATCGCCTCGCGTGGTCGCGCATCCTATGCTGGCAAGGTGAAGCCCACTGGTTTGTTGCCGTACTTCACCATCCGGTCATGAAACAGTTGGAGCCATGTGCAGTCAGTACCCATAATTCTTTTTCTGTCTAGATTTGATTGAGTTTTGGATAATGATTAGCACAACTGCTCAAACCGATAAGCACAGGGAACATTGCTAATTCACAGTTCAAACTTCAAAGTCCAATATGATTGTGGCATGGCCCTCTCTGTCTCTCCCTAACATCGAGTGATGAATCTCTGACCAATCTCTCGTAGCCGTCAGTGACGCGTATCAATGTCATGAGCATAATCTATACTCTTAAAATGGGTAATTAGTAGTATTGCTGATACTACAATAGATCAGGCATTAGGGTCGGCATTTCCTTGAGACTTGAGAGCGATTCCACGTGAGTAACCTTTCAAGGTGTGAGCTCCACCAGAACACAATTAATCAGTGGAATTTGAGAGTTTAACAATAGCCCGAATCTTGATGCATGTGATGGTGACGTATCACGGGTCATCGGGCCGCCAATTTCGGAATCGAAAACTGAAAACTGGATCAAGTTTGGTCCTGATGCAAATGCCCCGAGATGATAACTTGTGCAGTAGTACTCATACCCTAAGATGATGCGCCGTCCTGCCCGTCTTGGATTTTCGATGCCGTGCTCGTCGACGAACGAGCGGTGAGGTGGCAGCTCCGTTACCAGCAACAATGTTGCTTCTCCGTCCCTCTTTGAGATGGACGAGGCGGTGAAGTGGTGGATCCGTTCCTCCCTAGGACGGATAAGGCACCTTCGTCCTAGGGTGGTGTAGACTAGGCCACGTCATCGCACGAGAGCTGTCCATGCCACCGAGAAACGGTGTCAAGCGCTAAATTTGCAAAAACGTCAACATTGCGTCATTTTTGCTAATAACAGCCGAAATAGTGCTATTTCGGCAAAAAAAAAAATCGTGTTCATGCATGCGACAACAGCATGTTTTTTTTTCCGTATGAAACTTCTTTGTTCTAAACAACTAACAGGGTGTCCCGCGTATTTGCGCGGCTAGATTTATTTCGAAGTTTGTATAAATGTTTGATAATATATTTACATATCTTGTAGGCTATTTAAACTTTTAAGATATCCTAAACATCGAAAATGACAATAGAAGTTTGAAAGAAATTACAGCCAAAGGAACATAATTGAAGTATGTGCTTTTATGGAAGAAAATAATTGAGTATAATAAGTTATTGGGGTTCTTAGAAACTGACCACTCTTCATTATGTATAGATCGTGTAGGTGCATGCCTCTATTCTTACTCTATTAGTTATTTTTCTCAAATTGTATGCATGCATATGTACTTCTATTTAATCTCAAGCAATACGTTGATTATGTGTACGACAAATTATCTTATTATTTTATATGGTATAATATATTAGAGTATATTGCTCACGCATACACCGATGCATCATGGATGATCTACCTTGAACTTATCTTCCATCATATGCTAACTATCCCACCAAACCATGTGGCTTCTATCTCTTCTTTCCATCACAATTTTTTCTGCTTCAACCTCCAACAGTAAGTCCAAATCTTGATCGATTCTTCTCAGCTGCTACCTATTCCAATGCAATACTTTACCGTATAGTTATCTTCTACTTCTTTCCAATTATTGCTTAATGCTAACTATTGCGACATCAACACGCATACACATGCAACCGTTGCCGATCCCATCTAGGAACACGTGTCACGCTCTCTCCGGTGACTCTTAGTATATTCCCTAGGGTTGTGCCATCTCTACTCCAAGTTTTTTTTGCCCCTCTGCCTCTATACTCCGCTTATATGTAACATCCCAAAATTTTATTTCTAGCAAAAATAAATTTTTATTATTTTCCTTGAATTTTCTCGGACTTTTTAAAAGTTTTCCTAATTATTTTAAGCCAAAATAAATTATTTACAAATTTAAATACCAACTTTGAGTTGGAAATATTTTATTTAAGTTCAAAACAATTTAGAGAATTTTTGTGTATTTTTCTAGAATTGTTGGACCTTATTTACTATTTTCTTAAAGCTTATTTGAAATAATTCAATTTTTGGAAATCAGAAATCCTTAAAAATCCGGATTTTGGGTTTTGGCCTCAAATTCCGAATTTAAATACCAATTTTGAATTGGATATATTTTATTTAAGTTCAAAACAATTCAGAGAATTTTTGTGTATTTTTCCAGAATTTTTGACCTTATTTACTATTTTCTAAAAGCTTATTTGAATTAATTCAATTTCTGGAAATCAGAAATCCTTAAAAATCCGGATTTTGGGTTTTGGGCTCAAATTTCCTCCAGCCCATGGCCTTTCTTTCCTTTCCTCCCGCTACCGCCCTCTTATGCTGCTTTTTTTTGTCGTAAGTGACACGCAGTTCGCTTCTGTCAGTCTCTCTCCTCTCTCACCCGACCCCACCTGTCATCTTCTACCTCCAGCCTTCGTCCACCTCTCACTGAGCCAGAGCCACCACCATTTCCAGTTGTTTAAGCGTGTTAATGCGTCTGTTCCTACTCGAGATCATGCGCAATTATTGCCACGATCACCTTCCACTCACTGCCGCACTCAATCGGCCGTTTCTTCGCCATTTATTTGCCTTTTGCTTCGCCGCTGCGCCAGCTGAAAACTGTTGTGCACGTCCCCGCCCCTTCGCCTTTGCCCTATAAAAGGGGGCATCGCCTTCGCAATCTTCCCCGCAACTCATCCCCCCTGCAGCTTCTCTAATCATCTCTCGTCATCGAATCGATCGTTGAAGTTTCTCCGCCGCAAGCTAAATCTTCTTCGATTCCATCGCCAACATTGATGCTCCGCCGCCATCGTCTACACCGAGAGCTTTGTCATCCCGTGTGTCCACCCCGTGCGCATGCTCCCGCCGCTGGAACGTCACCGTAGCCCCATCGCCGCCGGAGCCCTAACTTCGTTGTCGCTCTTCTACCTCGCCAATGATCATTTCTTCACGCCCCACTACCGCAACCGTGCGCATCAGGTCCCCCTTATCACCCTTGTTCTTTTGGTACCACTCTCGTTCCTCGTCGTGGCGCGTAGCGCCAGTGAGCATGGGAACCCAAGTGCCGTCATTCACCAGTCTGAGGTGGCCGCCACGTCAGTGCCACCTAGGCGGCCACGTCAGTGCCACACAGGCTTTTTAGCCCAGTCAGCATCTGCGTCATCGCACATGTGGACCGTGCGCCAGCACACGCGCAATGTGCACTGTTCTCATACACTGCGTTCACCGTAGACCAAAACTCATTCATGGACCGGGTCCATGGACCCTAGGCCCACATGTCATAGGCTAAATAGTTTTTCCATTAGGAAAATAATTCATTTAAAATTTTAAAATCGTCCACTAGAGTCATGCTTACATCATAATTAGAATTTCCTTTATAAAAATAAATCACTAATTCTGGAAAATGAATTAGGTTAATTTGTTTAGAATGAAATCTTCCGAGGACTCGTTCTCCTTCATACGAGCTTCGATTCTAGTGATTCAAATTCATAAATTCATATAAAATTATAATCTAGCCATATAAACCAAAATTATTTAATTTTGAGTTCATTTAAATTTTATTTGAATTTGGCTTATTTTCACATATATATTTCGACGAATTCAGGGAACCAAAATTGTTCGACGACCAGACTTTTGAGCAACGTTCGACAACCAGACTTTTGAGCAAGGCAAGTTACACTTGTTGATCATATTTGAATCCTAATATTTTAAATTATTTAAATTCTATTTTAAATTATTACTGCATGCTTTTTAGTTATTTAAATTACTGTTTTAAATTCTTAGATATGCCTAATTACTTTGTATGGCCAATGTTGATATTGAATCAAACATATTGTCACCCTAGATAAAACCTAGTTGATACGATAGTATGAACAAGGATCATTTGAAAAATATTGTGCAAAGACATGCTTAGATCAAAAATATTTAGTTTAGGGGGTTTTAGCCAAAGATCCATCTAATGTTTAAAATGAGTCCATGGCATTGGATTGCCATGGAAAATTTTACAAATGATTTTGAAAAGGAAAAATCAAATCAAATATGGCTTAAACTTGGGCAAAATGGATGCCAGGTTGGTGCAAGTCAATGCACATGATCGACTCATTTCAATGACCGAGTCCAAGATTTTTGGAATGTTGCCCAAGTTGGTTAAGGGCCGGTCCTCGAGCCGCTTTTTGCTAAAATCCACCGTACCACCACAAGTCTAGAATAGGCCATACCTGGCTTAATAATTTGCAACATTTCTTTGTTAGCTATGCCATTTGGATGTGCGGGTGTCGGGTAGACAGAAATTCCCACTTGGCGCAAGAGGGAGATCTCCGGCGGGCTGGTGGCCCAATGGAGGTGACACCTTAGCGGGCATATCTGCATTAGGATGGAGCATTGTAATAGCCTTATGATAATCACGTCGTCGCACGCCTTCAGAAGTGTATCTTCAACGGCTAGGCTGCGCCCCCAGACGATTGCATGTGGCATATCGTGTGGCCTACTACTACCTTTTGTTTCCACTGTACTTTTCTTTTGGCTTACAGCCCTTTTGTAATAAAAACTCTGATACTGTGAATAAAATGCGTGATGTGGACTTATTACCATATTTGTTGAACCATGTACACTAGCTGTTCTTGGACTAGTGTGGTAAGCACAGCGAATCTAGGATCCTTCTACTCCCGGGTTCGACATTATATTCGTATGGATGCATGCATGTACATACGCATGCATGCTGTTATACATGTTCGACGTCCTCTTCTTTCATGTCAATCACTCCTCTTCTTCGACGTTAGCTAACTCAACGTTGTGGCTTCCTTACTAACCGTGGCGACCTCTCATCTTCATTAATGTCTTCTTTAGTTGTTGTCTAACGATATGGAAAAAATTTCACAATCGCCGACGATAACGTGCCCCTCACCAGTGATGGCACGCCCCTAGCTACCCGATGCCCCCATATCATCCATAGTTTGTATTCAATGTAAAACTTCATCTCCTGTCTGCCAGGGCTTCCCCATCATTGAGCTTCTTTGGCCACTAACTTCTTCAACAGCACCGACGCTCATCACTTGTCATCACAACAATGAATCTTTCAACACTGGACTTTCTCTTCAATGGCTCTGTCGAGCAGCATGATATTGCCCTCATCTCCGTCGCCGCGAGTGGTGCAGCGACATCGTCTTCATCATGACGGGCATGAGATGATTGAGTTCATCGGTTTGTCCTCCTCTGTTGCACTAGAGTCGTGTCGCACCACTGAGCGCAATGACAACGTCTAAATCTAGACTAGCAGTCGGGAGCTCACTAGTAGGGGTTTAGCGTGAGTACTTTTGGGTATTTTGGTGCATTAAATTATGTAAGGTGCGGATGTATGATGACTATAATTTGCTACTTATGATGGTTTAGTTGTTTTTTGTACTGCTTAAGCAACAGACATGCGAACCATGTAAAACTTAACAGATATGCGACCACTTATTCAATACTCATGTTTACTTTAACCTTCGTAGGTCTAAAAGTAACGAAAGAAAACCTTGACCGTTGCACTCGACTATGTAAAAGCAGAGGCGTAAAGGTTAATAAGCGAAAAAAGAAGACCTACTAAAGAACCTTCAAGAGGAAAATTCTGTTGCTTGCGAGTTCTCATAACATTAACTTATATATTTGGCGGAGAGGTCAATCGAAGTAGTACTAAACTATGTTTCACTCCGTTTCTTATTTATACATTTACTCCATTGTTCACTGTTGTATAGTCGCCAACTTACCTTAGCTTTGTTTGAAACACAAGAATTTCGCATAAGACAGTGCTATTTTCACATTATTAATTGGAATTTTGTTGGGGTTGAAACTGGGCTAGGATTTTGAAAAACAAAACATTCATACACACTATAGGCAGGTCCTCAATAATTACTTTATTTGCGAAGACCGATCGGACAACGAGTATTTTGTAAGGGACAATACGTAGTTGCACTAGTTGCTAATTACAAGAATGGTTCGCCGCCGCCGATGCAAATGACTGCCGGTGACGAGGAAGTCGCCGCATGCAGAGAAATGACACCACCGACGCGACCTCCACCGGCTCGCCGCTCCGCCGCATCGGGATCCGCGAGAACTCTTGCTCCATGACATCCGGATCTACCTGTTCGATCCATATTGATACGGAAAATATAATGGAAGTTCGTGAATTTGTTGCATAGAATTAAGAGATTAGCTATTTCTTTAAAAAAGAGATTAGCTAGAGTGGAAATAAATAATGGAATGGGACAAAGATGGAAATGGACAATATTTGAGTCGATCTCACATAAAACGTACGTCTTTGATCATGTCAGTCGTGGTGGTGCCTGGCGCGACGCAGTTCACTCGAATCTTGTCATGGGCCCACTCGGTAGCCAGGCTCCTTGTAAGCTGGTTCATTCCTCCTGCAGCATTCATGCGACAGCAGCATGATTTTTTTCCGTATGAAACTTCTTTGTTCTAAACAAAGGTCCGCGTATTTGCATGGCTATATTTATTTCGAAGTTTTTATAGATATTTGGTAATATATTTATATACCTTGTATGTTATTTAGACTTTTAAGATATCATAAATATTGGAAACGACAAAAGAAGCTTCAAAGAAATTACAACCAAATAAACGTAATTGAAGTACGTGCTTTTATGGAAGAAAATTAGTGAGCACAATAAGTTGTTGAGGTTCTTAGAAACTGATCACTCTTTATTATACATAGATCATGTAGTTGTATGCCCTACTCTTACTCTATTAGTTATTTTTCCCAAATTGTATGTATGCATATATACTTCTATTTAATCTCAAGCAATACGTTGATTATGTATATGACAAATTATCTTATTATTTTATATGGTATAATGTATTAGAGTACATTGCTCATGCATACACCGATACACCATGGACGACCTACCTTGAACTTATCTTCCCTCACACACCAACTACCCCACCAAACAGTGTGTCTTCTATTTCTTCTTGCCGTCACAATTTTTTTGCTTCAACCTCCAACAGTAAGCCCAAATTTTGATCGATCCCTCTCAGTTGCTACCCATTCTAATACAATACTTTACCACATAGTTATCTTCTACTTCTTCCCAATTATCGCTTAATGCTAACCATTGCGACATTAACGCGCATACACATGCAATCATTGCCGATCCTAGCTAGGGACACGTGTCATGCTCTCTCTGGTGACTTTAACCATATTCCCTATAGTTGTGCCATCTCTACTATAAGTTTTTTGCTTCTGTGCCTCTGTACTCCCACGCTTCTATTCATACAGATGCATGCATGATGTTATACATGTTCGATGTCCTCTTCTCTCGTGTCAGTCGCTCCTCCTCTTCGACGTTGGTAACTCAACATTGTGACTTCCTCACTAACCGTGGCGAACTCTAATATTCATTAATGTCTTCTTTAGTTATTATCTAACGATATGGAGAATCTTTTCGCTATCGCCGACGACAATGAACCCCTCACTAGTGATAGCACGCCCCTAGCTACTCGATGCTCCTATATCGTCCATAGCTTGTATTCAATGCAAAGTTTCATCTCCTGTCTGCTAGGGCTTCCCTATCAATAAGCTTCTTTGACCACTAACTTCTTCAACAACACCGATGCTCATCACTTGTCATCACAACCAATGACTCCTTCAATACTGGACTTTCTCTTCAATGGCTCTAGTGAGCAGCATGATATTGCCCTCATTCCATCACCACGAGTAGTGCAGCGACACCGTCTTTGTCATGATGGGCATGAGTTCATCAGTCTGTCCTCCTCCGCTGCACCGGAGTTGCCTCGCACTACCGAGCGCAATGACGACATCTAGATCTAGACTAGCAGTCAGGAGCTCACTAGTAGAGGTTTAGCGTGAGCACTTTTGGGTATTTTGGTGCATTAAATTATGTAAGGTTCTGATGTATAATGACTATAATTTTCTACTTATGATGGTTTAGTTGTTTTTTTTACTTCTTAAGCAACGGACATATGAACCAAGTAAAACTTAACTAGTATGTTAAAGTTTCATGCATGTTGTCCCTATGTTATGAATGGTGCATATTTTACTATTAGATGAGTTATTTTAGCATGAGATGGTATTACTTGCCGAGCCACATAACTTATGCTTATTTTTCCCTCACCCAGCGTGTAAGTTGTTAACTCGCGTGTTGTATGAATAGGATGTTAGTGACACACTTCATTAACCAGCTTATGCCAATAGTAGCTGCCTTCGTTTCACAGCAACCGGAAGGCGAGGTCCCCAATCCTCCGCAACCGTTGCATCCACCTGCTCCTAAGGATCAGCACGCCGCTGAGGAAGTGGAAGTGTTGCCTCCACCGCCCATAATAGCGCAAGTGCTCGTCATGATTGAGCAAGGGTGGCAGACGAATAGTCTATTGCTACAACAGTTGGCGCATAACACCATCAACATGGGCACTGCAGCCGTAGGAGGCGGAGCTGCTGTCATGCTGCAGTCGAGGATGGGCGAATTCTTCTCATCTGCGATGGATCCACTCGACGCCGATGACTGGTTTCGCTCCATCGAGAGCAAGTTAGTCATTGCCCATTGTAATGACGATAAGCCATCACTTGGCTCGCCTTCAAGAAGGCGTTCCGTGTGACGCCCACATACCTACGAGTCTCATAGACATCAAGAAGATGGAGTTCCACGAACTCAAGCATGGGAACATGATAATGATGGAGTTCCTCCACCGTTTCAACTATCTTGCTCGGTATGCCGCTTCCAAAATACCGCACGAGGGGAGGAAGGTTGCTCTCTTTCGGGAGCGCCTCAGTTATGAGATGAAGTGGCCACTCATTGCCCATGACACCCCCAACTTCCAGACCTTGATCAACAATGCAATCCTGGTTGAAGATAGTACTCAGATGGTCGTGGAGAGCCGCAAGCGCAAGTGGTTAGCACAGAAATCAGCAAGCAGATGCACGCCGAGACCGCGCGTTTGGCAACCATCAAACGCACGTCCTTCGGCACCACCACCACTAAGGTATCAAGCACAAGGCCCCCGCCCGCAGAAGGCCATGGTTCAGCAATATAACCATGGAGGGCAATCGTCCGAAAGCCAAAATCGGGCACCAGCCGTCACCTGCTACAACTGTGGTGAGTGAAGGCATTATTCAAATGAATGTCCAAAGAAGAAGCTCCCGATGCCTCATCCTCAACCCCTTGGTGTCCAGCAGCGACTCTAGGGACTCATACAAGGCCAAGGAGGACAGCAAGCCCCCAAACCGATGCAAGGCTTTGGGCCGTCGAGGAGGCCAATGCAGCACCCGATGTGGTGATGGGTGTGATTCTCGTGCACTCAGTATGTACGTTATTGTTATTTAATTCCAAAGCTTCGCCTTCATTCATATCCAAGAAATTTTCCATGCAACAAGAGCTAAAAACTACATCCTTAGAAAGCATCATGCTAGTTCACTCATCTGGGTCTGTCATGAGGGAAGAACTCGGTTGTTTGGAAGTCCAATTTGAGATTAATGGGGTAGGATTCAAATCCAACTTCATTATGATATATACACCTTGGTTATACATGATTCTTGGGATGGTTTGGTTGTCTAGACACAAACAGTTTATCAATTGCACAAACCAGGTTGTTTCTCTTGTTAACTCTAATGGAGAACGGGCCGTTTTATCCTCCACATATGCCACTCCATCGCAGCAGCCCACGCTCAACTCCCTCTCAGATCTAGAGCTTAGTAAAGTGCCCGTGGTATGTGAATATCTCGACGTGTTTCCGGATGAATTGTCAGGGATGCTGCTGGACCATGACATGGAGTTTGTCATAGATTTGCTACCCATGACAACACCTATACCCAAGCGACCATATCGAATGGCTTTTGATGAATTGGTTGAATTGAAGCAACAACTCAAAGAGCAATTGGACAAGGGATTCATCCGTCCTAGCTCATCACTATGGGAAAGCCCCGTGTTGTTCGTGAAGAAGAAAGACAACAGTATGAGAATGTGCGTCAACTACTATTCTTTAAATGAAGTCACTATCAAGAATAAATATCCTCTTCCGAGGATTGATAACTTGTTTGACCAAATGAATGGTGTGTATGTATTTCCCAAGATTGATCTGAGACTCGGTTATTTCCATCTCAAGATCAAGCCGAAAGAAATTCTGAAGTCTGCATTCACCACTCATTACGGCCTGTATGAGTACACCGTAATGTCAATCCGACTCACCAATGCTCCCGCAAGCTTTATTAATCTTATGAATAAGATTTTTATGGAGTATTTGGATCAGTTCGTGGTGGTCTTCATTGACGATGTTATTATCTATTCCAAGAGTGTAGAGGAACACGAGCAACACTTGCGTATTATGCTCAACAAGCTACGCGAGAATCAGCTGTACGCAAAATTCAGCAAGTGCGGATTTTGGCTCAAGGAAGTCAGCTTCTTAGGCCATGTTCTATTGAGGGAGGTGTGGTCGTGGATCTAAGCAAAGTATGTGATGTGCTAGCTTGGGAATAGCCCCGCACCGTTCCTGAAGTCTGAAGCTTTCTCGGTCTAGATGGATATTATCATCGGTTCATTGAGAACTTATCTAAGATCGCAAGACCAATGACATAACTTCTTAAAAAGAAGAAGCAATTTGAATGGTCAGCGGCTTGTGATGAGTGCCACTACTACAAAAAGGTTAATACTAGACGCCTCACCAAAACTGTCTGTATTACATTCAATCATAGACGGTTTTGGTTTAGAGACCGTTTGTGTTACTGGCTGCGCTAAAAACCGTCTGTGAAGAGGTAATATCATAGATGGTTCATAACTAAAACCATCTGTAAAGTATCTCAGACGGTTATTGTTACTAACTGTCTGTGATAATTCTACATATCACAAACGGTTTTCAATAAATAACTGTCTGTGAAACCTCACAGACGGTTCTTAACAATAACCGTCTGTGATATTACTACATATCATAGACGATTTTTGTTATAACCGTCTGTGATAATATCGCTACAGCTCCGAAGCCCGATGAGTTTCTTCGTCGCCGATGCGTCATCTCTTTGTCGCCTCAATATGCCGCTTTGGCTCCTCGATACGTCTCTTCGTCGCATCAATGCCGCTTCGGCTCCCCGTTGCATCTCTTCGTCTCATGCTCCGAATTTATTCCATGTTTTATAAAAAAGGATCATCTGCCATCGAAGATGATCATCCCCACACATATAACAGAAATGACTGCCTCTTCTGTTTCCTTGTTGCCGGCATTGATGGCCTACCTGACCGTCTTGCATAAGCACCTCTCTCACAGACGTTATGATGTCGCGAAGAACACTGCTTCAACAAAGGTCTTCACTCCTCTGTCCGAGAATTTGCCGGAGCAGGTGACGACCACCTTCCGCCATCTTGACATCCTCCTCCGCTGTGTCTTCCGGGTGATCTCCCACTTTCGGCGAGTTTACCGCGTCATTGACGTGGTCCTCCACAACGACGTTGCACGTCTCCAAGAGGCTTGCCGTAACTGGGACTGCTTAATCGAGGCGGCGAGCAATCGAGTCGACCAGGCCGAGACTCCTCAAGCAAGGGAAGAGAGTCTATGGGCTCAATTCTTCTTGGTTCAACAGTCCGAGGGTCTTCCGGAGACACTTGAACGAGCGCGTCAACGAGTGGACACATTTCAGGCTTCGTTCGATCACGAACCGTTCGCCGCCGTCGCCGCCTACGAAGTATTGAAGACAGAGATAGCAGTCTACTTCCGCCACTAGAAAAACTTTGTTTATTTGTAGGTTTCTACTTTTTTTAAATCATTTTGTAAGAAGCGACTGGCCACGCTGTTTGGCCATATGAAAATTCCAAAATGAAAAAAAAATCTAGTTTGGAGGTGAAGTTACTATATTAATTATATGTTGAATTATTACTATATATATATATATATATATATATATATATATATATATAGTTAAAGCAAATTTTCAAGAAGATTTAAATGAAAAAATTGACATATAAACATGTAATTTCTTCATGCATGTAAATATGTATACAAGATAATATACTTGAGAAAAACCATTTCACAGACGGTTCCGCCGCCGCCCTTCCCCTTCCCCCGCCATCCCTAGCCAGTAGCCATTGCCCAGAGCCCCCCCGCCACAGCCTCCAGCCCTCCCCTCCTTTTCCCCACCCCTTCCCATCAACCCACTCCCAAATCCCAGCCATTCAGATCTGATCTGGCATGTGCCTCCGTCCCGGTGCGCCCTCGCCTAGTCTGCGTCATCAGCCTCTGGTAGCCTCGCCTCACTTCAAGCTAGTGTGGGCGCCCCCATCGCACCTCCTCCCCTGCGCCCCTTGCTCCACTAGCCTTCTCCGGTCCTCCGAAGTCAACGCCTCCTTCAAAGCTCGTGGCATTGAAGGGCCAACGCCCCCGACCACGTGATGATCCTTCAATGCCAGGCAACGCCCTAGGCCCCCAATGACTCCCTCGACTCCAAAACGTCAATCAAGCGCCAGCTATATCCCATGGGGCTATAGTGGTAGGCTGGTAGCTCGACGCGCCCCATCCCTAGTGTCCCATCGAAGCTTCCTCAGGCATGCTGCGTATCTTCAAGGCAGTGAGGAAGCGTCAACATGCAAACCTCGAGCGGCCTCTCCCTTCGGCGATGAAGATGATTGGTAGGAAGTTAAGAGGCCACGTTGGTGGCATGCTGTTGGGTGACGAGCCGCTCCTTAAAGGCACCAAGCCTCTTCACCATCAAAACCAAAGGTAGATGCTTTCGCTGCTTGGCGCATGACCACAAAATCTCTAGCTGCCGTGACCCCCTCAAGTGCTTCCTCTGCTTCACCGTCGGCCACCGAGCAAGTGGACGTCAGCTCGGGGCTTCGCAGCGCCACCCAACCTCGCCGTCGAAGAGAGCGCAATCGGCGGTGCCCCTTCCACGCCAAGCCCCACTCAAGTCATTGCTGTGCCAAGCTCCGCTGAGGCCCTCGTTGCACCGAGCTCCACCGAAGCTTTCCCTATGCCAAGCTCCCCTCAAGCCATCAGCACCACCCATGGCATTCCTCGGCACCCCCGACACCCGGCTGGACGAGGACTACTGCATCATCAACGGTTAGCCCCCAACTTGACTAAGCCTGTGAAGATTAGGAGGCCACCGCTCTCGTGGCATTAGTGTTGCACAGCAACGCTGGAACCGACGATAAGGCGGTCGCCAAGGTGGTCCGTCGCGGCTTTGGACTCTACCAAGATGAAGTGTTTGTATCTCTCCACCACTTGTAGACCTACCTCATCAAGTTCGCTAGCAAGCAAACCAGGGATAGAGTGCATGATGCGAAGAAGTTCCACCATGAAACCGTGGAGGTCCACGTGCGGCCGGCGGTCTGTGAGCCATGCATTTGGCACCACGATGTTCTTCTGCGCCCGTCTTTGTCTGGAGGGACTCCCGGTGTTCACTTGGACGCTAGACATCGCGAAACGCATCGTCGGCAAGAAATGCTCGTTGCACTCCATCGAAGGAATTTTGGTGAGCCACGAGGACACCAGGATGTTCAACATATGGGCTTGGATGTCCAACCCAAGCATGATAGTGAAGGTGGCCTGGATCACCTTCACCCATCGTGTTGGCGACTCTGCCCGCCACTGATACAAGCAAGCTCCTACCTCTGGGACAAGTGGAAGCGCAGACTCACCCACCGAGTCATCATCCACCTCGACTACATCAAGGACCACACCGCTGCACCACTCGATGACTTCATCTCTACCACAGACGCCGACCCCTATGAGCCGGTAACCTCCCGTCTCCCTTGGATCCTAGGGGCAGTCGACAGTACGCCAGAGTCCAAAGGGGAGGCACCTCTTGGCTCTCCGACCCTACTCGCCAATCCCCTAGGTCCTGAGACTCCAATCACGGACCTCCATCAACAATTGGCCACGGAAGTGGAACAACCCCCAAGTCGGACGACTAATCACGAGCTTGGGCTGAGGCACGATCAAGCACTGCAGATGGTGCTATTCTCCACCCCACCGATGTCGCTTCTCACAAAATGGGCATGTTACTGAAAGAGCGCCCTCTGGCTGAAGATGCGCTCAAGGAATACATTGCCAAATTTGAAGCCCCATACCACTCAACTGACCTCCTCGGGTAAGACAATCCAGGCACCCCAACTATGGCACATCGCCCGCCGGCTCTGGCGTCCTAGTGGCAATGGCCTAGAGCACAAGGACTGAATAGACTGTAGACGAAGACCACGATATGATCATGCAGATCATCAAGACCAACATCGCTTTTGCCTTTATGTTGTCGTCTTACTTTTGCGCAATTCTGTTTCCGTCGAACATCAACTTTGTCTCAATTAAGCGGCGTAACTCACTATTATGGAATGACTCTTGGCCTTGTCTTGTCGAAGGTCCCCCGACACCCTCCCCCCACCCCTCAACATCATCGTTACTAGATCATCGCCGAGCCATCATCACCGGTCAAACATAGACCCCTTGCCCTTCATCGTCTAGACGGCTGCTGCAAATAAATGAACGAGCCAACATCAACATTCTCTGCTGGAATGTGCGTGACCAAAACACCCCAACCAGAAGAACCATGGTTCACGAGACCCTCACCACGACAACTTGCCACCTGGCCTGCCTCTAGGAAACCAAACTCAGCAACATCGATCAAT
Organism: Phyllostachys edulis; assembly: GCA_036346405.1. Lineage (NCBI taxonomy): Eukaryota > Viridiplantae > Streptophyta > Magnoliopsida > Poales > Poaceae > Phyllostachys > Phyllostachys edulis. The sequence continues at coordinate 7,055,977 of CM070553.1, read as the reverse complement.
CCTTAGCCTATTACCTCGGGGATTCAACTTGCGCAGTTTTGCCCAAAAACTAGCCGACGACATGAGAGGCGGAATCCTCCTATTGTGGAATAATGCATGCATCGATGTTCTGGAGGTGCACCAGTCGGCTTTCACCCTGTCAGCAACCATCTCGTTAAGAGACTGTAGCTCCGTGTTTCGTCTATCGATGGTGTACGGACCCACCAAGGGTCGGGACAAGTCGACCTTTCTATAATAAATCGCTTTGTTAAAACCTCCCCCCCAAACACCAACTGGCTAGTCTAGGGCAACTTCAACCTCATCTATCGTGTCGCCAATAAAAAACAATTCTAACATCAACCAGAGACGCATGGGACAATTCTACGACGCCCCTCAACACCTGCGAGTTAAGCGAGGTCCATCTCCATAATAGAAAGTTCACCTGGAGCAATGAACGCCTCAACCCAACCCTGGTTAGGTTAGACAGGGTCTTCTGTAACGAAGGTTGGGACACCCTCTTTGAGAACTACATCCTTCAAGCACTTTCCTCTTCGATCTCAGATCATTGCACCCTCCTCCTGTCAAACAGCTCCGGCCCAGCCCGCCCAAAATCCTTTTGTTTTGAAACCTTTTGGACGAAGATGCCAAGCTTCGTGGAGGTGGTCCAAAATGCCTAGAATGCACACAGTCACCACACAGAACCAATACATCGACTAAACCACAAGTTACAACTCACTGCGTCGAAGCTAAAAGCCTGGAGCACAACTCTCTTCCCTCGACCAAAACTCCTTCTCTAGATGGCCCTCGAGCTAATCCTCTAGTGTTATGTGGCACAGGATCACAAAGCGCTCACACTGCCCTAAAGCGATCTGAAGGCCGCCCTAAAAAAGCGAGTTATGGGCTAGCAGTGATCGAGAGATCCAGGAAAAGACAAAGCTCTCGGATTATCAACCACAGAGAGAGTGACGCAACCACTAAGTTTTCTCAAAGTCAACTCCCATAGGCGTAAAAATCACTTTCAAAGGCTCCAAAACGATCTTGGGTGGGCGACCTTGCATGGAGAGAAAGAGGACATAATCCATCAGCATTTCCAGGGTATGCTCGACCTGCCCAACCCTCGCACCACCGACCTAAATTGGGAGACCCTTAGCCTCCCTATTGTAGATTTGCACAACTTGGGATGGCCATTCACGGAAGACGAAGCCCTTAACACCTTAGAACAAAAGCCGAGGGACAAAGCCCCGGGCCCTGAAAGCTTTTCCTTCAACTTCTACAAATTATGTTGGTCTACCATTAAAGCAAACGTTAAGGCAGTTTTCCATAGCTTCCAAAGTCTCCACACGAAACATCTCCATCTGCTAAACTCTTCAAACATTGTGTTGATCCCAAAAAGGAGGGGGCAGACAGAGTCCAAGATTTTAGACCTATCAGTCTCATCCACGACCTTGGCAAATGGATCTCCAAAACATTAGCTCTGCGGGTGGCGCCACACCTAAATAGTCTGGTCTCGAGAGTCCAGAGCGCCTTCGTAAAAAATAGAAGCATTCACGACAACTTCTTATACGTCTGCAACTTGGTAAGAAGATTGCACCACTCCAAAACTCTGGTGCTATTCCTCAAGTTGGATATCGCAAAGGCTTGCAACACAGTCCGATGGGATTACCTACTTGATCTCCTCTGAAGAAGGGGATTCCCTCCCAGTTGGACAAATTGGGTGACCGCCCTTCTAGCCTACGCCTCCTTTAGATTCCCTTTCAATGGCATCCCCAACAAGCCGATCAGACATGGAAGGGGCTGCATCAAGGAGACCTCCTCCCCCCCCTCTTCATCCTAGCAATCGACCCCATCCACCATCTGCTAGACATGGCAATAGACCTGGGATACCTTGCCTACCCACGAGACCGTCTCGAGAAATTCAAAACCTCCCTATATGCGGATGATGCAGCAATCTCCATATCCCCTAGTGAAACCGAAGTCTACACAACGACCCAGCTGCTTCTAAGCTTTGGAAGCATCTCAGGCCTAAACACCAATTTCTAGAAAAGTACAGTGATCGCAATAAGCTGTCATGACATTGACCTGGGCACCGTCCTACAAGACCTGTCGGCAATCCAATTGTCCTTCCCGATTAAATATCTCAGATTACCGCTCACCCACAAAAGACTTCGTAGGGTGGATTACTAGCCCCTAGTAGACAAAGTAGCAGGGAGGCTAGCAGGATGGCAGGGTCGGTTCCTTTCCATAGCAGGACAGACCACCCTGGTTAAATTAGTAATCACGTTGATCCCGATCTACTTTCTCACGGCTTTCAAAACCCCGAAGGCAGCCCTCCAAGCCCTGGACCACATCAGGCGTCATTTTCTATGGGACGGCCACGAACCCCTTTCTGGGCGAAAGTGTAAAATAAACTGGGAAAAAGTTTGCCGACCAAATCAGCTTGGCGAGATTGGTGTCCTCAACCTCCAACAACTCTCTTCGGCCCTCAGACATCGTTGGCTCTGGAAAGAATGGAAAGACCCGTCCAAACCTTGGGTTGGTATGGAAATCCCTTGCGACGATGCGGATCGGAGCCTTTTCGCCACGGCAACCACGGTCACCCTTGGGTATGGAATGACGACCAAATTCTGGTCCTCTACCTAGTTGGGGCAGAGGCCCCCAAAGACATAGCCCCTTCGATCTATGTGATTTCCAGAAGGAAAAACCAGTCAGTGGCCTCGGTGTTACAGAACGACCGGTGGGTGCAGGACATAAACGCCCTAACAGGCCTGACGCTCCACCATATCCAGGAATTCTTGCGACTATGGACTAGAATCAGTCAAACCCACCTGGAGCCCGGAATCCCAGACAACATAACTTGGAAGCTCACCCTGGAAGGAATCTACTCCTCAAAATCCGCCTACGCTCTTCACCTCCTGGGCTCAACTGCGACGAATTTCAAACAAATAATTTGGAAATCCCACGCCACCCGAAGTGCAAATTATTCGCTTGGTTGGCAATCCAAAATAGGCTTTGGACCTCAAACAAACTAGAAGCTAGAGGGTGGTCAAACTAGCGCATTTGCCCCCTCTACAGGCATTCCATGGAAAAGGCACTACATTTTTTTGCCAAGTACCACTATTCGGCAAGAGTCTGGATGCTAATGGCAGACTAGCTAGGGGCTTATAACCTTCAGCCATCTCAATAGCCCGATAGCGGGAACATCATGGGCTGGAGGTCTAAGGTTGCCGAGATGAGAGGCCTTCCCAGGAAAACAACGGCCACAGTCCTCATCCTAATCACTTGGAAGCTATGGAAGAAATGAAACGCTAGAATCTTCCACAATAAAGCCACCACACTACCGGACCTCCTAGCAAAGATCAAAGATGAGGGTAGGTCTTGGTCCCTCATCGGGGCCAAATGGCTAGAGCAATTCTGTTATCTGTAATTAAGGCTTTACACTAGTTTGTACTCCGCGGCTCTGTTCCGCACACTTTCTCTATCAATATAACCGGCAGCCCTCCTACCGGTTTAATTAAGAAAAAAAAATCAAGAGTACAAACCTACCACAAACTTGTGGAGAATTCTCCTTTACAGTCTAAGCTCCAACATAAGCTTTCTCACCATATAATTTCAAGAAGTAAAGACAATTCTACAAACTAAAATCAAACATATATTAGCCGAGTGCTCTCTGTTGCAGCATTTATGTTGCAAGGCACGGGGTATCCTAGTATTTCGATACTACCATACGTATTTATAGGCAAGCATGTACCTTTGGCAGTGCAATAGAGCACAAGGCCCGGCAAGCCAAGGTAGCCCGCAATGGAGGAGATGTTGACGATGCTGCCTCCTCCGGCGATGGAGGAGTTGAGGAGGAGAGGATGCGCGAGCTGGCTGAGGTGGAAGCTCGACTCCAAATTGGTCACCATCATATGCGAATACTCCTCCGACGTGCACTCGGCGGCCGCCTTGAAGAACAATTGTGCCGCGTTGTTCACCTACACATGCGAAGAACTTAGATATCAAGCAATGCTTGGTAGCTCTCAATGGAGTAGTTAGAAGGTTTTGCTAGCTTACAAGTATGTCGAGCTTGCCGTCGAAGATTCCTTTGACCGTCTCCATGAGCTTCTCCCGGTCGGCGCGCAGGGAGACGTCGCAGACGGAGACGGTGACCTGCATGTTCTTCTCCGCCCACCGCCGCCGGCACTCCTCCAGCTCCGCCGCGTTCCGGGAGCATGTGTGCACCCGCGCTCCGAAACCCGCCAATTCCTCCACGATCGCATGCCTACGCGCGCTCCAGATGCGTATATGCATGCAGACACACACATGCGCGTGATGATCACACGCATATTTTTGTAGACATCGGGTACGCGTATACTCCTAAAATTAAGACATGTACATACCCGATTCCTTTGCTGCCGCCGGTGACGAGCGCCGTCGAGCCGGCCAGGCTCCACCGCGCCTCCCTGCTCGCGCCGGCAGCCGTCATCTCTCTCTCTCTCTCTCTCTTCCCCTCTTGTTGAAACCAAACCGAAGAACTCTCACGCTCGAAAGAAATTCATGCTGTCTTATCGTTGCAAGCTAACACACACTATCGTGTGGATGCACGCACGCACACAGTACGAAGTTAACACAAAAAACAGGAGACGGCGAGGGCGGAGATTCTTTTGTTGCTGCTAGAAAACTTGCTTTGGCTTTTCCTTGACTTCTTTAATATATATAGATTACATCCAACCACTAACAACCAACTAACTGTGAAGAGATAACTTGTTGACTGATTACATGCAAAACAATTAACAGCTAACAGCCTAGCAAACTAAAACAGCATCAACGCCTCACCAGTATTTCCACTTCTAACCAACCAATTTACTACTATATCATCAAACAGCCTTCACGTATGCAAGATTCACGCCAACAAAAGTACACGTACGTATTCTGCCTCACCCGGCCGGCCAGCTGGGATTGGCGAGATTAATGTGACACCTAACTGCTTGACTAGATAAATATGGAGCACCACGTAACATATCTACGTATGTGCACCCTAACACGACTCAAATAAAAAACAGACTTATACATCAAGCGGACACGATTTCGTCTTGCGTCGCACGTAGATAGACTCAGCGACCTTGTTGGACTCGGCTTCAACTTGGCTCATGCACTTATGACTGGAGACAGTGACACAACTCGAACACATCTCGGACTCGACTCTGTTACAAAATTAATTCTAACAAACACCCCCTTAATTTTGTAACACTAACTAGCTCTAACTTGTTGAGACAGTCGGTCTCAACTATGACTTGTGCAACTGATACTCGACACAGGACGGCGAACACATCTCCTCAACGTCCTGGACTCGACTTAGGACGGCGAACACACCTCCTCAACGTCCCGGACTCAACTCAGCATCAGAGTAACGCCGGCTGGTCTTCAGCATCAGCCACAATTAAATGCGCCCCCGCTTTCTCCTTTCTAGGATTACAACATTCAGAAGCGAAGTACCCATAGTCATAACAATTGTAGCAGCGAACCTTCGCCTTGTCGAACTTGCAATTCTTCATGCCAGAGTTGTTAGCGCCCTCTTTATTGGACCTAAATTCCCACTCAGCACGAGTGAGTAGCAGATGCTCACCTTCCTCGTCGCGCCGTCGTTCCTTTGTGCGTTCCTTGTACGCCTTCAGTCACCCAACCACCTCCACAATCGTTATTGTCTTCATATCAGCAAATTGCTCAATGGTGGAGACGATCGGCAAATATTTGTTGGGGACGGCACGAAGAATATTCTTCACGACGGTGTGCTCCTCCATCTTGTCCCCGAGGACATGAATCTCGTTGACGATGGTGGTCAGCTTCACGACGAAGTCCTTGATGGACTCCGTCTCCTTTATGCACATCATATCGAACTCACTCATAAGATTCTATACTCGTGCCTCCTTGACGCGGTCAGTAACGACGTGTATCTCCTTCAGTGTATCCCAAGCCTCCTTAGCCGTCTCATGTTCGGCTAAGACCATCATCATGGCCTCGGGCACGGCTTGAAATATGGTGGCGAGAGCTATCTGGTCCTTGCGCTCATCGACCAGCTCTTTGCCTTCCACCGCCGCCCACACCCCTTGTGCGTGAATGAACACCTTCATCTTCACCATCCAAGAGTTATAGTTGGTCTCGGTGAGCACTGGGTATTGGAGGGTTACCGAACCCTCCTTCGTTGGTGCTTTGGATGCTGCCGTGTCCGAGGTGTCGTCACTGCCCACGGACTTTTGCAGGGACAGCATCTGCTTCGAAATGATGCGCTACAGCTTACTCTGATACCATTTGTTGGAACCAAGCCGAAGAACTCTCACGCTCGGAAGAAATTCATGTTGTCTTATCATCGCAAGCTAGCACATACATGCTACCACGTGGACGCACACGTACACAGCACAAAGTTAACACAAAAAACAGGAGACGGCGAGGGCGAAGATTCTTTCATTGCCGCTAGAAAACTTGCTTCGGCTTTTCCTCGACTTCTTTAATATATACAGATTACATCCAACCAACTAACAACCAACAACCAACTAACCATGAGGAGATAGCTTGTTGACTGATTACATGCAAAACAATTAACAGCTAACAACCTAGCAAACTAAAACAGCCTCAACGCCTCACGAGTATTTCCAATTCTAACCAACTAATTTACTACTATATCATCAAATTAAACAGCCTTCACGTACGCAAGATTCACGCCAACAAAAGTACACGTACGTATTCAGCCTCACCCAGCTGGCCAGCTGGGATGATTGGCGAGATTAACGTGACACCTAGCTGCTTGACTAGATAAATATGGAGCACTATGTAACACATCTACGTGTGTTGCACCCCAACGCGACTCAAATAAGGAACGGACTTATGCGGCAAGTGGACACGACTTCGTCTTGCGTCGCACGTAGATAGACTTAACGATCTTGTTGGACTCGGCTTCAACTTGGCTCACGCACTTATAACTGGAGACAGTGACACAACTCGAACACATCTCAGACTCGACTTTGTTACAAGATTAATTCTAACACCTCTGTTCTGTGTGTGTATAGACGTCTATATTTATCGAGGTGCTCGATCATTTAACTGTGCATAAGACTAGTATGTGCTAATGGGCGGATGTACACATGCAGTATCCGCTAAATGCCAAGGGCTAGCTGCTAATGAGTAGTATATGTCCAATTAATCGAGCTGAGCTCACAAGATCTAGACACATATAGAACTAGCTATTTTTTTTTAAAGAAATGAAATGTACGTTAGATGGACATTTGGAGCCTCCTCCACACGCACGGCAAACAAACATGCGCCACGCACATCTTAGCTGATCGATGGCATGTATATATATACGGATGTGCTAAATCACAATCATATGCGACTAAAAATTTGCAAAATCTTAGTCGATTTTTCTACCATTGGATTCAGTGGAGATTTGTGCTCCGGTCAAGGTCATCCTCCTCCTCTCTAGTGCCGACGCAGTCGTCTCCCACCGCCGTCAGTTAGGGCTCAGGTTCACCCTTAAGGTTTGAGTTCATCGGAGCCCGAACCTTGGAGGGAGGGAGGGGGCATCAGAAGCATAGTGGTGGGAGGGGGTTGGCGGGTCGAGGATGAGTTCAAGGAGGAGAGGGAGCGGGAGGTGGTGGCAAATCCAGCGCCGCCGCCGCTAGAGACAAGGAAGAAGGGTGGATAGGGAAGGGGGAGGCGGGCAAGAGAGGGAGGAGGAGGGTGTCACCGGCAGTTGCATCGGGCTGTGATAGGGGGTGGGGGAGGAGCTCACCGGTGGGCATCATCGATGCCGAAGGCGGCAACGGTGAGGCAAAGGGAGGCGGCACAAGGGTAGGGGGCACGGGGCGGTGGTAGCCGGATGTGGGAGGTGGAGATGGGTTAGGGTTAGGGTGTGAGGGTTTACATATGTGAGAGAAGGAGAGGATCTGAGCAACATGATTTTGATCCAACGATGAAAAAATCACCTGTGTTTTTCAATTTTGATCCAACGATGGAAATAATCACCTGTGTTTTCCAAAATTTGCAGTCCACCGTGACATAGACGCCCCGTACATATAACACCGTCTGTACTTACTAAAAGTAACAAATCACGCAGGTACGCTAGCTGCACGTACTGGCACGTACATACATACGTGTAAACTATTTATACGTGCATGCGTGTTGATTTCACGTTCATACATACTACCACTGTGTGGTAGCTAGGTGCAGGTACTGGTTAACTTATGGTGCGTCCACCGTCGACGCAGATGACCTGGCCGGTGATGTAGGAGGCAGCCGGCATGCAGAGGAAGGCCACCATTGACGCCACCTCCTCCGGCTCGCCGAGCCGCCGCATCGGGAGCCGCGTCGCCTCGTTCTTCATCAGCTCCGGGTCTATCCTCTTCTGCTCATCGATCAATCAATCCATCGGAAATTAAACAAAATCCAAATTAATATTACTGTGAACCAAACTAATTACTACACGCATGCATTGAGAAGAAGATTAATTAATTTTACTATGCTAGAAGATAATTGACCTTACCACATCATTGCTAATGTCAGTCTTGATGCCACCCGGCGCGACGCAGTTGACACGTATGCCGTCGTGGGCCCACTCGGCGGCCAGGCTCCTGGTGAGCTGGTTCATGCCTCCTTTGGTCATGGAGTAGACGGCGAGCGCCGGGAAGCCGACGAAGCCGGCAATGGAGGAGATGTGGACGACGCTTCCGCCGCCGGCGACGGAGGCGCCGAGGAGCAGCGGGTGCGCGAGCTGGGTGAGGTGGAAGCACGACTCGAGGTTGGTCGCCATCAGCCGCGCGTAGTCCTCGCCGGTGCACTCCGTCGCCGCCTTGAACATGGACTGCCCCGCGTTGTTCACCAGGATGTCGAGCCTGCCGCGGAAGGCCTCCCTGACGCTCGCCATGAGCTCCTCCCTCTCGGCGCGCACGGAGACGTCGCAGACGGAGACGGTGACCTGCAGCTTGTTCTCTGCCCACCGCCGCCGGCACGCCTCCAGTTCCGCCGCGTTCCGGGCGCACGTGTGCACCCGCGCCCCGAACCCAGCCAGCTCCTCCACGATCGCATGCCTGTTAATACCACAAGTACATGAAAACACACGCCATGGATGTCAGATATATGTACGTACGTAAGCGTATTGTACATACTACATATATACATCGTAGCTCAGTGCACGTGCGTACCCGATTCCTTTGCTTCCGCCGGTGACGAGCACCGTCGCGCCGGCCAGGCTCCACCGCGCCACAATGCTCCGACCTGCGGCGGCTGCCATTTATCTCCTCTCTCCGTAATTTGCTAGCTTGATCGATCTCTACGTGTGTGTTATACTATGAAATGTGATAGTTCTGTGAGAGGATATCCCGTATCTGCACACCTATATATAGAGACAAAAATAGCGCCTCGAAATGCGCACGTACTGTGCCGGCCTTTAGAGAGGTGTAGGAGTCGTCGCTAATAATTAATTAAGACCTAGCTGTTCTTGATCTCTGACGGCAGGATATGCCGAGACATGGAGCACAATACGGCGCATACCGGCCGGCCGGCCGGCCAACACGATTGGCGGTTTATTCCAAGCGACCGGCCCGGTCGCAAGGAATTGGAGTACTTAATTAATTTACAGAGCAAACAATATAGTAATGTAGTATAGTATTATACTATAGTTGAGCTATCATGCATACGTGTCCTCTGTTCTGAATTTGCTGGCCTAAGCAAGGAACGCTCCAATTAAGGTCACCATCAACATATATAGATGGGGTACCACCGTACCAGTTTACAATTCAAGAGTCTCCAATATGGATTTATATTAGAAAGTCTCCATGACAAGACTAGAAAAATATAACATTTTATTCTTCAAAAAACAAAAATATAACATTTTATTCTTCAAAAAACAAAAATATAACATTCATGCATACTACTAATGGATTATATATATGTCAAATTTCAGTTGGAGTCTTAACTCTCTCTATACCCGTACTGTGCAAACATATGCGTGTGCGTATACATGTACAATGGCAACATCGATCTGAACCGATATTGCGTCGTCGGATTCACTGGCTGATATAATCATCAGCTACCAGATAGGGCCATGCACAGTTGCGTCAAGGGCTCATCTCGTTGCCTTTCTTATTCACTTCAAGTCAATCTAGGGTTCTATTTCCTTTGGTGGTTGATCCATACACACACATATATATGGCATTCTTTCTCCGTCAATGATATGATAAGTAGGTCTCCTGCATGTTCTAGAAAAAAATTCTAGCTAGAAGCCGAAGCACAACCAAACGTGAGCACCTATTAAGAGAAGTATAATACATATGTACGATCAACTTGTTGTTTGTTTGGAGAATACAAGACGGACGCACATACTCAACAGTCAATACACACCATACTCATACTATCCACGCACACACGCACGTGCGTGTTCCGTATGTACGTACATGGTGGAGCCAGGGATTAGCGTGGTGTCAATTGTAACAGGATAATTTGCAGTGGGTCATTTTTCTTCTGCAATTCATGGACTAATTAATTAATACATAAATGTGTATAACATTTAGGTGTGTTTGAAAAAACCCGTGGATCAATTGAGAATTTTTTTAAAAAATACATTTTAAAAAAAGAATTACAAAAATAAATAGTCGAAAAGAAAATTACAAAACTAGACCTCTGAATTGGCGACAGGGACCTATCGCTATTTTAATTGGCAACAGGGATCTATCGCCAATTAAATTAGCGACAGGGGTCTAGTTTTGTAATTTTCTTTTTTAACTATTTATTTCTGTAATTATTTTTTTACAATGTATTTTTTTTAAAATCTGATCAATTGACCCCATAGTATTTACGTCGATCCGCCGCAATATTTCCAGTAGTTCAAGTTAGTGCTTTCGCTAACTTGAATCTTGATCGAGTTCTATATGCACACATCAATAATTTGTTTTATTTTCTCCATCTGTTGGCTATTTTTTTTTCTTTTCTCTAGCTTGCTAGCTATCTGCATACCTACCAGAGAACATGCATGCAATTTGACCGCCGTTTATATATTTAATTTCAAGGGAGCAATATGTTATATGTACATTTATATTGCCTCTGACCACAGTTAAAGAAAATTAATGCTACTCCGTAAAGAAAGTATGCATACCATGAGCAGTTGACTTGATTGTGCCGTGCGTTGAATTGATAATGTCAAGGGTTCGAATATACATAGTTAAATGCAGGATCACCTGAGTATAGAAAGATAAGCAAGGAACTAAGCAAGACAAAAAAAAAATCAAACTATAAACAAATTCAACGCAAGCAATCATAAGAAAATAAAACTAGGAATATTGAATTGAACTGAGAGATTTGCTTGGCCGTCCATATCATTAGAAATGTTTTGGGGCTACTGGCAGGATCTTTTTAGGACATGGAGTATCCGATAAACGTATGAGTAACATAGCTGTTCAGTCAAATACTTTTTAAAGTATCTGACATCTACACTCCTTTCAGAAACAAGAAGAATGAAATAATTAAAATTAAAACTTTTGACTTTGGGATAATATGGATCATAGAACCATAGAGGTCTCTAGCAAAACTCTAAAAATAACACCTCAGACTTAATTTCTGTGATTAATCAAGTAGCATCAATATTTATCGGAGAGCTTAGCTTTCTTGACAACAAGCTTGTGTATCATGCACAAATAGAAACCAGTCTAAGTAGAGCTAGATGTATCGGGTTCTCAAGTAGTTAAAAAAAGGCTAAGATTCTTTGAGAAACGCTAGCTAGAGACTAAACTATAACCCGTTTGGATGGGTTTAAGTTTCTTGTGACTCAAGCTCTCTTTGGCTTCAATTGTCTTCTTTATTATTTACTTATGTCCTAATAGGTCTATGTGATAGGGAGATCAGCGCAACATGTAATCCAAAAACTCAAATGCATTGTTGTGTCTGTATCAGGCAATCTCCAATAGTGTATTTATTGCCGTCTCTTAGCTATACTACGTCAACAAAATTCTACGTGGAGGAGAGAGGGGAATGAGAGAGAGCACATGTCGCCTCTTCCTGAAGAGACTGTCGTGCATGTGAAACAAGACATGGTACATTAATCTACTCTAGTTGACATGTAAGCCCGTTTCAACGAAATTTTTTAAAATATAAATGTTAGAGAGTGTGCTAGAGACTATCAACTGAAGATATTTGTCTTTAAAGGTGATGTAGTATATGTTACAGACAAGATTATCTCTAACTATTGGAGATGCCCTCACCAACTACCTTGCATACAAAAACGAGACAAGAAAAAAAAAATTAACTAATCTGATCAGTGCATGCCGTCCAGATCCTTTTCAGTTTCAGGTACGGATAAATTGCATCTGACCAAATAGATCACAGACAGAGAAAACGAAACATAAATTAAGAAGCGAACGAAACCATTGACCTAAGGCGGCCGTTGATCTGCTAATAAGACGTCAAAGCCCAGCAGTTTCACGGCCCATACGCACAGTTATGGAAGGCCTTAGAGACTTTGACGACAAACATCTACTTCTGATCTGGCTTATAGATACTAAACCAGTGACGTCACCTGGTTAGTTACTGGTCAAGACAAGTAGCTTTCCTGGAAGACGGAGGGAGGAAAGACTTGAAACTGAACACCTGTGCGGGATATTCACCGGAGTGTAACAGTTTGATGGCGTCAACCGTCAAATATGATGGGTTACTTTACTGGTTTGACTTCCAACGTAAGAGCTGACGCCTTGGAGAAAAAAACACACGCGTGTGCAGTGCAGCAGTAGCTTACACCGTAAGTAACATTTGTTTACTTTCCCCGCCGAAAATCATCTAGCTGCCCGTATATATATTCATATGGATGCCTTGCCTGTGCAACTGACCACGGCGCCGATCGAGTAACTGCTCTGCTCTCCGTCTCCGTCTCCGTAGGAAGCAAGGAAACTTGATCGATGGCGCGCGGGGCTCAGCCCTCGCCAAACCGCCGGCGCACGCTCTCCGCCACCGTCCTCGAGGAGAGCGTCGCCGCGGCCACCGCCCTCGTCGACAAGTGGCGCCCCGACGCTGCCCCGTGCTCCCTCTTCCTCGACTGCCCGGACGGCGATGCGGAGGCCAGCCGCTTCCTGCGCGCAGCCGCCGGCCTCCACCGCGCCATGCTCCTGCGCGCGTCGGACGCCGTCGGCCTCAGTGACCGCGGCGACGGCCTTGTCCAGGCGCAGGCGCTTCTCCAGACCGCCATGCGGAGGCTGCAGCTCGAGCTCCAGCTCCTCCTTTCATCCCTTCATCCCAACGCCATCGGCGCCATCGCCGATCACGACGTCCAAGGGACTAGTGCTGTTGCCGCTACTAGCCATATCCGCACGGTCGCTGAGGCCATGATAGCCGCCGGCTACGGCAAGGAGTGCGTTTCCACCTTCAAGTCGCACCGCCGGGCAGCGGTGGCCGGGGCAGTGCAGCCCCTGCTCGGCTTCTCACCTTCCCAGCATGCCCATTTCCATAAGCTTACCTGGGGCCAAGTGGACGACAAGGTGCAGTCATGGCTCGCCGCCGCAAGATTCGCGTTCAAGTCCGCCTTCTCCAGGGAGAGAGAGCTCTGCGGCAGTGTCTTCGCCGGTGACGCGGCTGTCGGCGACGCTGTGTTTGCGGGCATCGTCAGTGATCAGGCAGCGGACCTCCTCGCCGTCGCTGAGGCCGCCGTGGCTCGAGCGCGCCGCGCACCGGAACGACTATTCCGCGTACTTGACGTCCACAACACTCTCACCGAGATAATGCCGGCGATCGTGTCCGTCTTCGGGGCCAGGTCAGAGGTCGCGACATGCGCCTCCGCCGCTCTTGGCAAAGTCGGCGAGGCGGCGCGCGGCACCCTGGCCAGCTTCGAGGCGGCCATCCAGAAGGAGACGTCCAAGGCGACCATGCCCGGCGGCGCTGTGCACCCGCTCACCCGCTACGTGATGAACTACCTGGTCTTCCTCGCCAACCACGAGGACGCCCTTGCTGACATATACCGACAAGGCCAAGGCGCGCATGTGCATTCAGCGGCCACCTCGGGCACCAGCACCAGCACTGCCTCGTCAGATTCGTCGTCGTCCTCGTTGAGCTTGCCGTCGAATCCGATTGCATGGCTGGTGCTCGTCCTGCTGCGCAAGCTGGACGCCAAGGCCAGGAGCTACCGAGAAGCGGCTCTGAGCTCCCTGTTCTTGGCGAACAACACGCATTACGTTGTCAAGAAAGTGCGTGGCAGCAGTAAGCTGGAGGGGATACTCGGGGAAGATTGGACGGAGGAGCACAAGGCAAAGGCACGGTGGCACGTGGACGCGTGCGTGCACGCGGCATGGCGCAAGGTGGGGGTGGGTGGGGGCGAGGGCGTGGAGGCGGCGGTGATGGAAGCTGTGGCGACGCAGGGCAGGTGGGTGGCAGCAGACGACGAGATAGCCGAGGCTGTGAGAGCGGCGACGGCTGCGGCGGTGGTGCCGGCGTACAGGGCGTTCTATCGACGGCACGGCGCTGCAGAGGGGCTAACGCCAGGGGACGTGAAAGCCATGATCGGCGGGCTGTTTGGTGCGCCACGAAATGTAGCCCCAGCTTGCCGGCCGGCTAGCTGGGGTGCATCGCGACGTCATCGTCGAACGGTGATGCATGTACAGCCACAGCAGCTGCAGCGGGAGGATCCAGCCAAATAATCCAAGGAGCTTGCCGTCGAATTCGATTGCATGGCTAGTGCTCGTCCTGCTGCGCAAGCTGGACGCCAAGGCCGGGAGCTACCGAGAAGCGGCTCTGAGCTCCCTGTTCTTGGCGAACAACACGCATTACGTTGTCAAGAAAGTGCGCGGCCAGAGCAAGCTGGAGGGGATCCTCGGGGAAGATTGGACGGAGGCGCATAGGGCAAAGGCGCGGCGGCACGTGGACGCGTGCGTGCGCGCAGCATGGGGGAAGGTGGGGGTGGGTGGGGGCGAGGGCGTGGAGGCGGCGGTGATGGAAGCTGTGGCGACGCAGGGCAGGTGGGTGGCAGCAGACGACGAGATAGCCGAGGCTGTGAGAGCGGCGACGGCTGTGGCGGTGGTGCCGGCGTACAGGGTGTTCTATCGACGGCACGGCGCTGCAAAGGGGCTGACGCCGGGGGACGTGAAAGCGATGATCGGGGGGCTGTTTGGCGGGGCACGAAATGTAGCTCCAGCTAGCCGGTCGGCCGGCTGGGGTGCATCGCGACGTCATCGTCGGACGGTGATGCAATTACAGCCACAGCAGCTGCAGCGGGAGGATCCAACCAAATAATCCAAGGATAGAGATCCATGCATAGAGATCGTATTGTGTGCGCGCACTCGCACGCGCATGTTTTTGAAATTCAAACTACAAAGTACATAAAAATCTTGGTGCTTGTTAATAGAGATGAGAGATTGGTTAGATGAAATTTTAGATACAACGGCTCAAATATCTTGTTACTAAAGCCTTGTTTCTAAAGGCACCAGATGATTTATGTAACATCCTAAATTTTGGGCATAATTCAAATGAGTGAAAATATGAACTTTTAAAAAACTTTTGATGCATTGTAGTGTCATTGGTTTTCCCTGGATTTTTATTTAAGGTTTTGTTTGAATAAAAGATTAAGCATCAAATTTTGAAAAACAAACCTAATGAACAAATAAAACAAATTAAAGTGAAAGATGATAATTAAAAATCCAAGCTTAGTATTTTGGTACTGAATATAAAACGGGGGAAATGACTAAAGTGTACTTTGAGAATTTCCGCGAGCCAAAGAATAAAACAGAAACCTAAAAGATTTTCTGAGAAAATATATTACAAATAAAACCCTAGAAAAATTACACAATAATCTAAACTGTCGTAAGCCTCCCCAACAAATTTCATAATTTTTGGAGCTCGATAGCTATATTTAAAAATCCACCAATTGCCTCAACCATTTTCTTGAAAACTAAAAACCTAACTCACCTCACCTCTCACTGACCAGCCGGGCCCGCTAGTCAGGCTTCTTCTCCCACACGGTGCAGTGCAGCGTTCGCCAGGCTCACTGGCGCTTGGCGCCAACTCCGCCGCACTGACCAGTAGCGCCACCAATCACCCTACCCACCGATTCTGCCATGCCCTACTCCTCGCCTGCCCCCATCAAACCATCACCCTTGCCCATGCCGCTGTCACACCGCAGGCTCTCGCTCTCTCTCGTGGTTCCTTCGCCCATTGCTTGTAAAAAGAGCCTCGGAGCTCCCTAACCTCTCCTCGCCTCCCCGGTCCTTCTCCTACCTTCTTTCTTCTACCAAGCCTGAGCGCAAAGAGAGCTCAAGCTCCCAATTCGGCCGACACGACGCCACATCGCCGCCGACACCCCGGTGATCCATTTGCTTCGCCAACCCCATCACGGTGTGTTCCGGGCCCCAAGAACCCTTTCCCCTCAACTAATTTTTCTCTTCCTCCGCAAGAACCACCGAATATGTGTTCTTCCCAAACTCTGGCCGACAATGCCCTATTATTCCCCAATTCCGGTCCGGTGAGCCATTCCCCAATTCATTACTATCAGAACTTCTCCTTACGTCCCTTGAGCTTCTCCAACCACCCTCAACCCTTCTATTGGCCAGGTTATCATCGTCGTGTGGAGCCGCTTGCGCCGTGTAACACCCCGATTTTCAGAATCAGAATGGTAATATTTGTTTTGGCGATCTAATAAATATTTGACGATGTTTTTTTATAAAAAAATCGGTGTTTAATTAAAATGTTGCATTTTAGTTAAATCGAATTGTTTAAAGAGTTGCATAAATAAAACAAAATAAAATAATATTAAGTAATATTAAATCAAATTGTTGAAAGACCGCTTCTAAAAATTTCATTATTTAGATTTCTTGTTTCGCATGCATCAGAAAAATTATGTCATCATGCATGCATTAATATCGTCGTTTATCTTTTCCAGTTCGACCGACCGCGGGTGAAACGCCCGCGTGTCCCTTCTTTTCCCGTCATTTACCTTTTTCCTTTCCTGCTAACTCCTTTCGCTTTTCTCCTTCAAATCTTATCCGAAAACTCAAAACCAAGCTATGCATGTCATACCGTCGCGATCGTCATCGCACGACCAACCCATTTCTGCAATTCATTTTCGTATGCATGGCAGTTTGAGCGATTTCACGAAAGGAGAAAAGAAGTCACAGATAAAACGCCTGCATGTCCATTTCTTTTCCGTAACTTCTCTCCTCGCAATCACAACCAAAAATCAAAAATCATGCAACGCATGTTATACCGATGCGATCGTCATCTCGAGAGCATTCCGTTTTAGGGAGATTTGCTAGGCCGTCCTTATCTTAAGGTGCACTGTTCATCTCTGCATCTTGCAGCTTTGTACGGTAGAAAGGATGCGAGAAAGATACGCTCGCATGCATTTATACGAGTGGTGCAGATACGCGGATAATCTCGACTGGAAACATGGATGTAGCCAAATTGCAGATACTTGGGACAGTTAGGTTTTGACCCAACAGAGTCAAATGGTATCACGGCTACGTTCGTGTAGTGTAATGAGGTGGCTTCGCTTTTGTTTTTGTTTCTGGGAGTGAAATGAGACCTTACCTTCGATATTTGTTTTTGGGAGAGTCAAACTCTTAAACGAGTTGAGCACAGTAAGAAGGCCTAAGAGACTTTGACGACAACCACCAACTTCTAGTTCTGATCTGACGACAAATAAACCCGTGACGTCACCTGGTTAGTCACGGCAGACAGTATTACCCTGGTCAAGACAACTAGCTTTCCTGGAAGACGGATGAATTGACCCGTGCTTACAAGTAGTTTGCACGCATGCTTGGAGTCAGGCACACAATATACTAATATTCAACGCACCTACCTACCTCGTAACTTAGGGCAGCTTTCCTGGAAGACGGAGGGAAAGTCAACCCTTGTGTCAGATGAATTGACCCGTACGTACGAGGCACAGTAGTTTGCATGCATGCTTGGAGTAAAAGTTTGATGGTCTCAACTGTCAAATATTATGGGTTATTTTACTTGCGACGTAAGCGCTGACGCTTACGTAAGACCCTTCGAGAAAAGAAAACGTAAGAAGAAGCAAGGAAGCAGTATACAACTTGCCTATATATATATATGCATGTGGATGCCTTGCCTGCCACTGACCACGGTGCTGATCGAGTAACTGCTCTGCTCTGTTCTCCTCTCCGTCTCCGTCTCCGTAGAAAGCAAGCAAGCTTGATCGATGGCGCACGGGGCTGAGCCCTCGCCAAGCCGCTGGCGCACACTCTCCGCCACCGTCCTTGAGGAGAGCGTCGCCGCGGCCACCGCCCTCGTCGACAAGTGGCGCCCCGACGCTGCCCCGTGCTCCCTCTTCCTCGACTGCCCGGACGGCGATGCAGAGGCCGGCCGCTTCCTGCGCGCTGCCGCCGGCCTCCACCGCGCCATGCTCCTGCACGCGTCGGACGCCGTCGGCCTCGGTGACCGCGGCGACGGCCTTGTCCAGGCACAGGCGCTTCTCCAGACCGCCATGCGGAGGCTGCAGCTCGAGCTCCAACTCCTCCTTTCATCCCTTCATCCCAACGCCATCGGCGCCATGGCCGATCACGACGTTCAAGGGACTAGTGCTGTTGCCGCTACTAGCCATATCCGCACGGTCGCTGAGGCCATGATAGCCGCCGGCTACGGCAAGGAGTGCATTTCCACCTTCAAGTCGCACCGCCGGGCAGCGGTGGCCGGGGCAGTGCAGCCCCTGCTCGGCTTCTCACCTTCCCAGCACGCCCACTTCCATAAGCTTACCTGGGGCCAAGTGGACGGCAAGGTGCAGTCATGGCTCGCCGCCGCAAGATTCGCATTCAAGTCCGCCTTCTCCTGGGAGAGAGAGCTCTGCGGCAGTGTCTTCGCCGGTGACGCGGCTGTCGGCGACGCTGTGTTCGCGGGCATCGTTAGCGATCAGGCCGCGGACCTCCTCGCCGTCGCTGAGGCCGCCGTGGCTCGAGCGCGCCGCACCCCGGAACGACTGTTCCGCGTACTTGACATCCACGACACTCTCACCAAGATAATGCCGGCGATCGTGTCCGTCTTCGGGGCCAGGTCAGAGGTCGCGACACGCGCCTCCGCCGCTCTTGGCAAAGTCGGCGAGGTGGCGCGCGGCACCCTGGCCAGCTTCGAGGCGGCCATCCAAAAGGAGACGTCCAAGGCGACCATGCCCGGCGGCGCTGTGCACCCGCTCACCCGCTACGTGATGAACTACCTTGTCTTCCTCGCCAACTACGAGGACGCCCTTGCTGACATATACCGACAAGGCCAAGGCGCGCATGTGCATTCAGCGGCCACCTCGGGCACCAGCACCAACAGTGCCTCGTCAGATTCGTCGTCGTCCTCGTTGAGCTTGCCGTCGAATCCGATTGCATGGCTGGTGCTCGTCCTGCTGCGCAAGCTGGACGCCAAGGCTGGGAGCTACCGAGAAGCGGCTCTGAGCTCCCTGTTCTTGGCGAACAACACGCATTATGTTGTCAAGAAAGTGCGTGGCAGCAGTAAGCTGGAGGGGATACTCGGGGAAGATTGGACGGAGGAGCACAGGGCAAAGGCGCGGTGGCACGTGGACGCGTGCGTGCACGCGGCATGGCGCAAGGTGGGGGTGGGTGGGGGCGAGGGCGTGGAGGCGGCGGTGATGGAAGCTGTGGCGACGCAGGGTAGGTGGGTGGCAGCAGACGACGAGATAGCCGAGGCTGTGAGAGCGGCGATGACTGCGGCGGTGGTGCCGGCGTACAGGGTGTTCTATCGACAGCACGGCGCTGCAGAGGGGCTGACGCCGGGGGACGTGAAAGCCATGATCGGCGGGCTGTTTGGCGCGCCACGAAATGTAGCCCCAGCTTGCCGGCCGGCCGGCTGGGGTGCATCGCGACGTCATCGTCGAACGATGATGCATGTACAGCCACAGCAGCTGCAGCGGGAGGATCCAGCCAAATAATCCAAGGAGCTGATCAGCAGCACCAACTCAATTTCTAGCTAGGTGATCCATGCATAGAGATCTTATTGTGTGTTCGCGCGTGCGCACTCACTTGTTTTTTGAAATTCAAACTCCAAAGTACATAAAAATATTGGTGCTTGTTAATAGAGATGATAGATTGGTTAGATGAAATTTTAGATACAACGACTCAAATATCCTATTACTAAAGCCTTGTTTCTAAAGGCACCAGATGATTTATGTGACATCCCAAATTTTGGGCATAATTCAAATGAGTGAAAATACAAATTTTTAAATTTTTTTGATGCATCGTAATGTCATTGGTTTTCCCTGGATTTTTATTTAAGGTTTTGTTTGAATAAAAAATTAAGCATCAAATTTTGAAATACAAACCTAATGAATAAATAAAACAAATTAAAGCAAAATATGACAATTAAAAATCCAAGCTTAGTATTTTGGTACTGAATATAAAATGTGGAAATGATTAAATAATACTTTGAGAATTTCCCCAAGTCAAAGAATAAAAAAAGAAACGTAAAAGATTTTCTGAGAAAATATATTACAAATAAAACCCTCGAAAAATTACACAATAATCTAAACCATGTCATAAGACTCTCCAAAAAATTTCATAATTTTTGAAGCTCGGTAGCTATATTTAAGAATCCACCAAAATCCTCAGCCATTTCCGTGAAAACTAAAAACCTAACTCACCTCACCTCTCACTGACCAGCTGGGCCCGCTAGTCAGGCTTCTTCTCCTACAAAGAAGACTGTTGTGCCGGCTCCCAAGCGCTAGCGCCGACTCCGCCGCCTTTGCGCGCCAGCCAACCAACTTGTCGACCGATTCGCCGCACCCTAGTTTCTGCTTCTGCGCCAGACGCCTGGTGCTCGCCATGCCCTACTTCTCGCTTGCCCCCTTCAACCATCACACTCGCCCATGCCGCTGTCACACTGTGGGCGCTAGCGAGCCAAGACACCGCGCCCTCGGCTTTGGCCGGGCCGCGTACATGCTTGTCCGCCGAGTGCATGCGTGCATGCGTCGGCACATGCACGGATTTGGCCACCTCCCCATCTTGGTGTGGTCACATTCAGCGTGCTAGTGCTGGCCATGCACCGCGCCGGCCCTCGCCGGTCGGCTCGTCTTCGCATCGGCCACCGTCGCCCTCGAGCTTGGGCTGCCAACGCTGCTGCACCACTGGAGTGCCACCGCGCCTTTCTCGGCCGCCATGCGCACCCACCACCGTTGTCGACGCCGAGCCGCTGGACAGTGCGGTGCCATGCCGCGTCGGGTTGCAGCACCGCGCCACCAAAGACGCCGCCTTGCTCGTTGGCCATGCCTCCTCGCCTCTACCGCCCGAGCTCGCCACCGCTTTGAGTTGCGCCGGCTGCGTGCGAAGTCCGACGAGCCAGCAGCCACAGGCCTGACATCGCACAGCGCGTCTTGGCCGAGCCTTGCCCAAGCCGCCTTGATGCCGCAGCCTGGCCAGCTCCTCCATGCTACTGCTACCTTGCTGCTGCAACTGCTAGCCATGGTAACAAGGACCACCAGCTCACTGCCTCCTCTCTCTTCTTGCCAAACGCCCAAAAGAGCTTGCATGTGAAAACTAGCTACATGGATGGGATGCTCAAGCGATGAAGAACGCGTTGGCGAACATGCATAGAGAGATATGTGGTTCTTGGTGGAGATTTAGAGGAGAGAAGTGGAGCTTGAGTTCTTGTTTGAGAGGAATGGAGGTGGCAGTTCTGTTTGGGAAGAAGGAGCAACGTGGGGGAGGAAAGGAGTGGTAGTGAGTGCTGTTGGAGTCTTGGGGGAGAGGAAAATGGCAGTGGCTTTGGTTGGTAGGAAGGAAAAAAAAGGCAGAGGGGTGGAAGGGATTCGGCTGGGAGAATGGCAGTGGGGAGATGGTGTGGGTGAAGTGGTGCTGTTCGGTTGGGGGAGAAACAAATAGCAGTGTGGAGTTTGGTAATTTTTAGACATAGTTTCTTAGCTTAAAAAATCATGAAATTTTTTATGGAAGGTTCCTAACACTGTGATGCTCATTGTATAATTTTTCTAGGGTTTTTCTTGTTCTGCATTTTTCTCTATAATTATTTTAAGTTCTAGTTTTTGTTGGTTAACTTTTGATTCTCCTGTTTGACTGGCTGAGTAAAAACAACCATTTAATTCTAGAAATTGGGAAATTTTGTAGGTGAGCTTCTTGAGTAGTCAAGAACCTAAGAAAATTATTTCTAGGCACAGTTCATTAGTTTACTTTGTAGTTTAAATTCAACTTCAAATTTGAACATACAAATTAAATAGGGAACCTCCAAAAATTCCAGAAAAATTTCAAGCAACCATATCAGAGAAGATAGAGTCCAACTAAAATATTCCCACACTTGAAACCTTTTTAGTTTTTTCCACAATTCAATTTGAGCTTTTGAATTGGAGAAGGAGTGTTGGATATCTAGTTTTAAATTCTATTCTTCAAAATCAAAGGACTTTCAACATAAGGTTTACACAAAAAGTTTTTAAAAGTCCAAAATTTCGTAAATACACATTAGATGCTTAACTAAACCAACTTAGGGATTTTGAGCTGTTACAAAATTAGAGACAATTTGTTTGCTAGATGACGTACCTTAGTCTTTGGCTTCAATTGTCCTGTTGGAGAGGCATGGTCGTGTCGAGATCGCGACACTGCAGGGTCCAGGGCGATGTCCTTCTTGGGCCACTGGGTAAAAGTGTGACAGGCATCCCCTAGTGTTCTGATGTCTTCGTTCGAGCGAATCTACAGTGGGACAGCCATGAAATTGTCATGTACCATGTCCACCTGGACCCTGGCGTAACCCTGCGTCACCTGAGCACTATGCTACACTGTCCCTTCCGGGAATAGATACACCATCCCCCGCCCAGCCTTAATAGATATGGACCCAACCATCCTCACTTGGAGCTTGCAGGGCGTCGGCTCCTACAAAACGATACGTAATTAGCTAAGGCATCCTATAAGTCTATCTTTGGAGCATTCCAGAGATGTACATTACCTTGATGTCGTTGATAGGTAATTGGACATCGTCATGATCAGAAAATGTTCGTGGACGCGACGCTACTCCGATGTCGAGTAGGACTGGTTCCCAAAATAACAGGGGCGGCTTGCGACTGGTTGAGGAGTACTTGATTCAGTTGATCCCGCAATATTTCTATCTGTCCTTGAAATTTTGCAGTAAGCACCTGTTCCAACAGGTTGTCGTACTCGGCCTTGGATCTCTTCCTACTTCTATATGTGCAGTAGTCGTCTGCGAATCCATCCCTCCAAGGTACGTTAACCCCCTTGCCTCGCGTGCAACCTGGGTGCTCCTTGTTTCCCAGGGCCTCCAATAGTATATCCTTCTCCCTGTTGGCTACGAAGGAGCCTTGGGAAGATGCGGAAGTCAATGCATGTTGCAAGAGGTCATCATGTTATTATAGACAGTTTGAAGTTATGGACTTATTAACAACTAGGTAGTTCGACATATTTACCAGACGTTGGGACACTTCCTCATCTGCCTTGTTTGTGAAAGAGACACCGCCCGAAGACATGCTTGATGCCCTCGCTCTTAACCAGGACAAAGCGTGCTCGTCTGTGATCCCAGCAAATGGCCCAGTTGCGTTTTCGTCCTCCGCCGCCCATTGTGCGGTTTTACCCGCGTACCGAGCGGTGCCGAGTTTGTGGGGGTGAGTGTTTTGTGCCTCAAGAGCCTTGTGCGCCACACTTTGCTCCTGAAATTTGGCCGTCGTTTTCATTTGCACAAAAGCGTCCCATATATCCCATGACAAGAATTTATATTTCGTGAAGGGCGTTCGACCCGTGTTCACGTACTTCGTGATAAGCGTGCTCTTGAAGGTCCTCCACGCGTGACACATCGTGAGCAACGTCTGCCGTTCCACGTGTGCCTGGTCTGCTTCTGGGATATTGAACAAGCTTGAAAGTTCTGTTCACAACTCGCCTCTCCGTACGCTTGTCAGAGACTTCCAGCTTGGTGTGGTGATGGGGACCCGTTCCCTTCCAAGTATCCCGCAGATGGTCCGGAATCTCGCCACTGCTATCTTTGGACTCAGAGGGACCCCAGAGGCACTGACCTTCGTGATGGTCGATCCACCTGAGGCAATTCGATATTACTCGCCATCTCGCCTCGTATCACTTCGTGGGACATCCAGACGATTCGCAGCGTCGATGCGGCGGCGAAGACGATCTGACGCCATCTCGCTTACTTACTATCTATATAAGTTACCTTGTAAACACATTAATTATATAAACAAATAGAAGTTACCCATTGAACTTAAATATAGAATACGTAGTAAAGAAAATAGAAGTTACCCAAATAGTGAGTTGTGAGAGTGAATGGGATAAGGGGAGGGTAGTATGGTCATGCACAGGGCAAAGCAAAGAGTCACAGCCGAAAGCCTCAACATTAACATCAGAAACACATCAATAAACAGCATAAAGCACAGATGATTGATGATAGTGTGTGGTCTCAGAAGGAGAGTTGCAAAAGAACAAGTTTTTGCCATCTCAACCCTATTGTATATACTCTTCATAAAGTAAACATGACAATACAGATTCAAAATTTGAGCTCTAAATAATACTTTACTGGATTGTCAAATGACCTCAAAATCAAAAGATCACAGAGTAAACTTTCGGTCAAACAGGGAACCAATGTTGATTATACACAGAACTTCATATTACTAACAGGACTTGAAAAGCTTTAGTGCAACTGAATACAAAGCACAAGATCAGCAAGCCTACTACTTGGGCAACAGAAAGTCTAACCAATAGGACTACTAGTAACTACCAGAGCCAAAATGCATTACATCTAGTTCAAGATGACAGCAGTAAGTAACAAAGTAGAGTTCAAATATGAATTGATTATCAGTTCAATTTCAGTATTTGACCATCTTCATTATAGAGCAGAAGACCCACCATCACCCTTAATGCCCAAGAACACCCACCGTGGCCATAATCTCATCATATCTAGCACAAATACCATGAATATTGAAGAATTTGCACATATTATGGAAACATATTTTATACAAAAAAATAGAAGTTATCCAACCAATTAACTAAAATTGCATTGTAAAAATAGAAGTGCTATATATAATTAACATTCTTTTGTTCATTCAAACAAATATAAATAGCATACTTTGAATCAATGTATCAAACAACTGGACAGCAAAGTCAATGAAACAAAAAAAAAGGATTTTACAAATAGAAGTCTTATTGTGAATAACAAATGCCCAGTCAATCTTAAGCCCAAAAGAAATCTTTTTGTAGGCACAGATCAATCATACTACTAAAGGATTGTTGCAAGCATTTATATGACCAAATCAACATATACATATGAAATATCTTCATGTCATTTAAAATGAATAATATGCTGAATGCAAAGGATTTAACCTTTGCAATCTTAGTACATCAGTCAATATATATCTTCACTAATCAAATTTGAGAATTATCAAACAGATCTTGAGCTGAACCTAAAACTTTCGTATTGAATGTCAAATTTATCTCACAATAGCAAAATAAACTTTCAATTCACAAATTATAAAAGACTATCAGAATGAATATATCCACCGAGACAAAGAAGGCAATCTGTTATGAAAAACAGAACAGAGCAATGATATCAAGGTAATCACAATATCATTTCAGAATTTCAAGCCAATCTAGCATATAAGTATATAGCCAAAGTGATGCACAAACGTAATATAGGAATACTCACATAGAGGATTGCCACACAAGAACCTCAAACAAAGCATACATGGAATCAATGTAGTAAAGCAAAATAAGAAGCTAAAACTACAAGAAAGGTTGCAATATGCGAACATGAAATTATCTGAGCTAAGAAATGGAGTAGAGACTGAAACTATGCCCACTGAAGCTAACCATGCCACCATCACCCTCAATGCCCAAGAACACCCACCATGGCCATAATCTCATCATATCTAGCATCCCAAACCCTAACCATTAGAACACCCACCATGTCTAGGGACCAAAGCCCAACACAACAACACCATGCATCTAACTGACCTAGCACAATATTCATAGTCGAGGATTAAGGGATAGGTTCTTACCTTCACAGTGCAAGGAGGAGGCCGGTGCAGGGGAGGAGGCCGACACGGGGAGGAGGACGGCGCGGGGAGGAGGTCGACAGAGGGAGGACACCGACACGGGGAGGAGGCCGCACATTGAGGCGGCGGCATCGTCGTCAATGTCGGGGACGACACCAGTGTCGAGGTCGGAGGCGGCGGTGTCGGGGCTTAAGGGGAGGTGAATGGGCGAGCCCTAGAGGAGGCGAACGAGCAAGAGTTTAAGAAACCGTCGAGAGCTTAAGGGGCTAAGGGCACTAGGGAGGTGAACAGTCGAGCCCTAGGGTTATGAAGGCATATCATAGATGGTTCTATTATGGAACCTTCTGTGATAATAAATCACAGACGGTTCTTTAATAGAACCGTCTGTGATATGGGCCATATCACAAACAGTTCTATTAAAGAACTGCCTATGATTTATTACCACAGAAGGTTCTATAATAGAACCATCTGTGATATGCTACTACCATTCTATTTATCCATATGAACCTAGTGACAAGTCCATAACACAACTCGAAATAATTTGACTAAAAATTAATTTATCCACTGACAATTCATTTGACTTCAAAAATTCATATCTAATTCAACTCAACTCCAAATCAAGTGAAACCAATTTTGATACTCCACGTTACAATGAAGTCCACATTAACATCAATATCAAAGATGACAGGTCCATAACCCATTAACACATGACAATTCCATGTTGACATCAAAATATATAAGAGATTACAAGTCCATAACACATGGCAAGTCAACATTGACATGTCTCATGTTATGGAATAAATTACAATGGAGTAAATTCTTAATTAAAATATAGCCCTTCATGATGATCAACGCGCATATAGCTAGCTTCCTCACTGGATTCTTCCTCGAGCCTGATGCTGTCTCTGAAAGGAGGTAACTCGTCAAATTGATTGTACTCTTCCTCATCCACGACATTCTCAACTCCGACAATTCTTCTTTTTCCATGAAGAACTACGTGTCGGTTCTTATTTGTCGGGTCTGTTACATAAAAAACTTGAACAACTTGCTTGGCTAGTACGAATGGTTCGTCCTTGTATCCGACACGTTTGAGGTCCATAGTAGTGACATCGTACTTGTCGACCTTCACACCTTGAGGAAGTTTAACCCAATAGCATCGAAACAGGGGGATCTTGAAAAGTACGTAGTCGAGCTCCTAAATTTCCTCTATAAACTCATAGTAGGAGTTCAACCCACGTGGCCCGGCGGTATTGAACTGCACGTGAAACACATCTATGCGGACACCGCTGTTCTGGACTGTGCTCTTCCTATCTTGAGTTGTCGTATAAAATGTGTACCCATTTATGTCATATCCTTGCCACGTCACAATTGTAAATTTTGGCCCTTTTGCCAACCATAGCAGTGTATCATCACTTGATGACCTCCCAGTGAATTGCACCTTTAACCATTCGTTGAACTAACGGTTATGCTCTCTCATGATCAAAACCTCCGACCGGTCTGGATTCTGTTGGCGTACCATATCTTTGTGCTCGTCGATGTACAGAGACACTTGGGTCATGTGTTTCAAGACCGTGAAATGGGCTTGAGCGTACGTATGCAGATCGGGAGTGATTGATTTCCTTCCGATGGTGCCAATACCCTCCAGTCTCCCCTCATGACGAGATAGAGGCACACCTATCGGTTCCACTTGAACCATATAGTCGACGCAGAACTCAATGACCTCTTCGGTTGCATAACCTTCGATGATGCTGCCCTCCGGTCGAGATCAATTCTGTACGTAGGAATTAAGAATTTCTATGTACCTCTCGAACGGGTACATATGACGTAGGAACACAGGGCCGCATATCTTTATCTCTTTCACAAGGTGGACAATGAGATAGACCATGATATCGAAAAATGACAGAGGGAAATACATCTCAAGATGATATAGAGTCATCACCAACTCGGCCTGCAAAGCATCTAGTCCTTCGGGATCGATGACCTTCTGAGCAATTAAGTTAAAGAAATAACACAGCTTCAAGATTGTCACTCGGACCTTGTTCGGCAAGATACTCCTAATTGCAACAGGAAGCATTTGTGTCATCAGCACATAACAATTATGAGACTTCATACCAATTAATTTCAAATCTTCTATAGAAACAAGTTTCTTAATGTTAGCGGAGTAACCGGTCGGAACTTTCACACAATGCAAGCTCTGACACAGTTCATTTCTCTCGGCATTAGACAGAATGTTGCAAGATGGGGGAAGGTACGTTCGTCCTTTATCGGTCTCTTTCGGTGCTAACTCAGTCCTTATGTTCATATCAACTAAGTCACACCGTGCGTTAACACCATCATTTGTTTTGCCACTAATGTTCAGTAAGAGACCAATCAAGCTATCACATACATTCTTCTCCACATGCATGACGTCGATATAGTAGCGAACTTCTAAGTGCTCCTAATAAGGCAAGTCCCAAAAAATTGACCGCTTCTTCCAGATGTTCTTCTGATAGGACCTTAATTTACGCCCCTTCCCAAGCACAACATCGATATATCATAGACCTCTTTCCCTCTAAAATCCTTTGGAGCTAAACCGTCCTCCTTATTTCCGTCGAATTGTTTCTTCATCTTACGGTATGGGTGAATCCTGGGAAGGAACCTACGGTGACGCCTATACACAGTTTTGCGCGAATTGTTCAGCCATACACTCTCTGTACCATCTAAGCAGTGCAGACAGGCTTTGGCTCTTTTTATACTAAACCCCAACAGGTTACCAAGAGCAGAAAAATCATTGATGGTGCAGAACAACATGGCGCGTAAAGTAAAGTTCTCTCGTTTGTACGCTTCCCATACTAGTACCCCTTCGTTCCACATTGTCACAAAGTCTTCCAGCAATGGTGCTAGGTACACATCAATATCGTTCCCAGGTTGCTTCGGCCCTTGGATAAGTAGTGACATCAAAATATACTTCCGATTTATACACAGCCAAGGAGGAAGGTTGTACGTACATAGATTGACGGGCCAGGTGTTATGTCGGCTGCTCATATTACCGAAAGGATTCATTCCATCTGTACTGAACCCTAACCTTATGTTCCTCAGTTCCGCACCGAACTCTATGAAGCTCCGATCGAAGTTTCTCCACTGGGCAGAATCAGCAGGGTATCTTAGCTTTCCATCTTTCTTACGCTCCTCTGAGTGCCAACGCAGCAATCTTGCATCCTTTGGATTCGCAAATAAACGCTTGAAACGTGGGATCTCAGGCAGATACCACAACATCTTAGCAGGAGGTCCTTGCTTCACTTTAGCAGTATTCTTACGCTTGTATCGGAATGCTTTGCACACGGGACATACATGCATGTCTGCATACTCTTTACGGTAGAGGATACAATCGTTTGGGCATGCATGTATTATTTATACTTCCATTCCCAATAGACAAAGAACCTTCTTGGCTTGGTAGATAGTGCTGGGCAACACGTTTCCCTCTGGAAGGATGTTCACCAGGAGACCTAACAACGCTGTGAAACTCTTGTGGGACCAACCATTGCTTGCCATCAATTTTCAACAGTTCAGGCACGGTTGACAACCTTGTGTATTCTGACTTGCAGCCAGGGAACAAAGGTTTCCGCGAGTCCTCTATTAAGCCCTCGAATTTACAAAACTCCCTCTCACTGTAGTTCACTTCTACATCGTATAGCATCTGATCCAGATTATCATCGTGCGACCTATCCTCATCAAAAGCACAGTCCACATCTGGCATATCGTTGACTTCCTCGGCGATGTCATCATTATTAACTTCCTGGACAATCTGCTCTTCACCGTGACTAGTCCAACATGTATACCCTTTGTTGAAACCTCTTTGAATCAAGTGCGCTTCGATCTGCGCCGGGTTGTCAAACATCTTTATATCACCGCAATCAATGCATTGACAGTACATAAATTTAATCCATTTCTTCAACATATCCTGCTCGGCGGCTCTTCTAAAAGCAAACACGCCATTAATGTACTCTTCACTCACACGGTTCGCACCGTACATCCAGTTTCGGTCCATCTACGCTACGCACGTAACAAATTAGTGTTAAATTAGATTAATAAACCGCAAGTACACTTCCTATTGACCAAACATACTAAAATTATTTAGTGATTAATCTAGAGCAAATATAGGGGGTTACAGATTGTTACCCTCGGAGCTTACACCGAAAATCCCAAATATCCTGTGAAATCCTCCTCCCTTTCTTCCTTCCTGATCTCCTTCTCCTCCCTTCCTCCTCCTCTCTAAGGTGGTGCAATGGAGGAGGAGGTAGTAGGGTGGCGGTTCAAATGGGATTGGGCATGGGGGTCTTTCCTTCTTCTCCCTGCCTCCTTCCTTCCCTTCCTTCTCCTCTGGTGGCGCAATGGGGGAGGAGGCAGCATGGTGGCGGCTCAAATGGGAATGAGCATGGGGGTGTGTCGGGGCCAGGTATTTATATTGTTTACATATCACAGATAGTTCTTATTACGAACCGTCTGTGATATAGACTATCACAGATGGTTCCTAAAAAGAATCGTCTGTGATGACTGATTTTATCACAGATGATTCTTTTTAGAAATCGTCTGTGATACTTCCCAGACGGTTTCTAAAAAGAACCGTCTGTGATAGTTCCATATCACAGACGGTTCCAAAAGAATCGTCTATGATAATTTCATCACAGACCGTTCCAAAAGAACCGTCTGTGATGGGGCATCTTGTATAACATGTTTTGTAGTAGTGAACTCAAATGTGTTGTTGTGTCTATATCACCAACTACCTTGCATACAAAAACGAGGCAAGAAAAACAATATTAAATAATCTGATCAGTGTATGCCGTCCAGATCTTTTTCAGTTTCATGTACTGATTGAAAGAATAATTCTTGATCTAAACCAGATGATCAAAACTAACAAGATCGTATATGTGGTTAATTGCAACACCCAATAATCTGTAAACACAAAAAACATATATACCAGATGACGCCTTTGATCGATGTGGAATTGAACTGAAGAAGTAGACAAATATTTAATCTGTCTACCTAGGGTTTGGTCTTTCCCACCAAGAGGTAAGCCACAAATTCTAACTACAGATGGGGTTATGTGGTATGGCATGAGATACCCTGGTGAGAGGACTTGACCCTTATTTACAGCATTTTAGTATTGAGTCCTATCCCGTCCTATAATTAGAGATATATTCCACTTAGGTCTCTACACAGATTTAAAATCTAACTCCATATTTTCCTTAATAGATACTCTGACTCTTAATAAATATTTGACCACTTTATATATTTAAGCCAACCAAATAGATAGCTGATATTTATTTAAACTCATGTAGGTCCACGTAACGGAAATTAATCCAACACTGATAAATTGCATCTGACCAAAGAGATCACAGAGAGAGAACGAAACATAAATTAAGAAGCGAACGAAACCATTGACCTAAGCCGGCCGTTGATTTGCTAATGACAAGGGTGTTAGTGATTATTTGATTGCAGCGTCAAGCTAAACATGGAACTAGGAACATGGCAGGGAGATTTGCTAGGACGTGCTTAGCTTAATGTGCACTGTTCATCTCTGCATCTTGCAGCTTTGTACGGTAGAAAGAATGCGACAAAGATCTGAGAGATCGATCTGCATGCATGTATACGAGTGGTGGAGATACGCGAATCCTTTTCTTTAAGGAGATTGTATAGACAGACATGCTATAATCTCGATCTGGAAACATGGATATAGCCAAATTACAGATACTTGACAGTTAGGTTTTGACCAACAGAGTCAGATGGTATCGCGGTTACGTACGTGTAATATAATGAAGTGGCTTCGCTTTTGTTTTTGTTTTTGGGAGAGTCAAAGTCTAAATCGAGTTGGGCCTTGGGCCGTAAGTTTTTCGACATTTCTGTGCTCAGAAAGAGCCCATATATAGAAGGTAACACGGCCCGAGTAAGAAGTCAAAATCCAGTAATTTACGGCCTCAGAGACTTTGACGACAAACACCAACGTCTGATCTGGCTTATAGATACTGAAGCGCAATTTTAACTGTCAATAAACCAGTGACGTCACCTGGTTAGTCACGGCACACAGTGTTACACTTGAATGTCAGCACTTGTGTCAGATGAATTGACCCGTACGTTAATTAATCAGTGGTTCGCATGCATGCTTGGAGTAAAAGTTTGATGGTCTCAACTGTCAAATATTATGGGTTATTTTAATATTTACTGACCGGTTTTTCACTTGCAACGTGAGAGCTGACGCCTTCGAGAAAAGGAAACGTAAGAAGCAAGGAAGCAATATACACTTGCCTATATGTATGCACTGACCACGGTGCTGATCGAGGAACTGCTCTGCTCTGCTCCCCTCTCCGTCTCCGTAGGAAGCAAGCAAGCTTGATCGATGCCGCGCGGGGCTCAGCAGTCGCCAAGCCGCCGGCGCACGCTCTCCGCCACCGTCGTCGAGGAGAGCGTCGCCGCGGCCACCGCCATCATCAACAAGTGGCGCCCCGACGACGTCCGGTGCTCTCTCTTCCTCGACTGCCCGGACAGCGACGCAGAGGCTAGCTGCTTCCTGCGCGCCGCCGCCGGCCTACACCGCGCCATGCTCCTGCACGCGTCGGACGCCGCCGGCCTCGGCGACCGCGCCGACAGCCTCGTCCAGGCGCAGGCACTTCTCCAGACCGCTATGCTTAGGCTGCAGCTCGAGCTCCAGCTCCTCCTGTCATCCCTTCATCCCAACGCCATCGGCGCCATCGCCGATCACGACGTCCAAGGGACTAGTGCTGTTAGCGCTACTAGCCATATCCGCACGGTCGCTGAGGCCATGATAGCTGCCGGCTACGGCAAGGAGTGCGTTTCCACCTTCAAGTCGCACCGCCGGGCAGCGGTGGCTGGGGCAGTGCAGCCCCTGCTCGGCTTCTCACCTTCCCAGCACGCCCACTTCCATAAGCTTACCTGGGGCCAAGTGGACGGCAAGGTGCAGTCATGGCTCGCCGCCGCAAGATTCGCGTTCAAGTTCGCCTTCTCGTGGGAGAGAGAGCTCTGCGGCAGTGTCTTCACCGGCCACGTGGCTGTCGGTGACGCGGTGTTCGCGGGCATCGCCAGCGATCAGGCCGCGGACCTCCTTGCCGTCGCTGAGGCCGCCGTGGCTCGAGCGCGCCGCGCTCCGGAACGGCTGTTCCGCGTGCTTGACGTCCACGACACTCTCACCGAGATACTACCGGCGATTGTGTCCGTCTTCGGGGCCAGGTCAGAGGTTGCGACACGCGCCGCCGCCGCTCTTGGCAAAGTCGGCGAGGTGGCACGCGGCACCCTGGCCAGCTTCGAGGTGGCCATCCAGAAGAAGACGTCCAAGGCGACCATGCCCGGCGGTGCTGTGCACCCGCTCACCCGCTACGTGATGAACTACCTTGTCTTCCTCGCCAACTACGAGGAAGCCCTTGCTGACATATACCGACAAGGCCAACGCGCGCGTGCGCCTTCAACGGCCACCTCGGGCACCAGCACCAGCGCCAGCAGTGCATCGTCAGATTCGTCGTCGTCTTCGTTGAGCTTGCCTTCGAATCCGATTGCGTGGCTGGTGCTCGTCCTGCTGCGCAAGCTGGACGCCAAGGCCGGGAGCTACCGAGAAGCGGCTCTGAGCTCCCTGTTCTTGGCGAACAACACGCATTACATTGTCAAGAAAGTGCGTGGCAGCAGTAAGCTGGAGGGGATACTCGGGGAAGATTGGACGGAGGAGCACAGGGCAAAGGCGCGGTGGCACGTGGACGCGTGCGTGCACGCGGCATGGCGCAAGGTGGGGGTGGGTGGGGGCGAGGGCGTGGAGGCGGCGGTGATGGAAGCTGTGGCGACGCAGGGCAGGTGGGTGGCAGCAGACGACGAGATAGCTGAGGCTGTGAGAGCGGCGACGGCTGCGGCGGTGGTGCCGGCGTATAGGGTGTTCTATCGACGGCACGGCGCTGCAGAGGGGCTGACGCCGGGGGACGTGAAAGCCATGATCGGCGGGCTGTTTGGCGGGCCACGAATTGTAGCTCCAGCTTGCCGGCCGGCCGGCTGGGGTGCATCGCGACGTCATCGTCGAACGGTGATGCAAGTACAACCACAGCAGCTGCAGCGGGAGGATCCAACCAAATAATCCAAGGAGCTGATCCATGCATAGATATCTTATTGTGTGTTCGCGCGTGCGCACTCGCATGTTTTTGAAATTCAAACTCCAAAGTACATAAAAATATTGGTGCTTGTTAATAGAGATGATAGATTGGTTAGATGAAATTTTAGATACAACGACTCAAGTATCCTGTTACTAAAGCCTTGTTTCTAAAGGCACCAGATGATTTATGTGACATCCCAAATTTTGGGCATAATTCAAATGAGTGAAAATATGAATTTTTTTTTAAAATTTCATGCATCGTAATGTCATTGGTTTTCCCTGGATTTTTATTTAAGGTTTTGTTTGAATAAAAAATTAAGCATCAAATTTTGAAATACAAACCTAATTAATAAATAAAACAAATTAAAGTGAAAGATGACAATTAAAAATCCAAGCTTAATATTTTGGTACTGAATATAAAATGGGGAAATGATTAAAGTATACTTTGAAAATTTCCCCAAGTCAAAGAATAAAAACAGAAACCTAAAAGATTTTCTGAGAAAATATATTACAAATAAAACCCTCAAAAAATTACACAATAATCTAAACTGTGTCATAAGCCTCTCCAAAAAAATTCATAATTTTTGAAGCTTGATAGCTATATTTAAGAATCCACCAATTGCCTTAGCCATTTCCGTGAAAACTAAAAACCTAACTCACCTCACCTCTCACTGACCAGCCGGGCCCTCTAGTCAGGCTTCTTCTCCCACGCAGCGTAGCATGCTGTGATATCTCTCCCGAGCACCAGCGCCAGCTCCGCCCGCCCCAACGCACCAGCCAACCACCTCGCCGACCGATTCGCGCCCCGATTTCTGCTTCTTGCTTGCCCGCATCGCCGTGTTCAGCCATGCCACGCTCTCGCTTTGCCCGTCAACCATCACGCTTGCCCATGCCGCTATCACACTGTGGGTGCTAGCGAGCCAAGCCACTGCGCCCTCGGCTTTGGCCGGGCCACGTGCATGCATGTCCGCCGAGTGCATGCGCGCATGCGTCGGCACATGCACGGCTCTGGCCGCCTCCCCATCTTGGTGCGGTCGCATTCGGCGTGCCAATGCCGGCCATGCACCGTGCCAGCCTCGCCTTCGGTCGGGCCCGCTAGTCAGGCTTCTTCTCCCACGCAGCTCACCTCTCACTGACCAGCCGGGCCCGCTAGTCAGGCTTCTTCTCCCGCGGCGGTGCGTTGTGCGGCTCTCTCGAGTGCTGTGCGGCACGCAAGACCAAAGCATGCCGACCAACCACCTCACCGACCGTTGGCGCGCCCTGGTTTCTGCTTCACCGCATCGCTTTGTCTGGCCATGCCTTGCTCCTCGCTTGCCCCCATCAACCATCACCCTCGCCCATGCCACTGTCACACCGTGGGCGCTAGCGAGCCAAGCCACCGCGCCTTCGGCTTTGGCCGCGCCGCATGCATGCATGTCCGCCGAGTGCATGCGCGCATGCGTCGGCACATGCACGGCTTTGGCCGCCTCCCCATCTTGGTGCGGTCACATGTGGCGTGCCAATGCTGGCCATGCACCGCGCCAGCCTCGCCTTCGATCGGGCTGTCTCATGCCGCTCGGCCGTCGTGCCCTTGAGCTTGGGCTGCCAACGCTGCTGCACCACTAGAGTGCCACCGCGCCTTTCTCGGCTGCCACATGCACCCGCCACCATTGCCGACGCCGAGCCGCTACACAGTGTCGTGCCATGCCACGTCGGGCTGCAGCACCGCACCACCAAAGACGCCACCTTGCTCGCTGGCCGCGCCTCCTCGCCCCGGCCGCCCCGGGCTCAGCCACCTCTGCCTTGGCATTGTGTCGTTGTGTGCCGGGCCACACGAGCCGCTGGCCCCCTGGGCCATAGCATCGCACCGCGTGCCGGGCCGAGCTTTGCCCAAGCTGCCTTGATGTCGCAGCCTGGCTGGCTCCTCCACGCTGCTGCTACCTTGCTGCTGCAGCTGCTAGCCTTGGTCACAAGGACCACCAGCTCACTGCCTCCTCCTCTCTTCTTGCCAAACGCCCAAAAGAGCTTGCATGTGAAAACTAGTTACATGGATGGGATGCTCAAGCGATGAAGAACGCGATGGCGTGACATGCATAGAGAGATATGTGGTTCTTGGTGGAGATTTAGAGGAGAGAAGTGGAGCTTGAGTTCTTGTTTGAGAGGAATGGAGGTGGGAGTTTTGTTTGGGAAGAAGGAGCAACGTGGGGGAGGAAAGGAGTGGTAGTGAGTGCTGTTGGAGTCTTGGGGGAGAGGAAAATGGCAGTGGCTTTGGTTGGTGGGCAGGAAAAAAAGGCAGAGGGGTGGAAGGGATTCGGCCGGGAGAATGGCAATGGGGAGATGGTGTGGGTGAAGTGGTGCTGTTCGGTTGGGGGAGAAACAAATAGCAATGTGGAGTTTGGTAATTTTTAGACATAGTTTCTTAGCTTAAAAAATCATGAATTTTTTTATGGAAGGTTCCTAACACTGTGATGCTCATTGTATAATTTTTCTAGGGTTTTTCTTGTTCTGCGTTTTTCTCTATAATTATTTTAAGTTCTAGTTTTTGTTGGTTGACTTTTGATTCTCCTCTTTGACTGGCTGAGTAAAAACAACCATTTAATCTAGAAATTGGGAAATTTTGTAGGTGATCTTCTTGAGTAGTCAAGAACCTAAGAAAATTATTTCTAGGCACTGTTCATTAGTTTACTTTGTAGTTTAAATTCAACTTCAAATTTGAACATGCAAATTAAATAGGGAACCTCCAACACTTCCAGAAAAATTTCAAGCAACCATATCAGAGAAGATAGAGTCCAACTAAAATATTCCCACACTTGAAACCTTTTTAGTTTTTTTCCACAATTCAATTTGAGCTTTTGAATTGGAGAAGGAGTGTTGGATATCTAGTTTTAAATTCTATTCTTCAAAATCAAAGGACTTTCAACATAAGGTTTACACAAAAAGTTTTTAAAAGTCCAAAATTTCATAAATACACATTAGCTGCTTAACTAAACCAACTTAGGGATTTTGAGCTGCTACAAAATTAGAGACAATTTGTTTGCTAGATGACGTACCTTATTCTTTGGCTTCAATTGTCTTCTTTATTATTGACTTATGTCCTAATAGGTCTATGTGATAGGGAGATCAACACAACATGTAATCCAAAAACTCAAATGTGTTTGTCTATGATATCGATCTTACGAATGATTATTTGGGGAGAGCTTCGTATGAAATAGATCCACACAGTAAAAAAGACGCGGGGATTTATACAGGTTGAAGTCTTCTCCTGGGAGAATAATAACCCTACTCCTGTGTTCTTGTATTCAGTATGCTTGTTACAATCGGAAAGAAATCACTCATACTAAGACTCAATGATCTCTTACAACTAACCCCGATCGCCCCTCTCTCTGTCCACTGACTGCAGCCCTTATATAGCGCATGAAGGGGTGGCAGTTACTCCATGCTAGGGGGCGCCTCTACGCCGGATGAAATGCACACGTTGATGGTAGTTATTGTAAGAGGAAACTGCATCCCACGTCGCCTGGCAGTTACATCAAGGACATATGCATAATTTGTGCAATTATTCTAGAGAATAATTGTGTATACTAACTGCTCTGTATATTGATCACAGTGTATAAGAGTCCCTAATAAATTGGGCCCACATGCCTGTAGACTTTATCGATTATAGGGTGCTCGTAGCAGACCTGGTCGTAGAAGGTCTTACGATCACTGGGTGGTCGTAGGAAGGCTTACAACCACTCACTTAAGCTTCTGCCTTATAAACAATAAGAGGTATACTTGAGAGTAATAAGAAGATATTACTATCGATAAT
The DNA here is from genome assembly GCA_036346405.1 of Phyllostachys edulis. Lineage (NCBI taxonomy): Eukaryota > Viridiplantae > Streptophyta > Magnoliopsida > Poales > Poaceae > Phyllostachys > Phyllostachys edulis. Next base: position 7,018,129 of record CM070553.1, on the reverse strand, counting down.
AGCAATTACAAATAAACAACTAATTGATGATTATTATATCCTCATCATCTAGCCCTCCAATTTGAAGTGAAAATAACTTGCTTAGAAAGGAGATCATAGAATAGTAATCGGAAGCAAAGTCTTTCTTCGTACATACACACATAATGCATTCTTTCTCTGTCAATGCTATGATACGCGCGCAGGTCTCCTGCATGTTCTGGAAAAAAATGCTAGGAGCCGAAGCACAACCAAATGCGGGCACCTACTAAGACGGACACACATACTCAACATACAGCCACACACACTACCCACGCACACATGCACGTGCGTGTTCCGTACATGGTGGAGCCAGGGATTAGCGTGGTGTCAATTGTAACCGGATAATTTGCAGCGGGTCATTTTTCTTCTACAATTCATGGACTAATTAATTAATACATAAAATTTGTATAACATTTAGGTGTGTTTGAATGTGGATCAATTAACCCCACAGAATTTACATCGATCCACCACTACATTTCCAGTAGTTCAAGTTAGTGCCTTCGCTATATACTTGAATCTTGATCGAGTTCTATATACACACATCAATAATTTGTTTTATTTTCTTCTTTTCTCTAGCTTGCTAGCTATCTGCATACCTACCAGAGAACATGCATGCAATTTGACCGCCTTTTATATATTTAATTTCAAGGGAGCAATATGTTATATGTACATTATATTGCCTCTGAACACAGTTAAAGAAAATTAATGCTACTCCGTAAAGAAAGTATGCATACCATGAGCAGTTGACTTGATTGTGCCGTGCGTTGAATTGCTAATGTCAAGGGTTCGAATCGAATATACATAGTTAAATGCAGGATCACCTGAGTATATATAGAAAGATAAGTCGGGAAGATGTGGAAATATGTTAACAAAGCAAGACAAAACAAAATCAAACTATAAACAAATTCAGAGCAAACAATCATAAGAAAATAAAATTAGGAATATTGAATTGAACTGAGAGATTTGCTTGGCCGTCCGTATCATTAGAAATGTTTGGGGGCTGCTGGCAGGATCTTTTTAGGACATGGAGTATCCATAAATGTATGAGTAACATAGCCACTGGCGGAACCAGAATTTGAGAGAGCCTCAGGCCCAAAACCAATCACGCCAGTTGCCACTATCACCGGGCGGTAGGCCGAGCAAGGAGTGCAAGGCGTCTGCTAATCCCCGATAGTCTTGGCGGCGAGAGGTCGAGCCGCATGTGGCAACGCAAATCACGCTGCAGGGGCTGGGCAAGTGGTGCCAAGGCGACGCGGAGCTAGACCCGAGCAAGGAGAGGCCGGTATTGCCGAGGCGATCTGTGAATCTAGGCTCTGGTGGCGAGGAGCTAGAACAGTCTTTGGGTGCTGATCTTGATTTGGGCTCTGGGCGAGGGGTGGCGAGCTGTGGCTCACGGGGGAGCCAGAGGTCTGAGGCGCCGGGCCGGGCGGGCCCAAGGCGCGAAGGCCGGACGCCTTGGCGTCGGCGGTGGGGGGAGGTGCAAGACCACTAGTGGGAGGAGGAAAGAAGAAGATTGGACCAAATGAGCTCTTGCCTCCCCCTCCCGTGCCTTTGATTGCTGCTTTGCATTTCGGGCTTTTGGTCGCTTGGGAGGGGCATTGGCATCTGGGGCTCTGGGCCGCTCGTGCCGGCTATCTTGGGCCGGCTGGTAAGCCCCGGGCCTCTTTACTGTACATTTATTTTTGTGGGTATATTTGTTAAAAATTTTCATTAGAATTTTCTGTGGGCCTCGGGCCGTTGCCCAACTGGCCCGAGGCCCATCTCCGCCCCTGAACATAGCTGTTCAGTCAAATAGTTTTTAAAGTATCTGACATCTACACTCCTTCAGAAACAAGAAGAATGAATTAATTAAAACTAAAACTTTTGACTTTGGAATAATATGGAATATAGAGCCATAGAGGTTGCCAGCAAAACTCTAAAAATAACACCTCAGACTTAATTTCTGTGATTAATCAAGTAGCATCAATATTTATCGGAGAGCTTAGCTTTCTTGAGAACAAGCTTGTGTATGATGCACAAATAGAAGCCAGTCTACAGAGCTAGATGTATTGGTTTCTCAACTCTCAAGTAGTTAAAAAAGGCTAAGATTCTTTGAGAAACGCTAGCTAGAGACTAAACCATAACCCGTTTGGATGGGTTTAAGTTTCTTATGACAAGCTCCTAGAAATGACGGAGACTGAAACCCTAGCAGGTAATTTTGTATAGAAATCATGTATGCTTTCTTTTTTTCCTACAATGATTGTTCTTGACGTCATTCATTGATTTTTGAGAGTAGGGACAAATTAGAGACAATTTGTTTGCTAGATGATGACGTACCTTAGGGCCTGTTTGGTTCAGCGCTCTAGGTAGTTATACCAAAATTTTGGTAATGCCAAAATCTAGGCAATGCCAAAATCTGGACAAAAAAATAGTGTTTGGATCGTAGCCATACCAATTCACGGGCAATACCAAAATTGATGTGTTTGGATTGTAGCCATGCCAAAATTTGTCAAAATTGTGAGTATGACACGTGGGTCCCGCATGACATCTATTTGTTTTTGCTCCAAAATATGTCCACACGGGTCTTGTTTTGTTTATAAAATGACAAGGAACACAACGGTTCATACGGATCACAAATCGGATACTCGATTTAGAAAATATAATAGTTTGAAGCTTGTTAATGAAACCATTCAAGCATTAAATGCAACCAATAGCTGGTTGACACCTCACCAAAGAAAATAGCAACCGAAGACTTGGGCGTTGCAAAAAACGCAGGTGCACAATTCGGACGCCCGAATTTCGCCGGCCCAGCAAGCGCAAATACATAGGCGTTATCAAATTCTTTTTGGTAGTGCCAAAATTTGGGAACAAATCAAATCCTAGCCAAATTTTATGGGCATTACCAAAATTTGGTTTGGTTTATTTGGGATCCAATCCAAACAGCCAAAGAGTCTTTGGCTTTAATTGTCTTCTTTATTATTTACTTATGTCCTAATAGGTCTATGTGATAGGGAGATCAACGCAACATATAATCCAATAACTCAAATGTGTTGTTGTGTCTTTATCACCAACTACCTTGCATACAAAAACGAGGCAAGAAAAACAAAATTAAATAATCTTATCAGCGTATGCCATCCAGATCTTTTTCAGTTTCAGGTACTGATTGAAAGAATAATTCTTGATCTAAACCAAATGATCAAAACTAACATGATCGCATATGTGGTTAATTGTAACACCCAATAATATGTAAACACAGAAAACATACTAGATGACACCATTGATCGATGTGGAATTGAACTAAAGTAGTAGACAAATATTTAATCTGTCTACATAGGGTTTGGCCTTTCCCACCGAGAGGTAAGCCATAAATCCCAACTACACATGTCATTGATTTCTTGCTGCATTGCAGTTCTCCACTCCTCCTCTGCTGCTGCCTCTCGGTAGGACAAAGGCTCCTCAACAGCCAGAAGATACAACTCCTCTGGTTCAACTTGGATTTCTTCTGTCTCTGCGTAGATGTCAAGCAGTGAACGACTCCGCTTTGGTGTTTCTTCACTTGAGGTAGAGCTGAGAGTGGTTGGGGAGTAGGATATAACACTGGTACCACCCGATGTCAGTGGCTGCATCAAGGATCCTGGTTCCGATAGTCGTGACACCAAGCGCGATGATGAGGACGTGACGACTGTTGCACGTCATGCCTGTGCGCCTGCAGTACTCCCGGTATTGGGCTCTCCTGATGGAGTGACCTCACCAGATGGTAAATCATGCGCCGGTGAGACCTCTTCTGCCTCAGTTGGCTGCACCAATACACCTTCAGTTTCTCTTGCAACATCATCAATTGTGAAGTTAAACCACCCCTGCTGGTCCTGGTTCGCTTCTGTGCCCCAATCCCATCTCCTTTGTTCCTCGAATAGGACATCCCGGCTCACGTGCAGTTTGCCTGAGGCCGGGTCATACATGCGATAGGCCTTGCTACCTTCCTCAACTCATAAGTGCACCATTAACCTGCTTCGATCATCAAGTTTCTTTGTATGTGCACTAGGAATTTTGACATGTCCAACACATCCAAAAACCCTCACATGTTCCAGGTTTGGCTTCTTACCAGACCATGCTTCATATGGTGTCATGTTGTTCAGAGCTTTAGTTGGCACACGGTTCAGGATGTAGACTGCTTGCCGAACTGCTTTGCCCCACAATCTTCCGGGTAGCATCATGGACTTAAGCAAGCTTCGTGCCATCTCCATCACAGTACGATTTCTTCTCTCAACAACACCATTCTGTTGGGGAGTATACGGTGCAGTCAAGTGCCTTGCAACGCCATCTTCATGACACAGGGTTGCGAAAGCTTCAGACAGAAACTCTCCACCTCGGTCTGTCCTCAACACCTTTAGCTTGTTCTCACTCTGATTCTCCACCAGTGTTTTGAACCTTTTGAATGCAGCTAATGCATCACTTTTGAGCTTCAACACATGTATCCACATCATCCTACTAAAGTCATCAACCAACAGTAGGAAGAACTTGTTACATGTGCTCGTTTGCGGCGTGATTGGACCACAAATGTCAGTGTGTACCAGTTCCAAGTTCTTAACTGCACGGTACATTGTCTGAGCAGGGAAGGGGTGCCTGGTTTGTTTTGCAATCATGCAGCCATCACACACCTGTGTTGGGTGCTCTATCTTTGGCAAACCGTATGCCATCTCCTTCTCAACCATGGACTTGAGCGCTTGGAAGTTGAGGTGTCCAAGTCGCGCATGCCACAACCAGGCCATATCAACGAGACTTGCCACCAAGCAAATGGGTTTGCAAGTTTCGAGTGATATCTTGTATAGCCAGTTGCATGAGCGCTCCACCTTGATCAGCAACACACCACTCCTGTCATAGACCCACAACAGATTGCCGTGCAGCACTATTTTGCTCCCTTCCTCAGTTAACTATATTACTTCGCAGGCTTGGGATAAAATATACCTCATGCAATAGACGTTGCTCACCGTTCTTGCACTTAAGAAGAACCGATCCTTTTCCCCTTATCTGGACAGTGGAGCCATCACCGAAATGCACTTGTCCAGTGATGCTCTCATCAAGTTCGCTAAACTTGTTCTTCTCGCCGGTCATGTGGTTACTTGCCCCATTGTCAAGATACCACATACTTGATTCGGTGCAGCCAGTAACCAAATCCGCTGCAGCATCATCTTCATTCAACAAGACCAGTTTGTGCGACTCCTCCGCACAGATGGCCATCAGCAATGCTGGCTCATCCTCCTGTGCATGCGTGAGATTTGCTTCCTCACGGTTGCGGCGGGGCTTGTGGCACTCGGAGGCATAATGGCCGTAAATGTCACAGTTGTAACATTTAATTTTGCTTTTGTCGCGTCCGCCAGAAGGACCACGACTTCCCTCACCCTCCTGGTGAGATGCATTGCCACTGTGGCCTCCCTTGTTGTTGCCGCGCCCACGACCGCGTCCCTGGCCGCGGCCATGGCCAGAGCCGCTGTTCCCATCGCACACCTTGGAGTCTGAGGAGGATTCACTTCCTCCTTTCTTCATCTTCGCTGTCCACTCTTCCTGAGTGAGCAGGAGATGAGAGCCACTAGCATCATTAAGAATGTTGATGCATTCCTCATGGGCCTTGAGACGCCCAAGAGCTTCTTCTAGAGACATGTTGTCTATGTCTCCGAACTGCTTGACTGTTGAGACGACCTGCAAGAACTTTCCTGGCACCACCCGAAGTAGTTTGCTCACAACATACGCCTCCTCCATCTTATCACCAAGAGACCGGATCTTGTTAAGGACAGAAATGAGTTTCATACCGAAATCGTCGATATTCTCGTTGTCTTTCATCCGAAGAGAATCAAACTCAGTTTTCAGAGTTTGTACTCTTGCTTTCTTCACCCGGTCCGCCCCAAGATGCATGGTTCTTAGAGTGTCCCATGCTTCCTTCGCAATCCTCTTCTCGGCAACCAACAAAGGCGCATCTCAGAATCACGATAAATGGTCGCCAACGCCATTTTATCCTCTTGAATTCCTGACCACACGGGCAGCGGGATCGGACGGCGTCCCCGGGCATATGCGCCTCCATATAGACCCTCATCTTGATGGCCGCCTCCATATAGACCCCCATCTTGATGGCCCAAGCTGCATAGTTGTTGCGAGAAAGCATGGGATACTGCAGAGAAACAGAGCCCTCCCTGGCCGCCATCCTCTCCATGACCGGTAGTGCCAGTGGCAGTTCCTTGCCGCCGGAGCCGCTCACACCATCTCCCTTCTACATGTTCTTGTGTGTTCAGGCTCTGATACCACATGTGGGTAGTGCTCCCAGATCACACACACAAGAACAGAAAGAGATTAGGAATACAAAGGCACACAAGTACTACACGGACTCTCAGTTGGGGCAGATTTTCTCTATTGCACTAAACTCTAAAGGAAAGACAACAATACGAGCTACAGCCTACTGAACTTCCAAAGCGACAACTGAAAACCATAGAATAACGTTTACTCTGAAACTAACTACGTTGGGATTCTAGAATCGTGTAGATTCACGACCCACGATCCACGAACCAAGATAACAGGACATTACGCCCACACATACTGTGCCACGAGACTCAGCCAATTACCTGCCAAGTCTGGATTATTTCCAACATGTTCCGCGTGCTTGACGTCCACGACACTCTCACCGAGATACTACCGGCGATCGTGTCCGTCTTCGGGGCCAGGTCAGAGGTTGCGACACGCACCACCGCCACTCTTGGCAAAGTCGGCGGCGGCGTGGCACCACTGGCCGGCGAGGCGGCCATCTAGAAGAGGCGTCCAAGGCGACCATGCCCGGCGGTCTTTGTGCACCCGCTCACCCGCTTCGTGATGAACTACCTTGTCTTCCTCGCCAACTATGAGGCGCCCTTGCGACATATACCGATAAGGCCAGCGCGCGCATGTGCATTCGGCTGCCAACTCGGGCACCAGCACCGGCGATGCATCGTCGATTCGTCATCGTCTTCGTTGAGCTTGCCATCGAATCCGATTGCATGGTGGTGCTCGTCTGCTTTGCACAAGGTGGGCGCCACCAAGGCCGGAACTCTGAAGCGACTCTAAGCTATCCGTTCTTGGCGAACAACCGCATTACGTTGTCAAGAAATTGCGCGGCGAGCAAGCTAGAGAGGTCTTCGAGGAAGATTGGGCGAGGCGCACATAGCAAAAGCGCGGTGGCACGTGGACACGTGAAACGCGACATGGGGCAAGGTGGGGTGGGTGGGGAGAGGCGTGGGCGGCGGTGATGGAAGCTGTGGCGGCGCAGCGGTGGGTGGCGGCCGACGACGAGATAGCCGAGGTCGTGAGAGCGGCGGCGGTTCGCGGCGGTGGTGCCGATGTCTGTGGTGTTCTATCGGCGGCACGGTCTTTGCAGAAGGCGACTCGGGGGTTGTGAAAGCGATGATCGGTGGGATGTTTGGCGGGCCACGAAATGTAGCTCGGCTTGCGGTCGGCGGTGGGGTGCATCGCGACGTCATCGTCGAGCGGTGATGCAAGTACAACCACAAAGAATTTGCGGCGGGAGGATCAACCAAATAATCCAAGGAGCTTATCGTGACACCGACTCCTTTGTCTAACTAGGTGATCCATGCATAGAGATCTTATTGTGTGTTGTGCACGCGTGCACTCGCATGTTTTTTAAATTCAAACTCCAAAGTATGTAAAAATGTTGGTGCTTGTTAATAGAGATGATATATTGGTTAGATGAAATTTTAGATACAACGACTCAAGTAACTTGTTACTAAAGCCTTGTTTCTAAAGGCACCAGATGATTTATGTGACGTCCCAAATTTTGGGCATAATTCAAATGAGTGACAGTATGAATTTTTTAAAAACTTTTGATGCATCGTAATGTCATTGGTTTTCCCTAGATTTTTATTTAAGGTTTTGTTTGAATAAAAGATTAAGCATTAATTTTTGAAATACAAATCTAATATAAATTAAATTAAAGTGAAATATGATAATTAAAAATCCAAGCTTAGTATTCTGGTACTGAATATAAAATGGGGAAACGATTAAAGTATACTCTGAGAATTTCCCCAAGTCAAAGAATAAAAACAGAAACCTAAAATATTTTCTAAGAAAATATATTACAAATAAAACCCCAGAAAAATTACACAATAATCTAAATTGTGTCATAAGCCTTCCCAAAAAATTTCATAATTTTTGGATGTAACATCCCAAAATTCTAATCTTGGGATTAAGTAATATAATATGCATTAGGAAAAAGTTCCATTGAACATTTGCATTTAAACTTTGCCTTTTTGAAAATCTTGAGTTGGTTTTAAAAATAAAACTAGAACATCATTAGATGCTAAAAAGGAAATAGAGAAAACAAAATAAAATTTCACTAAGTGAGAGAATGGTTTCGGGCTTTTATCCTAGGAACTATTCAACAAAATTTCTATCTGAAATTTTGTTTAGGAAAACCATTGCAAAAACCTAGGATCAGCACCTCGTTTGCATTTTGTAGAAATTTATGAAAGGTGTTAGACTCTAAAAATTTTACTGTAGGAACTACCTGAGCCCAGTAGCCTACGCAAAAAATTTCATAATTTTTGGACTTCGTTTGATTGGTGAATTAAATCGGCAAAGAAATCAGCTGATAATTCAAAACCCTAAAGCTGGTACTGTTTATCGGGCTCGAGTCCAACCCTCACGGTTGAACGCAACCCCTTCGCTATCAGACCAGTCCAAAAGTGCGCAAGCAATTTAGGCCGTTGGATTTAGAAATCAACCGTCCAGATCTAAGGTGCCGTTCGGATCGTCCAAACAGCCTAGATCAACTGGGACATTCGGACCATCCGAACGTTTGTGCAATCTAGGCTGCTCATTTTTGATCGGGCCATCCTAGCAAACACATGCACGCACCGTTGGATCTTTATCGGATGAATAAGATCGAGTGGGCCATTTGGACCATCCGAACAGCACATTTCATCTGAGTCGTTGATTATCAAATGAACGCTCCAGATTAGTTGGGCTGTTCGAACCATCCGAACAGCTCAATTCATCGCAACCATTCGTTTCTAATTAGACCGTCACGATTTGATCTACTCTCACCACTTTGTTTTAGCCACTGGCTGGTGGGCCCCGAGCGCAGGGACCTTCGTCCACCTCGCGCCCGGGAGCTCCAGCGCAGCATCGAAGCTCTCCGTCACCCACCATTTTTGACCTCACCGCCCACAGTTTTGATGCAGCTCAGCTACTCCGGTCGCTTCGCCATTCAATTTTGCGCCCATACCTGCCCGCACCAACTTGTAGCTGCCCATACAACATTGGAACGCTCCGCCACTTTGACCATGGCTGCCCGAGCCCTTTCTCGTTCATCACCGCCGCTCAGCCTACAAAAAGGCCACCCCGAGCTTTGCATTCTCTTTTCCAACTCCGTGTGCTCACCCATTTCTCATTTCATCTACTCAATCCAACTCTAGAGCTCCAAGAGCTAAAACCCTAAAACCACCGTGCGCCATCGTCTTCGTCTCCGGCGTCGTGAAGGGTTTGGTGTCATTTTGTTCGCGTCATATCGCGTCCTTTGACACCTTGAGTATTTCCCCTCACTCAATTTAGCCTTTGATCCACAGGAGCTCCCAATTCGGATCTTCTTCTTCGTCTCCGATCAGAGCGCCGCCTCAAGCATTGCCAGTGATTCTTTGCACTTTGGAAAAATTGGCTGCACCTCAAGCATCGCAGAGCACTAGGGATCTCCTCCAATCATTGGACTTCAAGCTCCTCCACCTCATCTTCTTCTCCGCGAGCAACCGACTTCGCTGCCGCCGCTCAACGTCGATAGGATTGTCACAAGCGTAGCTCGTTTACCTTGTCATCTTTTGCCGTAGCAACCCTTCCGCTAGCCACCGGCGCGCCACTGTGTTGAGCCACCCCAGGCCACGCTGTCGGTGCCAGCAGGTGCGTAATAGTGTGTAGTTTCCTTTTTGATCACTCACTTGCCTCGCTAAGCCCCACATCGCCGGCGAGTAGTGCAACCATGAGCGCCATCGCGCGGCACAACGATGACGACACTGTAGCACGTCATTACTGCTTCTAATCCAGCCTTTAACTATTTAGTTAGTTCTAATTAGTTGCTTACTTGTGGGACCAAGCCTTAAGTTAATTCCATCCCTTAGCTTCACTTGAGCCTATGACATGAGAGCCTAGTGGACCGTCTCGCTGACAGTGGGCCCCATCTGTTAGTGCTAAACCAGAGATCCAATGGAAAATAGAGAATATGCTTTCTCCATTAGAAAACGTATTTTCCATTTATTCTGGATTTTTCAAAACCAAGTGTAGTAAAAGCTTAATAACTTTTGCTACACAACTCTAAACTTAGTGATCTCGGTCTCTAATTTTGTCTAAAATCATAATCTACCTAAATTTGTAAAAATATTTTATTTTGGTTGATGTTGCTTTTGTTGGATGTTATTTTAATTCTCATTCGGCTCTTTTTAGACATCGTTTATTCGGGTTATTCTTGCGACGATCAATCCGTTATACCTCCAGAACAGCAAGAGCAAGGCAAGTGCCCCTTTGATTATATTGATCCGAGTATTTTAATTATTGTACTTTGTTTTTGCAAATCCTATTATATATGCGTGTATGTTTGCATGAAAATGCTATTATCGGGAAAATGGTAGTTGTAAATCCTACTTGCTGCATATGTCTCCTTGGATTATTGATCTCTTACTGTTGTAACCATTAGGATATGGGTTAGACAATATGTAATGTCATTTGGGAATTTTTCGAGTGCAGTCATTGCACAAATGCAACTAGAGCAACAGAATTTCTGAAAGATTTATTAAAGGACAATATGATAATTTGTGAGTTTGGGAATATTTTGCAAAATGTCTAGAGGAGTTACCTCTGTTATTTTTATGAAATGACATGAAAACTTTAGTCTTTAGACACGGGCAAGTTATTGTTGTATTCTGGAAGAGTGAGGATTGTAACTCACTAGTAGATAGGGTGGAGATCTTGCCCGTAGTCGATTAAGGACTGAAGCCAGCAAATCTCCGGGACTAAGACCTAATCGTACAACCGTATGTGCTAGCGTGGGCTGGTCGTAGCTAACTAAGTTATCGAAATCTTAGCCTTGCATGACAGTAGGCAGAAGTAGTGTGCACATTGCCGGAGGATCGGTAATGCCAACACAACTGCGAATGCCTCACTTCGACGGGTTTCCATCCGGGCGAAGTGAGGGACTTGCTCAATGGGTTTCCATCCGGGTGAGTAAGGCTCCTCATCCGATGTGTTACTTTGTTACTATCAGTGTTATTAATTATTATTATCCCGACGGATGAGGATAAAGATTCGCAGGGCTAGTACAAGGTTAGGACTAGATAATGTAAAGGCTACATCGTGAACTCTAGGTTGCTTACCTTCGGTAGTGAGCAACGATATAGAGATATTTCAGGCAACTGGAATACCGCGTACTATGGGTAAAGTTGTACACCTCTACAGAGTAATAAACTATTCGAATAGCCGCACTCGCGGTCATGAGCATGCTTAGTGCAGCTGGTATGGTGGTAGCTTTTGTTTTTCAAACTGTTTTGTCACAAAATGTTGGAGTAATGACATGGGGTTTTACTTTGTTGAGTTAACTGCCATGTCTATGGTTTTGTTGCTATGTCTATAGCCGATTGTCATTTTATGACTGATTTGCTATTTCTATAGCAGGATTACCATGTCTATGGTTGAACTTGAAACTGTTAGTGCCATTTCTATGGCAGAATATTGATTATATTTTTGCTTACAACCGAGTAGGGTTGTGAGTGTTTGTTATTACTCGTTCAAGTTACTTTACTTACTGTCATGTACTTACTTTTTCATAAACTGCTCTTTCAAATACCGTTGCAAATTATTACTTATGTTTATTGCAATTAAACTTGGCTTTGAGCATAAGAACTTGTAGAGTAGAGCCATACTCTTGACAGCCTTGCATCTAATATAACTTTTGCGATACACTACAAGTCTTGCTGAGTACACAAGTACTCAATCTTGTTGTTGTTGTTGCTTTAGACTTTGCAGATGAACCAACGCCTGACGATGAGTTCTTTGCACCTAGCACCGAGGGGTTTGGTGATGGGTCTACTTAGGCCTTATTTCCTTGTCGATTGCTTGAGGGATCAGATGGGCATGCCGCTGGACTTTTGCTGCTACTACTATATCTTCCGCTGCTATTTTACGTTCTCTGATGACTACTTTTATTTGGCTGGTCGGCCATGGTTTGTAATAACTCTTGTAATAGTTTAAGTAGATTACACCCTTTTGCTTTACTTTAGTATGTGAATGTATGAATGTGATGCCAAATGTTGTGAATGTGTGTGCTAGCCTTTATTCCTAGGACTAGCACAGTATACACATAAGATCCATGGGTATTCCATGCCCGGGGTCTGACAGCGCTTGATATTAGAGCCATACTAACTGTAGGACAAGCCCTAGATAGAATGGTTAATAGATTATGACTTAGAAATAATATTTGCAATCTAATTTAACCTTAGTAGTGGTTCTGAAAATTTAGAAAATTTTGCTAAACTTATCCCACTTAGCATTCTTTTCTTACCTAAAGTCTCTTTTTGATCATCTCCTCTCATCTTGTTCAAAATAGTTCTAGTTTTGAGAGATGGGATGCTCTCTGAAAATAACAGTCCATAATCAACTTTTAGGACTTTAAAAACTGAGCCAAAGTGTGGTCAAAACATCCCCACAAAATCCTTTTTGAAGTTTCGTCTTCGAACTACTAAGGATACCACTTTAGATCTCTCTTTTCATAAAATTTCAGAATGTGTTGCTTGCTGAGTTTTTTTTATAATGTACTATCTTATTAAACCTCCCTACCTTCATTTGGAGTTATTTGAAGTGAAATTATAAAGGTCTATTTATATAAAGACCAAGGGGTAGAAATACCTGTTTAAGGGATTAAGGGATTAGTGAATAGACCTAAGAATGGTTAAAAGTGTGTGCTGAAAATTCTTTCCTAACTACTGTCTTTCTTGTCCATAATTCTGGTCATTTGATATTCGACTCGTCTTCTCTTTATAATTGTGTAGATGGTCAACCAGTGGGAGCCTCAGTACCGCACGAGTGCCTTTGAGGAGGGCACGTTGCAGCATACTCTTTGGGTGATGTTGCAGCACATTGAGTGGCCTCACACTCCATGATACAGATCTCTGGCCTTGCCGTGAGTCGGCCTCCTCGAGTATCTCACCCAGATGCTCATCCAGGGGAGGAACTTCAGCGACCCAGCTTTCCGTTGCTATGGGAGAGGCTCTATTGTTCGGATGTCCCTGCTTGACGCGGCTTATGTTGCTATCGTTCGACTGCGACACGAGTTGCCAGCGCTACGGGAGTCATTCTTCCACTTCCCAGCCCGAGCTGCGAATCAGGAGGAGACTACCTACTAGGTAGAGGGGAGGCAGTTCCTTACCCCTCACTTGCACCTTGCAGGCCTGATGAGGTCACTTGACGGATATCTCCGTTAGGTGTCTCACGAGCTTCTGGAGGCCCACCGGAGGATCTGTACACTGGAGGACAGTATCGCTCCTATGGTGGCCCAGGGTTTCTTATCCCGGGAGCTACTATATGGAGAGGATGCAGTACTAGCACCTGCTGAGGATCTACCTCAGCCTATTACTCGTCTGCAGCCCCGCACTCGACGTCCACATATGTCGGCCATCGGACATCGCCGCCAGGTGATGGCTATCTACGCGGGTGCAGTAGCTCCTACATAGCCGCTGTAGCGCTTTCGTCACCGCCCTGCTGGACTTGAGGACACCGAGCCCTAGAGTACTCCGTCCTCCACCGCCCCTGAATCTTCGGGAGCTGCCCAGCACGACTAGATGGACTAGACTACTGCAGTCTACTTAGAGCTCACTTGTAGGTCTTTAAGTGAGCGCTTTTGGACATTTTGTAGACATAGACCGATGTGGGACCTCGCTGTACCTTTGTTGTAATATGCTACTTGTTGTGTTCCATTTGCCCTCTTTTGCATTTTGGGACAACGCGCATGTGTGCCATGTAATGTTTAACTAGTATGTTAAAATTCATGTGTGCTGCCCTAGATTTTAAAAATATGCATGCTACCAGTTATATTAAGTTACAATCGTTTGGGATGAAGTTACTACTGACCCACTTAACTTCTGCTCATTCCCTCGTATCTTGTTAACAATTGTTTACTCTATTTGTTGTTTGATCAGGATGCCGGTAACCCGCTCCGTTCGCCGACTCATGGTAGCAGGAACCCCCTCTGGATCCCATCTTTCAGAGAATGAGACTCCTGTGCCTTCACTACCTAATCCTCAACATCCGTTTGCAACAACAGAACAAGCAGACCAGCCTCATTCTGCCGCTACTGCAGACCCAGAAGTTCTGCCACCGCCGCCCACCATGGCTTAAGTGCTAGCCATGATTGATCAAGCACGGTAGACCAATACTCTACTACTCTAGCAGTTTGTTCAAAACACTGCAGCTCTTGGCACCGTCGCTGGAGGAAATGGAGCTGTGAACAACCAACCCTCATCCAGGATGGGCGAGTTCCTACGAACTCGGCCACCCACGTTCACATCAGCTACCGATCCCCTCGACACTGATGATTGACTTCGCACAGTGGAGAGTAAGCTGATCATTGGACAGTGCACCGATGATGAGAAGGTGCTATATGCGTCCTATCAGTTTCAAAGTGCAGCAGCAGCTTGGTGGGAGAATCATCAGGCTATGCTTCCAGAAGGCCAGACTCTCACTTTGGACCGATTTCAAAGAAGCTTTCTGTAATGCTCATATCCCTTCAAGCATCATGGATACTAAGAGACGAGAGTTCCATGAACTTCGGCAAGGGAATCAGACTGTGATGGATTTCTTGCATCATTTCAATTATCTTGCTCGCTATGCAGCCTCTGAAATACCTACAGAGGAAAGAAAGATTGCTCTTTTTCGGGAACGACTTAATGACGAGATGAAGTGGTCACTTGCGGCCCATGATGTCTCCAACTTCCAGGAGTTGATCAACAAAGCTATTTGAGTTGAAGATAGCACTCGAGCAGTTGTTGAGAGCTGCAAGTGCAAGTGGCTTGCACAGAAATCAGTTAGCAGCAGTTAGCCGAGACCTCGGAACTAGCAGCCATCAAATGCTCGCCCTCCTGCACCACCATCTCAGAAGTCTCAAGCACCAGCTCTCCGTTCACAACAAGCCACGGTTCAACACTATAACCGCCAAAATCAGCAATCCAGTACTCACAATCTGGAGGCCAACGTCACTTGCTTCAACTACAATGAGCGCGGGCACTATGCCAACCAATGTCCAAAGAAGAATACTTCAGTGCCTCAACCTCAGCCATTTGGTGTTCAGAAGTGGCCCCAGGGCCCTGCTCAAGGCCCAGGCGGACAGTAAGAGCCCAAGCCGGCGCTAGGAAATGGACGTGGTCGTCTCAATCACACTACCGCTGAGGAAGCTGACACATCACCTGATGTGGTAATGGGTACGATTCTCATACACTCGGTACCTACCTTAGCATTATTTGATTCCAGAGCAACTCATTCCTTTGTGTCTAAAAAGTTTGCTCTGCAACAAGAACTTGAAGCTGCATCTTTACAAAGTACCATGATAGTTCACTCTCCTGGATCTGTCATGAAAACAAGATTAGGATGTTTAGGTGTTCCACTTGAAATCAATGGGGTAGGATTCAAAGCCGACCTTATTATGATAGATACACCTGGGATAGACATAATCGTTGGGATGGATTGGTTATCCAAGCATCAAGGGGTTATCGATTGCGCTAGACGAGCAGTTTCTTTAGTCAACTCTGACGAAGAGCGCATCGACTTTATCCCCACCTATAGCGCTCTGTCGCAACAGCCCAAGCTCAATTCCATAACAGTCCCTGAGCTTAGTCAAGTGCCTGTGGCATGTGAATATCCTGATGTGTTTCCGGATGAACTGCTGGGAATGCCGCTTGATCGGGACATGGAATTTGTGATCGACTTGATACCTGGGACATCACCTATATCCAAATGACCTTATCGTATGGATTCTGATGAGTTAGCCAAATTGAAGAAGCAACTCAATGAACAACTGGACAAAAAATTTAGTCGCCCCAGCTCGTCTCCATGGGGGTGTCCCGCATTTTTTGTCATGAAAAAGGACGGCAGTTTACGTATGTGCGTCGACTACCGCCCTCTGAATGAAGTCAGCATCAAAAATAAATATCCTCTTCCAAGGATTGACGACTTGTTTGATCAAATGAATGGCGCCTGCATTTTCTCCAAGATAGATCTGAGAACTGGATATTTTCAACTCAAGGTCAAGCCCGAAGATATCCTGAAGACGGCCTTCACTACCCGTTACGGTTTGTATGAATATACCGTAATGTCCTTCAGACTTACCAATGCTCCTGCGAATTTCATGAATCTCATGAACAAGGTCTTTATGGAGTACTTGGATTAGTTCATAGTGGTCTTCATCGATGATATTCTCATCTATTCCAAAACAGAAGAAGAGCATGAGCGGCATTTGCGTTTAGTGCTCGACAAGCTGTGTGAGCATCAATTATATGCCAAGTTCAGCAAATGTGAATTCTGACTTAAAGAAGTCGGATTTCTAGGCCACGTTCTATTCAAAGGAAGTGTGGTAGTAAACCCAAGCAAGGTCCAAGAGGTTCTAGATTGGAAGCAACCCCGAACCGTTCATGAAGTTCGAAGTTTTCTTGGTTTGGCGGGATATTACCGTCGATTCATCGAAAACTTCTCCAAGATTGCAAGGCCGATGACTCAGCTTTTGAAGAAGAAAAAGAAGTTTGAATGGATAGCCTCGTGCGATGAGAATTTTCGCGAGCTAAGGAAAAGGCTCACATCAACCCCAGTGCTCACCTTGCTAGAAATACATAAAGACTTCACTGTATATTATTATGCATCCCGCCACAGCCTTGGATGTGTGCTAATGCAAAAAGGCAAGGTCATGGCTCATGCCTCGCGTCAGCTGCGGTCGCATGAAGCTAATTACCCAACCCATGATTTGGAGTTAGTAGCAGTGGTCCATGCTCTAAAAATTTGGAGGCATTACCTTATTGGCAACTGGTGTGAGATATACTCAGATCACAAAAGCCTGAAGTATTTCTTCACACAGCCAGATTTCAACCTAAGACAACGAAGATGGCTTGAATTAATTAAAGACTACGACTTAGGCATTCATTACCACCCTAGTAAATCTAACGTAGTAGCCAATGCTCTAAGCCGAAAACTTCACCACATGAGGGCATCGATCGAAGAAGATCAACCGATGCTACATGAAGAATTTCGGAAACTCAACATGGAAATAGTTGAAGAAGGTTATGTTGCCACCCTGGCCCTGAAACCTACTCTAGAATCGCAAATCCAAGCTGCCCAACTCAAAGATTCGGCAATAGTTGAAATCAAGCAAAATCTCCAAGAGGGCAGAAAATCCGATTTTTCTGAAGACTCGAATGGAATAATTATGCGTGGACAGCAACCCTGCGTTCCTAATGATCCAGATATCAAAGAGTTAATCCTAAAGGAAGCTCATGTTACTCCTCTCTCTATTCATCCCGGAAGCACCAAGATGTACCAGGATTTACAGAAGCAATTCTCGTGGCTTGGTATGAAGAAAGACATTGCCGCACATGTTGACCGATGCGACGTATGCCAGCGTGTCAAAGCGGAACATCAACGACCACCAGGATTACTTCGATCCCTGAATATCCTCGAATGGAAATGGGATGAAATCGGCATGGATTTCATCACAGGGTTACCAAAAACCTGAAAAGGGCATGACTCCATATGGGTTATTTTGGATCGCTTAACCATGGTGGCCCACTTCATTCCAGTCAAGACCACCTATAATGGAGCCAAGCTAGCAGAACTTTATATGGATAATATCATCCGTCTGCATGGCATGCCAAAGATCATAACCTCTGATCGAGAACCTCAGTTCACTTCCCGATTTTGGGATAGTGTACATGAACTATTGGGAACCATGCTATTTTTCAGCACGGCATTTCATCCTCAAACCGGAGTCCAGACCAAAAGGACAAACCAAATACTAGAAGACATGTTGCGAGCATGCGTGTTGTCCTATAGAACTGATTGGGAGAAATGCTTAGCGCTCGCTGAGTTTTCTTATAACAACAGCTTCCAAGCTAGTCTCCAAATGTCTCCATTTGAAGCACTATATGGAAGGAAGTGTAGAACACCACTGTTCTGGTCCGAAGTCGGAGAGCGACAATTCGTTGGACCTACCATCATTCAGGAAGCTCAAGAGCAGGTGGATGCGATAAGAAGACACTTAAAGGAAGCACAGTCGCGACAAAAGAGCTACGCCGACCGTTGTCATCGTGAGCTGAGCTTTGAAGTAGGCGATTTTGTCTATCTTAAGGTCTCACCAATGCGAAGTATCCGCCATTTCCAAGTTCGTGGGAAACTGTCACCAAGATATATCGGTCCCTACCGAATCCTCGCAAGAAGAGGCGAAGTAGCTTATTAGCTAGAGCTACCACCTAAACTTTCAGACATACATGATGTCTTCCACATATCTCAGCTTAAGAAATGTCTTTGGACTCCCATCGAAATTGTTCCTTTGGAAAGCCTGGATATCCAACCAGACCTATCTTACCGGGAACAACCAATTCGAGTTTTAGAAGAAGCCACGCGCCATACGCGAAGCCGTGCCATCAAGATGCTGAAAGTCTAGTGGAGTAACCACACCGAAGATGAAGCTACGTGGGAACAAGAAGACCACCTTAGAGCCGAATTTCCCTCTTTCTTCTCTGAGCCCACTGAATCTCGGGGACGAGATTATTTGTAAGAGGGGTAGGTCTGTAACATCCCAAAATTCTAATCTTGGGATTAAGTAATATAAAATGCATTAGGAAAAAGTTCCATGGAATGCATATAAACTTTGCCTTTTTGAAAATCTTGAGTTGGTTTTAAAAATAAAACTTGAACATCATTAGGTGCTAAAAAGAAAATAGAGAAAACAAAATAAAATTTCTCTAAGTGGGAGAATGGTTTCGGGCTTTTATCCCAGGAACTATTCAACAAAATTTCTATATGAAATTTTGTTTAGGAAAACCATTGTAAACACCTAGGATCAGCACCTCATTTGAATTTTGTAGAAATTCATGGAAGGTGTTTGTAACATCCCAAAATCCTAATCTTGGGATTAAGTAATAAAATGCATTAGAAAAATTCCTTTAAACATTTGCATAAGGGTTTTGCTATTTTGAAAATCTTGAGTTGGTTTTAAAAATATATTTTGAACACCTTTGGGTGCTAAAAAGGAAATAGAGAAAATAAAATAAAATTTTCTCTAAGTGAGAGAATGGTTTCGGGCTTTTATCCTAGGAACTATTCAACAAAATTTCTATATGAAGTTTTGTTTAGGAAAACCTTTGCAAACACCTAGGATCAGCACGTCTTTTAAAATTTGTAGAAATTCACGAAAGGTGTTAGCCTCTGAAAATTTTATTGTAGGAACTACTTGAGCCCAGTAGCCTACACAAAAATTTTCAAAATGTTTGGACTTAGTTTGGGTGGTGAATTAAATCGGCAAAGAAAACAACTGATAATTCAAAACCCTAAAGCCTGTACTGTTCATTGGGCTCAAGTCAAAACCCTCACAATTGAACCCAACCCTCTTCACAATCAGACCAATCCGAAAGTGTGCAAGCAATTTGGGCTGTTGGATTTAGAAATTGTCGGTGTTTTAGAACCGATCTTACGTAAAGATTGTTTGATTCGGGGGGTCTCCAAGACTGAAATCACGCAGAGATTGACACAGGGATTTTTATACAGGTTCGGGCCTTCTCAGGAGAGAATAACAACCCTACTCCTGTGTGTATGTATTGAGTATACTGGTTACAATCAGTAGAAAATGCTACGATTTTCCCTGCTACTCAGTATGTACGTCCGATTGTATGTCTCTAATCCCCCTCCTTTATTATCTCTGGCCATAGCCCTTTATAGTGTTTGTAGAGGTAGCCGTTTCTCCAGGCCAAGAGGTGCCTCATCATTCCAAGTAATGGGCGCATTGTTGGTAGTAATCGCCGGGGTATTAACTCCTCCACGTCGCCTGGCAGTTTCTAGTCAGAGATAATGGTGTGTAACGTGCAGTTATTCCGGAGAAAAACAGCATATATTGTCTTCTTAGATTCCCTAATCAATTGGGCCTACTTGTCCACAGGCTTTATTGATCATAGGGTGGTTGTAGCTGACTTAGTTGTAAAAGGGCTTACGACCATGAAGTAGTCATGGAATAACTTACGACTTGGGGCTGGTCGTAGAAGAACTTACGACTAGATGGTGATCGTAGCAGCACTTACAATCATGAAACAGTCGTAGAAAGACTTACGACTATGAGGATGGTCATAGAAGAGCTTATGACCAGCTAGTTGGCTTCTCCCTTATGATTATAAGGGGTATACTCAAGAACTGTATGACGTCATATTCACCCATAATAAGAATTATAGATAAATAATACAATGAGGTTTATTAGATCCTCGTCATCTAGCCCCCCAGCTTCAAGTGAAAGTACTTACTTGGGAAAGGAGTCATAGATGATCTTACGACCACAAAAAGTGGTCGTAAAAAGATGGTCGAAGGAAAAAGCTCTTCGAGTTTGTATATCATTTGAGCAGAAATATACTTAGTCAAGAAGGCTGTTGAAAAACCTTTACGACTATTAAATAGTCATAGAAAAAACTTACGACCATAAAGTGGTCGTAGTATGGTAGTCGGAAGAAAAACCTTTCCGATTGGTATTTGACCAAAAAAGACTTGGCCAAGGAAGTAATTTCGCTTGAGGTGTGAAGATAGCCTCGGTTTTCTTGAACAGGCAAGTTCAAGAATCTCAATTGATTCTCCCAAATCTTGTCCATTGGAGCAATTCCCGAAGCGGCGGGAACCGTTGGGTTTCCACGGCGTTTCCTTTCGAGCGTGCGGTTATAAAAACTTACCGCAGGGGTGTTTTTAGGGTTCTTACTTTTCCCCAAATTGCTTCAACTATTCATCAAGCTCTCGCCTTCTCCGCCGTCGACCAAATCGTGCCTTCTCCTTCAATCCTTCCAAACTCAAACTCCTCCCTGCTTTGAGAGGAATTCTGGGGCCGCTTCGATGAAATTTGAGTCGAAGATGGATGCGGTGAAGATGCAGGCTCTCGTTGCCACCGAGAAGATCCCAGAGAAGAGCCTAGTCAAGTGGATTTCAGCTGCCGAGCAGCATTGGCCGTCGGGGGAGATGGGGCAAATCCCTGTCTTCCAGGTGTACTGTGAGTGTGGCCTCTGATTGCTTGCTCATCATTTCCTCACACTCGTACTCGAACATTTTTAGGTGGAACTGGTTAATCTTCGTCATAATTCCATCACAATGTTAAGCGTATTCGAGTACTTGTGTGAGGCTTACTTGGGGATTCCAGCGGACCTTGAGCTCTTTTAGTATTATTACAAAATGGCTCGACAAGCTGGAATTACCAAGAGTTGTGGTCTGAAGCTCCATGATGGAAAGTCGAAGGAGTATATTCAGATGTTCACCCGGTCGTCGTGGACGGGACGGAGGAAGAAGTGGTTTTACTGGAAAACCACTCAAGAAGACAGCCTTTCTTTTATGGGGAAGGCTGCCGAGAAGGTTCCTTCCTAGGATTCGACTCCCAGAGATCTTGACTGAATTGCCCCTACATTCAAGCTATCAAAGACTTGAAGAGAGATGGGCTCACCGGGTGGCATGTGGTGAAGGATTTCATCACACACCATATTATCCCTTTGAAGAAACGAGTACCTCCTATGTGGAGGTATACGGGGCTACAAGACCCAACTAGGGACTACGAGGAGGGTAAATGAAGCTCCGACTTAGTTTTCGTTTTGGTTATCGTCAGATTGGACTAATGAAAATCTAATCTATTTGTTTAGACCTTTCTCAAAATGAGATTGACGTCCGAATCAAGCTTATTTGCGAGAAAGCTCCACCACCCAATGTGGTAGTTCCCCAAATTCTAGCGGTCGTATCCACAGAGGAGAAGATAGAACGCCTAAAGGTAATCAATGGTTGATTTTATCTTTAGGATTTCTTAGTCGTAGAAAAGACTTATGACCGTGGAGTAGTCGTGGAATAACTTACGACTTATGGCTGGTCGTAGAAGAACTTACGACCAGATGGTGATCGTAGCAGCACTTACGATCATGAACCAGTCGTAGAAAGACTTACGACTGCTTGGTTGTTGTAGGAAAACTTAGGATTAGGTACCGGTCGTAGAAAAAACTTACGACCGGATAGCGATCGTAGAAGAACTTCTGATCGAGGAAAATGTCGTAGTAAAACTTACATTTGGATCTTTGGTCATAGAAAATCTTATGACATATTAGTAATTCTTCTTTTTCTGTCTGCTACAGAAAGTAGGTATGGAGAGTCATTAGGATGACGAAGAGGTCGTCTTGTTTACCGTTGGGAAACAAACAGTGGTGGAGGCAATCTAGGCTCCTCCACTAAGCGATGTGACGTTTACGAGAGAGTCGTGATAAAGGGAGCTTGAGGCTCAAGCTCTTCCACTCCGACTAAGCTCCTCGCAAAAACTGCCGTGGATATGGCTATGATTGAAGCGGAAGAAGCTGCGGAAGCTGAAGAGATTGGAGCAGCTGAACCTCTCAAGCGCAAATCCCGCAAGACCAAGGTACCCTTTTATTATGACAAGAAATATTTTGTTGTTTCTGCCTTTTCTAGCTTTGCCAAGCAACTAGAAAAGGAGAACTAGAAGGATTTTATGTCTTTTGCGAAGGACAATGCTGCTCTAGCAGAGCCTACGATCGAGGGAAGCGTTGTTCTTGAAGTGATCGAGACTGGTCTTGGCTCTCCAAAAAATTAGGGGACCCACCAGGTGGTTCCTGCTCGAGACCCACAACTAGACGTTGTCGTGGATAACCCTATCCTTCAACTTGAATCTCGACCAGACATGGTCGTAGAGAAAAAAAATCAAAGAAATCTTCCGTTGGGAGGTTGACTCCCAAGTTCCTGGTTAGGTCCAGTGTGCAGAGGTATGTAAGAAAGAAAAAAGTGCAAGAAGCATTTACCTTTTGTTTTCCACAACTTAACGTGCTTTTAATTTTGCGATATTAGCCCAACTCCTTTAGCCCCTGAGGACGCTTCCGTCGAGAGGCCACTTGTCACTTCTCCAGCGGATGAAGAGAGAAATGTGGCGACAATAGAAGATCGTCCATCACCCGGATGGTGGAGGAAGTTGCGGCTGCTGATGTGGTTGCTACGACCACGGTGGCAGTCGTGGATACAAAAGCGGTAGAGGTGGTGGCAGAAGCCTCCTGTTACGGTGATGAAACATCCGATCATCGTTCTGGGAAGGAAGTCGCTGAAGACGTTCCTCCTAGTTTCCGAAGGGAGGCCGCTGTCACTGAATCAGAAGAAGAGGTGTACTTCAACTTATGTTCTGATTTCTTTAGACCTGGTTCTCCTATGGGACCTTCTGCCATTCGACCTCACGACCGAGTCCCCCACCCTAGGGATATTCCTACTAGTGGGGATATTTTTGATGATGCGCGTCTCAAAAAAGTTTGGTGGGACCAAATCGACAAGTTGGATGAGCTGAAGGATCCAACATGTGTAGTGTCCATGTTTGCTCAGAGGAGTATAAATGTAAGTTTTTGACAGCATTCATATACTCTGGTATTCCTCGCGTCTTCTTGTTTACTCTTTTTGTAGAGAGCTTTGCAACAAATTGCCCTTTGTTTGTGAATACAACGGCGGTTTGTCAAGCTACGACAAGAAAGCGAACTCTGTGGCGGAGAAGATGGTAAGTCAGCGATACTAGTAGTCAATTATATTTTGACCACTTATCACGGTGTTTATGGTAGCGATCGTAGAAAAAACTTACGACTAATTATTGATTAGTGCATGTACTTACGACCGTAAGGTTGTAAATGAAAGGCTACGACTACCTAAGCTGTTGTGAAAAGCTTACAACCATGGGAGTGGTCGTAGAAGAGCTTACGGCCATTTGGTTAGTGCTCATGTCCACTTTTAACCTTTGCAGGTTTAAAAGCGACGAAAAGGCTTTGGCTGATTCACTCGACTATGAGAAAGTTGAGACAAAAAAACTAAGGGATGAGAAAGATGACCTTCTGAAGCAGCTTCGGGAGGTCAACTCTGCAGCGCAACAGTTGCAAGGAGAAATAAATAGTAAGTGTCGAACTTAAAACTGCTTATGTTGTAGACCTTTACCTTTGTAACTTCTACCTCTTTTCAGAAAAAGATGATGAAATGAGATCTCTTCAAAACGAGGTTAGTGAAAAGACCTTGGTTGCTCACGAGATTTCTCGCATCGCCAAGGACAAGGATCAACAAATCGAGATGTTGAAATCTCAACTAGCAGGTAAGCAACTCTTTACCTGTATCTAGTTTTGTTTATCAATCCTTCACGAGTTCTTTTCTTTTTTTAAAAAAAAAATCTCATCTCTTTTCAGAAAAGGAGATGGAAGTGGGTAGGCTCAACACTAAGGATCAAGAAAAGACTTTGATTCTTAATGAGATTACCCATATCGCCAAAGAAAATGCAAAGGATATCAAGCTATGAGAGGATCGGTATGCCAAGATCATCGTTTCCCATGAGGATGAAGTCAAGAAGTTGAATTCTCGGCTAGCAGGTAAGTAAACTTTTGCATGTAGTGTATTTCATTTTGTAGTCCTCTAGAAGTAACTTTTGCTTGACCAGTGTTACTCTTTTCAGATCAAATAGCCAAAAACAAACAACTTCGTGAGGCTTCAACTTGTTACCAAGAAGAGATGAAGTCGACGAAGAACAATCTTCGAAACAACATCTCGCTCCTGAACAATATACTTGGTGAGCTACATGGTGAGGGAAACACTCCTCAAGAAGACACGATAGCTGCTCACACAAGTACTATTGATGAACAAGTTGGGACTTTACAAGAGTTGGTATCCACTCTGAAGACCAACCAATCTGACTCGATAAGGGAAGCGGTCGAAGGTGTAGTAAGTTATGCTTTGGCAAAACTTAAAGCTCGTGACCCCAGCCTTAACGTGCAACCAATCGAAACCGATTTTGATTGCTCTGGAGCGAAAGCAAATCGGTTGATTGAAGAAATGCAGCCAGTCGGTAGGAAGGTTTCAAAGGAGATGCAACTAGGATCTCACGCTTGTAACGACACTGTAAAAGACACGGAAAGACAAGCTTTTGTTGATGTAATATATAATACATCACTTTCACCGCAAATCATCTTGTCGAGTGGTTAGTAACTCAAAAGATAATTAGCGAAAGTGAGACTAAGAATTGAAGTAAAGATAATTACTTTATCCTAGCCCCAGACTATTTGCTTGGTTTATTTAGATAAACTTAGTAAATAGTGTTGTTAAGGGTTTTTACGAAAAAGGAGAGGTTTAGCTAACTTGTAGTTTTTCAATCACGACTATCATGCCTTTGGTCGAAAGAGTAAAGCAGTCGACACCGGAAGTTCATACGGTGGGGCGGGACCATGTCGAGAGGAGAGGCTTCGACTAGGTGATGTTTCCATCTCGACCAGATTAATCAAATCAAGAAAGATCAACTTTAATTAGATAAGCGTCTGGAGTTCCTTTTTAAAAATTTGTCCAACTTATTGCAATGCACTTAGTATGTCCGATTACGGTTGCGAGAGTTAGAAAGCGAGAACAACGCTAGGAAGTTCCTTCTAGTGGGCAAGACCACGTGCGAGAGAGGAAAGTCTTCGACTAGGTGTTGCAACTTCTTGAGCCAGTTAAAACAAACCGAGTTTATCGAGAATAGTTGAGCAAATTTGAAAAGTGTACTCAGCTTAATTAATTTTTCAAAAGGATGAATGACGAAATAAACTAAGGTACTAAGAGTTGGCTTGATATTATTTCGACCATGCTTAAAACCCAAGTTCTTTGTGCTGGCAACAAAAAGGGATGAATGAATCAACCCCAGGAAGTTCCTTCTAGTGGGCAGGACCACGTGCAGATAGGAAAGTCTTCATCTAGGTGATGTTACTTTCCTTTCGACCAGTATAAAGATGAACCTTGTACTAGTCGTAAAATGTGTTACGATCGATTACTTTGTCATGAAAAAATTTACGACTAGGAGGCTGGTCGTAGGTGGGCCTCGATTATGGCATGGTTGAAAGAAATATCAAAGCGCTACTCAAAGTAAGACAATAAAGATAGAAAGAACACGATGCTTTATTGTTAATTTGGTCAAATTACGTAGAACTTGCGTGGCGGGTCGATATTCCAAGAATTTGAGAGAATTCACCCGTCTTCCATTGCCGGTCGTGCGAACACGGTCGTATAACCCGACCATCGTGTAAGGACCTTCCCACTTGGGGGAAGTTTGTTCCGACTAGATGGGATTGGATTTTCTCAATACCAAGTCACCTACAACAAGGTCAGAAGGTTGGACCTTCTGATCGTAGTATTTTGCAAGGCTTCTTTGGTAGGCTATTTGAGCAGTTAAGGCTTGATTTCTCCTCTCTTTGAGCGGAGTTAATGTCATCCGCTTCGAAGTTGTTCTTGGGTGAGTCATTGAAATTCTCGACCCTCGAGACTGATCTTTAGTTACGGTGGAAGCATCGCCGGCACCAAAAACTAGAAAAAATAGTGTTTCTGTTGTTCGACTAGCGGTTGTCTGACGCCCATATCTGAGGGTAATTCTTGTACCCAAGACCCCGAGCGCTTAACAAGCTGGTCGAAGACTCGAGTTTTAATTCCCTGCATGATTTGGCCGTTCGCTCGTTCGATTGCCCCATTGCTTTGGGGGTGGGCAACAGAGGCATAACAGAGCTTGGTACCCAACTCGTCGCAAAATTCTTGAAATTTTGCGCTCAAAAATTGTTTACCATTGTCTGTGATTATTCGGTTTGGGACTCCAAATCGAGTAATCACACTTCTCATCATGAATCGTTTTGCGGCTTCCGTTGTTATCCCAGTCACAGGTTCGGATGAGATCCATTTTGTGAATGTATCGATAACCACAAAAATGAACTCGAAACCTCTTGGAGCCCTTGGGAACGGTCCTAGGATATCAAGGCCGAGGTGCATAAAAGGCCAAGATAGAGGATTGTTTGCTTTTGGTGGTTGGTGTATTTACTCTTTGTGAAGCGGCATTGTACACATTTCTTAACTAGCTTTTTAGCGTCGTACAGGGCTGTTGGCCAGTAAAAACCTTATCAGAAGACCTTACCGACCAGTGTTTTGTAGGAAGCATGAGTTCCACAGATGCCTCCATGTATGTCATGAAGGAGTGTTAATCCTTCGCCCTGCGGAATGCATCGCATGAGCACCCCTTAAGTACCTCGTTTATAGAGGACTCCTTCGACCAAAGTATACATTCTGGCCTTTCGGGATAAGCGATCTACCTCGAGATCATTGTCGGGTACGAAACCCTTCTGAAGATACTCGTAGATGGGAGCCATCCAGGTATCTTTGTATTCTAGAGAGGTTGTCTCAATAGGAGGTGTTTCTGGTTCTTCGACCAGGGACGGCTACTGGAGTTCTTCCAGGAAGACTCCTTTTGGTACTATAGATCGGGAAGAAGCTATTCAAGCAAGCTGGTCTATGAGGAAGTTATTCTTTCGAGGGATGAATTGTGCCTCGAAACCGAAAAAATGCTTTTCAAGCTTACGGACTTCCGATAAGTATCAAGACATTGTCGGTTGGTACTCTTTTCTGACTTGATTCATGACCAGTTGAGAGTCCCCTCTCACGAGTAGTCGGCGAATCGAGAGCACTTTCGTAGCTCGTATGCCAGCTAGCAAACCTTCGTACTCTGCCACGTTGTTAGTGGCCTGAAAGTTTAATCGTATGGCATACTTTAAGGTTTCTCCGGTAAGAGATACCAAGACCACCCCAGCCCCCGAGCCACTTAAAGTAAGTGACCCGTCAAAGCACATCGTCCACTGGTCGTGAGTATCGTACTGGGGATCCTGAACAGGATCAGGATTTGTCCATTCGGCGACAAAGTCTGCCAAGATCTAAGATTTAATGGCCGTTCAGGACACGAAATGGAGGTCAAACTCCCCAAGTTCGACTGACCATTTTGCCATGTGTCCCGCTGTTTCCCTATTCTGGAGGATCGCTCCCAAAGGAAACTCAGATGGTACAGCTAGTTTGTGCGCCTAAAAGTAATACCGCAGTTTCCTCGAAGATATGAGGAGGGCATATAGAAGTTTTTGGACCTGTGGGTAGCTCTCCTTAGGCCAGTGTAAAACTTCACTTACGTAGTAAAGCTGAGTGGTTATGCGTTTTCACGTTCTCGACGATCGCGCTCCTTGCCTATGGCGTGGCAGCTAGATAAACTAAAAGCATCTCTTCTGGCTTCGGAGAAACCAGAATAGGAGCACTCATAAGATATCTCTTGACATCCTCAAAGGCTACATTAGCCTCTTTCGACCACTCGAAACCCTCATGTTTCCTTAGAAGTTTGAAAAAAGGTAGTCCTTTTTCTCCCAGCCGTGCGATGAAACGACTTAGAGTCGCCATGCACCCTGTGAGTTTCTAGACTTCTTTCTTCGTGGTCAGAGGGCGCATTTGTACAATGGCCTTTATCTTTTCAGGATTTGCTTCGATTCCCCGTATAGAGACCAAGAATCCAAGAAATTTTCCTGAAGAGACCCCGAACACACACTTCTCAGGATTGAGTTTTAAGCGGTGCTTTCTAAGGTTGTCGAATGTTTCTTGCAAGTCTGAAATATGATTAAGTTTCTTGATGCTTTTTACGACTAGATCATCAACATAGGCTTCAAGATTTCGGCCTAGTTGAGGTAAAAAAGTCGATTCCATCAAGTGTTGAAAAGAAGCACTAGCATTTTTTAGACCAAAAGGCATTTTGACATAGCAAAAGATACCAAATGGTGTAATAAATGCGGTTTTTTCTTCATCGTCTAGGCACATATTGATCTGGTGATAACCAGAATATGCATCTAGAAAACTTAATATTTCACAACCAGCAGTAGAATCAACCAACTGATCGATGCGAGGTAAAGGAAAATCATCTTTTGGATAAGCTTTATTTAGATCAGTAAAGTCGGCACACATACGCCACTTGCCATTCGACTTCCTAACCATTACAAGGTTAGCCAACCACTCTGGGTGGTCGACTTCTCTTATAAAGCCTGCTTTAAGTAGCTTGTCCGATTCTAATTTGATAGCATCTCGTCGATCAGGGCAAATCTCCGTAATTTTTTATTTATGGGTACTTTGTCAGGCCGTAAAGCTAGCCTATGCTCAATCACCTCCCTGGGGACTCCGGGCATATCGGATGCTTGCCACACGAAGACATCTGCGTTAGCTCGGAGGAAGGTGATGAGGGCGTCTTCCTACTTGGGGTCGGAAGTATCCCCGATGCGAACAGTCTTTAAAGGTTCCTCTACATCCAAAGGAACCTCTTTGACTAGGTCGTTCGGCTTTGGTGCAGCTTTAGGCTTCGACTTGGTAGTCGAAGGCTGGCTTTCTTCTCGAGTTGGTATCTGTCCAACCATCTCGAGGGATCGATGGTCGCAGGTATGTGCCATCTTCTTATCACAATGGATTGTGATCACTCCTTTGGGACCTGGTATCTTAAGATATTGATACCCATAATGAGTTGCCATCAAGAATTTTGCCAATGTTGGTCGTCCGAGTATGGTGTTATATGCCGTATCGAAATCGACCACATCAAAGGAGATCTTCTCTGTCCTGAAATTACTTGGTGAACCAAATGTTAAAGGAAGAGAAACTTGACCAATAGGTTTGGCCGAAGACCCTAGTACAATACTATGAAAAGAGTATCTTACCGGTCTTACCTTAGTCCTGGGTGCCTGCATCTCGTCCAGGGCACTCGTAAACAGGATGTTTAATGAGCTACCACCATCAACTAACACTCGATTGACCCGACAGTTGTTGATGGTGGGTTCGATTCCTAATTGGATATCGACCGGTCGAGTCGAAGAATCGGGCGATCACCTTTCTCGAAGGAGATGGTGACTTGAGCCACTACTTTGGTAATTTATTGGCGATAGGAGAGTCAATGGAGTTTACCTCGCGTTCGACAGCTTTAAGCTATCGCTTTGACTCGTATGCCAATGATCCTCCATAGATGTGCTCCACAGTATGCTGCAGATCTTGAAATGGCATATCCTCCTCGTCATCTGACGTCTTATGACCACTCGTTTGCCCTACCTGCTCAAGAGTGGGAAGTGGTCCTTTGCCGTTGTAGTAGTCCTCG
Source organism: Phyllostachys edulis (assembly GCA_036346405.1). Taxonomy (NCBI): domain Eukaryota; kingdom Viridiplantae; phylum Streptophyta; class Magnoliopsida; order Poales; family Poaceae; genus Phyllostachys; species Phyllostachys edulis. The sequence goes on along the minus strand of CM070553.1, from coordinate 6,987,897 downwards.
AGTTTTTGTTGCAAAACTCGGCAGTTGCGAAGATCATGTCCTTCCTTTTTGTGGAAAGGGCACCACCTAGGAATGTTATTCTTCCGATCAGGGCGCTTACCTTTGCCTTGGTCAGAGTATGGTTTGGAACCACGTGGCTCCTTATCGCTTGTGGCCAAGATCTCCTTGGAACTGTCGGCTTGAGGTTTTTTGACCCTTTGCCTTGTTCTTGAACTTCTTGGACTTCTTGTCTTTCTTCTTGCTACCTTCGCCTGGCTCTCGAGGAATATTGTCTTTCGATGGTGTTGTTCCATTCGACTGGCTCAGAAGCAGTCGCATATCGATCAGCCATCTCGAAGAGTTCAGCAACGGTGGCAGGAGGGTTCAAAGCGATGTCCTCCGTTATCCTTCTGCTGCGGACTCCCTGTTTGAAGGCTCTGATAACAGATGAGTCAGAAACCTCCGGAATGGAATTACGAACCTGACTGAAACGCCTGATGAATTGACGCAGGGTCTCATGGTCATTCTGTCTCATCCGGTGTAGATCATCCTCCTTTCCAGGGCGGTTGTAAGTGCCTTAGAAATTCGCCAGCAGAAGGTCGCAGAGGTGTTTCCACGAGTAGATCGACTCGAGTGGTTGATTTAATAGCCACGACCGAGCAGATCCTTCGAGCACAGTTGGAAGGTAATTCGCCATTACATGCTCTCCTCCACCTGCTGCTCGAATAGCTGTTGTGTAGATATGAAGGAATTCGATAGGATTTTGAGACCCATCAAATTTCTCCATGTTCCTTTGGAAAAGCAAGTGACGATGAATCGCACTCAAGGTCAAGTGAGAACGCCCGACATCCGGTAATAACTTCCTGACACCTTCTTTGCAGGAAAGAAGGGTTGATGTCACTAGGCGATTGTACTCGACGATACCCAGTGGCAGGTGGACCCGACCTATAGTAGGCCTCGGTCTTACGAGGGAAATACTCCTCGTATTCCATCTGCTGCTGCAGATTTTTGTATCGAAGTGGTGATTGATCACCACTCCTGGAAGCTTGTTGATTGTTAGTCATTTGCGGGACTCTTCTCCGGGCAGGAGAACGATGCAACTTGTTGTTGCGCCGATTTCCACGCGGTGAATTGTTCAAACGACTGGTAGCTGAGGAAGTTGTATTGCTACGACTTCCTGAATGATGTTTGTGAGGGGACTCCAGTGTTGCCATCGTACTCTGAAGCCTTTGTGTGATCTCTTCAGCGAAGAGATCGTAGCCTGGTGCTCGAGCAAGCTCTTGAGTTGGATTCTCAAGCAAGTCGTTGATGTGTTTGAGTTCTTGAGCTTCCTTTGACTAGTATTGAGCGCGCCCAGGCAGATTTTTCTGGACAGCAATCTTCCTTCGTCGAGCTGTCTCAAAATCAGATTCTTGAGACTGTCTCAATGAAGCGCGATTATGTCGAGAATCTCCCTCACACTCATCAGAGTGTTGGTCACATCCATCATGGCGGTGCTCTTGCCATTGCCACAGTGGTATGATGTGTAATTTTCGGGGGCGTCTCTACCTCGGTCTCTAGGAAGTGATCTTTATCAGGAAAGGCGAAGACCTCCCATTGATGATCCCCACATTCACTCGAGGCCTCCCGGTTGAGGAGTAGTTGAGAGTGTTGGGTGTGAGGTAGGCTACGATAGCTACAAATAAAAATTTCTACCACATAAACCGGGAAGCCAAGCAAGTAGATAATCATAGATCGTTACCACGGATCTTGCAGAGCAATGAAGAAGGGTTAAAGCGACTGATCAATGAAGAGCGTCGATGTAATGGTCGTGTCGATCGTCAACGTTGACAAGTCGATGCGGTGGTCGTAGTCGATCGTCCTCCGACAACCTCTGCAATTCCTTGTGAAGATCGCGGATCGTCCTCAAGCGCAACAATCAAGTAAGCGCATCTCACGGTATCCACACGTCGAGGCGAGGAACAACCATACGCCCGGTGTGCTAGCACCAAATCGCCTGATGGGGCTCTCGGGAAGATGGTGGCTAGGGTTTGGTAGTGTTTTCACGCGTACCTCCCAATGACCTCATGCATCTCCTTATATAGTGCTCGTGGCGGATCCTATCCGAACACGTTCTGAATCGTATTCATACTAGTTTGTTCCAACCCGTTAAGTGTGTGACCAGAGGTTCATGCGTGTCGGTTGTGACTCGAAACCCTTTCCGATCACTAGTAAATAGCGGCTCTGGCGAGAACATAGCGATTCACGAATACACACAAATTATATCGGACGAACCTTAATGCAATATAATCTCGACCAGGTCCTCATCACTTATGACCAGGTCCTATCAGATATCTGACCGGTTCGTATGTAGTCACGACGATTCATAACTCCTTACGACCGTGTTACGACCACTCTGTGATTACGTTCGACGATCTCGACCAAAGACGTATCTCCATACGACCGATCATGGCGGTCGAAATGAGTGACCTACTCGTGTATACTCCTTTTGCCTCACGATGTCTAGTTGAACTCGGGTGAGATGTTGTGTCATCCATGGGTATTCAATTCTTTCTCGTCGAGTGTCGAGATAACTTCGTGGTGAACACCCGACTACTAGTGGCGACCATGCACTTTCTTTATCCAATCACAACAAGGGGCGAGACATCTCTCTGTTATGTTAGGAGGGCAAATCCCATATCCAGACCGGTCACATTCCTCTCCATGTTTCACAAAGCACCCGAAAGCTACCTTTGTAACTACCCGATTCACGGTGTAGTGTTTGGCAACCCCTAAGAGTGCTATTACACATGTAGGAAACTATGCTGATCTCAGGTCTAAGGATTATACATCATCATTACTTGAGACCAACTAACGACACATAGAATCATAACAATCTCAATAGTGTCTCAAGGTGGGTTTTATCCAACACCATATTCTCTAACATGTGTCCATATTATTGGTTTGATATCTCCATATCTATGACTCGTGAAACATAGTCATCAACCAATACATATGCTAGTCTATTCATATGTGTCCTCATATGTTTCCGACCAGGGATCGTATAAGAATAATTATCGCAGAAATATAGAATTTCACAACCAAGTCACATACTTGATAATAAATATTAACAATATTATTCTAGGAACAAGATAACACATTATCCAATGTCATGAACATAATGAAATATAATCATCTCTATGATTGCCTCTAGGGCATATTTCCAACAGAGAGACGCCATCTGGCGACTTGGAGTAAACCCCTCCAGGAAGGAGAATTCTGGGTCATAACCATCTCCATCCGTAGGTGGGTCCTGCGGAAGGATGGTCATATTTGCAGGAAAAACGTTCTTGATCCCATTCTCTGCGGGGTTAACCGGAGAGATAGGATCACCAGATGCTGATGAAGCTCTAGAATAATGGCTTCCAGAACTTGCCTTGCCAGATCGGACTGTCTTGGAGGGACTCGAACACTTGGAGGAAAAACTCTCATCGTGTTGTGAGTCTGCCTGGGTGCAGTCCTGTTTGTGGTCGGATTGACCCTTGTCCTCGGAGAAAACTGGTTCCTCGGTCGAACGTATTGTTGTTGTGGGAGATAAGGATCCCTCCTCAACTCCATCGGTGGGATGATCTCCTGGAGAATGATCTCCGGAGACGGCATCACCATCGGATGATGCATCACTCGGCTCATAGTTGAAACTGGCATCCATGTTGACATCTGCGTAATCTACCAAGTCGAACCAGTTCTTCTCGTTCCATTCTCCTGCTATGAGTGCATGAGAATTGGAAAAAGAGAATGTATTGACAAGAGATTACCGGAGAGTACCCCACGGACGGCGCCAACTGTCGGTATTTTAGAACCGATCTTACGTAAAGATTGTTTGATTCGGGGGTCTCCAAGACTAAAATCACTGAGAGATTGACCACGAGGATTTTTATACGAGTTGGGCCTTCTCAGGAGAGAATAACAACCCTACTCCTGTGTGTATGTATTGAGTATACTGGTTACAATCAGTAGAAAATGCTACGATTTTCCCTGCTACTCAGTATGTATGTCCGATTGTATGTCTCTAATCCCCCTCCTTCATTATCTCTAGCCATAGCCCTTTATAGTGTTCGTAGAGGTAGCCGTTTCTCCAGGCCAAGAGGCTTCCCAGTGGGCTGAGTCGGAGATGGATGTAGTGAAGATGCAGGCTCTCGTTGCCGCTGGGAAGATCCCAGAGAAGATCCTAGTCAAGTGGATTTCAGCTGCCGGGCAGCATTGGCCGTCGAAGGAGATGGGGCAAATCCCTGTCTTCTAGGCGTACTATGAGTGTGGCCTCCGATTGCCTGCTCATCCTTTCCTCACACTTGTACTCGAACATTTTCAGGTGGAACTGGTTAATCTTGGTCCTAATTTCATCACAATGTTAAGCATATTCGTGTACTTGTGTGAGGCTTACTTGGGGATTCCAGCGGACCTTGAGCTCTTTCAGTATTATTACGGAATGGCGGAACAATTTGGAATTGTCGGGAGTTGTGATCGAAGCTCCATGATGAAAGTCGAAGGAGTATATTTAGATGTTCACCCGATCGTTGTGGCGGGATGGAGGAAGAAGTGGTTTCTTGGAAAACCACTCAAGAAAACGACCTTTCTTTTGTGGGGAAGAAATTGAGAAGGTCTCTTCCTGGGATTCGACTCCCAGAGATCTTGACCGAATTGCCCCTTACATTCAAGCTATCAAAGACTTGAATAGAGATGGGCTCACCGGGTGGCATGTGGTGAAGGGTTTCATCACACGCCGCATTAGCCCTTTGAAGAAACGAGTACCTCCTATGTGGAGGTATACGGGGCTACAAGACCCAACCAGGGACTATGAGGAGGGTAAATGAAGCTCCGACTTAGCTTTGGTTTTGGTTATCTTCAGATTGAACTATTAAAAATCTTATCTGTTTGTTTAGACCTTTCACAAAATGAGATTGACGTCCGAGTCAAGCTTATTTCTAGAAACTCCACCACCAATATGGTAGTTCCCCAAATTCTAGCGGTCGTATCCATGAGAGGAGAAGATAGAACGCCTAAAAGGTAATCAAGGGTTGATTTCATCTTTAGGATTTCTTAGTCATAGAAAAGACTTACGATCGTGGAGTAGTCGTGGAATAACTTACGACTTATGGCTGGTCGTAAAAGAACTTACGACCAGATGGTGATCGTGGCGGTAACTACGATCATGAACGATCCGAGAAAGACTTCTGATTTGCTTGGTTGTTGTAGGAAAACTTAGGATTAGGTACCGGTCGTAGAAAAAACTTACAACCGGATAGCGATCGTAGAAGAACTTACGATCTGGAAAATGTTGTAGTAAAACTTACGACTTGATACTGGTCATAGAAAATCTTCTGTTGGATTAGTAATTCTTCTTTTTCTGTCTGCTGCAGAAAGTAGGTATGGAGAGTCATCAAGATGACAAAGAGGTCGTCTTGTTTACCGTTGGGAAACAGACAGTGGTGGAGGCAATCCAGGCTCCTCCAGCTAAACGGCGACGTTCTGAGAGAGTCGCCGCTAAGGGAGGCGCAGGCTTAAGCTCTTCTGCTCTGACTAAGCTCCTCGCAAAAACTGTCGTGGATATGGCTATGATTGAAGCGGAAGAAGCTGCGGAAGCTGAAGAGATTGAAGCAGCTGAACCTCTCAAGCGCAAATCCCGCAAGACCAAGGTACCCTTTTATTATGACAAGAAAGCTTTTGTTGTTTTTGCCTTTCCTGGCTTTGTCAAGCAACTAGAAAAGGAGAACTAGAAGGATTTTATGTCTTTTGCGAAGGACAATGCTGCTCCAGCAGAGCCTACGGTCGAGGGAAGCGCTGTTCTTGAAGTGGTCAAGACTCATCTCGGCCCTCTAGAAAATCAGGAGACCCACCAGGTGTTTCCTGCTCGACACCCACGACCAGACGTTGTCGTGGGTAACCCTATCCTTCAACTTGAATCTCAACCAGACGTGGTCGTAGAGAAAAAAATCAAAGAAATCTTCCGTTGGGAAGTTGACTTCCAAGTTCTTGGTTAGGTCCAGTGTGCAGAGGTATGTAAGAAAGACAAAAGTGCAAGAAGCATTTACTTTTTGCTTTCCACAACTTAACGTGCTTTTAATTTTGCGATCTTAGCCCAACTCCTTCAGCCCCCGAGGACGCTTCCGTCGAGAGGCCACTTGTCACTTCTCCAGTAGATGAAGAGAGAAATGTGGCGACAGTAGAAGGATCATCCATCGCCCGGATGGTGGAGGAAGTTGCAGCTGCTGATGTGGTTGCTACGACCACGGTGGCAGTCGTGGAGACAGAAGCGGTAGAGGTGGTGGCAGAAGCCTCCGGTTATGGTGATGGAACATCCGATCATTGTTCCGGGAAGGAAGTCGCTGAAGAAGTTCCTCCTATTTTCCGAAGGGAGGCCGCTGTCATCGAATCAGAAGAAGAGGAGTACTTCAACTTCTATTCTGATTTCTTTAGATCTGGTTCTCCTATGGGATCTTCTGCCATTCGACCTCATGACCGAGTCCCCCACCCAAGGGATATTCCTACTAGTGGGGATATTTTTGATGATGCGTGTCTCGAAAAAGTTTGGTGGGACCAAATCGACAAGTTGGATGAGCTGAAGGATCCAACAAGTGTAGTGTCCACGTTTACTCGGAGGAGTATGAATGTAAGTTTTTGACAGCATTCATATACTCTGGTATTCCTCGCGTCTTACTGTTTACTCTTTTTGTAGAGAGCTTTGCAACAAATTGCCACTTTTTGTGAATACAACCGGCAGTTTGTCAAGCTACGACAGGAGAAAGCGGAACTCTGCGAGCAGGCAGAGAAATGGTAAGTCACTAATACTAGTAGTCAATTATATTTTGACCACTTATACAGTGTTTATGGTAGCAGTCATAGAAAAAACTTACGACTAAGTACTGGTCGTGCATGTACTTACGACTGTAAGGTTGTTGTAGAAAGGCTTACGAGTACCTAACTGTTGTAGAAAAGCTTACAACCATGGGAGTGTTCGTAGAAGAACTTACGACCATTTGGTTAGTGCTCATGTCCACTTTTAACCTTTGCAGGTTTAAAAGCGACGAAAAGGCTTTGACCGATTCACTCGACTATGAGAAAGTCGAGACGAAAAAGCTAAGGGATGAGAAAGAAGACCTTCTGAAGTAGCTTCAGGAGGTCAACTCTACAGCTCAATAGTTGCAAGGAGAAATAAACAGTAAGTGCCGAACTTAAAACTGCTTATGTTGTAGACCTTAAAACAGTAAGTGCCAAACTTAAAACAGCTTCGGGACTCTTATCGTTTCGTTGAGCCACTGGCTAGTGGGCCCTGAGCACAAGGACCTTCATCCACCTCGCGCCCAGGAGCTCCAGCGCAACACCGAAGCTATCCGCTGCCCACCGTTTTTGACCTCGCCACCCACAGTTTTGCTGCAGCTCAGCTACTCCGGTCGCGTCACCATTCAATTTCGCGCCCATACCTACCTGCGCCAACTCGTAGTTGCCCGTACAACATTGGAATGCTCCACCACTTTGACCATGGCTGCCCGAGCCCTTTCTCGTTCATCTCCGCCGCTCAGCCTACAAAAAGGCCACCCCGAGCTTTGCATTCTTTTTTCCAACTCCGTGCGCTCACCCATTCCTCATTTCATCCACTCAATCCAACTCTAGAGCTCCGAGAGCTAAAACCCTAAAACCATCGTGCGCCATCGTCTTTGTCTCCAACGCCATGAAAGGTTTGGTGTCGTTTTGTTCGCGTCATATCGCGTCCTTTGACACCTTGAGTATTTCCCCACACTCAATTTAGCCTTTGATCCACAGGAGCTCCCAATTCGGATCTTCTTCTTCGTCTTCGATCAGAGCGCCGCCTCAAGCATTGTCAGTGATTCTTTGCGCTTTGGACCAATTGGTTGCGCCTCAAGCATCGCCAGAGCACTAGGGATCTCCTCCAATCATTGGACTTCAAGCTCCTCCACCTCATCTTCTTCTCCGCAAGCAACCGACTTCGCCGCCGCAGCTCAACGTCGATAGGATTGTCACGAGCGTAGCTCATTTACCTTGTCATCTTTTGCCCTAGCAACCCTTCCTTTCATTTGGCGTGCACCGCGTTGAACCACCTAGGCCCACGCCGCTTGCGGCAGTCTTGCAATAGTGTGTAGTTTCCTTTTTGATCACTCACTTGCCTCGCTAAGCCCCACATCGCCGGCGAGTAGCGCAGCCATGAGCGCCACCGCGTGGCATGACGATGACGACACTGTAGCATGTCATTACTGTTTCTAATCCAGCCTTTAACTACTTAGTTAGTTCGAATTAGTCGTTTACTTGTGGGACCAAGCCTTAAGTTAATTCCAACCCTTAGCTTCACTTGAGCCTATGACATGCAGGCCCCATAGTTTTAGTACACAGTGAGAGCCCAATGGACCGTCTCACTGACTGTGGGCCCCATCTGTTAGTGCTAAACCAGAGATCCAATGGAAAATAGAGAATATGCTTTCTCAGTTAGAAAACGTATTTTCCATTTATTCTGGATTTTTCGAAACTGACTGTAGTAAAAGCTTAATAACTTTTGCTACACAACTCCAAACTTAGTGATCTCAGTCTCTAATTTCGTCTAAAATCATAATCTACCTAAATATGTAAAAATATTTTATTTTGGTTGCTGTTGCTTTTGTTGGATGTTATTTTAATTCTCTTCCGGCTCTTTTTAGACATCGTTTATTCGGGTTATTCTTGCGACGATCAATCTGTTATACCTCTAGGACAGCAAGAGCAAGGCAAGCACCCCCTTTGATCATATTGATCCTAGTATTTTAATTATTGTACTTTGTTTTTGTAAATCCTATTATGCATGCGTGTATGTTTGTATGAAAATGCTATTATCGGGAAAATGGTAGTTGTAAGTCCTACTTGTTGCATATGTCTTCTTGGATTATTGATCTCTTACTGTTGTAACCATTAGGATATGGGTTAGACAATATGTAATGTCATTTGGGAATTTTCTGAGTGCAGTCATTGCACAAATGCAATTAGAGCAATAGAATTTCTGAAAGATTTATTAAAGGACAATATGATAATTTGTGAGTTTGGTTATGATAATTTGTGAGTTTGGGATTATTTTGCAAATTGTCCGGAGGAGTCAGCTCTATTATTTTTATGAAAATGACATAAAAACTTTAGTCTTTAGACACGGGCAAGTTATTGTTGTATTCTGGAAGGGTGAGGATTGTAACTCACTAGTAGATAGGGTGGAGATCTTGCCCGTAGTCGATTAAGGACTGAAGCCAGCAAATCTGGGACTAAGACCTAATTGTACAACCGTAGCTAGTGTGGGCTGGTCATAGCTAACTAAGTTATCGAAATCTTAGCCTTGCATGACAGTAGGCAGAAGTAGTGCGCACATTGCCGGAGGATCGGTAATGCCGATACAACTACGAATGCCTCACTTCGACGGGTTTCCATCCGGGCGAAGTGAGGGACTTGCTCAACGGGTTTCCATCCGGGTGAGTAAGGCTCCTCATCCGATGTGTTACTTTGTTACTATCAGTGTTATTAATTATTATTATCCCGACGGATGAGGATAAAGATTCGCAGGGCTAGTGCAAGGTTAGGACTAGATAATGTAAAGGCTGCGTCACAAACTCTAGGTTGCTTACCTTCGGCAGTGAGCAACGATATAGAGATATTTCAGGCAACTAGAATACCACGTATTATGGGTAAAGTTGTGCACCTCTGCAGAGTAATAAACTATTCGAATAGCCGCGCTCGCGGTCATGAGCATGCTTAGTGCAGCTGGTATGACAGTAGCTTTTGTTTTCCAAACTGTTTTGTCACAAAATGTTGGGGTAATGACATGGGGTTTTACTTTGTTGAGTTAACTGCCATGTTTGTGGTTTTGTTGCTATGTCTATAGCCGATTGTCATTTTATGACTGATTTGCTATTTTTATAGCAGGATTGCCATGTCTATTCTTGAACTTGAATCTGTCAGTGCCATTTCTATGGCAGAATATTGATTATATTTTTGCTTACAACCGGGTAGGGTTGTGAGTGTTTGTTGTTACTGGTTCAAGTTACTTTACTTATTGTCATGTACTTACTTTTTCATAAACTGCTCTTTCAAATACTGTTGCAAATTATTACTTATGTTTATTGCAACTAAACTTGGATTTGAGCAAAAGAACTTGAGAGTAGAGCCATACTCTTGATAGCCTCGCATCTAAGGCTACTCCCAATAGGCAGTATCTTAGTACAGTTTCTTTAGTGCATGAGGAGTGTTAGGATATTATCTTCCCAATGCATGGTTTCTTATGGTGTAGTATCTTAGGTTGTTTCATTTAATTACATGCATGATCTTTACTAGTATTTGAGCATTGTGGCCTATTTGTGGCATGTACTAAAGTAATACATGCATGATCGAGACCGAACTGGTATCCAGATTAGATACTAGAGTACCCTCTCTCTTCATTAACTATGATGCCATATCATCATTTTGCCTACATGACAGGCTTAAGATACCAGCTAGGGTGGAGCACTGGAAGCAGCCTAATATAACTTTTGCGATACACTACAAGTCTTGCTGAGTACACAAGTACTCAATCTTGCTGTTGTTGTTGATTTAGACTTTGCAGATGAACCAACGCCTGACAATGAGTTCTTTGCACCTAGCACCGAGGGGTTTGGTGATGGGTCTACTTAGGCCTTGTTTCCTTGTCGGTTGCCTGAGGGATCAGATGGGCATGCTGCTAGACTTTTGCTACTGCTACTATATCTTCCGCTGCTATTTTACGTTCTCTGATGACTACTTTTATTTGGCCGGTCGGCTTTGGTTTGTAATAACTCTTGTAATGGCTTAAGTAGATTACACCCTTTTGCTTTACTTTAGTATCTGAATGTATGAATGTGATGCCAAATATTATGAATGTGTGTGCTAGCCTTTATTCCTGGGACTAGCACAGTATACATATAAGATCCACGGGTATTCCACGCCCGGGGGTCTGACATTGGAGCTCGATAGCTATATTTAAAAATCCACCAATCGCCTTAACCATTTTCCTAAAAACTAAAAACCTAACTCACCTCATCTCTCTGTGGATGTCATGAGGACATTGTGGATGTCATGTGGACATGCTCATGATCTTAGGTGATGAGACAATTGGCAATTGCTTCGGAAGTTTGTTGAATTCTGTGGTTTTCAGCAAGTGTCAGGTTTTGCGGTAGTACCGGCATTGTGGCTGCAGTACTACCGGTGGGTGGTATAACCGCAAGATGGAGCGGAACTACCGCAAGTGTCGGTTCTGAACATGTAGGGTTCGTGTGAAGCGTTCGATTGAAATCGAACGACGCAGATCATGTGAAATGTTCGGACCGTCCGAACGGCGCCTAGATCTGACGGTTGTGAGACGTGGTCGGATCGGCCACACGATCTAGAGCGTCCACGTGGCAAAGGACGTTGTTCTGAGGACTTTGCGGATTTTTGTGGAGTGGTAGTACCATTAGGGAAGTGGTGGTAGTACCGCGAGCCGGATGTACCGCAAGGTAAATGGCGGTACGTTTTTTCCAGAGAAGGTGTCTTTTGAGTTTGGATTTCTTGGAGAGCGGTAGTACCGCGTTTTGTACGGCGGTAGTACCGCATTTCGGTAAGACCACTTGAGAGCAGCATGGAATTTCCAGAGAGGATGTTTTGGAGATTTTGGGATTTCTCCAGGGTGCGGTATGACCATAGTGCTTTTGGTGGTATGACCGCATTGCAGTAATACTGGTGGTTTAATGGCGGTAATACCGCATTTTGAATTGAATTGTGCTAAATGTTGTTTCAATTGGAGAATTGAATTTTGGGTTTGGTCAAGTTCATGTTCATCAGTGCATATGTGTTGCATGATGCATGTTTTGGCTAACATGGGTCAAGTTGTGAAGAACTTGTTCCCGAAAATGGTTTCTTGGTCTATTCTTTGTGCGGTGGCTTGCGTGTCTATGACGGTCGTGGCGAGGTGGATCGGGACTAAGCTTGGAGAGCCGAGGTCCGAAACGATCGAGATGTCGGGTGGTCGAGAGGACTCAAGCGGGCGCGAGATGGACAAGGGTGACCGAGCAGGCGATTCGGTCGGATCGTTAGATCAAGCGGCGTGGGAGTCATTGCAAGTGCTTTCGATGGTGCGGTGGCATCCGGACGGAGAGACTTGACGACATGGAGCCGTTGATCAACCTACACGTGGCGAAACATGGGATTGCTTCACGATCTGTGGACTCGATTCTTGGAGAAGGATCAAGAAGGGGTATTTTGGTAATTTCACCAAATACCGTCTTGGTGGCCTTTGACTAAACCGCGGCGCGGGTCGACGCATGGTGAAGCGGTTTAGGCCAATCGAAGATGATGATGAAGATGACGCTTTGAGATGCGTGCGTGTGTTAACCCATTGTGTGTTAGGGTTTAATGGGTGCCCTAATGGAATATTCTCTAGATGCTTAGCCTCCATATAAATAGGGGTTGGTGGCTGCTGTTGCTGCGGCCGCTGGAGGAAAGCCACCAGAGCCAACCCCATTTGTGTGTGCCCTATTTTGGTTTTAAGGTTTTGAGGAGAAAGGAGGGGAGAGCTAGATTCTAGGGTTTGGATTGAGAGTGAGTGCTCACGAGTTGAGCTTTGTCCTCCAGGATTGGAGTGGCTGTAAACAACAATCATCTATCCATCTACAATCAATCCAATCAGTTTTTCTCAAGTTCAGTCCCTTTTGTTCATCTTGTCTATTTCATGTTTTTGGGGCTTTCTTTGATCCGTGAATCTTCTCTTCTGTTCTTGCTGTGTTTTGGCTTGCTATGATATGTGGGATTACATCTAGGATGATCCGGATCATCAATCATTCACAAGCAAGTCTTTGATTCAGTTTTCATATTTTGCACAGTTCCTGAACAGACTTCACTCAAATCGAAAAAGTTTGGAACTTTGCTATGGATCTATTCGATCCTTGTTTGTAATAGGTTCCTAACCTCTTAGAGAAGTTGTGTTTCAAGTTTCGCAGAGTTTGCCCTTGTAGATCAAAAGTTGTGCCAATTTTCGTTTTGGTTTTTCAGCTGTCGAGACGAACTCCAAGACAATCGGTAGTACCTTTCATTTGCCTGAGGTAGTACCGCGGTGCGGTAGTACCGCTCGGTATACTGTGGTAGTACCGATTATAGGTAGTACCGCTGGTTTCACTGTGGTAATACCGATTTCCCAGATTTTTCAGAACTTCTTCAGGGAGTTTGCTGCTGTGCTTTGAGGGATTAGGAGTGGATTCATTACAAGTTTTCCACTGTGCTTAAGCATTCATCTTCATAGCTCTCATAGCTATTGGAGTGATTTGCGAATTGCGAATTGAATCCATCCTTTGTGAAAAAGATTAGGCGCTCCTATTCACCCCCTTCTAGTCGCCTATTTCCGGTTCTACACTCTCACTGACCAGTCAGGCCCGCTATTCAGGCTTCTTCTCCCACAAGGCGTAGCGTGCTGTGCCAGCTCACCCGAGTGCCAGCGCCAGCTCTGCCCACACCAACGCGCCAGCCAACCACGTCGCCCACTGATTCAGTCGTGCCCCCATTTTCCTGTTTCTCACCCGCATCGCCCGTGCCTGGCCATGCCCTGCTCCTCGCCTTCCCCCGTCAACCATCGCCCTCACCCATGGCGCTGTCACACCACGGGCGCTCACTCTCTCTTGCGGTTCCTCCGCCCATTGCCTATAAAAAGAGCCTCGGAGCTCCCTAACCTTCTCTCCTCACCACCCCGGTCCTTCTCCTACCTTCTTCTTTCTTCCACCAATCCTGAGCGCAAAGAGAGCTCAAGCTCCCAATTTAGCCGACATGCCGCCACATCGCCGTCGACACCCCGGTGATCCATTTGCCTCGCCAACCCCGTCACTTCGTGTTCTGGGCCCCAAGAACCCTTTCCCCTCAACTAATTTTTCTCTTGCTCCGTGGGAACCACCGAATTTGTGTTCTTCCCCAACTCCGGCCGACAACGCCCTTTTATTCCCTAATTCTGGTCCGATGAGCCATTCCCCAATTCATTACTCTCAGAGCTTCTCCTTACGTCCCCTAAGCTTCTTCAACCACCCTCAACCCTTCTATTGGCTCAAGTTGTCATCGCCGCGTAGAGCCGCTTGCGCCGCCTCGGGACTTCGTCGACGGTCATCCTCCAGTCGCCTACTTCTTCCCTCTCCACTTCTGTGAGTTTCTTGTGCCTCATAAGTACTCATGCACTCACTTCTTAGCTCAATGTGTCACCGTGTCATTGTTGCCATTTTGGCCGAACGCCACCACCGCCGAAGACTGCTGCGCCATCGCTCCGGTCCACCACTGGCCATGTTCCGGCCACCCATGGGAGTGGCTAACTCCGAGGGTTCCATTTTTCGCATCCACTGGCGTCGCTGTGGACCACCCCACTGGCGACAAGCGTGGGCAGTTGAGCCCTAGCGCGTCTTTGTCTTATCGAAAACCAACATGTCCTTAGTCATTAATTAGCCAAATCTTTGTCTTAAAGATAATCATTGAGTAATGTCCGGTTTAATTGCTGCTAAGTCTCAATGCCATGCAGGCCCGTGAACGAAAATCCAGGAGGAGTTAAGAGCTGGTTTTCGCTTGGAGTCAGTGACACACGGGCCCAAGGCCATTAAATGCATAGTAAACCCCCTCGGTGGACCAAGTACTGTGTGTATGGACTCCATCCATACCATTGCATTAGAGCCGAGCCAATGATAGGTGGACCCCACTGTCATTCCTCGGGCATTCGGTTAGAAAATAAATCAAAAAGAAAAAGAAAGGGCAGTGGACCCCACCTGTTAGAGAGAGACTCTCCCTCTCCCTTTTCTTTTTCCAGGATTTTCCAAACCGAGCCAATTTGAATCTTTGTTTCTAAATTCATCTAAAATCATGATCTACCCGAATATACAAAAATATTTGGATTTGGTTACTATTGTAATTTATTTGCATTATTTAATTCGTTTCAGACTCTTTTTGAAATAGACGCTGATTTCTCGAACGACATTCTCGATGATCAACCATCCTCATACTCAGAACAAGAAGAGCAAGGCAAGCACCTCCTTTGATCATATTAATCCTATTATATTACTTATTGTATTTCTTTATACAAAAGCTATTATTGCATGTGTGTATGTTCAATATTAAACTACTCTATTTGGGATGTCAGTAGTTATAAATCCTACTTGATGCATATATCTCCTTGAATAATTGATGTCTTACTGTTGTAGCCATTAGGTTGTGGGTTAGACAATATATACTATCAGTTGGGAGTTTTGAATGCGAATATCGCATAAATGCTAACTAGAACGGTCATTTCTCCAAAAAGTTACAAAAAAAGGACAATATGGTAAATGTGAATTTGAGGAGATTTATGAAAATTGTCTAGAGGGGTGTACCTCTGTTATGCAAAACCTAGTTTTGGACGCGGGCTAGTTATATTATATTTAGAGAAGAGTGAGAGAGGAGTCTCACTAGTACATAGGGGGAGATTCTCGCTCGGGTCAATTAAGGACCGGAAGCCGGCAAGTCCAATCTAAGACCTAACGTACAACCACATATGCTAGTATGAGATAGCCTTAGCTAATTAAGTTATCAAAAACTAGCCTTGCATGAGGGGTGGGCAGGAGACGTGCGAGCATGTTTGATTGCTAACATAATGGCGAATGACTAACTGAGACGGGTATACCCAAGTGAAGTGAGAAAAATGTATCACTGAGACGGGTATACTCGGGCGAAGTGAGGATAAACATTCGATGGGCTAAGTGCAAGGTTAGGGCTAGATAATGTAAAGGCTTCGACATGTGCTCTAGACTGCTTACCAAAGGTAGTGAGCAGTGGTATCAATGGATGTTGAATAAACTAGAGAATTTGTGTTATGTGGGTAAAGTTGTACACCTCTGCAGAGTGAAAATCTATTTAAATAGCCGTGCTCGCGGTCATGAGCATGCTTAGTGTGGATGATATGGGTTTAGTGTTGATTTTCAAAAACCGTTTTAATGGGAAAACATGGGCAAATGCTTGTGGGGCTTTTATTTGAGTTAACTGCCATGTTATGGCTGAACATGAGATGGGGCTCGCAGCCGAGCAGGGCTACGAGTTGTTAAAAACAAATTGTGGCTCGTAGCCGAGGAGGGTTGCAAGTGTTATTGTTATTATCCATTCAGTTACTTACTTACTGTTCCGTGTATATTTAACTGTTCTTTAAAATTATGTTGGAAAGTAATACTTATGAATATTGCAAATAAAATCTGCTTAATGCAAAATAACTTGTAGAGTAAAGCCTCATCCTTTGATAGCCTTGCATCTATATAAATTTTGCGATACACTACAAGCCTTGCTAAGTACACAATGTACTCAATCTTGTTTATATTGTTATTCAGACTATGAGAAAGAGCTAACGCTAGACGACGCTTACCGAAGGGTTCGGTGACGGATCTATCTAGAATTTGTTCCTTATCGGTTGCCTTTTGGTTTTGGATGGGCAAACCAGTGGAATTTGTTTAGTTTCATCACTTTTACTTCCGCTGCTATTTTGTTACTCCGTTGGTACTTGTTTTATTCGGCCGGTCGGCCATGGATGTAATAACTTTAACCACTTAAGTCAAGTACCATTTTGTTTTACTTTGTATATGTGAATGTATGGATTGGAATGCCAAATGTTGTGAATGTGTGTACTAGCCACTAATAATGGGACTAGTACGGCATACACATAAGGTCTTTGAGTATTCTATGTCTGGCGGTCTGACAGCGTGTAACAGCCCAACCCTACTATAAAAAAAACTAATACTGGACGCCTCATTACAGACGGTTGACCAAAACCATCTGTATTAAATACAATCACAGACGGTTTTGATTTAGCGACCGTCTGTATTACTGGCTACGCTAAAAACCGTATGCGAAGAAGTAAATACCACAGACAGTTCATGTTGAAAATTAACCGTCTGTGATATTAACCATCTGTGAAGTATCACAAGAACATTCTTGTTCTTGTGATACTTCACAGACGGTTTTCAACATGAACCGTCTGGAACTTCCCGTCCTCATCACAGATGGTTTGTATTAAAAATTGTTTGTGATAAGTATCTCTGATTTTACCATGTGATAAGTATCTTTGATTTTACTATAGCTTGAAATCAGAGAGTCTGTGATAAGTATCTTGTAATTTTATCTGACTCTATAGAAGGTAACACGACCGGGTAAGAGGCCAAAGCCGAGTAGTTTCACGGCCCATACCCACAGTTATGGAAGGTCTTAAGAGACTTTGATGACAAACACCTACTTCTGATCTGACTTATAGATACCAGTGACATCAATAAACAAGTGACGTCAGAGACGGACGGAAAGACTTGAAAGTGAACACATGTGCGGGATGAATTGACAGTAACAGCACATTAATTAATCAGTAGTTTACATGCATGCTTGGAGTCAGGCACATAACAGTAATATTCACTTCAAGAAGGTGTATGCTTTAAATAGTCTGCACTTCAAGAAAATCAACACTGCCAACATTATACTCCTTCCTAAAAGGGATCAGGCGCTTGAGATTTCAGATTTTAGGCCGATTAGCCTCATTCATAGCATAGTAAAGATCCTTTCCAAACTACTCTCCATCAGACTCTCGTCGTACATGGATGGTCTGATCTCCACTAGTCAGAGTGCTTTCGTTAAACAGCGTTCCATTCAAGATAACTTCCTCTATGTGCAAAACCTCGCTAGGGGCTATCATCGGTCCAAGACACCAATGCTTTTGCTAAAGCTTGATATTGCCAAAGCGTTTGACTCCGTCTCGTGGCCTTTTTTGCTTGATATGTTGCAACACAGTGGTTTCGGAAACCGGTGGAGAACTTGGATCACAATGATGCTTAGCACATCATCTTCGAGGATTGTTCTGAATGGTGTGCAGGGACCAAGTATCAGACACCAATGTGGTGTGCGCCAAGGGGATTGTCTCTCTCCCTATCTTTTTATCCTTGCAATAGATGTGCTTCATAGTATTCTCCGTATAGCTGATCAGCAGGCTTGGTTATCGCCCCTCGGTGGGGCAGAAAGGAAGGCGCGATTGTCAATGTATGCTGATGATGCAATGATTTTCCTTTCGCCGGTCAAGGAGGATGTAGATAACATCAGAGAGCTCCTGCGGGTCTTTGGTGAAGTAACGGGACTCAGCATTAATATAGCCAAAAGCGCGGTCATTCCAATCCATTGTGACTTGCTTGATTTAGATGGTATTCTGCAAAACTTCCCAGCCACGCGAATGCAACTGCCATGCAAATATCTAGGGTTACCGCTCTCGTGCAAGAAACCGGGAAAGACATTGTTTCAACCCCTTCTGGATAAGGTAGAAACTAGACTGAGTGGCTACAAAAGGAATTTGCTGTCACGGGTAGGAAGACTTGTCCTGCTGAATGCGGTTATCACAGCCTTGCTTACATATCACTTAACAGCCACAGAATTGCCTGCTTGGGTGCTCAAACAAATTGACAAGCGTCCTAGAGCGTGGTTTTGGGCCGGTGATGACATCTGCTCTGGAGGGAAGTGTTGGGTCAACTGGAGCCGAGTTTGTCGCCCTAAAAAGTTTGGCGGCCTGGGGGTCTTGAGTTTAGTACCTTTCAGCTGCGCTCTTCGCCTCCGGTGGTTATGGTATCAATGGAAAGCATCGGAAAAACAATGGAATGGGATGTCCCTCCCAATTTTTGAGGCGGATCAAGACTTATTTCGAGCCTCTACGGTGATATCTATTGGAAATGGGGACAAAGTAAATTTCTGGAAAGACAAGTGGCTGGGAGAAAGAATGCTTAAGGAGCTTGCTCCTGGGCTTTTTTGCATTTCAGCAAGGAAAAACCGAACGGTGAGGGAGGCGTTGCATGAAGGCAAGTGGATAGCGGACCTCAGGAGTAAAATTACATTTCAGTTGTTGCAGGATTTTGTTATACTATATAGCGCTCTTCATCAGGTCACTCTTGTTCAAAATGTGCCAGATGACGTAACTTGGAAGTGGACAAGCTCAGGCAACTATTCAGCCAAGTCTGCCTATGAGGTGCAGTTTTTGGGGGCGTTGGAGGCCCCTTTCCAAAAATTGTTTTGGAATGTTTGGGCACCGCAAAAATGCAAAATTTTTGCATGGTTATTAGTTCAGCATAGGGTACCGACTGCGGACGTCCTATCACGTCGACAGATTCAGAATGATCATTGGTGCCCCCTCTGTACAAACACTCCAGAAACTGCTATGCACCTCTTTGTGGAGTGCTCCTACGCTACTCAAGTTTGGTCCTTGGTTGCTGCCTGGGTCCAAAAAGATAACTTGAATCCGGCACATTGGACTCCGCGTTCAAAAATGGTTGATTGGTGGATGGACATCTTCCACTCCGGGGAAGGAGTGAACAAAAAAGGTCAGGCGTCTCTAATTGTTCTCATCCTTTGGAACATATGGAAAGAAAGAAATAGAAGGATTTTTCAGCACCTCCGGCAGATACCTACAGGCTGGTACTCGGCATCAAAGAAGAAGCCCATTTGTGAATGCTAAGTGGGGCGACCAAGTTGCAAACTTACATTCATGGAGAGGAGGCGACGGTTGTGAGGGGACAGTCATAGGAATGTCTTTGTGTAATCCTTTCCAGCACTTGCAGGAAAGGACTGGGGGCTGTTTTTTCTATGTAGTTTTTGTTTTTGTTTCTTCTTGTTTTCTGCTCTGTCTTTTGCTCGGTTTTCCTTTTTTCGGGCTTGTTGAACCTTCTACTGTTCTTTTTGGCTCTGCTTCTTTCTTAATGCACTAGCGGCTTTGGCCGTTTTCCTCAAAAAAAAAATAGTAATATTCACCGGTGCTTTGGGTCACTTTTTCTTTCTAGACGCCGGTGCTAATTCAGAGTGTAAAAGTCTGATGGCGTCAACCGTCAAATATGATGGATCACTTTACTGGTTTCGCGTCAACCGTCAAATACGATGGGTCACTTTACGGGAAGAAAAACACAGAGTACACTGGTTTCGCGAGACCGAACTCAACTGGATCTCTTTTCCTCTTTTTTTCTTCTACTTAACTCATCTTACCAGATTGTTTACACGGGCTTAAATAATCTATACGCACAAACACAC
Source organism: Phyllostachys edulis (assembly GCA_036346405.1). Classification (NCBI taxonomy): domain Eukaryota; kingdom Viridiplantae; phylum Streptophyta; class Magnoliopsida; order Poales; family Poaceae; genus Phyllostachys; species Phyllostachys edulis. The sequence continues at coordinate 6,967,845 of CM070553.1, read as the reverse complement.
GGACTAAACCACCACTAACTGACTCCTATTCCTATGGATCAGAGATCCTACTAAGTTGCGGCGATACTGCCGCAATTAACTCGCTTTATTAGCCGTAAGACTCGGACTCCACACAACTCAACTAACTAACCTCACGGCTGACACTAACTACATGCAACTAATTATCTCAAGCATGCGCATCCATCACTCAACTTTAACAAATTAAAATACATACAACAAGATTAGTTCCAACAAGCACCCCCTAATCTTGTTGTCGTTATTTGAGCAGCTTCTCGTCGAGCTTCAAAGTAGCGCCGGTTCATCATCGGTATCTGCCGTAACAAGATGTGCCTCCTCCTTCGGCGTGCGGCACTCTTTAGCGTAGTGCCCGTACTCTTGGCAGTTGTAGCAGCGTACCTTCGTCTTGTCAAAGGTGTTTTTCTTCTTGCCGGACTCGGAGCCGCCTTCCTTGTTCTTGGCCCTGGATTCCCATTGGGCGCGGGTGAGCAGCAAGTGCTCACCTTCCTCCTCACCAACCATGTGGCGCTCCTCGAACGCCTTTAGCTGCCCGAACACCGCCAGTGGCTTTGGTGTTGAAATGGCAGCGGGAGAAGCTGGTTCCAACAGTTCCAGATTTGTTGATTTTCTGAGCACGAAGCCTCTAGTGTTCTCTCGTACAGAGGATCCTCTTGAGGCCGATGATTAGTTTCGAACCATTGAGCAGAAGTTGAACATCGCTCAGTGTGCCGACAATGAGAAGGTTCTTTTCGCCTCCAACCAACTTGAAAGAGCAGCTGGTGCATGGTGAGATAATTTTTGCGCTATACAACCCGCCAATCACGTTCCACCATGAGACGAGTTTCACGGCCCATACACACAGTTATGGAAGGCCTTAGAGACTTTGACGACAAACACCTACTTCTGATCTGGCTTATAGATACCAGTGACGTCTGACGTCACCTGGTTAGTTATTGGTCTGGTCAAAACAGGTAGCTTTCCTGGAAGACGGAGGGAAAGAATTGAAAGTGAACACATGTGCGGGATGAATTGACAGTAACAGCACATTAATTAATCAGTAGTTTGCACGCATGCTTGGAGTCAGGCACATAACATAGTAATATTCACCGGTGCTTTGGGTCACTTTTTCTCTATAGACGCCGCTGCTAATTCGGAGTGTAAAAGTCTGATGGCGTCAACCGTCAAATATGATGGGTCACTTTACTTGTTTGACTTCCAACGTAAGAGCGCACGCCTTGGAGAGAAAAAAAACACGCGTTCAAGGCTTCAAGCACGCCTTCTCCGGGGAGAGAGAGCTCTGCGACAGTGTCTTCGCCGGCGACACGGCTGTCGGCGATGCAGTGTTCGCGGGCATCGCCATCGATCAGGCCGCGGACCTCCTCGCCGCCGCTTAGGTAACTTTACTGGTTTGATTTCCAACGTAAGAGCTGACGCCTTGGAGAAAAGAAAACACGCGTGAAGCCTTATATCAGAGCATGCTGACTGTAGGTTAAAGCTGTAGCAATGAACGTTGTTAGGAATTGTGTTTGTAAAGAATATTTTAAACTAGCAAAACCTTGGCAAAAATATAAGTAATATAATTCCTTTCTTTTGTTACACATCTTAGCATCTAATTCTTACCTCCTTACTCATTTGATTTGTGAAAAATAATTTTCTCTATTGCTCGTCTCTCTTTTCCAACAATAGACACGTTAAGTAGTCTTCGGTGAGAGCAATGACGAAAGGACGAGAAGACGTCGTCTTGCTGCGATATTAGAACCAAGTAGGGATTAATCTTAGATTATATACACCCTAATTATTATCCTTAGCTTGTAGACGTTGGATTTTATAATTTGAGTATTTACTCTTTTCTTCTCCGAGTAGTTGCGCATCGCCTACGGGTAAATGTATAGCAACTATGTGTACGTTTGCATCTTGTGCTGGTCGCCTAGACTAAAGCACCTTACTTCGTGTTACATAAATGTTTATTTGTGCTGCATTCATGCTAGGTTAAGTTGCTCATGTCTTTTACTTACTTTATACTTTTCCCTCATATTTTTTGTCGGTTGCTTATAATTCGTATGGCAACAGGATATCCGATAGAACAACTCGTTTAATATCAGAGATTATGAAGAACTCATAGCCCGTGAGTTCTCAAGTTACCGATAGTTCGCAGTGTACGTAAAAGTCTTGATGCCGTCAGCCGTCAAATATGATGGGTCACTTTACTTGTTTGACTTCCAACGTAAGAGCGGACGCCTTGGAGAAAAGAAAACACGCGTGCGCACTGCCCAAAATCATCTAGCTGCCCGTATATATATGCGTATGGATGCCTTGCCTGTGCCACTGACCACGGCGCCGATCGAGTAACTGCTCTCCTCTCCGTCTCCGTCCCCGTCTCCGTAGGAAGCAAGGAAGCTTGATCGATGGCGCGCGGGGCTCAGCCCTCGCCAAACCGCCAGCGCACGCTCTCCACCACCGTCGTCGAGGAGAGCGTTGCCGCGGCCACTGCCCTCGTCGACAAGTGGCGCCCCGACGCCGCTCGGTGCTCCATCTTCCTCGACTGCCCGGACGGCGACGCGGAGGCCGGCCACTTCCTGCGCGCCGCAGCCGGCCTCCACCGCGCCATGCTCCTGCGCACGTCGGACGCCGCCGGCTTCCGCGACCGTGGCGACGGCCTCGTCCAGGCGCAGGCGCTTCTCCAGACCGCCATGCGGAGGCTGCAGCTCGAGCTCCAGCTCCTCCTGTCATCCCTTCATCTCAACGCCATCGACGCCTTCGCCGATCACGAAGTCCAAGGGACTAGTGCTGTTGCCGCTACTAGCCATATCCGCACGGTCGCTGAGGCCATGATAGCCGCCGGCTACGGCAAGGAGTGTGTTTCCACCTTCAAGTCGCACCGCCGGGCAGCCGGGGCAGTGCAGCGCCTGCTCGGCTTCTCACCTTCCCAGCACGCCCAGTTCCATAAGCTTACCTGGGGCCAAGTGGACGGCAAGGTGCAGTCATGGCTCACCGCCGCAAGATTCGCGTTCAAGTCCGCCTTCTCCGGGGAGAGAGAGCTCTGCGGCAGTGTCTTCGCCGGCGACGCGGCTGTCGGCGACGCGGTGTTCGCGGACATCGCCAGCGATCAGGCCGCGGACCTCCTCGCCGTCGCTGAGGCCGCCGTGGCTCGAGCGCGCCGCGCCCCGGAACGGCTGTTCCGCGTGCTTGACGTCCACGACACTCTCACCGAGATACTGCCGGCGATCGTGTCTGTCTTCGGGGCCAGGTCAGAGGTCGCGACCCGTGCCACCGCCTCTCTTGGCAAAGTCCGCGAGGCGTCGCGCGGCATCCTGGCCAGCTTCGAGGCGGGCATCCAGAAGGAGACGTCCAAGGCGACCATGCCTGGCGGCGCTGTGCACCCGCTCACCCGTTACGTGATGAACTACCTGGTCTTCCTCGCCAACTACGAGGACGCCCTTGCTGACATAAACCGACAAGGCCAAGGCGCGCATGTGCATTCAGCGGCCACCTCGGACACCAGCACCAGCAGTGCCTCGTCAGATTCATCGTCCTCGTTGAGCTTGTCATCGAATCCGATTGCATGGTTGGTGCTTGTCCTGCTGCGCAAGCTGGACGCCAAGGCCGGGACCTACCGAGAAGCGGCTCTAAGCTCCCTGTTCTTGGCGAACAACACACATTACGTTGTCAAGAAAGTGCGCGGCAGCAGCAAACTGGAGGGGATACTCGGGGAAGATTGGACGCAGGCGCACAGGGCAGAGGCGCGGCGGCACGTGGACGCGTGCGTGCGCGCGGCATGGGCCAAGGTGGGGGTGGATGGGGGCGAGGGCGAGGGCGCGGAGGCGGCGGTGATGGAAGCTGTGGCAAAGCAGGGCAGGTGGGTGGCAGCAGACGACGAGATGGCCGAGGCTGTGAGAGCGGCGACGGCTGCGGCGGTGGTGCCGGTGTACAGGGTGTTCTATCGACGGCATGGCGCTGCGGAGGGGCTGACGCCGGGGGACGTGAAAGCGATGATCGGCGGGCTGTTTAACGGGCCACGAAATGTAGCTCCAGCTAGCCGGCCGGCCGGCTGGGGTGCATTGCGACGTCATCGTATAATCAGCCACAGCACAGCAGCTGCAGCGGGAGGATCCAACCAAATAATCAGCACCAGCTCACTTTCTAGCTAGGTGATCCATTCATAGAGATCTTATTGTGTGTGCGCGTGCGCATGTTTTTGAAATTCACACTCCAAAGTACGTAAAACTCTTGGTGCTTGTTAGTAAAGTCTTGTTTCTAAAGGGCGCCATATGTTTTAATTGTTACATGAATCTCCAAGAGTACCAAGTAGGAGATTTTGAATTTAACACTAATTTGAAAATACGATTGAAAACCGAATACCAAGTAGTAATTACTATTTGCCGTTTGAAAACGGGAATATTACCCTGGACACGTAGCAAAATGAATCTCAAAGCATCGGCAACAACTATTCTTCCCATCTAGGGCTTACACCGGAAATTTTGGCTTGCCAAACAAGGCCTCATGTGTCCTCGTCTTCCTCGTCGTTATTCCCATTCCGACAAGGGCCATCGATGGCTGCCCGCCCACCAAAGCCATCGAGGGTAGGTAAGCGAGGCGACAGGCTTCTGGCCATCATCGGAAGCTTTGGTGCGTTGACATGCTGTGCGATGGCCTCCGGCAACCAAGCAGTGCATCTAGCCATGAATACTAGATTGCACCCCACCTACTTCTTTGGAACTCAAATCCTCTTCCAAATAGAAAGTGAATACGCACGGTGTAGTTGTTTGGCTAAAAAAATGATGCTTTACATGAAGTGGATTCAGTTCCTTGTTTTCTATTTTGGAATTTTCAAAGCATTTTATGATTTACTCCTTCAGTCAGTTTCTTCGTATTGGCGCAATGAGACAACGTCCAGCTCGATGTGCTCGTCAATGGCCGCGCGATGGGCGCCCATCAAGAAGAAGCGTACGTACGGAGGAGAGACACGATACTTGGGGCCTTGGGGGAGATGGGATGGAGTAGTGCACTAGTGGGTGGAAACGCTTTGAGATTTGTTTCGCTACGTGTCCACTGCATAATAGAGGTCGTACTGATCAAGGAAGGACCTGCGTTCTGTGTAATTTCATTCCATATTCAATTGGTTTTCTGATGTATCTTGTGCCTTGGTCTGAGTGGCTAGCTCACCGTGCAATTGTGGCTTGTTCCAAGTTAAAAAAAAAAACGCTTACTTTCGCAGATTGCAATATTACATTGCAAGTTTGAAGCATATAATACTTGCTGGATGCTGCATTGCGAGACCGAAACTGCTGAATGCTTGTGTTTTTTCTTCTGCCTATTTCTGTTTTTTTTTTTTGCTCAGTTTGATCAAGGATTCAAAGTAACTCTAGTACCTCTACAAATCTTGTCGGAATCCGAGTGGCTACTGGCTGAGGAAACCACTGAGAAAATGAAGCCGGCCTCTCTGGACCACCAGCATCGTCACTGCGATTTCTTACTAAGGTCTCTGATGGCCATGGCAAAACCAGTCTGGTCTGGAGCTTGTATAACTGGAGATGGTGAGGGATTCGATGTCAGAGCTTTCATGGCCCGTTCTCAGCCACTAATACAGTGCCACACCTGTTAATACAGATGATGGATTCACCTTATATGTCTGCTGATTCTGAATTTCGAATAGAAAGATTACAGCATTTTTCGTTGCTCGGCAGACAGACAGTCTACTAATTGGAAGCTTCGGAGTTTGGAGGAATCTTTTTCTTTGGGGGGAAGGGCATGTGTAGATGCGTACTTGTGAATAGATTGTCGACAAGTAACTGCGCGGGGAACATTAACCCTGACCAGTATTTGGATTACCGGAATTTTTTTATACCGGAGGTCACCGGTTGGGCCGAAATGGCCGAAATTGGAAAATTTTCTGCCGAAATTCTCCAATTAAAATTTGATTTTTTTCAAAGTTAAAATAAATTTAAAAGATAAAATTCAATGAACAACAATAATTTCTTCTGATTTTTGCCTGTTTTTGAATTTTACCTGGTACCCGATAAAGACTAAAGTCAGTAGACATCAGGGTGGATCAGGAGGAGGAGACATTAGACATTAGTCTTCTTCTTGATTGTAATCAGTATAGTCAATACAACAACACATGAGTAGGGTTGTTATTCTCTCCGGAGAAAGTCTGAACCTGTATAAATTTATGTGTCATTCTCTGCGTGGTTCTGACTCTAGGAGACCCTCAAATATTCATTCGTAAGATCGATATTAGATCATCGACACTATGTTTGGTTATTTTTCGTTTCTTTTTCATATTTTTCATTTCTTTTTCTGCAATGCTCAGGGTTAATGATGGGAGTGATGAAATTAAAGTGTTTTTGTGTAGCCTTCCTTGGCCGATGGATATCCTTCGGCTGGAAAACTGATGAAAAGAAATTGATAGCGCAACAGCCGTAGCGTCATCAGCCGAGGCTTCTTTTTTTCGACGAAGAGGTAGGAGGACTGCCTTTTGCATTGATAAAGTAGGAGAAAATAGGTAAAAAGAAAAGATACAGCCCAAAAGGGAAGAAACCCCAGCGGGAGGGAAGCCGCAACAGAGTCACGCCGTGCGACAACAACACCAGAGCTAGATACGCCAACTAGTCAACTCTAACCCACCCTAACCAGCTCTGACGCACAAACAGAGTAAAGCTAAGGGAAAGCCAACGCCTCCCAAACCAACCCACAAGAGCTTCAAACTGGTAGAACCGGACAGCGAAGAAGATCACCCTAGCGCCGACTTAAGAGAGAAGAAGAAATAGCTGCAAGTTGATCCGCAAGCTAACAGGGCCACCAGAGAGGTGCTTCGCATGAATTGGGTGAGGATGCAGTTCTTTCTCTCAGTGATAACAGTGGATGACGCAGAAACGAAGGACGACAACTCCGCCTCCTCTCCCCCTCCGCCCACACTGCTCAATCAAGGTGAACTGGACCAGCTGCTACGAAACAGGACCTCTGAGATAGTCGTCTTGCGCCTCTTGCGCCTCGAGACGACTCTTCAAACGATAACAGCCCTATACTCGGGCTCTTCCAATGGCAGCGACCCCCTATCCGGGCTCTACCGACGGCCGGCCTGCAACTTCTCAGGACGACGGCCTACACACGGGGCGCCCCGACATAACAGCATGGATAGTCAACCTCCTCCTCTCAGTCTCGCGCGGACCGCGCGAGCGCACAACGAGGGACGGGGGGGGTGTTTCTGGAGCCGAGGTGAGGATACTTCTCTGGCTTTCTTTGACTATGGCCGGATCGAACTCTGGATGAACTTGCCGATGGTGGCGAGCACGGAACGCGCGGCTGTCTGACGGTCGCCACTATGGTCATGCCAAACGTCTCAGGCCCACGGCCGCAGCAGCCGCGTCGGCCGACTGAAGACGTCATCGGTGGCGGGTGAGCCTCCCTAGCGTGGAGCACCGAGGTCCACCCGGCGCGGGCGAAGACGACAACGGCTCCAGGGATGAGGCGGCAGCTCCCCCGAGCAACGGAAAACCTCCCGGCGTGAGCGTAGACGGCGGCTCCCCGAACGGCGGACTTTCGACGCGGCACTTCGCGAAAGCACAATCGGATCTTCGCAATAAGCAGTGGTGGTCACCGGCGGGTCGGTGCGCGCCGACCGCAAACAGGGAGCTGGCGGCCCAAGCGCTCTGCCCCGGACGCTCGACGCTGGGGACGTGCCGCGCGGGCTCTAGATCTTGTTGTTGTCCCAGCGGTCACACGCAGAGGCGCGGCCGGGACTCCTGCTGCTGCCGCCGCTCGACGAAGACACAGGACTGGGCTTCTTGATCGCGCCCCACCTCTCAACGGAGTCGGCGCGCCGGGGGAGGGGGCAGCACCGCATCCCTGGGACTCCACGAGCTCGCCGCCGCGACCTTAGTTGATTTCAGGCGGGGACGGCGTCGGCATACCCACTCACCAAGAGAGAACAAGAAGAGGGGGTTGGGGGGGGGAGGGAGGGAGGGGGGAGGAGGGGAGGGAGGGAGGGTGGATGGGGGGCCGCCGCTGGAGCCAGAGCAACGGCAACGGCCGGCAGGGGGCTAGAGGCGGGGCAACAGCTGGAAATTAAAGTGGTTTTGTGCAGCCTTCCTTTGCCGATGGATATCCTTCAGCTGGAAAACTGACGAAAAGAAATTGATAGCGCAACAGCTGCGGCGTCATCAGCAGAGGCTTCGACAAGGCTATTCCATGGGAGTTGTGGCCGTGCGGCAGCAGCGGCACACCTCTCCCTGCGCTTGAGGAGGATGGTGCCAGGAGGTAGCGACCAGGGGGTAGAAGACAAGAGGAGAGAGCCGACCAAGGAGTTGGGCTGCTGGGCGCTGGCTCGGGCCAAGAATGGCCGGGAGAGGAGAAAAGAAGAAGGGGGCCGGGCAGGGGATTGGGCTGGAGGAAAATGGGCCGGATGGGCCGAGAGGGGAAATGGGCTGAGCCCGAAAGAAAGAGAGGTCAAACTGGAATTTGAATTTCAAATGCTAAGGACATTACATTTGAAACACAAATCGGAGAGAAAATAAAGGAAGTTTTCACAATTAACTTGCTAATTTAAAATGCAAACGAAAAACGAAGGCCAACAATAATTACTATTTTTATTTTCGAAAACGGGATGTTACAACACTCTCCCTGCGAACGCCGGCCAACAAGAACAAAGATAATCTGTTCTGCTTACGAGTGAGTGTTTTGATGCTTATTATGTTCTGCTTGAGCCACGTGCGTGCTCCAGCTTAACTCCAAGGGATTGCACTAACTCCATCAATTCTTCGAACAAGCTAGTATTGTACGTAGTACACAGCAACTTATTGGCCAATACCATATTCCACATTACTCAATCAGATCATACATACAGCACACGTGCACTCTTACTGGTATATTATACAGACAGCACACTTACAGTACAGTACACACATGCACATATACACACAGACACAGCAAACCATGACATAACTCACATGAAGGCAGTTAGCTAGATGTACACACATTAGCCAGCATGCCCTGCACCCGCTGCGGCAGGAGCGGAGCCAGGGATGGCCCAAGCCTCAAGCCTCGAGCTGGACCAGCTGTTCTTGGGTTGGATGTGTATTTTTTGTGATTTACCAGCAGCCCAAGGCCTAGCTCTGCCCTTGCCCGCAGGGCATACATGTATATATACAAGCACGTACACGATTACACACACAAACTCGAGCATGCACCACGACATTTGATTTACTCCGTAGTAATAATAACATCCTCAGTAGAAGCTAGTACCTCAACTCGGGACGGTTTGGAAGTGCTGCAATGGCTTGCTCCAACGCAGACAGATGCGGGTTCACGTCGCCTCTGAGCTCGAGCACTTTGAGGCTCGGAAGGTGCTGGATTCCAGTAATGGTGTCCGCCGTCTTGTCGAAGGTCCAAACAATCTTCTCGAGCATAGGAGCTGTGCCTTCTTCAAATGTGATGCTACTACCGATGGGGGAGGCCTCGATCAGGAGGAACTTGAGCTTCTGGAACTCTTGGTTCTTGAAGGTGAGCCTGGGGTCAATGTATGACTTGCGACGAAACCTGAGGCAGCGCAACTCCTCGAGCTTGCCAAGGATTCGCAGATATTTATCCGTCTGCAGCGAGGTCTCGCACAGTGTTACCTTGGAGAGATGCTTGTGATTGTGGATCCAGGTAGGCAATCCATAATTTCCTATGTTGCCGTTGATGTTTAGGCACTCCAGCCCCAGGTGCTGTGGAGGTAAGGATGTGGCATCAACCTCCTTGTTGTCAAGATTCACGCCGCCATCGGTGGGTGATGGTGGTGTGATCCAGACTGACAAAGAGCGCAGGCATCCGCTCAATTTGTTGATTGCTCGGTGAAAATGTTTGATATTTTCTTCACTGCCATGGAGAACCACGCCAAGCTTCCTTAGCTTCAGCAGATTCCCAACTTCTTTCAGCTCAGCTTTACCGTTCCGCGAAACCTCGACATGGGATAGTATCTCCAACTCCATGCTTCTCCCGATCTTGCGGGGCATCCGCACGGTGGAGAGCGACGACTCCTTGGACATGGTTCCGGCGAGAAGATGCTTCAGCCTGAGGAGAATGATGTGCTCCGTGTCGGTGGCCCGTACCTTGGTTTGCCGGATGTCCAGCGTCTCCAACAGCCTGAGTGCCTCGATTTGACGGGGCAGTCGGGAAACATCTGTGTTCCGAAGGCTTAAATACTTGAGCGAGGGCACCTTGCAGATGCTCTTCAGATGGCGCTTCTTCAAGCCTCTGCAACCTCCTAGGTCCAGCACATTCAGTCGATATTCTTCAGGGAGTCCTTTGAGGAGAACTACCATCTCATCCATGGGGTCCTTGCTGTCTGCAGATTCATCCCGTGCCTTTCTTGGAACGACGCAAAGGTCGCACATGTTCCACGGCCACGGTTTCTGCCGCGGTTGTTGTGATCAAGGTGAGTCGGCAGGTCAACCACAAAGTTCTCACTTTTGGAGATGTCTTCGATGAAGTGCCGGATTGAATCATCCATTTTACAGCTCTTGACTTTGCCGGTAGCGCCAATGTCAAAAGGACAAACAAAGCCTCGAAAAACAAGCTCCTTGAAGCAGAGTTCACCTGCTTCGTCGCTCTCCAGTAGACCTTCGGCGACCCATCGTCTGACCAAGCTTGTCCTGCTGATTTTTCTTCGTTTTGGAATGCAGTGAGATACTGCAGGCAGCTCTTGTAATGTGTGGACAGCTTGCTGTAGCAAAAAATCATCACTTCCTTCGGCACATCTGCTGCTCTGTCCTCCAACTTCTTCTTCAATGTTCCCAGTTCTTGTTTGGTCCCGTAAGGATAAGCATACAGAGCACGAAGTAACATTTTCATGCTGTTGACATGATTCGGCACATCTGCTGCTCTGTCCTCCAACTTCTTCAATGTTCCCAGTTCTTGTTTGGTCCCGTAAAGATAAGCATACAAAGCACGAAGTAACATTTTCATTCTGCTGACATGATTCGGCACACATTTCTTCAGAATAGCTTGTATTTCTGTGTCAGCTTCACGTGCAAGACCAAGAGGAAGCATGTGGATCGCTGCGCTAAAAGATGGAGGAGCCTCCCTCTTTTGGCCATCTTCTAGGGCACGTAGAAAAGCCTCCCTCATCTTCTCGGTCTCGTTGTCTGGGCCAACCGGCTTCGGCTTGAGGTTCGCGTGCTTTGGGACGGTGGTGCCGTAGCGCAGCCGCCTCTCGCCGACTTCGCGCACCCGGACCTTGAGCTCGCGGATCTTGTTGGCGAGGCGGTGGCGCGCCGGCCACGTCCACAGGAGCACGGGGAGGTGCTTCACGAGGGCCCAGAGGCCCTTTTCCAGCGGGGCCAGGTCGCGCCTGTAGAGCTCGATGTAGTCCTGGGCGATGTAGGCGATGTCGCGCACCTGCTTCATCCACGCGCGGAGCTGGTCGTTGTGCTCCGTCTCCATCTTGGTGAGGTGCAGGAGGAAGCCGTTCATGCTGTCCATCTCGTCCTTGATGAACTGTATGTCGCCCTGGACGCCGCCGAGCAGCCTCGCCTCGTCCTTGATCGCCGCCGAGAGGAGGCCCAGCAGCGAGTCGACGGCGCCGTGGGTCTGGTCAGCCATTTTTGTCTCTCTTTCTTGCTCTCTCTCTCTCTCTGATGTGAATGATGTAAATGGATGGGAACTAACTGGATTGGTTTGGAAGTGAGCAATGAGACGGAGGATCACACGGTGCAATAGTTTTGATGGAGCTAAGGTACGTGACGCGTGGGAAAACCAAGCGATGTAAGAGGAGCATCAAGTGCTACACCAAGCAGCAGAACAAGGCAAAACCAAGCGTAAGCACGAGGCGACAGATCGTCGAATACTTTTTCTGTTCTTTTCTTGTCCAAAGTATCTAGTGCTGTTCTTTTCTTGAACAGTGCTTCCTCCACTTTAATTTAATCTTCTATTTTTTTCGTTTCTCTCCGGCGGGTCGAGCAGTCGAATCCTTCTTCCCCTTCCGATCAGGTAGTCAAACCTCTTTTCTACCAGTCGAACCTCCTTCCGACTAGGTAGTCACTTCCTTCCAACCACCTGTCGTCGAACCTCTTTCTGACCTTGTATTTTCAAACTTCCAAGAGCCCGTTCTCCTTCGTTCGAACTCCGATTCAAGTGTTTCAAATTTCTAATTTATCTAAGTTCAATATCTTCCTCTCAGAACCAAAATTATTCCATTCCGAGTTCATTTGAATTTGGTTTATTTTCACGTGTAGATTGCGACGACTTTGGAAAGCCAGATTTCGACGCCGCTTAAGAACAACAACTAAATGAACAAGGCAAGTTACATCCTTTGATCATATTTGAATCCTAGTATTTTAAATTATTTAAACTCTATTTTACATTATTATTGCATGCTTATTTAAATTAAAGTAATTTAAATTCATGTTTTAAGTTTTATAGTTATTCCCAATTCCATTATATGGACATTTATTGTCAAGATAGACAATATAGAGAATCTTTCCAAACATGATATATTTAGGGGTCAAAAATTGAGAGGATTGGATTGTAAGAATACATTATTGTTGGTTGTTTGATCATAGGAATACATTATCGTTGGATTATAGCAATACCCGTCTGATGGATGTTGGATCACTGGAAATACATGAGTATGGAATACTGAATTATATGAATATATGATTATTGGATGATTAGGCTTAAGCGACATTTGGATAATGGTTCATAGAGTTAGATTATTGTCAGAGATTGGATTATAGAACTATATTGTTGAATAATGGACTGATGGATATTGGATTATAGGAATACATAGTTGTTGGATTATGATTGTTGGATATTAGAAATACATGATTATTGATTATTGGATTATTGTTGCATATAGAAATGAATGTTGGATTTTTGTGGGATTTTAGAAATAAAGCTAGATTGGATTATAGAAATATATCATGGTTGGATTATACAGGTACATTTTGCTGGATTAGTAGAATAGATCACTATGGAGATCCAATAGTTGATATCGGATTTTAGAAGTGGATCTAGTCATGGATCTAGTCGTGGATCTGGTCGTAGATCTGGTCGTAGATCTAGTCTAGATCTGGTCGTGGATCTGGTCGTGGTTGTGGATCTGGTCGTGGATCTGGTTGCGGATCTGGTCGTGGATCTAGTCTTGGACCTGGTCGTGAACCTAGTCCTAACTTTTGGATTGTTGGATGGTTGAAATACTAATCTCGTACTAGACAATTCTTAGACATTTCTATGATCGAGGCCCAGGGTTCTATTGGAAAGTCGTCCAAGTCAGTTAGGGACCGGTCTTCGAGCCGCATCTTGCTAAGCTCTATCGTAGTACCACATGTCCTATGTAGGCAAGAGCTGGCTAACTAATTTACAACATTTCACCGTGGTCGTGCCATCCGGTTGCGTGGGTGTCTTTTACGACCTACTCTTATGTATTCCCACCTGACGCAAGAAGGGGCTTAAATCCGGCGGGTGGTTAGCCTAATGGAAGAGAAACCTTAGCGAGGCAGGACTACGGTGGGATGGCTTTTGTAAAGGCCTTGTCACGTGCTCTAGACCGCTTACCTAAGGTAGTGAGCGGTGGTATCGACGGATGCCAACAAACTAGAGAAGTCGTGTCATGTGGGTAAAGTTGTACAACCTCTGCAAAGTGTAAAACTGTTCGAATAGCCGTGTCTACGGTCATGGACATGCTAGCGAAGCCACTCCAAGTTAAATTTTGGTTTTGATATCAAAAGACTTTATCAAACGGTTTTGGATTTCTTATCCAATTGGGAATTTGGGCGGGTATCCTTCACCAATCTTGTGCCAATGTTATCTGATTATAAAACTTAAGTTTTAGAAAATGAATTTTAGTTATAGAATAACTGCTTTGGAACTTAGTATAAGTATTTGGAAAGAAACATTGCTTTATACAAAATCAACTCTATAAGCCTTCCTTTTTTATATCGCTGCATGTATTATAATTCTGTTATTGGGTGTAACTTGCGGGGAACAATTATTTGTCCTCACTCTTGCTTAATAAAATATTGTTCAGATGATAAGGACTTTGTATCTGCTGAAGACCTCGACGACTAGGCCACTACCCCAGTCGATTGCTTGTGGCAGATTAGCTCGGCTCTACTGCTTCTTGTTTCGTCTTCCGCTGTGTTCTGTTTTGTTGGCTCGTATGCCTATTTGGTAATCAACTCTGGTATTTATTATTAAAGTTTTGCGACTATGGATGTTACCACATTTGTTTACTATGTGAATTAGCCATCGATCATGGGACTAGTTTAGTAATACACAGTGGATTTAGGAGTGTTAATCCGGGGTCCTTACAAAGTGGTATCAGAGCTATGTCGACTTTAGGTCATGACCTAGTTAGAATGGTCGTTAGTTGAAAACTTAAAAACTTATATTTGTGTAACAAGAAAAATAAATTGTTCTCTCCCCATCTTTGGTCATCTTTCTATTCTTACCCTTTTCATGGTATTCTTTTTTACCTTGTTCTCTCTTCACCATTTTATGAAGCTTAAATGGATCCTCTTCTCCTTGAAACTTTCTATAGATGGTTAACATGTTTTAGCATTACGTTGAAGACCACAAGACATGAAGTCACCAAGGAAGTATCATCATCTCCATCATCCAAGGACGACGGACAGGGTTAATCGAAGACCATGGACCAAAGATCGTTTTGTCAGCCCAACCATATAACTTAAGTTTGCTAAGGCTCATTCTGTGTATTGGGTCGTTTCACCAGCTTAAGAGTATCGATCGAGTAGAACGTTGTATTGTTTCTTGACTTGCATAAGATATCTTCTTTTGGTACGTCGTAAATAGATCTTTTGATCTTGTGTGCAGCGTTTGCTTAAGGGGGTAGACTTCTCTCCTAATAGCTTTCTCTCTCATCCTTTGCTTTTCTATCTTCTCTATCAATCCATTGGACAACTCAAACCTGTAGATGCACAAAGGATTTGAAGGACGAATCGACACTTCAAAACTTCGGAAAACTCAAGATCTTTGGATATGAAGCCAACTTGAAGATAAACTCTCCTTATCCCTTTCTAGCCTCCCAGTAGAGTCATCATATGTCCATCTTTTCTCTCTAGCCTCTCCGAATCTCGGGGACGAGATTCCTTTTAAGGGGGGTAGTTTGTAACATCCCAAAGTTTTATTACTATTTCAAAATCAATAAAGTTATTATTTTATCACTTTTTCTAAGTTGTAAATAATCTTATTAAGTTCAAATCAATTCAAAAAATTTCTATGTATTTTTTTAGAATTTTTGGACTTTATTTACTATTTTCTAAAAACCTATTTCTATTTCTCTATTTGTTCCGAGTTTCCGTCGGCCCGTTCCTTTCCCCTCGCGTCGATCCGCACCACCTTCTCGTTGTCCACCACTTTCGGTTTCAACCATTCCTCTTCAGATGTACTCGATGCCGCCGAGTAGCCTCGCCTCGTCCTTGATCGCCGAGAGAGAGACCAAAGAATGAGTCGACGGCGCGTGGGTCCAGTCAGCCATCTTTGTCTCTCTTTTTTGCGCTCTCTCTCTCTCTCTCTGATGTGAATGATGTAAATGGATAGGAACTCAAACTAGATTGGAAATGAGCAATGAGACGGAGGATCACGCAGTGCAGTAGTTTTGAGGGAGCTAAGGTACGTGACGTGTTGTAGTAGGGCACCAAAGGTGCCTCGCCCTCTAGGATCGTTGGCAATACTCAGGAGCAGGGGTTTTTTAACCGGTTTTTTTTTAACGGGGGTGACCGGTAAGTCCGGTTTGGCCAAAAATCGGTTGGCCGAAATTTTCAAAAATAATTTGAATTTTTCGGATTTAAAATTTAAAAAAATTCAAATTCAAACAAATTCGTTTTTTTACAAAATTCATCCAAACCGATCTTTTCGGGACCAGTTTGTATTCTTACCGGCCCCCACTGGTAAAACCGAAATCATCGATTATCAGCCGGTATTCTGATTCCTGCTCAAGAGGTCTTAGAGAAAGTCGTGCATGTATGGACCAAGTCTATAAGGTGCATCTATAAAAATATACTTAAATGCCCCTCCCCTTCTCAATGTAAAGCAATGACAAGAAGAAAAATTACCATTTCTTGCCCTCTATAAATGTGGCACTAAGGGCAGGTAAGACGGGCTGGGCTCTCCTCATTCACACTCCGATAATGCAATACACCTATACATCTTGTGCCTTAGGCTCTTCTCTTTTTCGGTCCTCTCATGACAAAAGGATACCCCACTCTTCTCCCCTTCGGTCCTCCTACGATAAAAGGATACCCCATATCTACTATCTAATTTCGATTCTACGACATGACGCATGGGAAAACCAAGCGATGTAAGAGGAGCATCTAGTGCTACACCAAGCAGCAGAACAAGGCAAAACCAAGCGTAAGCAGGAGGCGACAGATCGTCGAATATTTTTCTTCTTTTCTTGTCCAAATTAAGTACCAGCGAATCGAGTCGCTCTTTACCTCTCTCTATCCACTTGAACAGCGCTTCCTCCACAGCAACATTTTGCTTGTCTTGTTCAAAGTATCAGCGAATCGATTCAACTTTATTCTTTTCCATTTCGCCCACTTTAATTTATTCTTCTATTTTTTTCGTTTCCTCTCCGGGGGGTCAGTTTGCTGTTGCGGCACTGTGTTGCACGCTTCGGAATCCGGTTAGCTACGTTATACCTCAAACACCTACCGGAGTACGTTTGCAGCACTCGTCGGTTGAGCCAAACGCAAGATCGTCTTGCGTGCAGTAGCAGCGTAGCTAGGTCCGGTGGTTCTTTAGGGTACACTCGATTCAACAGGGATGGTCCATTCCTTTTGATCTAATGATTTAGATTAGTTAGAATTTAGTTATACTATATCTGGCAGTATAAGTAGTAGAATTCCGACGTACGTAAAATTGTAAAGGGAATGCATGACACAAGAGTAATTTCGGCAGAGACGGCGTGGGAGATAGGCTTAAGGGCCTTGTACAGCCCTTATATGCTTCGATCGCGGCTCTCGCATGATTTATTTTTATTAAGAAACAAGCAGGAGGACTGTCTATAATATTAATAGAGTAGAAGACAACAAGAGTACAATAGGCCCTAGGGCGTGAGTATTTCGATGCTTAATACCATCATGTACATGATTCTGCAAAACCCAAACCGGCGGCACTAACTCAATTTACAACCCAAGGGGACGAAACCAACAACGAATTATAGTGCAGAGTGCGAACAGTAACGCCCTCAAGTTTGCTAGAATGAGGTAGTTAGCCATACATACATGAACGGTGTTGTACATCAGTAGCAACTTATATAGAGTAGGCGCCTGTGTTTCAGCTATTTACACTACCGGAAACCGGCACTTTGCCGAGTGCCGGAGGCTTTGCCGAGTGTATTTTATCGGGCACTCGGCAAAGGCGGTCTTTGCCGAAAGTGCCAAATAAAATACACTCGGCGAAAAAAAACACTCGACAAAGATGGCTTTGCCGAAAGTGCCTTTCGGCGCACTCGGCAAAGATGTATTTTGCCGAGTGCTATTTTTCGGCACACGGCAAAATGCGTCTTTGCCGAGTGCCTTTTTTCTGGCACTCGGCAAAGATGTATTTTGCCGTGTGCATTTTTTTTGGCCCTCGGCAAATCATTTTTTCAAAGCAATTTTTGAGGCCCTAAATGAATTCAAATGAAAAACTTTTCAACTACAAAGTTGTATAACTTCTCAAGATCTACAAAGTTTATTTTGGTCATTTCTTCATTTGACAAAGCAACAATAACGTTGTTCATAAAATCTACATCTCTCTCATATCTCTCATATTAGTTTCATGAAAGTAGAAGAGAGATATATAAGATTTGTGAACAATGTTACTACCACTATGTCGGATGAACAAATGACCAAAATAAACTTTGTAGATCTTGAGAAGTTATGAAATTTTGTAGTTGGCAAAAATTTGATTTGAAATCATCTTGTCATGCAAAAACGACGTTTGAATTTGAAAATTTGAAAATTTGAATTTTTCAAAAGACCTCGGATGGAAAAACTTCCTAAATGAAAATTGTAGATCTCCAAAAGTTATGAAACTATGTAGTTGACAACTTTTTGATTTGAAATCATCTTATCATGCAAAACTACGTTTGAATCTCTCAAATTTGAAATTCGAATTTTTCAAACGACCTCGGATGGAAAAACTTCCTAAATTAAAATTGTAGATCTCGAAAAGTTATGAAACTTTGTAGTTGACCACTTTTGATTTGAATTCGTTTAGGGCCTCAAACAAGCAATTTACTCTCGGTTTAGTATAATATATGAGGATAGATAATGAATCTAGACACAAGTGACAGTAGTAGTGCAGTGGTAGAGCAGCAGACACGCGAGGGAGAGGTCGTGAGTTCGAATCCCGCCGGCCGCGTTGGCCGCGAATTTTGCGCAAAAAATGCAGCGACTTCGATGGAGACGGGCGGACGCCACCGGTGGTGGCCTCCCCCGAAAAAAAAAATTTGCTATTATTTTTGGGTTTTTTTCGCATTTTCATTTTGCCGAGTGTAAATCTTTGCGAGTGCTTTTCGGCACTCGGCAAAGGCTTTGTTGAAGTCTTGCACTCGGCAAAGCCTTTGCCGAGTGTATTCGAACTTCTTAGAGTGCCGCAGCACTCGGCAAAGAGAAGGTGTCCGGTAGTGGTTAGTCCCCTCTTTGTGTAACGTGTCAGTGCTACCTTAACACGGCCGTTTGAGGCTACAAGGTGTTTTTTAGTTTCAGAGAGCTCTCTCTTTCTCTGTTCTTGTTCTCTGAACTTGTTCTCCTCTTCTTAATATATTTGGCCCAAGAATCTTTCTACCGGCCCGTCAAAAAATAAATAAATAAAGTAGGCGTCATCATTGATCGACACAATGCCACAGTAGTCAAGTCTTAGATCAGATGGCTTAATTTAATCCAAGAAAATTTTCGCTAAACAACATGCACCCGGCCACCATAGAATAGATAATGGAGAAGGCCACCCAAATCCAGTTCCAGATCGGCATAAATAGCAGCACATATTCAACTTGTGCTACATGTAGGGGCGGAGCTAGGTAGGGTGCCCGGTGTGCACCGGCATCCCCAAAAAATGCAAAAATTGCTAGGAATTATGTATGTATTTGGCCGGAGATCACATCTAGAAATCCCATGGCACCTCCTTTCACCGGATAAGAAAGTTGGTGTATTTTCCCTGGCTAGAAGACGACGAGGTACCGTTGGGCCGTGCCAGGCCACGCATGACAACTGTTTCTTGTTTTCAGCCAAGGAATATGGGCATAATGGTATGGCTTAGGTCGTACACATGCATGCATGCATGAAAACTGATTGGTTGTTTCCTATAAATCAGATTTCCTAAGTTCAATTCATGAAAAGCAGCGTGACCCTATTTTTGCGAACATATACATCTGCATGAGTAGACCAACTACTACTCATCATGCATGCATGAAAATTTGTTGTTTGTGTTTCATTTTTCAAGTTTTGTTCTTCTCCTTTCCACCATTGTAATTCAAGAGATGAATATAGATTTGTTTCTATTCATTGTATTTTGGTTCTCTCTTCGTTATTGTTATTGGAAGAATGGATCTTACATTCTCTTTCTACAGAGTTCATGTTTCATATTTAAATTCAAATTCAATTTAAAGTAATCTCGGATCGTTGGATTTCAATTTCCCGGTATGGCCGGGAACTTGGCAGTTCCCAACAGGAAATGGAACTCTGCTTATGTGTGATGTTAGCTATGTCCTATGTGCACCCCAAATGATAAATTTCTAGCTCCGCCCCTGGCTACATGAACTTTCTTCTTTCGTTGATTACTAGCAGTACACAGGCTCATCATTACTTAATTGAATTATAGAAGAGGGTATACAATTAATACAGAAAGTGATAACGAATACATGTTACACGAATGAGACACTACAAAACTCACAAATCCAACACCAGTTCAGAGACATCACGCAAATCTACACACAGACACAAACATAAAATTCAACTCCAGGGAACTAGTACGTATAACCACACACATACACACAGAAAGACAAACCAAACATTGAATAATGCATGGATCTGAATTTGAAGAGCCTTTCCTTCAGCAGCATCTTTAATTTAGCGAGTACTCACCAAGCAACATCCACATTTCCATCTTCTTGAGGGTGATGGTGTGGATTGTGCTTGAAAACAGTTATGGTTGGGATGCTTTCTAATTGTTTTTCTCACTGGATCTGGTTTGCAGTCGCCATTGAGCTCGAGCTCCTTCAGCTTCGGAAGGTGGTCCATTCCAGAAAGAGACTGCAGTCGCCATTGAGCTCGAGCTGCTCCAGCTTCGGAAGGTGGTCCATTTCGGAAAGACCAAACGATCCTCGCAAGCTTAGGTACTGCCATAGTGTTAAAGTTGACATTGGTGATGTCACTGCCCTGGATGACCAAAATCCTGAGACTTTGGAATTCGTCGTCTTTGCCGAGGGTGCGTAGAGCATCTTGCTTCAAGTAAGTCTCACTCAGTGTTATCTTGGCAAGTTGATGGAGCTCTTTAATCAAGTGAGGAAACCCAGTTATGATGCCCTTGATCTTTAGTGTCTGAAGAAACTTTGGAGCTGAGAGCGAAGTGTCTACTGTCGCTTGTTCATGAGGCTCACCGGTTGCTGGTTGGTCGATCCGGATTGACAAGGAGCAAAGGCATATATACAATTTCTCAATTTGTCGGAACAGATCATTTAGCCTGGCATTTTTACCATGAAGAACTACACCAAATTTCCTCAGTTTCAGCAGATGAGCAATACCGGCCAGGGTTCCGAATTTCGGTTGAAAATTGGTGAATCAGATTTATTGGTGGAGACCAGTAGGAATACAAACCAGTCTCGGAAAAATCGGTTTGGATGAATTTTGTCCACTAAAAAAAAGAATTTGCTTGAATTTTGTTTGAATTTGTTCTTTTAATATAAAATCCAAAAAATTCAAAAAGCAAAATTTTTGCCCCAAATTGGCCAAAAATATCGATTTCGGCCAAACTGGCCTTGCCACCACCCCCACCGCCCCCGGGGGAAAAAATACCAGTGACAAAAGCCCTGATACCGGGTAGCTCATTATCACTGAAATTCGAACATGGGACAATATCTCCATGTTCTTCATTTTCTGAATGCAGAGGGGCATGTGCACCGCTGAAAATGAATCGCCGGCAAGGAAATACATCAGCATTGGGAACACAGTAGCTTTTTTGGCAAGTACTCGCACCATGGTTTGCCGGATGTCCAGTGTCTCCAAGCACAGGAGTTTCTTAACTTGCTTTGGGAGTTCCCTGACATCTGTATTCCTAAACTCAAGTACATGAGTAGTAATATATCACATATGCGCTGATTTCTCGTTTTTGTATGCAAGGCAGTACTTTTCCGCATCGGGTAAGCTCAACAGATGAAGCTGATCACTCGAGGGTTTCTTCGTCCTGCGGAAATCAGCGCATATGCATGTCTGTATCACCAACTACCTTGCATACAAAAACGAGGCAAGAAAATGAAAATTAAATAATCTGATCAGTGCATGCCGTCCAGATCGTTTTCAGTTTCAGGTACTGGTAAATTGCATCTGACCAAACAGATCAGAGAGAGAGAGAGAAAACGAAACATAAATTAAGAAGCGAACGAAACCATTGACCTAAGCTGGCCGTTGATTTGCTAATGTCAAGGGTGTTAGTGATTATTATTTGATTGCAGCGGCAAGCTAAGCAAGAAATTTGGAAGTATGTCGGCAAGATGAAAACTATATATAGATAATTAAACAGGGAACTAGGAACATGGCAGGGAGATTTGCTAGGCCGTCCCTATCTTGAGGTGCATTGTTCATATCTGTATCTTGCAGCTTTGTACGGTAGAAAGTGTTAAGAAACCGGACCCAGGCCAGGAGTTCTAGCCTAATATAGGCTCTTCATCCATCCAGTAGTCTATATAAAGGAGGAGAACCCCAACCATTGTACTGCAGTTTTACAGAAGAGTAATAAAGAGAAGACAGAAGTCCCCTCATATCTTTGTGTTCAATCTACTATTTTATTCTTGTGTTCTTGCATTGTTCTTACGATTCTGAGTTTGTCTACAAGGTAATCGCTCAGACTGGACTCGCTAGCGACAGTTCCTCAACACGTTATCAGCACGATTGACTCTCCTCGGATCGAAAGGTAATCGTCGTAGCACGACGCTCGTAGATCGAATCGTTTTTCTAGATCACTTCCAATTCTGCAATTTCTGATTTCTAGATTATGTTTTTTTTTCTACGGTGCAAATCCGCTCTAATCTACCGCGAGCCGACTTGAAGTCGTCGGCACAATGTCGATCGGTAGATTGCATGAAAAAGTGAATGTCGATTGTACCGTATATTGAATGTTGCAAATCCGTTCTAATCTAATGCGAGCCGACTTAAAGTCATCGACCAAGCCGATCGGTGGATTGTATGAACAATAATTATGCATGAACAGTAATTACACACGAATAGTAAAAAAATCCTTCGCGCTAGTAGCGCCACTCGAAGCCGCTGGTTCCGCCTCCCACAGAGACCACGCCACGCACACGATATCGCGCTTGAAGCCGCCACCACCATGGAGTCATGCCACCACCGCCGCCCACCGCGACGGAGGCAAGACCGCGCGCCGCCGAGCCGCTTCGCGGCAAAGATCGGTTGCCAAAGACGAGCTCCGCCTCGCCGCTTGCACTCACGACCGCCACGCCAGAAGCGCCGCCGAATGGACACGCCGCCATGGCCGCTCCTCGCCGCATAGAACGCTCGACCGCCGCTCCGCACTGCCCCGCATGGCGCTCCATGCGCCACCGCGCTGCACACAAAGACCGCCTCAGCCGCCTTTGCGTGCTTGAAGCACCGCCCAAGATTGCAGACACCTTCGCCAACCACGTAGCCCGTATTTGTCGCTGAAGTGCGCCCGTCGGCCGACGCCGCCATCGCCGCCTCGCCACCGCTGGCTGCTCGGCTGCCCCGCCCGCCCATCGCACCGTGCCTCCCAACCTCCTGCAGCGCCGCCGGTGAGCAGCGCTGTGGGTGCACCACCCGCGCAGTCGCCCTCACCACGCGCCGCCTCTTGGTGAGTCAGGGGCAGGTTAACCCTACGGGGTGCCCCTCTTGCTCCGGCACTATTGGGAACACAATAGCTTTTTTGGCAAGTACTTGCACCTTGGTTTGCCAGATGTCCAGTGTCTCCAACACTGGAGTTTCTTAACTTGCTTTGGGAGTTCCTTGACATCTGTGTTCCTAAGACTCAAGTACTTGAGTAGTAATATATCACACATGCGCTGATTTCTCGTTTTTGCCGAGGGTGCGTAGAGCATCTTGCTTCAAGTAAGTCTCACTCAGTGTTATCTTGGCAAGTTGATGGAGCTCTTTAATCAAGTGAGGAAACCCAGTTATGATGCCCTTGATCTTTAGTGTCTGAGGAAACTTTGGAGCTGAGAGCGAAGTGTCTACTGTCGCTTGTTCATGAGGCTCACCGGTTGCTGGTTGGTCGATCCGGATTGACAAGGAGCAAAGGCATACATACAATTTCTCAATTTGTCGGAACAGATCATTTAGCCTGGCATTTTTACCATGAAGAACTACACCAAATTTCCTCGGTTTATTGAGATGAGCAATCTGGCCAGGTTAAATTTGATCGAAAATTGGTGATATCAGATTTACCGGTGGAGACCAGTAGGAATACAAACCAGTCTCGGAAAAATCGGTTTGGATGAATTTTGTCCACAAAAAAAACAGAATTTGCTTGAATTTTGTTTGAATTTGTTCTTTTAATATAAAATCCGAAAAATTCAAAAAATCAAAATTTTTGTCCCAAATTGGCCAAAAATATCGATTTCGGCCAAACTGGCCTTGCCACCACCCCCACCACCCCCGGGGGAAAAAAATACCAGTGACAAAAGCCCTGATACCGGGTAGCTCATTATCACTGAAATTCGAACATGGGACAATATCTCCATGTTCTTCATTTTCTGAATGCAGAGGGGCATGTGCACCGCTGAAAATGAATCGCCGGCAAGGAAATACATCAGCATTGGGAACACAGTAGCTTTTTTGGCAAGTACTCGCACCTTGGTTTGCCGGATGTCCAGTGTCTCCAAGCACAGGAGTTTCTTAACTTGCTTTGGGAGTTCCCTGACATCTGTATTCCTAAACTCAAGAACATGAGTAGTAATATATCACATATGCGCTGATTTCTCGTTTTTGTATGCAAGGCAGTACTTTTCCGCATCGGGTAAGCTCAACAGATGAAGCTGATCACTCAAGGGTTTCTTCGTCCTGCGGAAATCCGCGCATATGCATGTCTGTATCACCAACTACCTTGCATACAAAAACGAGGCAAGAAAATGAAAATTAAATAATCTGATCAGTGCATGCCGTCCAGATCTTTTTCAGTTTCAGGTACTGGTAAATTGCATCTGACCAAACAAATCAGAGAGAGAGAGAGAGAAAACGAAACATACATTTAGAAGCGAACGAAACCATTGACCTAAGCTGGCCGTTGATTTGCTAATGTCAAGGGTGTTAGTGATTATTATTTGATTGCAGCGTGCAAGCTAAGCAAGAAATTTGGAAGTATGTCGGCAAGATGAAAACTATATATAGATAATTAAGCAGGAACTAGGAACATGGCAGGAGATTTGCTAGGCCGTCCCTATCTTGAGGTGCATTGTTCATATCTCAGATCTTGCGGCTTTGTGCGGTAGAAAGTGTTAAGAAACCGGACCCGGGCCGGAGTTCTAGCCTAATATAGGCTCTTCATCCATCCAAAGAGTCTATATAAAGGAGGAACCCCAACCATTGTACTGCAGTTTTACAGAAGAGTAATAAAGAGAAGACAGAAGTCCCCTCATATCTCTGTGTTCAATCTACTATTCTGTTCTTGTGTTCTTGCATTGTTCTTACGATTCTGAGTTTGTCTACAAGGTAATTGCTCAGACTGGACTCGCTAGCAACAGTTCCTCAACACGTTATCAGCACGATTGACTCTCCTCGGATCGAAAGGTAATCGTCGTAGCACGACGCTCGTAGATCGAATCGTTTTTCTAGATCGCTTCCAATTCTGCAATTGCTGATTTCTAGATTATGTTTTTTTTTTCTACGGTACAAATCCGCTCTAATCTACCGCGAGCCGACTTGAAGTCGTCGGCACAATGCCGATCGGTAGATTGCATGGAAAAGTGAATGTCGATTGTACCGTATATTGAATGTTGCAAATCCGTTCTAATCTAATGCGAGCCGACTTAAAGTCATCGACCAAGTCGATCGGTAGATTGCATGAACAATAATTATGCATGAACAGTAATTACACACGAATAGTAAAAAAATCCTTCGCGCTAGCAGCGCCGCTCGAAGCCGCTGGTCCCGCCTCCCACAGAGACGACGCCGCTGCACAGCCATCGCGCTTGAAGCCGCCGCCACCATGGAGTCATGCCACCACCGCCGCTCGCACCGCCGACGGAGGCGGCACCGCCCGCCGCCCGAGCCGCCCGCCGCAAAGACCGGCCGCCAACACGAAGCTCAAGCGCCATTGGCTGCTTGCACTGCCGACCGCCGCGCCGAAGCGCGCCGCCGAATGGACACGCCGCCATGGCCGCTCACCGCCGCAACGCTCGACCGCCGCTCTGGCACCGCCCCGCATGGCACCTCCATCGCCACCATGCAGACACAACCGCCTCGGGCCGCCCTTTGCGTGCTTGAAGCACCGCCGTTGCCGCAACCTGACCTTCGCCAACCACGCCGCCCGCCGTCGCTGGCGGCGCCCGTCGGCCGACACGCGTCGCCGCGCCACCGCCTCGAAGTGTGCTCGCGCTGCCCCGCCACCATCGCACCGTGCCTCCCAACCTCCTGCAGCGCCGCCGGTGAGCAGCGCTGTGGGTGCACCACCCGCGCAATCGCCCTCACCACGCGCCGCCTCTTGGTGAGCAGAGGCGGAGTTAACCTCACGGGTGCCCTCTTGCTCCGGCACTATTGGGAACACAATAGCTTTTTTGGCAAGTACTTGCACCTTGGTTTGCCAGATGTCCAGTGTCTCCAACACTGGAGTTTCTTAACTTGCTTTGGGAGTTCCTTGACATCTGTGTTCTTAAGACTCAAGTACTTGAGTAGTAATATATCACATATGCGCTGATTTCTCGTTTTTGTATGCAAGGCAGTACTTTTCCGCATCGGGTATGCTCAACAGATGAAGCTGATCGCTGTTTCCATGTCCTCATCACTCGAGGGTTTCTTCATCCTGCGAAAATCAGCGATCAGCGATCAACTTCTTAATTTGGCTATATGCATGTTTGTATCACCAACTACCGTGCATACAAAAACGAGGCAAGAAAATGAAAATAAATAATCTGATCAGTGCATGCCGTCCAGATCTTTTTCAGTTTCAGGTAGTGGTAAATTGCATCTGACCAGACAGATCAGAGAGAGAGAGAGAGAACAAAACATAAATTAAGAAGTGAACGAAACCATTGACCTAAGCCGGCCGTTGATTTGTTAATGTCAAGGGTGTTAGTGATTATTATTTGATTGCAGCGCCAAGCTAAGCAAGAAATATGGAAGTATGTCGGCAAGATGAAAACTATATATAGGTAATTAAACATGGAACTAGGAACATGGCAGGGAGATTTGCTAGGCCGTCCTTATCTTGAGATGGACTGTTCATCTCTGCATCTTGCAGCTTTGTACGGTAGAAAGAATGCGAGAAAGAGCATCAAGATCGATCTACGTGCATGTTTACGAGTGGTGCAGATACGTGAATCCTTTTCTTTAAGGAGATCGTATAGACAGACATGCTATAATCTCGATCTGGAAACATGAATATAGCCAAATTGCAGATACTTGAGACAGGTTTTGACCGACAGAGTCAAATGGTATCGTGCCTACGTACGTGTAATGTAATGAAGAGGCTTCGCTTTTGTTTTTGGGAGTGAAACGAGTTCCAAACTGTTAAGAAACCAAGTCCAGGTCTGGCTCACGATGAGTTCCTCATTTATCCTGAAGATTATATAAAGGGGGACCTACATGCATTTTTGGAAGAGAAATAAAGAGAAGAAAGAAGTCCCCCTACATTTATGTGTTCAATCTACTATTATGTTCTTGTGTTCTTGTGTGCGATTCTACGCTTGTCTATGAGGTGATCACTCGGACTAGACTTGCCAACGACGGTTCCTCAGCACGTTATTAGCACAATCGACTACGACCTACATCTAGGCCTACCCTACTCGGATCAAAAGGTAACCGTCATAGCATGACGCTCGTAGATCGAATCGTTTTTTATAGATCGCTTTCAATTCCGCAAATTTGGCTTTCTAGAGTTTTTCCTACGGTGCAAATCCGCTCTAATCTACCGCGAGCCGACTTGAAGTCGCTGGCCAAGCCGATCGGTGCATTGCATGAAATAATAGATAACGATTGTACTGTAGTTTGTATATTGCAAATTCCTTCTAATCTCCGCGAGCCGACATGCAGTCGCCGACACAATGCTGATCGGATGATTAGTTGAAATAGGGATTGTTGATTGCACTATTTTTTGCATGAACACAGAAAAAGAAAAAAAATGGCGCCCGCACGCGACCGTGCCGCCCTCACGCGGCCGCATCCCACACCGCCTGCATGCGGCTGTGCCACCACGCTACCCGCACGTGGCTGCTCCGCACGTAAGCGTCGACGGCCAAACCACGCTGTCGTGTCGCTCGGACATCGCACCGCTCGCCCCGCATGGTCGAAGCCGCCCGCGTCACACACGGCCGCTTCGACCGCCAGCCGCGACGAAAGATCGCCGACCCTTGCACGGGCCTCCGCCATCCCGGCCTGCAGTCGCTCCACGCCCGTGAGCACCCCCTGAGCTGGCCGCATCGCGGCCCCTCCTCCTTGCCCACGCCACCGGCCTGGAGCCGCGTCGCCGCCGAATACCCGCCCCATGATGAAGTTCTTGTTGCCATCGAGCCGCGCCAGACACGCTGCTGGTCGCCCAAAGCACCATAGGAAAAGCAAAGAAAAAAAGGGGGTGCCGCCGGCGCCGCACGGGCGTGCCACACCTCTCCGGCCCTGCAAGGCCACCGCATGAGCGTGCCCCACCGGCTCCCACGCGCCAATCCCTCACGACGCCACCGGCCATGAAGTTGTGCTCGCTGCTTGCCAGACTCGCCCGGCAGACTTGCCGCCAGACGCTGCCCACACCCACCATTGCCGCCGCGACATGCAACGTCGCCTTGTTGTGCCTCCCAGCCACTTGCGCCAGAAGCGCCGCCGCCCAAGACGGCCCTCCCAAACCTTGTTTCGCCCGCGTCGGCTTGTCGCCGGCCGGTCGTGCCTCTCCGAGCACCACCAAGACGGCCCTCCACACTTGGCTCCACCCGCGTCGACTTTGCCGCCCGCCCGAAGCCGCCCCCGACTGAGCTCCCATCGCCATGTCGTGGCACCACCACGGGTAGGAAACCCTATCCCCCCCTTCCTTTTGACCCTACCGATGGGCCCGGTCAATAGAAAACCGGGAAAGAAAAGAAGGCCCTACTAAAAAAAAAAAAAGGAGGGTTTTGAAAAAAAAGGAGGGGAAGGAAAAAAATCCTGATTTTTGCAAATAAACCCATGAAGTTCTGAAAATTACAAGGAAATATTTCGGGAAAGAAATTCTTGCAGAATAACCCCTCAGAAATTGAAAAGTTGTGCGAAAATTTGTCAGAATTGAAATTTAGTGGTTTAGCCTCTGAAAATTGCAGAATTTGCTGAAAGTTCATATTCCAGCAGAAAAGGACCTCGGGAATTCAATTTTTGAATAATTTTGAACTTTTGAAGTATGTTTAACTCTGTTATTATTATTTCTGTGCAATTTATATATTGTATTTGTTGTTTTGATTATCTGTGATTGTTTATATTGCTTTTAATCACTAAAAATAGCAGTGAATCATGAAAAATGCATAGAAAAATACGGAATCACGAACCGACAGTTCGAAGAGCATTATGAGAATTTTGCAACCATTTTATGCAAATTACCAGCAATAATCTTATGAACTCTTTGTGTGAATTTGTAGATGTCTGGCATCACGAACCAGAAGTTCGAAAAGCTGGCCCAGCATGACCAGAATTACTTTCACCCGATTGCGGTGCAATCCACATGCAACTATCGTCAAGACGGCTACAAGAAGTATGCCGAATTGATTGGCATCATACAAGTTACGAAAGCTCAAGATGATGTTTTAAGGAAGAACTACATCTCGTAGCCGCCTAGTAGCCATGTTGGCCATGAAGCCCATACTAGCAGCTACAAGCTGAGATAGCCTCTCACAAAGAAGAGGGGCAAGAAGGGTAAGGAGACGCGTCACGTTGTTGATACTTTCCAGTCTAAGAAGGGCAAACAACAGCATGAGGCACACCTCGCCATTGCAGGCACGAAGGATCCACATCCATTAGTTGCACTCATTGATGTAGACAGCCCAGTACCAGCCCCCATCATCTCTCCTTTGGACATCGCAACGACCGTAGCCGTAGTTGCCCAAGAGGAGAAGATCGCCATGGAGCAGATTGAAGCAAAAGTTTCTGAATACTTCGTTGATTCGATCTAGTGCACGCATTGCACTTGGATCTTTTATAGTAACTTGCAGTTTGTAATTGAAGCAGAACATTGAATTATTTTATTCTTCGAATATTGGTTGTAAGCTCTAGGAGAGCATAGCATTAAATTCTTATGATAAGTCCTGCAAGGCTTATTTTCCCGTATTTATAATAGCAAGTTATGTTATGATATCTGAAGTATTTTATTTATGTGTTGCTTGCTTCCTGATGCATATTAATAAAGTACTTTATATTAGAACGTGTGTTACGCCCTATGGAGGAAGAATACCATCTTGAGAGAGATGAATTTTTTTTCAGTCGATCAGTAAGAATGCTGGTAGTCTTACGACAATCGCGGGCAGCGATACTTGTATAATAGGCTCAGGAAGGGCCACAATTATATTCCCGATGGGCACAACTTTGGTCATTAAAGAAGCCTTGTCGTACCTAGAATCGACTAGAACTCTTAAGAATATTTGCGCTAACGGTTTCCACATAGAGACTGAAGAAGAGTATGGTAACGAATACCTGCTCATTACAAAGCATGAAGAAAGTGGAACAGGGTATTAGAATGACTTCATTCATATGAAACTGAGCTATACTACACTAATATTAAGGCACCTATAGCCTATACTGTCCTGAAAACCGTATTTAGAAGCTCTGAAATTTTCTATCTCTAGCATAATAGATTATGCCGCCTAGGTCTTAGGATGATGAAAAATATATTAACAATTCACTGGGACATAATATCAATGTAAAGAATTTATCGAATCAGGAAGATGTTGTGTGCCCCGCATGTGCTACCGGAAAATTAATTACTAGACCTTCTGCATTCCTGGACCATATCCAAGGAGACTTTGTGGTCCTATACAGCCCCTGTAAGGGCCATTTAGGTATTTTATGGTGCTCATCGATGCTTTCTCGAAATGGTCGCACGTATGTTTATTATCTACGAGAAACTATGCTTTCGCAAAGCTAATCTCATAGATAATTAAAATTGAAAAATAATTTTTCAGATCATCATGTGAAGTCCATCAAAATGAACAACGCCCAAGAATTTACTTCAAAGGCATTTGATGATTATTACATGGAAATGAGAATTAAAGTGGAGCATTCCGTACCGCATGTCCACACCTAGAATGGATTAGCAGAATTTTGCAGAATTATAATTTACCAACTACATATTAGGGACACGTAGTCCTACACGCAGCAACTCTTATCAATTTTAGACCGTCGGCATATAACATCCATTCACCTATGCAACTAGCGCAAGGCTCAGCACCGAAAATTTCTCATCTTCACAGATTTGGTTGCAAGGTTTATGTACCTATACCACCCCCACAGCGAACTGCAATGGGCCCTCTCCGAAAATCTAGGATATACGCTGGTGATGAGACAACATCCATCATCAGTTATTTGGACACTATGACTGGAGATTTGCATACTGCCCGCTTCGCTGATAGCATATTTGATGATGATAGTTTCCCATCATTAGGGGGGAAATCAACCCTTTGATGAAAAATGTCAGGAAATAACGTGGCAAGCCACGAAAATCAATGCACATGACCCACACACTAGTGAAGCAAATAGAGAAGTCCAGAAGATAATTGAAGTTTGGAAGACAAGAGAAGTCCAGAAGATAATTGATTTGTAAGCATTAGCGAATCAACTGTCTAACCACTTTAGTGATTTGAAGAGCGTGACCAAGTCGCATGTGCCTACACGCAATGCACCGAAGAGGGTTGAAATACCGATGAAGGTATCCCTAATCCTATCTTGAGACCTCAGAAAGGATGAGAACTCCGGTCCCTTGAATCCCATGTAGCCAGGAACACCTGGTCAAAAAGGATAAGATGGACTTGACACAGCGGATCACCAAAGTTCCTCAGAACTAGAAGGGGAGCCAGTTGAGACCTGGCACCAGTATGAAACCTTCAGAAAAGGCATACCAGAATTGAACATCCTTATGAAGGGAGATATCAGCATAGATGTGTGTGCACACATCGAAGCTGAAAAACTAAAAGGACTTACCCCCGTAATTGAAAGCAGCGGTGAGTAAGTAGAAGCATTAGAAGAATCGCCCCATGAAGAAATAGCTATAAATTATGTGACAATGGGAGAATCTATGAATAGGACAACAGCCAATGTCGATATTTACTTTGCAAAGAAAATTGCCACAATCATCGATCTTGATCCAGGGCCTGCATCGCTTGCTGAATGTAAGAAAAAATCAAATTGAGAAGATTGGAATAAGGCAATAGAAACATAATTATTGTCTCTAAATAAAAGAGAGGTGTTTGGGCCTGTAAGCCACACGTCTCCCCATGTGCACCCCGTAGGGCATAAGTGGGTATTTGTTCGAAAGAGAAATGAAAATAAGCAAGACTCGTTGCACAATGTTTCACTCAACATCCAGGAGTTAATTATGAAGAAACCTATTCCCCGATCATAGGCGGAACTACCTTTAGATATTTAATCTCAATGGCAGTAAACTTGACTTTAAAAATAAAATTAATGGATGTGGTAACTGCATACCTTTATGGAAAATTTGGATTCAGACATTTATATGAAGATACCTGAATGTATCCCTGTCCTGAACCAAGATAGAGAAAATAGAAATCTGTACAGTGTGAAACTCAGAAAGTCACTGTACAAACTTAAGTAATCAAGCAGGATGTGGTATAATCGTTTGAAGCGACTTTCTATGCAAGAAGGGCTACACGAACAATGAGAAATAATCCTTGTGTATTTATACAACGATCCCATGATGGATTATGTATAATCTCAGTGTATAAAGATGATCTGAATATCATCGGAACCCTGAAGGATATTAAGAAAGCAAACTCTTACCTGGAGTCGGAGTTCGAAATGAAAGATTTGGGTAAAACAAATATTACCTAGGCTTGCAGCTTGAGCATGTCCCTAAAGGAATATTAGTGCATCAATCAACCTACACTCACTACTACAAAAACGCTAATACAGGACGTCTCATCACAGACGGTTGACCAAAACCGTCGGTATTAAACACAATCACAAACGGTTTTGGTTAGCAAACGTCTGTGTTACTTTCTGCACTAAAAACCGTCTATGAAGAGGTAATATCACAGATAGTTCATATTAAAAACCGTCTGTGATACTTCACAGACGGTTCTGAACAAGAATCATCTATGATATTACCGAATATCACAGACGGTTCTTGTTCAGAACCGTCTGTGAAGTATCACAGATAGTTTTTAATATGAACTATCTGACTTCCCGCCCTCTTCACAGACGGTTTGTATTAAAAACCGTTTGTGATAATCTCATTTATTGCACACCCGACCCTCACAGATCGACATGTCTTAAATTCCTGCTCTGTTCTCACTGCTACTACTGGAGGTGGGGCTTTGTGGCGATTTGCCCTCACATATCGATCTGTCTTAAATTCCTGCTCTATTCTCGCTGCTGCTGTTAGATGTGGGGCTTTGAGGTGATTTGGTGAAAGGAGACCGTGCGAATTTGGTAATTTGTTCTTGACTATCAATGGTTGGTACGTAATTAATTTGTTCCTTGCATTGTATTCTAGATCTAGCTTAGGAAAGAGAGAATTGAAGATGGTTTAGATCGGTAAAGAGATAATTGAAGATGGTTTAGATCTAGCTTTTTGTGTTGTTGTGCAAGTGTATGTTGCATAGCTTCTTGCCATTTGAAGTTGGTCATGAGCTATCTATAATGTGTTTGTGATGAACCACCTGCCCCTAGGGTGCATTGGTGTTTTTTCAGTTCATTAGAAATATATATTTCAAATGACATATCAAAAGTTGCATCTATAGTATACTAATTAATTAATTCAATATTTAACACCAAATTGTTATATGCGTCACGTAGATGGACCGAAGCTGGATGTACGCTGGCAACCGTGTGAGTGAAGAGTACAATAATGGTGTGTCTGCTTTTACAAGAGCTGCCGAGGAGGATATGTTGAATATGGGGGGTGGAATATATGTACTCTCCATGCATTGACTGCGAGAATATAATCTGAAGATGTTTAAGAACCGAGTGTAGATCGAAGCACACTTGATTTGAAGGGATTTCAAAAAGGGCTATACATGTTGGACCAGTCACGGTGAATAGCAGATTATACAGGAAGGTAGTAATAACGACATCGCTGACGAAGTCAACGATATGCCACCGGATGATGTCAATTGTGCTTCCGATTCAGATAGGCTGCATGATGACAATCTAGATCAGATGCTTCACGATGCAGAAGAGAACTGTGATGAGAGGGAGTATGTTAAATTCTGAGGCTTGATGGAGGACTCGGAGAAATCTTTGTTCCCAGGCTGCAAGCCGGAATACACAAGGTTGTCATTCGTGCTTGAACTGCTAAAATTGAAGACAAGCAATGGTTAGTCCGACAAGAGTTTCAAGGCGCTGTTAGATCTCCTAGCGGACATGCTTCCGGAGGGAAACGAGTTGCTCAAAACCACCTACAAAGCCAAGAAGGTTCTTTGTCCATTGGGAATGGAAGTAGAAAGAATACATGTATGTCCGAACGACAGTATCCTCTACCATAACGAGTATGTAAACATGCATGTATGTTCGGTGTGCAGCGCATCTCGATACAAGCGTACGAATCAATCAGATGACGGCGAGTGAATGGAGGTGAAGAAAGGACCTCCTGCTAAGGTGGCATGGTATCTTCCTGTAATTCCCTATTTAAAGCGGTTTTTTGCGAACCCAAAGGATACAAAACTGCTGCATTGGCACTCGAAGGAGCGTAAGAATGACAGAAAGCTAAGACACCCTGTTGATTCTGTAATATCTCATATAACATTAGAGGATTCAATCGAATTAGAGAGAGAATTAAATGAATTAAATGTGGAAAAATTCAGATTTGAGGAAGAGTAAGAAAACCTAGGCCTTCAGCCCATACTGTCGAGCAGCCTAACCCTAGCCCTCACCTCTCCTGCCCACAGCCGCCACCAGCCCTAGCCGAACCCCTGTTCCCCCAGCCGCCGCTTGCCCTCCAGCCGGTGCCTAGTTCTCTGCCTCCTGCCATAGCTCTTTTTTCGGTGCCTGACTCTTTTCTCCGCAAGACTGTTTGCCCTCACAAGATGCATGCATAGCGCCAGAGCGACTGCCCTTACCTGCGTTTTTTTGCCAGATGCCATAGCCCTGCCGGCCTGCTAGCTTTTAGCCCTGATGTTGCATGCCTCGGCAAGAAAAAAGAAAGAGAGAGGAAGTTGGTACTGCTGCTTTTGTTCCTTAGGCCAAAGAACCAGAGAGAGAGAGGAAACAAATGCAGCAACGTGCTGCCATGATCCTGCATGCAATTGGATGGGATGGAGAGAGATGACTTTGTGTTGCTACCGATTTTCTATGCTCACAAGGAAAAGAGCAAGAAAAGATTAGGAGGGAGAAGGGAATGGAAAAGCAAGAATTAGATCGAAATTTTGGCATCTATCATATGGTAACGATCTAGTTTTTCCTTTCTATTTTTAATTATTTTAGTAGTGATTAGAGTCTGGATTAGAGGGGAAGTAGCAAGTGTTCGTTAGGGAAACGATTAGTAGATCAGGTTAGTCTGCAGTACTGTTGTACTATTTTTACGGGTAGTATAGAAGCATAATTTGATAATTTTATCTACTAGAGAGTTGTAGATAATTTCTATAGCTTGCGGTAGAATTTTTATTCATGTCAATCCGATGCATAAATTGTGAGATATGAATTTTATAGTTCTGCTGTCCGGTAGAGTTTGTCATGTGTTGACAGTCTATAGTAATTAGTAGATTAAAAATAGTAGATTAGTTAATCTGGGAATTTGGTCAATACGAATGGTGTAGGCAAGTTCTTAAGGATTCCATAAAGTCCTGGTTAGTTGAATTTGGAGTTCGGATGAATAAGTTAGAGATGTTTTACTACTGAGACAGCGGGTAGTGCGTCCGGTAGATTCGAGTAATTCGGTCGGTTTGGCGTAAGCATGCGAGATCGATTAGTGTGATGGATTGGTGCTATGGTGATGTTTTGAGTGTGTGTTATTACTTGCATGTTCAGGGACTATGGTCTCATACGCCGTGCCACAATTTCGTCATCTGGCTTTAAAGGGCTAAGAGGCAAGTATATGGTAGAGTGGTGAACAATGGATTGTTCGCCACTATCATTGATATTACTTATCATGCTATTTGTTATGCTTTCACTAAGCTTAATCTTATGCATGATATTGATGACATTGAGTGAATGAGATTACGATATTGAGTTCATGAGAATGAGATATTGAGTTAATTAGATGAATTATGTCGATGAATAATTAAAGATGTTGCATCATATACATTCATCATGACAGGAGTTGCACGAGCCAGGTCGGTGAGAAAGTCATGTAACTATTCCGGTGAGGCCGGTGAGAAAGATACATGACTAGTCCAAAGTGCTCTAGATAAAATCCTACTTCGGTGGGGACTTCATGGGAGTGAAGGATAGAATGGTTCATCGACGGGTGAACACTCTGCTATACTGGTATCAGCTGATGAGATGCATATGAGCATGAGCATGAGCATGATGGTGCATTCGCATATATGAATAAATTGTTAAGATGTGCAACTTTACCTATATGGAATATAGCTTGATTGTTTGAGGATGAGAACGGCATTAAATAGATAGATGATGTTGATAACCTTGATTATGGTTAATAAACTGTTGTTTATGGTTTTATTATGTATTTGCTGAGTCTTGGACTCATTCTTGCTCTATTGTGATGACGTTTCACTTGGGAAGGGCTAGCGCACTTGGAAACACAACCTACACCCAATTATTTGATTCCTTGGACATGCGAAATCTTTATTATAACCTAATGAATAATATTTAGGACATGATAGTGTTGAATAACCTTAGATGATAGATTAAAGTTTACTATTCATTCAATAGACTTTATTCGATTAGTTTTACATTATTCTTGGTTTATTATCACGTCATGCTTTCTAGGGATTATTTATCTATGATTGTTATATCAATATACTTGTTTCATGTGACCCATGAATGGGTTTTATTGTTAAGATGCTTGCTGTAATTTGTTATAAAATGATGTTAAAATTGATAGTTAGTGTAGTTAGTGGCATCCTGGGCTCCATGTCGGGCTGGGGTGTTACAGATTCTGTCCAGTGGAGAAACATCGACAGGAGGTTTGCAGACTTCGGTGCAGAACCGAGGAATATAAGGTTTGGACTAAGTACAGATGGAATGAATCATTTCGGTAATATGAGCAACCGACATAGCACTTGGCCCGTGACTCTCTGTATCTACAACCTTCCTCCTTGGTTGTGTATGAAGCGGAAGTATATTTTGCTGTCGATACTTATCCAAGGGCCGAAGCAACCTGGGAATGATATTGATGTGTACCTAGCACCATTGATGGAAGATCTAAAAATACTGTGGATTGAAGGGGGTACAGGTATGGGATGCGTACAAACGAGAGAACTTCACTTTACGCTCCTTGTTGTTTTGCACCATAAATGATTATCCTGCCCTTGCCAACCTGTCCGGCTAGAGTACAAAAGGGGCCAAAGCATGTACTCACTACTTAGATGATACCGAGATTGTGTGACTGAAGCACTCGCATAAAACCGTGTACATGCATCACTGTAGGTTCCTTCGAGGGCTCACCCATACCACAGGATGAAGAAACAATTCGACGGAGAGAAGGAGGACAGTTCATCTCCAAGGCATTTAAGCGGAAAAGTGATCTATGAAATAGTTAAGGATTTAGATGTTATACTCAAAAAGGGATGTAAATCAAGGACCCATGAGAAGAACATCTGAAAGAAGAGATCAATATTTTGGGACTTACCTTATTGGGAGCACCTAGAAGTTCGCCACTACGTCGACGTCATGCATGTAGAGAAGAATGTATGTGACAGCTTGATTGGTCTCTTACTGAACATTCGTGACAAAACAAAGGATGGTGTCAACGCATGGCTTGACTTGGTTGATATAGACATCAGACCTAAGTTAGCACCGACAAAGACCGATAAAGGACAAATGTACCTCCCCCCTGCTTGTTACACTCTGTCCAAGGCCGAGTGAACTGAATTGTACTAGTGCTTGCATGGTGTCAAAGTTACGTCTGGTTACTCTGCCAACATGAAGAAACTTGTTTCGATAGAAGATTTGAAGTTAATTGGCATGAAGTCTCATGATTGTCATGTGGTGATGACACAAATGCTTCCTATTGCAATTAGAAGTATTTTATCGATCAAGGTCCGAGAGACAATCATGAGGTGGTGTTATTTCTTTAACACAATTGCTCAGAAGGTCATCGATCCCGAAGGACTAGATGCTCTGCAGGACGAGGTGGTGATGACTCTATGTGATCTTGAGATGTATTTCCCTCCGTCATTTTTCGATATCATGGTCCATCTCATTGTTCACATTGTGAGGGAGATAAAGGTGTGCGGGCCCGTGTTCCTACATAGCATGTACCCGTTCGAGAGGTTCATCGGAATTCTCAAATCCTATGTACGGAATCGATCTCGACCGGAGGGTAGCATCGTCGAAGGTTATGCAACCGAAGAGGTCATTGAGTTCTGTGTCGATTGCATGGCTCATGTTGAACCGATAGGTGTGCCTCGATCTCGCCATGAGAGGAGGCTCGAGGGTATCAAGACCATCAGAAGGAAATCAATCACTCCAGATATGGATGCATATGCTTAAGCTTGTTTCACGGTCTTGCAACACATGACTGAAGTGTCCCCATATATCGACCAGCACAAGGACGTGCTTCGGTAACAGAATCCAGAGTGGACGAATGTTTGGATCACGAGACAGCACAACAGTCGATTCAACCAATGGTTGAAGGAGCGACTCGCTAAGAGCTCGTCAAGTGATATGCTGACATGGTTGGCAAAAGGGCCAACATTTACAGTTGTGACATGGCGAGGATACGACATAAATGGGTACACATTCTATGCGCAGGCTCAGGATATAAAGAGCACTAACCAAAATAGTGGTGCCCACATAGATGCGTTCAGTACCGATGGGCTGAGAAGCTCCTACTATGGGCTCATAGAGGAGATATGCGAGCTCGATTACGTGCTTTTCAAGATGCCCCTGTTTCGGTGTCGTTGGGTTCATCTCCCACAGGTGAAGGTCGACATGTACGGTGTCACTACCGTGGACCTCGAACGTGTCGAATATAAAGACGAACCATTCGTACTCGCTAACCAAGTTGTTCAAGTCTTCTATGTAATCGACCAGGGAAATAAGAAGCGCCACGTAGTTCTTCATGGAAAAAGAAGCATTGTCGGAGTTGAGAATGTAGTGGACGAGGAAGAATACAATCAATTTGACGAGTTGCTTCCTTTCGGAAACGGCATAAGGGTTGAGGAAGAATAACGTGATGAAACTAGCTACATACGCATCGATCATCATGAAGGGCTAATTTTTAAAGATTGAACAATGTGTGTATATGTGTTCTGAATGTTTAATTTTAGTTCATTTGAGTTAATTGATTTGTACTATGAAATGGATGTGCTTTGTTTCTGAAATGAATATGAATTGGATGTATACATGTACTTGTTGTGTTTCTGCTTGTTTCAGAGGGCATGGCTAGCATTTCCTGAGGCTAGCCAATAAACAGAACTAGATTTACTAATACAAAAGAATATCACAGTCGGTTTCATCTACAAACCGTCTGTGATAATATATTACAGACGGTTTCATCTACAAACCATTTGTGATACACAACTATCATAGACGGTTATTTATTGGAATCGTCTATGATACACAATCTATCACAGACGGATATTTATTGAAACCGTCAATCTATCACAGACAGATATTTATTGAAACCATCTGTGATACACAATCTATCACAGACGGTTATTTATTAGAACCATCTATGATATTACCAGCCATTACAGACGGTTCTATTTTAGAACCGTATGTGATATTATTTATCACAGACGGTTCTACTTTAGAATCGTCTGTGATGTCCAATCCTATTTATATTCGGACTCTAAGGTTTGCCCGCTTCCCCCACTCAAATGATTAAGTTTCTCAATTCTCCATCCTCCCCCGAGCCCATCGCCGCCGTCCTCGACATCACCTCATCCTTGAGCCCGGCACGCCTCCTCCTCCGAGCCCATCGCCTCCTCCCCGAGTACGAGCACGCGTTGCCTCCTCCTCTCCCGAGCCCGCCGCTTCCTCCCCGAGCACACATTGCCTCCTCCTCCCTCGAGCCCGGCGCGCCTCCCTTTCGATGCCGCTCTGCTGCTCTGGTACTTCTCCCTGCTCGTCCTTCTCCTCAACGCCCAAAGGTAACCGATGCCGAGTTGCCGACCCCGACGCCCCTTTCCCTCACTCTTTCTATCAATAATCTGTCATGCTGTCATGGTACTTGTTTTAGAAATTTGTATTTCTTCTAGTCAGTGATTCATATGGTATTTGTTTTGAGACTGCTACGTACTGGACTATATTGCAATGTGGTGTGGTGGGCTTGAGATGAATGCTCTGTGATGATAATAGTCTTGTGCTGAAATTATTTTGATAATCGGGTTTGAACTTGAGCTCTAATTGGAATGCTTACTCTATCTCTGAGAGCAATATAAAAATGTTAAATCTTAGCTTTATGCTGATTTCATTTGTTCACATGATGTTTGTGTTGAGCATATTATTCATTTTAAATGACTTGGAGGATTTACATGTTTATATGTCAATTATGTCATTGTATTGGTCCTAATTTCTTCCCTACATATCTCAATTATTTATTAATTGGTGTGTATACCCATACACATAGAGATCGAATCTTATGATAATATGTTCATGCGTGTCAAAACTTCCATTTGTTGTGAAGATATCTTCCGCTCATTCTTCGTCATCATCGCCTCATGTGTCTGATGCGCCGTCCTCTTGAATATCCAAGCGCGGTAGAGGAATATCGAAAAGGCCCGGGGGCCAATTTATCATCACAGAGGTCAATAAGTCTGGGACCGCTATCAATCATCACTGAGCAGCGTTCGCATTCTGGAGAACGATCGGAATAGTTACACGGGAACGGGTCAACATCACCTACAATTCGTGGAAGGAGTTGACCAAAGCTCTGAAAGATGAGCTACTGACGGATATTTTCAAATCGTTTGAGATTACAGAACAACACCGAGACTCCGGGCGACGACACGCGTTGCTACGTTCGTGCAAAGCGTGGAAAAACTTCAAGAAAATGATTGTCAATAACTACGTGGAGAAGGATCTGAGACCCTTCCATAAGTATCTGTTCTTAGAAGAGTATTGGGAAGACTTTGTGGCGAAGAAGACGACAGATGATTTTAGGAGTGAAAGTGCGGCGCACAGGGCCCTCTAGACAAAAAACACGCACCCCCATAGACTCGGCACTGCTAAGTATGCGGGTAAACTCCCGCAATGGAGGGGTCAGGACCTGCAAGAAAACCTTTCGAATTCCTCCCCACCATTTGTCGAGATCCTGATGAGCGCGCCCGACAGTGGCTAAGAGCGAGGTTAGCTATCGTGTCTTCGGGGACCATCTCCTTTCCAAACCCTGCAGACGAGGAAGTGTCCCAGCTCTTGGTAAGATATCGAACTACCTAGTTTGTAATTACTCCATAACT
Organism: Phyllostachys edulis; assembly: GCA_036346405.1. Lineage (NCBI taxonomy): Eukaryota > Viridiplantae > Streptophyta > Magnoliopsida > Poales > Poaceae > Phyllostachys > Phyllostachys edulis. The sequence goes on along the minus strand of CM070553.1, from coordinate 6,926,750 downwards.
TCATAGGAAGTGAAATGATATGGCGGGCTATTATAGGGAATGCTGAGTGCACAATCTTCCCAAGGCTCATTCCAGGCAGTCAGGGAGAGATATGCACTCCGAAGCCCAGGAAAACAAGGAGCATCCGAGTCGCACGAGAGGCCTTAGTGTTTATGTTTCATGGAAATATGGATTCGCACAGGACTCCGAGGTGTACCGGAGTAGGAAGAGAGCCAAAACCGAGCGCGATGCAAAGCTACTAGAGGATATTCGTGAATCCCTCAGAGATGAGATCACTGAATCCATCAGAGATGAGATCGATGATCGTGTCAGATCTGAGACACGACGGCTGATGGAGAGCCTTGAGGAAAGGCTTAAGGAAAATCAATTGCAAGCCCCTGCCCCTACTGTGCTAGCTAGCCCCCCCCCAAACGTTTGAGTAGCTGCGCGTCCAACCCTAACCCTACCCCAAAAGGCGACGAAAGATTTCCTGTCGATGACATCCTGTAATAATTATTATCTCTGGAATGCTTGATCTATTGATAGGCCTGTTGGAGTAGCTAGTTTTGTATCGTTATGTAGGTGGCGATGAAGTGCAAGCTCCAAGTGAGATATGCCTCCATTGCCCTAGATGCTGCTTGGGGCCAGGTGTATCCATTCGGTGTCAGAGTTTTGGTGCACAGTGTAAATCCAACGCCGGGTTTTGCAAAAGTGAATGTGGACGGTGTTTATGACAATTTCGCGGTCGTCTTGTTGCAGATTCCCCCAAACGATGAGGTTATGACTCTAGGGCAAGCCATTGGAACACTCATGCAGTGGTCCAAGAGGAACATCTACCTAGAGCTACCTACTCCGGTGTCAACTTCATAGGAATGTTCTGCAATGGTGTCAAGTCCACAGGAGCTACCTGCACCAGAACTACCTGCATCGAAGCGACAAGGGCCCAGTGCATCACATGCATCTACACCTCGTTCTCGGTCGACTCTCGTGAAGTCGACCTCTAAAACGCGAGGCAGTAAGGGCAAATCAAATGACGGTCAACTCCTATTCTGATATCCCCTTCTTGCTGTTGGCCTATAAATTCATGCTAGGCGAGCCGTTGGTCGAGAATGTAGAGCGCCACACTACCGTAGGAATGGCTTGCACGAGATTGCATACATGACAGATGGAACAGGCCAACAAGACGGATGAACAACGACGCTCGAGTGTCACCGTCAAGTTCAAGAAGGATCATATTAAACATGACCATCAAGACTGTGTCTTCACAGTGGCCTTCGAAGACTTGTTCTTTCTCTTCAACCTCGGTGCCCTCGACGTCTCACTCATGCGATGCTGGACACTGTAAGTGTGTACAATCACGGTCAACGTTCGTGTAATACCGATAAATGTTATATATAACTCCTTGATTTTGTGTGTGTGTGTGTGTGTATACATGATTTCTGAGGCCGAAGTAAGGAATTCACCGATAGGTTTCCTCGACCCACACTTGGTTTCCTGGCAAACCATTAGGGAGAATGCAAAATTCGTCGGGGATTACATGATGGAGTCATTGCTGGCTCACCGCGACAATGAATTCATCCTTTTGCCCTACAACCAGGAGTAAGTGTTGTACTAGTGGTTATACTTGTTGATTTGTACTTTTAAGCAACGCGAACTTAGGTTTAATGACCATGGCGACATACCTATGTAGGTACCACTGGATTCTAATTGTAATTATACCAAAACAGAACAAGGTAATATACCTAGATTCCCTAAAGAGGGCCACACATGACTTCACAATTGTCCGACAATTAATCGACGGATAAACACATTTCCTTCATAGATAACTCTATTGTACAGTCTTTCCTTCATTTGCAATGGCTAAGGCTAAGTTCTTGGAATCACGTAGGTTGTTCAAGACATACTTTGCAAAAGGAGGGATATGCAAGGGAGGGATCCCATGACACGATCTAAAATTTGTGGTATTCGCTAGTACACATTAATCCTATATAACACTTCGCAGTAATGCCTCTCGAACTAACCAATTCTATTTTTGCAGTGCCACCAGCAGCCGTCGGCCTGTGACCTTTGTGGATACAATGTTTGCCACAACATGGAACTACTCGTCAGTTCTGTAATAACCAATGATCCTCAGGTTTGTCAATCTTGCAATAATTATTTCATACTTACCAATTTATATAAGCACGAATTTAATCTTCCTAGCGACAGGTTGCGAGCATCGCTACAACTGCGTTGGAACAGGGCTAGCTCATAAAGATTCGAGGACAGTTTGCATCATTCTTGAATCGTGAGGTCATAAATCCAGATGGGATGTTCCACAATGTAGATTGAACTTGATTGGGATAAGATTGAACTTAATGGTACATGTGTGTAAATGTACATGAATGATTAATTTTAGTTAATTGATTTGTGAATTGGATGTGCTTGTTTCTGAAATGAATGTGAATTGGATGTATACATTTACTTGTTGTGTTTAAGCTTGTTTCAAAGGGCATGGCTAACATTTCCTGAGGCTAGCCAATAAACAGAATTAGATTTAGCAATACAAAAGAATATCATAGACGGTTTCATCTACAAACCTTCTGTGATAGCTGATGTATCAGAGATGGTTTCATCTACAAACTGTTTGTGATAGTCGACTATTACAGATCGTTTGTAGATAAAACCATTTGTGATGAACTCATATCGCTACTAACCCATAAGCTCAGACGGCTCACGAAACCGTCTGTGATGACGTTTTTAAACCATCTGTGAAGACCTTTTCGGTAGTAGTGACTCAAAAGGTGTTAGAAAGGTTCGGCTTTGAAAAAGCATACCCTTTGAAAGTACTGATGGTCGAGAGATCCTTGCAGCAAGACAAGGACTCGTACAAACCTAGAGAAGAGTGGGATGAAGTCTTGGGACCAAAATTCCCATACTTAAGTGCAATAGGAGCACTCATATATTTAGCAAACTGTACTAGACCGAACATTGAATTTGCCATAAACCTATTAGCAAGGTATAGTGCAGAACCTACCAAAGACATTGGCAAGGAATGAAGAATATCTTTCAATACCTCCAAGGAAGCAAAGAACTTGGTATGTTCTATAGAAAGAACCAAGACATGTCTATGAATGGCTATGTAGATGCCGAGTACCTGTCGAACCCGCATACAACCAAGTCGCAAACAGGCTATGTATTCCTATGTGGTGGAACTGTAATTTCATGGAAATCGTCTACGCGCTGTCTTGTATCGACTTCGATGAACCACTTGGAAATAATAGTACTGTACGAGGTCTCACAAGAATGTGCTTGGCTTCGGCAGATGATTCACCATATCCAGCAGTCGTGTGGATTGAATACCGCACAAACTCCCACTATTATCTATGAATATAATGCAGCCTGTATTGCACAAGTGCAGATGGGTTATGTAAAGAGTCAACTCACAAAGCATATCAACCCCAAGTTCTTTTATGCTCATGAATTGCAAAAGATGGACGAAATTAAAGTATTGCATACTAGTCATGTGAAAATCTTGCAGATTTATTCACTAAGTCACTTCCAGCAACTAGCTTTGAAAGGTGCATACGTAGAATTGGAATGATGAGTCTTAGAGAAGCGCAGAATTCAGGGTGAGAATCTTCACGAACTCATTATTGAAACTTGATAATGGAGATCGAGTACCCAAAAAATAAATCCTGGAGATTAAATGAAATTGGGTGGATTGTACTCTTTTTCCCTTGATGAGTTTTCCTAAAGTTTCTCGACTAAGGTTTTTAATGAGGTAATTCGTGTAGCACAGCAGAACGTGTTTCGTGCACTCTTTCTCTAAATTTTTTCCGCTGGATTTTTTATGAAGTTTTGATGAGACATGAACATGCCGGATGAGTACCCAAGGGGGAGTGTCAAGGAACCGGGCCTAGACCAGGTAGGCCTAGCCCACGATGGGCTCCTCATCTACCATAAAGACTATATAAGGGGGGGGGACCCCAACTATTGTGCGTGCCTTTTTGCAAGAGAAATAAAAAGAAAAAAGAAATCCCCCTACATCTCTATGTTCAATCTACTATTATGTTCTTGTGTGCGATTCTACGCTTGTCTACGAGGTGATCGCTCGAGCTGGACTTGCCAACGACGGTTCCTCAACACAAATGAGACCTTACCTTCGATATTTGTTTTTGGGAGAGTCAAAAGTCTTAAACGAGTTGGGCCTTGGGCTGTAAGGTATTCGACATTCCTATGCACGAAAAAGCCCATATATAGAAGGTAACACCGCCCGAGTAAGATGTCAAAGCCTAGTAGTTTCACGGCCCATACACACAGTTATGGAAGGCCTTAGAGACTTTGACGACAAACACCTACTTCTGATCTGGCTTAGAGCATCTTCAATAGTGCATTTATTGTCGTCTCTTAGCTATGCCACGTCAACAAAATCCTGAGGAGAGAGGGGGAGGAGATAGAGCACAAGTCATCTCTTTTTGAAAAGACTATCGTGCACGTGAAACAAGACATGATACATTAATCTACTCTAGTTGCCATACAGGCCCGTTTCAAAGGAAAATTATAAAATATAAATATTAGAGAGTGTGCTAGAGACTATCTATTGGAGATATTGTCTCTAAAGATGATGTAGCGTATGTTAGAGACAAGGTTATCTCTAACTATTGAAGATGCTCTTAGGGCATCTCCAATAGTGTATTTATTACCGTCTCTTAGCTATGCCACGTCAATAAAATCCTAAGTGGAAGAGAGGGGGACGAGAGAGAGAGCATAGGTCGTCTCTTTCTGAAGAGACTGTCGTGCACGCGAAATAAGACAAGATACATGCATTAATCTACTCTAGTTGACATGTAGGCCCGTTTCAAAGAAAAATTATAAAATATAAATGTTAGAGACTGTGCTGTAGACTATTTATTGGAGATATTGTCTCTAAAGATAATATAGCATATGTTAGAGACAAGATTATCTTTAACTATTGGAGATGTCCTTATAGATAACAGTGAAAGTGAACACATGTGCGGGATGAATTGACCCGAACGTACGAGACACACAGTAACAGCACATTAATTAATCAGTAGTTTGCATGCATGCTTGGAGTCAGGCACATAACATAGTAATATTCACCGGTGTTTTGGGTCACTTTTTCTTTCTAGACGCCGGTGCTAATTCGGAGTGTAAAAGTCTGATGGCGTCAACCGTCAAATATGACGCGTCACTTTACTGGTTTGACTTCCAACGTAACGGCCTACACGCCTTGGAGGAAAAAAAAACACGCGTGTGCACTGCAGCAGTAGCTTACACTGTAAGTAACATTTGTTTACTTTCCCCGCCCCAAAATCATCTAGCTGCCCGTATATATATATATATGCATGTGGATGCCTTGCCTGTGCCACTGACCACGGCGCCGATCGAGTAACTGCTCTCCTCTCCGTCTCCGTCTCCGTAGGAAGCAAGGAATTAAAGCTTGATCGATGGCGCGCGGGGCTCAGCCCTCGCCAAACCGCCGGCGCACGCTCTCCACCACCGTCGTCGAGGAAAGCGTCGCTGCGGCAACCGCAATCGTCGACATGTGGCGCCCCGACGCCGCCCGGTGCTCCCTCTTCCTCGACTGCCCGGACAGCGACGCGGAGGCCGGCCGCTTCCTGCGCGCCGTAGCTAGCCTCCACCGTGCCATGCTCCTGCGCGCGTCGGACGCCGCCGGCCTCCGCGACCGTGGCGACGGCCTCGTCCAGGCGCAGGCGCTTCTCCAGACCGCCATGCGGAGGCTGCAGCTCGAGCTCCAGCTCCTCCTGTCATCCCTTCATCTCAACGCCAACGGCGCCATCGCCGATCACGACGTCCAAGGGACTAGTGCTGTTGCTGCTACTAGCCATATCCGCACGGTCGTTGAGGCCATGATAGCCGCCGGCTACGGCAAGGAGTGTGTTTCCACCTTCAAGTTGCACCGCCGGGCAGCTGGGGCAGTGCAGCGCCTGCTCGGCTTCTCACCTTCCCAGCATGCCCAGTTCCATAAGCTTACCTGGGGCCAAGTGGACGGCAAGGTGCAGTCATGGCTCGCCGCCGCAAGATTCGCGTTCAAGTCCGCCTTCTCCGGGGAGAGAGATCTATGCGGCAGTGTCTTTGCCGGCGACATGGCTGTCGGCGACGCGGTGTTCGCGGGCATCGCCAGCGATCAGGCCACAGATCTCCTCGCCGTCGCTGAGGCCGCTGTGGCTCGAGCGCACCGCGCCCCGAAACGGCTGTTCCGCGTGCTTGATGTCCACGACACTCTCACCGAGATACTGCCGGCGATCGTGTCCGTCTTCGGGGCCAGGTCAGTGGTCGCGACCCGTGCCGCCGCCGCTCTTGGCAAAGTCCGCGAGGCGGCACGCGGCACCCTGGCCAGCTTCGAGGCGGGCATCCAGAAGGAGACGTCCAAGGCGACCATGCCCGGCGACGCTGTGCACCCGCTCACCCGCTACGTGATGAACTACCTCGTCTTCCTTGCCAACTACGAGGACGCCCTTGCTGACATAAACCGACAAGGCCAAGGCGCGCATGTGCATTTAGCGGTCACCTCGGGCACCAGCACCAGCAGTGCCTCGTCAGATTCGTTGTCCTCGTTGAGCTTGTCATCGAATCCGATTGCATGGTTGGTGCTCGTCCTACTGCGCAAGCTAGACGCCAAGGCTGAGAGCTACCGAGAAGCGGCTCTAAGCTCCCTGTTCTTGGCGAACAACACATGTACATTACGTTGTCAAGAAAGTGCGCGGCAGCAGCAAGCTGGAGGGGATACTCGGGGAAGATTGGACGCAGGCGCACAGGGCAGAGGCGCTACGGCACGTGGACGCGTGCGTGCGCGCGGCATGGGCCAAGGTAGGGGTGCGTGGGGGCGAGGGCGAGGGCGTGGAGGCGGCGGTGATGGAAGCTTTGGCGACGCAGGGCAGGTGGGTGGCAGCAGACGACGAGATGGCCGAGGCTGTGAGAGCAGCGACGGCTGCGGCGGTGGTGCCGGCGTACAGGGTGTTCTATCGACGGCACGGCGCTGCGGAGGGGTTGACGCCGGGGGACGTGAAAGCGATGATCGGTGGGCTGTTTAGCGGGCCACGAAATGTAGCTCCAGCGAGCCGGCTGGCCGGCTGGGGTGCATTGCAACGTCATCGTCGGACGGTGATGCAATTACAGCCACAGCAGCTGCAGCGGGAGCATACAACCAAATAATCAGCACCAGCTCACTTTCTAGCTAGGTGATCCATGCATAGAGATCTTATTGCGTGTGCGTGCGCGCGTGCGCATGTTTTTGAAATTCAAACTCCAAAGTACGTAAAAATCTTGGTGCTTGTTAAAAGTCTTGTTTCTAAAGGGCTCCAGATGATTTAATTGTTACATGAATCTCCAAGAGATGAGCCCACAAAAGTCGTTTTTAGTAATTGCACACGACCCGGGTCCTTCCTTGATCGGTAGGACCTCTGCTCTGCACTGGACATGTAACAAAATGAATCTCAAAGCATCCGCAACCACTATTCTTCCCATCTATGGGAGTATTCATCCTTTCTCTTTAGGGCTTGTTTGGCAAGCCAAAATTTTCGGTCAAAACACTGGAAATTTTGGCTTGCCAAACACGGCCTCATGTGTCTTCGTCTTCCTCGTTGTTATTCCCATTCTGACCAAGAGTCATCGATGGCTGCCCGCCCACCAAAGCCATCGAGGGAAGGTAAGCGAGGCGACAGGCTTCTAGCCATCATCGGAACCTTTGGTGCGTTGACATGCTGCGCGATGGCCTCCGGCAACCAAGCAGTGCATTGTCGGACCCGGATTCTGAGAATCCAAATCCTCTGTGAATTACTGTGCTATTCCCTAGATCAGTAGCTAGCACTCCACAAGATACATTCTTTGAATCATTCATACAAGGCGTGAACTGAAACAAATATATTACAACGCAGGTAACATAGACCTCATTGGGTCGAAGTTTACAAAAGGGCCGCACAAGGCCAAATATATTACATTACAAAAGAACGACCAAGTCTACAAATGAAGCAAAAGGGAAGGTAGGGCTCATCTCACACAGTAAGCGATCGGGTGACTCAGGTCTGACGGATATTAACCAAGGGCTGGATAATATCGGTTGTACGCGGGTACCAACGGGTCTACATAGACTGGGCGAGATCTAAACTACAGACTATACTACTCCTCGTCATAGTCATGTCCGTCATCTCCTGGGCCGTCGTAGAAGGCGTAGTCTCCATCGTCTTCATTATCTGAAGGGTTGGGGGAGAAGCGAGAATGAGCACTACTACCGTGCTCGCAAGCCAACACACAATGCAATTATATATATGCAAGGCTTAACAAGGATGGCTCGGGTTCTTTTATTTGCGAAAGCAACTTTCCAAATATCATAATTACAAAGTCCTATCACTTAGCATTTTTAACAAATTGCATTTTGATAAAGAGAGCATGTGTAATAATTATATTAGTAGAGGATCCATCCGGCGGAAACTCTACCAATGCATCCTTTTAATTGGAGCGGCCTCCAATAATCACAACCACTGAGCTCGACAACTCAGGCAAATAACCAAAACAGGGCTAGGTGAGCCCTTCCACCATTTTCCATACCACCCACACAGTTGTTTGAAATAGAACTAACTCAAGTTATGATTCCCATGTCCGCTTTTGACCGTAGGCACGCACTATTTAAACAGCTTTTAGACTCGCAGAGGTTGCACACTTTACCCACAAGAGATAGTCTACCCGTTACCCCCACATGATTCCGTAGTCATGTAGTTGGGCGGCAAATCACACAAGAACCCTTCTAGCTATCTCGCCCTTTCCGTCAATCCACCCATACGGGTTACGCCCATATGTTGTGCGGATGTTCACCACAACGACTAGCGCACTGCCCCGCCACAACGCCTAGCGCACCGGTAACTTCACCTTTTGGTGTCCTTCCAAGCCGGAGTATCTCCAAGACTTGTACGCTCTTCGTTCCTCCAAAGGAGATGACATTCAAGGTTCAATAACTTTACTAAGTCAAGTTGCACTTTGAGACTTGTGGTTGTACTTGTTTTACACGGAGGTCGTGACAAGATTAAGTCCTTAGGGTTATCTCGGGCGGTTCATTCCACAAGCCAACCAACCATGTGCTCCCTGAGCACCCACCACCTCACCATCCGCCTAGATAGAGCTAGCATTAGGGTTTTGAGGAGGGAAACCAATTTATTTTCACAATCCTTTAGTCAATGGACCACCAATGACTACCCAAACCATTTTATGTTTTGAGGAAATGATGATTGGGATATTTAATATCCCGGTACTTAAGCAAGACTAGTATGTCGCTTAAGTACAACCTATAACTAGTATTACCATATAGTTACTAGGGTGACAAAGAATAATGGGTTCAAGTTATCAAGGATGGCATAATAATTATTTAAACATCAAGTGGGCATTTAACTACCTTAAGCTTTAACATACATTTGATTAAGAATTAAGGCATGCAATTTGCTAATTTAAAAGAACATAATTTGCATAAAATGTAGGGGCAAAATGGTCAAAGTATTGACTCGCCTTGGTTAAAGGCTAGGGATCTTGGTCTTGATCACTTATGGTCGCCATGGCGTCTTCAAATCCTAATCGAGCGTCAATACCGGAAAAGACACAACGGCAAAGAGAGCAAATAAATAAATAAGGAACAACAAATAAACTCCAAATTAATCAAGTCCTATGCCATTAGCAAGATCTTGATTTAACAAATTTTTAGAAATTTATTTCATAATTTTTGGAGTTGAAATGGACAAGATATGGATTTTTGAAGATTAAATGGCTTAGAAAAAGAGAGAAAAAGAAATGTGGTCTACAACACAGGTGGTGGACCGGCTTATGGGCTTTGGACCAAAGCTAGTCCATGGGAATAGTGGGGCGCGGGCCCACTTGGTAGCCTAAGGAGGGAAGTGGGAAGCCAATGACATGTGGGGCCCTCCATTCCCAAATAAATCCCCAAATCAACTCTAATTCCCCATTTCTTGCTCGCTCTCATGGCTACACAGGAGGAGCAGGGAGGCGCTTCGGGGTGGAGGCGGTGCTTGCGGGCAAGGGCGGCGGCCGGGCGGGAGTTGGCGGCGGTGGAGCGGCGTCATGGCTGGGGCGCAAGACCGACGAGGGAGGCCGGCAAGGTGGCGGAGCGGCTCGGGAGGGCGGCAACTCACCGAAGCGGCGACGAGACGAGGAGGCGGCGCGCTTCTGCTCTGGACTTACCGGAGTTCGGGCGGGGGAGGTCAAGCAGGGGAGGAGGAGCTTTATAGGGAGGCCAGTAGCAGGAGGAAGAGGGCCGAGAAGGGGGGTCCGGCCTGGCGTTGCGTGCGGCTCGAGGCGGCGGCGGCGACGGCGGTAAGCGCTGGAGCAGCAGCGCACGGCGCGGCACAGAGTGGCGACAAGACAAAGACGAGGCGTGGAAGGGTGTGGCGGCGACCACCACGTGGTGACATCGAGGAGAGGACGGGGTTGGTCGCGGCGACAAGACGGTGAGCGGCGGGAGCAAGTTGACCAGCAGCGGCGGCGTGAAAGGAAAAAGGGGGAGAGAAGACAGGGGGCCTGGGAGGTGAGTTCTCAAAACGATCGTTACAAATCCTACCCACCTTAAACGGAATCTCGACCTCGAGATTCGGGCTGCTCCGCGAACAGGAACGGGTAGTCCAGCTTTAGTTGATCTTCGCGTTCCCAGGTGGCTTCCTTGGCTGAGTGGTGACTCCACTGGACCTTGCAAAGGCGGAAGACTTGGCGTCTTGTTCGCTTCTCGATGACATCGAGGATCTTGATCGGATGCTCTGGATAAGTCGATCTTCTTCAAGGGCGATGGCTTCAACAGGCGTCGCTCTTGGTACTCGAGACACTTCTTGAGTGGGAGATGTGAAACACGTTAGAACCTCGGCAGATGTTCCGTAGCTCTAGCCGATAGGCTACTTCCCCACGCTTACGGTAATCGGAAACGGTCCTATATATCTTGGGGCGAGCTTGTTCTTTACTTTGAATCTTCGAAGTTCCACGAAGTGGGGATACCTTGAGGTATACTGGCGTCTCCAACTTCAAAAGTCAATTTCCTTCGACGGTTGTCGGCATAACTCTTTTGTCTTGGTCGAGCGGCTTGAAGGCGATCTCGATTAGTCGAACTTTCTTTGACTTGCTTGAGGGTATCCGGTCCAAATATATATCCTTCACCTGACTCTGACCAATGCAGAGGGGTTCTGCATTTTCTACCATAAAGTGCTTCAAATGGGGACATTTTCAAACTCGACTGGTAGCTGTTATTGTATGCAAACTCGGCATACGGCAGACATTTCTCCCAGTCCACTGTAAATTCCAAAGCACAAGCTCGAAGCATGTCTTCCAAAATTTGGTTTGTCCTTTCTGTCTGACCATCGGTCTGCGGATGATATGCTGTGCTGAAATCAAGGTGTGTTCCAAGGGCATCGTGCAAACTAGCCCAGAAATGCGAGGTGAATTGAGATCCTCGATTAGAGACTATCCTCTTGGGTACTCCATGTAGACACACGATACGAGCCATGTATAGCTCGGCTAACTTGTCTCCCTTGTAGGTTGTCTTTACTGGAATGAAATGGGCTACTTTGGTCAGTCTATCAACTATAACCCATACTGAGTCACACCCGGACTTGGTTCGGGGTAGACCGGTAATGAAATCCATTCCAATTTCTTCCCATTTCCTTCGGGAATTTGCAGGGTTGAAGCAATCCCGCCGCTTCGATGTTCGCCTTGATTCGCTGACATACATCACAACAAAGCTACATACTCGGCGATATCTCTTTTCATGCGTGGCCACCAAGACAAAATTTTCATGTCTTGATACATCTTTGTACCGCTGGATGTAGGGTATATGTCGAGTGTGGGCTTCCTTGAATTAAATCCTTGAGTTCCTTCGGTGGGGAACAAAGAGACGTGTCCCATACCATAGAATTCCTTGCGATCTTCGATCATCTTGGGGGCTTTTCCTTTAGCCATGAGACGCTTGAATCTTTGGACCTGTGGTGTTCTTTTGAGCGGTCTTGATTTGCTCTTCCAAGGTTGGATGTGCTTCCATGGCGTCCGGGTTACCTTGCTCTATCAAACAAAGGTTGAGGGCTTCAATTCCTTATAGAGCTCAAAGTTGGTGTTCTTGAATCATAACATTATTGCAAGATGACTTGCGGCTTAATGCATCGGCGACTATATTAGCCTTTCCGGATGATAATGGACATCCAAATTGTAATCCTTTATTAACTCTAACCATCTTCTTTGCGTCAAGGTTGAGATCGAGATTGGGTAAAGATGTACTTGAGACTCTTGTGGTCCGTGTAGATATTACAATGATTTCCAATCAAATAATGCCGCCAAATCTTGAGGGTGCACTCTCGCCGCTAACTCTGTGTCATGAGTTGGATAGTTGTCTTCATGAGGGCGAAGTTGTCTGGATGCATAAGCTACAACCTTTCCTCCTTGCATAAGCACGCATCCAAGACCTTGGCGTGATGCATCGCAATAGACTTCAAAGTCCTGATGAATGTCCGGTAGGGTCAATACTGGTACAGAAGTCAATTTCTTCTTCAATTCCTGGAAACTTTTCTCACAAGCCTCGGTCCATTCATACTTCTTTTCCTTTTTAAGCAGGTGGGTCATAGGTTTGGAGAGCTTTGAGAATCCTTCTATGAAGCGTCTATAGTATCCGGCTAAACCGAGAAAACTACGAACTTCTGTTACTGATGTGGGTTGTTTCCAATCCATCACGGCTTCTACCTTGGCCGGATCAACTGCTATTCCTCCTGCGGATACAATATGTCCGAGGAAACTGATTTCCTGAAGCCAAAATTCACATTTATCAGACTTGGCATAGAGCTCATGCTCTTTAAGCTTTTCCAGACCAATTGCGGATGTTCAAGATGCTCTTTCTTGGTCTTGAATAGATCAAGATGTCGCCTATGAACACGACTACAAACTTGTCCGGTATTCCATAAATACTTTGTTCATCGATTCATGAAGTAATTTGGTGCATTGGTTAAGCCAAACGACATATTTGTGAACTCAAACAAGCCATACCGTGGTAAAGGCCGTCTTAGGAATATCCTCATTCCCGATCTTGAGTCGGTGGTGGTATCGACCGTAGGTCTATCTTGGAGAAAACTGAAGCTCTGTCAACCGATCGAACAGTCATCAATGCGGGGCAAGGATACTTGTTCTTGATGGTCACTTCGTTGAGGGCTCAGAATCCACACACAATCTGGCGGAACCATCTTTCTTCTTCACAAAGAGAATGGCGAACCCTGTGGGGAGGAACTAGGTCTAATGAATCCTTTTTCTTGTAAATCTTCGTTGTGTCTTCAACTCTTCAAGTTAAATCCGCCATTTCTGACGGTCTCTTGGCAATTGGGGCTGTCCCTGGCTTCAAGTTGATTACAAACTCGATATCTCGGTCAGGGGGCATGCCTGGCAATTCTTCTGGGAAAACCTCGGGGTAAGCTTGGACTACAGGCGTTGTCTCTAGGGACATCTCTCCAAGATGGTGGATTGTTCGAACCAAAGGAGAGGAACGATCCACACTAATCCTTATTGTGGTTTCAGGATCTTTGGCAAGTACTACTTTCCTGTTGGCGCAATCTATTAGTCCATGATACGCGGCCAACCAATCCATCCCTAGGATGATATCCAATGTTTGAGATTCTAGCACAAGAAGGGAGGCTAGGAATCCGAGTCTTCCAAAGCAATCTCTACTCGGGACTAAGCGAGGTAGCATATAGGGGTCCCCCGGGTGAACTAAGTACCACGGGTTTCTTTAACTTATAGGTCGGCAACTTAAGCCTTTCAACAAACTTTCTTGAAACAAAAGAGTGCGAAGCTCCGAATCAAACAAAACTTGTCTGGTCTTCAATTAACAGAGAACGTGCCCATTAGCACTCTGCGGCATCTCGTGCCTCCTCGTGTGACATGATTCACACGGCCACGGCTCACGACGGGTAGACCTTGAAGCTTGAGAAGTCTGGTGGCTCTTACTTGAGCCGAGGTCCGACCTTGAATTGCAGCTGCCGGGGTTGTTCTTTGGGGGGGGTTGCTGCGATGAGGGCACCGATTGGCAAAGTGTCCTTTTTCTCCGCAAGCAAAACAAAGGAGATTAGCTGCGGGGTTGGTGTGGGTGGTGTCCAAGAGGGCGGAGAGTGCGGAATCCACTTCCTTGGGGCCTTGGAGATGAACTTTTACGAGGTGTGTGGCAGAAGATCTAAAGGAAGAACCGCCTGAAAGGTTGACTTCGGGAAAAGTTGCCTTGTGATTTTCGGAAAGGCATCTTCCTCTTCTGCTAGTTTTCGCTAACTTATTCTCATTTTCCAGCGAAGAGGGCCTTGTTGATCAACCGATGGAAGTTGGCATAGTCATGGAGGATAAGCTTTCCACGCATGTCGCCACGCATACCTTCCACAAAGCGGTCTATCTTTTCTTCCTCATCAGCTACGTCATTGGGGGCGTAGCGGGCAAGCTGGGTAAACTTAGTGACATACTTGTTGACCGTCATATGTCCTTGTTTAAGAGTTCTGAACTCGTTCTTCTTCAGTCTCATGGTACCGGCTGGCACAAAATTGGTCCTAAAGGCGGTTTTGAATTCTGTCCAAGGAATTGGCTGCCAAGCTGGTTCATTTTCCACAAGGGGGGTTTCAACAACTTCTTCTTCCACGGCTTCAAAGAATGGGTCTTGGTTCTCCATTCAGAGATCCTACTACTTCTAGTTTCATTCTTTGCATCTTCTTCTTCATCCTCTGGTCCTTCATTACCTCTAGCAGCAAGGTAATTCTCCCACCATGCAGCGGCGGCACCTTTCAACTGGTGGGTAGCAAAGTCCACCTTATCCGTGTCGGAGCAACGGGCAAGTCGAAGCTTCTTTTCAGTATCCCTGAGCCAATCTTCGGCTTCAAGAGGTTCATTAGCTGCTTCAAATGTGAGAGGTCTTGTTCTTAGGAAATCAGCGAGTTTGGAGTGGCGGCCGGCAGGTCCTGACTGCTGGTTGTTGAGCAAAGCTTGGAGAATCTGAGTCTGTTGCAGCATTACTTGTGCCATGGTCGGGTGAGCTGGTGGTGGGGGAGGTAGTTCTTGTCCTTGTCCACGACCACGGCCACGACCACGGCCTCGACCAGTCGCAAAGGCTCCACGGACTGGGGCGGCGGCTCTTCTTGGCGGCATCCTGAAGAAAAACTGAGGTTTAGAACTAGAGAGAACCAGGGAGGGATATATGAGGGTTCACTAGCCCTCTAAGGCACACACAAAGGAACATAAACCAAGCGAGAAGATCAAATAAGTACAATACAAAGCCTAGAATGGCTGCATTATATTATGGGGGTTAAGTGCTACATGACTCACAAACAAAGCTTAT
This sequence comes from Phyllostachys edulis, assembly GCA_036346405.1. Classification (NCBI taxonomy): domain Eukaryota; kingdom Viridiplantae; phylum Streptophyta; class Magnoliopsida; order Poales; family Poaceae; genus Phyllostachys; species Phyllostachys edulis. The sequence continues at coordinate 6,911,419 of CM070553.1, read as the reverse complement.
ATGCTAAGCTAAGTCATGACACAAGATACATGCATCTCGTCTACAAAAGAAAAAGCAAAAGTGCTTGCAACCCAAAATACTGCCTAGCAAGCACTACCGGCTAGCCTAGACCATCCTATCTACTCCATCGGGGACTCAGAGCGGGAGCGGCTCTGGCTGAAGCTCGACGAGCCAGAATGACTCGGGCTGATGTGCGGTGAACGGCTGGGGCTGCGTCCACGCCTGAACACCAAAAGGTCGTCGAAGGGCGGCGGACTGGGGAGTCGCACGCTCTTGCGCGTAGTCATCCGGGTGCGAGCTCCGCGGGGGCGAAGAGGTTGGTTGCGCGTCCCGTTGCCGGAAGGGAAGGTCGGAGGAGGAACTGGAACTGGAGCCGGGGCTGGAGCTGGAGCTGGAGCTGAAGTGGCGCTCGCAAGGGCGGCGGTGAGGCGTGCCACCTCTGCAAGTGCGGCGTCTCTCTCCGTAGTGACTGTGTCTCTCTCCCATCTGGCAGCAAAGAGGGCTTCATCACTCCTGGTCCAGTTAGCGCGGAGGGTGTCGGAGTGGGCTTCGCCGCCGGCGAGAAGCGTCTGGAGCTGGCGGACCTCGTCGGTGAAGGAGTGGATGGTGTAAACCATCGCCTGGGTCAGCTGCACCTGGTGGGTCAGGCGGGGCTCGTTGTCGATGGCGACGAAGGACTCCGGGAAGCGCTGTCCGTCGGGGAGGTACGGAAAGAAGCTGAACGGTGATCCGCGCAGAAGGTCCTCGTGTATCCAACATAGGTGGGTGATGGCGACACGGGCTGCGTCCTGGATGGCGTCGGGGATGCTGCGACGAGGGGCCTCGGCCTGGAAGGTATGAGCTACGAACTCGCCAGTTCTAGGATAGAGGAAGACCTCCATTGCCCAGGACTCGTGGGCCATGACCCTCGTCATCCGACCTCTGTAGATTGGAGGGTGGATGAAACCAAGTTCCACCATCAGCTGGCGAAGGAGCTCGGCGAATCCGCCATCATGCTCCCCATGTGAGCTATGGTCCCATGGGCCGGCAGCTGGAGAAGAAGCCATCTACAAATTTTGAAACAAGAGAAGAGGTTAGTAACACTTAATGAGAATAGAGATGAGTAAGGAACTAGGAATGATGAGTAGAAGCAATAAATACTCTATATTTTGATAAAAAATTTCTTAGGTTTTAAAAATAAGATCCAAGTCCTTAAGGCAATCGACCAATCTAACTAGGGTCCTACAACAGATGCTCGATATCAGCTGTGGGACCGGATTTCGAGAATCCAAATCCTCTGTGAATTCTTGTGCTATTCCTGGATCAAGAGCTAGCACTCCACAAGATACATTGTGAATCATTCATATAAGGCGTGAACTGAAACAAATATATTACAACGCAGGTAACATAGACCTCATCGGGTCGAAGTTTTACAAAAGGGCCGCACAAGGCCAAATATATTACATTACAAAAGAACGACCAAGTCTACAATGAAGCAAAAGGGAAGGTAGGGCTCATCTCACACGAGTAAGCGGCGGGGTGACTCAGGTGTCTGACGGATATTAACCAAGGAAATTTGGATAATATCGCTTGTACTTGGTACCAACGGGTTTACTTAGACTGGGCGAGATCTAAACTACAGACTATACTACTCCTCGTCATAGTCATGCCCGTCATCTCCTGGGCCGTCGTAGAAGGCGTAGTCTCCATCGTCTTCATTATCTGAAGGGTTGGGAGAGAAGCGAGAATGAGCACTACTACCGTGCTCGCGAGCCAACACACAATGCAATTATATATATGCAAGGCTTCACAAGGATGGCTCGGGTTCTTTTATTTGCGAAAGCAACTTTCCAAATATCATAATTACAAAGTCCTATCACTTAGCATTTTTAACAAATTGCATTTTGATAAAGAGAGCATGTGTAATAATTATATTAGTAGAGGATCCATCCGGCGGAAACTCTACCAATGCATCCTTTTAATTGGAGCAGCCTCCAATAATCACAACCACTGAGCTCGACGACTCAGGCAAATAACCAAAACAGGGCTAGGTGAGCCCTTCCACCATTTTCCATACCACCCACACAGTTGTTTGAAATAGAACTAACTCAAGTTATGATTCCCATGTCCGCCTTTGACCGTAGGCACGGCTGTTTAAACAGTTTTAGACTCTGCAGAGGTTGCACACTTTACCCACAAGAGATAGTCTACCCGTTACCCCCACATGATTCCGTAGTCATGTAGTTGGGCGACAAATCACAAGAACCCTTCTAGCTATCTCGCCCTTTCCATCAATCCACCCATACGGGGTTACGCCCATATGTTGTGCGGGATGTTCACCACAACGACTAGCGCAGCTGGCCCCGGCCACAACGTCTAGCGCAGCTGGTAACTTCACCTTTTTGGTGTCCCTTCTAAGCCGGAGTATCTCCGCACTTGTATGTTCTTCGTTCCCCTCCAGTGAGATGACATTCAAGGTTCAATAACTTTACTAAGTCAAGTTGCACTTTGCAGACTTGTGGTTGTACTTGTTTTACACGGGAGGTCGTGACAAGATTAAGTCATTAGGGTTATCTGGGCGGCTCATTCCACAAGCCAACCAACCATGTGCTCCCTGAGCACCCACCACCTCACCATCCGCCCAGATAGAGCTAGCATTAGGGTTTTGAGGAGGGAAACCAGTTTATTTTCACAATCCTTTAGTCAATGGACCACCAATGACTACCCAAACCATTTTATGTTTTGAGGAAATGATGATTGGGATATTTAATATCCCGGTACTTAAGTAAGACTAGTATATCGCTTAAGTACAACCTATAACTAGTATTACCATATAGTTACTAGGGTGACAAAGAATAATGGGTTCAAGTTATCAAGGATGGCATAATAATTATTTAAACATCAAGTGGGCATTTAACTACCTTAAGCTTTAACATACATTTGATTAAGAATTAAGGCATGCAATTTGCTAATTTAAAAGAACATAATTTGCATAAAATGTAGGGGCAAAATGGTCAAAGTATTGACTCGCCTTGGTTAAAGGCTAGGGGATCTTGGTCTTGATCACTATGGGTCATGGCGTCTTCAAATCCTAATCGGCGCCAATACCTGGAAAAGACACAACGGCAAAGAGAGCAAATAAATAAATAAGGAACAACAAATAAACTCCAAATTAATCAAGTCCTATGCCATTAGCAAGATCTTGATTTAACAAATTTTTAGAAATTTATTTCATAATTTTTGGAGTTGAAATGGACAAGATATGGATTTTTGAAGATTAAATGGCTTAGAAAAAGAGAGAAAAAGAAATGTGGTCTACAACACAGGGTGGTGGACCGGGCTTATGGGCACTGGACCAGGCTAGTCCATGGGAATAGTGGGGTGCGGGCCCACTTGGCAGCCTAAGGAGGGGAGTGGGAAGCCAATGACATGTGGGGCCCTCCATTCCCAAATAAATCCCCAAATCAGCCCCAAATCAACTCTAATTCCCCATTTCTTGCTCTGCTCTCATGGCTACACAGGAGGAGCAGGGAGGCGCTGGGAGGAGGGGGTGGGCATGGCGGCGGGCGGGCGGCTGGCGGCGGCGCTGGGTCGCTGGAGGGCGGCGGCCCCAAGCAGAGGTGGCGGCGGTGGAGCGGCGGCGCGGGGCGCGGCAGACCGGCGAGGGGAGGCAGGCAGGTGGCGGAGCGGCTCGGGGGGGCGGCAACTCACCAAGCGGGCGACGAGACGAGGAGGCGGCGGCCAGTTCTGCTCTAGACTTACCGGAGTTCGGGAGGCGGGGAGGTCAAGCAGGGGAGGAGGAGCTTTATAGGGAGGCCCGGCTTGGGAGGAAGAGGGCCGAGAAGGGGGGTCCGGTCTGGCCGCTGTCTGCGGCTCGAGAGGCGGCGGCGACAGACGCAGCGTCGCGTAAGGGAGCAGCAGACGACGCTGCACAGAGCGGCGACAAGACAAAGACGAGGCGCAAGCGAAGGGTGTGGCGGCGACCACTGTGGTGACGTCGAGGAGAGGACGGGTTGGTGCGGCGACAAGACAGGTGAGCGAGCGGGAGCAGGTTGACCCAGGCAGCGTGCGTGAAAGGAAAAAGGGGGAGAGAAGACAGGGGGCCTGGGAGGTGAGTTCTCAAAACGATCGTTACATGCATCTAGCCATGAATACTGGATTGCGGGCCACCTACTTCTTTGGAACTCAAATCCTCTTCCAAATAGAAAGTGGCATGCTTGTAGCATACTTTTTTTTTTCATTTAAGCACTTTTGTGTACATATTTTGTTTTCTTTGAATATACATAGCTATGTATGGCATGTTTGAAGCATACTTCTTTTCATTTGAGCACTTTTGTGTGCGTATTTTTCTTTTGAATACACATAGCTATGCATGGCATGCTTGAAGCATACATCTTTTCATTTTCCTTTTCTCAACCCTTTATCTTTTATAACATGCCAAATTGAGTAAGCATAAAGAGTTGCAATGAGAGACATACTTGCTTCAAATCCAAGATTTAAAGCCCATCCTTTTCTATGGACATCTCCAAGTGATAACAATAATCATTCTAGTCAAAGTTTTCAGCCATGTTATGCTTTAGTTCTAAATATAGCAAATTAATTATAACCAGTCAAGATCAAAGCTACACAGCACATGAATAAATATGATAAAGAAAGCTCTACAACTCAGTTGATTTCAATGGCTTGGACTTGATGACTTTGTTTGACAAGAATAATAATCAAAGCTTCTGAATTTTTAAACCCAAACTCCCCCTCAGAATAAACTCAAAGGATGCAACACACCTAACTCACTTTGCAAAATAGCAGATCATGCAGAAACAAACATTTTTGAGAAAGAATCATCAATATAAAAATTAAACTCAATCAAGGTGAAGAGCAATATCACCTTTTTCCACATAGTCTCTTAGAAAATAAAATCTCTTGGAAGCCATCAAGGAAAATGAAGAACTATCAAGTGATCCAATCAAGCAATGATGTAAAAGACTGGAACCAAATCAAACTCATGTTCTTCAACCACGTCAGCTGTTCTTACAGCATAGGAAACATAGGTCTCACAGTATTGGGTTTAGTGAGATAAGATTTAGGAATCCAATACTGAGATATACGATATGGAGGAACTACAACAAAACTAGAACCAGAACCACGTGTGCGTGTGTGATCAGAACGCGAATTATGTGAATTAAATCCCAAACCAGTACGTGAAGCAGATTTAAAGCCATCATGAAATTCCTCTAAAAACCTCGCTTTAGCATTAGTTCTAGGGACAACAAAAGAGGTTGCACATTTTTGTCTTAAGGCATTCAATCTTTCCTTTTTCTCTTTTTTAACACGCCTAAAGCAAAATTCACGCAAGTGCCCATCTCTACCACAATAGGTGCAATGAAATTTAACATAAGTAGAATTCTTTTGAGATGATGAGCTAGCACCTACAACATTAGTAGAAGAGCTTTGCACAAAACTAGCAGATTTAAACACAGTTTGTTTTGGTTTATATTTTACTTCAAATTTTCCAGGTTCAAGAGACTTAACAACCTTAGGAGGATGGTTCTTGGCATGCTCAATAAAATTAAATCCTAGACCTTGACTTTTAACACTCACTTTTGACTTGTCTAGGATCATATTCAAGTTTTTCTTACCAAAAGAAAATCTCTCTAAAGTGTCCTTAAGGTACTCATTTTCTTTAGCTAGAGTAGGACAAGTTGTGCACTTAACAGATTCATTCACAGTTTTCTTAGAAGCACTAGACTAAGCCAATCTTTCTTTTTCAGCAAACTCATTTAGTTGTCTGGTCAAAGCTTCTATCTCTATTGTAAGTTTAGGACAGTTAGAGCAAGAAGCTATTTCATGATAAAGCATATGTTGGATTGTTTCTTGAGAAGTATTGAGTCTAGCTTCTAGCAATTCACATTTAGAGCAAGTTTTAGTTTGAGCATTTGACATACTTGACTCTAAACAAGTAGAACTAGACTTGAGCTTTTCAATTTTATCATATGCAAGTTTTAACTTTTCATCACAAGAGTCATGTGCTAGTCTTAACTCATCAAATTTAGTATGTATTGACCTAGCAGTCTCCAATTCAGAAAATAAAACTTGGCAAGACTCACAAGATTCATCATCAGGAATAGAAGCTTTAAGTCTATCAATTTCAGAATTTAAGTTCTCAACAACAAGATCATGTTTCTTTATTTTCTTTTTATACTTTTTGAGCTCATCTGTCAACCTAAGCACAGCACGAGATAAATCTGTATAAGAAGGTTTTACCTCATCAGGATCACTGTAGAGATCATCATTGCTAAGCTCCTCACTGCTCGCCATAAAACACATCCCTGTGAAATCCACCTTCTTTGCCTTCTTGCTATTGTCCTCATCGTCGCTTCCAGAATCATCATTACTCAAATCAATCTCATCAAGTGCTGAAATTATTTTGTTGACCGCCCTACGATAATTGCGCTTCCTGCGTCAATCTTGAATTTAGAGCGACGAGTTGGTACTTTGTCATCTTTGACCTCCTTACTCCTTAGTTTGGGACAATTCATTTTCATGTGGTTTAGCTCAACACATTCATAGCATCTGATTGGACCACCTCTTCACCTTGATCTGATGTTGTTAATTGCCTTGGTCACCTTGTTGGAGAAGAGTACAAGCTGCTCTTCTGGAATCTCCTCTAACTATTCATCTGTGGAAGAAGACAAAACAGACACAAGACAAGAGCTCGAAGAAGCAGGTTGCATGGGGTTAGTCATAAGAGCCAAAGATGAAGATTTATCAATCTTAGATGGCACAGCTTCTATCTCATAGCTTTTCAATCTAGAGTAAATATCATCCATGGTTAAAGTATAGATCGATAGTTTGATCGATAGTTGTGACAACCATCAACCACTCAGAACCTAAAGATCTCAATATCTTAGTTGCATTATCTTCATCAGTTGGAATAACACCAACACCACGCAAACTACTCAGTATCTTTTCAAAACGAGCAAAAAGATCATCAATAGATTCACCAGGTTTCATAGCAAAATCAGAATACTCTTTTTGATAAAGATTTTTACGTACTTTCTTAATTTTAGTAGTTCCCTCATGATAATCACAAAGAGTCTTCCATATTAAGTGGGCAGAGCTAATATGAGCTACACGATCAAACTCTTTGCGAGAGATTCCTTGAAACAACAAGTTACGAGCTTGAGCATTTAGATCAACATCTGCTTTATTTAAATTAGTAACAGTAGCAGGAACCACATAAGGACTAGAAACCTTATTCCATACATCACTACCTTGAGCCTCAATATATGCTTGCATACGACACTTCCAAAAAGCAAAATCAGTACCATCTAGCATGGGGGGACGATTCACATACATCTCTGACGCCATAGCAACCTTGCTCTGATACCACTTGTAGGATAGTTAATGACAATCAGAGGGGGAGTGAATGATTGTGTAAGATTTTTCGCACCCGAGCAATCAACAGTTGGTAGCAGATAAATCACCAAATACCTCCAGTAGCTTTTATGATTAACTCAACGCCCGCGGCGCAGCAGCACACGCTATTGATTAACACCAATAGCCAAACACCCGGTCACTACCACCAGACGTCAGATGCCAGCGCCGCGTGTGCGCGGCCTCGCTCACCGGTCAACACAGCACAGCACGCACGCATGCACGCACTCGACTGATGCAATAGACAGTAGTAGATGAATCTATAGCCGGGTCTGATTTCTTTCCAGTCGCAGACCCTAATTTCTTTTCTTCAAAAATCATGCACAAGCAAAAGCCAAAGCAGCCACCAAAACCCAAACAACGTTTCTTCTATTGGCTCTTAATGACACCATAGCAAAACATCTCCTCAACGTCTCATGTCACAAGATGCACAAAAACTAAGGCCACCAAAAACCATATCTAAATTCTAGAGTTCATGCTGGCCACACGAGACCAATCTCCAAGATTCTTTCCAGCCACTAGCACTCACGTAATGCCCCCAAAAACTCACAAGTACTAGGAAAAAGAAAAGCCACAGGTGATTACCTGATCAATCACATCAATAGCAAAAGCCTTTTCTCATGTTCGCATGAGCAAAAACCACAGCCTCGTACAGAGAGAAATCAAGCAGCCGCACCTTTTTGTTTTCTCAAGATAACCCTAATAGACGCCGCCTTCTTTCTTCAAAGCTGTGCTCTCCCCGCATCGGGCAGCCGCCACCAACTATATATCACGTCCAGACCTAACATAAAAACCGACTAGAACTCCTATACGTGTTTTTCACGTACACGTATAGCCCAATAGTCTTAAGGCCCAAAACATGGGCTTTTATACTAGATTACACAACTAATTTTGGACATCCCAAAATTATCACATGTTGTAGCCTCTAGACCGTACCTCCGTAGCTCCAACACACGCATCATCCATCTTTGATCTCCACGCGCCCCAACTCGAGCTCGACCGTCTCCTCCAGCATCCTCGACCCTATGGACCATGACTTCGCACCAAGCCATCTCTCGATCACCGCTGTAGACCACGATCTCCTCCGAGTTACCTTGCACATGCAAATACCAAAACAACATATTTTCCCGGCACAAGTTCTTCCCAACTTGACCGACATAAGTTCGCACACACCACACGCCTCAAATAACATCAGTATCCAATATTGTCAATTATTCATCAACTAAAATAAACTAGACCTAGCCACATGGTCTAACAAAAATTACACAGGACCCGGGTCCTTCCTTGATCAGTAGGACCTCTGCTCTGCACTGGACACGTAACAAAATGAATCTCAAAGCATCCGCAACCACTATTCTTCCCATCTATGGGAGTATTCATCCTTTCTCTTTAGGGCTTGTTTGGCAAGGCCTCATGTGTCTTTGTCTTCCTCGTTGTTATTCCCATTCTGACCAAGAGCCATCGATAGCTGCCCGCCCACCAAAGCCATCGAGGGAAGGTAAGCGAGGCGACAGGCTTCTGGCCATCATCGGAAGCTTTGGTGCGTTGACATCTTTGTGCGATGGCCTCCGCAACCAAGCGGTGCATCTAGCCATGAATCTTGGATTGCGGGCCACCTACTTCTTTGGAACTCAAATCCTCTTCCAAATAGAAAGTGAATACCACACGGTGTAGTTGATTGGCTAAAAAAATGACGCTTTACATGAAGTGAATACAGTTCCCTGTTTTCTATTTTGGAATTTTCAAAGCATTTTATGATTTACTCCTTTTGTCGGTTTCTTCATATCTCAAGTTCTTCGTATTGGCGCAATGAGATAACGTCCAGCTCGATGTGCTCATCAATGGACGCGCGATGGGCGCCCATCAAGAAGAAGCGTACGTACGGACAGTGACGGATCTAGGATTTGATCACACCTTAAGCTAAATTCTAATGGACTAACATCTTAAAACTAACGCTAATTTCTACTCACATTAGGACATCACAAAAAATAAGCCACAAATGCTTTATTGACTGAAACTTTAGCAAAAATACTTCAACATAAAATATAATAAGAAAAATATGACAAAACATAAATAATATAGCATCTTAGAGATACAAATTGAATACCTAAATAACAAAGATTTTATCTGTAACCTAGCTGGGTCGCGTCATTGACTGGCGAGGTCTGGGAGAAGAAAGCTGCTCTAATTGTCGATTCCTGCAGCCAGATAGACCAATATAGTATTTTTATTTCAGCAAAAATACCTACTGATATGTTATATCAACAAAAGGATTGTATCAAGGACTTGCCTGAAATTCAACAAATTGGCCTTTTACAAACCGAAGAACCAAGTCAGATTTGCCAACACCGACATCTCTAAGAAGAACCTGACAATCCAAGCACACGAAAACGTCATAATTTCATAGCCCACAAGATTCTAACAATGCAAAATCAATATGTTTCACACTGAGTTTCAAGCTCACTGCATAAATTAGTGATCAATCGTAAAAATTGCCTGGCAAAAAAAAATGGAATTTTGACATGGACCGGGGACCATTTATGAGCTCAAAATCATCATTGATATACACGTGCTTCTGAAACATCAGAGGCAACGAAAATTAATAACCATATCTTAACATACATTTTGCACCATCTAAGGCATGAGTTAGTATTAAAAACATAAGCACGGTGTCCTTAAGCAAACAAAGAATTTAACAAGAATAAGCTACTTATGAAGAAACATCTAATGGAGAATTCCTCGATAAATATGTAATCTTTAAACATATCATTAACAGTCATAACAGCAGAGAGCCAGAGACCCCATCGATTCTTCAAGTCATCATTCATTCAACCATCCTGAAGAGGCAACCAAAATATATGATTGGGAACAATCCCACGAGATAACACTAAAATTAGCCAAATACTGCCGATCAAGATCCAGCCCGTGCGATTCGATCTGTGGCGAAATCAAGAATTGAATTTGAATAATCGAGATTGGAATTCGCACCGGCTTGGCGTTGTAGATCTTGTTGCCGGCGTTGGCTGCCAACGAATTCGACGTTGGATTGGGAAATTTTCCGCGGCTGCCATCAAGATTTTCCTCAAAGGTCAAAGCCTCAAAGGCCAAAGCCAAATCGGTGGAGCTGTGGAGCCCTGGAGCGGTGGAGCTGGCCTTCCTCGATCTCGGCCCTGCCGCTTGCCGCCGAGGGACCTCGCCCGCCTTGCCGCCGCCGCCGCCGAGGAGCCTCGAGCGGTGGAGCCGGCTGAGCGTGGGGCCGCCGTCTACCGCTTGCCACCGAGGGAGCTCGCCGCCGCCGCCTTCCGCCGAGGCGCCACGCCGCCGTCGAGGGAGCCCTACGCCATGTGTCGCCGTCGAGGAAGAGTGCGTGGCCGGCCGCCGCTGGAGCGGGAATAGGGATTAGGTCACACTGGTGGCCTCTAGCCTGGACTGGATGGAGTGGGGGAAGGAGCAAGGAGGCGTGGGTTGGGCCGACTTGCTGCACGGTGCTATTTTTAGCCTATATGTGCTATTTTCTCTGGGCCTCGAGCTATAGCCCACCCTGCTCGAGCCCTAGATCCGCCCCTGCGTACGGAGGAGAGACACGATACTTGGGGCCTTAGGGGAGATGGGATGGAGTAGTGCACTAGTGGGTGGAAACGCTTTGAGATTTCTTTCGCTACGTGTCCACTGCATAATAGAGGTCATACTGATCAAGGACGGACCTGGGTTTTGTGTAATTTCATTCCATATTCAATAGGTTTTCTGATGTATCTTGTGCCTTGGTCTGAGTGGCTAGCTCGCCGTGCAATTGTGGCTAGTTCCAAGTTAAAAATAGCTTACTTTCGCAGATTGCAATATTACATTGCAAGTTTGAAGCATATAATACTTATTTGGATCTTTGCATTGCGAGACCGAAAGCTATTTGAATGCTTGTGTTTTTCTTACGCATATTTACTTTTTTTTTTGCTCGGTTTGATCAAGGATTCAAAGTAACTCTAGTACCTCTACAAATCTTGTAGGAATCCGAGTGGCTCTTGGTGAGGAAACCATCGAGAAAATGAAGCGGCCTCTCTGGACACCAAAGATCGCCTGCGATTTCTTACTAAGGTCTCGATGGCCATGGCAAAACCGTCTGATGCGAGCTTGTATAGCTGGAGATGGTGAGGATTCAAGTCGAGCTTTCATGGCCCGTTCTCGATCCACAAATCTGATGCTACACACTGTTAATACAGAGGATGGATTCACCTTATATGTCTGCTGATTCTGAATTTGGATAGAAAGATTGTAGCATTTTTGTTGCTTTCGGCAGACATGACATACCTACTAATTGGAAGCTTTGGAGTTTGGAGGAATCTTTTTTCTTTGGGGGGCATGTGTAGATGCATACTTGTGAATGGATTGTCGACAAGTAATGGCAGGAACATTACCTGACCGAGGATCGATAACCGCCGATAACCGCCGATAGCGATATAATCGGTTCTCTGGGAGGGTCGGTTAAAATACAAACCGGCTCGAATTTGGCGGTTTGAATGAATTTTACCCAAAAATTTGAATTTGATTGAGTTTTGCTCGGTTGATGAATGAGTGTAGTAATGCAAGCCCATTTGAATCAATAGTCTATATGAACATCTTGCTAACTAGCTTAGATGATGATTTTTGTTTGAATTTGAATTTTTTAAAATTTAAAATCCGAAAAATTCAAATTTTTTGAAAATTTAGTACTTAAATTGGCGAAATTTTCCGATTCGATAAATCGGACATACCGCCCCGTTAATTTTTTTTTGGCGATTAAAAAACCCTACCTGACCGGTGTTTTGATTACGAATTTTTTATCTAGGAGGTCACCGGATGGGCCGAAATGGCCGAAAATGGAAAAATTTCGGCCGAAATTCTCCAATTAAAATTTGCTTTTTTTCAAAGTTAAAATAAATAAAAAAAGATAAAATTCAATGAACAACAATAATTTCTTCTGATTTTTGCCTATTTTTGAATTTTACCGAGTACCCGATAAAGACTAAAGTCAGTAGACATCAGGGCGGATTAGGAGGAGGAGACATTAGACAATAGTCTTCTTCTTGATTGTAATCAGTATAGTCAATACAACAACACATGAGTAGGGTTGTTATTCTTTCCGGAGAAGGTCTGAACCTGTATAAATCCATGTGTCATTCTCTGTGTGGCACAATGACCACGAGGTAGATGATGTGCTCCTCTCGGTCTTCAGCCTGTCAGCGACGGTGTATTTAAAAGAGTGCAACTCGACCTTCTGCATAGCGATAGTTTACGGCCCCACTCAAAGTTGTAACAAGTCGGCCTTCCTTCAAGAAATTGCCTCCTTAAAACCTTCCACCGGCACCATGTGGCTGGTCTTAGGTGATTTCAATCTCATCTACCGTGCTCAAAGAAAAAAAAACTCCAACATCAACCCACGTCGCAGCACTTTCGTAACACGCTCAACGCTTGCGAGTTAAAAGAAATTCACCTTCGGAATAGGAAGTTCACTTGGAGCAGCAAACGACAGAGCCCAACTCTGGTCAAGTTGGACAGAGTCTTTTCTAATGAGGGCTGGGACACCCTTTTTGAAAACCACGTCCTTTAGGCGCTGTCTTCTTCGATCTCCGACCACTACCCTCTCCTCCTCTCCAACATTTTTGGTCCTGCTCGCCCAAAATTTTTTCGCTTTGAAAACTATTGGATCAAGATGCCGGGTTTCTTCGACACGGTAAAAAAAGCCTGGCTCGCCCCCTGCAAGCACACTGAACCCATGCACAGGCTGCGTCACAAGCTAGCTTCCACAGCTTCCACTTTAATTTCGTGGAGCTTATCTCTCTTCCCCCGACCAAAGCTCCATCCATATGGCCTTAGAACTTATTCTTAGGCTCGATGTGGCTCAAGAGAGCAGGGCTCTGTCACCTCAGGAAATGGCCTTGAGAGCCAACCTTAAGAAGAGAGTTATGGGTCTGGCTGTGATCGAGCGCACAAGGAAACGTCAGAGTTCCCAGATCACCAATCTCAGAGAAAATGATGCAAACACCAAGTTCTTCCATTTAAAAGCAAACAGACGTAAAAGAAAAAAATCATATTCAAAGGCTTCAGAATGGCTTGGGCTAGGCGACCTCGCACTCAGAGAAAGAGCACATAATTCAAAATCACTTCTAAGAAATGTTGGCTCGGCCCGCACCGCGCAACACGGATCTCAACTGGGAGGCACTGCACCCACCGATTCAGGACCTGCACAACCTACAGGATGCATTCACAGAATCCAAAGTGCATTCTGCATTAGACCATCTACCGGGAGACAAAGCTCCAGGGCCGAAAGGTTTTTCCTGAAATTTTTACAAATCTTGCTGGCAAATCATCAAAGCAGACATCATGGCAGTCTTCTTCAGCTTTCATTCCCTTCGTACGTCGCACCTTCACCTTCTCAATACAACAAATATTGTGCTGATTCCTAAAAAGGAGGGAGACGACAAAGTGCAAGACTTTAGACCTATCAGCCTCATTCATGGGGTTGGCAAATGGATTGCCAAAACACTAGTGCGCAGGTTGGCACCGCTCCTTCATAGCTTGGTCTCGCGTGCTCAGAGTGCCTTCATAAAGACTAGGAGCATTCACGATAATTTTCTCTATGTCCGCAATCTGATTCACAGACTCCACCGCTCCAAGATCCCCTCGCTCTTCCTAAAATTAGACATAGCCAAGGCCTTCGACTCGCTTCGCTGGGATTACCTTCTGGATCTTCTGCATAAAAGAGTATTCCCGCAAAGGTGGACAAATTGGGTGGCAGCACTCTTAAGGTCCGCCTCATCTAGAGTCCTCCTCAATGGCATCCCTGGTAATGTGATCAGTCACGAGAAGGGGCTGCGACAAGGAGACCCCCTTTCTCCTTTCCTCTTCATTCTGGCCATAGACCCCGTCCAAAATCTTCTTGAGGCTGCCTCAGACATGGGTTATCTCGCCCACCCGCACGATCGCCCTGCCAGGCTTAGAACCTCCATCTACGCGGAAGACGCGGCTATCTTCATCAACCCTAGCACAAGCGAATTACACATTACCACCCAAATCATCCACAGCTTCGGAAACGCCACTGGCCTTCATACCAACTTTCAAAAAAGCACTGTGCTCCCTATTAGCTGCGACTACTTAGACCTTAACCTGATTCTTCAAGACTGCCCGGCTATCCGTTCAACTTTTCCGATCAAATACCTCGGACTTCCGCTCACCTACAGAAGGCTTCGCAAAGTGGACTATCAACCGCTTCTCGACAAGGTGGTGGGAAGGTTAGCGGGTTGGCAGGGGCATCTCCTATCTCCTGCAGGGCGGGCCATGCTAGTTAAATCAGTCCTCACCTTGCTCCCAATCTACTTCCTCACAGTATTCAAAACACCCAAAGCGATCCTACATGCCATTGACACAATTAGGCGATGCTTCTTTTGGGCCGATCATGATAATATCTCAGGTGCCAAGTGCAAAATTAACTGGGAAAGAGTGTGTCGCCCAACTCAGCTAGGCGGACTAGGCATCCTCAGCCTCCCGTACTTCTCCTCGGCAATCCGACTGCGTTGGCTTTGGCAAGAATAGAAGAACTTTTATAAACCTTGGGTAGGCATGGAAATCCCTTGCAACGACTCAGACCGTAATCTTTTTGCGGCGGCAACAAGGATCTCCCTCGGGGATGGGAGGACGACTAAATTCTAGTACTCGGCTTGGCTTAATAGTGAGGCCCCCAAAGACATAGCTCCCAAGATTTTTGAGATCTCCACTCGCAAAAAACAGACTGTGTACTCGGCCTTGCAGAATGGGCAGTGGGTTCAAGACATTAACCTCACGAGAGGTTTATCCCTCCACCACATTGCGCAATTCGTAGGACTTTGGAACAAAATTAGCCAAATCCAACTGATTCATGGCACCCCTGATGAGATTTCCTGGAAGCAAAATCTGAATGGAACCTATTCTTCTAGATCCGTCTACGCTTTACACTTTCTAGGATCCATATCGACCAACTTCAAATCCTTAATCTGGCAAACCCACGCCCCTCCAAAGGGTAAACTCTTCGCTTGGTTGGCAATTCAAAACAAACTCTGGACCTTAGATAGACTAGAAGCAAGGGGGTGGCCAAACCAACGTTTCTGTCCCCTCTGCAGACACACTCCGGAGTCAGCCTTACACCTCATCGCTTCTCGGGTCGCATTTGGAAGCTCATGGCGGACTGGACTGGATTGGATTGGAAAGCCTTCAACCCTCCACCTAGCCCCCCTACACGAACATCCTAGACTGGTGATCCAACGTGGCAAATGTGGCAGGTTCCCCTAGGAAGACCAGGACAATGACCATGATCTTAATCTCTTGGGAGCTTTGGAAGGAACGCAACACGAGAATTTTCAACAACCGTGCCACAGCGCCCTTAACCTCCTAGCTAAGATCAAGGAGGAGGGTAGAGCCTGGTTCCTTGTGGGGGCCAAAAGTTCGGAGTTCTTTAATATTTTGTAATTAAGGTCTTGTCTCTTTAAACTGTTACCTTGTGGATTTTCTTCCGCTTCGCCTCTATTAATATAACGGGCAACCCTCTTGCCAGTTTCATTCAAAAAAAAATTCTCTGTGTGGTTCTGACTCTAGGAGACCCTCAAATATTCATTCGTAAGATCGATATTAGATCATCTACACTATGTTTGGTTATTTTTCGTTTCTTTTTCATATTTTTCATTTCTTTTTCAGCAATGCTCAGGGTTAATGATGGGAGTGATGAAATTAAAGTGGTTTTGTGCAGCCTTCCTTGGCCGACGGATAACCTTCAGCTGGAAAACTGACGAAAAGAAATTGATAGCGCAACAGCCGCGGCGTCATCAGCGGAGGCTTCGACAAGGCTATTCCATGGGAGTCGCGGCCGTGCGGCCGCAGCGGCACACCTCTCCCTGCGAACGCCGGCCAACAAGTAGAACAAAGATGATCTGTTCTGCTTACGAGTGAGTGTTTTGATGCTTATTATGTTTTGCTTTAGCCACGTGCGTGGTCCAGCTTAACTCCAAGCGATTGCACTAACTCCATCAATTCTTCGAACAAGCTAGTATTGTAGTACACAGCAACTTATTGGCCAATACCATATTCCACATTACTCAATCAGATCATACGTACAGCACACGTGCACTCTTACTGGTATACATATACAGATAGCACACTTACAGTACAGTACACACATGCACATATACACACAGCAAACCATGACATAACTCACACGAAGGCAGTTAGCATGTACACACATCAGACAGCATGCCCTGCACCCGCAGGCAGGGGCGGAGCGAGGGATGACCTAAGCCTCGAGCTGGACCAGCTGTTTTTAGGTTGGATCTGTATTTTTTTGTGATTTACTAAGACAATCTTTATGAGCTTTTAATCCTAAGCTCCAGGCCATTGCCTCAGCAGCCCAAGGCCTGGCTCTGCCCTTGCCCGCAGGGCATGCATGTATGCATGTATATATACAAGCACGTACACGATTACACACACAAACACGAGCATGCACCACTACATTTGATTTACTCCGTAGTAATAATAACATCCTTAGTAGAGCCCTCAAATATCGTGTCTGGAAGCGAGTACCTCAAGTGTCCCGGTTTGGATTTGGAAGAGCACTTTGAGGCTAGGAAGGTGCTGGGTTCCAGTCATGGTACTGTCCGTCTTGTCGAAGATCCAAACAATCTTCTCGAGCATAGGAGCGGTGCCGGCTTCAAAGGTGATGAAACTACCGATGGGGGAGGCCTCGATCAGGAGGAACTTGAGCTTTTGGAACTCTTGGTTATTGAAGGTGAGCCCGGGGTCAATGTATGACTTGCGACCAAGTCTGAGGCAGCGCAACTCCTCGAGCTTGCCAAGGATTCGCATAGATTTATCCGTCTGCAGCGCGGTCTCGCACAGTGTTACCTTGGAGAGATTTTTGTGATTGCGGATCCAGGTAGGCAATCCATAATTTCCTATGTTGCCGTTGATGTTTAGGCTCTCCAGGTGCTGTGGAGGTGAGAATGTGGCAATGGCATCATCCTCCTTGTTGTCAAGAATCACGCCGCCATCGGTGGGTGATGGTGGTGTGATCCAGACTGACAGAGAGCGCAGGCATCCGCTCAATTTGTTGATTGCTCGGTGAAAATGTTTGATATTTTCTTCACTGCCATGGAGAACCACGCCAAGCTTCCTTAGCTTCAGCAGATTCCCAACTTCTTCCAGCTCAGCATTACCGTGACGCGAAACCTCGACATGGGATAGTATCTCCATGCTTTTCCCGATCTTGCGGGGCATCCGCACGGTGGAGAGCGACGACTCCTTGGATGATGCGTCACTCGAACTGTCGATGCGTCGGCCGGCGAGAAGATGTTTCAGATTGGGGAGAATGATGCGCTCCGTGTCGGTGGCCCGTACCTTGGTTTGCCGGATGTCCAGCGTCTCCAACAGCCTGAGTGCCTGGATTTGACGGGGCAGTCGGGAAACATCTGTGTTCCGAAGGCTTAAATACTTGAGCCAGGGCACCTTGCAGATGCTCTTCAGATGGCGCTTCTTCAAGCCTCTGCAACCTCCTAGGTCCAGCACATTCAGTCGATATCCTTCAGGGAGTGCTTTGAGGAGATCTACCATCTCATCCATGGGGTCCTTGCTGTCTGCCGTTTTGCTGCTGTCACCGGCATATTCATCCCGTGCCTTTCTTGGAACGACGCAAAGGTCGCACATGTTCCACGGCCTCGGTTTCTGCGGCGGTGGTTGTGGTTGCCGCAGAACTATCTTTCGGATTTTAAGCTGGTGATCAAGGTGAGTCGGCAGGCCAACCACAAAGTTCTCACTTTTGGAGATGTCTTCGATGAAGTCCCGGATTGAACCATCCATTTTACAGCTCTTGACTTTGCCGGCAGGTCCAATGTCACGAGGACAAACAAAGCCTCGAAAAACAAGCTCATTGAAGCAGCGTTCACCTGCTTGTTCTAGAGTCTGCTTTTCGTCGCTCTCCACTAGGCCTTCGGCGACCCATCGTCTGACCAAGCTTGTCCTGCTGATGCTGGTTTCCTTGAGGAATGCAGTGAGATACTGCAGGCAGCTCTTGTAATGTGTGGACAGCTTGCTGTAGCAAAAAATCATCACTTCCTTCGGCACATCTGCTGCTCTGTCCTCCAACTTATTCTGCAATAATGTTTCCAGCTCATGTTTGGTCCCGTAAGGATAAGCATACAGAGCACGAAGTAACATTTTCATGCTGTTGACATGATTCGGCACACATTTCTTCAGAATAGCTTGTATTTCTGTGTCAGCTTCACGTCCAAGACCAAGAGGAAGCATGTGGATCGCTGTGCTAAAAGATGGAGGAGCCTCCGCCTCCTTTTGATCATCTTCTAGGGCACGTAGAAAAGCCTCCCTCTTCTCGTCGATCTTGTTGTCTTGGCCAACCGGCTTCGGCTTGAGTTTTGCTTTCTTTGGGACGGTGGTGCCGTAGCGCAGCCGCCTCTCGCCGACGTCGCGCACCCGGACCTTGAGCTCGCGGATCTTGGTGGCGAGGCGGTGGCGCTTCGGCATCTTCCACAGGAGCACGGGGACGTGCTTCACGAGGGCCCAGAGGCCCCTTTCCGGCGGGGTCAGGTCGCGCCTGTAGAGCTCGATGTAGTCCTGGGCGATGTAGGCGATGTCGCGGACCTGCTTCATCCACGCGCGGAGCTGGTCGTTGTGCTCCGTCTCCATCTTGTTGAGGTGCATGAGGAAGCCGTTCATGCTGTCCATCTCGTCCTTGATGAACTGTATGTCGCCCTGGACGCCGCCGAGCAGCCTCGCCTCGTCCTTGATCGCCCGCGAGAGGAGGCCCAGCAGCGAGTCGACGGCGCCGTGAGTCTGGTCAGCCATCTTTGTCTCTCTCGTTTGCTCTCTCTCTTTCTCTCCTTCTGGTGTGAATAATGATGTAAATGGATAGGAACTCAAACCTGGATTGGAAATGAGCAATGAGACGGAGGATCACACGGTGCACCACAAAAATGCAAAATTTTTGTATGGCTGCTAGTTCATCATAGGGTACCGACAGCGGATGTCTTTTCTCGTCGGTATATTCAAAATGATCACTGGTGCCCCCTTTGTACAAACGCTTCAGAAACTGCTTTGCACCTCTTCGTGGAATGCTCCCATGCCGCACAAATTTGGTCATTAGTTGCTTCATGGGCCCAATGAGATAACCTAAACCCGGCGCATTGGACTTCTCGGCCAAAGATGGTCGACTGGTGGATTGACATCTTCCATTCAGGGGAAGGAAATGACAAAAAAGGCCAGGCACCGCTTATTGTTCTGACCTTATGGAACATTTGGAAAGAGAGAAATAGAAGGATTTTTCAGCACCTCCGGTATGTACCAACAGGGTTGCTGTCCATCATTAAAGACGAAGCCAAGACTTGGATGCTAAGTGGGGCAACCAAACTTCAGATTTACATCCAGGGCGACGAGGCAGCGGTCGTGGGGGGTTAGCCGTAGGTTAGGTTTTGAAGTATCCTCCCCGTCTCTTGCTGAAAGGGGGAGAGGTCTTTCCTGGTTTTGTACTTGTCTTGTCTTGTTTTGTTTCCTTTCCTTCTTTTTTTTCTCTTTCCTTTTTTTCCGGTTTGTTTAAAACTATTGTTGTTTGGGCTTTCACTTTGCTTCTATCTTTAATGCAACAGCGGTATTCTGCCATTTTCCTCAAAATAGTTTTGATGGAGCTAAGGTACGTGACATGTCGTGCAGGGCACCAAATGGTATCTCGCCCCCTAGGGTCATCGGCAGTACTCAGGAGGTCCTAAGGGTATTTCTCTTCTCAATGTAAGGCAATGGCAAGAAGGAAAATGTCCTTTTTTACCCTCTATATATGTGGCACTAAGGGCTTGTAAGAAGGGTGTCTCCTTATTCACACATTGATAATACAATACACACATATATCTTGTGCCTTATGCATCTTTCCTCTTCGGTTCTCTCATGATAAAAGAGTACCCTGTATCCACTATCTAGTTTCGATGCTACACGCATGGAAAACCAAGCGATGTAAGAGGAGCATCTGGTGCTACACCAAGCAGCAGAACAAGGCAAAACCAAGCATAAGCAGGAGTCACAGATCGTCGAATATTTTTTTTCTTTTCTTGTCCAAAGTATGAGCGAATCGATTCTCTCGTTATCTCTCTGTCCACTTGAACAGCGTTTCCTCCACAGCAACCTTTTGCTCGTCTTGTCCCCACGCAACGACAACTTCAATTCCAAACTTTCTTCTTTTCCATTTCGCCCACTTCAATTTTTTTCCTTTTCCTCTCCGGGGTTAGTTTGCGGTTGCGGTACTGTTTTGCATGCTTTGGAATCCGGTTAGCTACGTGATACCTCGAACACCTACCTGAGTACGTTTGCAGCACTCGCCGGTTGAGCCAAACGCAAGGGAAGTAAATTCTCTGCAGGGGGTCCGCCGTCCATCCGTGCATGCGCGAGGGGAGGGGGAGGCCATCCAACGGTGGTAGGGGAGGGTCTCATGGAGCCTTCCTGCAGAAAATTTATTTCCAAACGCAAGATGAACTTGCGTGCAGTAGCAGCGTAGCTAGGTCCGATGGTTCTTTCAGTTTTTAGCCTAAATAGCGCTGTTGCGCGACTTTATTACAAATGTAGCGCCCTTCATGCCGTTTTGATGAAAATGACAGCACGGACGCGTCTCCGTATGTCACGCGTCTAATTTCTGTGCGCTCCATTTCCATGCACCTGTGGCCCGGACGCGCCACCAGCCGCCAAGTAGCAACTCCGGGCAAGGAGTGCCCGGACGAGGCCTCATCTCTCGTTCTCGGTCGCTCTGACGATTTTGTTTTCGCAGACGGCTAAGGATTATTTAAAACCGTAATTAGCGGCCATATTAGCAAGTATTTTTTTGGTCGTACGTATTTTGTTTATGAACTGTGTAGTTAGTTACTTAGTCGTAATTAATTAGTTGTGCTTATTTAGTGGTAATTAATTTAATCATTTTCATTTTTCCATAATTATTCGTGGCATAGTTAATTAGTTACTAATTAATTAGTCCTATTTAGTTAGTGTTAGTTAATTAATCAGTCATAATTTAGTCGTAACTAGTTTAGTGGTATTGAATTACTCGGATTAACTTAGTCGTAACTAATTTAGTCGTACTTAATTTGTTGTAATTTTTTTCTCACAATTAATTGGTCGTACTTAATTAGTGTATATTAATTTTTGTCTGTATTCGGTCGTAATTTTTAATTTCTAGTAATGCATCGTCATTATTAATTTATTCACTAATAATCTGTGTCTTTCATCTCTTGCAAGTCATGCCTCTACCGGAGCTACTAGAACCCTTATACGACGAGCATCATGGGTCCAAGTTGTGGATCACCGAGTACGCGAATGCCCTCCACCCCTCATGCTTCGGTCCGAGAGGCATTACTGGCAGCTCGACTATCACTACGTCCCAATCCTTCGGGATATGGGCTTGTTTCCCTTTGCGAGGCTGCTCTCAGTCGGCGCATCTTCACCCTAGATGGCAGTCTGATGTCGGCATTTGTCGACAGGTGGAGACATGAGACGCACACCTTCCACTTTTGGTAGGGAGAGATGACAGTCACTCTTTAGGATGTCTTATTCTTGACCGATCTCCTGATCAGGGGTGAGCCGCTTATTTCAGGCCGTCCGCTGGCGGACTGGAAGGCCCTATTGGAGCATCGATTCAGCATACCTGTCTCGGACAGCGCCCGTGGTGTCCCTCGCACATGGCTGGGGAATTTCAGTTAATGCCTACCGGATGCACCTAACGAGGTTATTAGGACGCATCTCGTCGCTTACCTTCTTTATCTCTTGGGTTCGGCCCTGTTTCCCACCACACAGGATGATTGAGTGTACCCTATCTTCGTCCGCATCGTCGAGTCTTTGGCTGATGCAAAGGCTGGGGCGATGCCTCAATACACTTGGGGTTCAGCCGTCCTATGCGACACATACAGGGAGTTGTGTGATGCTTCGTGGTGCGACATCGATGTGAAACTGATCCTTGCAGTCTACTACGTGCTATTGCATCTGTGGAGTTAGGAGCACTTCCCTATTGTACGACACTCCTTTAAGAGAGCAGTGCACCCATACCCCGAGTTCACGACCTAATCGATGGGCCCACTATGGGCTACAGGTGGACTGCCGCCTAGTTACGTTGGGCCAAGGATAGACTGGCGAGGTGCTACTCGTTGTTCAACAACGAGTTCGAGTTGTTGCACGACAACGACATCATATGAGCACCATGGAGACGAGAATTCGTGAACACGGTAGCGCCGTACGGACTGTCCGTTCAATGCACGCAGGACTCCGAATTATGGGCGATGATCTTCCACTTGGTGTTTACCCACATGGTGTAGCCTTACGTGCCGCAGCAGATAATGTGACAGTTTGATTTGTACCAGCTTATGCCCCCTCCCGACGGCAGGATGATGCAGCGAGACGTGCACTTGTGAGTCCAACTCCATCCGAGTATTGTTTGCATTTCATGCCCACACTCCATGTTTTGACACGTCTCGAATGCAGGCAATCGAGGGCGAGCTGACACACTGAGGACTAGCAAGTAGTCCAGCATGAGTGGATTAGGGCCTGGACGGAGATGGCGCATGTTGAGGTCGTACAGGAGTAGAGACCGTACGACGTACGGACGTACCGCTAGTGCATGGAGTGGTATGTACCACGGTCGTGCTCCAGACTGGCCCGTCCTCCACCGTAGCGTCCGGAGCAGGTGACGCACCAGGAGAGGCTCCGTCACTCATTCGATCATCACAGCGCCTCGCAGCATGATGACACTATAAAAACCGACAATCTTTGCTATTTTCATTCATGATATTTGTACTGTTTGTTACTGGACATGTGTTATCTGTCATTTTAGTTCGAGCGGCTACAGCGGATTGCAAGCGCATCGGAGACCACCATCCGTAGCCCAGATCACACCATAGCGGGGCTTCTGAGCACTTTGAAGTACAACTTTGTGGAGTCGAACAATGTACTAAAGAACATGAGCTGCGGTCATTCGAGAGATGATGTCCTACGCGCTGCGCACCAAGTGGGCGGACCGTGCTCACCTGCTAGGTCATCATGGCCTAGTTGGACACGCGGGCGTCCTAGCGCTCCCAGTCGGTCATCCGCGATGTAGATCGGCTGGGAGGTAAGTTATGTACAAATTTATGTCCTGGTTTTTTGTGCCTTATGTTGTGCCAACATCATGTCATCCTACAGCCGCACGTTCGTCGGGATGCATCTTTTCTACCATCCGCACCCCGTACTCAGACTGGCGTCCCCTCCCTCGGCCATCCGCACTACACATCTGGGAGGTACAAGATGTTTAGTTCACGTTCCGGATTTTTATGTGCCCTAACATCATTCCATCTTGCAACCTTTAGTTGAGCGTGGGGGTGACGGACATTCGTCAATCGATGAGGACACGCCCATCCCAGTTACTGCCAGGGAGCAGTATACGGCGCCAAGGTTTGGACCGTGGCACCAAGAGCACCCACTCTTGTCGTACGTTGGCTCGTTTGGAGTACCGTACGAGGGCCATAGCTCCTCCAGGGTCGTTGGCACTTCACACGGTCAAGGCTAGAGCTCCTCCGCATGACCGGACTTGCAGACAACTTACCTAGGGGGCGGACGATTCGGGCGTGGATTTCTCCACTCCTTCATTACTGACATGATTGTAGGTGGTAACCAGTTCGACATGACTCAGATGGATGACATCGACGTTGGACACACTCAGCTGGGCCAGAGTCAACTTACTGGTGCACCTCCGCCCACTCAACGGTCTTCGTACCCCCTCCGGACCGATACATTACATGCTCTCCAGACCGACTAACGTATCCCACGGGACATGCTCGACGCAAAACCAGGACGCACACGTAGACGCAAACACAACGAGCAGAGAGTGGCTCAAACGAGTGAGTCATATTATATCTCGTGTGTAATTGCACTGCACATATGTTATACAATTTTGTTGCGCTATTTTTGTATGCTTATTTTTTATGTAATTAACACTAATTAATTAACTTTATATGACTATTTACATGTGATTATTTCTTCAAATACCACTAATTAAATCGGACCAAACAAAAAATATTAACTAATTATGAGTAATTAATTTGCCACTAATTATTACCCATGACACGAGATGATTACGACATATTACATACAAGTAAGTAATTAAGTGCGAGTAAATCAATACGAATAATTAATTAATAAGAAAAAATTTGATTACTTACCGATAAATTACTTATGAGTAATTCATTACATCTAAGTAATTTCTAATGAATTAATTACGATTAATTAGTTACCACTAATTAACTACGTGTCATTAATTATTGTTAATTAATTACATTTATTTTATTACCACTAATAAACTACGGGTTATTATGTACCAACAAATTAACTATAGTCACGTAAATTTGACCACTTATTTTGCACTAATGTAATTAGCACTAATAAACTACACGTAATTTAATTACGAGATATTAATTACGACTAATTAATTAAATAATACTTTATTTCCACTAATTAATTACGACTAATTAACTATGAGTATTTAATTACGACTACTTAATTACCACTAATTTAATTATCACTTACAAACTAGGGGTCAATTACTAGTAACTAACTACGACTAAAAACTTATTGCTAATTATCTACGACTGAAATAATTACAATTAAAACATATTTTACCTAGCCTTTATGTCGACGTCATGGTACTTGTATGGTCGTAACCACTGCTCTAAACACTAATCACTACACTACGTAATCCCAACAAAGTTTTCTTTCAATTCTCTTTGTTCTTAGCGACGAGCGCGAGAATGCGAATGAATTCCAGAATGAGAGCGAGAGGGAGCGCGGCGCCGGTTTTTATAGACGCACGAATGCGTTTCGCGCAAACGGGGCAACGAGATTAGTGTTGCATGCGGACAGAGGCAGCGACGTGACGGACGAGACGGGGGAAAGACGAGGGTAGACAGAGGCTTTCTGGCTAGGAGGACACACACCGGGCACACAAAGCCCGGAAACACGATCATGTGGATGGCTAGTAGGCGTCCGGGTAGGGACGGGCGGACGAGGGGACACATGGATGGCCAAGTTCCGTTCGGGCCATGGATGCACGGCAGCGTAGCGGGCGCGCGGACAATGCCGCGTCCAGACAGCGAGCGTGCGGACAGGCTTCCGCGGCAGGGGGGCACGGGCGAGGCTCCAGCAGTCGCGTGGGCGCATGGACACAGGCGCGTCAGGACAGCAGCCGCGTGGACAAGGCCTCGTCCGGGTACTCCTCGCCCGGAGTTGCCACTTGGCGGCCGGTGGCGAGTCCGGGCCACGGGTGCACGGAAATGGCGCGTCCGTGCCACAGGCGCACGGAAATTGGACACGTGGCGCACGGAGACGCGTCTGTGCTGCCATTTTCGTCAAAACGGCGCGAAGGATGCTACATTTGTAATAAGGTCACACAAGCGTGCTATTTAGGCTAAAAACTCTGGTTCTTTTAACGTACACTCGATTTAATAGAGACCGTCCATTCCTTTTGATCTAGTGATTTAGATTTGTTAGGATTTAGTTATACTACACGTGGTAGTATAAGTAGTAGAATCCTGATGTAGGTAAAATTGTATAGGGAATGCATGGCATGAGAGTAATTTCGGCAGTGGCGGCGTGGGAGATAGGTTTAAGGAAAAAGTCTTTAATTCCCTCGGGAAAAATAATTAGATTTACAGCGAAAAGTCTAAAATGCCCTCAAGAAATCAATGACCAGATCTAATTTCTACTAGCACTTGATACTACTAGTAGAATATATGGTAAAAATTCTCCCGGTGGTCAATTATGCTAGCATCCAAGGCATGCAGTGGCCACATCCGCTTTTGTCGAGTGATAACTGGTTATGCATTGCGTGCTGCCAACCAAACCAAGAATACTATGTATGCAAGCTAGCCGGCCCGAGAAGCGACCTTCCGTCCAGAGCTCCGACGCGCATCCATCCGAATCACAAGCCCACTGCCTGTGATTCTACAGGTACAGAATCAACACACTGAGGTCAAATGCATAACTAACTCCCCTCGAAGCCCACTGCCTGTGATTCTACATGTACAGAATCAACACACTGAAGTCAAATGCATAACTAACCTGCGCCAGATAAGGGAAGCCATCCTCATGAGGGTGACGATAGATAGCGACATGACTGCGTGGGGGAGCTTAGATCGCCGGACTCCCCTCAGCACCTCCACGGATGGAGAGACTTGCCCACAGACGAAATAAAAAGACCTAATGTACATGTACCAACTTCCTTAATCAGATACCTCAAGAGCACTCGGAGAACAAAGGTTTCTTCGAGTTCTCCATTAAGCTCCGAAATTGAACATACTCCCTTTCATCACAGTTCCCTTTTGCATCGCGAAGCATCTGATCTAGATTGTCATCGTGCAGCCTATCCGAATCAGAACCACAATCGACATCATCCGATGGCATATCGTTGACTTCCTGTATAATATGCTCTTCACCGTGATTGGTCCAACGTATATAACCCTTTTTGAAACCCCTTTGAATCAAGCGTGCTTCGATCTGCGCTCGGTTCTTAAACATCTTCAGATTCTCGCAGTCAATGCATGGACAGTGCATATATTCCGCCCCCTTCTTCAACATATCCTCCTCGGCAGCTCTTGTAAAAGCAGACACGCCATTAATGTACTCTTCACTCACACAGTTCACAACGTACATCCAGTTTCAGTCCATCATACGGTTCGTATTGAAAACCCTGGAAATAAATAAAAGGGTGACTTTGAAAGCGTATTTTCTGATACTTAATTATGCTTTCCAACAGAGAAAGCGTATTTTTCTCTGAACTAAAGGTGGTTTTTTTTCATTTTTACATTTTTCTGGATTTTATTAACTTACATGTGGGCCCTACTTGTCAGTGACTCATTTTTTATTTCATGATTTTATGTATAAAATCTATGGCGATCCTACATGCCATAGACTCATTAGTTTATTAACTAAATGATTAAAAACAGTAGAATTTGAAGCTCAAATTGGGCTTAGGGTGACATCGCATTGCTAATAGTTGTGGCTCGGGGCCCTAAGGTCGCCTGAGGCGAACCGACGGTGATGTCCCGTGGTGGCGCTATGGGCTTCACTAGCGATTTCGGCGTAAACGCCTGAAACTACTCAAATTAAAGGATGTTTATGCTCCAGTAGCTCACCTCGATCACGAGGAAGGTGTCAATGAAGTCGGGGAAGGTCCAAGGCGGCTGGTCGTCGATTGGTGAACAGAGGCGACGACTGCAAGCTCCTCGGCGACAATAGCTGAAATGGACCGCACGAGCGGGCTCAGTGAGGTGAGGCGATACTCAAACCGGGCACGGAGTGGCGATGGACTCACCGGGCTTGGAGATGTCCCGCGGTTATTGTAGCACCAGAGATGGAGATCAAGAAGACTCTGTTGGGGAGCTATGTACACTGCACCGTCTGTGATGAGTTAATTATCACAGACGGTTTTCAACAAAAAACCGTCTGTGATATGTAGTAATATCACATACGGTTCATGTTTAAAACAGTTTGTGACGTATCATAGACAGTTCTAACAAAAAACCGTCTGTGATATTACCCAATATCATCGACAGTTTTTGGTCAGAACCATCTGTGATACTTCACAGACGGTTTTAAACATGAACCGTCTGTGATATGACCTCTTCACAGACGGTTTTTAGCGCAGAAAATAACACAGACGGTTGGTAAACAAAAACCATCTGAGATTGTGTTTAATACAGACGGTTTCGATGAACCATCTGTGATCAGGTGTCCAGTATTAGCATTTTTTAGTAGTGGCAGCTTGAGCATGACCCTGAAGGAATATTAGTCCATCAGTCAATCTACACTCAGAAGGTGTTAGAAAGTGTTCGTCTTTGAAAAGGCATACCCTTTGAAAGTGTCGATGGTCGAGAGATCCTTGTAGCAAGACAATGACCCATACAAACCTAGAGAAGAGGGGGAGTAATTCCTGGGACCGATATTCCCGTACTTAAGTGCAATAGGAGCACTCATATATTTAGCAAACTGTATTAGATCGGACATTGTATTTGTTGTAAACCTATTAGCAAGGTATAGTGCAGAACCTACCAAAGGGATTGGCAGGGAATGAAGAACATCTTTCGATACCTCCAAGGAAGCAAAGAACTTGATCTATTCTACAGAAAGAATCAAGACCTATCTATGAATGGCTATGCAGATGCCGGGTACCTACCGGACCCACATACAACCAAGTCACAAACAGGCTATGTATTCCTATGTAGTGGAATTGTAATTTCATAGAAATCGTCTAAGTAATGTCTTGTATCGACTTCGACGAACCACTTGAAAATAATAGCACTGTACGAGGCCTCACGAGAATGTGCTTGGTTTCGGCGGATGATTCACTACAGCTAGCAGTCATGTGGATTAAATACCACACAAACTCCCACTATTATCTATGAATATAATACAGTTTGTGTTGCACAAGTGCAGATGGGTTATGTGAAGAGTCAACTCACAAAT
This sequence comes from Phyllostachys edulis, assembly GCA_036346405.1. Taxonomy (NCBI): domain Eukaryota; kingdom Viridiplantae; phylum Streptophyta; class Magnoliopsida; order Poales; family Poaceae; genus Phyllostachys; species Phyllostachys edulis. The sequence goes on along the minus strand of CM070553.1, from coordinate 6,882,487 downwards.
CATATCAACCCCAAGTTCTCTATGCTTATGAATTGCAAAAGATGGACGAAATTAAAGTATTACGTACTAAGTCATGTGAAAAATTTTACAGATTTATTTACTAAGTCACTTCTAGCAACTAGCTTTGAAAGGTGCATACGTGAAATTGGAATGATGAGACTTAGAGAAGTGCAGAATTTAGAGGGAGAATCTTCACAAACTCATTATTGAAACTTGATCATGAAGATCGAGTACCCAAAGAATAAATCTTAGAGATTAAATGAAATTGGGTGGATTGTACTATTCTTCCCCTGACGAGTTTTCCTGAAATTTCTCGACTAAGGTTTTTAACGAGGCAATTCTTGTAGCACAGCAGATCGTATTTCATGTACTTTTTCTCCAAATATCTCCCACTTAATTTTTATGGAGTTTTGATGGGATATGAACATACCAGATGAGTGCCCAAGAGGGAGTGTTAAGAAATCGAGTCCAAGTCAGGCAGGCCTGGCCCACGATGGGCTCCTCATTCATTCTAAAGACTATATAAAAGGGCAATTCTCAACCATTGTATGTGCTTTTTTAGAAAAGAAATAAAGTGAAGAAAGATACCAGTGACGTCAAAGCCTAGTAGTTTCACGGCCCATACACACAGTTATGAAAGGTCTTAGAGACTTTGACGACAAACACCTACTTCTGATCTGGCTTATAGATACCAGTGACGTCAATAAACCAGTGACGTCACCTAGTTAGTTAGTGGTATGGTCAAGACAAGTAGCTTTCCTGGAAGACGGGGGGAAAGACTTGAAAGTGAACCTAGTTAGTTAGCCGGATGAATTGACAGTAACAGCACATTAATTAATCAGTAGTTTGCACGCATGCTTGGAGTCAGGCACATAACATAGTAATATACACCCAGGTCACTTTTTCTTTCTAGACGCCGGTGCTAAGACGCTAATTCGGAGGGTAAAAGTCTGATGGCGTCAACCGTCAAATATGATGTGTCACTTTACTGGTTTGACTTCCAACGTAACAGCTTACACGCCTTGGAGAAAAAAAAAACACGCGTGTGCACTGCAGCAGTAGCTTACACTGTAAGTAACATTTGTTTACTTTCCCCGCCCCAAAATCATCTAGCTGCCCGTATATATATGCATACGGATGCCTTGCCTGTGCCACTGACCACGGCGCCGATCGAGTAACTGCTCTCGTCTCCGTCTCCGTCTCCGTCTCCGTAGGAAGCAAGGAATTAAAGCTTGATCGATGGCGCACAGGGCTCAGCCCTCGCCAAACCGCCGGCGCACGCTCTCCGCCACCGTCGTCGAGGAGAGCGTTGCCACGGCCACTGCCCTCGTCGACAAGTGGCGCCCCGACGCCGCCCGGTGCTCCCTCTTCCTCGACTGCCCGGACGGCGACGCGGAGGCCGGCCGCTTCCTGCGCGCCGCAGCCGGCCTCCACCGCGCCATGCTCCTGCGCGCGTCGGACGCCGCCGGCCTCCGCGACCGTGGCGACGGCCTCGTCCAGGCGCAGGCGCTTCTCCAGACCGCCATGCGGAGGCTGCAGCTCGAGCTCCAGCTCCTCCTATCATCCCTTTATCTCAACGCCATCGGCGCCATAGCCGATCACGACGTCCAAGGGACTAGTGCTGTTGCCGCTACTAGCCATATCCGCACGGTCGCTGAGGCCATGATAGCCGCCGGCTATGGCAAGGAGTGTGTTTCCACCTTCAAGTCGCACCGCCGGGCAGCCGGGGCAGTGCAGCGCCTGCTCGGCTTCTCACCTTCCCAGCACGCCCAGTTCCATAAGCTTACCTGGGGCCAAGTGGACGGCAAGGTGCAGTCATGGCTCACCGCCGCAAGATTCGCGTTCAAGTCCGCCTTCTCCAGGGAGAGAGAGCTCTGCGGCAGTGTCTTCGCCGGCGACGCGGCTGTCCGCGACGCGGTGTTCGCGGACATCGCCAGCGATCAGGCCATGGACCTCCTCGCCGTCGCTGAGGCCGCCGTGGCTCGAGCGCGCCGCGCCCCGGAACGGCTGTTCCGCGTGCTTGACGTCCACGACACTCTCACCGAGATACTGCCGGCGATCATGTCCGTCTTCGGGGCCAGGTCAGAGGTCGCGACCCGTGCCGCCGCTGCTCTTGGCAAAGTCCGCGAGGCAGCGCGCGGCACCCTGGCCAGCTTTGAGGCGGCCATCCAGAAGGAGACGTCCAAGGCGACCATGCCCGGCGGCGCTGTGCACCCGCTCACCCGCTACGTGATGAACTACCTCGTCTTCCTCGCCAACTACGAGGACGCCCTTGCTGACATAAACCGACAAGGCCAAGGCGCGCATGTGCATTCAGCGGCCACCTCGGGCACCAGCACCAGCACTAGCAGTGCCTTGTCAGATTCATCGTCCTCGTTGAGCTTGTCATCGAATCCGATTGCATGGTTGGTGCTCGTCCTACTGCGCAAGATGGACGCCAAGGCCGGGAGCTGCCGAGAAGCGGCTCTAAGCTCCCTGTTCTTAGCGAACAACACGCATTACGTTGTCAAGAAAGTGCGCGGCAGCAGCAAGCTGGAGGGGATACTCGGGGAAGATTGGACGCAGGCGCACAGGGCAGAGGCGCGGCGGCACGTGGACGCGTGCGTGCGCGCGGCATGGGCCAAGGTGGGGGTAGATGGGGGCGAGGGCGAGGGCGTGGAGGCGGCGGTGATGGAAGCTGTGGCGACGCAGGGCAGGTGGGTGGCAGCAGACGACGAGATGGCCGAGGCTGTGAGAGCGGCGACGGCTGCGGCGGTGGTGCCGGCGTACAGGGTGTTCTATCGACGGCACGGCGCTGCGGAGGGGCTGACGCCGGGGGACGTGAAAGCGATGATCGGCGGGCTGTTTAGCGGGCCACAAAATGTAGCTCTAGCTAGCCGGCCGGCCGGCTGGGGTGCATTGCGACGTCATCGTCGGACGGTGATGCAATTATAGCCACAGCAGCTGCAGCGGGAGGGTCCAACCAAATAATCAGCACCAGCTCACTTTCTAGCTAGCTAGGTGATCCATGCATAGAGATCTTATCGTGTGTGCGCGCGTGCGCATGTCTATCTATCTATCTATCTACACATGCATCTATAAAATTACTAGAAATTATTACATTAATCGTAAAAAGGAAAAATAGCTAGAAATTTCCACATTATTGTGGACAAAGAAAAATTTTCATTCATCTATTTTTAACCTAAAGGCCTTGATCTGCATATATATATAGAAGATGTATTCGTCAATTGTTTACAACAAAAAAAATCCTATTCGTATACCGACCGCAATGTGCTTCGCATGCAATATCACATGCATACGTGAACAACGAGAATTTGAGTCGCAAAAGAGAAGGGAAGACCAGTGTGCAGGAAAATCCATGTATGCATCCACATCTAATCTTCTCTGCGCATAAAAAGGTTAAAAGCTCGACACATCATACACGCATGCGTGTTGAACGGGGAACGCACATGATTTCAAATGTTAAAGGCCACGTCAGAGATAAATACAGCAGCGTGATTGTCGACTACAGCAAAAACCAAGAAATTTAAAGCTTTAATATATTCGGTGAGAGCATCCCCAATAGTTAGAGATTACGTTGTCTCTAACATATACTACATTATCTTTAGAGACAATATCTTCAATAGATAGTCTCTAGCGCACTCTCTAACATTTATATTTTATAATTTTTCTTTGAAACATACCTACATGTCAACTAGAATAGATTAATGTATTATGTCTTGTTTCGCATGCACGACAGTATCTTCAGGAAGAAACGATATGTATTCTCTCTTCTCCACGTAGGATTTTGTTGACGTGACATAAGAGACAACAATAAATACATTATTGAAGATGCCCTGAAGTGACATTAGTTCCCAGTATGAGATGTGTAAGTGTACAAAAGTAAACCTAGATGCCCAGCTCAAAGTTCAAGTACGTATATATGTACGTGCATACAGAGCAAGCAGGCTGTGTTCGTTCCGTGTCGGTGTCCGAGTTCACTACAACATTTCCCAGAAGATTTCCATTGTAGCAGTTTCACGTTCAAGATTTATTCATTGGCGCGCTATAAAATTGCAGAGTATCTTACAAACATGTGTATCATAGCCCACCGATTTTTTTTATACAGTGTCTTTTAATAAGCACAGATATTAGAAAAGTTCTAAGATTAAGAAAGTCATAAAAGAGAATGAATATCCTTCAGTTATGTGCTTAAAAAAGATAATGGTTTGTGTGGATGGTTATGCATGCAAATGCTTATGAATTAAAGAGAATGGAAGGAGAGAAAAGGTAGAAGAGAGAAATTTACTTCAGGCCAAGGTTCCTAATCCAAAAGTCCTGAACCGTGTAGGTGCACAGGTTGATGACTAGTTTTTGAAATTCAAACTCCAAAGTACGTAAAAATCTTGGTGCTTGTTACTGAAGGGCGCCAGATGATTTAATTGTTACATGAATCTCCAAGAGATGAGGCCACAAAACGCGTTTTTAGAAATTACACAGGACACATAGCAAAATGAATCTCAAAGCATCTGCAACCACTATTCTTCCCATCTATGGGAGTATTCATCCTTTCTCTTTAGGGCTTGTTTGGCAAGGCCTCATGTGTCTTCGTCTTCCTCGTTGTTACTCCCATTCCGACCAAGCCGCCCACCAAAGCCATCGAGGGAAGGTAAGCGAGGCGACAGGCTTCTGGCCATCATCGGAAGCTTTGGTGTGTTGACATGCTGAGCGATGGCCTCCGGCAACCAAGCAGTGCATCTAGCCATGAATACTGGATTGCAGGCCACCTACTTCTTTGGAACTCAAATCCTCTTCCAAATAGAAAGTGAATACCACACGGTGTAGTTGATTGGCTAAAAAAATGACGCTTTACATGAAGTGGATTCAGTTCCTTGTTTTCTATTTTGGAATTTTCAAAGCATTTTATGATTTCCTCCTTTAGTCAGTTTCTTCATATCTCAAGTTCTTCGTATTAATTGGCGCAATGAGACAACGTCCAGCTCGATGTGCTCGTCAATGGCCGCGCGATGGGCGCCCATCAAGAAGAAGCGTACGTACGGAGGAGAGAGACGATACTTGGGGCCTTGGGGGAGATGGGATGGAGTAGTGCACTAGTGGGTGGAAACGCTTTGAGATTTGTTTCGCTACGTGTCCACTGCATAATAGAGGTCGTACTGATCAAGGAAGGACCTGGGTTCTATGTAATTTCATTCCATATTCAATAGGTTTTCCGATGTATCTTGTGCCTTGGTCTGAGTGGCTAGCTAACCGTGCAATTGTGGCTAGTTCCAAGTAAAAAAAAAGCTTACTTTCGCAGATTGCAATATTACATTGCAAGTATGAAGCATATAATACTTGCTGGATGCTGCATTGCAGACCGAAACTGCTGAATGCTTGTGTTTTTTCTTCTGCCTATTTCTGTTTTTCTTTTTGCTCAGTTTGATCAAGGATTCCAAGTAACTCTAGTACCTCTACAAATCTTGTAGGAATCCGAGTGGCTACTGGCTGAGGAAACCACTGAGAAAATGAAGCCGGCCTCTCTGGACAACAGCATCGTCACTGCGATTTCTTACTAAGGTCTGTGATGGCCAGGGCAAAACCAGTCTGGTCTGGAGCTTGTATAACTGGAGATGGTGATGGATTCGGAGTCAGAGCTTTCATGGGCCGTTCTCATCCACTAATACAGTGCCACGCCTGTTAATACAGAGGATGGATTCACCTTATATGTCTGAATTTCTGATAGAAAGATGCAGCATTTTTCGCTGCTCGGCAGACAGACAGTCTACTAATAGGAGGCTTTGGAGTTTGGAGGAATCTTTTCTTTTAAATAACTTAGTTTTTATTCCGAAATACAGTAATATACCTATTTTTTGTTTTATAGAAATAATCATCTGTCGCTCAACAGTTTAAAAAAAATCTTGTAACATCCCGTTTTCGAAATGGTGAATAGTAATTACCATTTGGCTTTTGATTTTCAAACCGTATTTCAAATTATCTGGTAATTTCACATCTTCTAGCTTCTAGCTAAGCTTGGGTTTGTGTTTCAAACCACTTTGCAATTCTCGAATTCAAAATTCGAATTTGAATTCCTCTTTTCAGATTTTGGGCTCCTTCTCTTTTTGCCCTCCTCTTTTCTTTGAGCTCAGCCCGTTTTCCTTCCTTGGGCCAGCCCAGCTCCCCTGGCCCATTTTTCCTCCCCCGGCCAACCGGCCTTTTTCCTCCGGCCCACCTCCTGGCCCGGCTCCCATTCTCCTGTCATCTTCTTCCCCGGCTGGGTCACCCGAGTCTCCCTCTCTCTTCTCTCTTGTGCGCCAGCCACGAGCTCCCTCTACGCCACCCTCGTGCCTGCCTACGCCTTTGCGCCACTCCACCTGCTCCCGTGGACTTCGGCATCCACGACACCCCGCCTCGTCGCCCCGTCGCTTCGCCAGCCCGTGCCCACGTTAGCACCCTAAAAGCATCTAGGCCCCTAAAAATTATTTTGGTAATTAATGACAATATATGTTTATGGGATTAACATGTTTATTGAGTATTTACAAGGTTAAGTCCCAGTAATGAATTTGACAACCTGGAGATGCATGCTAAAGGTCAACATGAAGATCAATATGGTTCAAAGACAGGGTACAAGTAGTCTAGGATCCTTTTTGGTTTTACCGATCTTAGGAGAAATGGATGAAAGACCGGATTATAGGTTAAATGTCGTACTATTAAGAGGGATCATGACTAGTAGCTTGATAGCATGTCCTTGTGCCATTTGGATCATTATAGGATCATGCATGCACTTAGAATTTATTTTGAAAGCCAACTTTGCACTTCTCAGGATAATCGGTAGTACCAGCTTGATGTTGGCGGTACTACCGCTCAGCAGTATGACCGGGATGGTGGTGTGGTACTACCACAACCCGATCGAACAAAGATTAGTTGGCGGTACGTATTTTCTAAAGTGACACCGGTTTTGGTTTGGTTGCTCATCCGATGAGCGGTAGTTCCGGGTTTTACTTGGCGGTACTACCGCATCGCGGTATGACCGCATTCCTTCTGCGATACTACCGCACCTCGGTATTTTCGAAATGGTAGCGGTACATTTTTTCCAGAGAGTACCCTTTTGGATTTCAAAGTAAAGCAAGAGTAATCTTTGTTTTGGATGATCAAGATGAATGAACTACCGCATGTTGCATAGCGGTAGTCAAGGTAGTTAGGATCGCGATCCTACTCTTAGAGTCTTACGATTCTACGAACTCACGACAACCTGTCGATTCGATCCTACTCAAGGTAGTTAGGATCGCGATCCTACTCTTAGAGTATTACGGTTCTACGAACCCACGACAACCTGTCGATCCAAATCGCACTGTCGATCCTACTAGTAGAGACTTAGGGCAATTTTTTTTTAGAGGTCAGGCTTTGCTAATATTTTGTTTTAGAGCAAAATTTGTTGATATTAATTTCTGAGAATGAAACTATAAATAAACAAGGAGCATGCAAAATATTATATCAGTGTGGTAATGCTAGTATAAATATCTATATTATGGCATGAGCAATCTTGAGCTTGATAATGATAAGCTATTTTTATTCCCGAAGTATGTCTAGCTGCTTTTAAGGAATATGCAAGTGGTAAACCATATAAGAATCATACAAACTTATAGTATAGATGTTAAATATGTGTATTTTTACAATTCCGTAGAATCGTTGATTCTACGATTTCGATCCTACCGAAGGCAAATCGATCCAACTTAGGATCTTGACTCTAACTACCTTGGGTGGTAGTACCGCGCTAAAATTTCCAATGGCTATGTCAGAGCATTTAATGCGTCTGCACTAGCTGTTGCTGTGTGTTTTGAGAAGGTGTGGTAGTACTGGCCATTACATGGCGGTACTACCGTATTTGCTGAAAAAGTTGGGGTTTTGTACTCAACGGTCGTATTTGTGTGTGTGGGGGGGTATAAATACCCCTCCACCTGCTCAAGGACAGCAAGAGAGACTTCATTTTAACATCCTTTGAGCCTTGAGCATCATCTCTACACCTCCAATACACTTGTGCATTCATTGTAAGGTAGTTGAGCCAAATTCAAGTGCATTTATTCTAGATTGATCCTTAGCACTTTTTTTGCCGTCAAGCGACGATTGAGGTTCATTACTCTTGGTGTTTGCCAAACACCTAGACGGATTGGTGGGAGTTCGCATTGTGATCTCTTCAAGAAGATTGTGAAGAGGCCCGGTGCCACTTTTGAGTGGTTCGGTGTTCGCCATCTCCGGAGCGGAGAAAGAACAACCAATAGTGATCGAGGGAAGGCTTAATTTGTGGAGCCAGCTTGATTGGTTCAAGCTTCCTCAATGTGGACTAGTGAAGACCCGCAAGTCTTCGATACCACGGGAAAAACCTCATCGTCTCATTTGTGGTTTATTCTTGTCTTTACTATTTCCGTATTTACTTTTCTAGCCATATTCTTGTGTAGAATTGCTTAGCTAGAATTGTATCTAGTTTAGACTTAGCTCATAATTGTCTTAGATTGATAATTAGTGAAAAAGTTTTAAAACCTCCTATTCACCACCCTCTAGTCGGTTATCCTTGATCCTACACGTTCGCGTGCTACGCCTCGCAAGCGCGCCTACACCTACTCGCCTGTGCCGTCCTGTCCCGTGTCTGCCCCAACCCTCCAAATCCTTGTCTGGGATCCCCGTGACGCCAGCGCCTTCGCCTCGTCCTGTCGCCCAGGCCGTGTAGGTCGTCTCCATGACAGAGCCGCCCATGCTGCCAGCTCTGAACAGCCACCATGGCGCATCCCCAACAGCTCTCCCTTCCTCTTCCTTGTGGCTATAAGAGCCCAGGCATCCCCTCTTGACCCGTCCCTTCATTCCCCTCTTCTCTGGTAAGTTCTCCCAAAAGAACCCGTTGTCGCTCCCGTTTTGTTTTGGCCACACCGCCTCACCATCGCCTCGCCGCTCTGGCCCCGCCACCACCTCGCTGAGCCTGTCACCAGGTGCCACCGGAGCCAAGGAAGCTGATGAGGATATAATAATCCTCATTTAATTATTTATCTGTAATTCATATTATGGATAATAATGACGTCATATAGTTCTTGAGTATACCCCTTAATAGTCTGGAGGTCGTAAGTTCTTCTACGACCACCCCGTAGTCGTAAGTCCTCCTACGACTACCCCATAGTCGTAAGTCCTTCTACGACTATCCCATAATCGTAAGTTCTACTACGATCAGTCTGTGGTCCTAAGATCTTCTACGACCACCACCTAGTCGTAAGCTCTTCTACGACCAGTACCTAGTCGATAGGGCTTACAGACATGTGGGCCTAGTCGACCAGGGAATCTTCTACACCATATTTGAAGATATGGGCAGTAAACTACGCTATTATTCTCTGGAATAATGGCATGTTTTAAACTCCCTGTTATGGTGATAACTTCCTAGCAGCGTGGGAACGTTACTACTCCCTTAATAACTTCTAGTAACGTCTCCACAATCTGGAACATTAAGACGACCTTTAGACTGGAGATACAACGAAAACTGTATAAAAGGCAGAACCATCAGGACAGTAGGGGGAGGAGAGGGCAATCAGAAACACAATCAGGAGCACAAGACGCAACACTCTGGTCTTTCTCTTGATCTTGTAATCCAGCATACTCAATACATACACACAGGAGTAGGGTTGTTATTCTCCTAGGAGAAGGCCCAAACCTGTATAAAAATCCCCGTGTCTCCCTCTCTGCGTGATTTTGAGCCTAGGGGAACCCCCGAATCAAACAATCTTTACATAAGTTCGGTTCTAAAACACCGATAGAAGCTCTCCCCCACCTCCCTTTGTCCTGTCCGCCACTGGGGACCTCCACCGCCGCCACCCCTTTCTCCTCCGCCCCGATTGTCGCCCCACCACCTCGGCCGCCTCCAAGCTCTCCTGACCACCCCGCCGGCTTCCCCACACCCCCGCGCGGCCCGTGCGTGCGCCGCCCTCCCATTTGCACCACCTCACCGCTGTGCGCCTCCAAGCCGTGGAGCCCGCCACCGCGCCCGCCCCTCTCCGACACCGCCGCCTCCGCCCATGGGGTCCCCACCCTCACGGGAACCCATTTCGCTAGCTTGCCAGCCTCCCCGTGCCACGGCTCGCCGGTGCCGCCACCGCTCCCTACCGCCCGAGCCTCCCTCTGCTCCCCTTTTCTCTATGGCTGAAGGAAAACAATTAGGGATGGGTTGATTTTGCTTGAGGGCCCCACTTGGTGAAGGCCCTTGGCCTCTTCTCTCTCCCCCTTTGTCTCCCTTCCAAATGGGCCCGCAATAGTAACCCCCCATGGACCCATGCGCATGGACTTGGTCCATATACTGTGGGGTGCACCAATTCTCTGTCCTCTCTTTATTCCTTTGATTTAATTCAAAAGCAAACTTCGAAAGCTTCGTTCTCCTCCGTTCTAACTTCAAAAATTATGAAATTTATTTCTAAAATTTTGTAAATTCAAGATCTTGCTAATAGAACTGGTGGTCTTGTTTTATTTAGAGTTAAGTTATTATTCCTTTTGTATTTATTTGCTCTCTTTGCTTGTTTGTGCCTTTTTTCGGTATGTTCGTGTGAGGACCCCGGCTTATTTGGCTTGTAATGCTTAGTCGTCCATTGACCCTAGCATCACAAACAAAATAACCGTGTCTTCGAGATATGTATACTTCGTAAATACAAGATACACACCCCTTTTACAAAATCATGCATCAATTCCATTCAAGACATAGAACCAAAGCACGAACTAGATTAAACAAAAGACATATATAATAGAGAGTTATTACAAAAGGGGCCGACCGGCCAAATAACAACTAAGAGAGCTAAATAAACAGCGGAAGCAAAAGCCATAAGATGACGATAAACAAAAGCCATATGGTTTGCTTTTAACCCACAAGGCAACCAACCGGGCTGCCAACCTAGTCGTCAAATCCATCGCACATCTCACAAAAGTGAATCCCTGGGGGATCAACCTCCTCTGCAACAAATTAATTAAGCAAAGCAAATGAGTACAAAAATGTACTCGCAAGACTTATGTGCAGAGTAACAGACCTATACATATGCTACATGCAAGCTCATTTAAGTGGAGGTTGTAGGTTGTTTTCAGCATAAAGCAAGTTTTCATTTACAATAATGTAATAGATTTAAAGCAGTTTTTGCAATCTGTTTTTAATTTGCTATTAACAACGAGACAACAACATAATAACAATAGATAGATGACAACAACAATCCTGGAAGTGACTAACCCATTAGTCACCACAACAATAGCATGAATTACCCATTCATACCACCCACATCAAGTTTTAGTTAAAGGTTGTAGTCTAATTCTTGCGGGAAATAACCAAGCTTGTCTATAATCTAGGACGAGGCTATTCGAATAGATTTAACCTTGCAGGGGTGTACCAATGTACCCACATGTGAGACCACCTTTTCGTCAAGCTATTTAGCACACTTCCTTTGGTATGCCGGCACGGTTAGTCTTACATGACACTTTCCAATACAATGCATTAACTACGAGTCGCCCATATGGATAGACACCCATACGTTGATACAGAGTCATTGAACCTTTAGACAAAGGACCAATGCTCATCACCCTTAGAAAAGGATGATGCTCCTTGCAGTGGATGACGCTCCACCACTATTCGCCCAAAAACACACACAACACAAAGTTTAGTTTTCAACACAACACACACATCCACCATGCGACCCGGAATTAACACACACCAAAGTACTAAGTCAAGAGAGGTTCCATATCCCCCTCGTGTGGTTAGCACGTAAAAGTGCTTGGATCAATGGCGCAAGTAATTCGGTCCTTGTTGACTCGGGCATCATTCCAGTCATACCCAAAACAATCACACCAACATACCAATATGCCCAAGTCCAAAATATTTTATTTTCAGTTTTAGATTTACAAAGTAACAAAGCACAAAGTGCTGGACATATGGTAATAAATAGATCTGTGTGATCAAAGTTATCGACTAAGTCGATAACCGCCCAATTCTACCGCAATCTAAGCATTTCTAGGCAATATCAACACGTAATCTACTAAGTGACAAGAGCTCATCCAACGAACTCTAAATCACAGCAAGATATTCCTAGGCTTAGTAGTAGAGATTGAACATTTACCTACAGAGTATGCATCTATAGGATCAACTAATCGATAATAATTTAACAACAAAATAGAGCATGCATACATACACTTTGCAAACAATATATTAGACTTTGAACGTAATGGGATTAAACATGATCAAACTTCTTGCCTTGCTGGATTTGCTCACTAAGCTGCAGAGGGTCACTCATGGGATCAACGCACTCGTCGGCATCTAACGAAAAAGCGAAAAAGAACCGATAAGAACGAAGAAAACCGAAAAGACTCAACAGCCAACTTTCTCAAAATGCTCTAAAATTTTTACAGCAACAAGGGAATGATTTTTAAGGAATTTAGCAACAAGAACTAATTAATTTGGATTCTCAATGCAACAGTTATGGCCAAAACAAATCTGCTCAACCTGGAAAATGCTGGAAAATTCAAATCGGTTACTGTTCATCCGAATTAAATTCTTTAGCACAAATTTCCAAAGAGGTGTTGCACCTGGGATTTTTATGGTAATTACAGAACCTCATGATATGAATAACACAATTGGATTCACCTCATTTGGAGCTAGTATGCATTTTCTATGATTTTTCAAAGACACGCACAAGTGCACAAAACAAAATGCACCCACAAAGATTTTAAAAATAGTGGCATGCCTAAAGCCTATTCCACCATTTAGTACACTAACAGAGGAAGCCAACAAAATTGGATTCACTCAAAAAGGATCTACAGAGAATTACTTATGCAATTTACAAGTTAAATGCAATTTTTAGAGCAGCAATTAAAGTCTATTTCTAACCCAATTTATCAAATCATTTTTTGGAGCTGAACTAAGCTTACAACCATTTTTATATTAAATCTGAGTTCAAACCAGAGCCAACAAAATTTGAATCAACTCAAATGGAGCTAAAATGAATTAGTTATGCAATTTTGAAGTTTATTACCTTTTTTAGTTCACAATTAAACAAACTCCAAATTTGACAAATTCTGTAAATGTCAAAACAAATTAAGTTAGGGGATTTGCTCAAGACGATGAGTGGCTCAAAATGACGCGAAAGAATTTGAAGAAGAACCACTGGAGCACTGAGGTGGTGAAGCTTGCTCTCGGCCGATAATGGAGGTTTTGGGGGATTTGGTGAATTAAGCTCAACAAAGCACAGAGAAGCAAGGTGAAGCTTAAGGGGTGTTTAAAGAATGCCAAGGAGGGGCTTGAGGGCTTTATATAGCCAGAGGGGCACGGGTGGAGCTAGGGCAGCAACAATGGTGGACCACGGTCCACGCTCCTGCCACGGACGAACAAGGCAAGTGGTGTGCAGAGGAAGGAGGACTTTGAGGGCATGCTCTGGCAACCAATTAAGGCTAAGAGACGTTGCAAAGGACAATGAGTAGACAAGGCACGACTCTCCCATCCTGCACACGCCATGGCGTCGCTGGCGTACGCACGGGCTCGGGAACGACCTGGGAAGACGAAGAACAGGCGCGAGCGGCTCGAGTTGAATTGGCAACCTGGTTGCACCAAACCACCATCATGCCCGCGGTTGGATCGGAAACGGACAGTTGCGATTGAAAGGGGCGCTTGGAGGAGCTGGCGACCCAGCGCGCACAGCAATGGTCAGATCCATATCCAACGGCTGAACATGCTGCGCCAACAGGACGGACTTGAGTGCGCTTAGGCGATTGGGTCGCACCAAGAACAGGGGTCGGGCTCGAGTCTGACCTGAGCCCAAGGAACAGTGCCCTGATTTAGATTTAGAATTTGAAGCTGAGTTGGAAGAATTTTTAGAGGTAGCAAACCAACTCCAAAAATTCTAAAATTTTGACTGGAGCTTCCTTACTCTAGGATTAACCTTACATAAAATTTCCAGAGATTTTCATGTACTGCATTTTTCTCAAGAAATTCCTCAAGGTTTGTTCTAGGGTTTGACCAATTGAAAAACTGGTTTGACTTGCCTCCAAAAATTATCAAATAATTTCTAAAAATTATGAAGTTTTTCAGAGGAGTCACACAACATCCCTAGAACCAAGGAAAAATATTTTCAAGGGTTGAACACAAGATTCTTGACAAAGTTGAAAAAGGTTTTGACTTTAGTCAACTAGAGGTTTAGGTTTTTGAATTCCACAATTCCTTTACAAGAATTATAGAAAGTTCAAAGACTACAAAATGTAAGAAAAAGTTTTAATTTCTACTCATTTTCTTACATTTGAAAAACACACCCATATTAGGTTACATTTGAAACACAAACCTAGATTTGGTTACATTTGAAACACAACCTATATTTGGGATGTTACAGTTCGTCTGGATAGGATTCGAAGACGCGGAAGATCTCCAACTTGATCAAGCACAAGACTATCAAGACTCTCTTACCCTTAACCAAGGCAAGTCGACACTTTGATAATTTTAAGCCTACATTTTATGTAAATTATATTCATTTAATTTACCAAAATTGCATGCTTTAATTCTTTAATCAAATGTATATTAAATATTAAGGTAGTTAAATACCCATTTGATGATTAATTAATTATTATGCCATCCTTTCATAATTGAATCCATTATTCCATGTCACCCTAGTAACTATATGGTAATTACTAGCTATATATTGTACTTACGCGACATGCTAGTCTTGCTTAAGTACCAGGACATTAAATGTCCTAATCATCATCATCTTTTAAACATGAAAGCAGTTTTGGGCAGCCATTGTGGGTAAATGACTAAGATGGTTGAGTTAATGTATTTCTACTCCTCAAAAACCCTAATAACTTGCTGTTACTGTCTGGGCGGATGGTGTGATGTATTGTATGTTGATGGGTGCTATTGCAGCCTAAGGAATGTTGGTATGTGGAATGAACCACCCAGACAACCCTAAGGACTTAATCTTGTCATGACCTCCCATTGTATAACAAGTACTGTGAGATCCCAAAACCGAATATGTTTCAGGTTATGTGATTGCGCAGAAGGCACAACCCTAAACATGAAACGAATCCGATTTCAAGATTCTCGGATATGCATCTCATGTTAGTTCCTATGGATCAATGACTAACATGTACATATCTAAACAACATGGATCACAACCATAGTCAAATGTGCAAAAATTATTTGAAGCAATATTACAATTTCGATAAATAGGACCTTATGGCCCGATTTTTCATAAGACGGCCGACTGGCCAAATCTAATCACAATTAAATAAATCGCAGCGGAAGATAAACTTAAAAATAAAAGGAGAATACCAGATTGGCATGCCCAACACCCACAAGCAACCAACTGGAGTTAAAGCTGTTGCATCTGCTACTATCGCCCAGAAATGGAACGATAGTTAAAACCGATTCGTGCGACGATCTTACCTGAAACAAGTGGACAATCTGACTGAGTACAAAAGGTAATCGCAAGACTTACACAAACTGCCAAAAGAAAGTGTTTAGTAGAACCTAACCAAAGGATTAGAATTTTTATATGCTTAAGGCTGATCAAGGGGAAGGTTATAATGGCATTAGTTTTGCATAAAGTAACAAGTTTTACTTCTATACTTACTAATTTTTGCTAAGGCAATTTTATAAACCAGTTTGGACTCAAACAACAAGTAATTAGCGAAGTAATCATCAAACATAACAATGTCAAAGTGGCTGTCCACTATGACTAATTAGCATGCATGGACAACCATGTTTATGCCGATACCAAGTATTCCCAAAAAAATTTATTTCTAAGTCTAACGATGATGTCTATCAAAACCAAGTATTATCCATAATCGAGGACGCGGCTATTCGAATAGTTTTAAACCCTGCAAGGGTGTACATCTTTACCCATATGACTCGACCATCCCGTAAGCCACCGGTTAATAACACACTTCCTTTGGTGTGTCGGCCGGGTAGATCGAGATTTGGTACTTTTTAGCAAGGACACTTTATTTAGTTGAAACACCCATACGCGATGAATCCCGCTTAGTACAAGCTACTGATAGAATCTGCTAACCAGGGCACGCATATTGTGCCGGGAATGCCGACCCAATGAAATAAAATTAAAACTGTGCTCACCCACACATATAATATTGCAATCAGATCCCCCTAGGAACATGTGGTTAAAACACATATGCCCATCACACCACCTATGTTCCAATTCAATAAAGTCTCCCCCCTACTTGACCAAACCAGCCCCAATCAAGCATGTGGAAGTACGAGTAGTTCTTTGCATGACAGCCCAAAGTTCGGTCCTTAATGATCTAGACAAGACAACCACAGTTCCCAATCTCGTGCACGAAGACACCCTCACTAGCAACCACTTGTCTAGATCTAAATCATGTTTTAATAAACAAATTTTATACTCAAACTTCATGTTCATAAACCTGAACAAAATCATAAAGATAAGAATGTTTAGTGTTTCCCAAGATTGACAGGCTAACCCCATCAATCGATCTACCGTATCTACTGACCTGCATGGCTAAGCATTCACACAAATAATAAATATATCAACACATGATTCCTAACTTAAGCATAGGTGTAGGGAGTAATTAAGGGAAAGCCACAATGATTAGGATATAGCTAACTAGTCTCACAAATTATTGATATACAGAAATAGCATGCAGGCAATTATTATTGCATTTCAAAATACTAAATTACCAAAACTAGGATCAAAATGATGCAAGAGGATGCTTGCCTTGTTGAAAGTCCACTTGTTCACTCTCGTAGATGTAAATGTTCACTCCACACAATTCAGAATCTAGAGACAAAACACGATAGCGAATAAACACTGACAAAACCAAAAAATCCAAAATGCTAAAAAATGCAAGAGATTTACATAGTTTGATAGCAAAAGACAGAAGGTTTTGCACAAGAGTTACTCTGACCATACAACTTAATTTTCTTCTAATCACTAACTTGAGTGGCACTACTGTCAGTTATCAAAGTGCTCTCTGATGGTTTCTGAACCTTCACCTCAAATCTTAATGTTCAAATTTACTACTCAAGTAACCTACAACAGCAACAACTTCTGAACTAAAGTGCAAAACTTCCTTACAAGTTCAAAACTAAACTTCTGCTAGTTTACACAAGTGACCAAACTGGCATTTGAAAAACAAGAAGACGGTGGGTTACAAATGAGTTTCCCTGACACTTACATAGAGACATCATAGAGAAACATGGCAATGAAGGCCGACAGGAAAATAGGAGTGGCTCGTACATGGATTGGCGCCGGTGAGGAGGGTTGACGGTGGCCGCTTTCATACCCACAGAGAGTGAGTGAGGGCCCACCTGTAGAGAAACAAAGACATTCTTTGAGGCATTTATACACACACACAGAGGGCAAGCAAGAGGAAACCGAAGGTGGCTCGGGCATGTGGCGCCAGCAGTGAGGGGGCGGCGGCGAGCCAGTGGGGATGCCCAGAACGAGTTCCTGGTGGTGGCTTCGTGGCTTGAGGAGGTCGATGGCAGTGCCGTGTGACTGCCATGCGCGGAGAAGAGAGAAAGGGCGGCGGTGCTCAGAGTGTGTGGCGACGAAGGCATCGGCGGATGCGGTGTCGACGCTGCCGGGCAGCGGAGGTCGAGGGAGGGGAGGACATGCAGGGGCACGGCGCGGGCAGGGCTGAGCAGGCGGCAAGTGAGGAGGCGTGGCGGACACTCCGAGGCCGGCGGCGGGTCGGACGAGAATGGGAGGTGGCGGCATGGGGAAGTGGAGGCCGGGGAAGGGGAAGCTGGGAGGCGGCCGGCACGGAGCTGAGGACGGGTGGGTCAGGAGGGGCGGTGAGCAAAAAGGGCAGTGGTGTGGAGCTCAATCGGCAGTTGGGCGGCTTGCTCTGGGACCTCAAGTGTTGGGGTTGAGAGGAAAAGGGAGGATGGAGAAAGAAGGGCAGGGAAGTGAGGCCGGACTCAGGGGTGGCAAAGATGAGCGGCACGAGGAGAGAGCAGGTGCGCGGCACGCGTCCATAGCGAGCACCTGCGTGGCCAGCATGCAGCGCTCGGGCGGGCTGCATGGTGTGGCGAGCGATGGAACCAGAGAAAAAGGGGAAGGAAGAAGAAAATGTGGGCTGTGAAATGGTTTGAGTGGTAAAGGGTTTGGTTGCATCGAATGGTTAGAGTTAGAGGTTTACATTTGATTTAAAATTTTCAAATAATTTATGCACATGCTCCAAAAATAACAAGAAATATTTATGAGATGCATATAAATCCCATTTCATAAAAATGGGGCTGTTACAAGTACAACCACAAGTCTGCAAACTGCAACTTGGCTTAGTAAATTTATTGGACCCTAGAAATCATCTCATTGGTGGCCGAATGAGGATGTGCAAGCATTGGATACGATCCAGCTTGAATTTGACACCAAGGAAGGGTGAAGTTGCCTGCTACGACTAGTCATGGGGGCAACATCCCGCACAACTTATGGGACCCACCGCAAGCGTGGCCCATATGGGTGAGATGACGAAAGGGGCGAGGTAATTTGAAAATTTACTATGACGGTCTCTCGACCACATGGCTAAGGAATCGTGTGGGGCTACAAGTTGTCTATCTCTTGTGGGTACAGTGTACAACCTCTGCAGAGTCTAAACTGTTTAAACAGCCGCGCCTACGGTCAAAGGCGAACATGGGAACTTAACTAGAGTTAGTTCTATTTCAAAAATCTTTGTGGTGGGATGAAAAATGTAGTGGGCTCACCTAGCCCTGAGATTGGATTTTTCCTAGGTCATCAGACTCAGTGGTGTTAATAAGTGGATGTAGCTCCAATCAAAAGAAGCATACGGTAGAGTTTCCGACAGAGGGAACCTCTGCTGAAATAAATATTGCACAATTACTCTCTTTATTAAAATACAATTTGGTTAAAAATGCTAAGTGATAGGAATTTGTAATTATGATAATTGAAAACATTGCTTTAGCAAATAAAAGAACCCGAGCCATCCTTGTTAAGCCTTGCATGTATTACTATTGCATTCTGTGAGTTGGCTTGCGAGCACGGAAGTTGTGCTCATCTTCGCTCTTTCCCCCAAAAACCCTCAGAAGTAGGAAATCCTGAAGATTACGCATACTACAAGGATCCAGAAGTTGGAGGCCCAGGAGATGATGAAGAGTATTTTAGTTCTTCTAGTCTAGGTCTCGCCTCAGTCCTGCTGACTTCGTTGGTGCTTGCGTGCATCCAATATTATCCACGTCTTTGGTTAATATTGGACGCACACGGGTTTCCCCAGTCGAGTGCCCGTGGAGAGATGTACTCTCACCCTTTTGCTTCTATTGTCGCTTCTACTACTTTTGTAATGTAACCCTTTGGCCTGTTCGGCCCTTATTGTAAAACCTGACCCGATGCGGTCTATGTAAACTCTGATGTGTTAAATTAATGAATAGTATGGTTTTGCGCCATATATGAAATAATTCAGTAATATGTCTGTGAGTGCTATCTACTGATCTAGGGAATAGCACAGTGTTTGCACAGATGATTCGGGATTAGGAAATCTGGGTCCGATAAATATGTTGGTTCGCAATTCAATTCCTGAGGTTTCTGACTCATCTGTTATCAGAACCTTTAAGCAGGGAGTCCGCAGCAGAAGAATCACAGAAGACATCGCTTTGAATCCTCTAGCTACTGTCGCTGAACTCTTCGAGATGACTGATCGGTATGCGACTGCTGCTGAAGCAGTCGAGTAGACCAAAATCATCGATCGAGATGACAAGCATCCTCAAGAGGTTGGCAAAAGTAGCAAAAAGAAGAATAAAATGGTCAAGAAATCCAAAAACAAGGCAAAGAGTCAAAAGCCTCAAGCCAATGGTTCTAAGGAGGTCCTGGCCATAAGCAATAAGGAGCCACGAAGTTCTAAGCAATACTCCGATCGAGGCAAAGGTAAGCGTCCCGAATAGAAGAATGATAAGCCTAGGTGGTGCCCTTTCCATAAAAAGGAAGGATATAACCTTCGCAACTGCCGAGTTTTTCAACGAAAACTTGATGACTACTACAATGGCAAAGGGCACTTCCTACCCTCGAAGAGGTAGGGCAAGCTAGTTATCGTACACAGTCGGACAACAACGAAGAGATGCCATTTCAAGATCCTAAGCACACCATCGAGCACAACTTTGGGGGATCATCGGCATACGAGTCAAAGCGACAGCTGAAGGCAGTCGAATGTGAGGTAAACTCCATTGACCCTCCTCTTGTCAATAAGTTGCCGAAGTGGTCGGAAGTCACCATCTCTTTCGAGAAGGTTGACTGTCCGATCCCTTCCACTCAACCAGGTTGCTTTCCGATCGTGGTCGAGCCCACCATCAACAATTATCGAGTAAATCGAGTATTGATTGATGGTGGTAGCTCGTTAAACATTCTGTTTACGAGTACTCTGGACGAGATGCAAGTACCCAGGACCAAAGTAAGGCCGGTAAGATACTCTTTTCATGGTATTGCACCGGGGTCATCGGCCAAACCCATTGGTCAAGTTTCTCTTCCTTTAACATTTGGTCCACCAAGTAATTTCAAGACAGAGAAGATCTCCTTTGATGTGGTCGATTTCGATACGGCATATAACGCCATACTCGGACGACCAGCTTTGACAAAATTCTTAATGGCAACTCATTATGGGTATCAATGTCTTAAGATGCCAGGTCTCAAAGGAGTAATCGCAATTCACTATGATAAGAAGATGGCGCATACGTGTGACCGTCGATCCCTCAAGATGGTTGGTCAAATACCATCTCAGGAAGAAAAAGGGCAGCCTTTGACCAAGCAGTTGAATCCTAAAGCTGCACCTAAGCCGAACGACCAAGTCAAGGAGGTTCCCTTGGATCCAGAGGAGCCCTCGAACACTGTTCGCATCGGGGATACTTCCGACCCCAAATAGGAAGACGCCCTCATTGCTTTCCTCTGGACAAACGCAGATGTCTTCGCGTGGCAAGCATCCGACATGCCCGGAGTCCCCAGGGAAGTGATCGAGCATATGTTAGCTCTACGGCCTAACAAAGTACCCGTAAAATAAAAATTACAGAGATTTACCCCTGATCGACGAGATGCTATAAGGTCAGAATTGGACAAGCTACTTAAAGCAGGCTTTATAAGAGAAGTCGACCACCCAGAGTGGTTGGTCAACCCTGTAATGGTTAGGAAGTCTAACGGCAAGTGGCGAATATGTGTAGACCTTTGGCCTGTTCGGCCCTTATTGTAAAACCTGACCTAATGCGGTCTATGTAAACTCTGATGTGTGAAATTAATAAATGGTATGGTTTTGCGCCATGTATGAAATTATTCAGTAATGTGTCTGTGAGTGCTATCTACTGATCCATGGAATAACACATTATTTGCACAGATAATTCAGGATTAGAAAATCCGGATTCGACATATCTGTAGATGCATACTTGTGAATGGAGTGTCCACAAGTAACTGCGCGGGAACATTACCCCTGATCGGTGTTTTGATTAGCGGAATTCTTTTACACTGGAGGTCACCGGTTGGGCCAAAATGGCCAAAAATCGGAATTTTTTTTTTCAAAGTTAAAATAAAAAAACATAAAATTCAAGTGAAATTCAATGGACAACAATAATTTTAGCTGATTTTTGCCTGTTTTTGAAGTTTACTGGGTACCCGATAGAACCGAAAATCGATTATCAGCCGATAATCCAAACCCTGCCCCCACACAACACATTAGAGAGATGCTCTTAAGTGTATCTATGTTTGGTTATTTTTCGTTTCTTTTTCATATTTTCCTTTTCTTTTTGAGCAATGCTCAGGTTATTATGGGACTGATGAAACTAAAGTGGTTTTGTGCAGCCTTCCTTGCCCGACGGATTTCCTTCAGCTGGAAAACTGACGAAAAGAAATTGATAACGCAACAGCCGCGGCGTCATCAGCGGAGGCTTCGACAAGGCTATTCCATGGGTGTCGCGGCCGTGCGGCAGCAGCGGCACACCTCTCCCTGCGAACGCCGGCCAACAAGTAGAACAAAGATAATCTGTTCTGCTTACGAGTGAGTGTTTTGATGCTTATTATGTTTTTCTTTAGCCACGTGCGTGCTCCAGCTTAACTCCAAGCGATTGCACTAACTCCATCAATTCTTCGAACAAGCTAGTATTGTAGTACACAGCAACTTATTGGCCAATACCATATTCCACATTACTCAATCAGATCATACATACAGCACACGTGCACTCTTACTGGTATACATATACAGACAGCACACTTACAGTACAGTACACACATGCACATATACACAGTACAGCAAACCATGACATAACTCACATGAAGGCAGTTAGCTAGATGTACACACATTAGCCAGCATGCCGTGCACCCGCAGGCAGGAGCGGAGCCGGGGACGGCCCAAGCCTCAAGTTGGACCAGCTATTCTTGGGTTGGATCTGTATTTTTTGTGATTTACCAAGACAATCTTTATGAGCTTTTAATTCTAAGCCTCGGGCTATTGCCCCAGCAGCCCTTGCCGGCAGGCCATGCATGTATACAAGCACGTACACGATTACACACACAAACACGAGCATGCACCACGACATTTGATTTACTCCGTAGCCCTCAATTATCGTGTCTGGACTCTGGAAGCTAGTACCTCAACTCGGGACGGTTTGGAAGTGCTGCAATGGCTTGCTCCAACGCAGACAGATGCGGGTTCACGTCGCCTCTGAGCTCGAGCACTTTGAGGCTCCGAAGGTGCTGGATTCCAGTAATGGTGTCCGCCGTCTTGTCGAAGGTCCAAACAATCTTCTCGAGCATAGGAGCTGTGCCTTCTTCAAATGTGATGCTACTACCGATGGGGGAGGCCTCGATCAGGAGGAACTTGAGCTTCTGGAACTCTTGGTTCTCGAAGGTGAGCCTGGTGTCAATGTATGAGTTGCGACGAAGCCTGAGGCAGCGCAACTCCTCGAGCTTGCCAAGGATTCGAAGGTGAGCCTGAGTCAGCGAGGTCTCGCACAGTGTTACCTTGGAGAGATGTTTGAGATTGTGGATCCAGGTAGGCAATCCATGATTTCCTATGTTGCCGTTGATGTTTAGGCTCTCCAGGTGCTGTGGAGATGAGAATGTGGGAATGGCATCACCCTCCTTGTAGTCAAGAATCACGCCGCCATCGGTGTTTGATGGTGGTGTGATCCAGACTGACAGAGAGCGCAGGCATCCGCTCAATTTGTTGATTGCTCGGAGAAAATGTTTGATATTTTCTTCACTGCCATGGAGAACCAAGCCAAGCTTCCTTAGCTTCAGCAGATTCCCAACCTCTTCCAGCTCAGCTTTACCGTAACGCGAAACTTCGACATGGGATAGTATCTCCATGCCTTTCCCGATATTGCGGGGCATCCGCGCGGTGGACATGGTTCTTGTGTCGTCACTCGAACAGTCGATGCGGCGGCCGGCGAGAAGATGCTTCAGCAGCCTGGGGAGAATGATGCGCTCCGTGTCGGTGGCCCGTACATTGGTTTGCCGGATGTCCAGCGTCTCCAACAGTCTGAGTTCCTGGATTTGACGGGGCAGTCGGGAAACATCTGTGTTCCGAAGGCTTAAATACTTGAGCGAAGGCACCTTGCAGATGCTCTTCAGATGGCGCTTCTTCAAGCCTCTGCAACCTCCTAGGTCCAGCACATTCAGTCGATATTCTTCAGGGAGTCCTTTGAGGAGAACTACCATCTCATCCATGGGGTCCTTGCTGTCTGCCGTTGGGCTGCTGTCACCGGCAGATTCATCCCGTGCCGTTCTTGGAACGACGCAAAGGTCGCAGATGTTCCACGGCCACGGTTTCTGCTGCGGTTGTTGTGGACCTTGTTGTCGCGGCTGAACTTTCTCTCGGATTTGAAGCTGGTAATGAAGGTGGGTCGGCAGGCCAGCCACAAAGTTCTCACTTTTTTTTTGAGGCAAAAAGCTCTCACTTTGGGTGATGTCGACGATGAAGTCCCGGACTGAACCATCCATCTTACAGCTCTTGACTTTGCCGGTAGGGCCAATGTCACGAGGACAAACAAAGCCTCGAAAAACAAGCTCTTTGAAGCAGTGTTCACCTGCTTGTTCTAGAGTCTGAAGCTTTTCGTCCCTAGCCACTAGGCCTTCGGCGACCCATCGTCTGACCAAGCTTGTCCTGCTGATTTTTTCTTCGTGGAGGAATGCAGTGAGATACTGCAGGCAGCTCTTGTAATGTGTGGACAGCTTGCTGTAGCAAAAAATCATCACTTCCTTCGGCACATCTGCTGCTCTGTCCTCCAACTTCTTCTCCA
This sequence comes from Phyllostachys edulis, assembly GCA_036346405.1. Lineage (NCBI taxonomy): Eukaryota > Viridiplantae > Streptophyta > Magnoliopsida > Poales > Poaceae > Phyllostachys > Phyllostachys edulis. The sequence goes on along the minus strand of CM070553.1, from coordinate 6,858,261 downwards.
ATAATGTTTTCAGCTCATGTTTGGTCCCGTGAGGATAAGCATACAGAGCACGAAGTAACATTTTCATGCTGTTGACATGATTCGGCACATGTACACATTTATTCAGAATAGCTTGTATTTCTGTGTCAGCTTCACGTGCAAGATCAAGAGGAAGCATGAGGATCGCTTTGCGAAAAGATGGAGGAGCCTCCCTCTTTTGGTCATCTTCTAGGGCACGTTGAAAAGCCTCCCTCTCTTCGTCGGTCTTGTTGTCTTGGCCAACCGGCTTCGGCTTGAGATTTGCGTCCTCTGGGACGGTGACGCCGTAGCGCAGCCGCCTCTCGCCGACGTCGCGCACCCGGACCTTGAGCTCGCGGATCTTGGTGGCGAGGCGGTGGCGCGCCGGCATCTTCCTCAGGAGCACGAGGACGTGCTTCATGTGGGCCCAGAGGCCCCTTTCCGGCGGGGCCAGGTCGCGCGTGTAGAGCTCGATGCAGTCCTGGGCGATGTAGGCGATGTCGCGGACCTGCTTCATCCACGCGCGGAGCTGGTCGTTGTGCTCCGTCTCCTTCTTGGTGAGGTGCAGGAGGAAGCCGTTCATGCTGTCCATCTCGTCCTTGATGAACTGTATGTCGCCCTGGACGCCGCCGAGCAGCCTCGCCTCGTCCTTGATCGCCGTCGAGAGGACACCCAGCAGCGAGTCGACGGCGCTGTGGGTCTGGTCAGCCATCTTTGTCTCTCTTTCTTGCGCGCTCTCTCTCTTTCTTGCGCGCTCTCTCTCTCCTCTGATAGGAACTCAAAACTGGATTGGAAATAAGCAATGAGACGGAGGTTCACGCAGTACAGTAGTTTTGATGGAGCTAAGGTACATGACGTGTCGTAGTAGAGCACCAAGGGTGCCTCGCCCCCTAGTATCGTCGGCAATATTCAGGAGCAGGGGTTTTTTAACCGGGGTTTTTTTTTACCAGGGGTGACCGGTAAGTCCGGTTTGGCCGAAAATCGGTTGGCCGAAATTTTCAAAAATAATTTGAATTTTTCGTATTTTAAATTAAAAAATCAAATTCAAATAAAATTAAAACAAATTCGTTTTTTGAACAAAATTCATCCAAACCGATTTTTTTGGAACCAATTTGTATTCTTACAGGCCCCAACCGGTAAACCGAAATCGCCGATTATCAGCCGGTATTCTGATCCCTACTCAAGAGGTCTTAGAGAAAATCGTGCATGTATGGACCAAGTCTATGAGGTGCATCTATAAAAATATACTTAAATACACCTCTCCTTCTCAATGTAAAGTGCGGACAAGAAGGAAAATACCATTTTCTTGCCCTCTATATATGTGGCACTAAGGGCAGGTAAGAAGGGCCGGGCTCTCCTCATTCACACACTGATAATGCAATACACCAATACATCTTGCGTCTTGGGCTCTTCTCCATTTCGGTCCTTCCATAACAAAAGGGTATCTCGCTCTTCTTTCCTTCGGTCCTCCTATGACAAAAGGATACCCGTACCTATTATCTAATTTCGATGCTACGACATGACGCATGGGAAAACCAAGCGATGTAAGAGGAGCATCTAGTGCTACACCAAGCAGCAGAGCAAGGCAAAACCAAGCGTAGCAGGAAGCGACAGATCGTCGAATATTTTTCTTCTTTTCTTATCCTCTGTCGAATATTTTCCTTCTTTTCTTATCCAAATTAAGTACCAGCGAATCGATTCTCTCATTACCTCTCTCTATATATCCACTTGAACAGCGCTGCCTCCACAGCAACATTTTGCTTGTCTTGTCCAAAATATCAGCGAATTGATTCCAAAACCATGTGACTACGGAATCATGTGGGGTAACGGATATAACTATCTCTTGTGGATAAAGTGTACAACCTCTACAGAGTAAAAACTGTTTAAACAGCCGTGCCTACAATTAAAGACGGACATAGAAATCATAACTATCTATCTTGGATGCTACACGCATGGAAAACCAAGCGATGTAAGAGGAGCATCTGGTGCTACACCAAGCAGCAGAACAAGGCAAAACCATGCATAAGCAGTAGTCACAGATCGTCGAATTTTTTTTTTCTTTTCTTGTCCAAAGTATGAGCGAATCGATTCTCTCTGTACCTCTCTCTGTCCACTTGAACAGCGTTTCCTCCACAGTAACCTTTTGCTTGTCTTGTCCCCACGCAACGACAACTTCAATTCCAAACTTTCTTCTTTTCCATTTCGCCCACTTCAATTTATTCTTCTATTTTTTTCGTTTCCTCTCCGGGGGGGTCAGTTTGCGGTTGCGGCACTGTGTTGCACGCTTTGGAATCCGGTTAGCTACGTGATACCTCGAACACCTACCGGAGTACGTTTGCAGCACTCGCCGGTTGAGCCAAACGCAAGATCGTCTTGCGTGCAGTAGCAGCGTAGCTAGGTCCGGTGGTTCTTTGACTGTACACTCGATTCAATAGAGACCGTCCATTCTTTTTATCTAATGATTCAGATTAGTTAGAATTTAGTTATACTACTACACCTGATAGTATAAGTAGTAGAATTCCGATGTACATAAAATTGTAAAGGGAATGCATGACACGAGAGTAATTTCGGCAAAGGTGGCGTGGGAGATAGGTTTAAGGGTCTCGTACAGCCCTTATATGCTTCGATCGCGGCTCTCCCACAATCTATTTTTTTTAAGAAACAGGCAGGAGGACTGTCCATAATATTAATAGAGTAGAAGACAACAAGCGTACAATAGGCCCTAGGGCGCAAGTATCTGTATTTCGATGCTTAATACCATCATGTACATGATTCTGCAAAATCCAAACCGGCGGCACTAACTCAATTTACAACCCAAGGGGACGAAACCAACAACGAATTAGTGTAGAGTGCGAACAGTAACGCCCTCAAGTTTGCTAGAATGAGGTAGATAGCCACACATACATGAACGGTGGTGTACCCCCCCCCCTCCCCCACCTCCTCTTTTGTGTAACATGTCGGTGCTATCTTAGTTGCAAGGTGTTTTTCAGTTTCATAGAGCTCTCTCTCTCTCTCTATTCTTTTCTCTGAACTTGTTCTCCTTTCCTTAATATATTTGGTCCAAAAATCTTTCTACCGTCCCGTCAAAAAATAAAGTAGGCGTCTTCATTGATCGACACAATGCCCCAGTAGTCAAGTCTTAGATCAGATGGCTCAATTTATTCCAAGAAAATTTTCGCTAAACAACATGCACCCGGCCACCATAGAATAGATAATGGAGGCCACCCAAATCCAGTTCCAGATCGGCATAAATAGCAGCACATATTCAACTTGTGCTACATGCAGGGGCAGAGCTAGGTAGGGTGCTCGATGTGCACTGACACCCCAACAAATGCAAAAATTGCTAGGGATTATGTATGTATTTGGCCGGAGATCGCATCTAGAAATCCCATGGCACCTCCTTTCACCGGATAAGAAAGTTGGTGTAATTTCCCTAGCTAGAAGACGACGAGGCACCACTGGGCCGTGTGAGGCCGTGCATGACAACTGTTTCTTATTTTCAGCCAAGGAATACGGGCATAATGGTATGGCTTAGGTTGTACACATGCATGCATGCATGCACGCATGGAAACCGATTGATTGTTTCCTATAAATCAGATTTCCCAAGTTCAACTCATGAAAAGCAGTGTGACCCTATTTTTGCGAACATATACATCTGCATGAGTAGACCAACTACTACTCATCATGCATGCATGAAAATTTGTTGTTTGTGTTTCATTTTTCAAGTTTGGTTCTTCTCCTTTCTACCATTGTAATTCAAGAGATGAATATAGATTTGTTTCTATTCATTGTATTTTGGTTCTCTCTTCGTTATTGTTATTGGAAAAATGGATCTTACATTCTCTTTCTACAGAGTTCATGCTTCATATTTAAATTCAAATTCAATTTAAAGTTATCTCGGACCGTTGGATTTCAATTTCCCAATATGGCCAGGAACTTGGCAGTTCCCAACAGGAAATGGAACCCTGCCTATGTGTGATATTAGCTATGTCCTATGTGCACCCCCAATGATAAATTTCTAGCTCTGCCGCTGGGTACATGAACTTTCTTCTTTCGTTGATTACTAGCCCACAGGCTCATCATTACTTAATTGAGTTATAGAAGAGGGTATACAATTAATATAGATAGTGATCACAAATACATGTTACACGCATGAGACACTACAATACTCACAAATCCAATACCAGTTCATAGACCTCACGCAAGTCCCCACACAGACATACATAAAATTCAACTCCAGCGAACTAGTACTTGTAACCACACACACAAAGAGAGACAAACCAAACATTGAATAATGCATGGATCTAAATTTGAAGAGCCTTTCCTTCAGCAGCATCTTTAATTTAGCGAGTACTCACCAAGCAGCATCCACATTTCCATCTTCTTGAGGGTGATGGTGTGGATTGTGCTTGAAAACAGGATGGTTGGAATGCTTTCTAATTGCTTTTCTCACTGGATATGGGTTGCAGTCGCCATTGAGCTCGAGCTCCTTCAGCTTCAGAATGTGGTACATTCCAAAAAGAAACTGCAAAACGGCGAAAGACTGTAACATCCCATTTTCGAATGTTGTATAGTATATTTCCGTTTGTCTTCTTGGTTTTCAAAACCTGTTTCAAATTTTGGTGTAATTGCAAAATTCTCTAGTTCTGTCCCATTTCAAGCCGGGTTTCGAAATTTAGCTTGAACATCGGTTTCAAATTCAACTTCGGCTAATTCAGAATTTGGTTTATTTTGAGTTTATTGGAGTTCTCTGGTTTATAAAAATCCCTTTTCTCTGTTTGTTCCGAATTCCCGTCGGCCGTTCCTTCCCCGTGCACCGACTTGACCACTCTTTCGGTCTCAACCACCCTCTCGGTCTCAACCACTCTCTCGGTGTCGACCAGGGCCACTCAGTTTCGACCAGATCCTCCGACCAGGTCCGACCAGCCCCGCCTGTCAGCCCCCTGCTCACCTTCTCTTTCCTCCCTCTTTCTCCTCAGTGACGTGCGCATTAAATGATGTCTACGCATTAAATGTCGTTGTCTCCGCCACGCCTCCACGCCGTGCACATTAAATGTCGTCGTCCCCACCGTGTCGCCGCGAATCCCATCGCTCCATCTTGTCGCCCCCCCCCTCCCTCCTTCCTCTATAAATGGAGCACCAGGGAGCCCTCACCCTCCTCTTGCCTTCCCCTCCACTCTCCCTCTCTTGCTCCTGTTGCCGTGGTTTGCCCGAAGCCCCCGAGCTCCGAGTTCAAGCCGCCGCACACCCTCTCTCGGTCCTCACCGCACCAGTACCGCCCTCTCTTCTACTCGCATCAATTCGTGCAGCAGAGCTCCTTGCAGTAATCCCCTCACTCTATTTTAGTTTTGTTTCTCATGAGTCTTTGCTTTTCCCCTTCTCCTTCAATCCCGGCTGACCCCTTCATCGTCGTCCTCCTTCGCCTTCTACCGCAAGCTCCCCCACCGTCATTCGCCATCCGCCGACCTCCTCCGGCCTCTCTCTCGGTCTTGGTGAGTTCCCTGTGCCCTGTTCTCTCTCTCTCTCTCTCTCTCTCTCTCTCTTGTCTTTTCAACCATCCTCTCAGTTGCGACCACCCTCTCGGTAGTCGAACCCTTGTTTCGACCTGATAGTCGAAACCTTCTTTCGACCAGGTAGTCGAACCCTTCCTTCGACCTGATAGTCTCCTCCGACCTCTCTCTCGGTCTTGGTGAGTTCACTGTGTCCTGTTCTCTCTCTCTCTCTCTCTCTCTCTCTCTCTCTCTCTTGTCTTAGTCGAACCCTTCTTTCGACCTGATAATCGAAACCTTCTTTCGACCAGGTAGTCGAACCCTTCCTTCGGCCTGATAGTCGAAACCTTCTTTCGACCAAGTAGTCGAAACCTTCCTTCGACCTGATAGTTGAGCCCTTCTTGCGACCACGTTGAGTACTCATCTTCTTCTTGCGACCATGTTGAGTAGTCGTATCCTTCTTGTGACCACGTTGAGTAGTCGTATCCCTCTTGCAATCACGTTGGATAGTCGTATCCTTCTTGCGACCACGTGGCGTAGTCGTATCCTTCTTGCGCCCATGTCGAGTAGCCGAAACCTCCTTCCGACCAATTGGTCGAAACCTCCCCTTCCGACCACGTGTAGTCGGATGAGCAGTACTCGAAAATCAATGCTTCGGAGGCTCCGTTCTCCTCCGTTATAACTCCGATTTCAGTAAAACTTATTTCTACTTTTGTCCAAAGTCAAGATCTTGCTTTTGGCTCTGGTCTTATTTAATTGGAGTTCATTTATTATTTCTTTAGTACTTATTTGTTCTCTTTGCTTTGCTGTTCCTTTTTCCAGTTCGTTCGTCCGAGTAGAGTTCGAAGAAATCGGAGATCTCCAGTTCGATCAAGCTCTCGACTACCAAGACCCTCTTGCCCTTAACTCAGGCGAGTCAATACTTTGATCATTTTGAGCCTACATTTCACGCAAATTATATTCCTTTAAATTACCAAAATTGCATGCTTTAATTCTGTAAGCAAATGTATGTTAAATCTTAAGGAAGTTAAATACCCATTTGATGATTAGTCACTTATTATACCATCCTTTGGCAATTGAATCCATTATTTCCATGTCATTGTAGTAACTATGTGGTGATTTGCTAGCTTTAGGTTGTACTTAAGCGACATACTAGTCTTACTTAAGTACCAGGACATTAAAATGCCCTAGTCATCATCTCTTTTAAAACATGATTTTGTTTTGGGGCAGTCGTGGGAGGTACATGACTGAAGTATTTGAGATAAATTGGTTTTCCCCCTCAATGCCCTAAACTGCTTTTACCACATCTGGGCAGATGGTATGATGGTGGGTGCTAATGTAGCACGAGAATAGTGGGTATGCAGTATGAACCGCCCAAATGGCTTTAAGGACTTAATCTGATGATGACCTTCTATTGTAAAACAAGTACGACCACAAGTCTGCAAAGTGCAACTTGGCTTAGTAAAGTTATTGAACCCTGAAAGTCATCTCGCTGGAGGGGATCGAGGTAGTGCAAGCGGTTGGATGCGTTCTAGCTTGAAAGAGACACCGTGGTATGGTGAAGTTGCCAGTTGCGCTAGTCGTTGTGGCAGGGGCCAGCTGCGCTAGTCGTTGTGGTGAACATCCCGCACAACTTATGAGCGCCGCCCATAGGGGTGAGATGACGGAAGGGGGTAAATAATTTGAAAAGTTACTATGATGATCTCACAACCACACGATCACGGAATCATATGGGGCAACGAGTTGATTATCTCTTATGGGTAAAGTGTACAATCTCTGCAGAGTATAAATTGTTTAAACAGCTGCACCTACGATCAAAGGCGAACATGGGAACTTACTAGAGTTAGTTCTATTTCAAAAACCTTTATGGATGGGATAAAAACCTAGTCGGGCTTATGTAACCTTCACCTTATGTTGTTCTTGGGTGGTCGTACCCAGTGTTATTCCTAGGTGGTCGTACTAAGCTATTAGTGGTCGTAGCCACATTTCAAAATAAGCATGGGTAGAGGTAGCCTCTACTGTTATAATTATTGCACAATTACTCTCTTTGATAAACTGCAATTTGGTCAAAATGCTAAGTGATAGGAATTTCTACTTATGATATTTGAAAACATTGCTTTAGCAAATAAAAGAACCCGAGCCACCCTTGTTAAGCCTTGCATGTATATTATTGCATCTTGTGTGTTGGCTCGCGAGTACGGAAGTTGTGCTCACTCTCGCTCTTTCCCCTAAACCTTCAGACCCCGCAGATCATGGAGACTATGACTACTATGAGGACCCCGAAGTCAATGGACAAGGTCATAGCGAAGAGTAGTCTAGTTTCTGAGTAGTCTTGGTCTCGCCCGGTCTAGCTAGCTCGTCGGGACTTGCGTACGACCGGTATTGTCCAGGTCCTTGGTTAATACTAGTCGAACACGAGCCGCCCCGGTCGCTTGCCTACGGGGAGATGTGCTCTACCTCCCTTTTTGCTTCTGTTGTAGCTTCCGCAGGTTTTTGAGTTGCAATCGTTTGGCCTATTTGGCCCTTATGTAAAACCCGACCCGATGCGGTCTATGTCACTCTGATGTTTGTAATATAATTGTTGGTTCGGTTTTCATCGTGTATGAATTGAGTCAGTGATGTATTCTGTGAGTGCTATCTACTAATCCAGATAATAGCACGGTATTTTCATAGAAGATTTGGATTTGTGAAATCCGGATCCAACAAAGACCAAACGATCCTCACAAGCTTAGGTGCTGCCATAGTGTTAAAGTTGACATTGCTGTTGTCACTGCCCTGGATGACCAAAATCCTGAGACTTTGGGATTCGTCTTTCTTGAAGGAGAGTTCAATCGGAATGTATGACTTGTGCCGGAGCTTGAGGCAGCGCAAGCCACCAAGCATGCCGAGGGTGCGTAGAGTATCTACCTTCAAGTAAGTCTCACTCAGTGTTATCTTGGCAAGTTGATGGAGCTCTTTAATCAAGTGAGGAAACCCAGTTATGGTGAAGTGAGGAAACCCAGTTATGATGCCCTTTATCTTTAGTGTCTAAAGAAACTTTGGAGCTGAGAGCGAAGTGTCTACTGTGCCTTGTTCATGAGGTTCACCGGCTGCTGGTTGGTCGATCCGGATTGACATGGAGCGAAGGCATCTATCCAATTTCTCAATTTGGCGGAACAGATCATTTAGCCTGGCATTTTTACCATGAAGAACTACACCAAATTTCCTCAGTTTCAGGCTTTCAGCAGATGAGCAATACCGGCTAGCTCATTATCACTGTTAGACACTCGAACATGGGACAATATCTGCATGTTCTTCATTTTCTGAATGCAGAGGGGCATGTGCACCATTGAAAATGAATCTTCAGATGCCCTAGCATCATCGCTTGCACTGAAATTGTGGCCGGCAAGGAAATACTTCAGCATTGGGAACACAATAGCTTTTTTGACAAGTACTCGCACTTTGGTTTGCCGGATGTCCAGTGTCTCCAAGCACTGGAGTTTCTTAACCTGCTTTGGGAGTTCCTTGACATCTGTATTCCCAAGACTCAAGTACTTGAGTAGTAATATATTACATATGCTCTTCAGATGATGCTTCTTCAAGCCTATGCAGCCTTCTAGATCAAGCACTTTTAGTAGCTGCCGTCGAGAAGATGAGGTCAAAGATGGAAGAAAATCTACAATGCCACATCCATTCTCGTCCAAGGTAAGATGGGAGTGAGATGCTTGCAGTCCTATTCTGTTGTGAATGTTAAGGTGCTAAACCAAATCAGGTGGCAGGTTTGTATCCACAAAGTTTACATCTGCAGCAATACGGGTGATGAACTCGCGAACTTTCATGATGCACCGTGCAGCTCTTGGTGTTGCCCTCAGCACTGATTTCCGCAGGACGAAGAAACCCTCGAGTGATGAGCACATCGAAACAGCGGTCAGCTTCATCTGTTACGCTTGCCCGATGCTTGCTTCTATCCATTGCACTCGCCGTGTGATCTCTTTTAGCAGCTATGTGGCCCACAGCAGTCCATCTTCTAACCAAGCTTGTTCTACTGATGATGTGGTCTTTGGGGAAAATGGATAGATACAGCAAGCATCTCCTGTACTTGCTTGGCAACTCATTGTAGCAGAACATTTGTCGGACCCGGATTTCGCAATCCCGAATCCTAATCGGACTAATGTACCAGAAAAAGACACAAACAAGCAAAGAGAGCAAATAAATACTAAAAAATAATAAATGAACTCTAAATTAAACAAAACCTATACCATTAGCAAGATCTTGAATTAACAAAATTTTAGAAACAAATTTCAAAATTTTTGGAGTTACAACGAGAGAGAATGGGACTTTCGAAGTTCGGTTGGAATTAAATTAAGAAAATAAGGAAGGGAGAGAGAAAGTCGGTGCACCGCACAGTGCATGGACCAAATCCATGCGCACGGGTCCAGGGGGGATGTGTACTGTTGCGGGCCCACTTGGAAGGGAGACAAGGGGAGAGAGAAGGTCAATGATAGCCTACAGGTGGGGGCCATATGGTTAAGGCTCAGGGCAACAAATCCATCCCCATTCGATTTCATTTGGCCACAGTGAAAGGGAGGCAGAGGCGGGCTCGGCGGCTAGGAAGGCGGTGGTGGCGCCGGCGGGTGGAGGCGCGGGGCGGCGTGTGAGTGGGAAAAACGGGTTCCCCCGAGGTCGGGGACCACGTGGGCGGAGGTGGTGGCGCCGAAGAGGGCCTGGCGCGGCGGTGGTGCGGCGGCGAGGCTGCGTGGCCGAAGGGGCTCGGGTGCGGCGGCTCTTGGGGAGGCTTACCAGGAGAGCAAAGGGGTGATGAAGGGAGGCACAAGGGAAGGGAAGGGGTCTCTTATATCCGAGCAAGGAGGCGAGGGAGCCGTTGGAGGGCGCGAGGAGCTCGCAGTCCCGAGGAGCGACATGGGCGGGCTGACAAGCTCGGGCGCAGCGATGGTGGCTGGACAAGGCGCAGGGGGGGTGAAGGAGCTGGTGGGAGCAAGCGCAGGCGCGCATGCACTGTGCATAGCGCGCAGACCGAGCGCGGAGGCGCTGGCGTGGGGATGACGAGGCGGAGGTGCGGGTGGCAGAGGGAGCCAGGAGGGCTCATGGCTGGCGTCATGCGCTCGTGGCTAACTCAGGTGGCAGGGAGCGGTGTCACCAAGCGCAGAGCGCACAGGGGTGGCAGAGGTGGTGCAGGCGGTCGCTCGCATGGGTGCTGATGGAGGCGGTCGAGAGGGAGCATGGGCGCTGCAGGCAGGCGCTGCAAGCGGGCATGAGGAGCGGCGACGACTTTGGTGCCTTGGGTAGGTGGCGGAGGCACTACTACAAAAATGCTAATACTGGACGTCTAATCACAGACGGTTCATCGAAACCATCTGTATTAAAAACAATCTCAGACGGTTTTTGTTTACCGACCGTCTGTGTTATCTTCCGCGCTAAAAACCGTCTATGAAGAGGTCATATCACAGACGGTTCATGTTTGAAACCGTCTGTGAAGTATCACAGACTGTTCTGACCAAAAACCGTCTATGATATTACCTAATATCACAGATGGTTTTTGGTCAGAACCGTCTGTGATACTTCACAGACGGTTTTAAACATGAACCGTCTGTGATATTACTACATATCACAGACAGTTTTTGTTGAAAACCATCCGTGATAATTAACTCATCACAGACGGTGCAGTGTACATAGCTCCCCAACAGAGTCTTTTTGATCTCCATCTCTGGCGCTACGGTAACCGCGGGAGATCTCCAAGCCCGGTGAGTCCATCGCCACTCCGTGCCCGGTTTGAGTATCGCCTCACCTCACTGAGCCCGCTCGTGTAGTCCATTTCAGCTATTGTCACCGAGGCCTCTGTTCACCGATCGACGACCAGCCGCCTTGGACCTTCCCCGACTTCATTGACACCTTCCTCGTGATCGAGGTGAGCTACTGGAGCATAAGCATCCTTTAATTTGAGTAGTTTCAGGCGTTTACGCCGAAATCACTAGTGAAGCCCATGGCGCCGCCACGGGACATCACCACCGGTTCACCTCAGGTGGCCTTAGGGCCCTGAGCCACGACTATTAGCAATGCGATGTCACCCTAAGCCCAATTTGAGCTTCAAATCCTACTGTTTTTAATCATTTAGTTAATAAACTAACGAGTCTATGACATGTGGGACCGCCATAGATTTTATAAATAAAATCATGAAATAAAAAATGAGTCACTGACAAGTAGGGCCCACATGTAAGTTAATAAAATCCAGAAAAATGTAAAAATTAAAAAAACCACCTTTAGTTCAGAGAAAAATACGCTTTCTCTGTTGGAAAGCATAATTAAGCCTCAGAAAATACGCTTTCAAAGTCACCCTTTTATTTATTTCCAGGGTTTTCAATACGAACCGTGTGATGGACCAAAGCTGGATGTATGCTGAGAACCGTGTGAGTGAAGAGTTCATTAATGGCGTGTCTGCTTTTACAAGAGCTGCCGAGGAGGATATGTTGAATAAGGGGGTGGAATATATGTACTGTCCATGCATTGACTGCGAGAATCTGAAGATGTTTTACAACCGAGCGCAGATCGAAGCACACTTGATTTGAAAGGGTTTCAAAAAGGGTCGAGGAAGAAGAACGTGACGAAACTAGCTACATACACGTCGATCATCATGAAGGGCTAATTTTTAAAGATTAATTGAACAATGTGTGTATATGTACGTTCTGATGAATGGTTAATTTTTGTTCATTGGAGTTAATTGATTTGTACTGTGAAATGGATGTGATTGTTTCTCAAATGAATGTGAATTGGATGTATATACATGTACTTGTTGTCTTTTCTGCTTGTTTCAGAGGGCATGGCTAGCATTTCCTGAGGCTAGCCAATAAACAGAACTAGATTAACCAATACAAAATAATATCACAGATAGTTTGTAGATCAAACCGTCTGTGATTATATATCACAGACGGCTCCTTGGTAAAAACCGTCTGTGATACAATATATCACAGACGGTTGTTGATTGGAACCGTCTGTGATACAATATATCCTGAGCAGTTGTTGATTGGAACCATCATGATACATCACATATCACGAGCGGTTCTACTTTAGAACCGTCTGTGATATCCATCCCTATTTATATTCGGACTCTAGGGTTTTCCGCGCCGCCACTCAAGCGATTAAGTTTCTCAACTCCTCGCTCCTCCTCCCCGAGCCCGTCTCCGCCGTCCTCGGCGCGCCTCCTCGAGCCAGCCGCGACTCCTCCCGATCCGTCGGCCGCCTCCTCCTCGGCCAGCCGCGCCTCCCGAGCCCGCCGCGCCTCCTCCCGAGCCCGCCGCCTCCTCCCCTAACCCGAGCCGGTCGCCTCCCCTTCAACGCCGCCTGTTGCTCAAATCTTGCTCCTGCTCGTCCTTCTCCTCGACGCCCAAAGGTAACCAATGCCGAGTTGCCGACCCCGACGCCCATTTCCCTAACTATTTCTATCAATAATCTGTCATGGTCCCTCATGATAATTGTACTTATTTTAGGAATTTATATTTGTTCTAGTCAGTTATTCATATGGTATTTGTTTTGATACTGCTACTGGAATATATTGCAATGTGGTGTGGTGGGCTTGAGATGAATGCTCTGTGATGATAATAGTCTTGTACTGAAATTGTTTTGATAATCGGGTTTGAACTTGAGCTCTAATTGGAATGCTTACTCTACATCTGATAGCAATATCAAAATGTTAAATCTTAGCTTTATGCTGATTTCATTTGTTCACATGATGTTCTATTTCTTGTGAAGATGTCTTCCGCTCATTCTTCGTCATCGCCGCCTCATGTGTTTGATGATGCACCACCATCCTCTGGAATATCCAACCGTGGTAGAAGAAGAGGAATATCGAAAAAGCCCGAGGGCCGATTTACCATCACGGAGGTCGATCAGTCTGGGACCCCTATCAATCCTCGCCAAGCAGTGTCCGCATTCCGGAGAATAGTCAGAATAGTTGCACAGGAACGGGTCAGCGTCACCTACGATTCGTGGAAGGAGTTGCCCAAAGAACTGAAAGCTGCGCTGCTGACGGATATTCTCAAATCGTTCGGGATCCCGGAACAACACCTGGACTCCGTGCGACGACACACGTTGCTATAGGCGTGCAAAGCGTGGAAGAACTTCAAGAGCACACTTGTCAAGAACTATGTGGAGAAGGATCTGAGGCCCTTCCACAAGTATCCATTCTTGGAAGAGTCCTGGGCCGAGTTTGTGGCGAAGAAGACGACAGATGAATTTAGGAGTGAAAGTGCGGCGCACATGGCCCTCCAGGCAAAAAACAAGCACCCCCACAGACTCGGCACCACTGGGTATGCGGGTAAAATCCCGATATGGAGGGATCAGGACTAGCAGGCAAGCTGTTCGAATGTCTCCCCGCTATTTCCCGAGATCACTGATGTGCGCGCCCAAAACTGGTTAATGGGGAGGATATGTACCCTGCCTACGGAGGAAGTCTCCTTTCCAAACCCCGCTGACCAGGAAGTGTCCCAGCGCCTGGTAAGATATCAAACTACCTAGTTTGTAATTACTCCATAACTTCATAGGAAGTGAAATGACATGTCGGGCTATTGCAGGTAATGCTGAGTGCACAATCTTCCCAAGGGTCATTCCAGGCAGACAGGGAGAAAGATATACTCTCCGCGGCCCTAGGAAACAATGAACATTCGGGTCGCACGAGAGGCGCTGGTGTTTATGTTACATGGGCAAAATGGTTCCAAGCAGACTCCGGATCGTACCGAAGTAGGAAGAGAGCCAAAGCCGAGCGCGATGCAAAGTTACGAGAGGAGATTCGTGAATCCCTCAGAGATGAGCTCACTGAATCCATCAGAGATGAGATCAGAGCTGCGACGCAACGGCAGTTGGAGACCTTTGAGGAAAGGATTAGGGAATTGCAAATCCCAAATCAGTTGCAAGCCCCTGCCCCTACTGTGCTAGACAGCCCCCCCAAACTTCCGAGTAGCTGGGCGTCCAACCCTAACCCTACCCTAATAGGCGGCAGCCAGATTTCTGTCGATGACATCCAGTAATAATTATTATCTCGGAATGCTCGATCCATTGATAGGCCTGTTGGAGTATCTAATTTTGTATCGTTATGTAGGTGGCTATGAAGTGCAAGCTCCAAGTGAGATATGCCTCTGTTGCCCTAGATGCTGCTTGGGGCCAGGTGTATCCATCCGGTGTCGGGTCTTTGGTGCACGGTGCAACACTTACTCCTGGTTTCGCAAAAGTGAATGTGGATGGTGTTTGTGCCAATTTCGGGGCCGTCCCGCTGCATATTCCCCCAAACGACGAGGTCATGACTCTAGAGCAAGCCGTTGAAACATTTATCTAGTGGCCCAAGGGGGACATCTGCCTAGAGCTGACTGCACCGACGCGGCAAGGGCTCAGTGCATCAGATGCATCTACACCTCGTGCTCAGTCGACTCTTGTGAAGTCGACCTATACAAAGCGAGGCAGCAAGGGCAAATCAAAGACGGTCGACTCCTGTTCTGATATCCCCTTCTTGCCGTTGGCCCGAAAATTCATGCTAGGTGAGCCGTTGGTCGAGAGGTTAGACAGCCCTACCCTAGGATCGGCTTGCACGACATTGCATACGTGGTACATGGAACAGGCCAACAAGACGGCTAAACAACGACGCTCGGCTGTCACCGTCAAGTTCAAGGAGGATCATTTCAACCACGAGCTTCAAGACTATGTCTTCACGGCGACCTTCGAGGACTTGTTCTGTCTCTTCAACCTCGACGAGCTCGACGTCTCACTCATACGATGCTGGACACTGTAAGTGTCTATAATCACGGTCAATGTTCGTGTAATACCGATAAATGTTATATATAACTCCTTGCTTTTGTATATAGATACATGATGTCTGAAGCCGAAAGAAGGAATTCACCGGTAGGTTTCCTTGACCCACACGTGGTCTCCGAGCAAAGCATCAAGGCGAATGCAATATTCGTCGAGGATTACGTTATAGAGTTTTTCCTAGCTCGCCGCAACAAGGAATACATACTTTTGCCCTACAACCAGGAGTAAGTGTTGCACTACTGGCTATACTTGTTGATTTGTACTTTATAAGCAACACGAACTTAGGTTTAATGACCATGCTGACATACCTGTGTAGGTTCCAGTGGATTCTAATTGTAATTATACCAAAACGGAAATGGGTAATATACCTAGATTCCCTAAAGAGGACCACTCACAACTTCACAATTATCCGGAATTTAATCAACAGGTAAACACATTTCCTCCATAGAAACTCTATTGTAGTCTTTCTTTCCTTTGCAATGGCTAAGGCTAACTTCTTGGAGTCACGTAGGGTGTTCAACGTGCTATATGCTAGAGGAGGGAAATGCAGGGGAAGGTCGCTGCAACACGATCTAACTTTCCCAGTCCTCGCTAGCTAGTACACATTAATCCTATATAACACTTCGTAGTAATACTTCTCGAACTAACCAATTCTATTTTTGCAGTGCCACCAGCAGCCGTCGGGCCGCAACGTCTGTGGATACTATGTTTACCACAACATGGAACTAATCATCGGTTCCACGATCACCAATGATCCTCAGGTTTGTCAATCTTGCAACAATTATTTCATATATACTTACCAATTTATATAAGCATGAATTTAATCTTCCTATCGATAGGTTGCGACCATCGCCGAAACTGCGTTGGAACAGAGCGAGCTTATAAAAGTTCGATCATACCTTGCGTCATTCCTGAACAGTCAGGTCATAAATCCATATGGGAGTTTCCACTGTGTAGATTGAACTTAATGGTACATGTGTGTAAATGTACATTAATGGTTAATTTTAGCTAATTGATTTGTGAATTGGATGTGCTTGTTTCTGAAATGAATGCGAATTTGATGTGCTTGCTTCTGAAATGAATGTGAATTGGATGTGCTTGTTTCAGAAGGCATGGCTAGCATTTCCTGAGGCTAGCCAATAAACTGAAATAGATTTAGCAATGCAAAAGAATACTATCACAGACGGTTTCATCTACAAACCGTCTGTGATAGTCGACTATCACAGACGGTTTTGAATTAATAACCATCTGTGATATTTTTATTCTGAGCGGTTCAAAACCGTGCATGATGACCTCATGTCATTCTTGACCCATAAACTCGAGCGGCTCACGAAACCGTCTGTGATGACATTTTTGAATCATTTGTGAAGGCCTTTTCTGTAGTAGTGAGGCGACGCGGCAAGGGAGCAGGTGGGCGGTAGCTGGTGGCAGCAGAGGGCCGGAGGGGACGGCGTGCGAGGTGCAGACGGAGCTAGAGCACTTGGGCGTGGCAAGGCGCAGGCGGCAGCGCTGACCCGGCCGGGGGAGGAAGACAGCAGGAGGGGAGGCAAGGGGAAGCTGGGCCAAGGGAGCAGGCCGAAAGGGGGATGGGCCAAGAGGACGCTAGGCCAGATGGCCAAGAAGAAAATGGGCCAGGGCCCAAAGAAAAGAGGAGGCGAAATGGAAAAAGGGCCCGAATTCGAAAAAGGGAATTTGAATTTGGGAATTGCAAGGAGGTTTGAAACACAAACCCGAGCTTAGATAGAAGCTAGAAGATTTGAAAATACCGGATAATTTGAAATAGGATTTGAAAATCAAGAGTCAAAGTAATTACTATTTGCCGTTTTCGAAAACAGGATGTTACAACATTACAATTTTCGTACCAACGCTTTTGTTCAGCCTTTTACGCTCTGATAGGCTGTCGATGAAGTTGCTCGGCTCATGTTCTGTCCTGTTAGGATTGACATAGATAAGATGCAGGAACATCTTCGTTGCAAAGGCATCCGGGTAACATTGGTAAAAAACGGGCTCCATACAATGGATGTGGCAGTATCATGGTCAGCGGCGGAGCTAGAAATTTATCATTGGGGGTGCACATAGAACATAGATAACATCACACATAGACAGGGTTCCATTTCTTGTTGGGAACTGCCAAGTTCCCGGCCATACTGGGAAATTGAAATCCAACGGTCCGAGATAACTTTAAATTGAATTTGAATTTAAATATGAAGCATGAACTCTGTAGAAAGAGAATGTAAGATCCATTTTCCCAATAACAATAACGAAGAGAGAACCAAAATACAATGTATAGAAACAAATCTATATTCATCTCTTGAATTACAATGGTAGAAAGGAGAAGAACCAAACTTGAAAAATGAAAGACAAACAACAAATTTTCATGCATTCATGATGAGTAGTAGTTGGTCTACTCACAGTGGCGGAGCCAGGATTTGAGGAAGCCTCGGGCCCAAAACTAAACGACTATAAGTCTATAACTAACATCAAATACTATCAACACTGAGGTATAACAAAAGTACAACACAAATACACAATCGAAATAAAATTTGAATTCGATGTTTAACGATACGACAAAATAGATAAAACATAGCAAAAAAAAAAGAGAATGTAACATACCATAGCATGAGGTAATTTTTGCTTAATTAACTAAGATTTGGTTCATTTGATCCTATCATATTTTCATCAACAATAGTACGAGAACCGGAACCTGCAAAGATAAAATTGCATATATAAATCAGGAACACAAGACCACAACGTCATTTTTAATGCAAATTACGAAATAAGAATGTAACATACCACTAGCACGAGGTAGTTTCTGCTTACGCGTCCTCATACTTTGAAAACGCTGTAAAATCTTGTTATCATTGATGCTTGCAAATATATCTCGCTCAATATAGCATATCATGCAATCATTCATCCATTCATCACTCATCTTATTCCGCAACTCAGTCTTGATAATTTTCATAGCTGAGAAAGCTCTTTCTCTTATTGCGGTTACCTTGAGCAAAATCAAGGCCAATTCAATGAGTCGATATACTAATGGAAAAACTGTGTGTCTATCGGTTTGAACCATCTTCACAGCAAGATTACCAAGGTCATTACAACTTAAGAAATCCGGATCAGCTCTCACATCAGCAATAAATGTCTCAAGTTGGTCCTTAAGGAGTACACAATCATATTGGGAGAAGTCGTCGGCATAAATCTTAGCAAGTTCAACTAGTTTATCTTCATCAAAGTTAGAAAAGGAATTCTTTGGATCAAGACAAGCAATGCAACTCAATAACTGAGTAGATCTTTCAGCAAATCGATTGTTTAACTCAACAATAATTTGATCATGCACCACATTAAATATTTCATGATTGAAATGATGGTAGTAAGTTACCAATTGGCCGCCACGACCTCTCGAACGACCTCTAACAGTTATCGTGTCCGACATATTTGGCACAATGATGCGATGTTGGAGACAAAATGTCTTTACCTCTTCAAAGAGCTCATCCCAACCATTCTGCCTTATGTGATTAATTTTTTGCAATGTGGTCCCAATCAATCATATAGCACGGACAATATTCTGATCCTTCTTTTGTAAGCATTGTGACAGATCATTAGTTTTGCCCAATATTCTGATCATAAGAAGTAATATAAGCACAAATTCAAAGCTCTCCATTTTTTCTAACAAACCTGAAGCTGTGGTCTTTTGAGTAGCATTAGTGGCATCATCACAAATATTCTCTAATACCTCTAGGATCGCGTCCCACATGAGAAGAAAACAACACAATGTTTTGTGATGTGAACCCCACCGAGTATCCCTAGGTCTTGCTAGATTAGTTTCTTGATTTTTCCCTCTTCCTGTAAAAATTTCACCGGTCTCCAATTTGTTCACAAGATTGTCGTGGTGTTCTTGGGATAATTGATCATGTCTCTTGCAAGAAGCATTAACAGTGTTGACAATCAAAGTGGTGTAGTTAAAGAAATCCAAGACAGAAGAGCAACACTTGGCAACGGAAACAACCACTAATTGCAACTGATGAGCAAAGCAATGTATATAAAAAGCATATGGATTTTCATCCAATACCCGTCTTTGCAGCCCATGGAATTCTCCTCTCATGTTTGATGCTCCATCATATCCTTGTCCTCGTAATCTATGGACAGATAAGCCATGACTAGCAAACATAGCATCTAGGGCTACCTTCAATGAAGATGATGTCGTGTCAGAAACATGTTGAATCCCAAGAAATCTCTCAATCACCTGCCCTTGATTGTTAACATATCTACATGGGACAAGAAGCACAGTTAATATGATCATTTTTTTAAAAATAAAAAAGCAATACAAAATTCCAAACAACATATACTAACCTTAAAATCACAGCCATTTGCTCCTTGATAGATGCATCTCGAGACTCATCAACAAGGACGGCGAATTGTTTATCCCCAATATCATCCATAATAGCTTTAGTGGTCTCTTCTGCACAAACTTTGCACAAATGCTTTTGTATTTCTGGTGAAGTCATTAAATTGTTCCCAGGAGCATTATCAAATAATCTTTCAGCATTTTTATCCTTCTCTTTATACCATTTCAGCATCTCTAAAAAGTTCCCCTTATTATTTGATGTAGAAGATTCGTCGTGTCCACGAAAGGCAAGAGCTTGCAATAAAAGAAACCTTACGACACCTAAAATAATAATGTCGTCCCAAATATTCTTCCTCCTTCTTCTTGGTTGCACCAGCCCACACATGTGCCACACTTTGCCTCTGATTTTTAAAAGCCTCACAATGTTTTCTAGCTTTATTGTGAGCACTATCAACTTTACCCACATGATCATTAAAAGATTGAATTGCGTTCTTCCAATAACTAAACCCCACATTTGTATATGCATCAACACCAAAGTTGTCAGGTCTCTTTTGCTTGAAGAGATAACAATAAAAACAAAAGGCAGCATCTTTAGCAACACTGTATTCCAACCAATCATACCTTTTGAACCATTCTTCATGAAAGCTTCTTATTTTATTGCCTATCATTTTCCGTGGAAATTTATGGCCACTTGGTCGGCATGGTCCCAATAACAAATACTCCCTTCTAGCAGCATCCCTAATATCCACATCTAGCTCCTCAATTGGTTTTCGAAGCCCGGGATCGGCAACAATATCATCCGGATTAAGCACAACACGGGGATTGTTTTGTGGGGCGTTACTACCTCCCGTTCCTACTGTTTCCGGAGTTTGATTGGATGGCGATGGAAAATAAGATGTCAATGTCTTGGTCCTCTTCATCATGTATTTTCAATTCTAGTATATCAAATATTCAAATAGAAAGTTAATACATTGTCATACCGTCATATGTCATACATTAAATCATACATTCATACTCATAAATCATAAGTCATAATCATAAGTAATAAGTACTTTTAGTCTCATCATTTACTCAAACAATCCAATATACTTATATCAATTGCCAAATGCCAAAGTATTGAATACTTTTAGTCTGTCATTTACTCATACAACTTATGAACTTAAGTACTTAACAACTATATTTATATAAAGCCTCAGTTCAGTTAGTTATCAGTTCTCACCAGTCACCACTCACCAGCGCAAGCCTCAGTGCCTCTGCCTCACACCACACGGTGACGGCGGCGGCAGCAAGCTGGCCTTGCGGCGCGAGCAGGCAGGCTTGGCGCTGGGGCCTGAGGGAGCCGGAGCGGCGTCGGCGACGCAGCAAGGGAGCTAGCGCCGAAGCGGCGGAAGGCGGCGCAGGCCGTTAAGCGCAGATCTGGCCGGCGGGGCGAGGGAAAGCGGCAGCGGCGGCGAGCGGCGACGAAGGCGCGAGCCGGCCGTTCTTTGAACCGGCGACGCGGCCTTGACAGCGGCGGCGCGAAGCGGCCGAACTGGGCGCAGATCTGGTTCTGGCTGGTTAAGGTGGTGTGTGTATGGCGCTAAAGCAGCCTTGAGCGGAGGCGCCGGGGGAGGGAGGAGCCGGAGGTAGGACCGTAGGAGGCGCCGGCCGCCGTGGGGGAGGAGCCAGAGGTCCAGGGGCTGCAGTCGCACTCGGGAGGGAGGAGTTGGGGAATGGCCTTGAGCTGCTCGGGAGGAGTTGGGGAATGGCCTTGAGCTGCCCGAGGCCTTTTGCTTCGGCCCGCTCGGGAGGGAAGGGTACTGGGCCGGCCTCAGGCCGACCAGGAGGCCTCGGGCCTTTCCACTGCTGGCTTGTTTTTGGATGCAGATTTACAAAAAATTTCCATTACTTTTTTTGCTGGGCCTCGGGCCGTTGCCCTACCGGCCCGAGGCCCATCTCCGCCCCTGTCTACTCATGCAGATGTATATGTTCACAAAAAATAGGGCCACACTGCTTTTCATGAGTTGAACTTGGGAAAACTGATTTATAGGAAACAACCAATTGGTTTCCATGCATGCATGCATGCATGTGTACAACCTAAGCCATACCATTATGCCTGTATTCCTTGGCTAAAAACAAGAAACAGTTGTCATGCGCGGCCTCGCACGGCTCAACGGTGCCTCGTCGTCTTCTATCCTCGACGTAATCAAGAAGAATCAAGAAGCCTTTACCAGCAGCTTTGAGATACCCCTGGAGTTTCTTGGCGAGCTGTGTGGCCTCATCCTCCTACTCATCTTTAACCCCCCGTGAGACCGTGATATGTTTCCGTACTATGCTCAGCTTCCTTGCTCTGCTGTTGCAGCGTGTCTTCTTCGTCGTCGTCTTGTTGTCCAGGTGGAAGTGGAAGTGGAAGTGGAAGTGGAAGGACTGCTGCTGCTGCTGCTGCTTCTACTTGTTCTAGTATTTCCTGCAATACCTCTGGTACAGATTTCCGTCTAACATCCTCGACCCGGGCCTTGCAACCAAATGAGCTCTCTACGGAGGGATGTCCGTACAACCCCCGTGCGATACGAGCTGCGAACAACTCCTCTTCCTTTTCTGGAAGGGAAAACGGGTTCCATAGAATAGGGAAGACCCTGAGCTGTGGTCCGCCAACTCCTGCAGCTGTTGCAGCAGGTGCAGAGGTGCTTCCTCCAACAGCCACTCGATCAGGCGATCGATGCCTTTGTTCTTCGCCCTCCTCGTCTTCCGATGATCCGCCTGCTGGCACCCGTGGAGCCTCGACGTCGTCCTAGTCAGCAGCCGCCGATGGCACGGTGACGCCGTACCTGAGCCGCCTGTCGCGCGCCCACGTCGCGCGCCCGTGCCTTGAGCTCCCGGATCAGCGTCGCCACCCGGTGCCGGGACGGCATGGTCCGCACGAACCGGGGGATCCACCAGAGGATACCCCAGAATGCCCTTGGCGCGCGGGCCAGCGCCTGCAACGTAATGGACGTAGAGCTCGACGTTGCCCTCGCAGTCGCGGGTGACTGGGTGAGGGCAATGACATGCTTCATCCACGTCCGGACCAGGTGGTTACCGTGCTGGGACTCGGTGAGGTGCATCAGCAGGTTGTCCATGCTCTCCATCTCGTCCTTGATGAACTCCACGTGGGCTAGTGATCACTCTGATCGCCGGTCTCTCTTTACGTATGGTGTTTTTCTTGGTGGTTCTCTCATTGCTTGGAAGACTAAGAAGCAGATAGCAGTTTCTCGTTCGAGTGCTGAGGCTAAGTTGCGAGCTATAGCTTTATTGACTGCGGAGGTTACTTGGCAATGGTGGTTACTTGAGGATTTTAGTGTTTCTGTTTCAACACCTACTTCTCTTTCGTCTGACAGTACAGGGGCTATTAGCATTGCTACAAATCCGGTGAAGCATGAGCTTACAAAGTATATTGGTGTTGATGCTTCCTACATGCGGACACAGGTGCAGGACCAGATTGTTGCTCTTCGGTATGTGCCTTTAGAACTTCAGGTGGCAGACTTTTTCACAAAGACACAGACCAGAGCTCAGCACAGCTTCTATCTCTCCAAACTTAATGTTGTTGATCCACTATAAGTTTAAGGGGGAATGTTAGATGTGTTAGATACATATGTATTTACTCACGAACTTTCATGATGCACCGTGCAGCTCTTGGTGTTGCCCTCAGCACTGATTTCCGCAGGACGAAGAAACCCTCGAGCGATGAGCACATCGAAACAGCGGTCAGCTTCATCTGTTACGCTTGCCCGATGCTTGCTTCTATCCATTGCACTCGCCGTGTGATCTCTTTTAGCAGCTATGTGGCCCTCAGCAGTCCATCTTCTAACCAAGCTTGTTCTACTGATGATATGGTCTTTGGGGGAAAATGGATAGATACAACAAGCAGCTCCTGTATTTGCTTGGCAACTCATTGTAGAAGAACATTACAATTTTCGTACCAACGCTTTTGTTCAGCCTTTTACGCTCTGATAGGTTGTCGATGAAGTTGTCAGCTCATGTTCTATCCTGTTAGGATTAACATAGATAAGATGCAGGAGCATCTTCATTGCAAAGGCATCCGGGTAACATTGGTAAAAAACGGGCTCCATACAATGGATGTGGCAGTATCATGGTCCAGCAATAAGCGCCTCCACTTTATTGCGGAAAAAACCATATAGACTTTTGAACACGGAAGACTTTGTAAGGAGAAGAGCACTCGGCTATGATTATAGCGCTATCAGCAGGGCAATCATCAGCAGCATGTAAAAAAGCAGATTTTATGCCCTCCCATTGTCTTTTATCCTCGACATATTCAAGAAGAATCAAGTAGCCTTTACCAGCAGCTTTGAGATACCCCTGGAGTTTCTTGGCGAGCTGTGTGGCCTCATCCTCCTACTCATCTTTAACCCCCCGTGAGACCGTGACGATGTTTCCGTACTCTGCTCAGCTTCCTTGCTCTGCTGTTGCAGCGTGTCTTCTTCGTCACCGTCTTGTTGTCCAGGTGGAGGTGGAAGTGGAAGGACTGCTGCTGCTACTGCTTCTACTTGTTCTAGTATTTCCTGCAATACCTCTGGTAAAGATTTCTAACATCCTCCACCCGGGCCTTGCAACCAAATGAGATCTCCACGGAGGGATGTCCGTAGTCCGTACAACCCCCGTGCGGTACAAGCTGTGAACTGTTGAAAATTCTACCCGTAGACACACATTTTTATAGGTAAGCGAGATAAACCCACGGAGAAGAAAAACACACAAAACGTACGGAGGAGACACGATACTTGGGGCCTTGGGGTGATGGGATGGAGTAGTGCACTAGTGGGTGGAAACGTTTTGAGAGTCGTTTCGCTACGTGTCCACTGCATAATATAGGCCGTACTGATCAAGGAAGGACCTGGGTTCTATGTAATTTCATTCCATATTCAATAGGTTTTCTGACGTATCTTGTGCCTTGGTCTGAGTGGCTAGCTCATCGTGCAATTGTGGCTAGTTCCAAGTTAAAAAAAGCTTATAAAGATTTTATAAAGGGGACTACCAACTATTGTACGTGTCTTTTTTAAGAGAAATAAAGAGAAGAAAGAAGTCTTCCTATATCTCTGTGTTCAATCTACTATTTTGTTCTTCTGTTCTTGTGTGCGATTCTACGCTTGTCTACGAGGTGATCGCTCGGACCGAACTTGCCAGCAACGGTTCCTCAACGCAAACCAGACCTTACCTTTGACATTTGTTTTTGGGAGAGTCAAAAGTCTTAAACGAGTTGGGCATTGGGTCGTAAGGTATTCGACATTCCTGTTGTTAAAGATAGAATTGTGAATCAGTTTGGTAGCAGATAATTTCTATCTTGTACATGATTCTATTCTGATCCTATCTCCCGTATGCAAGGTAGTATATGAGATTCCGATAGTGGTGGAATCCAGGATGTATACAACTGAGATTGTAATCTGTAATCGGTTCGTAACCGACTCTGTAGCCGATACGGCACTTCCCTTGCATATATATATATATATATATATATATATATATATATATATATATATATATATACAGAACTCCCTCGGCACTTTCAGTGTGTTGCGAGTATTGAGAAAACCAATCTTCTCTTCCT
The DNA here is from genome assembly GCA_036346405.1 of Phyllostachys edulis. NCBI lineage: Eukaryota > Viridiplantae > Streptophyta > Magnoliopsida > Poales > Poaceae > Phyllostachys > Phyllostachys edulis. Next base: position 6,833,060 of record CM070553.1, on the reverse strand, counting down.
TAGTTTTCTTTATGGTATCAGAGCCACTTCTTCCAGCTACGTCGTGATGTCTACATCAAGCTCTTCATCAGCGACCAGCAGCGCGGTAAATCTGGTGGCCAACGGCGCACAGAGCGTCTTCGCTGGCCTCCTCCCGACGCCAAGTTTTGGGCAACTGATCAATGTCAAGTTGTCGCAAGAACAAGGAAACTACCTCCTCTGGAAGGCCCAGATTGTCCCGTATCTTCATGGACAACGTCTTCTCGGTTTCGTCAACGGAACAAGACCTGCACCAGCTGCAACTGTAGCTCAGACAGTTGATGGCGAGACAATGCAAGTCGAGAATCCGAATTATGAAGCATGGATCCAACAGGACCAGATTGTACTCAGTACTTTACTCTCGTCTCTATCCCCTGAAATTCTTTCGCAGGTCATGTTGCTAGAGACTGCAGCTGAAGTGTGGGGAGCATTGGAATGCATGTTCTCGTCTCAATCTAGGGCACGACTCATGCAGCTCCGCATGCAACTCTCCAACACACGCAAGAACGATCTCACAGCAGCAGTGTACTATGCCAAGATGAGAAACTAGCAGATACGATGGCGTCTGCAGGCAAGCCACTCGAAGATGAGGAGTTCGTGTCCTATCTCCTTGCTGGGCTAGATGCCGATTACAACCCCTTGGTGATGTCCATCACCACCAAATCTGATGTGCTGAATCTCAATGATGTATATGCACATCTGTTGAGCTTCGAGATGCGTCTTGATCAGCAGAACAGCGTGTCCCAGTTCTCTGGTTCCTCTGCGAATTTCTCTTCTCGAGGAGGTGGTCAGGGAAGACGGGGGTGCGGCCAAGGTGGATGTGGTGGTGGCGGTCGAGACAATGGACAGCGACAAGGCGAAGGCTATCGGCGCACAGGAGGTCCCGGTGGTGTGTCTGGAGGTGCACGTCCCACTTGTCAGATCTGTAGCAAGGTGGGGCATGTTGCACAAAAGTGCTGGCATCGTTTTGACCATGCTTTCCAGAATGAAGAATCATCCAAAGTTGCTGCAGCTGCAAATACTTCCTCATATGGAATTGACACAAACTGGTATACAGACACGGTGCGACAGATCACATTACTAGTGATCTAGATAGGCTGACAATGAAGGATAAGTACAATGGGCGAGATCAAGTTCAGGCTGCAAGCGGAACAGGTATGCTCATTAGTTATGTTGGTCAATCTACTATACAAAATCCTAATAGAGATCTTCACCTAAACAATGTTACGTGTGTTCCTCGATCTGCCAAAAATCTTATCTCTGTCCATCGCCTAACTTCAGATAATAATGTTTTTCTTGAATTTCATCTGATTATTTCCTTATTAAGGATCGGACACGAAGAAGGTTCTTCTTCGAGGCAGATGTGAGAGGTCTCTACCCCTGCAGCCCCAACCCAAGCATGCCTTAGCAATATCAACACCAACTCAAGAGCAATGGCACGATCGCTTTGGTCATCCATCTTTTTGATCGTTCAACCAAGTCATTAGGCGTCATAATCTCTCTTGTTTAGATATGTCCAATAAACCTTTAGTTTGTGATGCTTGTCAACAAGCTAAGAGTCATCGACTCCTTATTCTTTATCATCTCGTGTTCTGTAGCTCCCTTAGATCTTGTTTTCTCTCGATGTTTGGGGTCCTGCTTTGCTACATCGATCGAAGGATATAAATACTATGTGAGCTTTATTGATGACTATAGTAAATTCTCTTGGTTATATCTGTTGAAAAACAGGTCGATGTGTTCAATGCCTTCCTAGAGTTTCAAAAACATCTTTGAGCGACTATTAGGCGAAAAATTATTCATGTGCAAACCGATTGGGGTGGGGAGTACAGAAGCTTAATTCCTTCTTTAAAAAACTGGCATTGCTCATCAAGTTTCTGTCCTCACACTCATCGTGAGCGGCTCGGTGAGCATAAACATTGTCATATTGTTGAAGTTGGCCTAGCTCTTCTAGCTCATGCGTCTATACCCCTAAAATTCGGGATTACGCCTATTTAAGCGCCACCTTTCTCATAAGCAGGATGCCTAGTCGAGTGCTCAATTTTGCTTCTCCTATTGAGCGTCTATTCGCCAAGCCCAGACTACTCTTTTCTTCGCACTTTTGGGTGTGCATGTTGGCCTCACCTTCGACCATATAATTCCCGCAAACTTCAATTCCGCTCTAAGCAATGTGTGTTCTTAGGGTATAGCAGCCTTCACAAAGGATATAAGTGTCTTGACATGTCTTCTGGACGTGTTTATATCTCTAGGGATGTCATCTTCGAGGAACAAATTTTCCCTTTTGCCAATACACCACCCACAGTCGCCGACCAACTAACTTCTGAGCATATTTCTGTTTTCTTTGGTGAGCAACCTGACTTGTCTGTGCAGCGTGTTCTGGAAGTTGGCACACACACAGGTATTCAGGAGGATCCGGGTGCTGCCCGTCAACCAGATATTGTTGATGATGTTGCCGTGACAAGTGTGGCCGGTCTACCGCATGCGCGGCAGGAAGCGATCTCCTTCAATCCTACTGAACTGCGCTCGTCGTCTCTCCAGGCGAGACAGGAGGCTTCTTCGACAGTTCCGCTGCATGCTGAACCTATGACGCCGCCCTCGTCTCCTGACACGACTGTTTCTCCGATGGTCTCTGTATCCTCATCGCCCTCGCCTTCTTTGTCACCATCATCTGCTGAGGAGGCTCCTCCACGTCCTCAGCATGGCATGGTTACACGGGCACAGAATAACATTCGGATTCCAAAAACATATACTGATGGCACGGTGCGTTATGCATTCACATGTTCCACCGAAGAACCGTCGTCTTTGGATGATGCTCTTGCTGATCTGAATTGGAAACGTGCTATGGATGAAGAGTACCGTGCCCTGGTTCACAACTGCACCTGGCACCTGGTACCTTCTCAGCGGGGGCAGAATATCATTGATTGTAAATGGGTGTACAAGGTGAAGCATAGAGTGGATGGGAGCATTGAGAGGTATAAGGCTAGGCTTGTTGCAAAAGGGTTCAAGCAACGGTATGGTGTTGATTATGAGGATACATTTAGCCCAGTGGTTAAGGCAGCAATGATTCGTCTTGTTCTTTCCATAGCAGTCTCTCATGGATGGTCACTTCGACAACTCGACGTACAGAATGTGTTTCTTCATGGCATTCTGGAAGAAGATGTGTTCATGAGGCAACCTCCAGGATATGAAGAGAAAGATAAGTCTGGGTATGTGTGCAAGTTGGATAAAGCACTATATGGACTGAAACAAGCTCCGCGTGCATGGTATTCTCGGCTGAGCTCGAAGTTGCAAGAAATGGGGTTCAGATCATCCAAAGCTGACACATCACTATTTGTGTATAGGGCTGGAAATATTATTGTGTATCTTCTCATATATGTGGATGATATCATTATTACAGGATCTTCTCATAGTGTCATGATGACATTACTTGATCAGCTAAAAGCTGAGTTTGCATAAGGATCTTGGCAACTGCATTATTTTCTAGGGATTGAAGTAGCCAAAATCGAAGATGGATTACTTCTCACACAATCCAAGCACGATATCGATCTGTTGGATCGAGTTGGCATGAAGCGCAAACTGTGACCACTCCTTTATCATCAAGCGAAAAGCTTTACGACAGAGGAGATGGTCTTGATCGGGAGACATAACCAGTATCGAAGTATAGTTGGTGCTTTACAAGATTACCTTACACCGACTCGACACGATATTGCATATTGATGAATAAGGTGTGCAGTTCTTACGCACCAACAACACAACATTGGATTGCAGTGAAAAGAATATTGAGATATTTGCGGTTTACACCGAGTATTGGCTTGTCTATCTGAAATCTGGTTCAATGTTGCTCGGTGCATTCTCGATCTTGTTGGGCGAGTTGCCCAGATGATAGGAGGTCGATGGAGGCTTTGCAATATTTTTGGCCCTAACTTGATTTCATGGAGTGCTAGAAAGCAAGCAACTATGTCAAGATCAATCTTGAGGCTGAGTATAAGTCCTTGGCCAATGCAAGCTGCTGAATTGATATGGGTTCGATCTTTGCTAGGTGAGCTTGGAGTATATCGTCCAGACCACCCATACTTTGGTGTGATAATTTGGGTGCAACATACCTATCGGCTAATCCAGTGTTTCATGCACGGACAAAGCATATTGAGGTAGATTTTCATTTTGTCGAGAACGTGTTGCACGCAAAGCCCTTGAGGTTCGGTTCATACCCTCCAAAGATCAAGTTGCAGATGGTTTCACGAAACCACTTTCAGTTCATCGATTAACACAGTTTCGACACAATCTCAATTTAAGATCTCGCATAAGTTGAGATTGAGAGAGGGTGTTAAAGATAGAATTGTGAATCAGTTTGGTAGCAGATAATTTCTATCTTGTACATGATTCTATTCTGATCCTATCTCCCGTATGCAAGGTAGTATATGAGATTCCGATAGTGGTGGAGTCAGGATGTATACAACTGAGATTGTAATCTGTAATCGGTTCGTAACCGACTCTGTAGCCGATACGGCACTTCCTTGCATATATATATATATATATATATATATATATATATATATATATATATATATATATATATATATATACACACAGAACTCCTCGGCACTTTCAGTGTGTTGCGAGTATTGAGAAAACCAATCTTCTCTTCCTTAGTTTTCTTTACCTGTGCACGAAAAGTCCCATATATAGAAGGTAACACGGCCCAAGTAAGAGGTCAAAGCCCAGTAGTTTCACGACCCATACACACAGTTATGGAAGGCCTTAGAGACTTTGACGACAAACACCAACTTCTGATCTGGCTTATAGATACCAGTGACGTCAATAAACCAGTGACGTCACCTGGTTAGTTTGCATGCATGCTTGGAGTAATATTCACCGGTGCTAATTCGGAGTGTAAAAGTCTGATGGCGTCAACCGTCAAATATGATGGGTCACTTTACTGGTTTGACTTCCAACGCCTTGGAGAAAAGAAAACACGCGTGTGCACTGCAGCAGTAGCTTACACTGTAAGTAACATTTGTTTACTTTCCCCGCCCCAAAATCATCTAGCTGCCCGTATATATATGCATATGGATGCCTTGGCTGTGCCACTGACCACGGCGCCGATCGAGTAACTGCTCTCCTCTCCGTCTCCGTCTCCGTAGGAAGCAAGGAATTAAAGCTTGATCGATGGCGCGCGGGGCTCAGCCCTCGCCAAACCGCCCGGCGCATGCTCTCCACCACCGTCGTCGAGGAGAGCGTCGCCACAGCCACCGCAATCGTCGACATGTGGCGCCCCGACGCCGCCCGGTGCTCCCTCTTCCTCGACTGCCCGGACGGCGACGCGGAGGCCGGCCGCTTCCTGCGCGCCGTAGCCGGCCTCCACCGGGCCATGCTCCTGCGCGCGTCGGACGCCGCCGGCCTCCGCGACCGTGGCGACGGCCTCGTCCAGGCGCAGGCGCTTCTCCAGACCGCCATGCGGAGGCTGCAGCTCGAGCTCCAGCTCCTCCTGTCATTCCTTCATCCCAACGCCATCGGCGCCATCGCCGATCACGATGTCCAAGGGACTAGTGCTGTTGCCGCTACTAGCCATATCCGCACGGTCACTGAGGCCATGATAGCCGCCGGCTACGGCAAGGAGTATGTTTCCACGTTCAAGTCGCACCGCCGGGCAGCTGGAGCAGTGCAGCGCTTGCTCGGCTTCTCACCTTCCCAGCACGCCCAGTTCCATAAGCTTACCTAGGGCCAAGTGTGTTGGCCCAGATTGCTCTCCCTCAACACACGCGACTATGTGGACACACACTCGCAGCGAGAAGATTTCACTGGAGTTCAGAACGAAGACAACAAGCGGGAGACGTTTTGGTGCTAACAACTTGCACCAGGTTTTCAGCTTCTGTTATTTCTGAATTTTAGATGGCTACAATGGTCTAACAGACATACGACAACAGACAAAACGCTAAATACGCACACACGCGCAGACTGGTTACTTCCAGTCTGGATTCGTAGCCACTACACAATCTAGGGCTCGGCCATGATCCTAACATTTCGGATCATGGACCAATAATACTTGCAAGACACGATCCCACACGATCTGAAGTTCTGCAGGAACTTCAAACTTCAGACAACCGACAACGTGAACTAAACAAGTTCAGTTCGGTTATTCACACAGAACGTGAAAACTGAGCTGAAGCAAAACACAAAGTTGATTCGAACGCAACAAGATTAACATCAACATTCACCCTCTTAAACTTGTTGACTTATTTTCATTACCTGTATGCCAAACCTTCGATGCATCTCCTGAAACTTCACTCGCCCAAGAGCTTTGGTTAGGATATCGGCAAGTTGGTCTTCTAACTTGATGTGCTCCACATCAATCTTACCAGATTCAATACACTCTCGGATAAAATGGTATCGAATGTCATTATGTTTGCTCCTCTCATGATAAACAGGATTCTTGCAAAGTGCTATTGCCGATTTTTTGTCCACCTTGAGACATACCTTTTGCACTTCACCTCCTATCATATCTGCTAGCAACCGGCTGAGTCAAATGCCCTGACAAGCAGCTGTGGTGGCTGCTATATACTCTGCCTCACACGACGACAAAGCAACCACTCTTTGCTTCTGAGAGTTCCAAGTGATAGGACTTTGATCGAGATAAAACACAACGCCAGTTGTGCTTTTCCGATCCGCACTGTCTCCGGCAAGATCGCTGTCACTGTAGCCGATCAAACCAGCTTGTCCATCACTTCCCTTGTAGCAGCATCCCAACTCCAAGGTACCTCGAATGTATCTCAGAATCTGCTTGACTGCTGCCATATGTTCAGACCTTGGCTCCTGCATAAACCGGCTTACCAATCCAACTGAGAATGCCAAGTCAGGTCTTGTATTTACCAAGTACCTGAGACTCCCAATTATGCTTCTGAAATTTGTTGGATCAACAAGTGAGGACTCACTTTCTCTGCTGAGTTTTGCTCTAGGCTTCATGGGTGTCAAGCAAGAGTTGTAATCTATCATCCTAGTCTTCTCAAGTAGTTTTGTGGCATAGGCTGTTTGATTTAGTGTGATTCTCTGAGAATTCTGTGTCACTTCTATCCCCAAGTAGTAGGATAGTAGACCCAGATCACTCATGCTGAACATGTCATTCATTTGCTTCTTGAAGGACATGATCTCCTTGATGCAGCTCCCTGTGATCACCAAATCAACAACATATACTCCAACTAACAGCCTTGTATTGCCAATTTTTCTCTTGTAGACTGCATGCTCATAAGCACTTCTCTCAAAACCGAGTGAAGTAAGTGTGACATCCAGCTTTGAATTCCAAGCTCTAGGAGCTTGGCATAGCCCATAGAGTGCCTTTTTGAGTTTCAGCACCTTGTGAGCCTGTTCCTCCTCTTCAAAACCAGGGGGTTGTAGCACATACACTTCTTCTTGGAGTTCTCCATTGAGAAAAGCCGACTTGACGTCCATGTGGTGGACTTCCCACTTCTCTTGAGCTGCCAATGCAAGGATCAACCGCACTGTTTCAAGCCTTGCCACGGGTGCGAAAACCTCATCGAAGTCCACCCCCTGGCGTTGAACATACCCCTTCGCAACAAGCCGAGCCTTATGCTTGATTACTTCACCTTCGGGGTTCTTCTTGAGTTTGAAAACCCATTTAAGCCCAATTGGCTTCTTTCCTTTAGGCAACTCGGTCAACTCCCAAGTTCCATTATCTTGGATGGATGTCAGCTCCTCCTCCATTGCCTTTCTCCAACATGCATGCCTTTTTGCTTCATCAATACACGTGGGCTCCTCAGCTCCAAGCAGGCACAAACCAAGTTGATCAAGATCAAGCTGTACTGGTGTTGTAGTATCATACAAATCATCCAGTGACCGAAAATGCAATTCAACAGCAGATGATGTTCCTGAACTTGATCCTGTCGATTCAGTGATACCAGTAGAGTTATTGCCTACCAAGGTTGCTGCAGAGGGTGCAGTAGGGCTTCCAGTAGCGTCTAGAGTTGCTGCTGATGAGCCTATAGGGAGCTGAACCACTCCAGGTGCTTCCCCATCTTCTTGCCCTCCATTTGCCAACGAAGAGGGTGGATCAACTTGAGCTGGGTCTGCTTGGTCTCCACCTACACCATCCTCAATTGGATACTGTACAGTAAATACCTCACTGTCATTTTCCTCAACACTAGAGACTGAACTCCAATCCCATTGTCTGCCTTCTTCAAAAATGACATCTCTTGACACATAAGCTCTCTTAGTAGCAGGGTCATACACACGATATGCTTTTGACCTCATCTCATACCCAATTAATACCATTGGAATGCTGCGATCAGTGAGTTTTCCCAAGTGTGGTTTAACTGGCTTGACATGAGCAATGCAACCGAAGGTCCTCAGATGATGTACTTTGGGTCTTCGCTGGAACCAAGCTTCATAAGGAGTCTTCCCAACTACACTTTTCGTTGGAGCTCAGTTCAACAGGTACACAACTGTTGTAATTGCTTCACCCCAAAACATGCCAGGCATTCCTTTGCTCTTTAGCAGACTTCGAGCCATTGCAATAACGGTTTGATTTCTCCTCTCAACCACCCCATTTTGCTGAGGTGAGTATGGTGCGGTGAGAAAGTTCTTGATGCCATGCTTATCACAGTATTCTTCGAATTCAAATGAGGTGAACTCTCCTCCCCTATCTGTTCGAATGGCTCTGACCTTTCTGTCAACTTCCAGCTCCAGACCCGGCTTGATCTTCCTCAGTGCATCAATTGCCTCATCCTTGCTTTTTACTAATACTATCCACATGTATCTACTGAAATCATCAATTAGCAACAGAAAATACCTCTTACCTCCTGCTGTTGGCGGTGAGATAGGACCACACAGATCCCCATGCACTAGCTGGAGCTGCTTATCAGCCCGATAGGTTGATTCTTGAGGAAAGGATGCTCGACGTTGTTTGCCAACTAGACAACCGTCACACACTTGATCAATGTGATCTAAGTGTGGCAGTCCTTCCACCATCTCTTTACTAGCCAGGTTGCGCAATGCCTAAAAGTTTAGATGCCCGTATCTTGCGTGCCACAACCAAGCATCATCACTGAAACTTGCCAGTAGACACACTGGCTCAGCCAAATTAAGGTTCAGAACATAGAGGCGGTTGCTGGACCTTTTAACTTTGGCCAGTAGTTTCAACTGACGATCAAACACACACAAGTGTCCCTTCTCGAGCACCATTCTACAACCATTTTCTTCTAGTTGACCAAGACTAATAATATTGCTTGTAAGACTTGGTATGTAGTATACCTCTGATAATGCACGGTGTTCTCCATTGAGACACTTGAACAACACTGTCCCCCTGCCACAGATCTCTACCGAGGAACCATCGCCAAACCTCACTTTCCCTTTCACAGTTGAATCAAGATTTGTGAATTTTGACTTGTTTCCTGTCATATGATTACTAGCTCCAGTGTCACGGTACCAAGAGTGCTTTTTGTACCTTACATCACCAGATTGCCTAGGATGGAGTTGATCTTCATTGAGCATGACTTGATCACCCAATTCCTCTGTGACTTGAGCTAGCTCACACTTTTCTGCCATGAGGAGAGTTGTTTCATCATCTTCTTTCTCAGCAATATGCACCCTTCCTTCCTTCTTCTTCGACCTGCATTCAGCTGCAAAGTGGCCGAATTTATGACAATTATAGCACTTAAGCTTTTTCTTGTCAAAATTCTTTTCTTTGTAGCCTTGATCACCTTCTCGGTCATCATTGGTGTGTCCATTGTCACGGCTGTGCCCACGGCCTCGCCCCACTACTAGGGAAAACCTCATCACAGACGGTTCAGAACCGTCATCACAGACGGTTTCTGAACCGTATGTATTTGTTCATCTATGATAACAGGCGGTTATCACAGACGGTTCAAAAACCGTCTGTGATACGGAATATCACAGACGGTTTTTGTGTTGAAACCGTCTGTGAAGGCATAGTACCACGAGCGGTTTCGATTAAAAACGTGCGTGATCGTGAATATCGCGAGCAGTTCTATTTAATAATAAATGCGTGATGATGGAAATATCACGGGCGATGCGTAAATTGAACCGTCTGTGATATTTCCACGTATCATAGATGGTTATTAAATAGAACCGTCTGTGATATTCTGCGTATCACAAACAGTTTTTAATGGAAACCGTCTGTGATACTATGCCTTTAGAGACAGTTTCAACAAAAAACTGTCTGTGATAGTTCATTACCCTAACTACTTTTTGCTGATTTTTGGCTAGCCTTAGGAATTGCTAGCCATGCCCTTTGAAAACAAGCATGCAGAAAACAAATACATCATATATAATCAATTGTTGACGACTCAAAGTGATCATTACTCAAAATAAATTACAAAAGATTGAATTTGTTCAACTATTGTTGCTATAGTTACAATTGGATTACAATTGAGTCAATTGTTTGCAGGTGGGTGAAACTCTGGGTCGGCGACGGAGTAAAACTCTCCGTCGTCGTTAACGACATCTGACATGATGAAGGCGCAGAGCTTCCCTCGAACCTCGATGATCTCTTGCGCAATGAGTCCATCTAAATCTATCATCAACTCCTGTTGCTAGCAAGAGTAAAGTGGTAAGCATATATATCTAAATTTATAATTAGGAAATAATTATTTCGAGATTGACAAACCTTTGAATCCTTCTTCTTAGCACTAATGATTTGCTACATATGATGGCAAACGTAGATTGCACATAGTTCATCATCTTTTTGCTGGCGGCACTGCAAAAGTAGAATTACATATATAGGTATAATCAGTTCGAGACGCATTATTATGAAGTATGATATAGGATTATTGTGTTGTAGCGCGTACCAGAAATTTCGTCTTGTGTGTTAGTTGGGCGCTCGATCCATTGTATGGTCCTTCTTTGCCAACATAGGCGATGAACGACCTACATGATTCCAAAAAGTTATCCTCGGCCATTTAAAACGAATGAAGACTACAATAGAGTTATGTATGGAGGAAATGAGCATACCTCTCGAGTATTCCTTGCAGAATGCTAAAGTCGTGGTTCTTGCGGACTAGGGAATCAAGGTATATCACAGGGTTCCTCTTTGGTATAATGACTAAAAGGATCTAGTGGTACCTACTCATGTATGTCGCTATAGTCATTAAACCCAAGTTCGTGCTGCGTATAAAGTACAAATAAAATTTGTATAGCAAGTAGTGACACTTACCCCTGGTTGTAGGGCACCACTATGTACTTCTTGGTGACCTGACTTAGCAATGCCTCCGTTATGTATTTCTTGACGAAGGACAGGTCTGCTTCGATGGTTTGCATAGATACCACGTGTGGGTCAAGGAAACCCATCGGTTCTCGCCATGCCCGGGCATTTTTCATCATGTATCTATACATATGCAATGAGTTGTGATATTTATCGGTATTACGTGAATGGAGAACTTGATTGTATACACTTACAGTGTCCAACATCGTAGAAGCGAGGCATCGAGGCCAACGAGGTTGAATAGGTCATATAAGTCGTTGAAGCCCACGACAAAGTTGTCCGGCCCATTGAAGAAATGCTCATCCTTGTAGCTGACGGTGATTCCAGTATCGCACCCCTTCTTTGCGGTCTTCTGCATGTACCGGGCATGCAAAGCCTGACAAGCAAATCCAGCGTTGATTAATACTGTGTCGGAGCACAATGGTTTTCCGATGGTGTACGTCCCGGACTTCCCGGACTTGGGAGGCACCTTAATGTTCATTGATTTCGATTTGGCCTTAACGATTGGCAGCATCTTTCTACGAGACGACTCGGGAACCGATACAGCGGCACGCTTTTCTTGTTCCTTCGGTGTCTTCTCCACGAGAACCGATGAGGTGGCCTTCTGAGGCGAAACATGAGGTGGAGTCATCGAGGGTCCCGTTGGAGAGGAATGGTCGTGTTGAGATCACGGCACTGCTGGGTCCATGGCGATGTCCTTCTTGGGCCACTGGATAAAAGTGTGCACGGCATCCCCTAGTGTTCTGATGTCTTTGTTCAGGCGAATCGCCAGCGGGACGGCCATGAAATTGTCATGTACCATGTCCACCTCAACCCTGGCATAACCTGCGCCGGTGGCACCGTCAGACCGCCCTGCCCTTCTGGTATGGATACACTATCCTCCACCCAGCCTCAATAGAAAGAGACCCAACCATCCTCACTTAGAGCTTGCAGGGCGTCGGCCCCTACAAAACAATACGCAATTAGCTAAGGCGTCCTATAGGTCTATCTTTGGTGCATTCCATAGATGTACATTACCTTGATATCGTCTATCGGTAATTGGACGTCGTCATGTTCAGAATTATGCGTGGACGTGACGCTACTCCGATGTCGAGCAGGCGTGGCTCCCAAATTAACAAGGGCGGCTTGTGACTGGCTCAGGAGTTGATTCATTTGATCCTGCAATGCTGCTAGCTTTCCTTCAAATTTTTCATTAATCATCTGTACCAACTGGTCCTCGCGCTCGGCCTTGGATCTCTTCCTACTCCTATACATGCAGTAGTCGTCTGCGAATCCATGACTCCAAGGTACATTAACCCCAAGGCCTCGCGTGCGACCCGAGTGCTCCTTGTTTCCCAGGGCTGTAGATAGTATATCCTTCTCCTTGTCTGCTTGGAAGGAGCCTTGGAAGCTTGGGCAGTCAATTCACGCTGCAAGAGGTCATCATGTTATTATAGACACTATGAAGTTATGGACTTATTAACAACTAGGTAGTTCGACATATTTACCACACGTTGAGACAACTAGATAATTGCATAATTAATTCCAGCATAGATAATTATGAATAGAGCATAGCTCCCTACCCAATAAGTGTACACTTAAAATCAGCATAAAGCTAAGATTTGATTGTATGATTATTGCTCTCAGAAAGCTAGTTGCACAAGGTTTAACCTTGGCCATCACAGTTGTCGGTGTTTTAGGACCGAACTTACGTAAAGATTGTTTGATTCGGGGGTTCGTCTAGGCTCAAGATCACACAGAGATGGAGACACAGGGACTTTTATATAGGTTCGGGCCTTCTCCTGGGAGAATAACAACCCTACTCCTGTGTGTATGTATTGAGTATACTGGATTACAAGATCAAGCCAGAAAACTAGAGTATTGTGCTTCTAGAATGGCCTTCTTCCCCCTTTGCTCTGATGATCCTTGCCTTTTATACCGTCCCAGAATGTACGCCGTTAGACCTCCTGATAAAAGATTACTTAACCCTCCAGATCGTGGCGCCGTTACTAGAGGTTACTGCAGGAGTTAAAACGTTCCCACGTCGCCAGGCAATTATCATCATAAAAGGGAGTTAAAATCGTGCCATTATCTTAGGAAATAATGGCGTAGTTTACTGCCCGTATTTTGAATACAGCGCAAAAGATTCTTTTATCGACTAGGCCCACATGTCTATGAACCTTGTCGACTAGGATCTGGTCGTAGAAGGTCTTACAACCAGGGGATGGTCGTAGGAAAGCTTACGACTGCATACTGATCGTAAGTAGAGCTTACGATCATGGGATAGTCGTATAAGGACTTACGACTATGGGGTAGTCGTAGGAAGACCCACGACTACAGGGTGGTTGTAGAAGAGCTTACGACCTCTAGCTTCTCCCTTATTAATATTTAAGGAGTATACTCATGGAGTTATGTGACGTCATTATTACCTCATAATATGAATTATGGATAAATGATTAAATGAGAATTGTTATATCCTCGTCATCTAGCCCCCCAGCTTGAAAATAGCTTGCTTTGAGGAAGGAGCAGTAGATGGTATTACGACCAGTAGATGGTCGTAGAAAAGTGGTCGAAGGAAAGACTCTTCGACTAATGTTTCATTTGACTAGAAATTTACTTAGTCAAGAAAATTGTAGAATAACCTTGCGGCCCACAAGGTGATCGTAGAAGATCTAACGGTCCCCGAGTGGTCACAGTACTGTGGTTCGAAGTAGAAACTTTCCAACCATTGTTACTTTTGATCAGAAAAGACTTGGTCAAGAAGGTAATTTCGCTTGAGGTGTAAAAACAGACCTGACTTTCTCGAGAAGACAAATTTTAAGAATCCCAATCGATTCCCTTGCCGTTGTCTGCTGGAGCAGTTCCTAAAGCGTTGGCAACCATTGGGTAGCCACGTCTTTTCATCTTCGGGTGTGCGTGTAACATCTTGAATTTCTAAATTCTTTTCAAATGTGTAAAATAAATTGACACTATTGTATTTTAATAAAAGTTCCGAGTTGGTTCGTTTGGAGAGGTTGAACTGTTGAGATTTTCTTTTGGTATGCTATGTAGACCTTTCCCTAGCATACCTCCTGTGGATATGTGGGTTTAGACCTCCTCTGCGGCCTAGACCCCATTAGTGACACATGAAGCTAAGCCTCCCCTGAGGCTTGGATCTTTCTCATCGGGCGTAATCCTACGTCCGGGCTTGTTCTTTTGACTTTGGTCATTTAGACCTCTTTGTTGGTTTGAATCTCTTAAGGTTCAAACCTCTTTTCTGTTCAGACTTCTCTTAAGTCTAAACCTCTTGTCATCTGGGCACTTTTTAATGCCCAGACCTCCTTTCATTTGGACCTCCATGTGTTCCAATGAACTTCTTGTATGTCTTCGGACCTCCTGAGTTCATATGAACCACCTCGACATTTCTTCCTGTCCGAAAGGACTTTCTGTGGGTTCATCTTGACCTTACCTCATCGGAGTGAAGATCTTCCTTGAGTTACTTGGACGTTCGCGTTTCCATTTGGAACCACTTCGCATGGACCTCTCTCTCGCATTTGATCTGGCGGTCCAGACCTCCTCCCATTTCCAATCCAAGGGTCTAGACCTCCCTGTGCGTTTTGTTCCTCCGCGGACCTCTTCTGCACGTTGATCTTGGCCGTGGACCTCCCTTTTGGAGATCCAACCGCCCAGACCTCAATTCACTTTTAATCTCAACCACGGGACCTCCTTAGAAGTTCCTTGGACCTCCTGTCCAAGACCTTCCCGTGGCTTTTAGAGAGCTGGCTTGGGACCTCCTCGCCAGACCTCCTTTGATGAGATCCTCACCGTCAGGATCTCCTTTGTTGATCCTGACCGTCAGGACCTCCCCATGTCCAGACTTCTTTTGCATGTTTGGACCTCCTTGACCTTTAGACCTCCTCGAGGACCTCTATTGTGGGTCAAGACCTCCCCATTTTTGACCCGACTGTTCCTATATTGACTGGCCCCACTTGACAGTCCCGGTCATTCTCATTTCCTCCGCCACGTAAATATCTTGGGGCATTTAATGCGTGTCTTGTCACATTAAATGCATGCGCATACGTGGTGTTTACTTTGAATTGGATCACTTAATTGTACTCTGATATTTTTCTTTGTTCCTTCCCAAGCAACATACATTGTCCTTCCTCGTACCTTTTGCCCAGAATTGTAGTGACACCTGCCCTGCCACTACCTACCTTTGACCCATTTCTATACTTATCCTTGACACGTGTATTTCTAGTTTTCTTCACCACTTTGACTACAACTTGTCTAAGAAATTCCACCACTCCACCTTCTCCATTTTCACCCTCTCGGTTTTGGATCAGAGGCCTTCCCGGGAGAGCTGGGTTCTTACGACCTCCCCTTTCATCCATAGCTTCTTGCCCTTGGTAAGTTCTTTGATGATCTCCTCCACTCTTGAGTTCACCACTACACTGAGCTGGTCATGTCCTTCACAGGACCTTCTCTTGTGCACTTCTTTTGGGATTTCTATGGTGCTCGGGTGAGGACCTCCTCTCTGGACCTTGTGCAAGCACCATTGCCTCAGGACCTCTTTGCCCACTGCTTAGGTCACACCTTTGGGGCCTTTTTCTAAAGACCCCTTTTCCTCTGGTAAGCTAGACCTTCTCCAAAAGAATCTAATCTAAATACAATACTCTTCTGTTAATTGGGTTTTTGAGATTTCTCTGGAGTTTTCTTGATTCTTTATTTGGATCTTTGTTGGATCTTTATTTGAACCTTCTTTGAAATTGCTCCTTCATACGTGTAGATCGTGAAGACTCCAAGGAGTCTGAGTGTACTGAAGAGGAGGATTCACAGAGTAGTGAGCAAGGCAAGTTACACTTTTGATCATATTGCACCCAGTAATTCAAATTATTTATGTCTTGTTTTAAAATGTATTGCATGCCTATTTCAATCAAGTTAATTCAATACCAGTTTTAACTTCATAGTTATACCCATTTCCTTTGTATGGCTACTGTTGACTTTGGACAGCACTTATTGTCACCATTAGGTCAAGCTTGGTACATGCAGTAGTGTGAGCCAAGATCATTTGAAAACCTATGCTTAGTCCTGCTTAGACCAAAATTATTGATTTGGGAAATCTTTACCAACATGACCAACTGTTTCTTTAAAATGTTTTAACCATAACATTGGGTTGTCATGGAGGTATGAAAGTATTGCTGGGGAAACAAAGAAAATGAAATGGATTTAGACTGGGGCGAATTAGTTGGCTTGGTTGGTGCAAGTTTATGCACGGGATCGTGCCTTTATGGTAGATCGATGCCCTTGGATTTGTGGAAGTCGCCCTAGTCATTTGAGGACTGGTCTTTGAGCGACCAATGCTAGGCCTATAATGGGCTATTGCCAAAACCGTGCAACCACACGTCTCCAGTCTGGGGCGTGGGATCTGGCTGATTAATTTGCAAAACTCTACCATATGCTGCTCCATTGGAGGTGTGGGAGGTCTTGTTTGGCCAATGGTCTTTTATAACCTACTGTTCCCACTGGTGCAAGAGGGGGCTTCCCGCCGGATTGCTATCCACAGGGGGGTGAAACCTTAGCAAGGAGAGGCTGTGGTGGAGCAATGCATTGTAAAGGCCTTGTCATGAGCTCTAGATCTCTTACCTTTGGAAGTGAGAGGTGGCATTGACGAATGCCGGACAAACTAGAGTACTCATGTCGTGTGGGTAAAGTGCACAACCTCTGCAGAGTTAAATCTATTCGAATAGCCGTGTCCACGGTCAAGGACATGCTGGCAAAGGCCACTTGAAGTTAGATGTTGGATTTGGGGTTTCCAGAAATGTTTGCTAAAACTGTGTTTGGGATTTTATCCCATGGGTTTGGGCAGGGAGCCTAATGTCAGGAGGGTATCCTTCACCAATTTGTTGATGAATGCTACTCAACTGAAAAACTGCTTTGCTAAATGAATTTTAGCTATTAAAGATCTGCTTTGGAACTTAGTAATGGTATTTGAAAGAAAATTGGCTTTGTGCAAAATAACCATATTATGCCATCCTTTGATTATCCATCTATGCATGTCATGTTGCTAACCCACGGGTGTAACTTGCGAGCACGGTTGTTGTGCTCACTCTTGCTCATTGCAATCTTTGCGGGAGAAGATCTTGTCGATGAAGAAGATCAAAGCAACTAGGTTGTGTCCTCCAGTCAGCTGCCTATGGCGTGTTGATGGACCCTTTTGATTTCTTTTGTTTTCATGTATTTATGTTTGGCCCAAGGCCACCTTGTAAACAACCATGTAAATGTTTTGCTTATATAAAGGTGTGTTGGATGTCACCACCATTGTGTATATCTTTGTGAAGAGCTAGCCATGATCCTTGGGACTAGCTCAAGTTTCCTGAGAGGACCTTGGAGCAGGCTCGGTCCACCATGTCCTCATGAAGGATGAACATGTGGGGTTCAGGTGGTCCCAGACCTCCACGACCTCCTCTGGAGGGTTGTGGGAGGTCATGGTACGCCCTCGGACCTCCTCGTTTGTTTCTACATGGGGACATAGCAGGCCGTGGGTGCTCCTCGGTTCAAAGACTCTCTCTCGGGTCATGTGCTCCTGGACCTCCAGGAGGTCTTGCTGGACCTCCTGGGTGGTCTTGGTGGACTGTCCGAGAGGTCCTTTATGGACCTCCTGGGAGGTCCTGATGGACTTTCCAGAGGTCCTAGAGGATCTCTCGGGTGCCCTAGGATTGGGTCGTCACAGTGCGGTTATAAAGTTTCACTGCGGGTGAGGGTAAGGTCTTTTACCTTCCCCCAAATTTCTCTTGCTGTTCAAACTTCCGAGCTCTCCGCCGCCGACCAAATCGAGCTTTCTTCTTCAACCCTTCCACATCCAATCTCTTAGCTTTCGGGAGAAATGGCCGGAGCCGCTTCCCGGTGGGCTGAATCGGAGATGGACGCGGCCAAGATTCAAGCTTTGGTCCATTCCGAGAAGATCCTGAAGGCTGAATTTGTGAGATGGATCGAGGCCACCAGACAGCATTGGCCGTTGGGGGAGATGGGGCAAATCCCCGTCTTCCAAGCATTCTGTGAGTGCGGCCTTCGATTACCTGCTCATCCTTTCCTTACATTGGTTCTCGAGTACTTCCAAGTAGAGTTGGTGAACCTCGTTCCCAATTCAATTACAATGTTGGGGGTATTCGTGTACCTTTGCGAGGCCTACCTGGGGATCCCGGCTGACCTAGAGTTGTTCCGGTATTACTACGGAATGACTCGGTTAGGTGGATTTTCAGATATTTGCGTGGCACTTCTAATGCTTGTTTGCGGTTTGGGAATTCCAGAGATGAACTTGTTGGTTATGTTGACTCTGATTATGCTGGTGATTTGGACAAGAGGAGGTCTCTCATAGGTTATGTTTTCACCATTGGTGGTTATGCTGTTAGCTAGAAGACAAGTTTACAAGCTACTGTTGCCTTATCTACCACTGAAGCAGAATATATGGCTATTTTCAAAGCTTATAAAGAAGCTATTTGGTTGAGAGGTTTGTACACTGAGCTTTGTAAAGATAATTCTTGCACTACTATATTTTGTGATAGTCAGAGTGTTATGTGCCTTACAAAGGATCAGATGTTCCATGAGAGAACAAAGCACATTGATGTGAGATATTACTTTATTCGAGGTGTTATTGCTCAAGGTGATGTCAAGGTGTGCAAGATAAGCACTCATGATAATTCAGCTGATATGATGACAAAGCCAGTTCCTGTTACTAAGTTTGAGTTTTGTTCAAACTTAGTTGGTGTTACAGTTTAGTCCTAGAGACTAGTTGGCGCACGGTGATTTTTATCTTATCAAGGAGTTATTTGGTAATTGATGATTCTTTATTATACTACAAGAGGAAATTCGTCTCAAGATGGAGATTGTTGATTTGTGATCCGAATTTTCTAATATGTAAGTATCTGGAATATGCCATATTAGTGGATTAGTTTTCTACTTGGACTCTAAGTCCTTTTACCCTTTTATATACCTCTTGTAAGCCGTACGGGGAGCGTTGATGCCTCATTGTAATCCCCTTGCGTTTTGTAAATATTCCTCATATATTGATTATCGTCGGTTGACGCCTGTGGTTTTTTTTTCTACAAGGGTTTTTTACATAAAAATTCATGTCTCTGTTGTCCCTATTTTTCTAACAATGGCTATGGCAAAACTAGTCTGGTCTGGAGCTTGTATAATTTGAGATGGTGAGGGAGTCGAAGTCAGAGCTTTCATGGCCCGTTCTCAGCCACTAATACAGTGCCACACCTGTTAATACAGAGGATGGATTCACCTTATATGTCTGTTGATTCTGAATTTCGGATAGAAAGATTGCAGCATTTTTCGTTGCTCGGCAGACAGACAATCTACTAATTGGAAGCTTTGGAGTTTGGAGGAATCTTTTCTTTGAGGGGGCATGTGTAGTTGCGTACTTGTGAATGGATTGTCAACAAGTAACTGCGCGGGAACATTACCCCTGACTCAGTGTTTTGATTACTGGAATTTTTTTATACCGGAGGTCTTTTTTTTATTAATTAACCTTTTTTAAAATTTTATTTTAAAGTTAAACTCGGCGCACTTTATTTCCAATTCTGACACTTTTGGTCACGCCACCACCCGTGGCGTGACAAAATAACGCTGTCACGCCATAGTATAAATATGCTAAATAGCATTTTTGATCACACCACCACCCGTGGCGTGACAAAACAACAACATCACGCCACGGGTGGTGGCGTGACAAAGCTACCCTAGATACGGATGGCGTGACAGCATTGTTTTATCACGCCATGGGTGGTGACGTGGCCAAATGGGTCAGAATTGGAAATAAAGTGCACCGGAGGTTAACTTTAAAATAAAATTTAAAAAAGATTAATTAATAAAACAAATTCCCGGTTGGGTCGAAATGGCCGGAAATCGAAAAATTTTGGCCAAAATTTTCCAATTAAAATTTAATTTTTTCAAAGTTAAAATAAAAAAGATAAAATTCAAGCAAAATTCAATAAACAACAATAATTTCTTCTGATTTTTGCCTGTTTTTGAATTTTACCGGGTACCCGATAAAGGCTAAAGTCAGTAAACATCAGGGCAGATCAGGAGCAGGAGACATTAGACATTAGTCTTCTTCTTGATTGTAATTAGTATAGTTAATACAACAACACATGATTATAGTTGTTATACTCTCCGGAGAAAGCCTGAACCTGTATAAATTCATGTGTTATTCTCTGCGTGGTTCTGACTCTAGGAGGCTCTCAAATATTCATTCGTAAGATCGATATTAGATAATCGACACTATGTTTGGTTATTTTTCGTTTCTTTTTCATATTTTTCATTTCATTTTCAGCAATGCTCAGGGTTAACAATGAGAGTGATGAAATTAAAGTGGTTTTGTCCAGCCTTCCTTTGCCGACGGATATCCTTCAGCTGGAAAACTGACGGAAAGAAATTGATAGCGCAACAACCGCAGCGTCATCAACAGAGGCTTCGACAAGGCTATTCCATGGGGGTCGCGACCGTGCGGCGGCGGCGGCACACCTCTCCCTCAGGGGCGGAGCTACAGTAGGTGTATGGGGGTACAGTCGCACCCCCAAAATTTTTGCACAAAAAACTGATATATACCCCCTTAATACATAAAGTATATACTACACATATTAATATACATGATTACATGTTCTCAGCAGCACAGCTCGGCAGCCGGCAGCCCACCCCAATGACCCCATTTCTTATTCAGCCCAAGTCCGGAGTCGGCAAGCCCATTAGCCATTGCCGGCTGCTTCTCCTCTAATCTCTCTCCCCAATTCCCCATTTCTCTCTTTCACTCAGCCACTCTCCAGATCTGATGCCACCGGCTGCTTCTCCTCGACTCCTCTAATGCCGCCGGCGTCGGTCGCCTCGACCTCGCCAAGGTTGCCGCACCGCCTCGCCCCCCTCGCTTGGGTGCGTGCGCCGCCTTTGTCAAATCACACAGTCACGGCCCTTGACCACCGCTGGCCTCCTAGCGCCGCCGTGTCATGGCGCTCTCGGCCCGCCTCGCCTACGGCCGGCTCAGTCTCCGGCCGTCGGCAGCCGACCGTCGTCCGCTCCCTCTCCTGTGCTTTGGTTAGTGACTTAGACTTAGTGCTCTGTGATTGTGAATGGCAGAATGGGAAATGGGTGATGTAGTACTGATGTCTGATGTTATATTGTTTGGCTGATTGGCTCACTGAGTTAGTGAGTTACTTGATTGATCATTGAATGATTGAATCCCCTATGCTTTGGTAGTGCTCTGTGAATGAGTGATGTACTTATGTTATTGTTTTGCTCACTAAGTTAGTTGATTCTTGATTGATCATTGAATGATTGGTTCTTGATTGATCATTTGCTTCATATGACAAGGATAAAGTTCTTAAACTTGCTAAGTTTTATCCTAAAGATTTCTTGAACACAGATTTGATTCAACTTTCTTTGCAACTTAATATGTTTATCACTGGCATGCATCAAGATACAAGGTTTCGAGAAGTGAAGAATCTCAGTGAGTTCTCTATTAAACTTGTTGAGACAAAGAAGCATGATCGCTATAAACTTGTTTATTTGCTGCTCAAATTGGTATTGATCCTTCCTGTGGCTACTGCAAGTGTAGAGAGGGTATTTTCGGCAATGAATCATGTGAAGAACAAGCTAAGAAATAGCATGGGTGAACAATATTTGAATGATTGCTTAGTTACGTACATTGAGTGTGAATTTTTTCTACAAGTTAGTGACGATGCTGTCATCAATCTTTTTCAAAGTATGAAGGAATGCCATATCAAGTTATAATTTTCTAAAATATTTTGTGATGTTGGTCATAATGCGAACATGTAATTTGACACATTTGAGCTTATGTAGTATGTCATTTGAACTTGTGTTGGAACGGATGTGTCTTAAGTTCGCACCCTCATAGTCAAAATCCTGACTCCGCCACTGCTCTCCCTGCGAACGCCGGCCAACAAGTAGAACAAAGATAATCTGTTCGGCCTACGAGTGAGTGTTTTGATGCTTATTATGTTCTGCTTTAGCCACGTGCGTGCTCCAGCTTAACTCCAAGCGATTGCACTAACTCCATCAATTCTTCGAACAAGCTAGTATTGTAGTACACAGCAACTTATTGACCAATACCATATTCGACATTACTCAATCAGATCATACATACAGCACACGTGCACTCTTACTGGTATACATATATACAGACAGCACACTTACAGTACATAACTCACATGAAGACAGTTAGCTAGATGTACACACATTAGCCAGCATGCCCTGCACCCGCAGGCAGGGGCGGAGCGGGGACGGCCCAAGCCTCGAGCTGACCAACTGTTTTTGGGTTGGATCTGTTTTTTTTGTGATTTACCAAGACAATCTTTAGCTCTTAATCCATAGCAGCCCAAGGCCTGGCTCCTCCCTGGCCCGCAGGTCATGCATGTATACATGTATATATATATACAAGCACGTACACGATTATACACACAAACACGAGCATGCACCACGACATTTGATTTACTCCGTAGTAATAATAACATCCTTAGTAGAGCCCTCAAATATTGTCTGGAAACGAGTACCTCAAGTCGGGGCGGTTTGGATTTGGAAGCGCTGCAATTTCTTCCTCCAACGCCAAGAGCGTGGTCTCACCTTTGAGCTCGAGCACTTTGAGGCTCGGAAGGTGCTGGATTCCAGTAATGGTGTCCGTCTTGTCGAAGGTCCAAACAATCTTCTCGAGCATAGGAGCTGTGCCGTCTTCAAAGGTGATGATACTACCGATGGGGGAGTCCTCGATCAGGAGGAACTTGAGCTTTTGGAACTCTTCGTTCTTGAAGGTGAGCCCGGGGTCAATGTATGACTTGCGACGAAGCCTGAGGCAGCGCAACTCCTCTAGCTTGCCAAGGATTCGCAGAGATTGATCCGTCAGAAAGGTCTCGCACAGTGTTACCTTGGAGAGATGTTTGTGATTGTGGATCCAGGTAGGCAATCCGTGATTTCGTATGTTGCCGTTGATGTTTAGGCTCTCCAGGTGCTGTGGAGGTGAGAATGTGGCGTCAACCTCGTCAAGAATCAAGCCGCCATCGGTGGGTGATGGTGGTGTGATCCAGACTGACAAAGAGCGCAGGCATCCGCTCAATCTGTTGATTGCTCGGTGAAAATGTTTGATATTTTCTTCACTGCCATGGAGAACCACGCCAAGCTTCCTTAGCTTCAGCAGATTCCCAACTTCTTCCAGCTCAGCATTACCGTGCCGCGAAACCTCGACATGGGATAGTATCTCCATGCTTTTCCCGATCTTGCGGGGCATCCGCACGGTGGAGAGCGACGACTCCTTGGACATGGTTCTTGTGTCGTCACTCGAACAGTCGATGCGGCGGCCGGCGAGAAGATGCTTCAGCCTGGGGAGAATGATGTGCTCCGTATCGGTGGCCCGTACCTTGGTTTGCCGGATGTCCAGCGTCTCCAACTGCCTTAGTGCCTGGATTTGACGGGGCAGTCGGGAAACATCTGTGTTCCGAAGGCTTAAATACTTGAGCGAGGACACCTTGCAGATGCTCTTCAGTTGGCGCTTCTTCAAGCCTATGCAACCTCCTAGGTCCAGCACATTCAGTCGATATTCTTCAGGGAGTCCTTTGAGGAAAACTACCATCTCATCCATGGGGTCCTTGCTGTCTGCCGTTGTGCTGCTGTCACCGGCAGATTCATCCCGTGCCTTTCTTGGAACGACGCAAAGGTCGCACATGTTCCACGGCCACGGTTTCTGCTGCGGTTGTTGTGGACCTTGTGGTCGCCGCAGAACTTTCTCTCGGATTTGAAGCTGGTAATTAAGGTGGGTCGGCAGGCCAGCCACAAAGTTCTCACTTTTGGTGATGTCTTCGATGAAGGCCCGGACTGAACCATCCATCTTACAGCTCTTGACTTTGCCGGTAGGGCCAATGTCAAAAGGACAAACAAAGCCTCGAAAAACAAGCTCAATGAAGCAGCGTTCACCTGCTTGTTCTAGAGTCTGAAGCTTTTCGTCCCTAGCCACTAGGCCTTCGGCGACCCATCGTCTGACCAAGCTTGTCCTGCTGATGCTGGTTTCCTTGAGGAATGCAGTGAGATACTGCAGGCAGCTCTTGTAATGTGTGGACAGCTTGCTGTAGCAAAAAATCATCACTTCCTTGGGCACATCTGCTGCTCTGTCCTCCAACTTGTTCTTCAATGTATCCAGTTCTTGTTTGGTCCAGTAAGGATAAGCATACAGAGCACGAAGTAACATTTTCATGCTGTTGACATGATTCGGCACACATTTATTCAGAATAGCTTGTATTTCTGTGACATCTGTCTCAGCTTCACGTGCAAGCATGCGGATCGCTGTGCCAAAAGATGGAGGACCCTCCCTCTTTTGGTCATCTTCTACTTCCAGGGCACGTAGAAAAACCTCCCTCTCTTCGTCGGTCTTGTTGTCTTGGCCAACCGGCTTCGGCTTGAGCTTTGCGTCCTCTGGGACGGTGACGCCGTAGCGCAGCCGCCTCTCGCCGACGTCGCGCACCCGGACCTTGAGCTCGCGGATCTTGGTGGCGAGGCGGTGGCGCGCCGGCATCTTCCACAGGAGCACGAGGACGTGCTTCACGTGGGCCCAGAGGCCCCTTTCCGGCGGGGCCAGGTCGCGCACGTAGAGGTCGATGCAGTCCTGGGCGATGTAGGCGATGTCGCGGACCTGCTTCATCCACGCGCGGAGCTGGTCGTTGTGCTCCGTCTCCGTCTTGGTGAGGTGCAGGAGGAAGCCGTTCATGCTGTCCATCTCGTCCTTGATGAACTGTATGTCGCCCTGGACGCCGCCGAGCAGCCTCGCCTCGTCCTTGATCGCCGCCGAGAGGAGGCCCAGCAGCGAGTCGACGGCGCCGTGGGTCTGGTCAGCCATTTCTTGCTCTCTCTCTCTCTCTCTCTCTCTCTCTCTCTCTCTGATGTGAATGATGTAAATGGATGGGAACTCAAACTGGATTGAAAGTGAGCAATGAGACGGAGGATCACACGGTGCAATAGTTTTGATGGAACTAAGGTACGTGACGCATGGAGAGAGAATGTATTGAATCTATTCAATACATTGGAGAGATCGATTCTAACAAAAAAAATGTATGGAACCGGATTCTACTTAGGAATCGATTCAAAGCATTAAACAACTACACAGGAGAGCGTGTGGTTGAGAGATATTATTATTATTTTATAGTTTTTTTAATGTAACGTTGATCCCAATTATTAGTAGGAATCGGTTTAATACATTGGAGAAAAACAAGTTTAGTTCCTAGAATATTTACATGATATGACTTTAAATCGATATCGGTTCAATACATTAAATATACCCTAACAGGAGCATGAAGTGCTACACCAAGCGTAAGCAGGAGGCGACAGATCGTCGAATATTTTTCTTCTTTTCTTGTCCAAATTAAGTACCAGCGAATCGATTCTCTCTTTAAATCTTTCTATCCACTTGAACAGCGCTTCCTCCACAGCAACCTTTTGCTTGTCTTGTCCCCACAGCAACGACAGCTTCCAAACATTCTTCTTTTCCATTTCGCACGCTTTGGAATCCGCTTTTGTCGAAGTGATAACTGGTCATGCATTGCGTGCTGCCAACCAAACCAAGAATATCCTATGTATGCAAGCTAGCCGGCCGGCGAAGCGACCTTCCGTTCAGAGCTCAGTGTTAACAATGATGGCAGTGCCCAACATAATTCCTTGCTTGTCAGTACATCGGCAGCAAATACACCATCTAGAGTTATCCCGCAGGGTGTGCCGATGCAGCATATACATAGCCGAACTAATGGGTTAGTTACGGCTGATCTCAATATTTCATCCCATGATACTGCTATGCCTAGATCCATGGCCCTTGTGCCTCTATCATATGCAGATGCTACTGTGGTCAAATCGGGTGTGTCTAGTGCTGGCAATTATACCGCTATGGGAGGAAATTCAACAAATTTGCAAACACCTCTATACCGTACTGTAGCATATAGTGCACCTCCCATACCTCCTCAGGGTTCGGGCATTGCTTATGGTCCGATACCAGCCAGCCAGTTTAACAATATGTCATATACACAACCGAACCAAACTGTACAGTATGACACACCACAATTTAATGCTTTTAGGCCACAACAACTGGTCAGTGAGCCACCTACTCGGCCTATGGCCGATACACAGGTTGGGTCGGGAAATATTAGAGAACAAGTGGTTAGTATGTTTAGAGAGACATTTGGGGTAGAGCCTAAAGGAAGATCACATTCATATCAAAAGCTATACCCTGATATTTATGATACTGTGCAATATCCTAGGGGGTTTAAAGTTCCTGAGTTTGTTAAATTTACTGGAGATGACAATAGGTCCACATTAGAACATACTAGTCATCAACCCGTGCATCTGCACATGCTACCTTTTTAAATAGTGATTTGTTTCCAATATTGTCACACATTTAATTCAAACTTTATATAAATTTGGATCACACAATTTTAGTTTTGAACAATAGTTCTATACTTCTAAAATTTAAAACTACAACTTTCAAATTTCAGTTTACATATATTTGGACACCACACTTCCAATATTGCCTGTAAACATGTTTGTATTTGGTCGCTATGTAATAGAGTTAAAGTTATGTCACGAATGCATGCGTGGCATGCAGAATATTAACCGGAAGATTATGTCATTTTCATTTGACATAATTAATACAAATAGTTTCATGTGTATTGGTGACCAGAGTTGGAAAATTTGACTGCAAGTATTTAGAATATCTTCCCTAAAAATGGTATTTAGAATGTCATAATTTGACATAATTAATACAAATAGTTTCGTATGTATTGGTGACCAGAGTTGGAAAATTTGACTGCAAGTATTTAGAATATCTTCCCTAAAAATGGTATTTAGAATGTCATAATTTGACTGCAGGTTATTTTTGTAGAGGAATAGAATACCAATTAGCAATGATCCACTTTTGTGTCCCTTTTTAGAAACTACAATGGAACTTGAAACTCAGAACTTATTTGTTTTAGGACTTACCTCCTGTGCCACCTTCTCTTTCTCTCCCTCCATTGCAAGACGCCGCTGGGTCACCAACTCCCGCACCTTCCCGTGAAAGCCGCGCCCGCTTCGTCGCCTTGTCTTATCGCCGCTCCGTCTCGTCCACTTGTTGCTCTGTCTTGCATGCCAAGGCTGCTCCCTCAAGACGCCACGCCACAAGCACGCCGCCTCCGAGCCACACGCTGCAGCTGCCAGGCCGGACCCCCTTCTCGGCCCTCTTCCTCCTTGTGGCCTCCCTATAAAGCTCCTCCTCCTTGCTTGAGCCTCCACGTCGCCCGAGCTCCGGTAAGCTCTAGGGCAGAGAGCCCGCGCCGCCTCCTCGTCTCGTCGTTGCTTGGTGAGTCGCTGCCCCTCCCCGAGCCGCTCCGCCACCCGCCTCCCCCTCCGGTCTTGTGCTGGCCTGGAAGTTCTTGCTGCTCCCCATGCCACCCGTGCCGCCCATGCTGTCATCATCCGCGCCGCCCAAGCGCCTCCTGCCCCTCTCGAGCCGCCGCCTCCCCCGGCGACCCCACCCCGCCACCCGCCGGCTTCCTCCACGCCTTCCCTCGCTGGTCTTGCCTCTGCCCGTCTTGCCTGAGCCGCCTCATGTGTCGCTTCCGCTTGGCTCCCGAGCCTCCGCCGTGGTCGCCACCCTCCGGCGACCTCACACGCCGCCGCCCGCCGCCGCCGCCGCCTGCCATGGCGCCACCTCCGCCCGTGCCGCCAGTGCCCTCCCTGCTCTTTCCTCTGAAGCAAAGAAGAAGCAGAGAGCAAATTGGGTAATTGGATTTGATTTGGGGAAATAGAGTTGATTTGGGGATTTAGTTGGGATTTTGGGCCCACATGTCATTTGCTTGCCCTCCCTCCTTTGGCTGCCATGTGGGGCCCTCCTTTTTCTTGTCTTGGCGTGGACTGCCTCGCCCTATATGCATGGACCCGGTCCATGCAATCGCTCGTGGACTCCCTCTTTTTCTAATTCAATTAACCTTCAAAAATTCATATCTTTTCCATTTTAACTCCAAAAATTATGAAATAAATTTCTAAAAATTTGTTAAATCAAGATCTTGCTAATGGAATAGGACTTGATTAATTTGGAGTTTATTTATTGTTCCTTATTTATTTATTTGCTCTCTTTGCCGTTGTGTCTTTTTCCGGTATTCTCGCGCGATTAGGATTTGAAGACGCCGGCGACCCTCGTGTTGATCAAGACCAAGACTTCCAAGATCCCCTAGCCTTTAACCAAGGCGAGTCAATACTTTGACCATATTGATCCTACATTTTATGCAAATTATATTAATTTAAATTAGCAAAATTGCATGCTTTATTTCTTTATCAAATGTATGTTAAAGCTTAAGGTAGTTAAATACCCACTTGTTGATTAATTAAATTAATATGCCATCCTTGATAACTTGAATCCGTTAATCCTTGTCACCCTAGTAACTATATGGTAATACTAGTTATAGGTTGTATAGCGACATGCTAGTCTTGCTTAAAGTACGGGTATTAAATACCCCAATCATCATTTTCTCAAACATAAAATGTTTGGGTAGTCATTGGTGGTCCATTGGCTAAAGGTTGTGAAAATAAATTGGTTTTACTCCCCAAAACCCCAATTGCTAGTTCTATCTGGCGGATGGTGAGGCGGTGGGTGCTCGAGGAGCACATGGTTGGTTGGCTTGTGGAATGAACCGCCCAGATAACCCTAAGGACTTAATCTTGTCACGACCTCCGTGTTAAACATGTGCAACCACAAGTCGCAAAGTGCAACTTGGCCTAGTACAATTATCAAACCTCAATGTGTCTCGACGGTGGAAAAATGTATCATGCAAGCTTGCGGTAAATAAGGCTTGAAAGGGACACCGAGGCAAGGGTGAAGTTGCTGCGCCGGGGTAAACTAACTACTGGCGTGGGGTAACATCCCACATGAACGTATGGGCGTAACCCCATATGGGTGAGATGATGGAAGGGCGAGGTAATTAGAAAGGTTCTTGTGATTTGCCGCCCAACTACATGACTACGGAATCATGTGGGGTAACGGTATGACTATCTCTTGTGGGTAAAGTGTACAAACCTCTGCAGAGTCTAAAATCGCTTAAACAGCCGTGCCTACGGTCAAAGGCGGACATGGGAATCATAACTTGAGTTAGTTCTATTTCAAAAAGCTTTGTGGGTGGAATGGAAAAATGGTGGAAGGGCTCACCTAGCCCTGTTTTGGATTTCTCCTGAGTCGCCGAGCTCGGGTGTGGTCTTTGGGGGCAGCCCCAATTGAAAGGATGCATTGGTAGAGCTTCCGCCGGATGGATTCTCTACTAATATAATTATTGCACATTAATCTTTTAAAATTGCAAATTTGTTAAAAATGCTAAGTCATAGGATTTGTAATTATAATATTGCAAAACTGGCTTTCGCAAATAAAAGAACCTGAGCCATCCTTGTTAAGCCTTGCATGTATATAATTGCATTGTGTGTTGGCTCGCGAGCACGGTAGTAGTGCTCATTCTCGCTTCTCCCCAACCCTTCAGCTAATGAAGACGACGGAGATTACGCCTTCTATGACGGCCCAGGAGATGATGGACATGGCTACGACGAGGAGTAGTGTAGTTCTGTAATTTAGGTCTTGCCCAGTCTAAGTAGACTCGTTGGTACTCGCGTACAACTGATATTATCCAACTCTTGGTTAATATCTGTCAGTACCTGAGTCACCCGATCGCTTGTTCGTGTGAGATGAGCCCTACCTCACCTTTTGCTTCCGCTGTAGCATTCGCTATCTTTATGTGATGTAATCAATTTGGCCTGCTCGGCCCCTTTTGTAAAACTCGATCCGACGTGGTCTATGTTACTCAGTTGGTTGTAATATTTAATATTTCAGTTCACGCTTGTATGAATGATTCAGCAATGTGTACTGTGAAGTGCTAGCTACTGATCCAGGGAATAGCACAGTGATTTCACAGAGAATTTGGATTCTCGAAATCCGGGTCCCACAAAACCTATGTCATACGCATTTGCATGCTTGTAATTAAAGCTTCTAGCTGAATCGGACTTTCAATGTATGCAATTAAAGCTTGCAGCATCTTAAAAAAATAAATTTGAAATGAATCGGACTCTGCATGCATATATCATTGAAGGAATAAGAGATATTTAATAGGAGGAACTCGTGCATGTCAACAGGTGAGTCGGACTCTGCATATATGCGTACTATCAATCAGATACAAACTCTTCAGATGAGATTGAAGGAATAAGAGAGTTAATAGGAGGAACTCGTGCATGTCAATAGGTGTAGCACTCTATTCAAACTCTCTTTTATTTTGAATTGTATGACGCTAAAAGATACAAACATATCTATATTTAATCCAAGCCGTAGATTATACGGTACAAAAAAGTTAGATGGCCTAGATTTTTTTTCTTTTTTCAATTAACGTGGAAGTTTCTAGTTTTTACGATTATTGTGAGAATTTCTAGCTTTCTTTCTCCTAGGATTAACGTGGAGGCTTCTAGGAAAGCCTCTAATTAGTATAAATATAGATAGGCCAATTTATTGTGCAGTGTGGAGAGGCTAATGCTATTGATGCTTTGAAGTTAAGGTTGTTTCCTTTGTCTCTATCTGGCACTGCATTCAATTGGTATACTTTACTTGCACCTAATTCAGTTCACACATGGTCCCAGTTAGAGCAAAAGTTTCATGAATATTTCTATACTGGTGACACTAAGTTAAGATTGTCACATTTAACATCGGTTAAACAAAAGCACAATGAACGTGTAGGGGCATGCACGTATACATGTATATATACAAGCACGTACACGATTACACACACAAACACGAGCATGCACCACGACATTTGATGTACTCCGTAGTAATAATAACAACCTTAGTAGAGCCCTCAAATATCGTGTCTGGAAGCGAGTAGCTCAAGTCGGGACGGTTTGGATTTGGAAGTGCTGCAATGTCTTGCTCCAAGTCTCCCAACGCCAAGAGATGCGGGTTCAAGTCGCCTCCGAGCTTGAGCACTTTTGAGGCTCGGAAGGTGCTGGGTTCCAGTAATGGTGTCCGTATTGTCGAAGGTCCAAACAATCTTCTCGAGCATACGAGCTGTGCCGTCTTCAAAGGTGATGATACTAGCGATGGGGGAGGCCTCGATCGGGAGGCAGCGCAACTCCTCGAGCTTCCCAAGGATTCGCAGAGATTTATCCGTCTGCAGCGAAGTCTCGCACAGTACTGTTACCTTGGAGAGATGTTTGTGATTGTGGATCCAGTTAGGCAATCCATGATTTCCTATGTTGCCGTTGATCGATGTTTAGGCTCTCCAGGTGCTGTGGAGATGAGAATCACGCCGCCATCGGTGTGTGATGGTGGTGTGATCCAGATTCCAGACTGACAAAGAGCGCAGGCATCCGCTCAATTTGTTGATTGCTCGGTGAAAATGTTTGATATTTTCTTCACTGCCATGGAGAACCACGCCAAGCTTCCTTAGCTTCAGCAGATTCCCAACTTCTTCCAGCTCAGCTTTACCATGGGATATATAGTATCTCCATGCTTTTCCCGATCTTGCGGGGCATCCGCACGGTGGAGAGCGACGACTCCTTGGACATGGTTCTTGTGTCGTCACTCGAACAGTCGATGCGGCGGCCGGCGAGAAGATGCTTCAGCAGCCTGGGGAGAATGATGCGCTCCGTGTCGGTGGCCCGTACCTCGGTTTGCCTGAGTGCCTGGATTTGACGGGGCAGTCGGGAAACATCTGTGTTCCGAAGGTTTAAATACTTGAGCGAGGACACCTTGCAGGCTTGCAGATGCTCTTCAGTTTGGCGTTTCTCTCGGATTTTAAGCTGGTAATCAAGGTGGGTCGGCAGGTGCAGGCCAGCCACAAAGTTCTCACTTTGGGTGATGTGGACGATGAAGTCCCGGACTGAACCATCCATCTTACAGCTCTTGACTTTGCTGGTAGGGCCAATGTCAAGAGGACAAACAAAGCCTCGAAAAACAAGCTCATTGAAGCAGTGTTCACCTGCTTGTTCTAGAGTCTGAAGCTTTTCGTCCCTAGCCACTAGGCCTTCGGCGACCCATCGTCTGACCAAGCTTGTCCTGCTGATTCTGGTTTCGTTGCGGAATGCAGTGAGATACTGCAGGCGGCTCTTGTAATGTGTGGACAGCTTGCAATCATCTTCTCCTTCTGATCTACAATCATCTTCTCTAAAGTAGCATGCATGTCGAGGAAGATAGCCGTCATCTTCTTGTCATTGCCATTGGTACTGATGGCCATCTTGTTGGCGTTAGCCTTTATCATAGCCAACGACTCGACAGCAGGTCTGATGGTTTGATCTGTCGCCATAACCATGATAGCAGAAGTTGTGGAAAGGGATCGACTGCTCTGATACCAAATGTAATAATCTTTGATCACTACGGGATAAACACCGCCAGTAAGAAGGCCGGACGGTGTGGGCTTAGTGGGATGAGAGATTAGACTAAAATCATCACTTCCTTGGGCACATCTGCTGCTCTGTCCTCCAACTTGTTCTTCAATGTATCCAGTTCTTGTTTGGTCCAGAGGATAAGCATACAGAGCACGAAGTAACATTTTCATGCTGTTGACATGATTCGGCACACATTTCTTCAGAATAGCTTGTATTTCTGTGTCAGCTTCACGTGCAAGATCAAGACGAAGCATGAGGATCGCTTTGCGAAAAGATGGACGAGCCTCCCTCTTTAGGTCATCTTTTCTACTTCCAGGGCACGCAGAAAAGCCTCCCTCTTCTCGTCGGTCTTGTTGTCTTGGCCAACCGGCTTCGGCTTGAGCGTTGCGTTCTCTGGGACGGTGGCGCCGTAGCGCAGCCGCCTCTCGCCTACGTCGCGCACCCGGACCTTGAGCTCGCGGATCTTTGTGGCGAGGCGGTGGCGAGCCGGCATCTTCCACAGGAGCACGGGGACGTGCTTCACGAGGGCCCAGAGGCCCCTTTCCGGCGGGGTCAGGTCGCGCACGTAGAGGTCGATGCAGTCCTGGGCGATGTAGGCGATGTCGCGGACCTGCTTCATCCACGCGCGGAGCTGGTCGTTGTGCTCCGTCTCCGTCTTGGTGAGGTGCAGGAAGAAGCCGTTCATGCTGTCCATCTCGTCCTTGATGAACTGTATGTCGCCCTGGACGCCGCCGAGCAGCCTCGCCTCGTCCTTGATCGCCGCCGAGAGGAGGCCCAGCAACGAGTCGACGGCGCCGTGGGTCTGGTCAGCCATTTCTTGCTCTCTCTCTCTCTCTCTGACGTGAATGATGTAAATGGATGGGAAGTTACTCAAAACTGCATTGGAAGTGAGCAATGAGAGCTAAGGTACGTGACGCATGGGAAAACCAAGCGATGTAAGAGGAGCATCAAGCGTAAGCAGGACGCGACAGATCGTCGAATATTTTTCTTCTTTTCTTGTCCAAAGTATCAGTGAATCGATTCTCTCTTTACCTTTCTCTATCCACTTGAACAGCGCTTCCTCCACAGCAACCTTTTGCTTGTCTTGTCCCCACAGCAACGACAGCTTCCAAACATTCTTCTTTTCCATTTCGCCCACTTTTATTCTTCTACTTTTTGGTTTTGGGAGATTGTGTTGCACGCTTTGGAATCCGCTTTTGTCGAAGTGATAACTGGTCATGCATTACGTGCTGCCAACCAAACCAAGAATATCCTATGTTTGCAAGCTAGCCGTCCGTTCAGAGCTCCGACGCACATCCATCCGAATCACAAGCCCACTGCCAGTGATTCTACAGGTACAGAGTCAACACACTGAAGTCAAATGCATAACTAACTCCCCTCGAAGGTACGTAAGAAAGGACAAAAAAGAAAATTAAAATTATGACCAGGTCCTTGAGCATATTTGGGACGCAGACGATGGAGATGAACAATAGCTCGTCTAAGGATGAACTCTTTGCCATTGTTGCCTAGATCTAGCTGTGGTGAAGCTTTTGTCGGAGATCTTGGGCGGCGGAAGGAGTCAAAGGGCCTCCGTCGCTCTTGTTGAGTGGAGGTTGAATGGATCCTCGTGGCTCTGCGGCGGCGTCCTTGGAGCTCCGGCGATTCATGCGGATGGCATCCTCTATCCCAGTGACGGTGAAGCTGGTCTTAAACGGATGAGATTGTTAGCACAGCGCCATCAGACCACTAATCCAGTGTCCGATACCGGGCCTGCCAAACCAGCGTCCCGGCCTCAGGTCGTTGGGCCGCTAACCCGCAAGCCCAACTACAGAGCAACAACCAAGGGGTCTAGGACCATCTCCCCCCAAAAGACTAGTCTGATGGTGGGTGTACCCTCACCCTTATAAATCGTGCTCTGTCTCCTTCCACAACCGATGTGGGACTATCCCAACAATCTCCCCCTCACACATCGGGTGCGCTCCCCGGCAACCGTGAGGCTGAGATATATTTGGAATACCAGGCTCGATACCAATTGTTAGCACAGCGCCATCGCACCACTAATCCGATTCCGACATCGGCCTGCCAAACCAGCGTCCCGGCCTCAGGTCGTTGGGCCGCTAACCCGCAAGCCCAACTACAGAGCAACAACCAAGGGGTCTAGGACCATCTCCCCCCAAAAGACTAGTCTGATGGTGGGTGTACCCTCACCCTTATAAATCGTGCTCTGTCTCCTTCCACAACCGATGTGGGACTATCCCAACAGAGATGGCTCCAGAGTCTTGCAGCAGGAGAGGGAATACACAGCGGTTGGAAAGAAGCAGCACACCAGCCGGTAGGGTGATGAACACCAAATCCACATTGAGAAGATTATTGACGGGAAGAACTCACCGACATAGCCTGCGCCAAAGATGTATTGGGTTCTCAAGTAGTTAAAAAAAGGCTAAGAAGATTCTTTGATAAACGCTAGCTAGAGACTAAACAATAACCCGTTTGGATGAGTTTAAGTTTCTTGTGACTCAAGCTCCCTAGAAATGACAAAGACTGAAACCCTAGCAGGTAATTTTGTATAGAAATCCTATATGTTTTCTTTTTTTCCTACAATGATTGTTCTTGACGTACGCCATTCATTGTTTTTCGAGAGTAGGGACAAATTTGTGGGGACCTCCGGTTATTTTCGTAAGACCGAGGTCTTCTCGGTCTTAGAAAAATAACTCTGAGCCTCAAGGTAATGAAATCCAATTTAACTCCATTTAAGTAGGAGGACCCGACTGAGCTAGAGCGACGGATACTATGCATACCGCTCCTTTGCGGGTGCTACATGGTAGCCGGCTCCCCAACAACGCCAATTGTAACGACTGTTCTTGGCTTACCTCCAAGCCCCCCCTGGCGTTCTTCCTTTTCCTTCTTTTCCCGTGGCCGACGCCATCGCTGGCGCTTCGCTCGTCCTCTCTCGACGTCACCACAGTGGCCGCCGCCATGGAGACCAGCGCTCGGGTCAAGAAGCGGGCAGCAGCAGACGCAGATCAACTTGCTCCAGCGTGTTTCGCCTTGTCACGCCGCCGCACCAACCCCGTCCTCTCTGCAGCGGCGTCCGTCGCGTCGCTGCCGCCTCATCGCCACTTGCGCTCTGTGCGCGCGTGCTGCTGCCAGACGCACGCCGCGTCGCCCAAGCGCTGCGTCGCCCGCGCCAGCGCCCGGGACGGCCCCCTCCTCCTCCAGCCGAGCCTCCCTATAAAGCTCCTCCTCCTGCTCCGCTCCCAAGCGCGCCGCCTCCTCGTCTCGTCGCCCGCGTTGGTAAGTTGCCACCGGCCTCCCAAAACACCTCCCCTGCCGGCGCCGCCAAGACGCCATCCGCTCCCAAGCCGCCGCCGCCTCTCCCCCGGCGACCCCACCGCTCCACCCGGCCGCCCGTCTGCCGCCGCCATCCGCTCCCCACAAGGCCGCCCCTTCCCGAGCCGCCACCTCCGTCTCGCACCGCCACCCCCAGCGACCAGCGCCGCCGCCCGCCGGCCGCCTGCCTGCCCTTGCCGGCGCCGCCCCACCCGAACATCTCCTGCCCCTCCCTGTTTCTTCTCTGAAGCTTTGGAGCACAAAGCAATGGGGAATTGGGGATTTTATTAGAACTTGAGGGCCCCACCGCCATACTCTTAACCCTTCTCCTTTGGCTGCCACGTGGGCCTGCAGTCCACCATTTCCATGGACCCGAGCCCCCTGTTCCCATAAACCCAGTTCAGCACTATTTTCGTGCACCCAACCCTATTTCTCCCTTTTTATTTCCTATTAACCTTCAAAAATCCATATCTTCTCCATTTCAACTCCAAAAATTATGAAATAAATTTCTAAAAATTTGTTAAATCAAGATCTTGCTAACGGCATAGGACTTGATTAATTTGGAGTTTATTTATTATTCCTTATTTATTTATTTGCTCTCTTTGCCGTTGTGTCTTTTTCCGGTATTGACGCTCGATTAGGATTTGAAGACGTCGGCGACCCGCAAGCTGATCAAGACCCAGATCCTCTAGCCTTTCACCAAGGCGAGTCAATACTTTGATCATATTGCCCCTACATTTAATGCAAATTATGTTCTTTTAAATTAGCAAAATGCATGCTTTAATTTTTAATCAAATGTATGTTAAAGCTTAAGGTAGTTAAATGCCCACTTGATGTTTAAATAATTATTATGCCATCCTTGATAATTTGAATCCATTATTCTTTATCACCCTAGTAACTATATGGTAATACTAGTTATAGGTTGTATAGCGACATGCTAGTGTTGTTAAAGTACCGGATATTAAAAATATCCCAATCATCATTTCCTAAAACATAAAATGGTTTGGGTAGTCATTGGTGGTCCATTGACTAAAAGATTGTGAAAATAAATTGGTTTCCTCCTCAAAACCCTAATGCTAGCTTTGTGCAGGCGGATGGTGAGGTGGTGGGTGCTCGAGGAGCACATGGTTGGTTGGCTTGTGGAATGAACCGCCGAGATAACCCTAAGGACTTAATCTTGTCACGACCTCTGTGTTAAACAAGTACAACCACAAGTGCGCAAAGTGCAACTTGGCTTAGTAAAGTTATTAAACCTCGGATGTCATCTCACCGAGGGGAATGAAGAACGTACAAGTGCGGAGATACTCCGGCTTGGAAGGGACACCAAAAAGGTGAAGTTACCAGCTGCGCTAGACGTTGTGGCCAGGGCCAGCTGCGCTAGACGTTGTGGTGAACATCCCGCACAACATATGGGCGTAACCCCGTATGGGTGGAATGACGGAAGGGGCGAGATAGCTAGAAAGGTTACTGTGACGGTCGCCCAACTACATGACTACGGAATCATGTGGGGTAACGGGTAGACTATCTCTTGTGGGTAAAGTGTGCAACCTCTGCAGAGTCTAAACTGTTTAAACAGCCGTGCCTACGGTCAAAGGCGGACATGGGAATCATAACTTGAGTTAGTTCTATTTCAAACAACTTTGTGGGTGGAATGGAAAATGGTGGAAGGGCTCCCCTAGCCCTGTTTTGGATTGTGCCTGAGTCGTCGAGCTCAGTGGTTGTGGTTATTGGAGGCCGCTCCGATTAAAAGGATGCATTGGTAGAGTTTCCGCCGGATGGATTCTCTACTAAAATAATTATTGCACATGCTCTCTTTATAAAATGCAATTTGTTAAAAATGCTAAGTGATAGGACTTTGTAATTATGATATTTGAAAAGTTGCTTTCGCAAATAAAAGAACCCGAGCCATCCTTGTTAAGCCGTGCATGTATAAAATTGCATTGTGTGTTGGCTCGCGAGCACGGTAGTAGTGCTCATTCTCGCTCCTCCCCCAACCCTCCAGATAACAAAGACGACGGAGACTACGCCTTCTACGACGGCCCAGAAGACGATGGACAAGGCTATGACGAGGAGTAGTATAGTCTGTAGTCTAGGTCTCGCCCAGTCTAAGTAGGCTCGTTGGTATTCGCGTACAACTGATATTATCCAAACCATGGTTAATATCCGTCGTACACGGGTTACCCCAGTCGCTTGCCTGTGTGAGATGAGCCCTACCTCGCCTTTTGCTTCCGCTGTAGTTTACGTTACTCTTTTGTGATGTAATCCATTTGGCCTGCTCGGCCCTTTTTGTAAAACTCGATCCGACATGGTCTATGTTACTCAGTTGGTTGTAATATTTTAATATTTCAGTTCACGCTTGTATGAGTGATTCAGCAATGTGTACTGTGAAGTGCTAGCTACTGATCCAGGGAATAGCACGGAGATTTCACAGAGGATTTGGATTCACGAAATCCGGGTCCGACACCAATCCACACTTAAACGAATTAAAAGAGAATTCTAAAACAACAGGTATGTGTCCCGTGTTGGCTCCCAAGATCAGCGACGAACATGCACATACCCTTATCAACATCAATCACAGTCATACAAGAGTCATACAACATAATATCAATTGACATATAACATAGGACTTAAGTGTACAGCTATTACAAAAGCGGCCGACCGGCCAAATTTAAATATTAACAATAAGTAGCAGCGGAAGCAAAGTAAATATACCAAAAGGTCCAGCAAGGTATGCTCAAACCCAAGGCAACCGATTGGGAGCTAGAAACAACACTATTCGTTAGTGTCGCCTAAATCGGCGCTAACGAATTGATCGAGCGTATAGTCTTCCTCACCTGAACAAGCAGATATCCGGATTAAGTACAAAATTGTACTCACAAGTCTTACACAAAAAAATTATACATGTTAGAGGATATCCAAAAGAGAGGCATTAGTGGCTTAGTTTTGCAAAAAGACGCACAGATTTTCATCTTACACATACTAGTCTGAAATTGCCATTTGGTAAACAAAGTTTTAGTAAAAGAAGTATATATACCAATGATTGGTATATAGATCAAACAATACCAAAGTGGCAGCCCACTTTGATAAACTAAAATCCATGAATACCCATTCATGCCGAAACCAAGTTATAACCCATCAATTTTAATTTAGAGTCTAACAATGATGTCTCCCAAACCAAGTGGTTGTCTGTAACCGTGGACACGACTATTCGAATAGATTAATCCCTGTAGGGAGTACAACTTTACCCACACAACTCGATTAGCCCGTAAGCCTCCGGATAATGATACACTTCCTCAGGTATGCCGGCCGGGGAAATCGAGATTTGATACTTTTCAGCAAGATGACCCTATTGAGATGAGTCTCCCTTGCAAGATGAACCCAAAACTTAGTACAAGCTACTGATAGAGGTTGCTAAGCGGGCTCGCAAGTTGTGTTGGAGATACCGATACAATGTAAAGAAAGAAAAAGAGTGCTTCCATGCATATTATAGAAATTTGTATCGGATCCTACAAACAGATGATCGAACACAAATGTCCTCACACCACTCGGGACTTAACCCAATAAAACCCTCCCCTTACTTGACCAAGACGACTCCCATCCCGGTGTGTGGAAGTACGAGTGTTACTTGGAATGACAATTCATAGCTCGGTCCTTAATGGTCCAGACAAGACAACCGTATACCCGAGTCTCCTGCCGTTCCTTTCTTGTTTTTCCCCAGCTCACATTTGTATCGTAGGTTCAGATAAACTTTGGGCATGTCCGTCCCTGATTTTTCTCGGCCTCGATTCTACTGTTTTTTCGGTTCTAGATGCTACCTGCTTCTCATATTGCCGGGTTTTTTTAGGGGGCCAAGTTTGATTCTCGCTTGTTACATGGTTCTTTCTCTTTCGCGCCAACTTGCACGCCTGCTTTCGGTCCATAAATCTACTTCTCTCTCTGCTCCTTTGTGGTACAATCGGTTGTTGTTTATTGCGTTCTAGTCCCTGTTGAGCTAATTTGTTCTGTCGGTGTCTTGCTCTCTCGCTTCTTCACCATTGCCAACAGCAGCAGTAGAGTGGGTGAGGTGGTGGTGCAGGCGTGGCATGCCACCGGCGAGGCATGCCCGGAAGGGACAGTGGCCATACGCTGGACGACAAAGAAGGATCTACTCAGGGCCAGCTCCCTCAAGAGATACGGCAAGAAGCCGACACGCCGGAGCATTCGTTGTGATTCCAGTAGCAGTGGGCATGAGGTTGGTTTGCACACTGTCTCCACACTTCTGATAGAAAAAGGATGAAAGGAATAACAGGTAAAAGTCTTGCATTTACAGACAGTACGTATGCCAATATAAAACAGCTAATTACTGACATGGCACGAAAAAGAAGTCAGTGTTTTAGTGCCATAAAATATGCCTTTTATTTTTTTCCCCATTGGTATGTCTATTGTTAGGTATTCTGAAATTGCAGAACATGTAAACATAAATGAAATTGCCCCAACAAGATTAAAAAGAGAAGCATTATGGGATCAAACCTTAAAAGTATATCATTGTGGATCCTCATCTTTCCAAGTTGTTTTGTAAGAAATTGAAAGAAAAAGATAGAAGTTTCTACTGCAGGGATTAATTAGTGCCTGCAGTGCCAAAACTAGAAAAGCTACAGAAGAGAAGCCCATGCACTCGGAATAAGATAGCACAGCAGTTAGTACTTGCATGAATCTATAGAAGGTTCGCTTGGGAAAAATCCAGATGAGAAAACTTTACTTTGCTACTCAGATCAATGGATGGTTTTGATCATATCTATAGGCCAAACTTTTTAAAGATCCAGTGGCATATTATAATTTAGAACGCCTCTGCTTGACTACACAACTTGGCCATTGAAATATTTGAGTCAGAACAGTGGTTAGACTTCTGTCCACTACAGTTCTAAGTGATAGCATGTGCATCTCGTCTTGGTTTTTGAGTAGTTTATCTGATAAATCATGTACCTCAATTTCCAAATCAGTGATTTAAGTCAGATTTATGCATGTTAGGCATCGATGCTTGCTGCCAAGTCAATGAAAAAGTTCTCTGATTTCTATGACAGGTTCAAACAGAGGATTATAATTAAACAGAGAAGCCAAATGATTCCAAAGAAATATGCGTTTACATAACATTAAGTACTCACATCCCTGCGCAGCTACAGAAGGTTCGGTTTAGCCTCTTAGAAGGCTAGCCATTTGACTTCCTTGATTGCTATACATAAGAAGCAAACATTTTGTTGCCTTCTGCCTGAGCATAGGAGCGACCTAAAATTCATAAACTTTTAACAATTTCATAAACTTTGAATTGTGTCAAGACCAAGACTGCTCCTTATGTTCTTTCAGTAAACAATGCATTATGTGATTTTGTAGTGAAGTATTTAATTGGGCTCTTGATGCCAAGTGCTCGCATTTCATCAGTCACTGATTATATCTTGTTTTTATTTTATTTTGATAGTATATCCTATTGTCTGTGTATAGCTGGAAGACTTTGATGTTTGTTGTTGGATTACATAAGAAAATTTGGTGTAAAACAGTAAAGGTCGTTTTTGTGAAAAGAGTCTCCTCTTAATCGACTCGAAAGTACTTTGATGGTTGGGATGCTTTTTAATTACTTTTCTCACTGGATCTGGGTTGCAGTCGCCACTGAGCTCGAGTGTTAGTTAAACCTTGTGCATGCAATTAGGAACTTGCATGCAATTAGTGAAGTTGCCTGATAGTAGTCGCATCATTCCACTTCTAACTGGTGCGTCTTCTGATAGTAGTTGTGTCGTTTCTGCATGTAACTGATCATGTCTGATCAGTATAAAATCCCTGTAAAGTGCAGTGGTTAATAAAAGCACACGAAGAAAACTTGTGCATACTTCTTGTTTCAACAGAAGTTCTGGAGCAAGAGAACTAGACTTGGTGTATTTTGTGATCGAGTGTGTGAAACACTTAGTGCGTGCTAACATTTGGTATCAAAGCACCCAGGTTCATTTGGCTCTGGCGACCATGGCCAACGAAGATGCGCAATCCTCGTCTGGCTCGCACTCTCCACCAAGATTCCGTGGGCGGAGCAGGACACGGAGGGATGGACGTGAGCTGTTGGTGCAGGAGCGCGTCATGAGGGAATCCGGTGGCACGGTCGTCTACCTGACATTGACGAACACCAACTACACCACGTGGGCGCTTGTAATGCACGTCAATCTCCAAGCGCAAGGGCTCTGGGAGGCGATCGACCCCGGGGACGCTTCTTTTCGCGACAATCGCATGGCACTCTCGGCCATCCTCCGTGCTGTCCCACCTGACATGCTTGCGACGCTCGCCGTGAAGAACATGGCAAAGCAAGCATGGGACGCCATCAAGCTGATGAGGATTGGGGTGGAGCGCGTGTGCAAGGCTAACGTCCAGAAGTTGTGGAAGGAATTTGAGGCCATCTCTTTCTAGGATGGGGAGTCCGTGGATGCGTTCGCAATGCGCATAACTAGGCTCGTTAACAATCTACGCACGCTCGGGGACGCCATCGCCGAGGAGAAGGTGGTTCAGAAGCTTCTCCGGGTAGTGCCCCGCGTTACACGTAGGTAGCCATCGCGATCGAGACACTACTCGACCTGAGCATGATGACGATTGAGGAGCTGACAGGCCGGCTACGCTCAGTGGAGCAACGCTACGGCCTCGATGATGCGCAAGAGTCAGGGAGCCGCCTGCTCCTCACGAAGGAGGAGTGGGTTGCACGCATACAACAGCGCGAGCATGCCTGGGGCTCTTCTGGCGGCGGCCACAATGACAACCGAGGCTGTGAAACCAAGAACAGCGGCAACTCTGGAGAACGCGACATGACCAAGGTAAAATGTTACAAGTGTAACAAGATGGATCATTTCTCCAGGGATTTCCGTGCGCCGTGCCGTGAGCCCAAGGAACGCGCTAATTTGGTAAAGGTCAACAACGACAAGCTAGCACTGCTGTTGGCACGAGTGAGCACGCTCAACGATGAAGTACCAGCACTGCTGATGGCGCATGTGAGCACCATCACCGAGCATGTCACGCTAAACGAGGAACGAGTTCAAGTCCACCTTGGACGCGAGGACGACCACTGCGACGACTCATGGATCCTCAATACTGGCGCCAGCAACCACATGACGGGCTACAAGAGCGTCTTCGCGGAGCTCGACACCACCGTCACGGGCATCATCAAGTTTGGTGATGGCTCCGTGGTCAACATCCAAGGGTGCGGCACAATCCTGTTCATGTGCTACAACGGCAAACACCGCGCACTTACCGACGTTTACTACATCCCTCGCCTGCGAAGCAACATCGTCAGTCTTGGGCAGTTAGACAAGAACGACTGCCAAGTGTTGATCGAACACGGCGTTCTCCAGATTCGGGATCGACAACGCCACCTCCTCGCCAAGGTGAAGCGTGGCCGAAACAGGCTGTATATTGTCACTCTGGACATTGCACAACCAGTTTGCCTAGTAGCACGTCACGACGACATCGCCTGGAGGTGGCATGCACGCTACGGCCACCTCAACTTCGACACGCTTTGGAGGATGGCTTGCCACGACATGGTGCGAGGACTGCCACAGATCGATCATGTTGACCAGATCTGCGATAATTGTCTTGCAGGGAAGCAGCGGCGCGCGTCATTCCCTCAGGCGGCCAAGTATTGTGCCGAGGGTCTTCTTGACCTCGTACACAGCGATCTCTGTAGGCCGGTCACACCGGCTACACCAAGGGGAAACATCTACTTCCTCCTCCTCGTCGATGATCATAGCCGTTACATGTGGCTAACGTTGCTGAAGACAAAGGACGAGAAGGAAGCCATGATCAAGCGGTTCAAGGCCGGTGTTGAGATCGAAGTTGGACGCAAACTACACACACTCCGCACAGACCCCGGCGGAGAGTTCACCTCGACGGCCTTTGGCGCATACTGCGTCGATCATGGCGTCGCCCAGCATCTCATGGCACCGTACTCGCGGCAACAAAATGGTGTCGTGGAGCGCCGGAACCAGACCGTCATCGCGACGGCATGCAGCTTGTTGAAGGCAAAGGGCATGCCAGGGCTGTTTTGGGGCGATGCAGTCATGACGGCCGTCTACCTGCTCAACCGATCTCCGACGAAGAGCGTTGATGGCATGACGCCATACAAGGCCTGTCACGAACACAAGCCAGACGTGCATTTCCTCCGACGTTTGGTTGTGTGGCGCACGTCAAGGTGGTCAAGCCACATATCGGTAAGCTCGATGACTGCAGCACGTCGATGGTTTTCATCGGCTACGAGTCCAGATCGAAGGCATACCACGTCTACGACCCCATCGGCGAGCTCGTGCATGTGACACGTGATGTGGTCTTCGACGAAGCAGCTCAGTGGGACTAGGGCTCGCGTGGTGAGTCAGGTACGACACGTACTGACGCTGGATTCACCGTTGAATACTCTATTTATCACGTATCGAATGCAGTTTCTTCGT
Organism: Phyllostachys edulis; assembly: GCA_036346405.1. Classification (NCBI taxonomy): domain Eukaryota; kingdom Viridiplantae; phylum Streptophyta; class Magnoliopsida; order Poales; family Poaceae; genus Phyllostachys; species Phyllostachys edulis. The sequence continues at coordinate 6,788,678 of CM070553.1, read as the reverse complement.
CCTTGGCGGCACATGATGGTGACGCCCCAGCACCAACATTAGATCCACTGACGCTAACACCTGGTGGTGAACGGTGCACGCCTACAGCCAGAGGAGGGGTTGAGTTCGTCTCACCTCCCTCCAACGACACTGAGATGTTCGACGCCACCGTAGCTGACGCTCCACATCGTTATCGCACTTTGGCAAGCATCTATGACGCGATAGTGGCTAAGGAACTGCATCTTCTGACCGGCGAGGAACCATGCACTTTCGCTGAGGTAGAGCACGAGCACAACTGGTCCCAAGCCATGCTTGATGAGATGGCAACCATCGAGGAGAACTGCACATGGCGCCTCGTTGATCTCCCATCTGGCCATCGCCCGATCGGCCTAAACTGGGTCTTCAAGGTGAAGAAGGACGCGCACGGCAACGTCCTCAAGCATAAGGCACGGCCTGTTGCAAAGGGCTACATCTAGTGGCAGGGAGTGGATTTCGAGGAAGTGTTCGCGCCAATGGTGCGCCTCGAGTCTGTCTGGTTGCTGATCGCCCTCGCCGCGCATGAAGGGTGGTCAGTGCACCACATGGATGTGAAGACGGTATTCCTCAGCGGCGAGCTGCAAGAGGAAGTCTACGTCGCCCAACCTCCTGGATTCATCATCGAAGGGAAGGAACACAAGGTGCTCAGGCTCGACAAGGCGCTCTACGGCCTACGCCAAGCACCTTGATTATGGAATGCCAAGCTTGACAACTGCCTAGTGTCACTTGGATTCCACAAGAGCTCGTCCGAGCACGCCGTGTACGCACGAGGAGACGGTCTCGCACTGTTTCTTGTGGGAGTGTACGTCGACGACCTGACCATCACTAGCACCGATCCGAAGGAGATCACGAGATTCAAGGAAGAGATGATGAAGCTGTTCAAGATGAGTGACCTGGGATTGCTCAACTCCTATCTCGGCATTGAAGTGAAGCAAATTGCCGATGCCATCACCTTGAATCAAGCTGCATATGCCACGAAGATCATTGAGAATAGCGGCATGGAAGGGTGCAATGCTTGCCATGTGCCGATGGAACCAAGGTTCAAATTAAGCAAGGTGAGCACCGCCCCTTTGACGGACGCCATGACGTACCAAAGCGTTGTCGGCAGCCTTCGGTACCTGGTGCACACACGGACGAACATCGCATACTCGGTGGGGTACGTGAGCCGTTTCATGGAGGCTCCTACCACTGAACACTTGGCGGCCGTGAAGCACATACTCCGCTATATCGCCGGCACACGGCACTTCGGGTTGCAGACACGAGAAGGACACATGACCCTATTTGGTCGACTACTGGCCGACAATGACATGGCGGGAGATGTCAATACCCGCAAGAGTACCACCGGCATTCTGTTCTTCCTTGGCCAGAGCCTGAAGATTGTGGCACTGTCCTCCTGTGAAGCAGAGTACATTGCCGCGACAACGGTGGCTTGCCGAGGCATCTGGCTCGTTCGTCTCCTTGGCGAACTGCAGAACAAAGAGGCCAGCCGCATTGTGCTCAAGGTGGACAACAAGTCTTCAATTTCGCTCAACAAGAATCCTGTCTTCCACGACCAGAGCAAGCATATCAACACAAGGTACCATTTCATTCGGGAGTGCATTGAGGATGAAAGAGTTGAGATCGAGTACATCAACACCGAAGGGTAGCTCGCGGACATTCTAACTAAGGCACTGGGATGCGTCAAGTTCCAGGAGCTTCAGGCCAAGATCGGCTTTTGCCGAAATCTAGTGCACAAAAGTTTAGGGAGTGATTTGTTAGTTAAACCTTGTGCATGCAGTTAGGGACTTGCATGCAGTTAGTGTAGTTACCTGATAGTAGTCGCGTCGTTCCACTTCTAACTGGTGTGTCTTCTGATAGTAGTCGCATCATTTCTGCATGTAACTGATCTTGTCTGATCAGTATAAAATCCCTGTAAAGTGTAGTGGTTAATAAAAGCACACGAAGAAAACTTGTGCATACTTCTTGTTTCCACAGAAGTTCAGGAGCAAGAGAACTAGACTTGGTGTATTTTGTGATCGCGTGTGTGAAACACTTAGTGCGTGCTAACATCGAGCTCCTTTAGCTTCAAAAGGTGGTCCATTCCAAAAAGAGACTGCAAGATGGCGAAAGACCAAACGATCCTCGCAAGCTTAGGTATTGCCATAGTGTTAAAGTTGACATTGGTGATGTCACTGCCCTGGATGACCAAAACCATGAGACTTTGGAATTCGTCTTTTTTGAAGGAGAGTTCAACCTGAATGTATGACTTGTGCCTGAGGTAGCGCAATCCACCAAAGCATGCCGAGGGTGCGTAGAGCATCTTGCTTCAAGTAAGTCCTACTCAGTGTTATCTTGGCAAGTTGATGGAGCTCTTTAATCAAGTGAGGAAACCCAGTTATGATGCCCTTGATCTTTAGTGTCTGAAGAAACTTTGGAGCTGAGAGCGAGGTGTCTACTGTCCCTTGTTCATGAGGCTCACCGGTTGCTGGTTGGCATATATACAACTTCTCAATTTGGCGGGACAGATCATTTAGCCTGGCATTTTTACCATGAAGAACTACACCAAATTTGCTCAGTTTCAGCAGATGAGCAATACCGACCAGAGTTTCGAATTTCGATCAAAAATCGGTGATATTGGATTTACCGGTGGGGACCAGTAGGAATACAAACTGGTCTCAGAAAAAATCGGTTTGGATGAATTTTGTCCAACAAAACGAATTTGCTTAAATTTTGTTCGAATTCGTTTTTTAATTTAAAATCCGAAAAAATTGAAAATTTCGTCCGGAATTGGCCCAAAAAAAATCGATTTTCTGCCAAACTGGCCTCCCCCCCCCCCATACCGGCTAGCTCATTATCACTGAAATTCGAACATGGGACAATATCTCCATGTTCTTCATTTTCTGAATGCAGAGGGGCACATGCACCATTGAAAATGAATCTTCAAATGTCCTAGCATCATCGCTTGCATTGAAATTGTGGCCGGCAAGGAAATACTTCAACATTGGGAACACAATAGCTTTTTTGGCAAGTACTTGCAGTGGCGGAGCCAGGAATTTAGCAATGGTGGTGCACACTGTAAGGATGAAAAAAAATCTCGTATGACACATCAGTAATTTCATAAGTCCAACACAATTACACAAAAGAGTTCGAAATTAGTTAATAGTGCACTACAAATAGTTCAAATAAAATCTTACATGAATAAAAGAGTCCTAAATAGCTAATGAAAATCACAATACCACACGACGCGATCTCATTCCTTGGAAACACTTGATTATATCATCATCACTAACCTTCGAGAAGATATCTCGCTCTATAACGGTGACTAAACAATCATTCAATACTTGATTGTCCATACTATTTCTCAACTTGTTCTTCACAAGATTCATCGCCAAAAATACTCTTTCAACGCTCACCGTTGTTATCGGTAGAAGCAATACCAATTTGAGAGGCAAGTACACCAACTTGTAAATGCCATGCTTCTTTGTTACAACAAGCTTAATAGAAAGCTCACAGAGATTCTTTAGGCCCTTAAATCTATCATCGCTTCGTATATCATCAATGAAGTTATCAAGTTGGAAAGAAAGTCTCATTAAATTCGTGCTTGAAAAATCATTGGGATAAAAGTTGGCCACATGAATTACTCCAAGGAACTGCTTACATACCCGTCCTTCTTTATCAACATAACACAAGCAAAGAGCAAGTTGTTCTTTGTGAGATACATCTCTACATTCATCAGCTAGAATTGAATAGTGATCATCACCAATTTCTTCAATAATGTGCTTGGTACAATTAGTTATGTCCGTTTGTATCTCATGGGCAATCATCTTACAATTCCCAGGGGCATTGCTTAAGACAACCTTAGCAACCTTCTCATTGTTGTTTGCAAGCCATTCCAAAAAGTTCAAGAAAATTCCCCTTATTGCTAGAATTTGCACTTTCATGATTCATCATGTCCACGACATGCTAGTGCTTGACGCAAAATAAACCTCAAGTATCTAATTGAATAAGTCAACCTAGAAATGTAAAGTTGTTTGTCCTCTTCGGCTTGCTTCCTAAGAGCTTGAGCAATAGATGTTCTAGGTTTAACAAAGAAGTTGTATTTCTCTTGGGCTTGATTATGGACACTTCTTATACTGCCCACATGCTTGTCAACTGAGTCATACCTATTCCAATTTCTAAATCCTCCTTTAGTAAAACTATCGTCTCCTACAAATTTCTCCTTGAACAAATAACAAACAGAGCAAAATACAACATCCTTCTCGACACTATATTCAATCCAATTGTACTTATCAAACCAGCTAACATTGAAGCGACGCCTTTTACCTGATATTTCCCTTACAGGAAAATCATCTAATTGTATACTAAGTTATGTGAAAATCTTGCAGATTTATTCACTAAGTCACTTTCAGCATCTAGCTTTGAAAGGTGCATACGTGGAATTGGAATGATAAGACTTAGAGAAGTGCAGAATTCAGGGGGAGAATCTTCATGAACTCATTATTAAAACTTAATCATGAAGATCGAGTATCTAAAGAATAAATCCTGAAGATTAATTGAAATTGGGTGGATTGTACTCTTTTTCCCTTGATGAGTTTTCCTGAAATTTCTCAACTAAGATTTTTAACGAGGCAATTCGTGCAGCACAGCAGAACGTGTTTCATGTACTCTTTCTCTAAATTTTTCCCACTAGGTTTTTATGAAGTTTTAATGAGACATGAACATGCCGGATGAGTGCCCAATGGAGAGTGTTAAAAAACCAGGCCAAGGCCAGGCAAGTCTGGCCCACGATAGATTCCTCATCCACCTGAAAACTATATAAAGGGGGACCCAAACCATTGTACGTGCCTTTTTGGAAGAGAAATAAAGAGAAAAAAAGAAGTCCCCCTACATCTCTGTATTCAATCTACTATTCTGTTCTTTTGTTCTTGTGTACGATTCTATGCTTGTCTATGAGGTGATCGCTCGGACTGAACTTGCCAGCGACGGTTTCTCAACACCAACGAGACCTTACCTTTGAAATCTGTTTTTAGGAGAGTCAAAAGTCTTAAACGAGTTGGGCCTTGGGCCCTAAGGTATTCGACATTCCTGTGCATGAAAAAGCCCATATATAGAAGGTAACACGGCCCATACACACAGTTATGGAAGGCCTTAGAGACTTTGACGTCAAACACCTACTAATGATCTGGCTTATAGATAACAGTGACGTCAATAAACAAGTGACGTCACCTGGTTAGTTACTGGTCAAGACAAGTAGCTTTCCTGGAAGACGGAGGGAAAGACTTGAAAGTGAACACATGTGCGGGATGAATTGACAGTAACAGCACATTAATTAATAGTTTGTATGCATGCTTGGAGTCAGGCACATAACATAGTAATATTCACCGGTGTTTTGGGTCACTTTTTCTTTGTAGACGCCGGTTCTAATTCGGAGTGTAAAAGTCTGATGGTCACTTTACTGGTTTGACTTCCAACGTAACAGCTTACACGCCTTGGAGAAAAATAAACACGCGTGTGCACTGCAGCAGTAGCTTACACCGTAAGTAACATTTGTTTACTTTCCCCGCCCCAAAATCATCTAGCTGCCCGTATATATATGCGTATGGATGCCTTGGCTGTGCCACTGACCACGGCGCCGATCGAGTAACTGCTCTCCTCTCCGTCTCCGTCTCCGTAGGAAGCAAGGAATTAAAGCTTGATCGATGGCGCGCGGGGCTCAGCCCTCGCCGAACCGCCGGCGCACGCTCTCCACCACCGTCGTCGAGGAGAGCGTGGCCGCGGCCACCGCAATCGTCGACATGTGGCGCCCCGACGCCGCCCGGTGCTCCCTCTTCCTCGACTGCTCGGACGGCGACGCGGAGGCCGGCCGCTTCCTACGCGCCGTAGCTGGCCTCCACCGCGCCATGCTCCTGCGCGCGTCAGACGCCGCCGGCCTCCGCGACCGTGGCGACGGCCTCGTCCAGGCGCAGGCGCTTCTCCAGACCGCCATGCGGAGGCTGCAGCTCGAGCTCCAGCTCCTCCTGTCATTCCTTCATCCCAACGCCATCGGCGCCATCGCCGATCACGATGTCCAAGGGACTGTTGCTGTTGCCGCTACTAGCCATATCCGCACGGTCGCTGAGGCCATGATAGCCGCCGGCTACGGCAAGGAGTGTGTTTCCACGTTCAAGTCGCACCGTCGGGCAGCTGGGGCAGTGCAACGCCTGCTCGGCTTCTCACCTTCCCAGCACGCCCAGTTCCATAAGCTTACCTGGGGCCAAGTGGACGGCAAGGTGCAATCATGGCTCGCTGCCGCAAGATTCGCGTTCAAGTCCGTCTTGTCCGGGGAGAGAGAGCTCTGCGGCAGTGTCTTCGCTGGCGACGTGGCTGTCGCAGACGCGGTGTTTACAGGCATCGCCTGCGATCAGGCCGTGGACCTCCTCGCCGTCGCTGAGGCCGCCGTGGCTCGAGCGCGCCGCGCCCCGGAACGGCTGTTCCGCGTGCTTGACGTCCACGACACTCTCACCGAGATACTGCCGGCGATCGTGTCCGTCTTCGGGGCTAGGTCAGAGGTCGCGACCCGTGCCGCCGCCGCTCTTGGCAAAGTCAGCGAGGCGGCGCGCGGCACCCTGGCCAGCTTCGAGGCGGCCATCCAGAAGGAGACGTCCAAGGCGACCATGCCCGGCGACGCTGTGCACCCGCTCACCCGCTACGTGATGAACTACCTCGTCTTCCTCGCCAACTACGAGGACGCCCTTGCTGACATATACCGACAAGGCCAAGGCGCGCATGTGCATTCAGCGGCCACCTCGGGCACCAGCACCAGCAGTGCCTCGTCAGATTCGTCGTCCTCGTTGAGCTTGTCATCGAATCCGATTGCATGGTTGGTGCTCGTCCTACTGCGCAAGCTAGACGCCAAGGCCGAGAGCTACCGAGAAGCGGCTCTGAGCTCCCTGTTCTTGGCGAACAACACGCATTACGTTGTCAAGAAAGTGCGCGGCAGCAGCAAGCTGGAGGGGATACTCGGGGAAGATTGGACGCAGGCGCACAGGGCAGAGGCACTACGGCACGTGGACGAGTGCGTGCGCGCGGCATGGGCCAAGGTGGGGGTGGGTGGGGGCGAGGGCGAGGGCGTGGAGGCGGCGGTGATGGAAGCTATGGCGACGCAGGGCAGGTGGGTGGCAGCAGACGACGAGATGGCCGAGGCTGTGAGAGCAGCGACGGCTGCGGCGGTGGTGCCGGCGTACAGGGTGTTCTATCGACGGCACGGCGCTGCGGAGGGGCTGACGCCGGGGGACGTGAAAGCGATGATTGGCGGGCTGTTTAGCGGGCCACGAAATGTAGCTCCAGCTAGCCGGCCGGCCGACTGGGGTGCATTGCGACGTCATCGTCGGACGGTGATGCAATTACAGCCACTGCAGCTGCAGCGGGAGGATCCAACCAAATAATCAGCACCAGCTCACTTTCTAGCTAGGTGATCCATGCATAGAGATCTTATTGTGTGTGCGTGCGTGCGCGTACGCTTGTTTTTGAAATTCAAACTCCAAAGTACGTAAAAATCTTGGTGCTTGTTACTAAGTCTTGTTTCTAAAGGGCGCCAGATGATTTAATTGTTACATGAATCTCCAAGAGATGAGCCCACAAAACGCGTTTTTAGCACGCGTTTTTAGGGCTTGTGTCTTCGTCTTCCTCGTTGTTATTCCCATTCCGACCAAGAGCCATCGATGGCTGCCCGCCCACCAAAGCCATCGAGGGAAGGTAAGAGAGGCGACAGGCTTCTGGCCATCATCGGAAGCTTTGGTGCGTTGACATGCTGCGCGATGGCCTCCGGCAACCAAGCAGTGCATCTAGCCATGAATACTAGATTGCACCCCACCTACTTCTTTGGAACTCAAATCCTCTTCAAAATAGAAAGTGAATACCACACGGTGTAGTTGATTGGCTGAAAAAAAAATGATGCTTTACATGAAGTGGATTCAGTTCCTTGTTTTCTATTTTGGAATTTTCAAAGCATTTTATGATTTACTCGTTTAGTTAGTTTCTTCATATCTCAAGTTCTTCGTATTGGCGCAATGAGACAACGTCCAGCTCGATGTGCTCGTCAATGGCCGCGCGATGGGTGCCCATCAAGAAGAAATTAACGTACGTACGGAGGAGAGACACGATACTTGGGGGTGCAACTTGGGCTCGTACGTCCGATTAAATCATTCTCTCCATACGCTCCATATACACCTTTTAATTATTGTTCGGACTGTGTCAATTGGTTGATTAATCAAGTCTAGTACTCTGTTCGGCTGTTCTTAGCCGTCCGATAAATCTGGCTTACAAGTTACAAGACACATAATGGGTTGGGAACACGAGGCCAGCTCCGAGTCTGACGGAGAAACCAGAGGAGAGTTCCATTGATTGTCAGTTGGCTTGATCTAATTATATATTACAGGTTGCAACATCCTAGGATAATGGTTGCAACATCTCTGGACAACGGTTGCAACATCCTAGGACAATGGTTGCAACATCCCCGGACAACACTTGCAACATCCCCGGACAACGGTTGCAACATCTCCGGACAACGGTTGCAACATCCTAGGACAATGGTTGCAACATCTCTGGACAACACTTGCAACACCCTAGGACAATGGTTGCAACATCCCCCGACAACGGTTGCAACATCCCCGGATAACAGTTGCAACATCCTTGGACAACGGTTGCAACATCACTGGACAATGGGTGGAACATCACCTAGGACAATGGTTACAACATCCCCGGATAACGGTTGCAGCATCCTCGGACGACGGTTGCAACATCCTAGAACAATAGTTGTAACATTTTTTTTCCTAGTCATAAGTCAATTGTACTGCCCATCAGTAGATTAGCCTTGAGATTTGTGCCATTATATTTGTAAAAAAAAACATGTAGTCAGAATACATCTCGAGAAGTCCAATCAAAGTTTTGTAAGTGTTGTACGTTCTTATGGCATTAAAAGCGTATTATTCAAATGCACGTTTAGTTAAAATTATTTTTTTACGCGAGCCAGTCAGTTTAACCTTATATGTACACGTGACTTAATTCCGCTTTGTTTGCGAATACTAGCTAATTAATTGCTTCCTAAGCGTACGGACGGAATGCTTATATCGGACACACGCCCCACAACATTTCCCTACATATATACATCGTGTGATGTTACACAAAACGTGCCATAATGCCAGATAAATTACTCAACAAAACACTTACTAGCATGGCTGAAATTAAAGTTGGTTACAGTTCTTGTTCTTGGCTTTGGAGTAAATCAATAATAACTTGATAGGCCGTTTCAGCCTAAAAAAAAGCCAGCTCAACTCGCTTATATCAGGGTGTAAAAAGCGTACGGTGGGGACATTAAGATCGGACGTCTTCACCATATCTATTCCCTTACCCCTGACCAGTGTTTTGATTACGGGAATTTTTTTTTATACCGGAGGTCACCGGTTGGGCCGAAATGGCCGAAAATCGAAAAATTGCGGCCAAAATTCTCCAATTAAAATTTGATTTTTTCAAAGTTAAAATAAAAAAGATAAAATTCAAGCAAAATTCAATGAACAACAACAATTTCTTCTGATTTTTGCCTGTTTTGAATTTTACCATGTACCCGATAAAGGCTAAAGTCAGTAAACATCAGGGCAGATCAGGAGGAGGAGACATTGGACATTAGTTTTCTTCTAATACAACAACACACATGAGTAGGGTTGTCATTCTCTCTAGAGAAAGCTTGAACCTGTATAAATCCATGTGTCATTCTCTACGTGGTTCTGACTCTAGGAGATCCTCAAATATTTATTCGTAAGATCGATATTATAGATCATCGACACTATGTTTGGTTATTTTTCGTTTCATTTTCATATTTTTTCATTTCTTTTTCAGCAATGCTCAGGGTTAATGATGTGAGTGATGAAATTAAAGTGGTTTTGTGCAGCCTTCCTTGGCCGACGGATACCTTCAGCTGGAAAACTGACGAAAAGAAATTGATAGCGCAACAGCCGAGGCGTCATCAGCGGAGGCTTCGACAAGGCTATTCCATGGGAGTCGCGGCACACCTCTCCCTGCGAACGCTGGCCAACAAGTAGAACAAAGATAATCTGTTCTGCTTACGAGTGAGTGTTTTGATGCTTATTATGTTTTGCTTAAGGCACGTGCGTGGTCCAGCTTAACTCCAAGCGATTGCACTAACTCCATCAATTCTTCGAACAAGCTAGTATTGTAGTACACAGCAACTTATTGGCCAATACCATAATCGACATTACTCAATCAGATCATACGTAGATACAGCACACGTGCACTCTTACTGGTATACATATACAGACAGCACACTTACAGTACAGTACACACATGCACATATACACAGTACAGCAAACCATGAAATAACTCACATGAAGGCAGTTAGCTAGATGTACACACATTATTAGCCAGCATGCCCTGCATCCGCAGGCAGGGGCGGAGCCAGGGACGACCCAAGCCTCGAGTTGGACCAGCTATTCTTGGGTTGGATCTGTATTTTTTGTGATTTTCCAAGACAATCTTTCCGAGCTTTTAATCCTAGGCTTCTGTCTATTGCCACAGCAACCCAAGGCCTGGCTCCGACCTTGCCCGCAGGGCATGCATGTATACATGTATATATACAAGCACGTACACGATTACACACACAAACACGAGCATGCACCACGACATTTGATTTACTCCGTAGTACTCTCTCCGTCCTTTTTTACTTGATGTTTTTTACTTTTTGTGGTATTCGAGATGCAACTTTAACCGTTACTTTTATAACTTTACATTAAGATGTAGTAATAAAATTATAATATTATGATAGTATTTTTAATGATAAATCTAATGATATAATTTTTATGTAGTTAATCTAGATAGTTTTAAATTTATTGGTAGCCAAATTTTAGAAAGTTTAACCATACGGATTCTAGGAAGTAAAATAAAAAAGAACAGGGGGAGTAATAATAACATCCTTAGTGGAGCCCTCAAATATCGTGTCTGGAAGCGAGCTTGGATTTGCCGGATGTCCAGCGTCTCCAACAGTGTATATATGCATGTATACATGTATATATACAAGCACGTACACGATTATACACGCAAACACGAGCATGCACCACGACATTTGATTTACCCCGTAGTAATATTAATGTATGACTTAGTAGAGCCCTCAGATATCGTGTCTGGAAGCGAGCTTGGATTTGGAAGTGCTATAATGGCTTTCTCCAACGCCAAGAGATGCGGGTTAAAGTCGCCGCTGACCTCGAGCACTTTGAGGCCCGGAAGGTGCTCGATTCCAGTAATGGTGTCCGTCTTGTCGAAGGTCCCAACAATCTTCTCGAGCATAGGAGCTGTGCCGTCTTCAAAGGTGATGGCGTAGGCCTCGATCAGGAGGAACTTGAGCTTTTGGAACTCTTGCTTCTTGAAGGTGAGCCCGGGGTCAATGTATGACTTGCGACGAAGCCTGAGGCAGCGCAACTCCTCGAGCTTGCCAAGGATTCGCAGAGATTCATCCGTCTGCAGAGAGGTCTCGCACAGTGTTACCTTGGAGAGATGTTTGTGATTGTGGACCCAGTTAGGCAATCCATGATTTCCTAAGTTGTAGTTGATGTTTAGGCTCTCCAGGTGCTGTGGAGGTGAGAATGTGGGATCAACCTCCTTGTTGTCAAGAATCACGCCGCCATCGTTGTTTGATAGTGGTGTGATCCAGACTGACAAAGAGCGCAGGCATCCTCTCAATTTGTTGATTGCTTGGTGAAAATGTTCGATATTTTCTTCACTGCCATGGAGAACCACGCCAAGCTTCCTTAGCTTCAGCAGATTCCCAACTTCTTTCAGCTGAGCTTTACCGTTCCGCGAAACCTCGACATGGGATAGTATCTCCATGCGTGTCCCGATCTTGCGGGGCATCCGCACGGTGGAGAGCGACGACTCCTTGCAGATGCGGCGTCCGGCGAGTAGATGCTTCAGCCTGGGGAGAAAGATGCGCTCCGTGTCGGTGGCCCGTACATTGGTTTGCCGGATGTCCAGCGTCTCCAACAGCCTGAGTGCCTGGATTTGACGGGGCAGTCGGGAAACATCTGTGTTCCGAAGGCTTAAATACTTGAGCGAGGGCACCTTGCAGATGCTCTTCAGATGGCGCTTCTTCAAGCCTCTGCAACCTCCTAGGTCCAGCACATTCAGTCGATATTCTTCAGGGAGTGCTTTGAGGAGAGCTACCATCTCATCCATGGGGTCCTTGCTGTCTGCCGTTTTGCTGCTGTTTCTTGGAACGACGCAAAGGTCGCACATGTTCCACGGTCGCCTCTGCAACCTCCTTGGTTGTTGTTGTTGCCGCTGAACTATCTCTCGGATTTTAAGCTGGTGACGAAGGTGAGTCGGCAGGCCAACCACAAAGTTCTCACTTTTGGAGATGTTGACGATGAAGTCCCGGATTGAATCATCCATTTTACAGCTCTTGACTTTGCCGGTAGCGCCAATGTCAAAAGGACAAACAAAGCCTCGAAAAACAAGCTCATCGAAGCAGCGTTCACCTGCTTGTTCTAGAGTCTGCTTTTCGTCGCTCTCCACTAAGCCTCGAAAAACAGTCTGATGCTCTTCGTCGCGCTCCACTAGGCCTTCGGCGACCCATCGTCTGACCAAGCTTGTCCTGCTGATGCTGGTTTCCTCGAGGAATGCAGTGAGATACTGCAGGCAGCTCTTGTAATGTGTGGACAGCTTGCTGTAGCAAAAAATCATCACTTCCTTGGGCACATCTGCTGCTCTGTCCTCCAACTTATTCTTCAATAATGTTTCCAGCTCATGTTTGGTCCCGTAAGGATAAGCATACAGAGCACGAAGTAACATTTTCATGCTGTTGACATGATTCGGCACACATTTCTTCAGAATAGCTTGTATTTCTGTGTCAGCTTCACGTGCAAGATGAAGAGGAAGCTTGTGGATCGCTGTGCTAAAAGATGGAGGAGCCTCCCTCTTTTGGTCATCTTCTAGGGCACGTAGAAAAGCCTCCCTCTTCTCGTCGGTCTCGTTGTCATGGCCAACCGGCTTCGGCTTGAGCTTTGCGTTCTCTGGGACGGTGGTGCCGTAGCGCAGCCGCCTCTCGCCGACTTCGCGCACCCGGACCTTGAGCTCGCGGATCTTGGTGGCTAGGCGGTGGCGCGCCGGCCATTTCCACAGGAGCACGGGGACGTGCTTCACGTGGGCCCAGAGGCCCCTTCCCGGCGGGGCCAGGTCGCGCCTGTAGAGCTCGATGTAGTCCTGGGCGATGTAGGCGATTTCGCGGACCTGCTTCATCCACGCGCGGTGCTGGTCGTTGTGCTCCATCTCCGTCTTGGTGAGGTGCAGGAGGAAGCCGTTCATGCTGTCCATCTCGTCCTTGATGAACTGTATGTCGCCGGGGATGCCGCTGAGCAGCTTCACCTCGTTCTTGATCGCCCCCGAGAGGAGGCCCAGCAGCGCGTCGACGGCTCCTTGGGTCTGGTCAGCCATCTTTGTCTCTCTCTCTCTCTCTCTCTCTCTCTCTCTCTCTCTGATGTGAATGATGTAAATGGATGGGAACAAACTGGATTGGTTTGGAAGTGAGCAATGAGACGGAGGATCACACGGTGCAATAGTTTTGATGGAGCTAAGGTACGTGACGCGTGGGAAAACCAAGCGATGTAAGAGGAGCATCAAGTGCTACACCAAGCAGCAGAACAAGGCAAAACCAAGCGTAAGCACGAGGCGGCAGATCGTCGAATACTTTTTCTGTTCTTTTCTTGTCCAAAGTATCTAGTGTTGTTCTTTTCTTGAACAGCGCTTCCTCCATTTTAATTTAATCTTCTATTTTTTTTCGTTTCCTCTCCGGCGGGTCTATTTTTTTTCGTTTCCTCTCAGGCGGGTCTTCGAGCCGCATCTTGCTAAGCCCTATCGTACTACCACATGTCCTGTATGGGTGGGACCTGCCTAACTAATTTACAACATTTCACCGTGGTCGTGCCATCTGGTTGCGTGGGTGTCTTTTACGACCTATTCTTATGTATTCCCACTTGGCGCAACGGGGGGCTTAAATCCGGCGGGTGGTTAGTCCAATGGAAACGAAACCTTAGCGAGGCGGGACTACAGTGGGATGACGCTTTGTAAAGGTTTTGTCACCTACTCTAGACCGCTTACCTAAGTTAGTGAGCGGTGGTATCGACAGATGCCAACAAACTAGAAAAGTCGTGTCATGTGGGTAAAGCTATACACCTCTACAGAGTGTAAAACTATTCGAATAGCCATATCCATGGTCATGGACATGCTAGCAAAGCCACTCCAAGTTAGATTTTGGTTTTAATTTCAAAAGACTTTATCAAACGGTTTTGGATTTCTAATCCAATCGAGAATTTGGGTGGGTAGCCTTGTGATAGGAGGGTATGCTTCACCACTCTTGTGTGAATGTTATCTGATTATAAAACTTGAGTTTTAGAAAATAAATTTTAGTTTTAGAATAAGTGCTTTGGAACTTATACAAATATTTGGAAAGAAAGATTACTTTATGCAAAATCAACTCTATAAGCCTTCCTTTGTTATATCCCTGCATGCATTATAATTCTATTATTGGGTGTAACTTACGGGGCACGGTTGTTTGTACTCACTCTTGCTTAATAAAATATTGTTCAGAGGAGAAGGACTTTGCATCTGCTGAAGACCTCGACAACTAGACCACTACCTCAGTCAATTGCCTATGGCAGATTAGCTGGGCTCTACTGCTTCTTGTTTCGTCTTCCGCTGTGTTCTGTTTTGTCGACTCGTATGCCTATCTAGTAATCAACTCTGGTATTTATTTTTAAAGTTTTGCAACTATGGATGTTACCGTACATTTGTTTACTGTGTGAATTAGCCACTGATCATGGGACTAGTTTAGTAATACACAGTGGATTTGGGAGTGGTAATCCCAGGTCCTTACAAAGTGGAATCAGAGCTGTGTCGACTGTAAGTCGTGACCTAGTTAGAATGGTCGTTAGTTGAAAACTTAAAAACTTATTTTTGTGTAACAAGAAAAATAATTTATTCTCTCATCATCTTTGGTCATCTTTCTATTCTTACCCTTTTCATGGTATTCTTTCTTACCTTGTTCTCTCTTCACCATTTTATGATGTTAAATGGATCCTCTTCTCCTTGAAACTTTCTATAGATGGTCAACATGTTTTACCATTACTGTCGGTGTTTTAGAACCGATCTTACGTAAAGATTGTTTGATTCGGGGGGTCTCCTAGAATGGAATCACACAGAGAGATTGACACGGGTTTTTTTTATACAGGTTCAGGCCTTCTCCGGAGAAAATAACAACCCTACTCCTGTGTGTGTATGGTATTGAGTGTATTCTGAACAATCAGAAGAAAAAACTAAGACTATTACAGATAATAGAGCTTGTCTTCCTAATGGCCCTTGATAGCGTGTATCTACCCCTTGATTCGATCGCCCTTTCCTTATCTGATCGCTGCCTTTATATAGTCGGTGAAGGAGTGGCCGTTTCTCCAGGTGAAGTGGCGCCTCATCACATCTATGCTTGGCGCATGTTGGCGATAATCACCGCGATAACTCCTCCACGCGCTTTGGCGATTATATATCGAGATAATGGAGCATTACGTGCTATTACTTCAGAGAGTAACAACATATGATGATCGCTGAATTCCTTAATCAATTGGACCCACTCGTCTGTAGGTTTAATTGATCATAAGGTGATCGTGGCTGACCTGGTCGTAGAAGAGCTGACGACTATGACCTAGTTGTAGAATATCTTACGACTAGGTAGTGGTCGTAGAAGAACTTACGACCATAAGGTAGTCGTAGCAAGACTTACGACTATGGGTGTGGTCGTAGAAGAACTTACGACCACCTGGTAGGCTTCTCCCTTGCAAATCTAAGGGGTATACCTAGAGATTACATGATATTTCCCTATAATAATAATTATAGATAAAAGATAAAATGAGGATTATTAGATCCTCGTCATCTAGCCCCCCAGCTTCAAGTGAAAGTAACTTACTTGGTGAAGGATTCGTAGATGATCTTATGACTACAAAAGGGTCGCAGAAAGGAGGTTGAAGGAAAAACTTTTCGGCATTTGAGCACTACTTTGACCAGAAATATGCTTGGTTAAGAAGGTCGCTTACGACTATCAAATAGCCATAGAAAACTCCCACGATTATGAAGTGGTCGTAGTAAGGTGATCGGAAGAAAATCATTTCCGATTGATATTTCATTTGACCAGAAAGACTTGGCCAAGAAAGTAATTTTGCCTGAGGTGTAAAAACAAACCTGATTTTCTTGAACGGACAATCTCGAGAATTGCAAACGACTCTCACAAACCTGTCCGTTGGGGCGATTCCCGAAGCGGTGGCAACCTTTGGGCTAACATGCCTTCGGCCCAAGCAAGCGGTTATAAATACTTACCGGGGGTAAGACTTGGGTTTCTACTTTTCCCCAAATCGCTCCCACTGTTCATCGAGTTCTTGCCTTCTCCGCCACCGACTCGATCTTGCCTTCTCCACCGCCGACCCAATCGTGCCCTCTCCGAAAATCTTTCTCAACCCAAAAACCTCCTGTTTTCGAGAGAGATGGCCGGGAAAGTTTCTGAGTGGGCGGAGTCGGACATGGATGCGGTGAAGATTCAAGCCCTAGTCGACGCCGGGAAGATTCCAGAGAAGACTCTTGTGAAATGGATTGCGGCGGTTGGGCAGCATTGGCTGTCGGGGGAGACTGGACAAATCCTCGTCTTCCAGGCATACTGTGAGTGTGGCCTTCGACTGCCTGCTCACCCCTTTCTCACAGTCGTACTCGAGCATTTTGGGGTGGAATTAGTGAACCTCGGTCCTAATTCCATCACTATGCTGAGTGTCTTTGTGTATCTGTGTGAGGCGTAACTGGGAATTCCAGCAGACCTCGAGCTCTTTCAATATTTCTATGGAATGGCTCGACAATCTGGGATTGCTGGGAGTTGTGGTCTGAAGCTCCATGATGGGAAGTCGAGAGAGTATATTCAGAGTTTTACCCGGTCCTCATGGCCGGGATGGAGGAAGAAGTGGTTTTACTGGAAAGTTACCCAAGAAGACAGCCTCACTTTCGTGGGGAAGGCTGCCGAAAAGAAATCTTCATGGGATTTGACTCCTGAAGATATCAGCTGGATTGCCCCTATATTCAAGCTATTAAAGACTTGAAGAATGAGGGATTGACCGGATGGCATGTGGTGAAGGACTTCATCACACGTCGAATTAGTCCCTTGAAGAAACGAGCATCTCCTATGTGGAGGTACACGGGGCCAAGAGACCCGACCAGGGACTACGAGGAGGGTAAGTGAACTTTCGACTTAGCTCTCGATTTGGTCTTTCTCAAAGTTGTCTAATGAATGTCTTTATCTGTTTGCACAGATCTTTCACCAGCGGAGATTGATGTTAGAGTCAAACTCGTTTGTGAGAAGCCTCCGCCACTCAGATTGGCGGTTCCTCAAATCCTTGCGGTTTTATCCGTACAGGAAAGGATGGTTCGCCTAAAGGTAATCAAGAGTTGATTTCATCCTTAGGACTTTATAGTCGTAGAAAGAACTTACGACTTAGTGGTGATCGTAGAAGATCTTTCGATCAGGGAAATGTCGTAGAAAAACTTATGACTGAGTAGTGATCGTAGAAGATCTTACGATCAAGGAAGATGTCGTAGAAAAACTTACGACTGGATACTGGTCGTAGAAAATCTTATGACCGGTTAGTAACTCTTCTTTTTCTGTTTTTCTTTGCAGAAAGTAGGTATGGAAAATCGTCCGGACGACCAAGAAGCCGAACTGATGACCATCGGCGCAGGGATAACAAGGGACAAAGGCTCAACTCCTCCATCCAAGAAGCGTCGACTTACGAGAGTCGTCGACAAGGGAGGAGCAAGTTCGAGTTCTGGCCTTTCGACCAGATCCTCTGCAAAACTGCGGCGCGCATATGGTCGCAATTGAAGCCAAAAGGTCAAGCAAATTGAAGCTGAGGAGGCTGAAGCAGCCGAACCTCTTAAGCGCAAACCCCGCAAGGCTAAGGTACCCTTCTACTATGACAAGAAAATTTTCGCAGTTTCTGCCACTCCTAGTTTTGTCAAGCAACTAGAAAAGGAGAACTGGAAGGATTTTATGTCTTTCGTGAAGGATAATGCTGGTCCAATAGAGCCTATAGTTGAGGGTAGCGCTGTTCCTGGAGTGGTCGAGACTGATCTCGGCCATCTGGAAAGTCAGGAGACCAGAGAGATGGCTCCTGTCCAAAATCCACGACCAGACGTGGTCGTAGAGAAGAAGTCGAAGAAATCTTCCGTTGGGAAGGTGACTCCTAAATTCCTGTTTAGGTCCTAGGTGCAGAGGTATGTGAAACAGACTAAAGTGTAAGAACAGCATTTACCTTTCGCTTTTCACAATTTGACTTGCTTTTCTTTTGTTGATTTTAGCCTGACTCCTTCAGCCCCCGAGAGCGCTTCTATTGAGAAGCCTATCGCTGGCTCTCCAGTGGTTGGAGAGATGACAGCGGAAGTGGTTGAAGGATCATCCCCAGCCTGGGTGATGGAGGAAGTCGTGGCTCCTTAAGTGGTTACCACAACCACTGACATAGTAGCTACGACCACCGAGGTAGTAGCTACGACCAATGAGGTAGTAGCTACGACCACTGAGGTGGTCGTGGAGTCAACAGAAGCAGCTGCAGAAGCCTCTGACCAAGGTGGTGATGTACCTGACCACCGTGCCGAAAAGGAAATCGTTGCAGACGTTCCTCCCGGTACTCAAAGAGAAGCTGCAGTTACAGAATCAGAAGATGAGGAGTATTTCAACTTCTGTGCTGATTTCTTTGGACCTGCTTCCATCGTAGGGTCTTCTGCTTTTCGATCTCGCGATCGAGTCCCTCATCCCAAAGATATTCCCAACAGAGGGGAAACTTTTGATAATGAGCGTCTTGAGAAGGTTTGGTGGGATCAAGTCGCGAGGGTAGACAAGCTGAAGAGTCCAGAGCTGGTTTACTCGATGTTTGCTCGGTCGACCATGAATGTAAGTATTTAAGGATACTTATATATGTGGCCTTCCCTTGCTTCTTACTGTCTTTCTTTTGCAGAAAGCTCTGGAACAAATTGCCACTGTTGGTGAATATCACCGACAACTTCTAGAGCTACGATAGGAAAAAGAGGAACTCTGCAGATAGGCAGAGAGATGGTAAGTCACTGTTATTCGTAGTCGTTTTAAGGTTTGACTACTTATACAGCGCTTATGAGGTTTGTCATGGAAAAACTCACGACTAGGTACTAGTCGTAAAAGACTTACGCCCAGAAGCTTTGTCGTAGAAGAACTTACGACTAGATCAATGGTCGTAGAAGAACTTACGACCGACTGACCAATGCTCATGTCCACTCTTATCCTTTGTAGGTTAAACAGTGATGAAAAGACCTTAGCCGACTCGCTTGATTATGAAAAAGAGGAGTCGAGAAAACTATGGGAAAAAGTAGAATTCCTTTTGAAGAAGCTTAAAGAAGCTAACTCTGCAACTGTAAAAGTGCAGGGAGAGATAAACAGTAAGTGCTGAACTTAAGACTGCTTATGTTGTTGATCTTTACCTAATTGTTGCTTCTTTTTTAGAAAAAGAAGATGATATGAGAAAGCTTCAGAATGAAGTCAAAGATAAAACTTTGGTTATTCACGAGATTTCTCGCATCTCCAAAGATAAAGATCGAGAAATTGAGAGGTTAAGATCTTGACAAGCAGGTAAGCAATTCTTTACCTGCAGTCCTTTACGAGTTCTTTCCCATTTCTAACTCCCATTTCTTTTCTAGAAATTGACCTTGAACTGGGAAGGCTCGAAACTGAAGTTAGGGATAAAACTTTGATCTATAATGAGACTGTCCGCATTGCTAAGGCAAACGCAGAGGACATCATATTATGGGAGAAGCGACATGCTGATACCATTGCTTCCCATAATGAAGAAATCAAGAAATTAGATTCTCAATTAGTAGGTAAGGAATGCTTTTACTTGCGATTATTTTTATTTTCTTTTTCTCTAGGAGTTTATTTTTGTTTGACCAGTCTTATTCTCTTCAGAGCAAGTGGTCGAAAACAAACAACTCTGCGAGGCTTCGACTCGTGACCAACAGGAGATGAAGTCGATGAAGATTAAGCTTCAAGATAACATCGCGCTCCTGAACAATGTACTTGGTGAGCTACATAGTGAGGGAAAAGCTCCTCAAGATGATACGATAGCTGCTCACACGAGTACTATTGGGGAACAAGTCGAGACTTTGCAAGAATTGTTGACCACTCTGAAGGCCAACCAAGCTGAGTCGATAAAGGAGGCAGTCGAAGGTGCAGTAAGTTATGCGTTGGCAAAACTTAAAGCTCATGACTCCAGCCTTAACGTGCAACCAATCAAAGCCGACTTCGACTGCCCTGAGGTAGAAGCAAGTCGTCTGATGGAAGAAATGCTACCAGTTGGTAGGAAGGTCTCAGAGGAAATGCAACTGGGATCTCCTTCTTCAGAGTAGTTTGTAAAAAACCTGTGAAAAAACAAGCTTTTTGTTGATGTATTATATAATCTATCTTGTCTCCTACAAATCATCTTGTCGAGTAGTTAGTAACTCAAAAGATAATTAACGAAATAAAGACTAAGAATTGAAGTCAAATTAATAACTTTATCCTAGCCCTCGACTATTTGCTTAGTTTGTTTAGATAAACTAAGTAAATAGTGTTAGAAAGGGTTTCTAAAAACAGAGAGGTTTGTTTAACTTGTAGTTTTTGGTCACAATTGTCATGCATTGGTCGAAAGAATAGGAACGAATTGACACTAGGAAGTTCCTTCTAGTGGGCAGGACCACGTGCAGAGAGGAGAGGCTTTGACTAGGTAATGTTAACATCTCCGACTAGTTTAATCAAATCGAGAATGGCAACTTGAGTTAAGCAAACTTCTAGAGGACTTTAAAAAATTCGTTCGCCCTTCCTTGGTGGACTCGATAAGTCTATCCTGGTAGCAAAAGTAGGAGACTGGACAATGCTAGAAAGTTCCTTCTAGTGGGTAGGACCACATGCAGAGAGGAAAGACTTCGACTAGATGGGTCTCTTCCTCCGACCAGTTGAGACGGAACGAGTATACCAAAGGCGGTTGAATGAATCTAAGAAAGTGCACTCTACTTAGAGTATTTTTCAAAATAACTGAAGAAATAAACTAAGGTGAAAAGAGCTGGCTTTAAGAATATTTCGACCAAATTGATCCCGAGCTCTTTGTATTGGCAGCAAAAGTGAGTAACGAGTCGACACTAGGAAGCTCTTTCTAGTGGGCAGGAACACGTGCAGAGAGGAGAAGCTTCGACTAGGTGATGTTACCTGCCTTTCGACCAGTGTAAAGAAAACTGAGTGTTTGGAAATATAGTCGAAAGATTATGAAAGCACTACTCAAAAGTAAGACAATAGAGGTAGAGAGAACCTGAGTCTTTATTGTCTGAATGGTTGGTTACACATAAAATTTGTGTAACTGGTCGATGTTCCAAGAATTCGAGAGAACCTGGCCGTCTTCCATTGCCAATCGTACCAACCCTGGCCGGGTAACTTCGACCACTGTGTAACGACCTTCCCACTTGGGAGAAAGTTTATTCCGATTAGACTTAGATTGGCAGAGCCTCAATACCAAGTCACCTACAGCAAGGCTGCGAGGTTGGACCTTATGATCGTAGTATCTACGCAGGGTTTGTTGGTAGACTGCTGAATGGATTAAGGCTTGGTTTCTCCTTTCTTCGAGTAGGTTAATATCATCCGCTCGAAGTTGTTCCTGGTTGGAGTCATTGAAAGTTTCGACTCGTGTTGACCGTATCTTGCCCGGAGGAAGCATGGCCGGCCGAAAACCGAGAAAAAGGGTGTTTCACTGTTGTTCGACTAGTAGTCGCATTTAACCGCCCATATACGGAGGGTAATTCTTGTACCCAAGCCCCCGAGCGCTTGATGAGCTGGTCGAAGACTCGAGTTTTAATTCCCCGCATTATTTGACCGTTTACACGTTCGACTGCCCCATTGCTTTGGGGATGTGCAACAAAAGTATAACACAGCTTGGTACCCAACTCGTCGCAAAATTCCTAAAATTTTGCGCTCGAAAATTGTTTACCATTGTCTGTAGTTATTCGACTTGGAACTCCGAATCGAGTAATTACGTATCTCATCATGAACCGTTTTGCTACTTCCGTTGCTATCCCAGTTACAGGTTCGACTTCGATCCATTTTGTGAACGTATCAATAGCCACAAAAAGGAACTAGAAACCTCTTGGAGCTTTGGGGAACGGTCCTAGGATGTCGAGACCCTAGGTCGCAAAAGGCCAAGAAAGATGTATTGTTTGTAATGCTTGAGCTGGTTGGTGTATTTGCCTGCTATGAAACTGGCATTGGACACACTTTTTAACCAACTTTTTAGCATCGTAGGGCTGTTGGCCAGTAGAAACATTGTCGAAAGGTCTTACCGACCAGCGTTCTGTAGAAAGTATGAGTTCCACAGATGCCACCATGTATGTCGTTAAGGAGTGTTAATTCTTTGCTCTGCGGAATGCATCGCATGAGTACCCCTTGAGTTCCTCTTTTATAGAGGACTCCTTCAACCAAGTATACATTTTGGCTTTTCGGGATAAGCGATCTGCCTCGGGATCGTCTTCGGGTACGGAACCCTTCTGAAGATACTCGTAGATGGGAGCCATCCAGGTATCCTCGTATTCTAGAGAGGCTGTCTCAATAGGAGGTGTCTCTGGTTCTTCGACCAGGGACGGCTTCTAGAGTTGTTCCAAGAAGACTCCTTTTGGTACTGCAGATCGGGAAGAAGTCATTCGAGCAAGCTGGTCTGCGAGGAAATTATCCTTTCAAGGGATGAATTGTGCCTCGAAACCGAAAAAATGCTTTTCTTGCTTACGCACTTCCGATAAGTACCGAGACATTGTAGGGTTAGAGCACTGGTACTCTTTCCCGACTTGATTCACGACTAGTTGAGAGTCTCCCCTCACGAGTAGTCGGCGAATTGAGAGCGCTTTTGCAACTCGTATGCCAGCTAGCAAACCTTCGTATTCTGCCACGTTGTTAGTGGCCTGAAAGTTTAATTGTATGGCATACTTTAAGGTCTCCCCGGTAGGAGATACCAGGACCACCCCAGCCCCCGAGCTACTTAAAGTAAGTGACCTGTCAAAGTACATTGTCCACTGGTCGTGGGAATCAGATTGGGGATCTGAAGCGAGTTCAGATTTGTCCATTCGGCGACAAAGTGCGCCAAGATCTGGATTTAACAAATTGTTCGAGACACGAAATGGAGGTCGAACTCCCCAAGTTCGACTAATCATTTTGCCATGCGTCCCGCTGTTTCCCTATTTTGTGCGCCTGAAAATAATCCCACAGTTTCCTCGAAGACATGAGGAGGGCATATAGAAGTTTTTGGATCTGAGGGTAACGCTCCTTAGGCCCGTGCAAAACTTCACTAGCGTAGCAAACCGGTCGTTATGCGCTGCTGCGTTCTCGACCAAGATCTTGCGCTTCTTGCTGTGGCATGGCAGCTAGGTAAATTAGGAGTGTCTCTTCTGGCTTTGGAGAAACCAAAATAGGAGCACTCGTAAGATACCTCTTGACATCCTCGAAGGCAGTATTTGCCTCGTTCAACCACTCAAAACCTTCGTGTTTCCTTAGAAGTTTAAAGAAAGGTAGTCCTTTTTCTCCTAGTCGTGCGATGAAACGACTTAAAGCTGCCATGCACCCAGTGAGTTTCTGGACTTCTTTCTTTGTGATTGGAGGGCGCATTTGGAGAATGGCCTTTATCTTTTTAGGATTTGCTTCGATTCCCCGTATAGATACTAGGAATCCAAGCAATTTTCCTGAAGAGATTCCAAATACACACTTCTCAGGATTGAGTTTTAAGCGGTGCTTTCTGAGGTTGTCGAATGTTTCTTGTAAGTCGGTGATATGATTAAATTTCTTAATGCTTTTAACGACTAGATCATCAAGATAGGCCTCTAGATTTCGGCCTAATTGAGATGAAAAAGTTGATTGCATCAAGCGTTGAAAAGAAGCGCTAGCATTTTTTAGACCAAATGGCATCTTGACATAGCAAAATATACCAAATGGTGTAATGAATGCGGTCTTTTCTTCATCGTCTAGACACATATTGGTCTGGTGATATCCAGAATATGCATCTAAAAAACTTAACATTTCACAACCTGCAGTAGAATCAACCAACTGATCGATACGAGGTAAAGGAAAATCATCTTTTGGACAAGCTTTATTAAGATTAGTAAAGTCTACGCGCATACGCCATTTGCCGTTTGACTTTCTAACCATAACAGGGTTAGCCAACCACTCTGGGTGGTCGACTTCGCTTATAAAGCCTACTTTAAGTAGCTTATTCAATTCTGATTTAATAGCATCTCGTCGATCAAGGGCAAATCTCCGTAACTTTTGTTTTACGGGTACTTTATCAGGCCGTAAAGCTAGCCTGTGCTCGATCACCTCCCTGGGGACTCCGGGCATGTCGGATGCTTGCCACGCGAAGACATCTGCGTTAGCTCGGAGGAAGGTGATGAGAGCGTCTTCCTACTTGGGGTCGGAAGTATCCCCGATGCGAACAGTCTTCGAGGGCTCCTCTACGTCCAGAGGAACCTCTTTGACCTGGTCGTTCGGCTTTGGTGCTGCTTTAGGCTTCAACTTGCTAGTCGAAGCCTGACTTTCTTCTCGAGTTGGTATTTGACCAACCATCTCAAGGGATCGACGGTCGCAAGTATACGTCGTCTTCTTGTCACAATGAATTGTGATCACTCCTTTGGGACCTGGCATCTTAAGACATTGATACCCATAATGAGTAGCCATTAAGAATTTTGCCAAAGTTGGTCGTCCGAGTATGGCGTTATATGCCGTATCGAAACCGACCACATCAAAGGAGACTTTCTCTGTCCTGAAATTACTTGGTGAACCAAATGTTAAAGGAAGAGAAACTTGGCCAATAGGTTTGGCCGAAGACCCTAGTACGATCCCATGAAAAGAGTATCGTACCGGTCTTACCCTCGTCCTGGGTACTTGCATCTCGTCCAGGGCATTTGTAAATAAAATGTTTAACGAGCTGCCACCATCAACCAAAACTCGATTGACCCGACAATTGTTGATGGTGGGTTCGATCACGATCGGATATCGACCTGATCGAGTCGAAGAAATCGGGCAGTCACCCTTCTCGAAGGAGATGGTGACTTCCGACCACTTCGGTAATTTATTGACGAGAGGAGGATATATAGAGTTTACCTCACGTTCGGCAGCCTTAAGCTGTCGCTTTGATTCATATGCCGATGATCCCCCGTAGATATGCTTGATGGTATGTTGCGGATCCTGGAACGGCATCTCCTCATCGTCATCTGATGACTTAGGACCACTCGTTTGCCCTACCTGCTCGAGAGTGGGAAGTGGACCTTTGCCGTTGTAGTAGTCCTCGAGCTTCCGTTGGAAAACTCGGCAGTTGCGAAGGTCATGTCCTTCCTTTTTATGAAAAGGACACCACCTAGGCTTGTCATTCTTCCGGTCAAGGCGCTTACCTTTGCCTTGGTCGGAGTATGGCTTGGAGGTTCGTGGCTCTTTATCATTTACAGCCAAGACCTCCTTGGAGCCACTGGTTCGGTCTCTAGGAGAGTGATCTTGATCTGAGGGAAGGACGAAGACCTCCCGTTGATGATTCTCACTTGCACTCGAGGCCTCCCCGCTTGAGGAGTAGTCGAGAGACACCATCTGGCGACTTGGAGTAACCCCCTCCAGGAAGAGGAACTCTGGGTTATAACCGTCTCCATCCGCAAGTGTGATCTGCGGAGAGATGGTCGAATTTGCAGGAAAAGCATGCTTGATCCCGCTCTCTCTGGGGTTATCCGGAGACAGAGGACCACCAGATGCTGGTGAAGTCCTGGAATTGTGGCTTCCAGAACTTGTCTCACCAGGTCGGACCGCCTTAGGGGGACTTGAACACTTGGAGGAAAAACTCTCGTTGTGTTGTGAGCCCGCCTGGGTGTAGTCCTGGTCGGATTGACCCTTGTCCTTTGAGAGGATTGATTCCTCTGCTGGACGTACAATTGTGGGGGATAAAGGTCCCTCCTCAACTCCATCAGTGGCATGGTCTCCTGGATCTGCGGAAAGATCTCTGGAGGCAGCAACACCATCGGATGAGGCGATACTCGGTTCGTAATCGAAACCGGCATCCATGTCGACGTCTGCGTAATTTGCCAAGTCAAACCAGTTCTCCTCGTTCCATTCTCCTACCATGAGTGCATGAGATTTGGAAAAAGAGAGTATGTTAACAAGAGATTGCCGGAAGATCCCCACGGTCGGCGCCAACTGTCGGTGTTTTAGAACCGATCTTACGTAAAGATTGTTTGATTTGGGGGGTCTCCTAGAATAGAATCACGCAGAGAGATTGACACGGGTTTTTTTATACAGGTTCGGGCCTTCTCCGGAGAGAATAACAACTCTACTCCTGTGTATGTATGGTATTGAGTGTATTCTAAACAATCAGGAGAAAAAACTAAGACTATTACAGATAATAGAGCTTGTCTTCCTGATGGCCCTTGATAGCGTGTATCTACCCCTTGATTCGATCGCCCTTTCCTTCTCTGATCGCTGCCTTTATATAGTCGGTGAAGGAGTGGCCATTTCTCCAGGTGAAGTGGCGCCTCATCACATCCTGTAACGGGTGCATGTTGGCAGTAATCACCGGCGTATTAACTCCTCCACGCTGCCTGGCAGTTATATATCAAAGATAATAGAGCATTACGTGCTATTACTTCGTAGAGTAACAGTGTATGATGACTGCTTGAATTCCTTAATCAATTGGACCCACTCGTTTGTAGGTTTAATCTATCATAAGGTGATCGTGGCTGACCTGGTCGTAGAAGAGCTGACGACTATGACCTAGTCGTAGAATATCTTACGACTAGGTAGTGGTCATAGAAGAACTTACGACTATAAGGTAGTCGTAGCAAGACTTACGACTATGGGGGTGGTCGTAGAAGAACTTACGACCACCTGGTAGGCTTCTCCCTTGCAAATCTAAGGGGTATACCTAGAGATTACATGATATTTCCCTATAATAATAATTATAGATCAAAGATAAAATGAGGATTATTAGATCCTCGTCAATTACGTTGAAGACTAAAAGACATGAAGCCATCAAGGAAGTATCATCATCTCCACCATCCAAGGACGACGGATAAGGTTAATCGAAGACCGTGAACCAAGGATCGTTTTGTGAGCCCAACCATATAGCTTAAGTTTGCTAAGGCTCATTCTGTGTATTGGGTCGTTTCACCAGCTTAAGAGTATCGATCGGGTAGAACGTTGTATTGTTTCTTGACTTGCAAAAGATATCTTCTTTTGGTACGTCGTACATAGATCTTTTGATCTTGTGTGCATCGTTTGCTTAAGGGGGTTCTCTCCTCATAGCTTTCTCTCTCATCATTTGCTTTTCCATCTTCTCTATCAATCCGTTGGACAACTCAAACCTGTCGATGTGCAAAGGATTTGAAGGACGAATCGACACTTCAAAATTTCAGACAACTCAAGATCTTTGGATATGAAGCCAATTTGAAGATAAACTCTCCTTATCCCTTTCTAGCCTCCCAGTAGAGTCATCCTATGTCCATCTTTTCTTTCTAGTCTCTTCAAATCTCGGGGATGAGATTCCTTTTTAGGGGGTAGTTTGTAACATCCCAAAGTTCTGTTACTATTTCAAAATCAATAAAGTTATTATTTTATCACTTTTTCTAAGTTGTAAATAATCTTATTAAGTTCAAATCAATTCAAGGAATTTCTGTGTATTTTTCTAGAATTTTTGGACTTTATTTACTGTTTTCTAAAAACCTATTTACATTTCTCTGTTTGTTCCGAGTTTTCGTCGGCCCGTTACTTTCCCCGCACGCCGATCCGCACCACCTTCTCGTTATCAACCAGCCCCACCTGTCAGCCTCCCCTGGCCACCTTCACCTCCCTCTTTTTCCTCAGCGACGTGCACATTAAATGTCATTGTCTCCGTCACGACGCCGCGAATCCCGCCACTCCATCTTGTCGCCCGGTCCCCTCCTTCCTCTAAAAAAAAGAGCACAAGGGAGCCCTCGCCCTCTTCTTGTTTTTCACCTCAACTCTCCCTCTCTCTCTCCCTCATTTCGCCGTGCTTTGAGCTTTGCCCGAGCCGTCTCCGACCGCCTCTAGCGCCGACGTCAAGCTTCCCCACCGATGTGGTCTTCACCTTCGGCTTCACAAGACCACGTGCTACCCGAGGCACCCCTTGTCTTCACTGAGAGTTCACCAGAGCGTCGCGCCGTCTTTGACTGCCGCTGTTGTAGGATCAAGGATAACCGACTAGAGGGGGGTGAATAGGAGGTTTTTTAAACTTTTTAACAATTTAACAATTTAAGCCAATTAATAACTTATTCTAAACAAGTTATACTTCTAGCTAAGTAATTCAAGCACAATTAACAAGCTAGAAATATAAATGCGGAAATGTAAAGACTAGAAATAACCACAATGAGACAACGATGTTTTCCCATGGTATCGAAGACTTGCCGGTCTTCACTAGTCCATGTTGAGGAAGCTTGACAACTCAAGTCGGCTCCACGAATTAAGCCTTCCCTCGATCACTATGGTTGTTCTTCCTCCGCTCCGGAGATGGTAAACACCAAACCACTCACAAGCTTGCACCGGGCCTCTTCACAATCTTCTTGAAGAGATCACCGTGCTCTACCACCAAGACTATCTAGGAGTTCGGCAAAACTCCAAGAGTAATAAACCAAGACCTTCGCTTGACGGCACTCAAGTGCAATACGATCAATCTAGAATGAATTGATGCACTTGAATGAACTCAACTACCAACCAATGAATGCACAAGAGAATTTTGGGTGTTGAGTGAATGCACTTGGCTCTCAAGGCTCTAAGGATGTTAAATGTTCACTAGCAACCTATCCAAGGGCAGTTGGGGGGTATTTATAGCCCCCACCAACAATTATGACCGTTGGGGACCAAATCCCCAACTTTCCGACAGATTCGGTACAACCGGCGTTGTGGGTGTGGTTGAACCGTATTTGTGTCAGAAGCCCGTAACGGCTAGAACAGTGACATTAATTACTCTGACATAACCGTTGAATTTAGCCGTCCGGTACAACCGCCAAGTAACTTTCGGTACAACCGCATCGCCCGGTTGAACCGCATTGAAGCGCGGTACAACCGATCGTAGGGTTTCCAAATCTGCTGAAACGACAAGCTCTCTGGAAAATATGAACCGCCTTAAGAAACTCGGAACAACCGCAGTGCGGTTCAACTGTTCCTAAAATGCGGTTCAGCCGATTTTCACACAGAGCTTTGGGTCGAGATTACACTTGTTCTGGTTTTCTTGAACCGCCAACTAATTATCGGTTCAGCCGAAAATCGGTACAACCGATTCTCAGTGCGGTTCAACCGAAAACCAAAGAGAGGTTCTGAGCCAAAATGCACTGGTTCTGTTTTTATTCAACCGCCTACTAATTTTTGAAACGACTGTAAAGCAGTTGCACCGCTTCAAAGGCCGGTTGTACCGCATTAGCACTCAGTTGGCTTTTGCCTCTAAAATCCGGTACTACTGCTAAGTAAATCTCGGTCATACCGCACAGAGCGGTACAACCGCAGTGATAACTACAGTACTACCGATTCTTAGATAAAAGAGCTCAAGGCTTTCTAATTCAATTTTAAATATGAATTCAAATGCACGCATGATCCTAAATTGATCCATATGGCACAAGAACATGCTATCAAGCTACTAGTCGTGATCCCTCTTAATAGTACGGCATTTAACCAATAATCCGATCTTCCAACCAAATCTCCTAAGACCGGTAAAACATAAAAGGATCCTAGACTACTTGTACCTTGTCTTCAAGCCATGTAGATCTTCATGTCATTAATTTCACCACTGGGACTTAACCTAGTAAATACTCAATAAACACGTTAATCCCATATTCACATATTATCATTAATTACCAAAACAATTTTTAGGGGCCTAGATGCTTTCAATTCCCCCTTTTTGGTAATTGATGACAACACACCTAATATGTGAGAGAATGAATGTTTTGAATATACTATGATTGTATATTCTTTTAATGACTTAACAACAAAATAATTCTTGCAATAAGCTTACATGAGTTTTGAGAATTATTTTCTTGTTAAATCTAATTTAAAGAAAGCTCCCCCTAAACATGTGCATATAAAAGAGAAAGTTTTGCAAGCACATGTAGAGAATTTTGAAATTTTGGCGGAGTTTCTTTAGCATGTTTGAACTTGAGGAAGTACAGAATTTAGATATGACAATAATAGAGAATGCATTCTAAGATAATAGCATAACCATAACCATCATTCAACAAGTTCAACATGAGAGCAACATAGATATAAACTATTACAAGTACGAAAGGTTCAATAATAGAAACACATAAACCCAGAAACACATAAACCCATATATGGTAATAGTAGCAAAATACTTTGCTCCCCCTAAAACTATGTCTTCACATTCTCGTCTTCACACTTCTCCCCCTTTGGCTTCAAGGTACCAAAAACAACTCAGACGGCGGGGTCCTGAGGAGGAGGGTCCTAAGAAGCGGGATCCTGAGAGGTCGAGTCCTGTGTTGGAGCTGGAGCGGGATCCTGAGACTCTGGAGGAGGAGCTGGAGGAGCTGAGTCCTAAGTGACTGTGGTCTAAGCTGGAGGAGGAACTGGTACCGGATCCTGAGGAGCTGAAACAGTGGGTGTGGGATCTGAGGTCTGAGACTCATGGCTGGTCTTGGTCTTTGGAGGAGATGAGACCAGTCTTTGAGCCGATGGTGGAGCCGAGCCCGAGGCATCAAGCCGGGCCACCGAAGGAATAGCAGGGGATGCAGAAGCTCGAGAAGCTGGAGGATGACGAATATATCGCTGAGGAGTCCTCAATAAATCTTCCATATCATTGATGCTTTCCATCATGGCAGCCATCCTGTTATGAACCTCATTATGAAAGTCATTTCGAACTAACTCCATGTCAGCTAGCTTGTTGAGGGTCTCATTCTGAAATTCTATTTGAGCATTTTTCATCTCTTGCAGTTCATTAAGAATGAGCTGCTGATTTTCAAGAAGTTGTGCAATGGAACCTTCAGCAGAAGCTAGATCAACAGCAGGCACGGCCTCAGCAATGGGTTCATCCTCAGTATCACGACGAGGAGGAATACCGTCTCGTGGCTTATAAGACTTATGGACTGAACCCAATCCACCACGATACTCAATCTTCTCGGTGATCAAAGCCATAATGTATGGTGCATAGTAAATCCTCTTAATCCAGTCATTTTTGGAAGATACTATGCCTTGAAGAATCACGTCCACAACATCAAACTTTACCCCTTTCATAATATGATCAATTATATTCCAAGCATGACCCCTGATTGCATCAAAATTGCCACTCTTGGGGTAAAAGGTATGGTTTATAATCCTGTTAACCATGCTTGGTTCAGGTCTGAGTCCAGTAACTGTGCCAAGCTTGTTTTTGACAGAGGAATCATAATAATCAGCCCAAGCAAGAGGCAGTAAGGTGGGGCTTTCGAAAATCTTCTCCCAAGAGCTGGACTGAACCCTCAAAACTCTTTCAAATTCCTCCTTAGTGCTCTCCAGATTTCTGGTAACTGTTATCCATCTAAAAGATTCTAAGTCTGCAGAGACATGCACTGTGGCATAGAATTGCCTAATTAGCTCATCATCATAATTTTGCTTAATTGCCACAAGGTCGTGAAGACCTACTCAATGGAATAACTGATAAATACCACTGTAACTGTCTAAAGAGTTCATGTAAGACCACTTAATCCATCTATGATCTGCAAACTTCCTGTTGTGTCCATAAAGCTGTTCATACACTTGTTCTTGGAAAACAGTGTGAAATCTAGGATTAACATAGTCTAACTTAAAAGTGTATTGATTTACATGCCTTTTCAGCGCATACTCATCTGGTGTGATCAACCTCAAATCAGTTGGAGGCTCTGGAGGCTCTCCCAAGTCATCAAAAGTTCCTGCAGTCCTAGCTTGATCTGACTCGGTCTCAGCATCGGAATCAGAGAAATTTGCTTCTTCTTCGCTTTCTTCGGTTTCTGATTCAGGTGCTGGCCTCTTGCCCTTGCCATGTGCCACTTTCTGCCGAACTGATCGTGCTTGAGTTGGAGCTGCAGAGCGCTTTCGCTGAGGAGGTTGAGATGGAGCCACCGACGATTGAGGCGAAGATTGCCCTCTTGGAGGTCCATGCGACTTCTAGGACAAGATGCGAGTCATAGGCATCTTGAGGATTGAAGGAGTGAAACCCTTAAGATGCAAGGAATCAACAGGAGTTAAAGAAATACCGAAGGATTTTGTGGATTTTTCGAGGGGATTTTGAGGTTCTTCGGGAGAGGGAGAGAGAGAGAGAGAGAGAGAGAGGGGGGGGGAAGTGAAGCGGTGCGGTTTGGAAACGGTCGAACCATTGCTCGGTTTAAGTCGTGGGCAAAAAGGTAACTGCAGGGAGTTACTGCCCTCTTTGAAACGGACGCGGTTGAACTGTCAACAAACTTTCGGTTGAACCGCACCTCGATTGAACCGGAGTTATAACATCGGTTGTACGGCATAAACGGTCGTACCGCGCATAACACGTCGGTTGAACCGATTATCCTGGAGCTTCAAGGAACAGCTCTGGATTAACTTTGGAAATGAGATTATTTGCAAATGATCCTTAGTTTTGCACTCAAATAAATATCATTAAGGATCATTATGCATAGAATAAACTACTGTCTATATAAGAGCATAATTTTTATGATCATAGCTATCTTTAATAAAACATTTGAAAAAATACTTTCATAAAATAGTCAAATAACATCAAACAGAGCACAATACATGAGGCAAGAGTTCAAACAACATTTGAATAATCTATGACATTTAACTCATTCCTCAATTTGCAAAAGCGGCCTTCATCTAATGGCTTGGTGAAAATGTCCGCTAACTGATCTTCGATTCTTATGTGGCTAATTTCAATATCTCCCTTACTCACATGATCTCTCAAGAAATGGTGGCGAATATCTATATGCTTGGTTCTTGAGTGTTGAACAGGGTTATTAGTAATTTTCACGGCACTATCATTGTCACACAAAAAGGCATTTTATCAAATTTAATTCCATAATCCATCATTGTTTGCCTCATCCATAGCAATTGAGCACAACAACTTCCCGCGGAAACATATTCGACTTCGGCGGTGGATAAAGCTACGGAGTTTTATTTCTTGGATGACCATGATACTAGAGATCTTCCTAAAAATTGACAACTAACTGAGGTGCTTTTTCTATCTACTTTACAACCCGCATAATCGGAATCCGAATATCCAATTAAATCAAATTTAGCACCTTTCGGGAACCAAAGGCCAATGCTAGAAGAATGCTTTAAATATCTTAGTATTCTTATAACGGCCATTAAATGACACTCTTTTGGAGTTGCTTGAAAATGTGCACACATGCAAACACTAAACATGATATCGGGTCTAGATGCGGTAAGATAAAGCAAGCTACCAATCATAGACCTATAAAGCGTTAAATCTATCGATGTACCTCCCTCATTTAAGTCAAGATGACCGTTGGTTGCCATGGGAGTCTTGATGGGTTTTGCATCCTCCATGCCAAACTTCTTGATCAAATCTTTTGCATACTTGGTTTGGCTAACAAAGGTCCCATCCTTGAGTTGCTTGATTTGAAGTCCAAGGAAAAAGCTCAACTCTCCAATTATGGACATTTCAAACTCTCTAGACATCATATCACCAAACTCTTTGCAAAAATATTGATTAGTAGACCCAAAAATGACATCATCAACATAAATTTGACATACAAAGAAATCATCATCTAAGACTTTGGTAAATAAAGTTGAATCAATTTTCCCGATTTTGAATCCTTTTGAGACTAGAAAATCTCTAAGGCATTCATACCATGCTCTAGGAGCTTGTTTAAGACCATAGAGCGCCTTAGAGAGTTTATAGACATGATTTGGATTTTTAGGATCCTCAAAACCGGGAGGTTGTTCAACGAAGACAAGTTCGGATATTTTACCATTTAAGAAAGCACTTTTAACATAAATTTAAAATAATTTAATATCAAAGCATGATGCAAAAGCAAGTAATATCCGAATTGACTCAAATCTAGCTACGGGAGCGAAAGTTTCACCAAAATCCAAACCTTCAACTTGTGAATATCCTTGAGCTACCAATCTTGCTTTGTTTCGAACAACCAATCCATTTTCATCTTGTTTGTTCCTAAAGACCCATTTTGTACCAATAATGTTTTGTTTCTTGGGTCGATCCACCAATGTCCAAACTTCGTTTCGGGTGAAGTTATTGAGTTCTTCATGCATAGCATTCACCCAATCCAGATCTTCAAGTGCTTCTTCTACATGCTTTGGCTCAATAGAAGAGACAAAAGAGTAATGTTCACAAAAAGAAGAAACACGAGATCGAGTTTGAACACCCTTACTTACATCACCCAATATTTGGTCTATTGGATGATCCTTAGCAATTGCATTGTGAATTCTTGGTGGTAGGTTAGATGGTTGATCATCTTACTTATTGTCCTCTTCATCAATTTGTATTTGATTTGTGGAAGAGGTTGGAGGCTCAACTTGAGTGGATGATGATGGAGCGTCTTCGGGCTTGATGTCACCTATTTGAATATACTCTATTGCTTTTCTTAAAGCTTCATTACCTACATCATCCAAATTCTCATGCTCTTCTTGAGAGCCGTTAGTTTCATCAAATTGCACATCGTGCCTTTCTTCAACTAAGCCGGAGTTTTAGTTAAAGACACGATAAGCTTTGCTATTTGAAGAATAACCAAGTAAGAAACCAACATCACAATGACTTGCAAATTTTGAAAGACGAACACCCTTCTTCAAAATATAACACTTGCAACCAAATACACGAAAATAAGAGATGTTCGGTTTTCTCCCTACAATAAGTTCATAGGAAGTCTTTTTTAAAAGACGGTGCAAATAAAGACGATTTATGGCTTGACAAGCGGTGTTAATAGCTTCCGCCCAAAAACTATCGGAAGTATTATATTCATCAAGCATTGTCCTAGCCATTTCAATTAATGTACGATTTTTCCTTTCTACTACTCCATTTTGCTCCGGAGTGTAGGTTGTGGAAAGTTCGTGCTTTATACCAAGTTCATCACAAAAGTCTTCCACTTTAGTATTCTTGAACTCAGTACCGTTATCACTATGGATTTTCTTTATTTTGAAATCAAATTCATTTTGAGCCCTTTTTGCAAAGCTTTTGAAAATCCCGGAGGTTTCACTTTTATCATCTAGGAAGAATACCCATGTATATCTAGAGTAATCATCCACAATGACTAAACAATAGCTATTTCCCCCGATACTTTTATAGGTTGTTGGCCCAAACAAATCCATATGTAAGAGTTTCAATGGTCTAGAAGTTGACATGATACTCTTGGAAGGATGAGAGTTAGCGACTTGTTTACCGGCTTGACAAGCACTACAAAGTCTATTTTTCTCAAACTTCACATCTTTCAAGCCAACAACTAAATCATGTTTAAAAAGCTTTTTGAGTTGAATCATTCCAACATAAGCTAGCCTTCTATGCCAAAGCCAATCCAATGAGGTTTTCGCCATTAAACAAGTTTTTAAACACGATTCACTTGAACTAAAATCAACCAAATAGAGATTTCCAAATCTAAAGCCTTTGAAAGCTAGAGAGCTATCCTTTGAATTAGAGATGGTTACACATTCACTTGAGAATGAACAAATTAGTCCAAGATCACAAATTTGAGCAACGGATAGCAAATTAAAATTCAATGAATATACTAAAGAAACATTAGAAATGGAAAGGTCATTTGAGATAGCAATTTTACCCAATCCTATTACCTTTCCTTTGCTATTATCGCCAAATGTGATCTTGTCTATTCTTTTTCCATTCTCGAATGTGGTGAACATTTTTCTATCACCAGTCATGTGTTGAGTGCATCCACTATCAAGCACCCAATGTTTTCCACCGGTTTTGTAGTTCACCTACAAAACAAGAATCAAGTTCTTTTAGGTACCCAAATTTGTTTGGGTCCTTGGAGGTTAGTAACCAAGGATTTAGGCACCCAAATAGCATTCTTTTTAGCGCCTAAAATTGAAGTGCCAACAAAACGAGCAATTACTTTACCATCCTTAGTTTTTCTAAGCATGTAGCATGAGTCATATAAACCAAGAGATGGAATCTTACCCTTATGACAATTTTGTTGCACATGTCCTATTTCCCGGCATTTATAACAATACTTACCATTTTGCCTCACAAATCTTGTGGGCTTGTTTGCCGACTTCTTACCTTTCTTAGGCACATACCCAAGACCTTCCTTATTGAATGAGCATCTTTGCTAACTCAAAAGCTTTTCAAGAGTAGCCTTACCCTTGAAGCACCTTTCCAAGCTTTTGCTTACCTTGGTCACTTGTTCCTTTAACTCATTGTTCTCAACAACAAGTTTAGCATCATTACGCTCAACATTTTCATGATTAATATTTTTACTTGAACAACATGGCAAAGCAATAGGATCATTACATGAAATAGATGCACTAGTCTTAGTAATTTCTACACTAGGCATATCATCAATAATATCGCATGTAATTCCTATACTAGAACAAGACTTATTTGAATATTCTTGGATAAGCAAGTCATGAGCTTCCTTTAGCCCCTCATAGGAATCTCTTAGAGAAATATGTTCTCTATTCAATACCTTATATTTAGACTTTTCTTTTCCAAGATATTCATTTAACTCATCAAGCATATCCACTAAATCATCATAAGTTGGTTCATTACTATCAATGGATTTTACCTTATCTCCTTTCGCCATAAGGCAAGTAGGAGTGGAAAATAGCGAAGGAGCTTCTTTAATAGCGATGCCAACTAGTCCCTTCTTCTTGGGAGACTCATCCTCATCAGAGTCGGAGTCGCTTGACTCATCATTTGAATCCCACTCTCCAATGTGGGCTTCATTCTTGCCATCCTTGTGAAGCTTCTTGAAAAGCTTCTTCTTGCCATTATATTCCTTCTTCTTGAATGTCTTGCCTTTGTCATCCTTCTTTTCGGGGCAACGTGAAGCAATGTGCCCCTTCTCTTCACAATTATAGCATCGCATGTTGCTATAACGCTTCTTGTCATTTGAAGATTGCCCCTTCTTGTACTTGTCAAAGTTATAACTTCTATTGGGGCGTCTCTTCATGACCCTCTTCATTCTCCTTATCATGACCCTCTTCATTCTCCTCACAAGGAGTGCGTACTCCTCGTCGGATTCATCTTCTTCTTTATCATCATCACTTGATTCCGCTTTGGCTTTGAAAGCGGTAATCTTCTTCTTTGAGGAAGATGTCTCCAATAGCTCTTCCTTGTCCTTTTTGAACAACTCATTTGTGATGAAGTTGCTCAAAAGCCTCGTTGGTGTCATCCTTGGCAACTCGGGTGAGTTGAGAAATAGCATCACCAACGTCTCATATTTGTCCGGAAGAGCCCTAAGCATCTTGCGAACAATATCAACATCAAGAAGATTAGTCCCAAGGCCTTTGAGCTCATTCACAATGTTGTTGAGTCTTGAATACATCTCATTGATGTTTTCATGAGGCAACGTTATGAATGTCTCATATTTAATTCTAAGCCTATGCAATTTGGCTTCTTTGA
Source organism: Phyllostachys edulis (assembly GCA_036346405.1). NCBI lineage: Eukaryota > Viridiplantae > Streptophyta > Magnoliopsida > Poales > Poaceae > Phyllostachys > Phyllostachys edulis. The sequence continues at coordinate 6,750,990 of CM070553.1, read as the reverse complement.
CTGTGGAAATTCCCTCATGAATTTCCGAGAGAGTGGTCCAAATATCATGAGTGGTTTCCAAGTTGCTCACTCTATTAAACTCATTCACGTTCAAAGCACCAAATAGAGCATTCATAGCTTGAGCATTTAATTGAGCATTACGTGTCTCTTGATCCGTGGGTTCTAGTGGATTAAGAGGCATGACATAACCCTCATCTACAATTCTCCATAAGCTTAGATTCATGGCCTTTAAGTAAATTGACATTCTAATTTTCCAATAAGCATAATTAGAGCCATTAAAGAAAGGAGCCTTTCCTATAGCAATTCCCTCACTAGCCATCCTTTTCTCTCTTAGACGGTTAAGTCTAAATCAATGAGAGACCAAGCTCTGATACCACTTGTAGGATCAAAGATAACTGACTAGAGGGGGGTGAATAGGAGGTTTTTAAACTTTTTAACAATTTAACAATTTAAGCCAATTAATAACTTAGTCTAAACAAGTTATACTTCTAGCTAAGCAATTCAAGCAAAATTAACAAGATAGAAATATAAATGCGGAAATGTAAAGACTAGAAATAACCACAATGAGACAACGATGTTTTCCCGTGGTATCGAAGACTTGCCGGTCTTCACTAGTCCACGTTGAGGAAGCTTGACAACTCAAGCCGGCTCCACGAATTAAGCCTTCCCTCAATCACTATGGTTGTTCTTCCTCCGCTCCAGAGATGGTAAACACCAAACCACTCACAAGCTTGCACCAGGCCTCTTCACAATATTCTTGAAGAGATCACCGTGCTCTACCGCCAAGGCCATCTAGGAGTTCGGCAAAACTACAAGAGTAATAAACCAAGACCTTCGCTTGACGACGCTCAAGTGCAATAGGATCAATCTAGAATGAATTGATGCACTTGAATGAACTCAACTACCAACCAACGAATGCACAAGAGAATTTTGGGTGTTGAGTGAATGCACTTGGCTCTCAAGGCTCTAAGGATGTTAAATGTTCACTAGCAACCTGTCCAAGGGCAGTTGGGGGGTATTTATAGCCCCCACCAACAATTATGACCGTTGGGGACCAAATCCCCAACTTTCCGACAGATTCGGTACAACCGGCGTTGTGGGTGCGGTTGAACAGTATTTGTGTCAGAAGCCCGTAACGGCTAGAACAGTGACATTAATTACTCTGACATAGCCGTTGGATTTAGCCGTCCGGTACAACCGCCAAGTAACTTTCGGTACAACCGCATCACCCGGTTGAACCGCATTGAAGCGCGGTACAACCGATCGTAGGGTTTCCAAATCTGCTGAAATGACAACCTCTCTGGAAAATATGAACCGCCTTAAGAAACTTGGAACAACCGCAGTGCGGTTCAACCGTTCCTAAAATGCGGTTCAGCCGATTTTCACACAGAGCTCTGGGTCGAGATTACACTTGTTCTGGTTTTCTTGAACCGCCAACTAATTATCGGTTCAGCCGAAAATCGGTACAACTGATTCTCAGCGCGGTTCAACCGAAAACCAAAGAGACGTTCTTAGCCAAAATGCACTAGTTCTGTTTTTATTCAACTGCCTACTAATTTTCGGAACGACCGTAAAGCGGTTGCACCGCTTCAAAGGCCGGTCGTACCGCATTAGCACTTAGTTGGCTTTTGCCTCCAAAATCTGGTACTACCGCTAAGTAAATCTCGGTCATACCGCACAGAGCGGTACAACCGCAGTGATAACTGCGGTACTACCGATTCTTAGATAAAAGAGCTCAAGGCTTTCTAATTCAATTTTAAATATGAATTCAAATGCACGCATGATCCTAAATTGATCCATATGGCACAAGAACATGCTATCAAGCTACTAGTCGTGATCTCTCTTAATAGTACGTCATTTAGCCTATAATCCGGTCTTCCAACCAAATCTCCTAAGACCGGTAAAACATAAAAGGATCCTAGACTACTTGTACCTTGTCTTCAAGCCATGTAGATCTTCATGTCATTAATTTCACCAATGGGACTTAACCTAGTAAATACTCAATAAACACGTTAATCCTATATTCACATATTATCATTAATTACCAAAACAATTTTTAGGAGCCTAGATGCTTTCAGCCGTCCACCGACCTCCTCCTCCAACCTCTCTCTCGGTCTTGGTGAGTTTCCCGTGCCCTATTCTCTCTCGTGTTCTTCTGACCGCGTCGAGCGGTCGAATCCTTCTTCCTTCTTTCGACCACGTCGAGCAGTCGAATCCTTCTTTCTTCTGACCGCGTCGAGTAGTCAAATCCTTTTTCCTTCTTTCGACCGCGTCGAGCAGTCGAATCCTCCTTTCTTCTTTCGATCGCATTGAGCAGTCGAATCCTTCTTTCTTTTTTCGACCATGTCGAGCAATCGAATCCTTCTTTCTTCTTTCGATCGCGTTGAGCTCTTCTTTCCCCTTCCGACCAGGTAATCAAACCACTTTCCTACCAGGCGAACCTCCTTTCGACCAAGTAGTCACTTCCTTCCGACCACATGTAGTCGAACCTCCTTCCAACCTTGTTTTTTCAAACTTCCGACAGCCCGTTCTCCTTCGTTCGAGCTCTGATTCAAGTGTTTCAAATTGCTAATTCATCTAAGTTCAATATCTTCCTCTCAAAACCAAAATTATTCTATTCGGAGTTCATTTGAATTTTATTTGGATTTTATTTGAATTTGGCTTATTTTCGCGTGTAGATTGCGATGACTTTGGAAAGCCGGATTTCGACGCCACTTAAGAATATCAACTAAATGAGCAAGACAAGTTACATCCTTTGATCATATTTGAATCCTAGTATTTTAAATTATTTAAACTCGGTTTCACATTATTATTGCATGCTTCTTTAAATTCAAGTATTTTAAATTTCTGTTTTAAGCTTTATAGTTATTCCCAATTCTATTGTATGGCCATTTATTGTCAAGATAGACAGTATGGAGAATCTTTCAGGACGTGACATATTTAGGGGTCAGAAATTGAGAGGATTGGATTGTAAGAATACATTACTGTTGTTTGTTTGATCATAGGAATAACTTATCGTTGGATTATAGCAATACTCATTTGATGGATATTGGATCATTGGAAATACATGAGTATGGGATACTGGATTATATGAATATATGATTATTGGATGATTAGGCTTACACGACATTTGGATAATGGTTCAAAGAGTTAGATTATTATCAAAGATTGGATTATAGAACTATATTGTTGAATAATGGACTGTTGGATGTTGGATTGTAGGAATACATAGTTGTTGGATTATGATTGTTGGATGTTAGAAATACATGATTATTGATTATTGGATTATTGTTGGATATAGAAATGAATGTTGGATTTTAGGATTAAATCTTGGCGGGATTTTAGAAATAAAGTTGGATTGGATTATAGAAATATGTCCTGGTTGGATTATACAGGTACATTTTGCTAGATTAGTAGAATAGATCACTATGGAGATCCGATGGTTGAGATCGGATTTTAGAAGTGGATCTAGTCGTGGATCTAGTTGTAGATCTGGTCATAGATTTAGTCGTAGATCTGGTCGTGGATCTGGTCGTGGTCGTGGATCTGGTCGTGGTTGTGGATTTAGTTGTGGATCTGGTCGTGGATCTAATCTTGGACCTGGTCATGGACCTAGTCGTGACTTTTGGATTGTTAGATGGTTGAAATACTGATCTCGTACTTGATAATTCTTAGATATTGAATCCCTCACACGTTGTCACCCTAGATAAAACTTTGGTTAATATGTTAGTATGACTAGAACATGTTGGAAAAACTTTGCTTAGTCAAAGCTTAGACCAAAAATCTTAATTTGGGGAATTTACAGCCAAATGATCAAATGTTGTCTAAAACTGGTATCCCTGACGTGGGTTTGTCATGGAAGTTTGCAAATGATTTTGAAAAGCAAAACAAAATGAAAATTGGTTTGGACTTGGGCGAAATGAAAGTTTGGATGGCTGCATGTTTATGCACGGGATTGACACATTTCTATGATCGAGGCCTAGTGTTCTATTGGAAAGTCGCCCAAGTCAGTTAAGAACCGCTCTTCGAGCCGCATCTTGCTAAGCCCTATCGTACTACTACATGTTCTGTGTGGGCGGGACCTGACTAACTAATTTGTAATATTTCATCGTGGTCGTGCCATCCGGTTGCGTGGGTGTCTTTTACGACCTACTCTTATCTATTCCCACCTAGCACAAGAGGGGGCTTAAATCCGGCGGGTGGTTAGCCCAATTGAATCGAAACCTTAGCGAGGCGGGATTACAGTGGGATGGCGCTTTGTAAAGGCCTTGTCATGTGCTCTAAACCACTTACTAAAGGTAGTGAGCGGTGGTATCGACGGATGCCAACAAACTAGAGAAGTCGTGTCATGTGGGTAAAGCTGTATAACCTCTGCAGAGTGTAAAACTATTCGAATAGCCGTGTCCACGGTCATGGACATGCTAGCAAAGCCACTCCAAGTTAGATTTTGGTTTTGATTTCAAAAGACTTTATCAAACGGTTTTGGATTTCTAATCCAATCAGGACTTTGGGCTAGTATCCTTGTGATAGGAGGGTATCCTTCACCAATCTTGTGTGAATGTTATCTGATTATAAAACTTAAGTTTTAGAAAATGAATTTTAGTTATAGAATAACTACTTTGGAACTTAGTACAAGTATTTGGAAAGAAACATCGCTTTATGCAAAATCAACTCTATAAGCCTTCCTTTGTCATATCCCTGCATGCATTATAATTCTGTTATTGGGTGTAACTTGCGGGGCACGGTTTTTTGTGCTCACTTTTGCTTAATAAAATATTTTTTAGAGGAGAAGAACTTTGCATCTGCTGAAGACCTCGACGACTAGGCTACTACCCCAGTCGATTGTCTCTGGTAGATTAGCTGGGCTCTACTGCTTCTTGTTTCGTTTTCTGATGTGTCCTGTTTTGTCGGCTCGTAAGCCTATCTGGTAATCAACTCTGGTATTTATTGTTAAAGTTTTGTGATTTTGGATGTTACCACATTTGTTTACTGTGTGAATTAGCCACTGATCGTGGGACTAGTTCAGTAATACACAGTGGATTTGGGAGTGTTAATCCTGGGTACTTACACTACGGGAGCGCGCCTGCCGGCTTCCCCCGTCCTCCCCCCTTCATCCTCCTCCGCGCGCTTGGGAGCACCTCCCACTAACTTGCCCCCGGCTTCCCTACTTCGTCCCCTCATCATTCTTCTCTGCGTAATAGTGACACGTGTGTCATCAAGTTTCAACTAGTTTCATTCAGATATTTTGGAACATATTTCATTAAGTTTCATCAAGTATCATTGTTTCTCCGTATTTTGTATGGCAAGTTTCACTCAGTTTCAAGTTTCATTAAGTTTCGTGAAGTTTAATCCCAAGTTTCATGGAGTTTCATAAAGTTTCATCTTTTTGCCTAAAAAGTTTTCAATAGTGACATCGTGTCTCATCAAGTTTCATATAGTTTCATTAAGTTATTTTGGAACATGTTTCATTAAGTTTCATTCAAGTATCATTGTTTCTCCATATTGCGTAGAGCAAATTTCATCCAGTTTCATGTAGTTTCATTAAGTTTCATGAAGTTTCATCCCAAGTCTCATGCAGTTCCATCCCAAGTCTCATGGAGTTCCATAAAGTTTGATTGAAATAAGATGAAACTTGATGAAACACGATGAAACTTGGGATGAAACTTCATAGAACTTAAAAAAACTATATGAAACTTGATGAAACACGATGAAACTGGGAATGAAAATTCATGAAATTTAATAAAACTTCATGAGACTTAGGATGAAACTTAAAGAAACTTGATGAAATACGATGAAATTTCATGAAACTTGGGATGAAACCTCATGAAACATAATGAAACTATATGAAATTTGGGATGAAACCTCATGAAACTTAATGAAACTTTATGAGACTTGGGATAAAACTTCATGAAACTTAATGAAGCTATATGAAACGCGATAAAACTTGGGATGAAACTTGGGATGAAACTTACTGAAACTATATGAAACTTGATGAAAAACGATGAAACTTGGGAAGAAACTTCATAAGACTTGGGATGAAACTTTATGAAACTATATAAAACTTGATAAAACACGATGAACAAGTATCATGAAGTTTCATTAATTATTCATGAGACTTAGGATGAAACTTCATGAAACTTAATGAAACTTTATGAGACTTGGGATGAATCTTCATGAAACTTAATGAAACTATATGAAACTTGATGAAACACTATGAAACTTCATGATATTTGGGATGAAACTTCATGACACTTAACGGAACTATATGAAACTTGATGAAATACAATTAAACTTTGGAAAAAACTTCATGAGACTTAAGATGAAACTTCATGAAACGCAATGAAACTTAATGAAACGCGATGAAACTTGGGATGAAACTTAATGAAACTTGATGAGACCTGGGATGAAACTTCATGAAACACAACGAAACTGGGATGAAACTTGATGAAACACGATGAAACTTGGAATGAAACTTCATGAAACTTAATGAAACTATATGAAACTTGATGAAACACGATGAAACTTGGGATGAAACTTCATGAAACTTAATAAAACTTCATGAAACCTGGGATGAAACTTCATGAAACTTAATAAAACTTCATGAAACATGATAAAATTTAGGATGAAACTTCATGAGACTTGGGATAAAACTTCATGAAACTATATGAAACTTCATGAAACATGGTGAAACTTCATGAAACATGGTGAAACTTCATGAGACTTGGGATGAAACTTCATGAAACACGATGAAACTTGGGATGAAACTTCATGAGACTTGGGATGAAACTTCATGAGACTATATGAAACTTGATGAAACACGATGAAACTTGGGACGAAACTTCATAAAACTTCATGAGACTTGAGATGAAACTTCATGAAACACGATGAAACTTGGGATGGAACTTCATGAGACTTGGGATGAAACTTCATGGAACTTAACGAAACTATATGAAACTTGATGAAACACGATGAAACTTTGGATGAAACTTCATAAAACTTAATAGAACTTCATGAGACTTGGGATGAAACTTCATGAAATATGATGCCACTGCTGAAAACTTGTCTTATACAAAAAAAAATATGAAACTCTCATGAAGTTGGAATGGGACTTGTCTTATACTTCGTGAAACATGAGACTTGGAATGAAACTTCATGAAACACATATGAAACACATTATGAATTAGTTTCATCAGTTATTTGGGATTAAAACTTCCACAACCGAACTTCCAAAAATTCAAACCACAAAACTCATTACAAAAATTGAAAAGAAAATTATTTTGGTGTTGGAACTTCCACAACCGACATGTTCTGGTGTTGGAGTGCCCTTCGCAGCGCCTGCCCGCCGCCGCATTGCCCGACTCATCGCTCGTGGCTGGAGGTCACCGCTTGCTATTCCCTGCTAGCCGCACATAAATGTCGCCGCTGCAGCTCGCCACACCTGTTCAAAGCCACACGAAGCATCCACGACTGTCGCTATTTGACACACCCACGACCGCCGCCGCTCGCCGCACCCGCACGCCATCCGTCCCCGCTTGCTGCACCTGCACACGACGATCTGTTCGATGAGAGAATGGGGAATGGGGAGTGGGGGTGTCGGGCTGGGGGAGTGGGGATCGAGAGATAGCGAGAAGAATGTGTCCGAGCGCTACAAGATTCGTGCGATGCTGGCGGTATCGAAGGGTTAGATGCTATCCTGTTAGAAACGGATCTAACGTTATAGCATTATTTAGCTTTTCCCTATACCCATACATCTTGTGTCTTGTGCACCTCTCCTATTCGGTCCTCTCATGACAAAAAGGGTACCTCGTACCCACTATCTAGCTTCGATGCTACTACATGAGCATGGGAAAACCAAGCGATGTAAGAGGAGCATCTGGTGCTACACCAAGCAGCAGAACAAGGCAAAACCAAGCGTAAGCACGAGGCGACAGATCGTCGAATTGTTTTCTTCTTTTCTTGTACAAAGTATGAGCGAATCGATTCTCTCTTTACCTCTCTCTGTCCACTTGAACAGCGCTTCCTCCACAGCAACCTTTTACTTGTCTTGTCCCCACGCAACGACAGCTTTAATTCCAAACTTTCTTCTTTTCCATTTCGCCCACTTTAATTTAATCTTCTATTTTTATTCGTTTCCTCTCCGGTGGGTCAGTTTGCGGTTGCGGTACTGTGTTGCACGCTTTGGAATCCGGTTAGCTACATGATACCTCGAACACCTACCGGAGTACATTTGCAGCACTCGCCGGTTGAGCCAAACGCAAGATCGTCTTGCGTGCAGTAGCAGCGTAGCTAGGTCCGGTGGTTCTTTGCGTTTTTAGCCTAAATAGTACAGCTGCGCGACCTTATTACAAATGTAACGTCCTTCACGCTGTTTTGACAAAAATGGCACTATAAACATGCCTCCGTGCGCCACGTGTCCAATTACCATGCGCCCGTGGCCTGAACACGCCACCGGCCGCCAAGTGGCAACTCCGAGCGAGGAGTGCCCAGATGAGGCCTTGTCTACGCGGCTGTTGTCCACTGTAAGTCTTGTCACGTAGGACACGAGATGATGTAGAAGAGAGAGGGGGAGTACAGATAATTGAGTCGTCTCTCATATAGTAATCGACTGTAACACAACAGATAAGATACATTAATTATACACGGAGAAGCTGCCTATAGAAATATGTGAAAAAGACAATGTATTGTAGAAGCTGTCTTTAGTGTTGTCTATAGATGATATAGAGGGATATTATAAAGAATAGTTGTTTATACCATTATACATGTCCTTAGACCAGAGCTGTCCGGATTGAATATTTTGCGTGGAGAAAAATACTCGGCCACTGTGTTACATCATCTGTTGTCTCTGTACGTACATTAGGCCAAGACGTTGGGCCTAAGACATGGAGGAGTACATACATTGTTACATTCACTGATCCAGATTCGAAAAAAAAAAAGTAATCCAACCCAAATCCTCGAATGATTAGGACTTTCATCATATCCCTCCCGAATGCTTCGATGGAGACGCATGGTTTCAATCAAACGGTCGACATGGCCTGTAAAAAGGAACAAAAAAAAAGGAGGAGGAGCTGAAAGGACGAGGCCTATGCAAAAGGAGTAATAGACTAATAGGCCCAATATATAAGGACATCGTACAGCCATGTGACAGCCTCAAGTTAATTAATGATAATTATTATGCATCTCATTAACATGTATATTGTTTTTAAAGCATTTTCATCATTTATTGCACTTGAAAAATCTTAATCAAAGATTAAATTTTAACCTAAATCAACTCCTCCAAAGAAAACAGAAATAAGTCATTACAAAGACCTCTGTAAAATGCACTCGGTCCACGGGTCCACAGTGCCACGAACCAACCGTTAACACCCGGGGCCACCTATCATTGAATCCCTCTTGTGCATTAGAAACCGTGGACCCGTGGACCGAGTGCATGGACCTTGGTCCATGAACTATTCTCATGAACCGTATCAGTGACCGGTAGGGCCCGCGTGTCAGAACGTTTAACTCGGGAAATAAATGGAAAAGAATTAAAGTTTGTGTGGGTCCCGCTGTTAGAGTCCGAGGATAGCGTAGCACTTGGTACAAAAAGTATTAATTGCATTAGAAAATTCAGAAATCAATTATTTATACACTGAAAAATAGAATAACTTCAAAAATACATAACAAATTCAAATTAACTCCAAATCAAGTGAAACAAATTTTTATATTTTTATTATTAAGTAAACTTTATTTTGGAATATGTTTCAAATATGTCTCTGTCCCATAAATTTTTTTTTTGAAATTGATCTAAAACCGAATTATTTTTACACTAGAAAATGCTATTAACTTTGAAAATTCATAACTAATTCATATAAACTCCAAATGAGATGAACCAAGTTATTTTGGTCTTACGATTTCATTCTATATTTATATATGTAATCCTTTTCTCCACCACTGTCCTGCAAAATTTCACTAAATAATTAAATTCGGATGAATAGTAACTGAAGCACTATTTTGAGTATTTTCCAGAAATCTGATTTTTCAAACTACTATAACTTTCACATACTAGCTCCAAATGGAATAATTCTTTCACCTAAATTCATAAAAAATCATCATCTAGCTACTATAGAAAATTCATGCATTTTTTTAGCACTTCAAATTTTTAGGTTTTTCTCGATGTTGATTCGATGTTGTTTTTGTATAGAATCCGAAGTGATCGACGTAGACTCATACACCATCGAGAGCGAGCAACTTGAGTTCCAGCAAGGCAAGCATCATTTGAACTTTGTTTTGCATCATATTGATCCCAATTTTTGTTAAGTTAGTATTTTGAAATGCAATGATACTTGCTTGCATGCTATTTTGATATGTTGGTATTTTTGTGATGTGTAGTTAGTTATATCCTACTCATGATGCCATCCTTGATATTCCCAGTACATATATGCTTAAGGTTAGATGGTTGTGTGATGATATTTCTATTTTGTTGATTGTCGCTTCGCTTAGCCACGCAAGTCTAGAGTTGTCGGCAGTCAGGTTGACGGGATTATTCCATCGACCTTGGGAAACTCCTCACCTTTGTTTTTTTCTACCTTTGGTCCAGATCTTTGAATCTAGTTGTTTAGTTCTTTTTTGGTAAATTTAAAAAGGATTTGGGTCTGGACAAGTGGTTGTAGTGTGGGTACCTTCGTGCACGAGACTCGGGTTTGTGGTTGTCTTGTCCAGACCATCGAAGACCGAACTTTGGTGACATCGTTAATTCAAGTAACACTCGTACTACCACACGCGGTATTATGGGTTCCGTTTGGTTAAGTAAGGGGAAGATTTCATTGGTTTAGACCCCAGGTGGTGTGAGGACATAGCGACCGTGAAATCCTATGTTCCTTAGGAACCCAATGTAATATATACTGTGCGGGTGAGCACGATTACTTGTGTTGGGGGTCACCCAATATACTAACTACCTTACACTGGCCCCTCTGACACAACTTGCGTGCCTGCTTTACACTGGCCCCTCTGACACAACTTGCGTGCCTGCTTAGCATTTGCTATATGCATATGTACTAAATTGGGATTTCATCTTGCATGGGTGATCTAACTCAATAGGGTCTTCTTGCTAAACAATACCAAATCTCGATCTACCCGACCAACTCACAAAAGGCAGTGTGTTTGGCTTACGAGCTGGCGAGTCGATGTGGGTAAAGTTGTACTCCCATGTATGGTGTAAATCTATTCGAATAGCCGTGTCCACGGTTACAGACAACTTCTTGAATTCGGGAATCATTATTGTTAGACTTTGAATTAAAATTGACATGGTTACAACTTGGTATTCGGCATGAACTGGTATTCATGCATTTTAGTTATCAAAGTGGGCTGTCACTTTGGTATTTGTTTGTTTCAATGGTTTATTAATGTATATCTATGTCACATGTTTATCTTTGGCTTAAAAACTTGTTTATAAAATGGCAATTGAAAACTAGTATGTGTAGGATGAAAATTGTTGCGTTTTCTGCAAAACTCAGCCACTATTGCCATCCTTTGAATATCCTCTATGCATAAATAATTTTTTCTTTGTGTAAGACTTGCGAGTACATTTTGTACTTAACCCGGGTGCTGCAAATTCAGGTGAAGACGTTACTATGCCCGACGAGTTCGTTAGCGCCGATTTTGGTGACGCTAACGAATAGCGTTGTTTCTAACTCCCAATTAGTTGCCATGGGTTATGGGGCACACCATTGCTGGACCTTTTGTTTATTTTGTTTACTTCTGCTGCTACTTGTTGCATTATTTTGGATTTGGCCGGTTGGCCGTTGTAATAGTTGTAGACTTTAACTATTATGTTGGATGTCACTATGTATTATCAATGTATGCCTTGTATGACTTGTGATTGACGTTGTTAAGGGTATGGGCGTGTTGGTCGCTGATCTTGGGAGCCAACACGGTCACATACCTGCAGTTTTTGAATTCTCTTTTAACTCATTAAGGGCGAACTCGGACCGTTTGGAGATCCGGTCATCATGCAGTGATGGCAGAGGAGCAGTACTCATGATCATTGGGGCTCTAGTTTCGGTTGGCACTTCTTACTTAGATGGAGTTAATTTGGAATTCATTTACTTGAGGCTCAAAGTTATTTCCATATATAAGACCAGGAAGGCATCGGTCTTACGGATATAACTCTTAGGTCCCCACAACCATTATATGTTTCGATTGCAGCTCTTGTACGATCTGTTTTTTTTTTAAGAAATAGACAGGAGGACTACCTTTAATATTAATAGAGTAGAAGACAACAAGCGTACAATAGGGCCTCAGAGTTTAAATTACACGTGACTTAATTGCTTCAAGCATTTTGCCCTTCTAGGATCGAGTCTCCCTTACAAGGGAGTATTTCGATGCTTAATACCATCATGTACATAATCCTACAAAACCCAACCCGGCCGCACTAACTCAATTTACAACCCAAGGGGACGAAACCAACAACGAAATAGTGCAGAGTCCGAACAGTAACGCCCTCAAGTTTGCTAGAATGAGGTAGATAGCCACACATACATGAACGGTGGTGTACATCAGTAGCAACCTATTTCCCAATAATGGTATGACTTAGGTTGTACACATGCATGCATCGAAACCGATTGGTTGTTTCCTATAAATCAGATTTCCCAAGTTTAACTCATGAAAAGCAGTGTGACCCTATTTTTACGAACAGATACAATCTGCATGAGTAGACCAACTACTCATCATGCATGCATGAAAATTTGCTGTTTGTGTTTCATTTTTGTAGCATCCCGTTTTCGGACAGTGCATAGTATTTACCGTTCTGGTTTTCGTTCTTCACCGTAATTCAACTTACCAAGCTATTTTCGAAAAACTTCCTTTCTTTTTTCTCTGGTTTGTGTTTCAAATGTAATGTCCTTAACATTTGAAATTCAAATTCTGGGTTAGAGTTCCTCCTCTCTTTTGAATTCCCAGGCCATCTCGAGTTGGGCCTCCTTTTTCTTTCAGGCTCAGCCCATTTCTCCTCTTGGGCCAAGCCCGTTTCTCCACCGGCCCTCCTCCTTTCCTTTCCCGGCCCGTGGCCCAAGCTACCCTGGCCCAAGCCACCTCCGGCCTCCCTCTTTCTTTTGGCCCTCGGCCCAAGCCATTTCGGCCACCCCCTTTTCCCGGCCCGAGCCGCCCAGGGGTCATCTTCTTCTTCTCCCCCTGGGTCAAACGCTGCAGCGCCCTCTGTCTCCCGTGATGCCTGCCTGCGCCAAGCCCCATGATCCCTCTGCGCCACCAGCCCCCGCCTGCTCTCTGCGACGCCCACGAGCTCCTCTACGCGCCGCACCTGCCCTTGCTGCCACCCGCGACTTCCCGAGCCGCCTTCGCCTTGTCATCTCGGAGCGCCCACACCGTGCACGCCATCGCCGTCCTTGCTCATGGTCCGAGCCGCGCACTGCGTAGCGCACGCGCGCGCCCGCATGAGCATGGACACCCGAGTCGCCGCTCTTTGCTATGCCTCACGTACTCCCATGTGTTGTCCCCTCCGTGCGTGGGCCGCCCATGCCGCACTGCATTGGAACTCCGCGCGACGCCAATGGTTCTCCTCCCTCCCGTTGGTCTCCCTCGCCCCCGCGGCCTATAAAGCCTCCCTCAGCGCCCCATTGAGCTCCCCACGTCGTCCCCTTGGAGCCTGGGTAAGCCACAAGCAAAAATGCCGCTCTCCCATTTTCGGCCGCCACTGCCTCCACCGCCGTCTCGCCGCTCCGGCCATCTCCTGCCGCCAACCCGTCACCATGAGCCCTCGCCACCAGAGTCTTTTCCTCAAACCCTCAAGATTCGCCATCGCTGTGAATCGCCTTTCTTCCCGCCCGCCGCCACCTTCCTCACCATGCGCCGCCGCCTACAAGCCTCCTCCGGCCTCCCCGTCAAACCCGTTGGCTTCGCCTCGTTGAGAGCCACTCGGTGCTGACCTCCCCCGGCTCAAACCACCACCGGACCACCTTCTCCACCATCACCAAGCCACCGCCGCCGCTTTTCACCACCCGCCGCCGCTGACGACCATCCTTCCAGCGCCGCCACCCCATCACTAGCACCGCCTCCTCACTAGCTCCCCGTTCTTGTGCTCAAGTCGCTCCGTCGCGCCCTAGCTCGCCGCCGTGAAGCTCAAGAAGACACGCTGCGCAAGGCTGTGTCTTGCACGCCTGATCAGCGTCCTCAGGACAAAAATCCCGTTCGGGATTTGCGTAAAGCCGCAATTAGCCGATTGCTTAACCCAGCTTAATTGCAATCATTAAATTTTAATGATGTCCAAAACCCCCTTGGCTCTCACTGACCCGTGGGCCCTTTGCACAGTGAACCTCCCGATCCCCCCCTTGCTCTCATCGCCTGGGCCTGGGCCAGCAAGCGCCTTGCGTGCGTGAGCCGACCCCTCCTCTTGGCGTGGACCCGATCCACCTTTGTCAGGTTGTGCACCGGATTTTCTCTCCCTCTCTCTTTCAATTCAATTCAATCTTCGTTAATTCCGTTCTCCTCCGTTATAGCTCCAAAAATTATGAAATAAATTCCTAAAAAATTGTTAATTCAAGATCTTGCTAATGGCATAGGTCTTGTTCAATTTGGAGTTCATTTTTGTATTCTTGTGTATTTATTTGCTCTCTTTGCCGTTGTGCCTTTTTTCAGTATTTTCGCCCGATTAGGATTTGAAGATGCTGGAGATCCTCAAGTTGATCAAGCCCAAGAGTATCAAGATCCCCTTGCCTTTAACCAAGGCGAGTCAATGCTTTGATCATTTTGGTCCTACATTTTATGCAAATTATATTCATTTAAATTAACCAAAATTGCATGCTTTAATTATTTAATCAATTGTATGTTAAAGCTTAAGGTAGTTAAACACCCATTTGTTGATTAATTAATTAATATGCCATCCCTTGTTATTGAATCTTTTATTCCTTGTCACCTTAGTAAATATATGGTAATACTAGCTATAGGTTATACTTAAGCAATATGATAGACTTGCTTAAGTACCGGGGTATTAAAATACCCCAAACATCATTCTTCAAACATGAAATGATTTGGGCAGTCATTGGTGGTCCATTGACTGAAAGGAATGGATTAATTTGGTTTTACTCCTCAAAACCCAAATTGCGAATACCACATCTAGGCAGATGGAAAGGAGGTGGGTGCTCCGAGAGCACGAGAATGGTTGGTATGAGGAAAGAACCACCCGGATGGATTAAGGACTTAATCTTATCATGACCTCCCGTGTTAAACAAGTACAACCACAAGTCTGCAAAGTGCAACTTGGCTTAGTAAACTTATTAAACCCTGAATGTGTCTCGCACGGTGGAGAAAGGGAAAACACGCAGGCTTGGGTACATCCAGCTTGAATGGGTGAAGTTGCCAGTAGTTGTGAGTTAGTTCTATTTTAAACTTTGTGGGTGGTATGAAAAATGTGGAAGTGCTCACCTAGCCCTGTGTTGGATTTTACCTGAGTCTTCGAACTCTGTGATGGTAGTAATTGGAGGTAGCTCCAATCAAAAAGATGCATAAGGTAGAGTTTCCGCCGGAGGGAACCTCTACTAAAATAAATATTGCACATTACTCTCTTTAATAAAATGCAATTTGTTAAAATGCTAGGTGATAGGTGTGGATATCATGGGGATATGCTCATGATCTTAGGATAATGTTACAATTGGCAATGTCGTTAAAGGTTTGTCGAAACACGCGTTTTTATCAAAGTTTGGAAAATTTGTCAAATAAAAGCGGTCGACCGATCATTGAATGGCGGTCGAGGGTTTTCATGCTCATCGGCCAAAAGTGGCGATGAGTGTTGGGTTAGGTCAAGTTTATGAGTTTCATGGCATATGTGTTGCATGATGCATGTTTTCACTAACGTGGGTCAAGTTGTGAAGAACTTGTTCCTTAGAATCGATTTCTTTGTCTATTGCTGTGCAGGTTGCTTGGAGGCCAACGATGGTCAATGGCGAGGATGATTGGGACTAAGCTTGGAGAGCTGAGGTCCAGAACGATCGGGGATGCCGGGTGAAGTCAATGGAGTCAAGCGTGGTGCAGAATGGACAAAGGTGACCGAACGGGCAGTTCAGTGCGATATGTTGATTCAAGCGGTGCGGGGGTCGGTGCAAGTGCCATGGTGGTTTCGGTGGGAGCCAGATGGGAGAGACTTGTCGACATGATGAGAGCCATTGGATCAACCTACACGTGGCGAAGCATGAATGTGCTTCACGCAGATTGGACTTGGTCTTCGAAAAAGATCGAGAAGGGGTATTTTGGTAATTTTACCTAGATACCGCCTTGGTGACCTTTTGCCAACCTGCGGCGCAAGATGAAGCGGATTAGGTCAAGAGGAGATGAAGACGATGCTTTAAAATGTGTGCGTGCGTGAACCTGTTTGTGTGTGGGCCTAACGGGTGCCCAATGGGTTCAATCTTCTAGAAGGTCTAGCCTCCACTATAAATAGGGGAGGCTGCTGGCTAGCACCTCTCAACCCTTTCATTTGTTTTGAAACCCTAGTTGCTTTTGTGCTTAGGGAGAGGATAGTTGGAGGTTAGGGTTCTAGAGAATTGGATTTGATTTCGTGCTCATGTATTGAGTCTTTGTCCTCCATTGATGGAGTGGCTGTAAACTAATATCATATCAAATCAATCCAAGGAAAGATTTCTCAAAGATTAGTTCATTTGCTTTCCTTCTCTTTATTTGGTGATTTTGAGTCTCTCTTTGATCCGCGAGTTTTCTCTTATTTTCTTGCCTTGATCTACCTTGCTGTGACATGTGGGAACACATCTAGGATCATCTTGATCATCAATCACCCACGAGCAAGTCTCTAGATCATATTTCGATTTTGACTCGTTTTGGAGCACCTTTCGTTCAATCTGAAAAAGATAGGAACTTTGACATGGATCTCTGCGATCTTTGATTGGAATAGGTTCCTAATATTTTAGAGAAGGTGTGTCTCAAGTTTGGTAAGGTTTGGAGTCACGGATCAAAAGTTAGACCGATTTGAGTTTTGGTTTTCAGGTTGCTTGCGCTGTTCATCGTGAAGTCGGTCAGTCCGACCTTTGGCCGCCGATCAGTCCGCCCGCCGGTCATACCGACCTTTTGCCGCTGGTCAGACCGGCCTGAGCGGTCAGACCGCACGTTTGCCGTTGGTCAGTCCGAACTCCTGAATTAGGGTTTGAGCTTTTGGCATATTTGGTCTGTTTTTCTTTGGGGTTAGATTGGATTCAATACAAGTCTTCCACTGTACTTGTTTATCGATCTTCATAGCTTCCATAGCTACTGAAGTGAGATTCGTGTTGAATCCGATCAAAGTGAAAAAGTGAGCGTGCTCCTATTCACCCCCCTCTAGTCGCCTTTTCGGTCCAACAATAGGATTTGTAATTATGATAATTGAAAAGATTGCTTTAGCAAATAAAAGAACCAAGCCATCCTTGTTTAACCTTGCATATATATACTATTGCATTGTGTGTTGGCTCGCGAGCACGGAAGTTGTGTTCATTCTCGCTCCTCTCTCCAAACCCTTTAGACAATGAAGATGAAGGAGACTACGCTTTCTACGAAGGCCCAGAAGCTGATAGACAAGGAAATGACGAGGAGTAGTATAGTTCTGTAGTTTAGGTCCCGCCTTAGTCTAAGTAGACTCGTTGGTACTCACGTACAACCGATATTATCCAGTTCTTGGTTAATATCCGTCAGTACCTGAGTCACCCCGATCGCTGTTCGTGGTGAGATGAGCCCTACCTCCCCTTTTGCTTCCGCTGTAGATTTCGTTATCTTCATGTAATGTAATCAAGTTGGCCTTGTTCGGCCCCTTTTGTAAAACTCGACCCGACGTGGTCTATGTCACTCTGTTTGTAATATATTTGTGTTAGTTCACGACTTGTATGATTGATTCAGTTATGTGCCTGTGAGTGCTATCTACTGATCCAGGGAATAGCACAGTGGTTCTTCTCCTTTCTACCATTGTAATTCAAGACATGAATATAGATTTGTTTCTATTCATTGTATTTTGGTTCTCTTTTTGTTATTGCTATTGGAAGAATGGATCTTACATTCTTTTTCTGCAGAGTTCATGTTTCACATTTAAATTCAATTTAAATTTAAAGTTATCTCGAACAGTTGGATTTCAATTTCCCGGTATGGCCGAGAACTTGACAGCTCCCAACAGGAAATGGAACCCTGCTTATATGTGATGTTAGCTATATCTTGTGTGCACCTTCAATGATAAATTTCTAGCTCCGCTACTGGCTACATGAACTTTTATTACTAACACACAGGCTCATCATTACTTAATTGAATTAGAGAAGCGGGTATACAAATATACAATTAATACAGATAGTGATCACGAATCTTGGTGTTGACCTCAGCACTGATTTCCGCAGGACAAAGAAACCCTCGAGTGATGAGCACATCGAAACAGCGGTCAGCTTCATCTGTTGAGCTTGCCCGATGCTTGCTTCTATCCATTGCACTCGCCGTGTGATCTCTTTTAGCAGCTATGAGGCCCTCAGCAATCCATCTTCCAACCAAGCTTGTTCTGCTGATGATGTGGTCTTTGGGGAAAATGGATAGATACAACTAGCAGCTCCTGTATTTGCTTGGCAACTCATTGTAGCAGAACATTACAATTTCTGTACCAACGCTTTTGTTTAGCCTTTTACGCTCTGATAGGCTGTCGATGAAGTTGCTTAGCTCATGTTCTGTCCTGTTAGGATTGACATAAATAAGATGCAGGAGCATAGATAAGATGCAGGAGCATCTTCATCGTCGTGTGCTTGGACGTCATTGGAGAGCGGCTCGGCAGATCGTTAAAAAGGATTCCGGCGACTGGTTGGGGTCAGCACTCGGAGATCGGTGGTCGTACGTGGAGGTTCTTTGCCATCATAGTGATATGGTGTTTCGGCGGCATCGCGTAGGCGGGAACGAGCCCTTGGCTTCTGCGGTGGACAGTCCTCCATCAGCGGAGGTTAGAGCGGCCCGGCAGCCGGGCATGATGGCGCGGTCGGCTCTGGTGGGGGTCATCTACCTGGCAACGGAGGTGCTTGCAGCACTGGAGGCCAGGTTGCTAGGTCTCGTGGTGCTGCTGTCTTCGGTGGGGTGCATATTACAAGCGGCGGTGGCACTGGTCGTTTACTATTAGAGGTGGGAGGCATCAACCAGGCAGTGGAGGTGTTGGTAGCACCGGAGGCCAGGCTGCTGGGCTTGGAGATGTTGCTGCCTTCGGTGGTGCGCATATCCCGGGCAGAGATGGCACTGGTCAATTTCATGTTAACGATGGTTCTGGTGGGCAAGTTGGCTTCGGTGGCGGTCAGACCCAAGGCAATGGAGGTGCTGGACAGTTTTCAATTAGTGGTGGTATCAGTGGACAGACTGCAGGGCCAGGCGGCGCTTTCGGCGGGCAAGGAAGCTTTCCAGTTTTTGGTGTTGGATGCATTAATCCTAATCAGCATCAGGCTCGGGTGCTTAGCAATGGCCGAGGGAGGGTCAGAGGCGGTAGCAGAGGCCGGGGTTGTGGCAGGTTCGGAGGGGACTTTCATCATGTCAACACCGGTTCCGCAGGTACTGTTTCCAATGTTGCCTGCTTTCGGTGCAAAGGGAAGGTGCATGGAATAGCAAGTTGCAATGCGATCTTATTGTGTGATATTTGTGAGGGCGATGATTATTTGGCAAATAAGTGCCCGTTGTTGCTGATGCCGAGACCTGTCACTAGTTTTTGTGGGTTCGGTGCTGATGGGTTGGGGTTTTATCACATCCCAATATCTTGGTTGAAGAAGGTGAAGAAAGAGAATAATAAGACAGGGCTTGTTAAGATAATTGGTGATTAACTGTCAGAAGACCTCCTGATTGCAGAACTGAAAATACTAAATCCAATGAATTGGCAACCATTGATGTAACGGTGGCCCGATCTTCCGAAAGGTACTGATAAGTCAATTGAGGAGAACACGACGTTGATGATCCAAAGGCTCCGACCAAAACAGATCGAACCCCTCGCAATCACTACACCACTGCTCCGTTGGTTATCAACCGTGCCGAACGCGGTTGACCTCGCCAAGAAGGCTATCTCCTGCAAGCGAATCGAGAACACAAGCAAGGGAGTAGAAGATGCAATCTGAAGTTGTATTGCGAATAAAGATTAATTTCACAAGTTGGGGTTCCTCAACCGAAACGTGCGGTGAGACTGCTAAGCAGAATAATCTCTTAAGAAAAACCCAAGGAAAACTAAAGGGGTGCGACCTCCTTAAATAGGGGAGGGGGAAGCCGCACTTATCTAAGGAAATAGAGGTGGTACTATTCACGATACTGTTCACATGAACAGTATGGCCATGGTACTGTTCACGTGAACAGTACCCATGAAAACGGCAGCCCAAAGGGGGAGCGGTCAGGGGGATGGCCGGCCCAAATAGCCTAAGTGGTGATACAAGGCCCTCGGCCCAAAAGGTGTCGCAGCACCATGGATAATAAGCCTAAATTCATCAGCCCGATGAAGTAGACTTGAATTCAGCCGAATTGGTGGCGATGGACGAATTAGGTGAAGTCCTTAATGTGTTCCTCTTGCTGTGAGTTGGCACCTCCTCTCCATGATTCCTAAGAACAAGAAAATCACAAGTCTTAGGAAGTATCGGATTCTCAGCGGAAATATTATTTACTCCCAAAAACGAGTTTACTTGATAGTTGTGTTGATGAGCACGTGCCCGAGTAATTGGACCTTGCACATCATTCATGGCAGCAGCAAGAGGAGTGTTCATATCAGTAGAAGTGATGTCCTCATCATCCTCCCCTTCTTGAATTGGAGTCGTCCTCGACTCAAGCTCATCTTCCGCGCCCAAGAAAGGTCGCAGATCTGCAATGTTAAAGGTGGGGCTAACCTCGAAATCCGCAGGCAAGTCTAACTTATATGCATTATTATTAATACGTTCAAGCACTCTAAAAGGACCATCTGCACGAGGCATGAGTTTAGACTTTCTCAATTCAGGGAATCATTCTTTACGCAAGTGTAACCACACAAGATCACTAGGTTCAAAAGTAACATGCTTGAGTCCTTGACTACCAGCAACTTTATATTTAGCATTCATAATCTCAATGTTCTCTTTAGTTGTCTCATGCATCTTAAGTATCAAATCAGCATGTTGTTGCGCATCAAAATTTACCTTATCCGAAGCTGGAAGCGGCAACAAGTCGATAGGTGCACGAGGTATGAAACCATAAACAATCTCAAAAGGGCATTTCTTTGTGGTAGAATGCAGCGAGCGATTATAAGCAAATTCCACATGAGGCAAATATTCCTCCCACATTTTTAAGTTCTTTTTAAGCACAACCCTAAGCATAGTAGACAATGTTCTATTGACTACCTCAGTTTGTCCATCGGTTTGGGGATAACAAGTAGTGAAAAATAACAGCTTAGTCCCCAACTTACCCCACAAGGTTCTCCAAAAATGACTAAGAAATTTATATTTTGTAGCATCATCACTTTTATAACATGGTATAAAATGAACCATCTTAGATAATCTATCCACGACAACAAAAATACTATCCCTCCCCTTCTATGTTCTAGGAAGCCCTAAAACAAAGTCCATAGAAATATCTTCCCAAGGTATGTTTGGAACAGGAAGAGGCATGTATAAACCATGAGGATTAAGTCGTGACTTAGCTTTTTGGCACGTGGTGCAGCGAGTAATGAAGCGTTCGACATCACGCCTCATCTTTGGCCAATAAAAGTGGTGGGTCAGAATGTCCTCGGTCTTCTTCACGCCGAAGTGACCCATCAATCCTCCTCCATGTGCCTTATGTAACAATAAAAGACGAACGGAGCTAGCTGGAATGCATAGCTTGTTAGCACGGTACACGAACCCATGATGCACCACAAATTTATTCCAACCCTTTCCCTCTCGACAATTTAGCAACACATCTTTAAAATCAGCATCATGCACATATTGCTCCTTTATTGTCTCTAATCCAAAGATTTTGAAGTCAAGTTGTGAAACCATGGTATATCTCCTAGACAATGCATCAGCTATCACATTTTCTTTCCCCTTTTTATATTTAGTGACATAGGGAAAAGACTCAATAAACTCAACCCACTTAGCATGTCTACGGTTCAGGTTGGTTTGAATTCGAATATGCTTCAAAGATTCATGATCAGAATGTATTACAAACTCTTTGGGCCATAAATAATGTTGCCATGTTTCCAAAGTTCGAACTAGAACATATAATTCTCTATCATAGGTAGAATAGTTCAAACTAGGACCACTTAATTTTTCACTAAAGTAAACAACAGGTTTTCCTTCTTGAATTAACACACCACCAAGACCTATGCCACTAGCATCACATTCTAATTCAAAAGTCTTGCTGAAATCAGGAAGTTGAAGCAAAGGGGCGTGTGTCAACTTATCTTTGAGAGCATCGAAAGCTTGTTGTTGTATGGTGGCCCAAGTAAAAGGAACACCCTTCTTTGTAAGCTCATTCAGCGGTACAACGAGGGTGCTGAAATCCCGAACAAAACGCTGATAGAAACCAGCGAGTCCGAGAAAACTCCACACTTGTGTGACCGTTTTAAGAAGCGGCCAACTCTGGATAGCGATGATCTTGGCTTGATCAACTTCAATGCCCTGTGGAGTAACAACATAGCCAAGAAAGGAGACTCGATCCGTGCAAAAGGTGCACTTCTCAAGGTTACCAAACAAACATACATCTCTCAAAGCATTAAAAACAGCACGTAAATGATCCAGGTGTTCTTCATATGACTTGCTATAGATCAGAATATCATCAAAATAAACCACCACAAATTTTCCAATGAAAGCACGCAAAACTTCATTCATCAAACGCATGAAAGTGATAGGTGCATTAGTTAAACCAAAAGGCATCACTAACCACTCATATAGCCCGAACTTAGTTTTAAATGATGTTTTCCATTCATCTCCCAATTTCATTCTAATCTGGTGGTACCCACTACGCAAGTCTATCTTTGTGAAAAGAATAGAACCACTCAACTCATCCAGCATGTCGTCTAACCTAGGAATAGGATGACGATACCGTATTGTGATATTATTAATGGCTCTACAATCAACACGCATACGCCAACTACCGTCTTTCTTAGGAACCAAAAGAACAGGAACAGCATAAGGACTAAGGCTTTCCCGTACGTACCCTCGGTCCAAAAGATCTTGGACTTGTCGCTGAATTTCCTTAGCCTCCTCCGGATTGGTCCTATACGCCGCACGGTTCGGCAAAGTCGCTCCTGGAATTAAGTCAATTTGGTGTTCTATCTTAGCCTTCAAATCTTCATAAGCCTTCTCATCGGCTTCAGTGGTGGCGGGATCAGCGACTGTCAGATCAAACGCCTCCACCTGCAACCTTGCACGCTCGATTCGCACTTGTAGCCATTCGGACTCCGAAACTAAGCCCCATATAGCCCAGAGGCCATCAACCCTGGTCTCCTCCGTCTCGGTGAGGTCAGATCGCTCTCCTGCAATTCGGATGTCATCCTCGACTCCCTGGGCTGCATCCTCGGTGCAGACCAAGTAGTTCCATAGGACGATCTCCACGATGAGGTTTACTCGCCGGATGCCGTAGACCCTTGCATTGGTCTGTCTGAGGAGGAGCTCCAGTCGATAGATGATGGCCGCTATGGTCTCCGGTAGATCGGAGGGCCTACAACGGATGACATTGCTAACGGAAGGCTTGTCCGCAGCTTGGGCCATGTTGCGACCAGAGAGGTGTGAGTAAAGAAGCACAATGTAGGCCAATACAGCTGGCACGAGAGGGGAAGCCATTTGGAGTTTGTGGAGAAAGGGGATCAAGGAGGTTGTGTGAAATCCATTGTAGAAGGGGATATCTATTTATAGAACAAGTACTAAAGCCAGAGCGGGAGACGAAGAGATATTTAGGAGCTATAACGACATTGGAAAATGAAGAGACGAAGAGCCGTGCGATCGTGAGACGAAGAGATATTTAGGGTCTGGGCCGAATGTGCCTTAGCGATTTCGAGGTTACAATGGTGTCGTCGCCGCCAAAGAAGGCGGTTGTCGATTAAGAACGCCTTCATCTATGCTGGGGCTTTTTGAGGACGCTCCGATGAAGGACATGTTTGCCGGTATTGAGGCAAATACTGCGAGGGTAAGGCTTGATAATACGTGTACTTGATGTTATTGTTTTTGTGTGTGACATTTTGCTCTGCGCGCAGACTTTGATGCTGTCTCAACCCCTTAAGTTTGATGTCTCCCAAGCATATGGGGATATTCAGAAAAGGGTCGATGAGGAACATGCTCGGAACGAGGTGCTGAACTCCTAGCGGGAGACCCTTCTTGAGAAAATTAAGGGTTTGGAAACCAAGGTTTCGGAGGTGGAGGCGGAGCGTGCTACACTTCGAAGCGAAGTGGCAGATGCGAACAAGGAGCGCACTGCCCTTCAAGAGGAAGTGAAGGTTTTGCGAAGTGTCCATGCTTCTCTTGATGAGGATATCAAATATGAGAAACAGCTATCTACTGCAATTGGTCAGTCTGCATGGGAATGCATGGAGGCTCAGGAGGATGCTTTAGCGAAGCTGGGTGCCGTTACTTCAGAGAGGAGCCATCGCCCGGCTGAGATGCATATTACCATGGAGCGCCTTCGACGTGGTTGCGAGGCTTGCGTGCCTGCTGCTCGTGCTTATGGTGACCACTGTGCGAGGGCTACTTGGTTGGCGACCCTTGCGACCCTTGACAAGGCAGGGTGTGCTCATCTAGACGGGGTTGGCGCTATCTTCGTTCTCGCGGCTACGGCGGAGGAGGTTGTTGCTGCTTATCCCCGGATTCGGAAGGCGAGCAGAGTCTTGCAGCGGGACTTTTGGATGAAGCGCGGACATGAAGCTGCTGAGGGGTCATTCCGAGCTGCCCAGGCCTGTCAGGCGAAGGGGAAAGCTGTGGAGGAGGTTCCCCAAGCTGGCAAGCGGGGGTCCACCCACGAAGACAAGGTGTGAACCGCTTGCTGTTTAGAATGATAGGATTTGGATATTTTGTAGTTGGCGCGCTCCGTTTTTGTTTGTTGTTTATCGGAGCCACCTTTTTCTTTTCTGCGGAGGTTGGCCTCTTTTTGTGTAACGACCTCTGTTCTTTAAATGGGAAATCTTCGGCCGTGATTTGTCATTATTGGTTGTAGTTGGTTTGATTGCTGTCTTAAAATTGAGCTTCACATTGCATACAGGTGGAACAATGTTTGTTTAAGCGTGCTGCGCAACGGGGTCATTGGCCGCCTCTGGGGCATAGGATTAAAAGTGTTGCTCCTACGTGTGCTTCGAAGTATGAACGAACTCTTGTATCAAAGTGGCCTTTGTGTGTTTGCTATCGGGGCGTCATATGCCATAGAGCTAAGTGGCAGTGTTGGAAGAAGGCTAACCCTGCGGGCTCAATGAGAGCGTTCTTCCGGTTTCGTGCACGGAAGGCTGCGAGGGCTCAAGAGGAGATCCGGGCTTTCTGGGAGCGCAGGGGTATGGTGTTTGCGACTGTTGGACCTTCCCAGGCCCAGGCCTCCGTGGAGGCTTCGAGTAGCTAGTCCGCGACACCCGAGGACGTGGCTACGACGAGGGAATACGTAGCTTTGTTGGCTATTCATGCTTCGGATGAGGAGCTTCTGAAATGGGCTATCCGCCGGGAGGAGTGGGACTTTGTTCCTTAGGTATACTATGGTCGTGTTGCATTGTGATGTTTGTAACGAGTAATGGCTTGTGTGTTGTTGTGAGTTGAGTTGTGCTGTACTGCTTCGCAGATCGCTGTTCCGAGCGATCGCTTATATGTATGTACCTGTTACGCAGAGTGTAATAAAAGAACCATGGCGTGATTGTCCTCGTATACTATTTTTTGTCGTGGCGGCGTCCATGTCTTTTAAGATAGGGCTCCGGGGAGCCCTGACTCTATTATTTTGCGAGGGGAGGGTGGCGAAGCCTCGCGCCGTCCCCCATACTCTTTTAAGATAGGGCTCCGGGGAGCCCTAACTCTATTATTTTGCGAGGGGGAGGCGAAGCCTCGCGCCGTCCCCCATACTCTTTTAAGATAGGGCTCCGGGGAGCCCTAACTCTATTATTTTGCGAGGGGTAGGCGAAGCCTCGCGCCGTCCCCCATACTTCTTTAGATAGGGCTCCAAGGAGCCCTAACTCTATTATTTTGCGAGGGGGAGGCAAAGCCTCGCGCCGTCCCCCATACTTTTTTAGATAGGGCTCACTCTATTATTTTGCGAGGGGGAGGCGAAGCCTCGCGCCGTCCCCCATACTTCTTTAGATAGGGCTCCGGGGAGCCCTAACTCTATTATATTGCGAGGGTGCCTGCGGAAGGCATCGGTGTGCACCGGGGCCGAAGGCCATACGCGGTGTCTCTGTTTATACACTCGTGCCTTCGGAAGGCATCGGTGTGCACCGGGGCCGAAGGCCATGCGCGCTGTCTTTGTTTATACACTCGTGCCTGCGGAAGGCATCGGTGTGCACCGGGGCCGAAGGCCATGCGCGGTGTCTTTGTTTATACACTCGTGCCTGCGGAAGGCATCGATGTGCACCGGGACCGAAGGCCATGCGTGGTGTCTTTGTTTTCATTGTAGTCTCTTGATGCTTTTTCATTGAAAGGGAGCAAAAAGGTGCGACAAGTTACAGCTTGCTTTGTACATGCCCGCTTCGCTTGTAGCGGTAGTAGGGCTATTCGCCGGACACAGCCGGTTTTACAATGCTAGGGATAGTACTCGCGGAGGGTCTTCGCGTTCCAGGTGTGGCCTAACTGCTCACCTTCTGGTGTAGCGATGCGAAAGGTACCGGCGCGGGTGCTGCTAGTGATGATGTAGGGTCCTTCCCATTTGGTTTCTAACTTGCCCACGGCTGTGGGATTTGCAATTCGCTTGAGGACCATGTCACCTGGCACCAAGGGGCGTATCTTGACTTTTCGATTGTATGCTCTGGCTACTCCATCGCTATACTTTGACATGATTGTTATTGCTTGGACTCGGTGCTCTTTGAGGAGATCGAGGGAGGTGTGCCTCTCTGCAGGGTCTGGTTTGGATGTTGCTCGGAGAGACTTTGCGGTGAATTCTGCAGGGGTCATGACTTCGTCACCGAAGAGAAGTTTGAATGGTAAGAAGCTCGTGGCCCTTGTTGGGGATGTACTGATTGCCCAGAGGGCCTTCTGGAGCTCTTCCGACCACACTCCCTTTGGGAGTCCAACAAGGCACTTTTTCAAGCCTTATAGGAGATTGCCGTTGGCGCGCTCGACTGCCCCATTGGCTTCAGGGTGCCCTAATGATGCGAAGCATATCTTGATGCCCAAATTCTAGCAAAACGCTCGAAACCCTGTCGAGTCGAACTGGGTTCCATTGTCTGTGACAATGTTGCGCGGTACTCCATATCGGCAAACTATGCTTTTCCATATGAACCGCTGGGCTGCTGCCGAGGTGATTTTTGCGACTAGCTCTACTTCTACCCATCTTGAAAAATATTCAATGGCAACAAATGCGAAGCGCAGGCTGCCCCTTGCAGTGGGGTATGATCCGATGACCTCGAGGCCCCATCTCGCGAAGGGCCATACTGGTGGCAGAGGCTGGAGCGGGAGTGAGGGGGCCTTGGGTTGTCTGCTGGCCCACTGGTAGCCTTGGTAGCGCTGAACGAGGTCTTGGGTGTCTCGGAGCGCTGTGGGCCAGTAAAATCTTTGGCGGAATGCTTTGCCAACGATGCTTCGAGGTGCTTGATGTGCGGCATATAGTCCTTCGTGTATCTCCTTGAGGAAGGCTTGGCCTTCTTCCTAAGACAGGCATCGTAAGTAAAGGGCGCAGACAGCCCCCTTGTAAAGCTGTCTGCCTAGGATATGGTAGCTTCTGGCTCTGTGTCGCAAACGCTTTGCTTCGCCTTCATCTTCTGGTTCTTCTCCAGCGAGGTACTTGATGATGACGTCCCTCCAGTCGGCCTCCGCCACTTGGAGCACACTGCGTGCCACCATCTCGTGGTTCGGTGAGCCCTTGTACTTCAGGCGCAATTTCTTATGTATCAAGTGAGCTTCTTGCTCTAAGCAATTTCTTGTGCTTCAAGCGCAGCTGAAGGTTTCATCAGTACCTCATGAAAGACATCAAGCGAAGGGTGTTGGCTGGAGCTAGCCATGTTTGCTAGTCTGTCTGCATCTTCGTTGTCGCTTCGAGGTATGGCTTGGACTATCAGGCCGAGGAAGTAGGTTGATGCTTTGCGGACCGCGGCGAGATAACTTGCCATTTCTGGGTCTCTAGCGATGAATGATTTGTCGAAGTGACCCGCTACTAGTCGGGAGTCGCTTTTGATGAGTATCCGCCTTGCTCCCAGTGCCCTCGCCTTGCAGAGGCCCAGTAGCAGCGCTTCGTACTCGGAGGCATTGTTTGTTGTTGGGAAGGCGAGGCGGGCTAAGTGTGCCACGGTGTGCTCGTCCGGGGTGACCAAAATGGCTGCCGCTCCGGCTCCAACGCAGCACCATAATCCGTCAATGTACATTGTCCACAGATTCTCGACGTGAGCGAGGGTGTGGTCTTCGTTGTTTGGTTTCCATTCAGCGACGAAGTCTGCTAGAGCTTGTGATTTGATGGTTGTCCTGGCGACGAAGGTGATGTTGAAGGGTGCGAGCTCGGCGGCCCACTTTCCTACTCGTTCCGTGGCATCTTTGCTTCGCAGCAACAAAGCTAAGGGGTAGGAAGTGGGGATGATGATGGTGTGCGCCAGGAAGTAGTGGTGGAGCTTCCTCGAGGCCATGAGCAAGGCATACACAAGCTTCTCGAGCTCTGTGTACCGGGTTTTTGCGCCTTGGAGTGCCTCAGAGACGTAATAGACTGGGCGCTGGCCATTGTCTTCTTGAATAAGAACCGCGCTTACTGCTGATGATGAGGCGGCGAGATAAAGCAAGAGATCTGCTCCTTGCTTCGGGCATGTAAGGTTTGATTTGGGTTAGGTATCGCTTGAGTTCTTCGAACGCGGTCGGCAGTCTTGGTCCAATGAACGGCTCCGTTCCGCGGAGTGTCTTGAAGAATGGAAGGGATTTTCTCGCTAAGCGAAAGAAACCGGCTAAATATCGCCAAATTACCAGAAGTTTTTGCACTTCGCGGGCATTGTGAGGTTGCTTCATCTCCTGGATGGCCCTTATCTTTTCGGGGTTGGCTTCGATGCCCCTCTCGGACACTAGAAATATGAGAAGTTTTCCTGCCTTAACGCGAAGGCACACTTCTCCGGGTTGAGCTTGATTCCATCTTTGCGAAGGTTTGCGAAGGTTTCTTGCAGATCCTTCGTGTGTTCATCTGCCGACCCACTTTTGACTACTATGTCATCAACATAGGCCTCACGCTATGCACCAAGCCGCCCGCCTAGGACTCGAAATGAGGCGGTGAAGGTCACGCCAAGATTCTTGAGCCCGGCGGCATGCGTATAGCAATATGTGCCTACGGGGGTGATGAATGCTGTTTTTGGTTCGTCTTCCTTGGCCATGAGTATCTGGTGGTATCCGGAGTAGGCGTCGAGGAAACTCATCAACTCGCAGCCCAAAGTGGCATCGACTAGCTGGTCAATGCGCGGTAGGGGGAAATCGTCTTTGGGGCATGCTTTGTTGAGCTCCGTGTAATCGACACACATACGCCATTTGTCTTCTTTTTGGACAAGAACAGGGTTGCTGAGCCACTCTGTGTATTTGATTTTACGAATGACCCCTGCATTTAACAACTTGGTGATTTGTTTCTTCACAGCTTCCAACCTTTCGGCGAACATGCGCCGCAGTTTCTGCTTCTTGGGTGGTGCATCGCTTCGGAGGGCTAAGCGGTGCTCGATTGTCGCTCTCGCTATGCCGGGGATGTCTTCAAGGCCCCAAGCGAAGACATCCTTGTTACTGCGAAGTACCTTGAGTATGGCGTTGTGCATTTCTGTTGGCAACTGGGCTCCCAGGGAGACTGTTCTGTCCGGGGAGTCATCATCTAGGGGGACTCTCTAGAGCTCGCCGTGGGGTTTTGGCTTTGGTGCCCACTTTGCCGAAGGGCTGGTTGGCTGTTCGCTGTTTTCTTGGTCAACAGTATGGACATTGCGGGCTGGTGATAATAACTAGGGCTCGATCTGTCTTGCGAGGTCTTGGTCTCCTCGCACGGTAATGATGTTTTCTAGTGCAGGAATTTTCATACAGAGGTAGTTGTGATGCGCAATGGCTCCGAAGGAGTTCAATGCTGCTATGCCAAGGCTGACGTTGTACTGGTACTGCATTTGGACGATATCAAATGTGACGGCCTCGGTTCGAGTTGCGTAGCCATCAAAGAAGGTGACGTTGAGGATGATCTGGCCTAGGGCTGTCACAGGCTTCCCTCCGAAGCCTATCAATGGAATGCCTGGGGGTGACAAGCGATCCCAGGGGATCATCATTTTGTCGAAGGCATCCACGAAGAGGAGGTCTGCGGAGCTTCCTCCGTCCACGAGGACGCGCTTGACCTCGAAATCCGCTATGTTAGCTGAAATGACGAGGGGATCCTGATGCGGAAAATACACGCCCTGAGCGTCTTCTGGGCCGAAATAGATTGGTATTTCGAAGTAGGGGGTGGGCTGGATGCGGGGTAGGCTGCGAGGTGATGAATGTTCCGGGCGTACGCTCGGCGCTGCTGTTTTGATGGTGCTCTGAGCGAAGACCCTCCGGTGATCATATTGATGATCCTGTGCTGGTGGTCGAGGTGGCTTCCTTCTATGCGGGGTCTTGGGGGTGGTGCAGGGAGCCGATTGTCACTTCCTCTTTTGTTATTTGGCTCGACGGTTCTGCTTTCACAAGATGTAATCAAGCATGGTCGCAATTGTACCAAGATTCGTTGGTGGTATGCGTGCCTTCGCCGTGAAGGTTGCAAAATGGTGCCGGTCCTCCGGAGCGGTTGTCCGGTAGGCGGCCGAAATTACGCCCGCGCCCTCATCCACGGCCTCGGCCCCAGCGACCTCCACGTCGCCCTCCTTCGGGGTTTGGCGTGCCATCGACGTGGTAGACTCCCCTGCTCTTTTGTCGGAAGTCATTGTTTCATGGCTTGGCGGATGTTCCGGCTGAGGTGGTGGCAGATGCTTCTTTTGAGGGGGCTAGGCCTGGAGCAGAGGTGGTGAGTGTTCCTCTTCGCACACTGCCTTCTTCTGTTCGGGCGTACTCTTCCATCTTGTCGAAGAGCTCCGTCACCGTGCAGACTGGTTTGCGCGCCAGTCTCTCCGAGAGGGGTCCCTTCCGGAGCCCACATGTGGCGGCGTTTATGACGATGGTTTCATTGACGCCTTTTACCTGACACTTGACCTCCGTGAATTTTCTGAAAAAACTGCGGAGGGATTCGTTTGGTGCCTGTTTTATTGCGAAAAGATGCCCCGCATCCTTGGGTTCCGTGTAGTTTCCTTGAAAGTTATTTCTGATGAGGTCTCGCAGCTACTCCCATGCATAGATGGAGCGTGGGGGGATGGTGAAGAACCACGTCAGTGCTACGCCCCTAAGGGCAAGGGTGACGCTCTTTGCCTTCGTAGTGTCATCGCCTCCGGCGGCCTCCACCGCGGTTTCATGAACCCGGAAGAATTCTGAAGGGTCGGTACATCCCTGGAATGGTGTGACCTCTGGCATCTTGAATCCTTGCGGCCAGCGGGCGGTCTCCAGCCCTATGCTCAACGGGGAGTTGGGATCCCCCCAGAGCAACGGGGCGGGAGGCTCGGGAATTGCCTCCGCTGCGACGATTGGCACGAGTTGCGGCGGAGCTGCAAGGGCTGAGGTCGGCAGGTGTCTGAGGATTGCCATCTCACGACGAAGATCCGCCAACTCCTGTTGCAATGCTACAAACGACTCTTGACTTGCGCCCTCTTCTACGGCGGGCTAGCCTGCTCCTTGCGTGGAGTTGTTTGTTTCCTCCTCCGCCGGCGGGGCAAGGGGTGCCTCCGCTACGGAGGTTCTAGTTCGCTTTGCTCTCGGTGTCTTTGGTGTCTTGGCCGCCACTACCGATTCGATCACGAGGTTTTGGACTTGGTTTTCTTCTGTGGTGCCATGCTTGAGCTCGGAGTTTGTGCTTCGCGACTTTCCTGCCGTCCCCACGGATGGCGCCAACTGTCGTAGCAAAAAGGCTAGACAATAGAAGATGGGGGACCCCTAGTACACTTGGAATGTTCGAAGGGTCCTCAATAAGGGGATTGATTGTCAGAAAAATGTACTGTGTATTACTCTGAAAAAACCTTTGCTATTACAAGGGGGTGGATGGCTATTTATAGACAAAATAACAGGATACATGAGATTACATAAGCACCCCTACAAAAGTACCACTAGTGTAGGGACTACAGGGTTCTTTCCTACCCATATGCTTACTTCTGGTCCACCTGTCTCTTTTCTTTCCTCCGATCGGATTTCTTCCGAACAACCTTTGAATGCTCTTTGAGCCTCCTTCGGTTGCCACTTCGAAAGACCCTTCGCAGGCTTCGGGTCACCTTCGGGGTACATCCTGTACCCCTCGGGAGACTCTTTGGAGGCTTCGGGTCACCTTCGGGGTATCTCCTGTACCCCTCGGGAGACCGTTCGGAGGCTTCGGGCGGCAGCTCTCTTCGGTGATCCTTCGGAGGCTTCGGGTGGAGGCTTCCTTCGTTGACCCTTCGGAGGCTTCAGGCCACCTTCAGGCATTTGTCAGAGCCTCAGCCTTTGTTCGCCAGTTGGTGGGGGGTGGTCGCCTTATGACACCAAGCATTGGGAGGTCACTCAGGCTTCCAAGTTACTTACCACCGAATCCGTAAAATATTTGCTTGGCCTAGAATTAAAAAAGATGTGAGGGAATTTGTTGATCAATGTGCAGTTTGCAAACAAGCTAAGTCTGAGCATGTGCGTTACCCGGGGTTACTACAACCATTGCCGTTTCCGGATCACGCTTGGCAAATTATATCTATGGACTTCATCGAAGGACTACCTCGATCTACTGGGTATAATTGTATTATGGTAGTGGTGGATAAGTTCTCGAAATATGCTCACTTTATAGCTATATCACACCCTTTTACAGCATTCCAGATTGCTAAAATCTTTATGCAATAGGTGTTTAAACTCCATGGGTTACCTCAGTCCATAATCTCATATCGAGATAGAGTTTTCACAAGTGTTTTATGGAGGGAATTGTTCAAGGCTGCACAAACTCAGCTCCAGATGAGTTCGACATATCATCAGCAAACAGACGGGCAAACAGAAAGAGTTAATCAGTGTGTGGAGGCTTATTTGCGTTGTTTTGTACATGCTTGTCCCAGTAAGTGGTTTGATTGGCTAGCATTGTCGGAATATTGGTATAATACAGCCTTACACACTACACTGGGCAAAACTCCCTTTGAGATACTATATGATTACATCCCTCGCCATTTCGGTATCAGAGAGAGTGCAGCATGTCAGAATCAGGAACTGTCGGCTTGGTTGAGGGACAGGAAGTTAATGACAGAACTATTGAAGCAACATCTAAATCGAGCAAACCAACATATGAAAGAGCAGGCTGACCGTAAGAGATCAGAGAGATCCTTTCAGGAGGGAGATTGGGTTTACTAAAAACTGCAACCGTATGTACAGAGTTCAGTAGCAGTGAGTGCTAATCACAAGCTTGTATTTCGTTATTTTGGTCCATTTCAGGTTGAAAAGAGAGTTGGATTAGTGGCATACAAACTTCGGCTGCCATCGATGACACTAATTCACCCGGTGATTCATGTGTCGCAACCTTGTAAAGCAATTCCTCTGTCAGAACTTGTTCAGCCGGAGCTGCCTGGATTGACTGGAGATCTCGGCGTTCCGCTGAAGATACTCCGTCATCGCCTGCATGACAAAGGACCAACATCCATCACTCAGGTACAAATTCAGTGGTCAGGAACTACTACATCCACGCCTGTCTGGGAAGATTTGGATGATCTTCAGGCGAGATTTCCGCACGCGCTAGCTTAGGGACAAGCTGGTTTTGAAGGGGGGAGGATTGTCATGACACCACCTGAGGACATACAAGGAGAGCAAGTGGGCTGGAAGAGGATGGGCCAACGAAGACGCCGACGTAGTACCAGATATGCTACAGGAGATTGGATCACTTAATCTGCAATTGCCGAAGTACAGTCGCAGGTTGTTACACACGTGGTTGTTACGCTGAGAATATTGCCGGATGATAAATAGTGTGTCCTTGGCCGGGAAAAAAGGCAAGGATTGTAAAGACATATGATACCTCTCACAACTATCTTCCTACTCCCTCCTTCCTCAAAACCAACCCCCTTCCAAACCCAATCTCTTCTTCCTCCGAACGAATCAGTTCTGTACTCGTTGATTTGATTGCTACAGGTGTGTGCTATAGTGCCGACGTTGCTGCTCATCCGAATAATCTAAGCTACATATACGTGTGCACGTTCCAGATGCTGTAGGATCTCTGATTAATATCCTAGCGTGTGTAGTGGATGTGTACACGAGTGTGTGCGTGTGATATGTACATCGACCTTTAGGGGCGGATCCAGGTTTTGAGTTGGATAGACTATAGCCCGAGACGTGTAAATCTTACCGATGTTAAAGCCTATAAAAAATCTCTTGAAAATTCATCAAACATTTAAGTTCAACCGAAGAATAGTTCGCCCAACCTGAGGCCTTAGACTGTGGTCGGCTCCGCCACTGTCTACCTCGTACCTGTCAAGAAAACGATAGCATGCAGTTACCTCTAAAAAGAAAACGATAGCATGCAGTGAAGAGTTGACTCCCTGAGCATCACCCGGTCGGCGTGGCGTGATGGGTTGGTGCCGGCTCCTTGGACGGGCCTCCCTTCATGTCCACCGGCGCGGGCCGCACTGAGATCCAGTGAACCTTCCCGTGATGCTTCTACCAGCCCAGCAGGGCCAGCACAGCGACCACCATGCATGACAATCCTCGGTTAAATGGAGGTAGAAAGAAAGGGGGCGTAGGGAGGCTAGCTACGTCGGCTTTTTTTCCTTGCCGTCGGATACTGTTTCTCTCGATTCACGCCGCCGATTAGATCTGAGGCTTCGTCGGTGCGCACTGGCTGCCTGACTCCTCTCGCCACAACACCACGCATTATGGCATGTGGTCCACTCTAGATTATTCGTTTCCCCCCTCAGATCCAGCCTCGCTCCTCCGCAGAGGATGTCACTATTGTCCTCCGCACGTGCCACCGCGAGCTCCGCAGCCATAAACTTAACCCCTCCACCTGCACGTACCGCCGGTGTCCTCCCTTCCTCCTTCTCATCTTCCTCCTCCCCCTCGGCGTTATCGAGTGACGATGATACACGCGCGCGACGAGACGAGGTCCATCTCCCTCGCGAAAACGCCCCAGCCCGTACGATTACGATCCGATCTTTCCTCGCGTGGAAAGACCATTTGTCCCAGCCGTCCCTCTACGGCCAACGTAGAGCAGCACGCCCAGATCCGTTGGTGTTACAAGTACACCGTTTTAATTACTGTCAAACAGCGACCTCTCTTTTTTTTTGTTTGAGATCAAGAGCTTCACTTTGTATTAAGCGACAGGATTACAATCCTACTGCAAAACAGGCAGCAAGAAAGTAGGTGCTTGATCTAGCTAGGAACACACGTGAAAAGACGGTGAAGCTTTGCTTAGCGCAAACATGCACGGTCAAATTCGCTTACCGTTTTATTATTCTCCCAAGAGCTAGCACTCGATCAGTACAAATACAAGCAACTCTTGTACAAACATCATGCAACACATATGCACTGAAACTCATTACTTTAGCCAATCCAACCAAGTTCACCATCCTCACGACACATGAACGCCCTCTGGCCGGTCTGATCATCAACAAATAGCCGATCAGACCGCCTAATGCCTAGCCATGAAAATTTGCAAGCTCTCTCGAATTTTCAAACACTATCTAGTTTCAGTTCGAAACTCCAATTCCAATGAGACCAAGTGCAAACACATCCTCAAGCATTCCTACACACGTGATTTTTTGGCCGATTTCCAAAATTCACAAATTGACTTCTTGTCCGATCAGACCGCCTCATATAGTCGGTCTGACAGCTAAGGCCCCTGGCCAGTTTGACCGCCACTTATGGCTAACTGGATCGCAAAGAAGTGGTCGGTCGACCATCAAGAATGGC
Organism: Phyllostachys edulis; assembly: GCA_036346405.1. NCBI lineage: Eukaryota > Viridiplantae > Streptophyta > Magnoliopsida > Poales > Poaceae > Phyllostachys > Phyllostachys edulis. The sequence goes on along the minus strand of CM070553.1, from coordinate 6,714,979 downwards.
GGTCAGACAAATTTATACCGACAAACAAAGATGACTTGATCGAAAATGAGGGTTTCTCCAAATGGCTTGACGCTATTGCTTTTGGAATTTCTTAAAATGCAACAAAAGTTTTTGAAATCCAGAAAATTCATGCAAGATTTAAAATATTAGAAAAATTGGGCTGTTACAGTTTTTTGGCTGTTGCTATACCTCGGCCATTGATACCTTTAGTACGCAAAACAGTTTATATATCAGCGCTTTTTGTCCTGGCTAGGACATACGTACGTACGTACTCACGTATGGTATGGCAATGGTCCAAACATGCACTTTTCCTATGTGTTTTCTTTGTCCTTTTCTTTAGCTTCCTTTTCTTTAGCTTTGCGTCTACCTTTTCCTCTTATATCTGGCCAAGAGTTTTATCGAGAAAATATTAGGCCCAAGAGTGTACACACATAGGTGCAGTAGCATTCCAGCCCGGCCCAAATTACAAATTAAGAGCATACTCCTGTAGGTGCAGTAATATTATAGGTGCCACACGCCTAATGTTTTTTTTACTGTCTTAGTGTGCGTTTGATTGTTCATACCCAGTGATACATGTACAAATTGGTTCAAGAAAAAAAATCATCAGTATGTTTGTTTGGTTGGTTGAATAGAACCATCTCATCCTAGACGGTGGGTTACAAATTTATAAAATATTCTGTCTAGATGCTGAAATATCTGATTCACCTAAAACAATAAAATCACATAGTACAAGTCCATCGCATCCTATTCAACTCCATCCCCACCGAGTCACCAACCAAACACACTACGGAAAAATGGAAACAGTTGAGCAATCGCATCGCGATCCTCCCAGATGCAGCTTTGACCAATCGAACAATAATCCAACGGTTGGTTAGTTCAATTGATGTGCATCTGTTTTTTTTTCTAGCCAAGGCGAGGGCTAGAGTTTGATTCTCACGGATAGATATTTCAACTCATGTGCTACAACAATAATCTGAGTCCAACCGGCACGCATAGAGTTCGAATTAGATTCCGAGAGTTGTATACTCGATCTATTATACAACAGTGCAAAGATATATATGCAGCGTGCTTCGGCACCATCTAATTCAATCCATGGTTTTGTCTAAAGTGCAACCACACCACCATCTAATTCTGCGTAACTAGCTCTTCGTTTTTACTCATATTGCAACCGCACATGATTGCACATTGTTAGGGTCCCCGCGCTCCCTCCAGTCGACGACAAAGTCAACAAAGAGCCGGCGTAAGTGCGCGCTAGCAACGCAAGCATGACGCCACCCCGGTTTCGAAACCGAGCTCGGACTCGAACCCAAGCTTCACCTTCCTAGTCAGTGGACATGACGTCATCATATGGGTCCGGTGCAGGCAGCCTCCACCTGACTGAGAAAGATGGGAAGTGATGTGAGTATGACATGTAGTCCCAGGACCCACAAGTCATACTCACATACAATGATAAATCCTAAAATTCACTCTTTAGCAGTGGCAAATACTCAATTATTCCTATAAATATAACATCATGTAATATAAAAAGGGAGATTACTTATACTTTATTTGACACTTGAGCAATACAGCTTGTGTGGCCGACGTAGCCAATTGGTGGTGCCAACAAATCTATTATCTAACTTGTATCTATGACGCACATGATTTGTAAAACACCCGTAACTAAATATTGGAGATGAATCAGATGCAAACGTTCGTTGAAAAATGAAAACTTAACCGAAAAGAAACAACCCCTGGAACCCTAGAATCTAGCAGCACAAATGCATAGATGGCTACCTAGTTATCCTCTTACAAAAAGTTCAATACTGCATGACGTGGAACGATGTTTTGTGAGTACGGTACAAGTTTCTATACACGTTTTGGATTTGTTTAATGAGACATACACGTTTGGATTTGGTGTTGGATTTTTCTAGAGTATACGACGAAACTCCGAAGGCAGCCACCGTTGACGAATGCCAGGTCTTGGCCATCCCCGTGTGCACGACATGTGGGGCCAATACAGTGCCGTTGACTGGAAGAAATAGTCGTTTTGCTTCTTGTACCCTCCGTCTCTCCTGTTATAGCGTGCTGGACACTAACTCTTTTGCAGTTTGCCTTCATTAATATCACAATAATCGAAGAGTCAAACTAAAAAAATCCATCTCTCGTATGTAAGCACACGTGGCGGTTTCTGACTGGGTGTACACCTATATTTATTATTTTCCCGGACGTGTTTCACATAATATAGTACTCCGAGGTGTAAACTGCAAACGCATCCGAATCCCTATTAGCTGTTTTAGAATATTACCGAACAGTCCTCGGAAAAGTTTTTTTTATTTTTCTCTTATTTTCCGGTCCTCTTCTTCTCCTTACCCGACTCCATTAGATGCGAGGGGGCAAAGCAAAGGAAAGGAAAGGAGAGAGAGACGTCGGCGATGGCGCCGCTGAGGCGGATGGCGACCGCGGTCGCGATGCTGCTGGTTCTCCTGGAGTTTATGCCGGCAGCAGCAGCAGCGGAAGGAGGAGGTGATGATCTTTCCCCCCGTCTCAGCCACCGGTTCTTGTTTCCTTCATGGATGGATCACTCCGTTGCTATGCGTATCTGGTGGTCGTAGTAGTTTGCGTAATTGGTGATAGTACCGTACGATTCGTGGTGGGTTGTGAGGGAGCGATTCGGACAAGCTTGTAGAGACGGCTGGTTAGGGAGTTGATTAGACCGGCTGTGTTGGGGGCAATGCGTGGACGTGAGAAGATAGAAGTGATTTCGCGATTTTTTTTGTGAATCAGATGGGGGTTAATGAGGGGGAGCTAAGGAAAGGTGTGAGTTTTAGTATATTGACTGCTGTAACAGCAAATTTTCTCGGAATTTGTCGGAATGTGTGGGAAATTTTGGTTGGGAACAGTAAAGTAGCTACCTTTAGAGTAATGCTTAATGTGTTTTCGAGGGTCAAATGTTTTGCACAGTTGCTTGGATTATGATGCAGATTACTTGCTTATTGTCGTGTTGCCAAACAATACCATAATATTGGAAAGGACTTGTCACTTAATATAATGCTAATTAGAGATAATTCCAGCCTTTTTGCTTGGAGATGTGTAGATACCATTGCAAGAACTATGAGTCTATGATTGAAAATTGAAATCAGTGGGATATTCATATCCTTACTGAGATAGGAAATTGTTGCTGGATATCACTGCACTGAACACGAATATCTGATATGTAGATTTCTTTAGCTGCTATTATGCCAATAAGCTAAAAAGCAATCATCGTTTGTAAAATGTGACATAAATTGTTTATACTTTTCTTTGTTCAATGCAGAACTCAGGATGAAGTGCTCTGATGGTGGTTATTCTTACAATAGTACTCTTGCTCATATTCTTGTGCAATATGCATCTGCTGTAAGTTCCTCCTTGGACAAATTGCTACTTTGCTAGTACTTGGTTTTGTTAGAACTGCTCAAATTAGTTCCTCAAACCAAACTCCTATTGTCCCAGCTAGAGAAGTTTTGTGATGAGAATATCTTTCATGCCTTTTTCCACCATGTGCAATTCCTTCCCTTTTCTACTTAGCATATTCAATCACCACCCAGCCTGTTCTTTGGTTGATTGCAAGTTTGCAACTCCAAGTGCTTCTTTTGCCTGGCAAAGTTTTTTTTTTAGATAATGGAAGTACAAATTCTGGCCTTTGCACCAATTAAGGATGCACACAGCCATTACACCACCATCAGCTAAAAGCTTAAAATAAAAAACGGTCAAAAACCAACAATGACAAACAAATTGACATGCAAAGGCTAGCCTAAAAAAAATCACCTAGCCTCGCCTCCGGGACCAACAAGGAGATTGTTCATACGCGAACAGCAGTTGTACAGCAAAGAGGTGATTATGGGCCAGTCTCCGCAGCGACACCTCTAAGAAGGGGTACGACTAACGTCATCGTTGCCGGGTCCAACCAGTGAATGTCAGATCAGGATTTTTCACTCCGGAGCTCAGGTACCGGTGCTCCAAAGCAACGCCTTCAAGAAGGTAACGCTGCTCAGGTCGACGTCGTTGCCAGATCCAACCAGCGAAGACCAGATCAAGAGTTTTCACCACGGGTCGACGGTATCAGCGCTCTAATACCACGACACAACACAATCTCGTCGCTGGATCCAACCAATAAAGGCCAGATCACCAAGACGACGACCGCAACATCTCCAACAGCCAACCGCCGCCAGCACAAAGGAAGGCGGTGACCACCGCAGCCCATGCGTCGGCCGGTTAACAACTGTCCACCGGGGAGGAGCCGAGCGCCGCACAAACCACTGCCACCGAGCCGTCGCGATCTCTACCAACTGCGCCAAATCTGGATCTGCACCACGCCACCTCCGTCGTCATGCCAGCCGGCGGAGAAGGGCCCCGGATCGTCATACCCGAAGACAAGCCGACGGAGAAGGGCCCCAGATCCAACCCTGACGAAAGTCCACACCGCTGGAAATCGGCGGACATACGTCGGGCGTCGGGAGCGCGATGCAGATCAAGCGCCACCACCGAGAAGAAGAAGACCCGCCGCCGCCGCTGGCCCGCCGGCGACGGCGGCAGTGAGGAGGAAGGGAGGAGGAGAGGAGGGTTTGTTTGGCGGTGGCTAGGGTTTTTTCGGAGGAAGGGAGGAGTACGCAACTTTTTCACATAATAAGGAAATGCACGGCAAAGTTTTCTTGTGTTATGTTTAGTTTTATCCATCATCTTAATGGGAGTAGTAATTGTTATGAAACTTATGCTTGCGTATCCTAAAAAAAATTGTTTATAAACTTGGCTTACGTAAATGCATTTCAGGTGTATACATCTGACTTAACCTCACTTTTCACATGGACCTGTCCAAGGTGTGAAGGTAACACAAAGGTACACCCTTACTTATGAGTTCAACACGGCTGCTCACTGCTTCTATACAAGCTGCTCTTCAGATGTTCCTTGTTGTCTAATTATCTTCTTTTTTTTGCATTATTAATGCAGGGTTTTGAGATGATAGAGATAATTGTTGATGTAGAGAATTGCTTACAGGTTCATTATCTTTTTTGCCATCTTCTTCTGCTTGCTTGCAGTTTTCAATGAAACATTATGTTCATGTATTAAAAAATTAATAATTTTGAACAGGCTTTCGTTGGAGTTGCCCCTGATCCACAATCCATAATCATTGCGTTTAGAGGCACCCAACTACACAGGTATAAATAGTGGTTCCATTAAACATAGCTTATTAGTGACCAAAGAGTCCAAGACTTATACAATGTGGATACACGCTCTCATTCTTCAACCATTTCTCTGTTTCTATTTAACAAAATATTTCAAGTCATAATAGTGTTTAAAATCTTATGAAACACTATATGTTGTTAAGAACCATTCATTCACACATCTCTTTGACTGGTTTTCTTGAAATTTTACTTGTGAAGTGTCTCAAACTGGATTGAGGATCTCTTCTGGAAGCAGCTGGATGTAACTTATCCAGGCATGCCAAATGCTATGGTAACTCCACTAGTCAAGTTTCTATTGTTTTTTAAGAAATATCATTGAATTAGCAATAACTCTTGTTTGCTTGCTTTTTGTCTATCTCATGTTGCAGGTCCATAATGGGTTTTATTCTGCATATTATAATACAACTCTGCGGCGTGAGATCTTGAAATCTGTTCAGTGGGCAAGGAAGACATATGGAAGACTACCCATAAATGTTATAGGTCACTCAATGGGAGGGGCTCTAGCGTCTTTTTGTGCCCTTGATCTCTCTGTAAGTAGCTTTGAACCATCTGGATCTTGGTGTGTTACTTGGACATGTTTTATCCACAACGTTGGGCACTTTTGGTTCTTTTATGGGATATTATGGAAATACATGTGGAACCAGTTTTCCCTCGAACCACCCCATTAGAAACAGCTGAATTTATTTTTTGATCTAAATTATTTCGTATGTCTAATGTAGACACTGCTTTATTGCATCAAATGTAGATCCATGCTTTATGAAGCTAGTGTGAACCTTTGCTCTTTCATGATAAGGTTGTATTTATTATATTATAATGAACTGATTCCTTGCCTTTTATTTTCCAGGTTAAGTACGGATCACAAGAAGTCCAGCTCATGACTTTTGGACAGCCTCGGCTAGGCAATCCTGCTTTTGCTGCGTACTTCAGTGAGCAAGTCCCAAGAACAATCCGGGTGACCCATCAGAACGACATTGTTCCACACTTGCCACCATATTTTTATTACCTGGGTGAATGGACATATCACCACTTTGCAAGAGAGGTCAGTCTTTGGTACTTGAAAAGAATTTACAAAAATGCATAAAGTAAACTGAAGTTCATTTAGACCATTGTTAGTTATTTGTTTCTTCTGCATTTATGTGTCTTCAGGTTTGGCTTCATGAGACCATAGTAGGAAATGTAGTCACTAGAAATGAGACCATCTGTGATGGTTCTGGCGAGGACCCAACCTGCAGCAGGTATCTATCTGCCTCTCAGATTTCTTGACATATATATCCCGTCATATGTTGCTTATTATTTGCTCTTTCTCGAAAAGATCGGTCTATGGGAGAAGCGTAGCGGATCATCTTGAGTACTATGGCGTCACACTACATGCTGATTCACGGGGAACCTGTCAATTTGTGATTGGTGCAACCAACTCAGCATACAGCAACATTCTTGAAGTTGATGGAACCATCATCTTGTCAAGATATCCACAAGATCTGCATGATGTGGAATCTATTTAACCTTGCACGCACGCAAGGATAATACACCCTTGTACAGTATTTTATTTTGCGTTTGTGTACATAGGTCATGTAATGTAGGTATTCTGGGTGCTCCAGGAGCTCTCCTGAGGACAAGGAGGTTTTGCCTTTAAAATGTGTGCCCCTTTACTCAAGTGAGAATTGTATATGGAAGCTCCACGAACACTGTAGACACACCTTAATTGATGTACATAACAATGTCACAGGCTGAAATAATGAAAGTATTTGATGGTACCCTGTGTGTCTGTGCTTTTCACTCATTTTGATTCTCCCCTTCTATTGCAAAGATATTTCCAGATAATTCCGCATGCATCCGGATGATATTGAGAAGACAGCATTCTGTACTCATCATTGCTACTATGAGTTCCTTGTTATGCTATTTGGGTTAACAAATGCGTCAGCTACCTTTCAAGCTCTTATAAATGATGTTCTTAAGTCCTATATTCGTAAATTCGTGCTCGTTTTCTTTGATGATATTCTTGTTTACAGTTCATCTTGGGCTAAGCATCTCCAACATGTTTGTGCTATTTTGCAATTGATACGCCAGCATCAATTGTTCCTCAAGCAATCCAAGTGTTCATTTGGGGCAGAATTAGTCACTTATTTGGGACATATTATCTCTGGTAATGGGGTGGCGATGGATTTCAGTAAGGTGGAAGCTGTCTCCGACTGGCCGACGCTTACCACAGTGTGTGCTTTGCGTGGTTTCCAAGGTCTTACGGGATACTATCGCAAATACATCAAGGCCTATGGCAAGGTAGCCACTCCCTTCACTAAATTGCTGAAAAAAGAGGTGTTTACATGGTCTTCGGAAGCTGACGCCGCTTTTCTTGCTCTTAAGGAGGCTCTCATCACCAGTCCTATACTACAATTGCCTGACTTCACAAACCCTTCTTGGTCGATTGTGATGCTTTTGGTACAGGTTTTGGGGCGGTTCTTGGCACAAGACCGATTGCATGTTTTAGTCGAGCTGTGGCACACATCATATGAAATTGGCAGCATATGAGCGAGAATTGATTGGTTTGGTTAAAGCAGTACGACATTGGCAGCCCTATTTATGGGGGTGTGTATTCACTGTCCGAACAGATCATTATAGTCTCAAGTATCTGTTAGATCAGCGTTTATCCACAATTCCTCAACATACTTGGGTAAGCAAATTATTTGGCTATGATCTTACTGTTGAGTTCAGACCAGGGACGGCAAAATGCAACTGCGGATGCACTGTCCCGGCGGCAAGATATTTCGTGAATTTTGTGGTAGGTCTTCCGAAGGTGGGCAGTCACTCAATGATATTATCTGTGGTGGATCGTTTCTCCAATTATGCTGATTTTATTACTTTGGGACATCCCTACATTGCTAGCACTGTGGCTCGAGTATTTTTTGATGAGATAGTTCGCTTGCATGGTATTCCATCCTCCATTGTTAGCGATCGTGATCCTCAAAGTGATTTTTTCGAGTATTTTTTGGACAGAATTGTTTCGTTTTGCTGGTATTAAATTGCAATTAAGCTCAGCCTTTCATCCTCAAAGTGATGGACAGACGGAGGTGGTTAATCGTATTATTGTTATGTACCTTCGTTGTCTTTCATGTGATCAACCTAAACAGTGGCTTCAATGGCTTCCGTGGGCAGAATTTTGTTATAATTCTTCATTCCAGACAGCTTTAAAGACTACTCTTTTATCTTATGCGTCTGGGACTGTTCGCGTTGCTGCTGTGGATATACAACTTCGGGATCGTGATGAATTCTTAGCTGAGATTCGTGAGTATTTGTTGCAAGCTCAAGATTGCATGAAACAGCAGCATGACAAGTCGAGGCATGATGTGGTTTATGAAGTTGGTGATTCGGTTTGGCTTCGCCTTCATCATCGCACAGCTTCGGCTATCAAAGATGGGTCCCCTAAATTATCGCCACGCTATTATGGTCCTTTTCAAGTGTTGGACAAAATTGGATTGGTAGCTTATCGTCTTTAGCTTCCAGTTCACGCTCGCATTCACAATGTCTTCCATGTTGCCTTACTTAAGAAGTTTGAAGGTACACCCCCTTCTGATATTGTGTCTTTCAGATTTTCTTCATGGACGTGTGGTTCCAACCCCTGGCCGCATTGTGTGTGCTCGTCTTAATCGTGGTGTATGGGAACTCTTGGTGCAATGGACCGGGTGTGCTGCACCTGATGCTACTTGGGAGAAGTTACTTTCGTTTAAAAATCGTTATTCTACATTCCAGCTCGAGGACGAGCTATTTCGCAATGATGGTGAAAGTGTTGTAGACGCATTTGTAGGGCACACATATCAACGACGACGTCGAGCGGCCGTCTCCAATCCATCGTCATCAGCGGCAGGATTGACTAGTTCCAGTTCGGAAGCTTCAGTAGCCAATTCAATTCTGCCGACAACACCATGACAACTACAGTTGATAGAGTCCGGTTCGGTGATGACTACGAGTATGTCTCGGGTATTAGTATAGCTACTAGATAACCAGTTTGTTTAGGAAGTTGTAATAGATACAGATAGCTATATTTAGCAGTTTTTGTTAGGTGAGCTTCTCGCCTTCTCGGCTATAAAAAGAGAGGCAGGTTCTGTTATGATAATCAATAAAGAAATTACTGAAGACCAGTTCTACGATTCAGAGCTTTGCGTTGGTTTGGACAAGCCAAACTGACGGAAGGGTGAATTGTATTATCGAGTGCTACCACCAGATATTAGCCACATCAATTCCAGATTTCCTCTTTGCATTTCATCTCACATTTCCAGGTGCCTTCGTGCCATGCATTTGAGATCAAAGAATGTAGCTCCTGGCGCGTTTCCTCCCACTGGTGGGATTGCACCAAGGTATTCCTGCAGGCCAGTCGTCGCCGGAGAACCACTGGTTAGCCGCTCGCCATTCTGTCCTGAGGAACCGCCGATGATATCTCGACTCCTGCATCATTCTCATTTCCTGGATGCTTTGGAAGGAGAGGAACGAGAGAGTGTTCAATCAAGTTTCAACTTCGGTCAATCAGCTTCTGTTCAGGATTTGTGAGGAGTATCGTCACTGGCGCATGTGGTGTTTTCTCTTCGTTTAGAGGCGCTATCATCCCGGGAGTAGTCTTTTGTTAGTTCTCGTTAGCCTCTCGCTAGGCTTCAGTGGAGGCTAGCTCTTTCTTTCTACGCTCTGTGTTTTTCGTTTTTCGCTTTTCGTTTTCGTTTTGTAATCGTTGTTGTTTGTGTTCTCTGTTCTTAATAGAATGACGTGCAATTCTTTTGCGCGTTCTCGAAAAAAAAAAAGAACGTAGCTCTTGCAGATGTGAGGAGCCAAGAACTAATCAAAATCAGGGAGGAATCCCAAGATGCAAAGCTCTACAGATGGTCAGCACTACCAGGTCAGAAACTGAGGATAAAGATACATTCCTATCCAAATATTCTCCATTGTCATCTGCTTGTCCTGTAGGTTTGCACCATACATGAGAAAATGCACTGCAGCATATCAACGGTGACTGTTCCATAGCATCCCTTACACAGTATGTGCTGAAGAGTGAAGATACGCAAAGCAAGATTGCACGGCCGGATCAAGGCGTGGCGAATGCCTACATATCTGATAAGGGCAGAATCAGACTGATTATGTGGTCAGCAAGAATGGTAAAAATCTTTAGATAGAATTAGACATAGCAAATTGGTCAAATGTATCTGATAAGGTCAGATTGAATTATGTAGTCAGCAAGATGGAGAAAATCTTCAGAGACAAGAAGAGATTGCAAATGGGACAGATTCCGCGCATCAGATAAGGTCAGAAGAGAGAGTGAGGGACTGAGTGAGATTGGAAGTTCTCTGCCTGAAGATGCTATTCTTAACCTGAAGGGGAGCTGATCCCTCCTATGGAAAGCAGCTGTTCTTAGCCGGTGGAATCAGATCCTTGTGTCATACTGTCACGTGACGAAGCGTGGCCGTGTTGTTGTTGGCACAATTTGTGTTTGTTCTGGACTTCTGTATTTACAGTCAAACGTCTGAAGTTAGCAGTCATGTGCAGGACATGTTTCAGAGTTCAGACTTTCAGAGAAATGAAGCAGAACAATAACAACTAGAGGAAATGGCATGCATTGCATCAGAGATTTTCAGTGACAATTACAAGTTTCACACTTAGTAAGTGCAGGATAAATTTGTAATTTTCTCACAACTTTTGAGCTTAGTTCAGACATTCATGTATCTATACAAGATTGTGCTTATGATCCATAACTGAGGAATGCTTTCCTACCACTAAGAAAAATCCACAAATATCTATACAAGTCTAACCTCATGCATGCCTTGTGATAAGATTTTTTTAAGATTTAGGCATGCATGAGATTTTGCAAGAGATCAACTGATGACGAAAGATTCCAATGTTCCAAGGGCCCTCATGAACAACTACTATGAATAGCGCTTGTATTCATCATTAGGCCAATGAGCCAATACATATATACAAAGTACAGAAGGTGAATATGCAAATAACCCCTCATAACAATAGGGAATAACAAACTATACATATATTTCTAACACCCCCTCAAACTCATGGTGAATCAACAACACTGAGTTTGGAGAGGTAGAAGTCGTGTTGTGCTCGAATCTGGGCTTTCGTGAAGAAATCCGCTATCTGAAGCTCTGAAGGCACATACTGAAGAGCAATCACCTGATCATGCACACAAGACCTCATGAAGGAAGCGTCAACACCAATATGCTTGGTGAGCTCATGCTTCACAAGGTCACAGACAATACTGATAGCACATGTACTGTCTGACAAGAGAGGAGTCGGTGTAGTGACAGAAACACCAAAATCCTCAAGTAACCACCGTAGCCAAGTAATCTCTGCTATCAAGAGAGCCATAGCTCGCAACTCAGCCTCGGCACTCGAACGGGACACTGCAGTCTGTTTCTTCGTCTTCCAGGCAATGAGAGAACCACCAAGAAAAACACAGTAAGCAGAGATAGACTGGCGATCAGAGGGATCGCTAGCCCAAGTAGCATCCGAATAAGCCTGAAGCTGTAACGAGCTGGAGTGTGGAAAGAAGAGACGACAAGAGATAGTCCCACGAAGGTATCGCAGAACTCGAAGAAGGTGGCTGTAGTGGACCTGAGTGGGAGTAGAGATGAACTGACTCAGAATGTGGACTGGATAAGTGATATCTGGATGAGTAACAGCAAGATAGACAAGACTCCCAACAAGATGATGATAGCGAGTCGGATCAGAAAGAGGCTTGCCATTAGAGGGTCGGAGGTGAACATTGAGCTCCATGGGAGTCTTAACAGTACGCTGATCAGTGAGAGAGGCGCGATCAAGAAAATCCTGAATATACTTCTCTTGGGACATAAAGAAACCATCTGGAGTGGAAGTAACCTCAATCCCAAGGAAGTTACGAAGAGGACCAAGATTCGACATAAAGAACTGCTCACTAAGACGAGCCTTGACAAAGTCAATGTACTCAAAATCATCTCCGGTAATGATCATATCATCAACATATAGAAGAAGAAGAGTCCGACCATGAGATGAAGTGTGGACAAAGAGCGCAGGATCATGATCATTAACTGAAAAGCCAGCAGCAGTGACCACAGAGAAGAAGCGCTCAAACCAAGCACGAGGGGCTTGCTTAAGGCCATAGAGAGAGCGACGAAGGCGACAGACCATGCCCTCGGGAACAGAATACCTCGGTGGCGGATGCATGTAGACCTCCTCACGCAACTCGCCATCAAGAAATGTATTCTTGACATCAAGCTAAGAAACAGACCAGTGGCGAACAGACGCCACCGAAAGAAGAGTGCGGACAGTGGTCATGTGGGCCACAGGAGCAAAAGTCTCGTCGTATTCACGACCATGCTCTTGCTGGAAGCCACGAGCAACAAGACGCGCCTTATAGCGCTCAAGAGAGCCATCAAAACGAGTCTTAATCTTATAGACCCACTTACACGTGATGGGACGAGAGTGAGATGGAAAAGAAATAAGATCCCAAGTACCAGTACGCTCGAGAGCAGCAATCTCCTCGGCCATGGCATGCTGCCACTCAAAGTTGAGTAACAAAGATCCCAAAGAGGAGACAAAGCTCATGAGTAGCAAAGACCAAAGAAAAGCAAAAGCAGGCGGGGGCGAATCGACTGGTGATCGCGGAGAGCGTAGCGAGGAGAAGATGACCCATCAGGGGAAGATGGATCATCAGGAGAAGATGGAACATCAGGAGAAGATGCCTCATCTGGAAGATCCTCAATATGAGGTTGACGAGTGTAGAAGAGAGGGGGAAAAGGTACTGTAGTGGGAGGAGCCTGAGGAGCCGCAAGAGACGAAGCAGGCGGCGACAACGTCGGAGAGGCCACAGGAGGAATATGTGGAGACTCAGTGGGACGGGTGGACGAGGGCAAGACAGATATAGGTGTATCTGGAAAGGTTAAAAAAGACAGAGACTCCACAAAGGAAGTCGAAGGAGAGGTAGGACGTGGGTAGAAGGGACGAGACTCGTCGAAAGTCACATCCCGAGAAATCCGCATCCATCAACCAACAGGATCCCAACACTGATAGCCCTTGTGCTCGGCACTGTATCCCATAAAGACACACTCAACAGACTGAGCAGTCAGTTTGGTGCATTCTCGAGGGGCGAGGAGAACATAGCAAATGCAGCAAAACATACGAAGGGTAGAGTAGTCAGGAAGAAGACCACAGAGACGCTCAACAAGGATCGCACCCTGAAGAGCGGAAGATGGCTGGATGTTGACGAGATAGGTGGTAGTGGAAACAGCCTCAGCCCAAAAGTGAGGTGGAATAGAGGCGGCAATCATCAGTACACGGGCCGTCTCAAGGAGGTGACGATGCTTACGCTCAGTGACACCATTCTGAGCATGAGCACCAGGACAAGAGAACTGAGCGAGAGTACCCTGCTCAGGAAGGAAGCTGCGCAGGTAACGAGAGAGGTACTCGCCAGTAGAATCAGCACGAAAGACACGAATAGGAGTGGAGAACTGTGTGCGAACCATAGTGGCAAATTGTTTATAGATAGACAAGGCCTCACTACGAGAAGACATAAAATATATCCAAGTGTGGCGAGAGAAATCATTGATAAATATGATATAATAGTGATGACCCCCTTTCGAAATGAAGGGAGCCGGACCCCAAACATCTGAATGAACAAGATCAAAAGGACGCTGAGACACTGACTCACTATGAGGATAAGGAAGTCAATCATTTACCTAACTTACTGACCCTAACAATCTAAAGACACGTCTCTGAGAGCAGACCCGAAGGCCATGACGAACTAAAGACGACACAGACGAGATCCACACAGATGACCAAGACGGTGATGCCATCTTTGGAAAGAGCCGTGAGACGGAGTGGCGAGCGGAGAGCTGGCGGCGGCGATGGCAGCGGAAGGAAGGTGAAGCTACCAAGCTCCCAGAGACACTGTGAATCAAGGCGCCGAGGGCCAGAACCAACCAGAGCTCCCGTGTGGCGGTTCTGAACACAACAAGAGTCAGAGTCGAGAATAACCCGACAACCAAGGTCAGTAATTTGCCCAGCAGAAAGAAGCTGCATGGTAAAGCGAGGAACATGAGCAACAGAAGGAACATGAAAAGATGAGTTGCTAAGGGGTCCTCGACCAAATACAGAAAGAGAGGTACCATCGCCAGTGAAGAACACCGACAGAGAATCAAGAGGTGTAATGAAAGACAGAGGAAAAATCGAAGTCATGTGAAAAGATGCTCCGTAATCAAGAATCCACGGGAGGTGCTCGTTGTGGAGGGGTGGTTTCGCAGCGTTCAAGAGTCGAGCGTAACCGGTAGAACTGTCGAGAGAACTCGAAAAAAGAAGCGAGCATCAAAGTCCGCTATCTCTCGCCGCTGAGAGAAAGCGCCAAGGAGTCGATGCAGACGTCGATGTAGAAGCACCAGTGCTAGTGCTAGTAGAAGAACGGCGGGAAAGATGCCGCTGTTTCTTATAGCACTGGGACTCAATGTGGCTGACCTTGTCGCAATAGGAGCAGTGAGGACGGCCATCGTCGGATGGAGGGCAGCCACCACCACCTGTGGCAGCCGCTGTACCAGGTGGATGAGCAGCGAGAACGGAGGGGAGTGGCAGCAGACCAGCACCACTCAGGCGAACGGAAGCCATCAGTAGGTGGCGTTGGACGACGCGGCGACCAGGGCAATGAAGTCTAACAGGCGGCGCTGGACGGCGCGGCGGTTAGATCAACGTTTTTTTCTCAGCCCAAACAAACTAAAAAACAGCCCGAAGCGGGCCGAATCACCCTAAAGCCAAGCTGGCCCATGCAAAAAACGCACACACGTGTGAGGGCAAACCTAGATGGGAGCGGCGGCGACCCGGGAGCGGCACTTGATCCGGCGGCGGCTTCTTGGCGGCAGTTGACGGCGGCGGTCGGCGACAAGATGGCGACGACTGGCGGCAATGAGACTGGGCGAAGTGGCTCGGTGAGTCGAAGCGATGGTCGCTGGCGGTAGTCAACGGCGGCGGATGGCGATGGGCAGCAGCCTGGCGATGGCCTAGAACCGGCGGCAGTCGCCTGGCGGCGGTTGATGGCGTCGGGGTGACGCGCGCGCGAAAGAGGAGGTGGCTAGATCTATTCACCAGGCGGAGTAGGCAGAGCGGGCGGAGCACGGCTCGGGCTCAAAGTCCGCGCGCACGGCGGCGCGGCGGCGCAAGCGGTGGATGAAGCCTTCAGATGGAGCGACGGCGGCTATGGTGGCGGCGGCGGCCTCACTACGACGCACACGGAAGAGGAGGCGGCGGATCAGGCGGAGCAGCCGACGAGGCGCGCGGGCGACACCGACCCCAAGCGACCTTGCGATGCCCACCAACGAGCGGCGGGCTCCCGGTCGGCTTCAGGCGCGGTGGCGACGCCGAGGACAAGGCGACGCCAAGCGACGCCGTGGAAAACAACGTCGGGCGACACCGAGGTGGCGGCGGTGGAGGCGACGCCAAAGCAAGGCGCGCCGAGTCCGAGTCTGGACGACAAGCGAAGCGGCGAAATCGGGCGATGGCGGTAAGGACAAACCAGCGGCGGCTCGATGAAAACAAACCCTAGGTTTGCTCTGATACCATGTTATGAATAACGCTTGTATTCATCATGAGGCCAATGGGCCAATATATATACACAAAGTACAGGAGGTGAATATGCAAATAACCCATCATAACAATGGGGAATAATACACTATACATATATCTCTAACACAACTTTGATTCTTATCCAAATCTATCAAACTTTAGCATCTACTAGATCAGAAAATGTGTTGAATTACACAAGGACCAAATCTATGTTCCATAGTAAACAAGTTGAGCAAATGCTATTAATTGCTACTTATGAATCTTAATCCATAGCATGTAGCTGTTAGATACTAATCTTGACAAAGTTTGTATCTGCATATTTACTTTGGTCTTTTGCATCTAGTGATCGTGTTATATAGGTCTTTGCATAGTAGTGTGTGGCACCAGAAGAAGCGCACGGCAATACATGTGATACATACAAGTATGGAGGCTTGAGTCGGAGTGCATGCTGAACAGTGAGAAGCGGTCGGACGGAGGCGCCAATATCTGCAACATGCAAAGGGCCGCAGCATGAGTGTAGTCGGAAGCTACAGTGGTCGGAAGCTACAGTGGTCAGAAGCTACAGTGGTCGGAAGATACAGTAGTCGTAGAAGCTACAGTGGTTGTGGTCGTGGTCGTAGAAGCTGCGGTAGATGAAGCACCGAGACGATGCTTCATGGTCAAAGCATCGAGTTGAGAAGCCGTGGTCGAAGCATCGAGTTGAAGCGTCGAGTCGAAGTGCCGTGGTCGAAGTAGCAATGTACTCGTAAGAGTACTGTAGCAGCCGAAATGCCCAAATGAAGCAGTAGTCTGAATCAATAAGTTGGCCAAGTCTTTTGGGATTGTGGAGAGATTCCAGGAGGTCGTGCCATGAGAATAGGTCCTAATGGAGTTAGTGGGTGCGTGGAGTACAGGTCGTGTGACCTTATGTGCATGAGGCTTATTTTAGCCGAGTATTTCCTATTAAAAAAGAGCAGTAGCAATAGAGATTGAGTGATTCAATCCCAAGGAGTTTCTTCTTTGTGTGTGTTTATCCAGAGATACGAGAGAGACCAGTAAGTGGTTTCCAAGAGAGAGAGAGGATTGAGCGATTCAATCCCAGCATTTGGTATCAGAGCTTGAGTTCTTAGATCGGTGTATACCCAAGTACCTTCGCTTCAACATGATGTCCACCACCGAGCAAACGGTGGCAACGAGGGCAACGGCGACGTAGTCGACAAGGGAGGGAGACGTCTCCCTCCAGTACCTGATGCTCACCTCCTCCAACTACTCCACCTGGGCGATCAAGATGGAGGCGCAGGACATCTGGGAGGCGATCGAACCCGCGGGCGGAGTGGTCGTGGAAAGGAGGAAGGAGAAGATGGCACTTGCGTGCTTTCAAGCCATTCCCAAAGACGTGCTCCACCAGGTTGCCAAGAAGAAGACAGCCAAGGAGGCGTGGGAGAGCTTGAAGACAAGGTATCTCGGTGCCGATCGAGTGAAGAAGGCGCAGCTGCATACCTTGAAAATCGAATTCGAGGCCCTACGCATGAAGCAAAGCGACTCCATCGACGAGTTTGCTGGCAAGATCAGTGGGCTAGTGAGCAAGTTCAGTGGTCTTGGTGCCACCCTAGAGGATACCGCACTCGTGAAGAAGTTGTTCGATTTGGTTCTTGACAAGTTTTTGTAGGCTATTGCTGCAATTGAGTAATTCTCCGACGTGGATACCATGCCATTCGAGGAGGCGATTGGCCGCCTCAAAGCATACGAGGAGCGGATACACAAGCACGAGAACGGGCACGAGGAGCATGTGCTTCTCACCAAGGCCGAGTGGGAGACTCGGTCGTCGAAGCGAGAAGGCAAGGGCTCCGGCAGCACTGGCAGTGGTGGTGGTCAAAGAAAGTTCGACAAAACCAAGGTGATGTGCTATAACTGCCAAGAGCTTGGTCACTTCGCATATGAGTGTCCTGAGAAAGGAAAGGAGGAGAAAGCGCTACTCTGTGGAGTTCAGAGTGATGATGAGCCAGCTCTTCTGTGAAGACTCATGAAGTGTGGTCAGTCAAGATTATGGGGTAAATTGTTAGATACTAATCTTGACAAAGTTTGTATCTGCATATTTACTTTGGTCTTTTGCATGTAGTGATCATGTTGTATAGGTCTTTGCATGGTAGTAGTGTGTGGCACAAGAAAAAGCGCACGGCGATACGTGTGATACGTACAAGTATGGGGGCTTGAGCTGGAGTGCATGCTGAACCGTGAGAAGCGGTCAGACGGAGGCGCCAATATCTGCAACGTGCAAAGGGCCGCAGCATGAGTGCAGTCAGAAGCTACAATGGTCGAAAGCTACATTAGTCGGAAGCTATAGTAGTCGTAGAAGCTACAGTGATCGTGGTCGTAGAAGGCAGTGGTCGAAGAAGTTGCAGTAGATGAAGCATCGAGACGATGCTTCGTGGTCGAAGCATCGAGTAGAGAAGACGTGTTCGAAGAAAATTCGATAAAACCAAGGTGATGTGCTATAACTGCCAAGAGCTTGGTCACTTCGCATACAAGTGTCTTGAGAAAGGAAAGGAGGAGAAAGCGCTACTCTATGGAGTTTAGAGTGATGATGAGCCAGCTCTTTTGTGAAGACTCATGAAGTGTCGTCAGTCAAGATTAGGGGGGAAATTGTTAGATACTAATCTTGACAAAGTTTGTATCAGCATATTTACTTTGGTGTTTTGCATGTAGTGATCGTGTTGTATAGGTCTTTGCATGGTAGTAGTGTATGGCACTAGAAGAAGCGCATGGTAATACGTGTGATACGTACAAGTATGGAGGCTTGAGCTGGAGTGCATGCTGAGCCGTGAGAAGCGGTCGGACAGAGGCGTCAATATCTGCAACGTGCAAAGGGCCACAACATGAGTGTAGTCGGAAGCTATAGTGGTCGTGGTCGTAGAAGCTACAGTGGTCGAAGAAGCTGCAGTAGACGAAGTACCGAGACAATGCTTCGTGGTTGAAGCATCGAGTTGAGAAGCCGTGGTCGAAGCATCGAGTCATAGCGCCATGGTCGAAGTGTCGAGTCGACGTGCCGTGGTCGAAGCAGCAGTGTACTCATAAGAGTAATGTAGTAGCCGGAACTCCCGAATAAAGCGGTAGTCTGAGTCAATAAGTTGGCCGAGTCTTTTGGGATTGTGGAGATATTCCAGGGAGGTCGTGGCATGAGAATAGGTCCTATTGGAGTTAGTGGGTGCGTGGAGTACAGGTCGTGTGACCTTATGTGCATGAGGCTTATCGTTTATCCCGAGATACGAGAGAGATCAGTGAGTGGTTTCCAAGAGAGAGGATTGAGCGATTCAATCCCAACAGTAGCAACCACTTTTTTAGCCTATAAAAGGCAAGCCACCCCAGCAGCAGCAAACCACAGCACCTTCCAGATCATCTCATCTAAGCAAGCAGAGACAGTGACAGTACTAGAAGCCTCTAGAACCTTCCAATCACCGGGGAATCGATGGACCGCGTGACGAAGCTGGCGTCGGAGCGGGCGGTGGTGGTGTTCACGGTGAGCAGCTGCTGCATGTGCCACGCCGTGACGTCCCTCCTCGGCGACCTCGGCGTCAGCGCGGCCGTGTACGAGCTGGACAAGGATCCCCGGGGCAGGGAGATGGAGAGGGAGCTCGTCCGGAAGCTTGGCCGCGGCCCGCCAGTGGTGCCCGCTGTGTTCATCGGCGGCAACCTCGTCGGTGGCACCAACAGGATCATGTCGCTGCACCTCGCCGGCGAGCTCGTCCCCATGCTCAAGAGCGCTGGTGCGCTCTGGCTGTAGAAGAACACGTACACGTTCGTGCATGTATGATCATGCATGCAATGCTAGCTTTGTGATAAAATGTATGTGCAGAAATAAAATAGCTTTAAAAAGTCGATGTAGAATTAAGGCCAGGTTTTTTATTTCCTGTGCTGAGAAGAATAATTAAGCTAGTAGTGCTGCTCTTGTTAAGTTGTAAATGTACTCGACCTCTATCCTTTTTTAAATATATTTTTAGTTCTTCTTAACTCTGAATTGCACTGTAATTTTTCTGGATGCGCTTCATGTAGGAAACTTTGTTCTTTACATATTGCTATATGCAGGGCACTTTGTACTTTCTCATAATCTTGCATTGTTGATAGATACTATTTCACAGGATAACAATAAAGTTATGGTTTACGTAATTACGTACACATATAATTTGATGGCATGCACGTTTGAAAAACCAATTCAGGTAGTTAATAGTCTTAAAAAAATTCAGGTAATTAGTTGTGATGAGAGCGAGTTGTCTGAATGTTGTGCCCCTTCCTCTTTGCCTTGTGCAGTTGTGCTGCTGTGTATGCATCCATAGGTTTCATGCAGAGATTCCAAACACAATGGATTGAGAAGAGTTCAGTAACACCCTGATTTGACTTCTCTATTATTTTCATTTTTCTCATGGAATCAAATTGAGTCTGTAACATACGACCAGATAGTAATATATCGATGTGATATATTCGTGATCATGTCATGTACCTAATGCTATGTACTACGTAAAAAAATGCATACAGCTGATGGTAAGAATCGTAAGGATGGTCATGGGCACACTCATGCATCAGTACTTGAAGGATGAGAAAGCAAACATTTAAACTGGATATATAGTATAACTGTAGGGCATGGGTTTCAACTTCCGAATATTTACAGTTCATTCTGGATGATTAATTAACAAGTTGAGTTGCAGGTACAAGCACTTATGGCATGAAACAGTGGGTGCCCCATGTGAAGGCGAGGAGCCAGACAGATGCCCCAAATCCTAAAGGAATCATCGCAAGATTCAAAGCTCTTTGAGATATATCGCCCTTCACAAGTTGAAAGGTTGAGAACTTGAGATGAAAGCTATGCGTCAACTTGTCAGAGATGCAGAGGATAATGAAGATGTTGCTGCTTCCTTACAACATCTCTATCCAAATATCCATTACCCGATCATGCATGTACTTGTATACGCTAGCTGTACGTGTTGGACGCATGCATGTTTGCATCCATCACGTACATGTACGCGATCGTGAAGAATCAAGGCATCTGATAGAAGCTAGTGCCCTCTTCTGTATCCGGATGCTCGCTGCAGCATCATATCAGCAGGAAGCAGCTAGACATCTCATCAGCATCAATCTATTGCTAGCTCCTCGTAGGTGTATATAGCATGCAAATCCTGACCAAAACCGTTGCGCCGTCTTATCGCGGCATCGCAGCGGGTACACATCTGATGATGTGGTCGATGGATCGACAAGACGCATGAAGATCTGGAGGACAAAGATCGTGCGAAGTGGGTAGATTCCGATAAGGAAGCGGAGGAACAAAGGAAGAACAGTGATCTGTACAGTGCAGATGCTTATTCTGAACCTGCTGAGGTGCCGGCTGGTTAGTGGTTAACCATTGCTGGTTTGCCCTGAAACCACAGCTCAGCTGCCGGAATCGGGTCCATGCACCGTGCGGCCGTACGACGCCGATGTTTCGCGCCATTGTCAGCGCGGCTGTTGATCCTTCCGGGCTTCGCATTTGCAGTGTAGAAGCTGGTGCTGGAAGCAAGGTATCTCTCTTAATTGGAAGAATGTTTCAGACTGCAAGTGCGCTACGGCTCTAAGAGATTACAAGAGTGTGTATATGGGAAATAAGTACAATGCTTTGAAAATTATGATATGTGGCTTAAACAACACATGTAAAGAGGAAAAGAAAGGTGAGAGAGAGAGAGAGAGAGAGAGAGAGAGAGTTCATGGAAAATATATGTAACAAAGGCCAGACTTTAGTTCTGCATTTTCAGATGTAACGTACTTTGGTTCTTATAGTGATGTATACAATTACGCACTCATGTCCCCAAATTCTGTACGTGGAAAAATTGCAGCACATACTTGTGCAATTAGTACTCCATTATTGTCTCCTTGGCAACTAATAAGTCATCGATTAATATGCATGCATGCACTGTTTTTTTTTAATAAATAAAAATTGACCAGAGCTCTGCCGTTCACTAAAACAGACAACTAAACATAGACGAAGAGGTTAAGCAGCCTCTCTGTCACAAGACGTGTTTCGACATGTATGCATGCATCATGTATGCCCTCCCACAACACCCTATCTAGGGCGGATCTAGGCCTCAGGCTGAGTGGACTATTGTCCAAGAGAGTGTCTATACAATACGTGACTGTTTTTCTTTTGGAAAACAATCAGATTTTTGAGCCATCAATGCCTGAAAATCTTACAAGTGTTAAAGGACCGTCTATGTAAGATTCGACTGTTTTATCAGCCTAAAAGAGTCAAAATTCTTATTCATTCACAACTTCATCATACATAAATTATAGTAAATTATTTATGTCATTTTTGTTCTCGGGCACTGTAATTATTCTCGAAAGTCTTGACAACTCATATTTCCATCACATGATTCAAAATATAATATATATTTTGAGAGGTTGAGCAAAAACAAAGACAAAAAATGAAATTATATATCAACAAAATACGGTAATATGGTGAATTTGTTTTGTTCCGAAGAAAAATCATAATAAATTCGGACCTAATTCATGAGATAAGAAGAAGTGCGAGTCTCAAAGCATATCGAACAGATGAAAATTCGACTATTTTGACAAAAAAAAACAATCGAATGTTGTTTAGCAAAACCGAGTGTTAAAGTCCATAAAAAATCTCTTAAAATTCACTAAACATTCAAGTTCAACAAAAAAAAAACGGTTGATCCAGCTCCATGCTTAGACCGTGGCTGGTTCCGTCCTTTTCCTGTCCAAACGCTTGACTTGGCCATCTTGATGTGCCGGGTGACCAAGCCACACGTGCCACGTATTCACGCCACACGTGTGATGACCTCTACAACGATCTTGGTGAGAATGTGCATGGTTGGCTGTACATTAGTTGGCGCTATGTATACTACATCTTGAACGGTCAACGGCGCGACATAAGATACCAATAATCTTCTCTTCTTTCGTTAACAAAGGAGCGAGGAAAAGAAGCCAAAACAAGTGAGGTCATCCTGGACCAAAACAGCGACTAGAGAGGGAAAAATATAAGCTCTGTTTTTTTTCCATCTTAATCGGATTCAACTCAATTTTCTCTCCAATAGCTATGAAAGCTATGAAGATCAACGAACAAGCACAACGGAAGCCTTGTATTGAATCCAATCGAAATACCGAAGCACAACAACCAAAAATAAATAAATAAATAACTCAAATCAAGTGAGTCAGACGGCCAGACCTCTCAGGTTAGGCAGTCTGACCGTTGGCCTAGCGGTCTGACCTCTCACCAGGGGCGGTCTGACCTCCAGCTCGATTAATAGTGAAATCAGCACGAAATCGAAATCACAAATCGGCTCAATTTTTGATCCGATGATTCAAATCCCCTCAAATTTCAACTATAGCTCATCAAGAAGGTCAAGAACATATTCCAATCGATGATCGGGAAGATCAAAACCAAGGTTCCATGAATTTCATAGATGAGAGAAGGAGCGCACAAGAACCTAGGAAAATCAAACTTTGATCCCAAAACTTACTCGTGGGTAAAAGATGATCTTAGATGCATTCCCACATATCACAGCAAGCAAGATCACAACAAAAAAAACAAAGAAAACCAAAGGATCATCAAACAACCAAAGTCACTATAGAGAGAGCAAGAACAAGAAGAGACTCACATTGGAGGAATCTTGCTTGGATTGATTTGAAATAGATATTGGTTTACAGCCACTCCATCATGGAGAATAAAAGCTCAATACTTGAGCACACAATCAATCCATCTCTCACAAACGCTAGCCTTAACTACTCCAAAATCTCCAAAACACAAATTAGTGTTTTTCTCTTGGAAGGAGTTAAGAACTCCACATCTGTACATTCCCTTTTATAGTGAAGGCTAGGTTGAGAGAGAAGACCCTAACGGGCACCCGTTAAGCCCAAACACAAACGGATCTATACTCACGTACGCTTCTCAAAGCGGACGATGAACCGGGCTTCTCGAATCTGTTTCTTCATGATCTTTATCTTCATTTGACCTAAACCATCTCTCCTTGTGCCATCTTGCGCCGTGGTTTAGCCAAAGGTCACCAATGCGGTATTTTAGTGAAGTTACCAAAATACCCCTTCTTGATCATTCTCCAAAAGACCGAGTACAATCTTCATGAAGCAATCCCATGCTTCGCCATGAGTAGGTTGATCAACGGCTCTCTTCATTTCGGTAAGTCTCTCCCCATCCAGCTCCCACTGAAACCACCATGGTATTTGCACCGACCCCACGTTGCTTGATGCAACTCGTCGCACTGAATTTCCCGTTCGGTCATCCTTGTCCATTTTGCACCATGCTTGAGTCCACTAGCTTCACCCGACATCCTTGATCATTCTGGACCTCAGCTTTCCAATCCTAGTCCCGATCATCCTCGCTGTTGACCGTCATTGACCTCCAAGCTTCATGTACAACAATAGACCAAGAAATTGATTCCGGTAATAAGTTCTTCGCAACTTAACCCACGTTAGTCAAAACATGCATCATGCAACACATATGCACTAAAATCCATAAAATTGACCTAACCTATGAACATCGCCACCAAGCCACCCAGCGAACAGGGCAAAACCGGTCAGACCGCCACCCGTGGCCGGTCTGACTGCCTCCTGGCTGGTTTGATCGCCCAGCATAGGGACTTAGCCAAATTTCCTTGAAATCTGAAACCTCTCCGAAAATTTAAAACGAATAAAACTTTTAGTTCGAAGCTTCAAAAATTATGGGACCAAGTGTAGAAGAATCATCTCTCTTGTCTACACCTTCTATTTTTTGGCTCGGCTGCAAACTCGAAAGTCACCTTTATGACTGGTCAGATCGCCGCCCATGGTTGGTCTAACTGCCATCCACTTGACCTGCCCAATGGCCGGTCTGACCGTCTACTGCCTGGCATAACCTAAATTTTGCTGAAAACGAGTGTTTCGACAAACCCTCAACACAATTGTCAATTTTATCATCATCTTAAATATGGGATTATTCCGAATGGAAGCTAATCATTTGCTTCTACCATCGCGGCCCATCACCCATGCTCAAGGTCCATGGAAACAGATTTGGATAGCTAGCCTACATATAATGCAGGAGAACTTTTTTTATATTAATTAATCCTTTTTTATTTTATTTTAAAGTTAACACTCTGCAAACTTTTTTTTCCCCAATTCTAGCCCCTTTGGTCACGCCACCACCCGTGGCGTGATAAAACAATACTATCACGTCAGCCCGTATCTAGACAAACTCTTGTCACACTACCACCCGTGGCGTGACAGTGTTGTTTGGTCACGCTACGACCAGTGGCGTGACAAAAAGTGCTATTTTAGCGGATTTATCCTATAGCGTGACAATATTGTTTTGTCACGCCACAGATAGTGGCGTAACGAAAAAAGTTAGAACTGTAAATAAAGTTCGCCGAGGGTTAACTTTAAAATAAAATTTAAAAAACGGTTAATTAACAATAAAAAGTTCAATGGACCACCTGGTTTCCCAAAGAAAAATAAAAGATTCATGTGGACCGTTTGATGTCTGATCAATGATGGGATATGGCTGACCAAGCAAGAGAGAGCATCTTTGTCAACTAGTTGTTTTGTCCCTTGATATACTGATCATGGTTGGTCGTTGCATGTCCTCTCAGCATCTTTTGTGGGCATCCATTAGTAGTAGTAGTTGCTTGTCATCTCATTTTAATATTTGAGATTGGATTAACAAAAAAAATCTGTGAATTGCATAGTACTTAGTACTAGTTTGCTAAGTTAATCCCATGTCAACTTTATTTTCAATTCTAACTCCTTTGGTCACGTCATCATCGTAGCGTGACAAAACAATACAATCACGCCAGCCCGTATCTAAGCAAACTCTTGTCACGCCACCACCCGTGGTGTGACAGTGTTATTTGGTCGCACCAGTGGCGTGATAAAAAGTGATATTTTAGCGGACTTATCCTATGACGTAATAATGTTGTTTTGTCATGCTAGTGGCGTGACCAAAGGGATCAGAATTGAAAATAAAGTTTGTCGAAAGTTAACTTTAAAATAAAATTTAAAAAATGATTGATTAATAAAAAAAGTTCAATGCAGGATTGCCATGCATTGTCCTAGCAGAAAATTCATCTGGACCACCAGGTTTTCCAAAGAAAAATAAAAGATTCATGTGGACCGTTTGATGTCTGATCGATGATGGGATATGGCTGACCAAGCAAGAGAGAGCATCTTTGTCAACTAGTTGTTTTGTCCCTTGATATACTGATCATGGTTGGTCGTTGCATGTCCTCTCAGCATCTTTTGTGGGCATCCATTGGTAGTAGTGGTAGTTGCTTGTCATCTCATTTTAATATTTGAGATTGGATTAACCAAAAAAAAATCTGTGAATTGCATAGTACTTAGTACTAGTTTGCTAAGTGCTAGGTTTGTCCAAAAGAAATTGCATGACACTAGCCTACATGCAACAAATGTACTTAACCAAGTGGTCATATGGCAAGGCTATTTATGCATTAATATACAATTGCCAAACCGAATCACAAATTTATGTCATATTTTTTTTTTATCAAACTACTAGTGTGTGGTGGATCTTAATAAAAAAATTTGTACTAGTTTGTTATGCGAGTGTTACCAACACCCTTGTACTACATGTTTTCATAAGCAAACACAATGAGTCTGCTTGCCACAGGCACAGAAGATCCTGTGTGGGCATATGATTATGGTACAGCCCTGACTTAGTGCATGGTCAGGTGGGATTTAATGCGGCTGTCGGCTACTTGCGCTGTCCCTACGCTCCAAGATCTAGCCTACGTGAAACGAAGTGCAGTGGAGTAGTAGTAAAAAAGGAATATTTTTTATTTCGCCCCTCACAGCATATTAAGTGTAAAAATGGCATGTGCTTCGAAAATTCTAAATTTGGCTTCCTCCTGAGTGCGGAATGACTGAAAGCCGACACGTATCACTTTCCACACTCGGGGGGCGCGGAACCTTGATGCTAGGCACAGAAACCGGGCAGGCGCGGAGAAACCGAGCGGGCGCGGAACATGATGGGGCCGGGCAGCTTCCGCGCCACACAAGCACGGTAAGAAACCGGCAACATTCCGCTCTGGCTGAGTATGAAAAGTGCTGCAAACGTGAATAAAAAACCAATAAAAAAGCATTTGCTTTCATGCGTCACTTTCAACCAACAGACAAGCGCCGTAAACGTGAATAAAAAAAGTAACAAAAAAAGCATTGCTTTCAAGCGTCAACAGAAAACGTGAAGTCGGCAGAGCGCTTGCATCCTTCCGCTCCCACGCTCGGTGACCGCGGAAAGAGGCCGGCCCTAGCACTAAAGCTTTCCGCGCTCACCGACCGCGGAACGAGGCACGTGTCGCCGCTGCATTCTTCTACGGTCAGGACGGTGTTAGAATTACAAATACGGTGCGGTGTGGGCTATTTTTGTATTTACATGGCATCACGGGGCCAAATCAAAAAAAAATTGTAAAAAAGACCAAAGGCAAAAGGAAGAAATTGTTCTCTCTCAAGAAAGGGAAACTGAAAATGGACAGAAAAATGCTGGAACCTTTTTACCATGAAAGATCCCTACGTGTCAACATTTTTCTAGCATACTCGATATGAAAAGAGTAGTAAAGATCCAATGCTTATGTTTTTGTTTCAGTGTTTTCCGTGCAAAATTTGGTCCACAAGGTTCAGACTTCAGAGCAGTGATTGAGGCAGACAGGCTTTCTCATATCTCAGACCACAACGGGTACTGAGTAAATCTGTGACGACTGAGGTAATCAGGCACCACATGCCCTTGTCTCAAGGAAAATCATAATGCAGCCTTAACAAACAGCTACTCCTTCCTAGACACTGAACGGAACAGGATCCTCTGCATTTAAGGACAAGACAGAGATATGCTACGGTTCAACATAGTAGAATGTGATTTCTCAAAAACCAAAGGTGTAGGTCAAAAAACTACAATAACCGCTGCAGTAAATATTTCACCCGTACCACCTCTGATAAGCACTATTCACATGCACAGAAAACCATTGTTCACATAGTGTCCTATGAATTACATCAAGGATCCGGATCCACACCGAACACAGTTTTGCTTTGCTATTTTTTAGCTATCCACCTCAAGGACACAAACAAAAAAAAATCCTAAAAATGAGCTGTGTTTTACTGGGCCTATAATTGTGTAGCCGGTATTAGCATTGCTAGCTTATCAAGAAACATTTGCAAGCTTTGCATTTCTTTTGTTTGACATGTATTCTGACTTTATGTATGGAAACCCACGTGTTAAACCTTGTTACGCTGACAATAAATCTCGAAGCAAATTAGATAGTAATGACAAGCAGAGTGACTGCCTTCAGTTTGACAGAACAAAATCTTCGATCAGATTGACTTCACACTAGGACACCTATCATGATAAGAAGGCTACAAGCCTTCTCCTACAATCAACACAAAAATTCTATGGGCACAAAACTCACTATAACTCACCACTAGAATGATCACATTGTCATTTTCTTTTAGTTCTTAACATGTCCAGAAATCTGTAAATTCAATGAACCCACGGCGGCACGGCCTAACAAAACCAGCAATGGACAAAAATAAACGCAAGGAAAAAGAAAAATTTGGAGGCTGTGAGTGTAAAGTGTAAATTCATCTCTCATACAGGATAACAGTAAAGTGAATCACCTTTTCCATGGCTACTGCTGCCGCTCTCACACGAAACACGACACACTCACACACCACACCACGCCTCCTGTAAAACTTTCCACGGAGTTGCAGGCCCATTTCAGAGGCTTCTTTCTTCCCCATCCTTTTCTCCCCTCTCAATCCGAGAAGTCAATGTCACTGTTGCCGCCTCTCGCTCCGTAGCTACAGGGCCTCCATATACGCTCCTCTAGCTCCTGCTCCCGGTGCAAATTTATGTTGGGGCAGCTCAGTGGCCGTTGGGTCTTCTTGCTCCGATCCAAGAAGTAGGTTTTTGTGTTCTCTTCGATTCTTTTTTTCCGTACTTTTATGTGCCTGTCTGTTTCATGGCTGTGCCAATGGTGCTTCTTGAGAGGCTAAAAGAAATGCAGTGTTCTTGTTCTTGGTCCAACCGAAGAGGTGGTGCTTCTTGATTTTCTTTTTCTGTTGTTGCGTAGTTTATTGGTCCCCTGTGCCCAAAATTTCTCTTTTTTTCCTGAAATTTTTTCAACTGTTTGATGTCTTGCTGTTCTTGCTCAAGTTCCAAAGGCGGCATCCTTTTTAGAAAGGAAAAGTTTGTCCTTTCCCCGGTATTTTTGACATGATTAGGCGTGCTCAACCCCAACTGCTCCACTAACCCTGTTTTTTTTTCGGATTCCGTGTTTGCAGGTGAGAAGAGATTGCGCTAGTAGGGCTCAGTCTTCAGTGTGGTCATTCAGTTTCCGGAAAAAAAATTGGAGTTGTAGAGACCGCAATGCCGAAGATGTTTGGTTTCTCTCGTCGCAGGATGAAGCTGGGGAGGTGAGACCTTAGTTGATTTGGCCCATAAATTTAGCCCTTCTTTATTATCCATGCATGTTTTTCTCCTGAACCTGGGTAGTTATTGGTTTCTTTGGCATTTTTGTTGATCAGTATGACATAGCTCTCATTTAGGAGGTATTTTAGTTGGTTTTCCTGATTTGATTCATAGTCATTTCCCCATTTAGATGATTTAATGCTTTATGTGCGAAAAAGTTGGTCCTTTTTATCTCAAAAAAGAGAGAAAAAATAGTTCCTTTGTTGTGTGTTTTTTCGTTATTAAGAGATTTTTGTTCAGTGAGCTCCAAACGTCTGGATTGACAAAAGAGGTGTTGTTAAAAATGATTAACTCTTCTATAAATTTCTGGGGTATTTGGTAAACCTAGCCTTGCTTTGCAATATTAGCCTTCCTGTTCTTTTGTACAATTCCTGTTTCTATAACCAGAGGTTGAAATTTTATTACTGTGGTGAACTAGAACCATTTACCCCAGCTTCATTTCTTTGAAGTTATAATCATAAGCTGCCTAATTGAATGCCTTCTTGTACATTCCTTCTGTTTGCTCTTATCTTTTGGTGGCTTTATGATTTCTACAGGTTCAAAGGTCATCTACATGATCCTTTCCATGGATCCCGGAGTCCTGCTCGGACCACCAAGCGTTCCAGTCACCCCAATGTGAGTTTTTCTGGTTGAATTGCTTTGCATTTGCTCTCTGATCCTGTCGTATTTCGATGTATTTAAATGGTTATTAGCTCTTCCAGTTTGTCCAGGGAGATGACCCAGTGACCACATCAGTGAGTGGCCGCGCTGATGACCTTGCTTGGCGCTGCTCATCTGATACTTTTGATCTCAATAGCCGTGCATTTGAAAACTCGGAGAATTGGGCGGTGTTGTCAACGGAGGGGGACAAACCGAGTCCTCGCTTTGATGTAAGCAGCCATCTTAAAATTCTAAACTGTCCATAAAAAAATATAAACTAGAGTGATGTTCTCATCAATATTTGGTTTCTATTCTGAAGTCTTTGTAGTTTGTATCACATTCATCTTGTTTATGTTTTAAACAGCACGCAGCAGCCATGGTAGGGAGCAAAATGATAGTCTTTGGTGGCGATTCTGGTCATCATTTGCTGGATGATATGAAGGTAATGGATGTTATGTTTCTCAAGGATCTCATCTGCTCATGTTGCATGGCCTTATGTCAATTTTAACTTTTGAGCTAACTTCATGGTCTCATCTTTTATATATCCTTCAGATATTGAACTTAGACAACCTTACATGGGATTCTGTGGCTCCTAAAGTTCGTGTATCACCAGGTGGATGTTCTCCGAAGTTTCGACCGTGCAAAGGTCATTGTCTGGTATACTTCTTGGAGCTCCTTGTTCTCTCACTATGGTCCTTTCTTCGATTTCTTACATGGTATTGTAGTATATATTGTCAATTGACGTGTGCTTGGTTTCTAAGTCCCTTATCTTTATAATTTTACTGGAAGTTGCACTCTGAAAGCGTCCTTGGCGAAGTAATAAAAGCATGCAAACAATTATTAGCATTCTTTGCTTCTAATTTGTCTTTCACCATGTTTTTTAATTTTCAATAATCTTACCTGGCTGGCAGTGATCGCAAGGCTTATTTGAACTGATGATTTGAAATGAGAAAACAATTAGTCTCTTTCCCCCCCTAATTTTAGGTTCCATGGGGGAAGAATGTCATTCTTGTTGGAGGGAAAAGCGAGCCACCTTCTGACCGGATATCAGGTTAGACTGCTATTTAATACTCAAAACACATGGATTTGTTTTATTTATCTGATTCGCTGTCAAACTTCCAGCAGAAATAATTAGGACTTCATCATTTATTTTATTGCAGTATGGACCTTCAATATAGAAACTGAGCTCTGGTCGTATATGGAAGCAAAGGGCGATATCCCGGTACTTATTTGAACATTAATTTATACACTGCTTTAAATGTTCATGCAAAATGACAAGAGATTGTTCCTTGATTAATAATTTCAGGTGGCTCGAAGTGGCCATACAGTGATTAGAGCAGGTCCTGTTTTAATTCTCTTTGGGGGCGAGGATGCCAAAGGGAAGAAACTACATGACCTTCATATGTTTGATCTGAAATCTTTAACATGGCTTCCTTTGAACTATAAGTGAGTCATCCTTGTCTAGAACTCAGAGAATTGCCATGTCAATAAACAAAGAAAAGAAAAAATAAGCTAAGAAAGAATGTTTCTTCAGTTGGTCACTTGGCTTGTCCACTATGCCTTGAAATGCCAAAAGTCCATAGTTATCTACAAATCTTACACAGTTTGACAGTCTCTGCATTGAAGCTCCTCGATGTTAGAATCATTCTCTTACTTCGTGTGTTTTTCTCCTATTGATTATAATTTCATTGTTTTAGAGGTGCTGGACCTTCTCCAAGATCCAATCATGTAGCTGCACTTTACAATGATAGAATTCTTTTGATTTTTGGAGGCCAAACAAAATCCAAGACCCTGAATGATGTTCACGCTCTCGACTTTGAAACAGTAAGTTCTATCAGGTTTCCTTCTAAGTTTTTCTTGTTAATGGCTTACTGAAAAATCAATCTTCTTGTTAGATGGTATGGTCAAGAGTGAAAACCCATGGTCATCATCCATCGCCTCGAGCAGGTTGCTGTGGAGCTCTCTGTGGGACTAAATGGTATATTGCAGGGGGAGGAAGCAAGAAAAAGCGTAAGTTTCTCTTCCTTTTTACACACACACACGGTAGTGCAATTCAGCACTCGCATACTGAATAGCTATTCTGCTCGTGGGCCGCGGCCCAGGTAGGCCGCGTTGCGCGAGGCGCGCCAGCTCGCGCGCTTCCTGCGTGGGATCGATGGTAAAACACACGCGCGTGCGTTGCAATCGGCAGTAAAACTCTCGGTATCATCTAATCTGGCAGTAAAACCCACGCAGATCTTTGTTTTGTATATGAATTTTTTTACTTGTTTTAAAAATAACTTTTGATTGGAAGTTCCGATTCACGAACGGTTTTCACCGGTAAATATAAGTCTTGTAAATAAAAACATCTCTGCGTTTTAAAAAAACTATTCACTGCATCGCTAAAAGAGATTTTATCTTTCGCGGAATGGGTTCTCATGTTTGCCACTCAAGTTGGGAAACATTACCCTCTATGTACCTGCAGACGTCCTCATCGAGGCAGGTCGTAGTGGCCATCTCATGTGCACGAGCCGCTCCGGTTAGTTTCTTGATCCGCATGCTAAGAAAACAAACTGGATTCCGTTGTTAATGGCTGCATGTGGCATGGACCCCACATGGTTTGCATGCAATCATGTGATTGAGTCGGGCAAGAGCACCGCACCGCACATGGTTTGTCTTGGCACCGCACATGGTTTGTCTGTGTCTGTTAGGTATATTGAAAAACAATTGTGAGCGAGATATAAGAGGATAAACACAGAGAGCGTGTCTCATGCACGGAGATATCTTATTAACTCATGCCCCTTATGTATATTGAAAAACATGATTTGTAATTTGTCGCAGTCATACACTACATCCATCACTCGAAACAAAATAGCAATTTCGAAGCTCAAAGGGTACAAACTTTCTCCCGAGTTAAATGCTATCTCTAGTCACAGACTGTTGGCAGTTTGAATATGTGCAGAAACGCTTATTTTGTGTGTGCTGAAAACACACCGGGAATGGGAGTGTTGAAGTATATTGTTCGTCTTTACTCATCAACTTAAACTTTTGGGTAATCTAGTTGAATTGGTTGGTGCATGTAACTTAATATGGTACCAGAGCCGAGAGATCTCGAGTTCAAAACCTAGAAAAAATAATTGTCGCCCACTTCTAGTCTATGCCACCTTTTGGGTGAACTGGTTGGTGTATGCATTTCAATTAGGAGAACGTAGTTCACCAAACACGGCTTTTCTACTCGGTTCACGCGTACAACCAACGACGACGAGCGAGCATAGCTCGCGTGGCAAGTTTTGCCGTTGAGCGAGCTGCCCCCTCGGGTTCGAGTTTTCTAACTCGCATGCCTCGCCAATAATTTTCCCTGGCATTGGATCCCGGGTAGTTGGTTCGAGCTTTCGAACTCACGTGCCTCACGAGTAATTTTCCCTGGGAATGGATTCCAGGTAGGTTTAGTACATGCACACGTGGGTGCGTTCAATGGTCAAAGCATGTGGTTGTGGTCTGTGAGGTGTAGCCGTGTAGGCCTTAGCTCTAGATTAGACGTGTGCTAAGAACACACCCATGTATGCGCGTGTACTTTCAAACAAAATATTACAAGAACTAACCCATATGCATTCTAGGTTTTGTCCCACTTACATGCAACAAGGTGGCCCCCCACGCGATGATGTGCCTTCCATGGGTCATGGACCAGGTCAACACACATGGTGCACATGGGCTGTTTGACGTTGATTTCTTGTCTGATTTCGATGGATAGTCCACTCGTTTAGCACGCTAGTGTATATCGATTTGCATCATATAAACGCGGGTTATTCTGGCACTCAAACTATCGACGTAGAAGACTCGAGCTTAAAATACTTACCCATTTGATCGTAGACAGCCGCTACTAAGATGCGATGGAAAAGGGATAGAAGAAAAGAAACGACCGGGCCAGCCGGTGGCTATGTAACATCCCAAATTTTATATTAGAATCCCTAAATATGGAAGTGTGGGATTTTTGAAACTTTCTGTGCATTTTGGTGTTACGAGAATTTTTGGAGTTCATTTGGATCTTCGTCGCATTTGAAAAGCCTTGGGGAAAGAAAATAAATGTAAGAAGCATAATAAATGGGGTAAATATTTTGAATTTAAATCTAATAGTAAATTCATTTGAATTTTGAATCAGAATTTGCTATGGGTAGAATTTACTTCTTCATTATGGCTCCAACTGCAAGTACATATAATACATACATTTTTATGTGATTGCAAATATAACTGTTCATCGAGGTTAGGTTAGAGATTGGGCGGGTAAAGTTGATGAGAAAAATATAGTTGCTGCATTCAGAAGAGAGAACTTGCACTGTTTTCCTTGGTTTTATGGGGTGTGTTTGTGTTTGGATGTTTAACCCAAATTACCTTGCCAATTATTGGTGGACGGGAGGGTCCTGGGCCTACCGGCCTAGTGGTTTTGGCCGGAGAGGTGGACTGCCCTAGGCCTAGTGGTTTTGGCCGCAGAGGTGGAGCAAGTCCTGGTAGCTTTGGTGGATGTGGGACTTCATCGATCGGCGACCCGTGAGCTGGATACCATATGTCAGCATATAAAGTGAGGCGTACACACTTTTATCAATCTGTGCATGAGACATGATGTCTGTGTTTATCCTCGTATCTCTCGCTCACAACTATTTTTCAATATACCTAACAGACGTAGACAAACCATGTGCGGTGTCAAGACAAACCATGCGCGATGCAGTGCTCTTGTCTGACTCAATCACATGATTGCATGCAAATCATGTTGGGTCGATGCCACATGCA
Organism: Phyllostachys edulis; assembly: GCA_036346405.1. Taxonomy (NCBI): domain Eukaryota; kingdom Viridiplantae; phylum Streptophyta; class Magnoliopsida; order Poales; family Poaceae; genus Phyllostachys; species Phyllostachys edulis. The sequence continues at coordinate 6,680,329 of CM070553.1, read as the reverse complement.
GCCATTAACAACGGAATCCAATTTGTTTTCTTAGCACGCGGATTGAGAAACTAACCGGAGCGGCTTGTGCATATGAGATGGCCACTACGACCTACCTCGGTGAGGACGTCTGCAGGTACATAGAGGGTAAAACAAGGGGCAAACATGAGAACCCATTCCGCGAAAGATAAAATCTCTTTTAGCGATGCGGTAAATATTTTTTAGTAAACGCAGAGAGATGTTTTTATTTACAAGACTTATATCATTATGTTACCCTTGTCGTCACCAAGCAACCGGTGAAAACTGTTCGTGAATCGGAGCTTCCAATAAAAAATTATTGCTAAAACAAGGGGGAAAAATCATGTACAAAACAAAGATATGCGTGGGTTTTACTACCAAATTGGACGATACCAAGAGTTTTATCGACGATTGCAACGCGTGCGCACGTGTTTTACTATTGATCCCATGCGAGAAGCGCGCATGTTGGCACGCCTTGCGCAACGCGGCCTACCTGGCCCATGACCCACGCGCTGAATAGCTATTCAACACAAACCTCTACACGTTTACTAAAAAAGTTTTACTGCATTGCTAAAAGAGATCTACTGTAATCTCCACATGACTTTACTATCATCTTAGCCAACTAGTACAGACAAATAGACAACTAACTAGCAAACAATCAGTTCATTGTTTTGTACATTAATGTTTCTTTTTCTTGATTTCTGAATAACTTTTGATTGGAAGCTCTGATCCACGAAAGGTTTACACTGGTAGCTTGGTGACAACGAGGGTAACATAATGAGATAAGTCTCACAAATAAAGACATCTCTATAAAAGAGATTTACTGCAACCTCCATATAACTTTACTGTTATCTTAGCCAACTAGTACAGACAAGTAGACAACCAACTAGAAACAATCAGTTCCTTGTTTTGTACCTGAATGTTTTTTTTCTTGTTTTTGCAATAACTTTTGATTGGACACTCTGATTCGCGAACGGTTTATACCGGTAGCTTGGTGACGACGAGGGTAACAGAATGATATAATTCTCGCAAATAAAAACCTCTCTGTGCGTTTACTAAAAATATTTACTGCATCACTAAAAGAGATTTACTGTAATCTCCACATGACTTTACTGGTCTGTTACAAAAAATATTTACTGTAACTTCGACATGACTTTATTGCTATGTTACAAAAAGATTTACTGCAACCTTCACATGATTTTACTGCTCTGTTACAAAAAGATTTACTGCAACTTCCACATGATTTTATTGCCATCTTAGCCAACTAGTATAGACAGGTAGACAACCAATTAGCAAATAATCAGTTCCTTGTTTTTGTACATAGTGCTTTTTCTTGTTTTAGCAATAACTTTTGATTGGAAGCTCCGATTCACGAACGGTTTTCACCGCTAGCTTGGTGATGACAAGGGTAACAGAATGATATAAGTCTTGCAAATAAAACCTCTTTGTGTGTTTACCAAAAAAAATTATTGCATTGCTAAAAGAGATTTACTATAATCTTCACATGACTTTACTGCTCTGTTACAAAAAAGATTTACTGGACTCCACTTGTAGTTTACTAAAACATCCAGTCATACGCGTATGAAACAATCGTAAAAAAATATGAACGCGGTGATACATGCGGCAGTAAATTTGCTATCAGAATTACTTTCGAATATATATATATATATATATAAAGCCTTTTTTCTACTCCCTGGTGTAGTTACTCCCTATTCCGTATCTCACAATGTAGGGAGTATCTTGCGCAATCGAGAGTATGTATGTGCAGTATACGAGTATATAAGACCACATAGGTGGTATTCACATCTTTTCAGGGGTGGTATGTACAATTTTTTAGACATACTCCTTTTTATGGGAAAAATACTTTCTACTCCCGGGTGTAGTTACTCCCACCTCTGATATACCACATAAAAGAACTTGACATACTCCTTTATCACTTTGGGTATACTCATATACTAATTATAAGGTACTCCATTGCGAACCACACGAAAAATTTGCAAGAGAGTCCATAGTTTTTAGCATATTTTGTAAATACCTAAATATTCGCACATAAAATCCTGTATGTCTAAAAAATTGTACATACCACCCATAAAAAGGTGTAAATACCACATAAGTGGTCTTATATACTCGTATACTACACATATATACTCTCGGTTGTACAAGATAGTCCCTACGTTGTGAGATACGGAATAGGGAGTAACTATATATATTTCTAATACAAAGTCTTCTCACTCTCAGGTCATCCAGAAACTTGGGTCTTCGATGTTCTGGAATCCAAGTGGTCTGTTTGTGTAGTACCTCCTAGTTCTTCAATTACTACAAAGAAAGTAAGTGCAATTCATGCTTGAGTTAATCATCCATGTCAATTGACCCAAAAAGTAATGCCGCCTTCACAGCAACGTTGGGAGGTGGATATTGTATCTTTAAGGATGTTACCTTCCTAAAAATCTAGAGAAATGCAGACTAGGATTCCTCGAAATTATGATGTCTATTGTATAGAGATGGAGGCCTCGGCTTACTAGGCAAATAAAGATTATCGTAGCTGTTTCCCATGAATTCCATACTAAAGTAGTGAAAGGAAGACCATCTTAAACTTTGATCTGGTGCGGTGCGCATGATAGCAGAAATAAGAGAATCTCCAATACCAAAGTAGTGAAAGGAAGACCGCCTTTAACTTTGATCTGGTGCTCATGATAGCAGAAATAAGTGAATCTGCAAAAGCAAATCCTACTCAAATTCCTGTTTATTTCCATGTTATCATTTTTGTTCTAGTTGCTGAAAAAATGAAGATACAACTCATGCAGGGTTTCAGCATGGTTCCTTTGTACTACAGGGATAAGATTGTTCTTGTTGCTTTTGGAGGAAACAAAAAGGAGCCATCTGATAAGGTGAAAGAACCGAACTTTGTAACTAAAAGAACAACCTTTTTTGCCAGTATTTGGACTTCATTTTCTTTCTTTTTTGTGAGGGGACTCCATTTTCTGATATTTGCTTCAAAACATAATTCTGTTCTTTTTCAATTTTTGCGTAGTGCACTTTAAACATTTCTGTGATCAAGCCACTATTCCTGAATTGAAATGATTTTGGCGTTTTTGAAGGTCGAAGTATTAGTGGTGCTGCAAAATGAGCATTGTTTCAGCTGGCGGTCTGCCCCTGATGTAGAACCCTTACTGTATGAGGACTCTCCTCCTAGCTCAAAGGAACTCGCCGATCACCTCAAGAACTGTGCTCCTCTGTACTCGACTAGTTCTGTAGCAAGGCGTAGTCTCGCCACCACAGTAGAAAACTCATCTGGAAGGAAATCCCTCCCTGATTCAGTGCTACAGCACCCAAATCTGGGCAGCTCATCACTCCGCAGGCAATTCCGTCAGGAGGAATGCAGTCTGGCCCAAAAACTGCAGAAGCCAATCGATGATGAAAAATACAAGGATGTTGATGATTATTCTGAGCTACCCTCGATCACAAACCAAAAGCAGCAGAGCGACACATATCAGTCTCCTGATGCTGATGCTAAAGCGAAGAGGGTGGGTAGAAGTTCGTCAGACATTAACCATCAGTATGATACAAAACTAGCAAACCTGGCCAGGAGAAACATGGCATTGGAAGAGCAACTTGCAGCTGCAATGGCAAGCAAGGAAGAAGCGGAGAAGAACCTATCTTTGGTCATTGACAGCAAGGAAGAGCTAGAGAAGAGGCTAGCTGAGAGAGACAGGGAGGTTGAGGCGCTGAAGGAGAAGGTGACAGGATTAGAATTGGCGCAAGAAGAGTCAAACAACCTCTCAAACACTGTCCATGCTGACAATGTGCGCCTTGAGCGTGAGGTGGCGTTCTTGAAGGCCGTCATGGATGAGACCCAGAAGGCAAGAAACCATTCCTATGATCTCTCCGTGTGCTAGTGTTTACGTTATCGTACTGACTTCGGTTCGTACACAGGAGCTGCACTCTACTCGCGGAGTTCTAGCAGGAGAACGTGCAAGGGCATTCCAGCTCCAGGTAACTGATGAAAGTATTGAACTTTCAGGTTCTTTCCTGGTTAATACAAGATTGCCAGTAGCAGTTCCCATTTTTCATGACTTGTCATATTGATGTCCAATTTTACAGTTGCATTTGTGACTCTGTGTCCATGCAATGTAACACGCTGTTGAATGTTGATGTTGCTTTGCCAGGTTGAAGTGTTCCATCTGAAGCAAAGGCTGCAAACAATGGATGGAAGATCACCTACACCAAGAAAACCTCATCAGAACCTGTAGGGTCCAGAAGTAAAGTGTACAGTTTAAGTCCATGGTGACGAGCTTGCATAGCTGGTGCAATCCAGTCCAGTTATAGCATCTTGTTGTAAATTGGTTACTAAGTCTATTTTGCCATAAGTTTTGGTCCATGCATGGAGTGTGCTATTACTGAGGTTAAACTTGAGATGAAGATGTTATTAAAGACGGGCTGCCATAGGGATATGATTATAATTTTAGTGTGTTGAACATTGGCAATAGTGTCGAGGCGTGTGGAGAAACCTTCGTTTTCAAGAAATTCAGACTGTTGTCAGGCATAGGCGGTTTGACCGATCATGGTGGTGGTCAGACCGGCCGCTGCCTACGGTTTGACCGGCCATATGCAGTGGTCTGACTGGCCGAAAGTCAACTTGTGAGTTTTGGAATCGGAAAAAAAATACATGAAAAGGAAGGTGAGAGGATGCGTCTGCACTTGTCTCATAGAAAATGGAGTTCTGAGGAAAAACTAGATAGAGTTTGAAAATTCTAGAGAGTGCAGTTTGAGTGACTTTTTCCTAAGTCTCGGGCGGTCTGACCAGCCGTTAGTTGGTGGTCAGACTAGGGGGTGGTCCGATTGGCTGTTGGCGGTTAGACCGGCTGTGGGCGTCGGTCTGACCGGCCAGAGGTTGTTCATGCGTCGTGAGGGTGGTGAACTTTGTGGAATTAGCCAAAGTCATGGGTTTTAGTGTATATGTATTGCATGATGCACATTTTGGCTAACGTAGATCAAGTTACGAAGAACTTGTGTCTGGGATCGATTTCTTGGTTTATTATTATGCAGGTGGTTTGGAGTCAACGATGATCAACATGAAGGATGATCGAGGCTAGGCTACGAGAGCTAAGGTTTAGAACGATTAAGGATGTTGGGTGAAGTCATTAGACTCAAGCATGACGTAAGATAGACAAGGATGATCGAACGAGAAGTTCGGTACGATGAGATGCATCAAGTGGTGCGAGGGTGAGTAGAAGTACCATAGTGGTTCTGGTAGGAGTTGGATGAGAGAGACTTGTCGACATGACTAGAGCCGTTGATCAATATACATGTGACGAATTATGGGATTGCTTCACAACGATTGGACTCAATTTTCGGAGAAAGATCGAGAAGGGGGTATTTTGGTATCTTCGTCAAAATACCATGTTGGCGACCTTTGAAGAAACCACGGCACAAGACGGCGTAAGGAGCGACAGTTTAGGTCAAGAGAAGATGAACATCACGAAGAGACAAATTCAGGAAGCCCGGTTCGTTATCAACTTTGAGAAGCGTGCGTGAACGTAAATCCATTTTTTGTGTGGGATTAACAGACACCCGATAAGATTTTCTCTCTTGACTCAGCCTCCACTGTAAAAGGAAGAGGTGCGAGATTTGCACCTAGAGAACTTTCAAGAAGAAATCTTAATTTGCAAGTTGGGGAAAGTGGAAAAAGAGGAGGCAAGGGTTTGAGATAGATGAATTAATTGAGTGCTCAAGTGTTGAGTTTTGGTTCTCTATGGTGGAGTAGTTGTAAACCAACAATATTTTGAATTAATTCAAACAAGGTTTACTCCAAGACGAGTTCTCTTTTGTTCTTGCTCTCTCGTTGACGCCTTTGGGATTTTGTTTGTTTCTTTGGTTTTCTTTGGATCTTTTGCTGTCGTATAGCTTGCTAGGACGTGTGGTAATTCATCTAGGGTCATCTTGACCATCATTCACCTACGAGCAAGTTTTTGGATCAAAGTTTGAATTTCATCGGTTTTTATGCCTTCTTATCTCATCAAAGAAATTTATAGAACATTGGCTTCGATCATCTTGATCGTTGATTGGAACATATTTCTGACCTTCTTACGTTGAAATATCAGAGATTTTGGATCACCGGATTAAAAGTTAGGTCGTTTTGTAATCTTTACGGGCTGCTATTCTTGTAGCCGACGATCAGACCGCTGCCTTAGGCGGTCAGACCAGCCACCCGACGGTCAGACCGATTCTCGGGCGGTCAGAACAACCAAATCTTGATGATCAGACCGGCCAGACAGGTTTTGCCTCAGGGGATTCTCGGTTTTAACGCAAAACTTCCACTGTGTCTGTGTTTCTGGTCTTTATAGCGCTTCCATAGCTATTAAGGTGAAGAAGAAGTTGAATACCGTCGGAGTCGAAAAAGAGTAGTGTTTCTATTCACCCATCTGATCGTCTTTTCGATCCAACAAAGACCGATCGAATGGATTGATTTGGTGCAACTATTCGATGATCTATGTACCATTGTGCATGTACTCTTTTCTGAAACTTATCTTGAAAGGGAATTAATCAAGCAGCAGAAGCGCGGCTCCTATGCGCAATCTGAATGGAATGAGCAGATACCCGACGTGTTCGAATGGATGGAGATCGATGAACAAGTTGTACATGAAAAGATTTACCCGACGATTCGAATTCCACGTACACACCTGTTTCTGCTGTTCATGATCGCTACTGATGTCAGAAAACACACTGATGCATTTGAGTTTCCCTGACAGCAGCAGATTTTGAGTAGCTGGGAATAGACATGATATGTACAACTCAACGGTTGCATAGTTACTATATGGGTCACCAACAAAGCAGCAAAAGCATATTTGTCGACAGTTGTTCTGTCCCTTTCAATACCGGTATTGATCGAGAGGACATGCAAGGACCAACAATGATCGAAATTATTTTGTGTTTTTGAAGGTTGACGTATTAGTGGTGCTGCAAAATGAGCATTGTTTCTGCAGGCCCCTGATATAGAACCCTTACTGTATGAGGACTCTCCTCCGAGCTCCAAGGAGCTTGCTGATCACCTCGCTTCAACAACTGTGCTCTCCTGACCCCCCCCCCCCCCCAATGGAAAAACTCATCTGGGAGGAAATGCCTCCCTGATTCACTGCTACAACACCCGAATACAGCCCCACAACAGATCACCTTTCAACAAATCATAACAATATAAATGCATAAAAGGATTAACTTTCACGGCTTAGAACCACACGTCCAAGAACGCTTAGGTCACACGAGTATGAGAACGCTCGGGTCACTCGTGTCTGAGAACATCTGAAACCATGCGCCCGGGAATATTGTTAGCAACAATTAATATAATCGAATCATAATTAAATAAACCAAGTTCCAATCACGAAGCTAATGATAACCAAGTCTGCTAATCAATTCTAAATAAAAGTATCATGTCACGAAGCTAATGATAACCAAGTCTGCTAATCAATTCTAAATAAAAGTATCATGCCTCTAGATTTAATAAAGGCAACTAAGTAAAGATGTATGTGTGATTGATAGCATGTGTACTACTCCATATCTCATGTATGTCGTCTTCAATGATCACCTAAAACAACAACAAAGCAAGAGTGGGTCTAAGATTTAGCAAGTATAAAATAGAACAACAAACAACAACTTATCATTCATTTAATCAATATCATCATCATTCATATATTTGAATATCATTATCATCTTTCATGTTATCATTAATCATCATTATCTTTTCATGTATGCAATGCATGATTATGCTCCATATCCATATGCAACTCCATCAGTTTATACCGGTATAGCGGAGTGATCACTCATCGGTGAACCACTATATCCTCCACTCCTGTGGAGTCCCTACATCTGTAGGATTTTATCTAGAGCTGTCTGGACTAGTTATGTAATATTACTCACCGATCTCATAGGAATAGTTACATGACTTTCTCACCGACTTGGTCTGTGCAATCCTGTCATGATAAATGCAAATGATGCAATATTTTATATTATCTATTAACATGATCCATTATCATCATTACCATGTCATCACCATGGTCATATCATCATCATTATTATGTCATCAACGTTGTCATGGCATCATCAATATTATGACATTTAAATAAGCATAAATAAATGTTATTGCAATTTAATTGTAAAGACAAGTAGCAAACAAACCGATGTCTAGTGTTTTACCATGCACTTATCTTTTAGCAACGGAAACGAAACGATACAAAGGAGGCACCGAATTGGAAGCAACACTCCTTGGAAAAAAAACCAATAAATCACCTAAAAAATATGCAACAATAGTACCTGCACATAACACAACTCAACATTGCTCCTATGCACTCCAATAACCCCTCTTCACCGGACAACCCACAGGAGCTGCACTCTACTCGCGGAGTTCTAGCAGGAGAACGTGCAAGGGCATTCCAGCTCCAGGTAACTGATGAAAGTATTGAACTTTCAGGTTCTTTCCTGGTTAATACAAGATTGCCAGTAGCAGTTCCCATTTTTCATGACTTGTCATATTGATGTCCAATTTTACAGTTGCATTTGTGACTCTGTGTCCATGCAATGTAACACGCTGTTGAATGTTGATGTTGCTTTGCCAGGTTGAAGTGTTCCATCTGAAGCAAAGGCTGCAAACAATGGATGGAAGATCACCTACACCAAGAAAACCTCATCAGAACCTGTAGGGTCCAGAAGCAAAGTGTACAGTTTAAGTCCATGGTGACGAGCTTGCATAGCTGGTGCAATCCAGTCCAGTTATAGCATCTTGTTGTAAATTGGTTACTAAGTCTATTTTGCCGTAAGTTTTGGTCCATGCATGGAGTGTGCTATTACTGAGGTTAAACTTGAGATGAAAATGTTATTAAAGACGGGCGGTCATGGGGATATGATCATAATTTTAGTGTGTTGAACAATTGGCAATAGTGTCGAGGCGTGTGGAGAAACCCTCGTTTTCAAGGTTTTCAAGAAATTCAGACTGTTGTCAGGCATAGGCGGTTTGAGCGATCATGGTGGTGGTCAGACTGGCCGCTGCCTATGGTTTGACCGGCCATATGTAGTGGTCTGACTGGCCGAAAGTCAACTTGTGAGTTTTGGAATCGAAAAAAAATACATGAAAAGGAAGGTGAGAGGATGCGTTTGCACTTGTTTCATTGAAAATGGAGTTTTGAGAAAAAAAAAACTAGATAGAGTTTGAAAATTTTAGAGAGTGCAGTTTGAGTGACTTTTTCCTAAGTCTCGGGCGGCCTGACCAGTCGTTAGTTGGTGGTCAGACTAGGGGGGTGGTCCGATTGGCTGTTGGCGGTTAGACTAGCTGTGGGCGTTGGTTTGACCGGCCAGAGGTTGTTCATGCGTCGTGAGGGCGGTGAACTTTGTGGAATTAGCCAAAGTCATGGGTTTTAGTGTATATTGTGGGACCCGAATTCTGAGAATCCAAATCATCTGTGAAAACACTGTGTTATTCCCTGGATCAGTAGATAGCACTCACAGGTACATTGCTGAATCAACCATACAAGTCATGAAACAAAACAAATATATTACAACACAGGGTAACATAGACCTCATCGGGTCGAGTTTTACAAAAGGGCCGTACAAGGCCAACTAGATTACATTACAAAAGACGGCGATAACTACAGCGGAAGTAAAAGGGGAGGTGGGGCTCATCTCACACAGGCAAGCGACTGGGGTGACCTGTGTACGACGGATATTAACCAAGGACTGGATAATATTGGTTGTACGCGGGTACAGCAAGTCTACTTAGACTGGACGAGACCTAAACTACAGAACTAATCTACTCCTCGTCATATCCGTGTCCATCATCTTCTGGTCCATCGTAGTAGGCGTAATCTCCTTCATCTTCATTATCTGGAGGGTTGGGGAGAGAAGCGAGAATGAGCACTACTACCGTGCTCGCGAGCCAAAACACAATGCAATAGTATACATGCAAGGTTTAACAAGGATGACTCGGTTCTTTTATTTGCGAAAGCAAGTTTTGCAATATTATAATTACAAAGCCTAAGACTTAGCATTTTTAACAAATTTGCAATTTTGATAAAGAGAGTAATGTGCAATAATTATTTTAGTAGAGGTTCCATCCGACGGAACTCTACCAATGCATCCTTTAATTGGAGCTGCCTCCAATGACCACACCCACTGAGCTCGACGACTTAGGCAAAATCCAAAACAGGGCTAGGTGAGCCCTTCCACCATTTTCCATTCCCACAAAGTTTTGAAATAGAACTAACTCAAGTTATGATCCCCATATCCGCCTTTGACCGTAGGCACGGCTGTTTAAACAGTTTTAGACTCTGCATAGGTTGCACACTTTACCCACAAGAGATAGTCATACCCGTTACCCCACATGATTCCGTAGTCATGTAGTTGGGCGACCGTCACAGTAACTTTTCTAGACATCTCGCCCCTTCTGTCATTCCACCCATACGGGGTTACACTTATATGTTGTGCAGGATGTTTACCACAACGACTAGCGCAGCTGGTAACTTCACCCTTTTGGGTGTCCCTTCCAAGCCAGAGTATCTCCGCACTTGTACGTTCTTCGTCCCCCTCCAGTGAGATGACTTTCAAGGTTCAATAACTTTACTAAGCCAAGTTGCACTTTGCAGACTTGTGGTTGTACTTGTTTAACACGGGAGGTCGTGACAAGATTAAGTCCTTAGGGGTTATCTGGGCGGTTCATTCCACAAACCAACCATCCATGTGCTCCCCGAACACCCACCGCCTCACCATCCGCCCAGATAGAACTAGCAATTGGGGTTTTGAGGAGTAAACCAAATTATTTTCACACCTTTTAGCCAATGGACCACTAATGACTACCCCAAAGCATTTTTATGTTTGAAGACATGATGATTTGGGGTATTTAATACCCTGGTACTTGAGCAAGGCTAGCATGTCGCTCAAGTACACCCCTATAACTAGTATTACCGTATAATTACTAGGGTGACAAGGGTTAATGGATTCAAGTTATCAAGGATGGCATAATAATTATTTAAACATCAAGTAGGCATTTAACTACCTTAAGCTTTAACATATATTTGTTTAAGAAATAAAGCATGCAATTTGCTAATTTAAAAGAATATAATTTACATAAAATGTAGGAGCAATATGATCAAAGTGTTGACTCACCTTGGTTAGAGGCAAGGTGATCGTGATACTCTTGGTCTTGATCAACTTGAGGATCTCCGGCATCTTCAAATCCTAAACGGGCGAATTACCGGAAAAAGGCACACGACAAAGAGAGCAAGTAAATACATAAGAAAACTCAAATGAACTCCAAATTAATCAAGTCCTATGCCATTAGCAAGATTTTGATTTAATGAATTTTTAGAAATTTATTTCATAATTTTTGGAGTTAAAACGGAGGAGATATGAATTAAAGAAGATTGAATTGAATTGAAAAAGGAAGAAATCCACAGCACAGTGCATGGACCCGGTCCACATGCACAGGGCGGCTCTGGTCCACGGAAGCAGTCTGCAATGTGGCCCTTGTCCAGGAGGGGGGAAAGCTAGGGTTTATTGCTATACTGAGGCCCACAGCGATCCACAGAGAAGGGGGCTTAGGACATCATTAAGGCTCTAATGATTGCCATTAAGCTTAAGACATCATTATGGCCTTAATGATTTCGGGGAACAGTGCCTGGTCGGCACAGGACACGCACGGGTGCACGCGGGCGCGGCGCGAGGGCGGGGACGGGTAGCTGGTGCTACGGTGAAGCTCGTGACACTGGTGTGGTGGCCGGAGGAGGGCGGTGGCCGGCGGCGTGTGGTGCGAGGCGGTGGAGGCGGCTCGGCCATGGGGGAGGGGGTGGTCCGGTGGCGGTTTGAGCTAGGGGAGGTGAGCACGGGGTAGATCTCGTCGAGGCGAAGCCGACGAGCTTGGCGGGGAGGCCGGGGGATGGTTGTAGGCGGCGGCGGGTGGTGGTGAAGGTGGCGGCCGGAGGTGGGGAAGAACGGCAAATACGGCAGCTATGGTGGGGAATTTCCGAATGGGTCTTGGGGGATGGGTTCCTGGAGGTGAGGGGCTCACGGTGACGTGGTCGGGGTGGCGGAAGGGTGGCTGAAGCGGCGAAACGGCGGTGGAGGTGGCGGCGGCCGAAACGGAAAAGTGGCGGATTTGGGGGTGGTTCTTACCAGAGCTCCAAGGGGGCGGCGTGGGGAGCTCAGGAGGGAAGCTATATAGGGGCCAAGGCGAGAGAGAGCAACGGGAGGGCGCGGGAGTCGCCGGCGAGGACGGGCAGCTGGCTGCCCCGAGGCGGCGGCATGGGTGCTCGCGTGAGAGAGACAGAGCGAGACGCAGTAGGTCGTCATGGCGCCAGTCGACGCAGGCGTCTTGCGTCAAGAACGCACGCAGCTCGGTCCACTGGCGAGGACAGGCGGGCTTCGCACGGAGGGGCTCCGGGTCAAGGTGAGAGGACACGGAGCGGGTGACAGGCGCGTCCTCGGGTGCTTCTGGCAGGAAGGGCGCCGTCCATGAAGCTTCCAGGACGGCGAGGACGACGATGATGCACGGAGGGGCTTCGAGGTCGTCGCTGCAGAGGAGTTGGTGCCGCGCATCCGAGGAGCTCCAGGGGGCATAGAGAGTAGGCGGGATGGGCGGCAGGGAGCTAGTGGCGCAAGGGCGGCCAGGGGAGTCGGTGGCGCTGCAGCGGGGTAAAAAATTTTGTGCAGATTCTAGAAAAAATAGAGTTTGCTATGTTTGGATTCCAAACATAGCAAACTCTATTTTTTCTAGAATCTGCACAAAATTTTTAACACTTTCCTAGTAATGCAAATTGTCTGATTACGCCATCTAAATCCCTGTTTTTTTTTACCTCGAAGGACAATCTGGAACATTACATGACAACATATTTCACAATTTTATATCTATTTTTCTAACATGAAAAATAGCAAATCCTACCACTTCTAGAAACTATAGAGAATTACCTAACTAAACCTAGTTATGACCACAATTTAATTCGATCATCCAATGTATGACATAAAGCAATCTACACGACTAATGTTAACAGCGATGGAATTCTGGACAACAAAACTCCACAAGCAATAACTTTTACACCGCTTAACCGAATCCAGTGATCTTGCATGACAAGGTTGTGAAACATGACGGCGAGGGAGCAAGGTTCTGTAGCACAATTAACCGAAACATGGCTTCACCAATTAACCAATTCCCACGATCAATCTAACTTAATGTTCTAATAAACACTAATCTAATATCATAGACAGGATTTCTAGATCGTTACCCTTCAAAATAGGATGAAACCCTAATTCTTCCTCTTCTCTTCCTTCTTCTTCTCCTTCCTCTTCCCTTGTTTCCTTCTCTTCTTGGCCTTCTCCGTGTTCCAACTCTGCAGCACCACCGCCACCAGCAGTGGCACCAGCGACAGCAAGTACAGCCGGCTAGCAGCCCACCTCCCCCTCCACTCCTTTCCTTTTTTTCTTTAACTCCTTCTGTAATCTTCTTAATTAAACGAAATATTACACATTAACTATCAGTATGATACCAAAATAGCAAACCTTGTCTGGAGAAACATGGCATTGGAAGAGCAACTTGCAGCTGTGATGGCAAGCGAAGATGAAGCTGGGAAGAATCCATCTTCATTGACGGCAAGGAAGAGCTAGGAGAGGCTAGCTGAAAGAGACAGGGAGGTTGAGGCGCTGAAGGAGGAGGCGATCGAAACAGAATTGGCACAAGTCGAGTCAAACAACCTCTTAGACACCGTCCATGCTGACAATGTGCACCTCGAGCGTGAAGTTGCATTCTTCAAGGTATGGATCCCTTATGTATATCCGTGCTGAGAAGGTGCGTTCACCTCGTGGAGTTCAAGCGGGAGAACGCCCGAGGGCATTCCAGCTGCAGGTAAAATGGTAAATGCCTAATAATGCATGATCCCAAGCATCAGTCCCAATTTTCTTGGCTTGTCATGTTGGTGTCCTGTTTCTATACAGGCGGCCGTTGAAGATACCATATGTCGATGGTTTAGTATCGATCTTATAAATGAATGCTAGAGGCTCTTTTGGAATAAAACCACACAGAAAGAGACACGTGAATTTTATATAGGTTCAAGTTTTCTCCTACGTCGTCTTGCAGTTATGTCAAAGATAGAGGTTTAATACTATTTGTAGGCTTTATCGACCATAGGGTGGTCGTAGATGATCTGATCATAGTAAGACTTATGACCATGAGGTAATCATGGTAGGACTTACGATTAATGGTCGTAGAAGAATTTATGACTATATAGGTTTAGTTGTCGTAGGAATTACAACCAAGAGATGGCCGTAGAATAGCTTACGACTACTGGGTGTGTATGATCTCCCTCATTGTTAATATTGAGGGATACCTTTGAAGGTTATATAAAATACATTATTATCTATAAATGTCATACATAAATAACTTAATTAATTGAGGATTATTAGATCCTCGTCATCTAGCCCCCAATTTCAAGTAAAAGTAACTTACTTGAAAAAGTGGTAATAGGATAATGGTCGAAAGCAATGTCTTTCCGACTGGTATTTTGTTTGACTAGAAATTGACTTGGTCAAATAGGTAATTTTACTTGAGTTGTGAAAATAAAACTCATTTTTCTGAATAGACAGAAAAAAGAATGTCAGCCGTCTCTTGCAAAATCTGTCTATTGGGAGCAATTCCCGAAGAGATTTGCAACTGTCAGTATCACACGATCTTTTACTCAGACCGACGGCTATAAGTATTCATCGGGGAGTAACTTAGGGTTTTTACTTTCCCCATTTGCTTCAACTGCTCCCAAGCTCTTGTTCTCTCTGCCGCCAACTAAGTTTATAATCCTTCCCCAAATTTCTCCAATTCCAAATCAATCTCACTTAGAAGAAATGGCCGGGACCTTTTTTAAGTGGGAGAGATCCGAGATGGATATAGAGAAGTTGACTGCTCTGGTTGTTACAGAAAAGATTCCGATGCACGTCTTGGTGAAGTGGTCCGAAGCCAATGGTCAATATTGGCCCTCGGATGAGAAGGACATCACTCCAGTATTTCAAGCACCACACAAAACGCAGTTATTTATCACCTAGATTATTTCTCCTGCAAAGTTCTCCAGAGTGTATTTTGTCTTTGTAACATCAGATACAGGAAGATCTTTGTTCTCTTAAGGTATATGTGCTCTCCGCATCCCTCTCATCATGTGATTGATCACAGCACCAGAACAAAGCTGTAGAGTCATAGACCGAGTGGAATACACCCCCTTTTTTCAGACCCTAGCCAACCTCATCTGCTCCTGAAGTTAAATTGCACATCCTCCAGCTAGTTCATTATTTGTATCCGTTGTTGCAGTTCTGGTTCCCCAAAAGATCTTCCAAACTGTATATTCCATTGTCCCCAAAGTAGAAGTCTTAGACTGTAGCCTCAGGTTCTGAACAGACCATTTTTTTTTTTGGGATTAGTATATTTGCCACATCACTTTATGCCCAATTGCCAGAATGTCACTCAATGTCTCAATAACATGTGGGCCTAGGACCCAGATGTCATTGAGACATTAGATGGCATTCTGGCAATTACACAAAAACTTAATGGCAAAACATCAATAATCCTTTTTTTTTGGGAAAAAGTACCTGAAAGAGGAGAGTTGCCTAGCCATTTACCAATTGTGTAATATCCAATTTGATGCTGCCTAATATTTTCCCTGCTGTTATTGCTTTGCAGAACATTCTCTTCGTGGCAACATTCGCTGGGTATGTGTTTATGATGCTCGCGGCACTAGAGTACTTGGATCTGTGGGTGGCGGTGGCGTTCATGTCGCCCTACTGAAATCTATGCTGTGGGCAATACTGTCTCTGAAGGGGGTTTTACATTGAGGAGTATGACATGGGCACCCCCTGATGGTCATACATTGAGGAGTATGCACCATTAACTGTCATGGACGGGAGATCGAATAGGATAGTCATGATGAGTCACTGGACACGGCCCTGGACCTCGACGGCGCAGCGGTGGAGCCATGGTCATGGATGCCACGTGGCAAGGGCAGAGGGGTGTGAACAGAGGTCCACAAAAATACTTTTTGTCGCACCAGTAGCAGAGTCCTTGTGCGCGTCGGCGTTCCATCTCGGCTGGGGTCAGCGAACGGCTTGGCACGCCTGACGAGGAAGGGACCCGAGTGTGGAGGTGGTCGTCAGGCGGTCCAACTGGGGTGGATCCGCTCGTCGACCCAATAGAAGAAGTACCTGAGCTGGGCGGTCCAACTAGGGAGGACCCACCTATCGACCCGACCGAACGCCAGGTGCGCCGTGGGGGTATGGCCAAGGTTGCCACTTGTGTGCGGCGCTCGTATGCGTGAGCCAAACTCATTGCAGACTCCAAGGATTGAGGCACTTGTAGCTCAACATTGGTCTAAAGAGGTTGCCCTAAGCCAGCCATGAACAATTGAATTTGTTGGCGCTCTGTCAATGGATCGGTTCAGCATAAGAGGGCGGTTAACTAATGGGAGAACTCCCGGACTGTGCCCTTCTTGTGCAATGCAATGAGCTCGCCCAACGGATTGCTACAGAATGGTGGCTCGAAGCAAGTGTTGATTAGATCGACGAAGTGGCACAATGAAGACGTGCCCATGTCGCGCTCCAAGCGATGGTACCAAAGCTGGGCCAAACCCGTCATGTGAAAGGTTGCTAGCCAAACTTTGTCTTCCAACAAGGTGTGTTTTCCCCGAAAAAATTGCTCACGGCGATTGAGCCATGGCAACGGATCTTCGTGGCTGTCGAACGTCGGGGTTTCCACTTGTGTGTGGTGCTCATACACGTGAGCCAAACTTATTGCGGACTCCAAGGATTGAGGTGCTTGTAACCCGACATCGGTCAGAAGAGGTTGCCCTAGGGCGTCTGTGAATAATTGAATTTGTTTGTGCTCTGTCAATGGATCCGTACGACATAAAAGGGTGAGAAACTAATTGGAGAACTCCTAGACTGTGCCCTTCTTATGTAGTGCAATAAGCTTGCCCAACGGATTGCTACACAATGGCGGCCCAAAGCACGTGTTGATCAGCTCAACGAAGTGGCGCAACGAAGGTATGCCCATGTTGCGCTCCCAGCAATGGTACCAAAGCTGAGCCAAACCTGTCATGTGAAATGTTGCTACCCAAACCTTATCTTCCAACATGGTGTGCTGTCCCCAAAAAAATTGCTTACAGCAATTGAGCCATAGCAATGGATCTACGTGGCTGTCGAACGTCGGGAAATTCAACTTGTGGAAGCGAGGAACGCCTCCGCGACCCGCGGCGCACCCCTCTGCCACGAAATGATGCGCCGAGGGTTCATCCATGTCGGCGCCATGGGGCTGCACTCCCGCGGGTGCTTGATGTTTTCGTGTAGCCTGGAACGTTACTTGCGTTCAGTCCGAACGTTTCTCGGGTGGTCCGAACGTCACTTGCGTTCGGTCCGAACGTTCACGCTCTTGGGTGCTTGCGGCCATGAGCTTGCCGGTGGCGAAGGCTTCCACGGCGGCGGTGGCCATGCATAAAAATGGAATGCTAGTGTTGAGGCGGAGCTGGTGACAGTGGTGGCGTGGCCGGAAGGTCACCGGAGTGGCAGCGCGGTGAGGGAAAGGCGGCGGCACGGTCATGGCGGCGAGGGCGGCCCGGTGGTGCTTTGAGCCGGGGAAGAGGAGCATGAGCATCATGGAAGTCCATGGAGCTCACCGGAAGCAACGGTGGTGCCTGGGGATGCTTGAGGTGGGCTATCGGCGCTGACCGTGGCGGCGACAGTGTGGGTGACGCGGAGAGGCTTGCCGGAGATGGAGAAGGTGCTCGGGGCGGCTCAGGGCAGCTTTGGGGCGTCGAGGAGGTCCTCCTGGTGGTAGCGATTGGGCTGAGGCGGCGAGGAGCTCGAAGGACGCCGAAGGGGATGATTTGGCCGGAGGGGAGGAAGACAACCCAAATCGGGTGATTTCTTTGGAGATACTTACCAATCGGCGAGGGGCGAAGTGGGGAGAGCAAGGGGAGAGGAGGGTACAGGGGAGCCTTTTATAGGTAAAGGGAGGGGGAAGGAGTCGTTGGAGGGCTCTGGTGCGCGCGTAGTCCCAAGGGCGGCATGGGCGGTGCTAGCGATGCACACAGCGTTGGGACGGGGCGGAGGCAGGTGGGTGCAGGCGTGGAGATGACGAGGGGGACGATGACTTGGAGGGCCTGCTGACGTAGTGTCTACGCCGGTGATGCAGGCGCGTGCGCAGCGCGGCCCGGCGCTCTGGAGCGTGGCGAGGACGGGCATGGCGTCATGGGGCGCGGCAAGGGCGAGCTGGTGACAGGACCAGGCAATGGAGGGGCGCTGTGGTCAAGACAGGTGAGGGAGCAGGTGCGTTGCAGCGGCATAGGCGGAGCACGAGGTGGCAAGTAGCCATGGAGCGGCGTTGACAGGCGGTGTGGGTGTCGCTAGAGCGGGCACGTGCATTTGCCAGGGGAGAAGGAGGGAGGAGGGGGAGGTGGCAAGGGGGCTGGGCCGAGGAAGGGCCAAGGAGAAAATGGGCCGGAGGAGATGGGCCAGCCAAAAGAGAAAGGAAGTAGGCTGAGCCCAGGAGGAGAAAAGGAATTCAAAACCGAAATTCAAACCGAGATTTGAATCTGAAATTTTGAAATGAGGTAGAAGCAAGAGATTTTGAGAATACACGATAATTTGAAATAAGGTTTGAAAACTAAGAGTCAAATGGTAGTTACTATTCACATCCGAAAACGGACTGAAAATAGGATGTTACACAGGACATGCATGCGGATGCCACCGCACATGAGATGCATTCAGTTTGGTCGCACTGCTTAGTATCCATGCTCGAGCTTCTTCCTCGATGATCTGCAGGTTAATTGTGTCATGGAAGGCAGCACATCTATTTTGGAAACAGAGGAGCATGGAAACGTTGCACATTTTCGTTTTTAGAGACGAATATTTCAGTTCCCAATCTTGCTACGGGGAGGTGGTCTGGATTCATAGAGGAGAGGGCTCAGATATGTTGGGTTACGATCCTTGGTGGATGGTTAGGTTGTTGTCTTGCTCAAGTAGTAGCTAATTTGACAACTGGAATTGCCATGTAATTGCAACAAATTAATCTAATCTTCTATGATGTTATCTTACACATTCATAATGACAGTTCAGTTTCTGAGGTATCCATGATTTCCTAAGGAGGAAGGAATGACAACTATACCCATGAGAAGATTGTACAAGACAACTTAGGAACAGTGGAACACAGCCGGTTCAATTTTTTTTTCAGCCTCTGTCCTTTGATGAACAAAACGAGTCACATCCCATTGACAGTTACATAATTTTGTTTTTCCCATTTAAAGGGAAAATTTTGGTCTACTTTACAACATGCATGGACACATCAATATATCTAGACCCTGTTTGAGGAACATTTGAGTTCTCATCAAAATTAGAACAAAGTTCAGTGTAACAGGACAAACACTGCGTCTCTCTCTCTCTCTCCAAAGTCCAAAAGCAACATTTGCCGCTCATTAGCCCTCCTCCCTCTCTTAAGACACATCAAGGAGACATTAGTTTAGCTGAGCTCTTCCAGCTTTCAACATTTTGCCACTGGCATTTCGTCGAACACCGCCACCGGCACTCGCCATGGCCGCCGCCAAGCCCTTCACCTTCCTCCTCCTCCTCCTCGGCGCCCTCGCTGCCTCGTCCGCGTCCGCCCTGTCCGGCGGCGACCACCTCCCCTTCACCCTCCTCCCTGCCGACCCCGCCGCCTGGTGCCACGGCTCCATGGCCGAGTGCCTGGCCGGCGACGAGCCGGGCGTCGGCGGCTACCTCCACCGCCGCGTACTGTACGGCTCCGGCTACATCAGCTACGCTGCGCTCCGCCGCGACAGCGCCCCGTGCTCTCACCGCGGCGCCAGCTACTACAACTGCCGCCCCGGCGCCCAGGCCAACCCCTACCAACGCGGCTGCTCGCGCATCACCCGGTGCCGCGGCTGAGGCCTTAATTTGGTATATGGTAACCCCTACGATGGATTCTCGCCATCCAGAGAAAGAAAAAAAGATTCCATCCTCAATCTTTACTTGGCGTGATTATTCTCGGGTGTTGCAGTGTGCTGCTACTACCTAGTGTTCCTTTGTTGTTGTATTATTGGGTTCGTTTATGCAGTAATGTAAGAGATGTTTGTTGCTTATTGTGAATAAATGGTCTTAATTTTCAATCCCAGGCATAAAAATCTGAACTGTTATAAAATTGTTTTTCTACTATTGTTAATTCCGGTACTCTGTTGTTGTTGTTCTGCAATGTAATGTGATGTTGTGATTGAAGTAAGGAAACCTATGGCCTAATGTGTGAAGGAAGAAAAATCTTTTTTTGTCTGGCATCCTGGCAGATCAAGGTGTTCTTTACCTCGATCTGTCATGTAGAACAAGCAAGATTGATCGAATCACTAATGAGAATATGAGATGGAACAAATATTAGAAAAAAATGGGCAGGGTTGTGAAGACCAACGCCACATTTGCTTGTTTGATGTCAGTAATTGATATTTTATTTTGGAAGTATGCGCGTACATCTGTGTGTTTGTTTCAGGATTCCATAAATACTTCTTGGTGATCTTGCATTGGAGTATGGAGACTGCAAAGAGTGGAAATTTTATTTTACTCTCTTCTCTGGAGAATAAAAATGCTCTTCTTGCTAACCATCATGTTCGGGAACCTGGAATCAATCCTTCGTTCAATCTTTTTTAAGTGTAAACTGTAAAGAAAGGATAATTGTTTTTGTGGCAAGAGAAATTCATGCTTACTTTGCAAAACAGAAAGTTGGAATTGTGGTCTGGTGTCTATAATCAACGGCTACACGAGCGTCAGTGTAAGAAAAGGTTGCGGCTGGCTTCCCTAATTAGGGCATGCCTGATTTTTGGGATTGTCCAATGCCAGAAAGATTTGCTTCTACAGTTCGACTCTAGGCCACTATGTTCTTCGTGGTTTCTTCCGTGCTACTATGGAATATAAGACACTGTTTCAACTTTCAGCTTAGATTGGACTTGTAAACTGCACCTTTTAACTATGACAAGGAAAAATAGTTAGCTTATTTGTTGCCTTTTGTGTTAATTTTGGCAGGAAGTTGTATCTATTATAGTTCTTGCTACACTTGGAACTAGATGTATGCTATTAAGCAACAATAACTCATAGCTGTCATGCCTTTGATGCCTGCCTCTATCACCCAGATTTTGAGTTGGTACTACTATTTGGACAAGGAATAGAATTCAATACTTGCCTCTTATTTTTCTGGCAAGAAATGTCATTATTTTGATGGATCTCTTCATGTTCTTGTCTCTGGCTATCACATGAGGCATGATCATTGACTGATTGATCACTCTTAATTATTGGAGAAAGGGTTGGCACCTGGGAGGAAGTTGTGTGTGAGAAGGGATAAATGCCATGTGGATCAGCTGGGTGGTTGTGACTTGTGAGTTGTGGGCCCTCACCTTCCAACAACCAACATGTGTGGCATGTGCATTGTTTGTTAGGGAAATGAATGCCTTTGTCAATATGCTTACGATGTGTGCCTGAAATACTGTGTTTCATCCTTATAAGCATGCAAATACCATAATCAAGTGATTTCTTTTTAAAAACGAAGATGAAGCCCTTTCGAAGGCAGATCAATTGTTGTTGAGGACATTGTTGTATTACAGCCTTGTTCAATTCTTTTGTTGCTGTAGAGTGTAGTAAAACAGACAAAATTTTGTGCTTTCATAAAAGAAACTAACTTCTTGCATGCTTAGTTTTGGAAAAGTTTATATGGAACAATGCTTCTGCTTTCAGCCAACAATATTGAAGTGAATTTGAATCATTCAACAATAGTTTTCTATTCCCAGAACATTGTACTCACATCACATGAACAATTTTTACTGCCGGTTGTCTTTAGCAACTGCATTACAATTTTCCATGATACACCGCAAAATAAATCAGTGTAACATCACCAAACGCAGAGTTCTAACATTATACAACAGTGGCAACTCTATAACTGCAAAAGTGGCTTGGAACTGCAAAAATCTGGAGAACTCTCCTGTTCACTGTCATAGTGTCATGGCAGCTTTAGATTGGAGAAGCCCGGAGTTTTCTCAGTGTAACGGAAGTTCTACTATGCTGCTCAAATTCCCTGCCATCCCATGGCTGAGCACCTGGCTTGCGGTTATCCAGAGATATTGTGCATCGCCTGACATAAGAACAAGGGAGCCTGGCTTCGCTTGCGGTTTATCTCATGCATCCAGAGATATTGTGCATCGCCTGACATAAGAACAAGGGAGCCTGGCTTCAGGTAGACGGGGACTTTTGTAGATTCACCATCCCCATGCTTCACTGTATCACAATATCACATGCAGCGCCTATTTGTTCTGCCCGACTGAAATGCATCACACAAGCTGACTCGAGAGAGACTATTGCGATTCCATCGTCGAAGCGCATTAGATCAACATGAGCACAGATGCCCTAGATTGCAAGACCGAATTGTCACGTTAGAACGCAGGAAATGCATACTTCACTTTTGTTTGTAAATATGACTTGCAGCAAGGATTTTTGATGTTGTGAATATGAACTACAGTAAGGATAGCCTAGACAAATTTGAGAGCATCACAGCAGACTTTTGTTTGCTTGATGTTGAACATAGTGCTCCAAATTATTGAGAGAACAACAGTTTCGCACCTCACCTGGCTTGTATCTATTTGCAATCAGCTGATCAAAAAGTGGTTCCCTCCACAGTAAATCTGATGGCAAAGGACATGTATCTTCATCCTTGTTTGTCAACTCCATGCTGACACCAACATTGACATCACCAAAATAGCTTCATGAATGAGGGCAGAAAGTTCAACAGCCCATGAAGGCAGATCACCAAATCTCATTGCCTAAACAAGAAAGGTAAAAAAGCAATTGATGAACACGTAGATTCTTGGCATTTGATGAAAATAAAACAGCTGTAGTTTGAACTGATTTAGGAGACCTTATAAATGACAAAATCGAACACACTTCAGCCTTCTTGACACTAGTGAAACATATCTTCTATTCATGGAAATCCTATTGTAAAAGCACATTGGCAGATGCTGAAACAATGAGGAAAACAAAGCTTATTTGGTTTTGTGCATCACTGAACCATCCTTCTGCAAAACACAAATGGGCACATCCACACTTAGACTCGTCAACGAGCAACAGTTAGTCTGTTGGGCAATAACGAACTAGAGGTAAAGTTTCTTTTGCATTGCGACCATTCAGTGGCAAATATAGACACTTGACAGTCTTAACCTGTTAGGCAATTTAGAGCTGAGTACATGATAAAGCTCATTCGTATGCAACATAGCTTGATAATTTGATGAAATTTAGACATTCCATTGTTCCATTCAGGTATGATTAAATGAGAGAGTATTCCGTGAAATCATTTGACTCGTTTCCATCAGAAGAGCCTTAGTCTCATGAAACAAATAGCAATTTGGACGCTTCATAAAAAATCGAAGAAAGTTGCAAAGGCATTTATAGTAAGAATTAACCATTAAAAGCCGTTAATCAGTCAGAAGGGCATCCCCTTTGCATCAAAAAGCCTTTTATCCCTTTCTGTGTGAGAAAGAATGGGAAAAAGCTACAAATTGGTCTATGTACTAATCACCAGCATGCAGTTGCCCAAACAGATGACTTATTCTAATAATCACATATAACAAAGATGTAATATTTACATACAGACAATATCCTACTAAAATTTGATGACGAGAACCAAATTGAACCCAACAAGCAGCTAAAGGACACAAGAGAACGCCACCCATGGCTCACCTTCTTGGATCTCGGCGAGGAGACGCGACAGCTCGTCGGCGGAGAGGAAGGGGGCGCAGAGCCACAGCCCCCTCACCCCCCTCACCCCCAGCACTGCCTCCCACCTCCACTGTGGGCTAACACCGCGGGGTGCGTCGGACTCGCTGTCCGATGAGTCTCCGAAGGCCTCCCGGAGCGCCGCTCGGCGGCCGCCATGGTGACTTAGTTGCAGGGTCTTTCTGACCTCTGTTTTTCTTCGGGGCATTTGCAGTTCGCCACACCAGTTCCGTGCAATTGCTAAAATATCACTCTAGATCATATCAGTAGGATATAAAGTGAGACATTTTAACATTTAAACATAGACTTAATGGCAAATCATCAATAATTTATTTTTCTTTTGTGTTCACACTACAACTCGACGATGCATAGCAGTATTTGCGTATCAATTTAAACTCCGTGTTCGTTCCGGGTTTACGTAAGCCTAATGTACCGCCTTCAAATGAAGGTTGCGTACAAGTGCTGAGAGCCTGAGATTTTCTTTCAACCGCGAGAGGTGCTCGGATGCATGCTATGGGTAGGTCCGTGTAATGGTATACACATACCATTCCACCAAACAGCAGCAAAGCCTTTTCTTTTTGCCTTTTTTTACACCTATTTACATTCTCGAGTAGACATAATTAGCATGCGCAAATTTGATAATTTAGTTGGGCGATTAGAGAGAGGAATCCTCATATAAATCCACATCATCCACAAGATCCAGCTTACGCCAACCATTCTAGTGCCAAGTGAACCTTTACCTATGACCTCTCGTATGTAACAAGTATCGTGAAGACTTTAGAAGTTTTAAAAGATTTCCACCCATGCCGATCATTGGTAGTTCGACCAGTAAAGCATCCAAATTGCTTTGGTGGTGAACCAGAGTTCAAATCTAAAAAAAATTGTTGTAGGCTATTTTTCTTGGTCGCTTCATTGTTTAAGAGATTTGATGGACGTCCTTGAACATGTATCCTGTACAACATAGTTTTGTATGTCATAATAACATTGCAATTTTGCATAAGAACACAAGCTATGTTTCTGTTAGTTGTACCACAGAACCTTGCAAAGAAGTTTTGGTGTATCTAAGTCATGTTTCATAACTTTTTCATGTTAGAAGAGATGTAGATAATTGTCTAAGCTTTTCATAGCGTACACGATCACTAGATTTGATTAAGCGGTGTAAAAGTTATGGCTTCTAGAGTGCTGCTATCAAGAATTTCGTCGTCGTTAACAACAGTAGTGTAGATTGCTTTATTACGTGCAATAGATGGTCAAATTAAATTATAGATGGTCAAATTAAATTATGGTCATAACTAAGTTTAGTTAGATAATTCTCCATAGTTTTCAGAAGTGGTATGGTTTGCTATTTTTAATGTGTTAGAAAAAATAAATATAAAATTGTGAAGTCTGTTGTTCTGTAATATTCCAATTTGACCTTCAAGGTTTAAAACAGAGATTTAGATGGCTTAATCAGAGAATTTGCATAACTAGGAAAGTGTAGAAAATTTTGTGTAGATTTTAGAAAATACAGAGTTTGCTATATTAGGATTTCAGGAGTAAAAGTTATGGATGTTTGATCACCGAGACAACGGGTTAGTTGTTTGGTGAAGAAGTGTTAATTGTGTCGGGTTTGCGTATACTAGCGATGTTGAATTGTTTGATCTTCGGGTACTGTTGTTGCATGTTTTTTGGGGTGGATTATTGGTTTTGCCCAGGGAGTGTTGGTTCAAGTTCGGTGCTGCCTTTGTATCATTCGGGTTTTCGTGACTAAAAGGCAAGTGCATGATAGAACAGTAGACATCGGTTTGTTTGCAATTGTCTTTACAACTATATTGTCATGATATTTATATATGCTTATTTAAATACCATGAAAATGATGATGATGATATGATAATGATGATGATGATGGTATTACCATAATAATAACATGGTAATGACAATATAGAGATATCCGGTCTTGGTGGTAGAGACTCCACGGGAGTAGAGAGATCTCTGGTTCCTTGTTGAACGGGCTCGAGAAAAGGTGAACAATGTCACGGTTGTTTACTCATATTATATCGGTATGAGCGATGAGATAAGCAAATGAGCATGTAAACTAGGAATGCATTGCATTAATGGAAAGATAATGATACCTTGGACACATGAATAATGATAATATTAATTCTTAGGGTTGATAGATTGTTTGTTTATTGTTTTATTATGTACTTACTGTTGTTGATTTTAGGTGATCATGGAAGACGACATGCATAGAATGGAGTATAGCACATGTGCATCACATGCAATCAATACTTGGTTTGTTTTCACTAAGGGCTTGTTTGGTTGGTGTCTTGAATTCCATGCCTGAAAAAAATGGTGCCTGAAAATAGCCTGTAAAGTAGATGATTTTTGCCTGGCTAGGCAAACCTGAAGATAAGTTGTTTGGTTGAAAGCATGTGCCTGAAATTAGTGAACGAAAAATAGACCGTTGGATCGAGCTATCAACGATGTAGATCGAGCAGCCTCCCCCTGGCTCCCAGGCACTCAATTCTTACGCCTGGGCCTAGTGGCCTGCCGGGAAAGTAAGCAAACACCAATCGGCAGCCTCCTGGGTGCAGTCCCGGCCAGGCAGCGTGGCATCAGGCCCCAAAGCAATCAGGCCTTAAATCTAGAGATATCATACTTTCATTTAGAGTTAATTAGTAGACTTAGTCATCATTAGCTTAATACTTGGAACTTTGGTTTTATTTATTTATGATTTGATTATATTATTAATTGTGCTAACCAATGATCCCTGACGCATGGTTCCGAGCGTCCCTCGGGCACGAGTGATCATAGCGTTTCTTAGTCGTCGCGTGTGACCTGAGTGTTCTTGGACGTGTGGTTTCAAATAGTGAAAGTTAATCATTTACGGATTTATATTGCTTGCTTGAATTATTGATAATTATAATTTAAATTGTTAAATGAGAATGATTTAGATGGCATTATGCTGCGAGTGTTACACGGACGACGGCGCCGACGCCTGCTTGCCGTGGTTCGGGACCAGACTTTAAACCTGACCATGGCGTTGGCGGCGCTGCTGGCACGCTTGTCGGCGAGCTCGAGAAAGAGAGAGACGTGGTCAGCGTTGTCCATGTGTCACCAGCTGCCTCGAATTCGCAGGACTCGGCGCACGCGCCATTGCCGAGCAGAAGCTTGGTTTGCGAGTCGTAGCCATCGATCTTGCTGGAGATGGTCGAGGCGGAGACGCCGTCGATCGACATAGTGGCGTGGGTACGTAGAAGACGGCCACGGCGTACGGCGATGGTGTCGAGTATATATGCATGTCTCCATCACAATCTTAACAAAATTGGTTAGTGTTTATTCAGTTTAGATGGATATAAACTTTAATCGGATAGCTGCAGGGATGCAATTTTCGTGGTGTTAGGTGAGGATATGCATGCATGGAATCTGGGAGCAACACGTACGTACGCCTACTACTTTACGACGGAAGATCTTAAAATCTCAGGTCTGTGTAGATGGATACGCCCAGATTCTCCTGGCTTGCGAGTTGCGAGGAACATTTCTCAATTATGATATACTCCCTTCGTATTCGTATTCAAAAACAGAGGGAGTAGTTGTTTTCTTAGATCGCCTGACACCGAATAATGCCTGCATAGCACAGCCTTGTCGTGCTGTGCTATCTTTGTTCATGTTCCACCTCAAAGTTTTTAGTCTTGTCCTTCAGCAGCCTTGACCATCTCCGTTATCTGGATTTACAGTGCGATTGTATCGTGTAGGGGGATTGAGCAGGATATATATTGTCAGAAACAGATATTGTCATGAAATGTCCTTATTTTTTTTTAAAAAAAAATGACCATCCGCACCGATTGTTTTAGTATTTGCGCGTATAAACATTGTTATATTTGGTACATGTGATAATGCCGTGGGTTGAATCCACACTGGTTGTTTCAGTATTTGCGCATATAAACAACAACAGATATGCTATTTTTAAGTCACCTAAATTTTTTTAAGTTTAAGCTAATTGTTGTGACCATTGGATTTGTGTAGAGATTGATGTGTTACATGAATGGATATTGATCCAATGTATAAAAAACGTGACTTACGCTATTTTAATCACCTTATGAATAGACAGTCTCAATTATACGAATTGGACCATATTTGGTAAATGTAATAATACAAGGAAAATCAGGTGGAGTAGCTGAGAGAACTGAGAACCACCCATTCTCACGACCCTCAAATCCTCAGGAGTGTTTTGTCGTCTACCTGAGAACAGAGGGAGCATGAAAACATTGTACATTTTCGTTTTTAGAGACGAATATTTCAGTTCCCAGTCTTGCTACGGGGAGGTGGTCTGGATTCATAAAGGAAAGGGCTTAGATATGTTGGGTTACGATCCTTGGTGGATGGCTAGGCTGTTGTCTTGCTCAAGTAGTAGCTAATTTGACAACTGGAATTGCCATGTAATTGCAACTAATTAATCTAATCTCCTATGATGTCATCTCTAAACCAACTGTCTTGCTCAGCTAGTAGGCTTTTTTTTGTCGCTTAATTGGTTATGAGATTTGATGGACCTCCTTGAACATGTATCTTGTACAACATAGTTTTGTATGTCATAAGAACATTGCAGTTTAGCATAGGAACACAAGCAAGTAATCTTCTATTATTATATATTAAAAGATGACAGATCTACCTTTTACAATCTACTAAGAAAAAATAGAAGTGTTAGAAATTCTCACAAAAAAATCTGACCCTTGACTTGGTGTACCGTAATTTTAAAGACTTAAATTTGACAGTTGTCTTAGATAAATGTTAATTTGAGAAAGATCTAAAAACATCTAACCTTTAATTTGGTGAACCCTAATTTTAAAGGCTTAGATTCGGCAGTTGGTTTAGAGATACATTAATTTGAAGGAAAAAAAAGAAATAGGTAGCACTACAGAGATATATCAATTTGAAGAAAGAAAAAAAGAAATAGGTAGCACTCAGTAGGTTTAATTCAAAAGTTGAGAGTGTCAATTTCCTCGATGGACACACCTCTCAATCCTCACTTTCACACATAAGTAGAGAGATCTCAAAATAAAATTTGACAATTAAATATAAAATCAAATATCCAAATTCAAATTTAGATTGCAAAATATAAATTTTAAAATTTGGAATCGTGCAAAGTTATATTATACTACACCAAACAATGCAATTGCGCGGGTCAATCGGGCTAGTTAAACAGTACATTCAATCACTTCCATATATATAAGTTCCTCGCATGAGAATCAATTATACAATCATCATGCATCATACACTTACAATTTCAGAGATTTCAATGCAAACAAAGTACAATAACAAATAAAAACACCTTTTTTAACTCTGTTTCTTCGATTTCACACTCTTTTGTTCAGAAAAAAGAACTACATTGTTTTTGGAAAAAAAAAGGTGATTGTACAAGGCATATCATGAATCACATTCCCCATTTCATACACACCTTGTCGCACTAACGTAGTTAGTTTACACATGCACACGTACATATGTACGTACGTACGTATAAGAAGGTACGCATGCATGCACAAAATTAAGTGGATTAATCACGTACGCATGCACGTAGGCGCCAAAGAAAAAGTTACACGCATGTGTGTTTGTGCATGCGATACTGTCGTAATGTTATGGATCACTCCTCTTCGTCGACGTCGTCGATCTCTCCATGGCGCCACGCTTAATATCCTTGGAACTGTGGGGGCGGCGGCGACGCGTATTGCGCCGACACGACCGGCGGCATGATGAAGTTGTCGAACGTAGGTGGAGGCTGCGATTCTTCTGGTGGACCTGGTGGTGGTGATGACTCTTCCTGTAGCGGGGGAGAGGAGACCGGAGGGGATTGCGCAGGAGGAGGCAGTGAGCTCACTGGAGCTGGTGGCGGCGAAGACTTTACTGGTGGTGGTGGTGAGCTAACTGGTGTCGGTGGGGGAGGAGAGCTCGCTGGAGGTGGTGGCGAGCTTGTTGGAGTTGGAGGTGGCGGGGATTTCACCGGTGGTGGCGGTGAGCTCACTGGAGCTGGTGGTGGTGGCGACTTTACTGGTGCCGGTGGGGGAGGAGATCTCACTGGAGGTGGTGGCGAGCTTGTTGGAGTTGGAGGTGGCGGGGATTTCACCGGTGGTGGCTGTGAGCTCACTGGAGCTGGTGGTGGTGGCGATTTTACTGGTGCCGGTGGGGGAGGAGAGCTCACTGGAGGTGGTGGCGGTGAGCTCACTGGAGCTGGTGGTGGTGGGGACTTTACCGGAGGTGGTGGTGAGCTAACTGGTGCCGGTGGTGGTGGAGACTTCACCGGAGGAGGTGGTGAGCTCACGGGAGCTGGTGGAGGTGGAGACTTCACGGGCGGTGGTGGTGAGCTAACAGGTGCCGGTGGCGGTGAAGATTCCACTGGAGGAGGTGGTGAGCTCACTGGAGCTGGTGGAGGTGGCGACTTCACCGGTGGTGGTGGTGAGCTAACTGGTGTCGGTGGTGGTGAAGACTTCGTTGGAGGAGGAGATGAGCTCACAGGAGCCGATGGTGGTGAAGTCTTCTTTGACGGTGGTGGCGAGCTTACTGGTGCTTGCGGTGGCGAAGATTTCACTGGAGGAGGAGGTAATGAGTCAATTGGAGACGTCGGTGGTTGAGACTTCTCGGCCGGAGGTGGAGATGATTTCACTGGAGCTGACGGAGGTGTAGATTTCTCTTGAGCTGGCGGAGAGCTCTTGGGAGTGGGTGATGGTGGAGACTTCTCCAGAGGTGGGGGTGAGCTCGCCGGAGTGGGTGATGGTGGAGACTTAGCTGAGGGAGGTGGAGAGCTCACCGGAGTGAGTGGTGGTGGAGACTTCAGGGGAGGTGGGGGTGAACTCACCGGTGCGGGTGGTGGGGGAGACTTCACCGGAGGAGGTGGAGAGCTCACCGGAGCGGGTGGTAGAGGAGACTTCACCGGGGGTGGTGGAGAGATCACCGGTGCGGGTGGTGGGGGAGACTTCACCGGAGGAGGTGGAGAGCTCACCGGAGCGGGTGATGTGGGAGACTTCACCGGTGGAGGTGGAGAGCTCACCGGAGTGGGTGGTGGTGGAGACTTCAGGGGAGGTGGGGGTGAACTCACCGGTGCGGGTGGTGGGGGAGATTTCACCGGAGGAGGTGGAGAGCTCACCGAAGCGGGTGGTGGAGACTTCAGGGGAGGTGGGGGTGAACTCACCGGTGCGGGTGGTGGGGGAGACTTCACCGGAGGAGGTGGAGAGCTCACCGGAGCGGGTGGTGGGGGAGACTTCACCGGTGGAGGTGGAGAGCTCACCGGAGCGGGTGGTGGGGGAGAATTCACCGGAGGAGGTGGAGAGCTCACCGGAGTTGGTGGTGGAGGTGACTTTACTGGCGGTGGGGATGATGCCACTGGCGTCGGTGGAGGAGAGCTTACGGGAGTCGGAGGTGGGGAGGAGACAACTGGAGGCTGCACTTGTGGCGGCGGTGCCTTCTTCGGGCGCTCAGGGGTCACCGGGAGCCAGCCAGAATTTGGTGGTGGCGGAGCAGCATACCCTGCCGGCGGTGAGGTCTTCGGCGGGGAGCTAATTGGTACAGGTGCAGGAGCTGGCGCCACCTTGGGTGGTGGAGTCACTGGCACAGCGGGTTGCGGTGACGGTGCCACCGGACTGCCTGGCGTCGGCGCTGGTGTTGGCGCCACAGGTTGTTGCGGCGAAACCTCATCTGGAGGCGGCGGCGAACCATCACTTGGAGGCGGCGAACCAGGCGTAGGCGACGGCTTTGGTGCCGACGGGGACGGCTGCGGTGAAACCTTTGGTGGTGGCGTGACAGGAGGCACCGGCGACGGCTTTGGCGACGGCGTCACGGGCGGCTGCGGCGATATCACCGGGGGCACCGGTGCAGGCACCGACGGCGTTTTGGTGGGTGGCGTCGGCGAGACGGTAGGAGGCGCCACCGGCACCTTGATCAGCGGCGGCTTCCCTGGCAACGAAGGCTTCGCCGGCGTCGGGTACCCGGCGCACACGTGCTTGCTGCAGTCGACTGGGCGCGCGAGAACGGGCGCGCACTGCAGCGTCGTCTTTTGCGCCGGCCGCAGCGCGCCGAAGCAGTTGCTCCTGTCGTCGAGCGTCACGTTCGCGTTCTCCGACGGCATGCACGGCGCGGACTCGGAGTTGAAGAAGTTGAAGGCGAAGCTGAAGTTTACGAGCGTCGGGAGCTCACAGATGGACTCGTGCACGATGCCGGTGAACACGTTCCTCGACACGTCGAGCTGCTCCAGCTTGGTCAGGTTCGAGAACGTCTCCGGCAGCGTGCCGACGAGCGCGTTGCCGCTGACGTCGACGACGGTGGTGTTCTGGAGGTATCCGATCTCCAGCGGCAGGCACCCGTCGAGCTTGTTGTTGAGGAAGATGATCTCGTCGAGCGTCTTGACCATGCGGCCGATGCTCTTGGGGATGCAGCCGACGAACTGGTTGTTGGCGAAGACGACGACGGAGGCGGTGGAGTTGCCGAGGTTCTCCGGGATGGGCCCGACGAAGCGGTTGCTGTTGACGAAGATGGCGTCGAAGTCCTTGTCGAAGAGCGCCGGCGGCAGGTCGCCCTCGAAGTCGTTGAAGCGGATGTCGAGGTACTTGAGCGACGCCATCTCGAGCACGACGAAGGGGAAAAGGCCGACGAAGCGGTTGTTGCTGACGTCGAACTCGTGGAGCAGCGTGAGGCGCGACATGCTCTTGGGGATGATCCCGCAGAAGCGGTTGGTGTTGATGTGGAAGAAGGCGAGGTCGGTGAGCAGCCCGAGCTCCGGCGGCAGGTACCCAGCGATGTCGGCGCCGTTGAGGTCGATGCCCGCGACGACGGTGACGTTGGCGTCGTCGAGCGCCTGGACGCAGACGACGCCGTTGTAGGAGCACACGTCGTTGCCGACCCAGTTGGAGGTGTACCCCTTGGGGTCGGAGTAGAAGGCGCGGCGCCACGCCTGGAGCGCGATGTAGGCGCGGCGGAGGCGGTCGTTGGGGAAGTTGTTTGCGCCGACGCGGTCGTCGAACTCGAAGCCAGGGGGCAGATCACCGGCCTCGCCGCCGCCGGTCTCTTTCATGGCGAGGAGCTGGCGTTGCGCGATGTAGGAGGCCTCGTCGCTGGTGACGGCACCGACGTTGGCGGCGGAGAGGCAGGCGGCGAGGAGGAGCAGCGCCGCGCCGAGGCGGCGGCCATCGGGGAGCCGTAGGTGGTGGTCCATGAGGCGATGAGATCACCCCCCTTGCCTTGGGTGCTATATGTAGGGGGGGAAGGTGGCGCCATGGGTGTTACAGGAATAGCATGCGGTGGCGCTCGCGTCCAGGGAGACGGAGACGGATGGCCGGTGGCTCCGCGGCTTTGGCGGCCGAGGTTGGAGGAGGAGAGAAACAGGGGCGTTTCGCTTGACCGCTCTCACCCTCTCTCTCTCTTGCGGTATTTCCGAGGCATGCATGCAGGTTTGCATGGGTTTTTTCGCGCGCTGGAATGGCGTTGAGATGCGATCGAGCCACCGACGGAATTAAGGATGCATGGTGTCGATGTGTGGTTTGCCGCGATCATCAGATCCTGCAATTTTTGCATGCCAAGAGATCTAAATATCTAGCTTGTTATGTCCATGTGTTCAAATAATGGGCAGAGCAACTAGAAGGGTACTAAAGTGCGACGAGTGAAGCCGGTGCTAAAGCCTCCTCGCGTCCCACGGTGAATCCGCCATTGTATTTGTATGCCCTACATTTTGTTACTGCTAGAACCCGAGCAGTACTACGATGAGGTGAGAACAGTGCGTAAGTGCCAACTTTGTTCCGGCTCAAACTCCAATTGGGCCTGGCCCATCTTCAGATCATAAATGCAAGTGAAAGCTATAACTAAGATACTCCTGTACATAAACAAATAGAACTTCTTACTTGTGGACTGTGAAAGCAATAGTGCTTGAATTCATTACGAGGCTAATGGGCTGATATATATACAAATACAGGGTGGTATATATGCAAGGAACCTCTTATACAATATGGTAAATACATATGTATCTAGCACATCTAACACCCCCTCAAATTTATGGTGGATCAACAACATTAAGTTTAGAGAGAGAAGTTGTATCTTGAGCTCGTCTGCGTCTTTGTGAAGAAGTCTGCCACCTGAAGTTCTGAAGACACATACTGAAGAGCAACAAACTGGTCCTGTACCTATATCCGCATGTAGAAAGCATCAACATCAATATGCTTTGTAAGCTCATGCTTTACCGGATTTGTAGCAATGCTAATGGCCCATGTACTGTCAGACGAAAGAGGAGTAGGTGCTGAAACAGAAACACCAAAATCCTCAAGTAACCACCGTAGCCAAGTAACCTCCGCAGTCAACAAAGCCATAGTTCACAACTCAGCCTCCGCACTCGAACGAGAAACTGCTGTCTGCTTCTTAGTCTTCCAAGCAATGAGAGAACCACCAAGAAAAACACAATAAACAGAGAGAGACCGGCGATCAGAGTGATCACTAGCCCAGGCGGCATCAGAATATGCCTAGAGCTGTAAAGAGCTGGAGCGAGGGAAAAACATACGACGAGTGATGGTTCCACGAAGATATCGTAGAACACGAAGAAGATGACTATATTGGAAATGAGTGGGAGCAGAAACAAACTGACTCAAGATATGCACATGGTAGGAAATATCAGGACGAGTGATAGGAAATATCAGGACGAGTGACACCCAGATAAACAAGACTCCCAACAAGATGATGATAACGAGTAGAATCAGTAAGAGGCTCACCATCAGTGGGCCTAAGATGAACATTAAGCTCCATAGGAGTCTCAGCGATGTACTGGTCAGTAAGAGAAGCACGATCAAGAAGATCCTGAATATACTTTTCTTGGGGCAGATAGAAGCCCTCAAGTGTAGAAGTAACCTCAACCCCAAGAAAATAGCGAAGAGGACCCAGATCAGACATGAGAAACTGCTCATTAAGACGCTCCTTCACAAAGGTGATGTACTGAGAATCATCTCCAGTAATAATCATATCATCAACATATAAAAGGAGAAGCATCCGACCACGAGGCGAAGTGTGAATAAAGAGAGCAGGATCATGAGCACTAGCAGAGAAACCAGCTGCAGTGACAACAGAAGAAAAACAATCAAACCAGGCACGAGGAGCTTGCTTGAGGCCGTAAAGAGATCGACGAAGGCAACAAACCATACCCTCGGGAACATAATACCCCGGTGGTGGCTACATATAAACCTCTTCACGCAGTTCGCCATTGAGAAAGGCATTCTTCACATCAAGCTGAGAGATGGACCATGCCCAAACAGATGCCACAGCAAGAAGAGTGCGAACAATGGTCATGTGAGCCACAGGAGCAAGTGTCTCATCATAACCACGACCATGCTCCTGCTGAAAACCACGTGCCACAAGACGAGCCTTGTAGCGCTCAAGAGAACCATCAGAGCGGGTCTTAATCTTGTAGACCCACTTGCACGTGATAGGAGTAACACGCGCGGGAAGAGGGACAAGATCCCACGTACCAATACGCTCAGGGGCAGCAATCTCCTCAGCCATCGCATGCTGCCACTCCTAATGAACAGCAGCATCACGATAAGAAGTCGGTTCGGCAAGAGCCACTAAACAAAAGCGCGCAAGAGGCTGAATAGACTGGCGATCACAAAGGGCATATCAAGGGGGAGGCCGAAGAAGATGACCATCAGAAGAAGATGGTGCATCAGAAGAATCCTCAACTTGCGGATTACGAGTGTAGTAGAGAGGATAGGAAGGACGAAGGCCGGGAGGAGCCTCTTAAGAGGGTGGCGGGGGTGAAGGAGAAGGTAAGGAGGAATCGAAGAGGCCAAAGGCTGTGATGGAGGTGTGGTGACTATGGGAGTGGTAGGAAAAGTCAGAAAAGAAAGCGACTCAACAAGTGATGTTGGAGTGGTGGAAGGAGAAGGACAAGGGTAGAAAGGACGAGACTCATTAAAAGTGACGTCCCAAGAAATCCACATCCGTCGGCCAACAGGATCCCAACAACGATATCCCTTATGCTCAGCACTATAGCCCAGAAAAACGCACTCTACGGACTGAGCAGTCAACTTGGTGCGCTCACGAGGGGCAAGAAGAACATAGCACACACATCCAAAAACGCGATCCCAAAAGGCGAAGACTAGAATAGTCAGGAGTTTTTCCACAGAGGCGCTCAACTAGGATCCCACCCTGAAGAGTAGAAAAAGGCTTAATATTAATCAGGAAAGTGGCAGTAGAAACAGCCTCAGCCCAGAAGTGTGGTGGGACAGCAGAAGCAAGCATAAGAGCACGAGCTGTCTCAAGAAGATGACGATGCTTTCGTTCAGCCACACCGTTCTGGGCATGAGTACTAGGGCAAGAAAACTAAGAGAGAGTGCTCTGCTCAGTAAGAAAACCACGAAGGACTCCTGACAAGTATTCCCCAGCAAAGTCAGCACGAAAGACACGAATAGGAGAATCAAACTGAGTACGGATCATGGTGGCAAAAGTCTTGTAGATGGATAAAACCTCATTACGAGATGACATAAAGTATATCCTGTGGCGAGAAAAATCATCAATAAAAATTATAAAATATCGATGACCTCCTTTCGAAACAAAAGGAGTCGGACCCCATACATCAGAATAAACAAGATCAAAAGTACGATGTGACACTGACTCACTGGAAGGATAAGAAAGCTGAAGCTGTTTACCAAGCTTACAACCCTGACAATTTAGAGAAACATCACCAAACACAGATCCTAAACGACCACGATGAAGTAAAGAAGCTAGACGTGATCCACAAAGATGTCCCAAACGATGATGCCACTGAGCAAAAGGCGCAGTGGATGATGCAGCAGAAGCGGCGACGACGATGGAGGCGACAAGACTGGTAGGGGCAGCGGAAGGAAGACGAAGCCAGTCAAGCTTCCAGAGACACTGTGAGTCACGGCGGCGAGGGCCAATACCAACCAGAGTCCCCATGCGTCGATCCTGAACACAACAAGAATCAGAATCGAGAATAACACGACAACCATGATCAGTGAGCTGACCAACATATATGAGCTGCATGGTTAGTTTGGGAACATGAGAAACAGCAGGAATATGAAAAGAGAAATTTGAAAGAGTGCATCATCCTGCGACAGAAAGGGGGGGTACCATCTGTTGTCTGAACAGTGATAGGAACAGCTAAAGGACGAATAGAAGTGAGACTGGTGAAATCAGATGTCATATGAAAGGAAGCACTGGAGTCTAGAATCCAAGGTGAGATATCTGAGGAAGAAGTAGAAGGTGGTTTCTTACTAGAAGACTGTGCAGCAGAACCAACAGAACCGGATGGTGCAAGAGCAGCCATGCGACGCAGCAATGTGAGAAACTCCTGAGAATCAGAAGCACCAGAGCTCCTCTGAGAGGAGGAACCACCAGTTCCCTGTGGAGGATGGCCACTACGTCGTAAATCATTCTTCTTCTTGTAGCAAGTCTGCTGTACATGTCCATCCTTGTTGCAGTAAGTGCAGTATAGTCCCCTACCAACAGCAGCTGACACTAGTGAATGCACCACTAGTGAAGGAGTAGTTGGAGACGTAGCGGGTGTAGGAACTAGA
Organism: Phyllostachys edulis; assembly: GCA_036346405.1. Taxonomy (NCBI): domain Eukaryota; kingdom Viridiplantae; phylum Streptophyta; class Magnoliopsida; order Poales; family Poaceae; genus Phyllostachys; species Phyllostachys edulis. The sequence continues at coordinate 6,643,007 of CM070553.1, read as the reverse complement.
GAAGCTGCCAGAATCGAAGGAAACGACGGTGACGGCAGCAGACCTGCAACACAAAGACGAATCTCCTCAGCATGAACAGCAGCAAAGCCTCCAACAAGGTCACACGAGGGTAGCGTGCCAGCAACTGAACACGAGTCTGCTCATACTCAGCCCGAAGATGGGTCAAGAAGTCGTAGATACGATGAAGCTCCAGGTGAGACTGCTGACGCTGACAACACTGACACGTGTGGCAAATATTCGGTCCCAAAGAGTCAATCTGACGCCATACCGCAGACAATTAGGCATAGAACTCGTCGACAATAGCATCTCCCTGCTGTAGCGACTGCTCCTAACGCACGACAGAAAGATACAACGAATCACCAGACGACTCGTAGCAGTTGCGCAGATATGTCCGCATCAACTGTGCTGAAGCCAAACCAACCACATCCCCAGTGAATTGCACCTCTATGCTAGCAACCAGAATAGCAGAAGCACGAGCATCCTCATCAACCCATGTCTTGTAGGCAGCATATTGAGTCTGAAAAGTCTCCATAGCATCCTCAAAAGCATCAGATGCCTCCTTATGAACATCTTCAGAAGTATTCTTCGGGAACACTGGCTCAGTAGGTGGAACAAGGCGAGGCGGGCAAGGCAACTCGCCGGTAAGAAAATCCCAAAGGCGCTGACCACGCATGTGGAGACGCATGTGCTGAAACCAGTCCCGATAATTGAGACCATCGAAGATCACCGAGTAGTGAGGAACAGAAACAATACCCATTGGTAGGCGATGTTGGACGGCGCGGCAACCAAGACAACGAAGTCTAACAGGCAGCGCTGGACGGCGTGGCGGTTAGAACGACATGTTTTTTATGTTTTTTTAACTCACGGGACGACTCAATTAAAACTCGGCCCACAAGAGCCTTTGGCTCTCACGAGGAGTAACACGCACAGGGGGGAACTAGGGTTCCCCGGCGGCGGCGACTCGGCATAGCGAAGCGGCGATGGCGGTGGCGTCTGGAGGACCCGGCAGCGCGAAGCATCCGTGAAGGCGGCAGCAAGCCTGGCAGTGGATCGGCAACAGCGCAAGGCGGAGGACCGGCGGCGCTGGGCCCCGAAAGCGGGTGACCAGCGGTGGCAAAGCGTCGGCAGCTCCTTGAGGCGCGAAACCAGCGGAAGAGGCACAACCAAGCTCAGGCGGCAGAGAAGGCTTCGATGAAGAAACCGCGATGGCAATGGCGATGAAGCGTATTGGTTCGAGCAAAGACGAACTTCAGCGGCACGACAGAGACAAGCAAAGCGACGGGCAAAACAAATCGACTGTGGCGACTGGAAAAGGAACCAGCGGCGGCGGTGGCTTGGCAAAGAAAACACTACTACAAAAAGGCTAATACTAGACGCCTCATCACAGACGGTTGACCAAAACCGTCTGTATTAAATACAATCACAAACGGTTTTAGTTTAGTGACCGTCTGTGTTATTGGCTGCTCTAAAAACCGTATGTGAAGAAGTAATATCACAGACGGTTTGTGTTAAAAATCGTTTGTGAAGTATCACAGACGGTTCTGAACAAGAACCGTTTGTGAAGTATCCTGAGCGGTTCCTGGCGATTCGAACAAGAACCGCTCGTGATACTATTAAATATCACGAGCGGTTCTTGTTCGTAACCATCGTGAAACTTCCTGACGGTTTTCAACATGAACCGTCTGCATGACTTCCGTCTTCATCATAGACGGTTCGTATTAAAAACAGTCTGTGATAAGTATTTTTGATTTTACTATGGCTTGAAATCACTAACACTCTAATTTTACCATGGCTTGAAATCACTAACACTCTAATTTTACCATGGCTTGAAATCAGTAACTCTCTGATTTTACCATGGCTTGAAATCACTAACACTCTGATTTTACTACAGCTTCAAATCACTAACACTCTGATTTTACTAAGGCGGGAGTACGAAAAATTTCCAAGTCACAGACGGTTTTTAATACAAACCGTATGTGATAAGATATATATCACAAACGGTTTTTGTATGAAACCGTCTGTGATTTGCAACGCGGGAGTACAAAAATTTTGAGCAGCGCTGGAGGCAAAATATTTTGGTATTTGTCTTTATATATTATAGCCACCCCACCTTGTTTTACATCAATCTCTCCTCTCCGCTCCCCACACCGAAGCTCCCGTGACCACCCTCGATTCCCGTCGTGGTTCGTGATGAGACACGGTGGACGCGAGCGATGAGGAGGATGCGGTCATGCGGAGGAGCTCCTTGTCTATCGCAGAGGTAGATCGCGAAAGGTATGTGTACATCCCCATAACATACACAATTTGTTGGTGTTTGTTGTAATGAAAATTATCTTAATTTTGTGTTATCTAAGGTCGGAGCTTGCCGAGGTTTTCGATCGTCTCTCCTTGCCGACGAGCTTGAGTCGAACTTCGGGACATGCAAGAACAACTTGTGATATCTTTGGTGAGGTATAGAGAGGAGCTTACAAGACCAATCCAAGAAGCCGATGAGTTCTTCAGGAGCTTAGAGGCATAGATGGTTTCTAGCTAGTTTAACTTTGTAACTTTATTCTTTTTTCCCATTTGGAGGGGATATTGTGAAACCTTTTGGTTTCCCTTTTCTGTAATGTGTTTGCCATCATAATTTTAATTGGATTTTAGTTGTCTTGCTAGAGGTTGCATATGGAAACTACTGTCTAACAATTGATTGGTTTAATTTTTTTTTGCAATAGAAAAAATTATCACAGACGGCTCTGAATAAGAACCGTTTGTGATAATTACTTATCACAGACGGTTCTTGTCCAGAACCGTATGTGAAAATAGACTATCACAGACGGTTCTGAACAAGAACCATCTGTGATAATTACTTATAAGTTGGTCATATTGTTTTCTTGGACTTGTAGGTTGTTGTAATAGGGTACCAAGGGGTACCCTACCCCTAAGATCGTCGGCAATACTCGAGAGGCCCTAGGGAAAGTCATGTGTATAGACTAAGTCCATGAGGTGTATCTATAAAAATATACCTAAATATCCCTCTCTCTCAATACAAAGCAAGGTCTAAGGGCACGTAAGAAGAGGGCGCTCGCTCATTCGCACATTCATAATACAATGCTACCCTGTTCGGTCCTCTTCTGACTAAAGGGTACATGTACCAACTGTCTGGTGTTGATGCTACGACAGTCGGTGCCATCCGAAGGTGGGTCCGGCGAAGGGAGGCCGAGGGCGCTGCCGGCGGAGGCTGTGCGCAAGAGGCGGCCCAAGGCCGAGGTGCTGCATGTGGAGGCTTCGCGCTGGAGTTAGATGGGCCTATTTCCCCCTTTGCTGTCAACCGAAGGGGGTATCGACACCATTCGTTGCGAGGGGGGTGCGTCACCCTCAATTTCCATGGTATGCTTCTTAATTTCTGATCCAACTCTACTCTCTATCAAATGACATGATTTTGTCGGTGTGAATTTATCACTATTTGCGTTCTATTGTCAGAAATCTAGACAGGATTTGAAGAATAAAGAGAAAAATTCGATATGATGTATACTTATCACTTTTGAATACTAAAAGGCCGATCAAAACTAACTAAGCCTCCAAATAGTTGGTCAAACTGAATCATCTAACTACATGGTAGCCAGAATTCTGCACTACAAATCCTAAACATTCATATGAAGAGACAGGTATGGTGCAAGCATGCACCTACCGTTAGCTCTCACAAAAGCAGCATGATGATTGAATTGCCGCTGTTTAAATCCTTTCTAATTTATTTTGCATCCCTACGAAGAAAGTTTTTCATGTTAAAAAGCATAGGGAAAAGATGAACTCATCTGAAATTCACCTGCTGGAAGGAGAAAGGAAGGGTCAAAGAAGAAAAGGATCAATCAAGCATGAACTGAAGTGAATTTAGGATGCTGAGGAAACAAAAAAAACATTAGGGAGTATTAGCTATCTATCAAAAGAAATCAGCAGCAGAAAGTAAGGATTTGAGAAGAGATAAACCGGAGAAAAATCTGAAAAAGAAGGCACCATCGATACCCTCAATAAGATCGACGGAAAGAGATATGGCTCCGGGCACAGGAAGCAAAGCCGTAGGGTAGGGAGACGAGGCGGCAGAAGGAGCGGCGAGGCGGCGGAAGTAGAGCGGGGAGGCGGAGCGACGGGGCGGTGGAAGGAGGGCAGGGAGGCGGGGCGGCGGCGCCCACTCTCGAGGCTTGATCTGGATTGGAATCATGTAGACATGTACTCATGCCATTGGCTGGTTGTCTCCTCTAGGGTTCACTCAAAATTGGCTGGGCGGGCTAGGCCTCAATGTTTGTATCATTGTATGGACTGAGCCGGTGGCAGCCTACAAACCAAACGAGCGTCACGACGGCTTGGACTGCTCGGGCTCGGCTCAAAAATGATGCGAGTTGGATATGAGCCTTGGCTCAGCTTGTGTGCACCACGAGTCCAAGCCGAGCTAACCCACGAGCCTCGAGTTTTTTTTGTGGACAATGCTTACCTACTGACGTCCAGAGCGAGATAAAAAATCAGACAGTTCTAGAGTCCTAGACTCACCCATCCCTTGCCCATGTCCACGGTCCCACCCGTTCAGCTGGCTCTCTGCCTTTCCTCTTCGCTTTTCTGCTGGAGCAGAAATATCAAAGCCCAATCTCTAGTTCTATACTCCTCTTCCCAAACTCTATTCCCCACTGCCTTGACGTCCTCGTGTTCCCCTCCGCCACGAGCTCGCGCATAGTGGTCGACGGTGCGCGGAGCCGGAATCGCGCGCTCCCCCACGCATTTCCTCCTCCCCGCAGGCCTGCTGCCATCCCAGACCGCCAGGAGGCAGCTACTTCGCCCGCCTGTCGCCGTCCCCGACGGCGGCCAACTCGTTTGGGGCTACCAGCTCCACACGGCCCTCCTCCTCCCTGCGGGCCTACTGCCGCCCCAGGCCGCCTGGGAGCCCCCCTTGCCCCGCCCCAAGCACTTCTGCGTTTTCTTCGTGGACGCCGGCGCCACTGTCTACGACTCCTATGGGGCTAGGAGGACGAGCGCGCCGCATGCGGGAGGTCATCGACATCGACGTGAGGGCCACCTCGATGTCACTGGCGCCTCCGAAGCGCATGGCACCGGTTCTGATGTTGTTTCCAAATAGTTAACCTCTATCGTTTCTACTGATGTTGCCATCCGTTGAAAACAATGTTGCGGCCTGTTGAAAACAATGTTGCATACTGTTTTTTGGAATATTGTATCTGTAGAAAAAACGTTGCATCTGTAGAAAAAATATGTTGTATACTGTTCACGACAATATTGTAATTTTTTCCAACATGTTTTTTTTCAGATGCTTTGTTTTGATTTATGATGTTGCAACTGTTGTCCGGATGTTACATTTTGGACCGTACGGTGAGAGGCTTCTACCCGTACGTCTGAGCCGTAGTGCTCCCTTTTTTTTAAAGCTACGTATGCTTGTCCCTCTCCTTAGTCCTTCCAGATGTGCAACCTTGATATGTTTGTACGGAGAATTTCCCAAGCTTCTTTTAATCATGAATCCAGACGAGATTGATTGTTTGTATGTAATTCAACAGCACACAACAAATGCACTGAACCACAAATATATAGACAAGCAAGCTAGGTTCAATAATCACTCAATACTGGAGAATCACTCAACAATAAAGCCACGCCCACAATGGTGTCTGCCCTGTTTATCACAATCACAAAACTGAAGATGGGCTAATTAAGGGCAGGCACCTTACATCTTAATTTTCAGATGCCAGTAGTTTGCTGCCAACATCTGTGTCTGTGCCCGGACGCTCCGCGGCATCTTCTCCCATGATCCTAGTCCTCAGATTGGCTGCCATCCAGAGCGACAGTACAAAGAAGGCCGTCGCGAACACGACGCCCAGCAAAGCATGCCACCATTTTTCAGCGAAATTGACCAGCACGAACACGAACCCAATGTAGTAGACGGCATACAGCCCGAAGCTAGCATCCTGCATGCATGCGCAACAGTAACAAGCAAGCACACGAAAAGATTAGTCTGTAAGATGAAAGAATAATTGACAATGGACAGGGTGACAGGTAGCCTTGCCAGAACGGGTGGTAACAATGTATTCGCTGATATATGAAAACAAAATTCAGTTGCCAAGCAAATAGAGCGCGCCTCCAAGAGAGCGTAGATAGCACTATCCTAGTTCAGAAAATCAGACAACTTCGGAGTTCAGGCAACTCAAGTAACTGCAGTCAGCATTCAGCAATGCGAAACATATAACGAGGGTGAGATTGTTGGAATGCACTGCTTGTAAGACACAGGTTCTGTATTGGCTGAGGGAAGATTATCCAAAACGATACAATTGGTTTGACTTAGAGGCTTTTGGTCGATGTGTTCTTTTCACATCTTCGGATAGAGCGCAAAGAACTGGTTCATGGCCAGCTAACCTTTTTTGCCAGATTAATTGTGTATCACAAGGTGAATTTTTTTTCCAATTATTGAAACCGAAACAAAATAGTTCAGAACAACAACTTCATTACGGAGCACTACAAAATACAAATCATCACATCTGAGGTGTCTCCGAAGAAACAAAACCAAACCCAGATCAGTAAACACAAAGATAGCACTACTGTTCTATCCGACAACAGGAAGACAATAGGGATACTGCGACGAAATAGGGGTTCATTTTTCCGTTGACAGAAACACTGATCATCCCTCTGTTGAAGCAAGGTGGTGTTCACAAACCCGGCCGCAAAATAATAGATAAATTTTACGGTACACTCTTCTAGTAGCTTATGGTGGTAGTATAAATTAAATCCGACTATTGATTTGTTAAGGGTATAATAGATTTTTTGTTTGTATTTATATTTTTTCGAGATGGTATTATGGACTTTTTCAACTAGGGTTGAAAATATTAATCTTGTGTCATGTGATCTCTACATAGACAATTACAATTCTACCCCTCGGAATTCTATATTCATATCACCATGGGTAGTATAACTAAATCCTAACTAATCTAAATCATCGGATAAAAAGAATGGAGGGTCCGTGTTAAATTGAGTGTAGCGTAAAAGAGCTCAAATAATAAGCCTCGGCTAAGGCACCGGCGCAGAATCATCCACAGCGCAGGCGTAATTTGGTGGCACTGACGCGCACTAGTAAGCACTAACAGCACAGCATTGCTCAACACGAGATTGAAATTGGAATTGATCACAGGATGTTCTTTATAAATTCAACTATAAATCTACAATGTACTAAAGAAATAGCTCAAACCAAATCGCAGCGGCATCGTATCCACCACGCGCGATGGAATTACTGAACACAAGACGACGGCCATGGAAAAGGGTTCGCAGAAGAGGAAAAGGATGAGGCGAGGCACTTACAAGATCCCTGACGTAACTCTCCTGCTCCGCCCTCTTGGCCAGGTTCGTCTCGGCGGCGCTCCGGCGCCCCGACCCCGCGCTGAGGCCGTTCTCGATATCTACAGCCACAGGGTCGGAGTTGTTGATCGACATCTCTCTCGCCGTTCTCTCAAGATGAGTGAGAGGTTAGGGGTCCTGCCCCTAATGGCGCGGCAGCTCAACGACGGCGGAGGAGTCCGGGATCGAGCAGCTAGGGCTTACGAAACAGCTTTCAGATGCGGTCCACGCACGGGATCGGGGTAACCTCTCAATCCCCTCGTTATATCCTGGGCTTTTGAATCGAGCTCATAACCAACACGTCTTGTACTTGGATTTTTTATATATAAAAAAAAACACGTATTGTACTTGGCCTTTTTTTAGGAAAGTCATGAGCCATCCTAACCGCCTCCTCGGGATTTTTAGGGTTTTACGCCCTGTTGGAGCTTGGAACACGGTAAATTTCTCAGACCCCTCTGTGAATTGGAATATTTCATGTGAAATTCCAGCGTTCCAAATAAACTTTTAATATGAATGCATATATTTTTCTTTTTTTCGGTCTCACGCTTTGCTCTACTTCTTCTCTATTAATGCAATAGGCAACCTCTTGTCTGTTTCATTCAAAAAAAGAGGGAAAAGATAGTAGACAGACGTACGAGGCATTGAAAAAATCGGACACTTCACTTGTCCACCAGTCTCGGTATCCCACTGTCCTTTACAAGATTAAAAATGCAACTATGCATCTGATCCAACTTGCAATTCCTGAATAGCGGCCTCTAGACCATTGCACTATACCCGAGTGAAAATTTAATTCCTCACATAGACCCCCCGAGTGGCGTTGCTTTTTTGCATTTATGCTTTTCCTACTTTCCCCACCTACCAATCCACCCCGTCTTCCCCTTCATTTCTTTCTCTGGTTTGCAGCAGCAGCACTTCCTCCTGCTTCTCTCGTCTCATCTCTCCTGCTTCTCTCCTCTCCTCTCATGTAACCCATTCCAAAATCCAATCCTCCTCTAGCCATCGCGTCCCAGGCCGCGCTCGCCTCCCTCGGCCGCACGCGCTCTCGCACCTCCTCCTCCTCCCTCGCCCATGCCACCTCCCAAGCCCCCACGCTGGTGCCCACCGGATCCGCAGCCTGCCAGAGGCGGAGACCCTACTGCCTCGCCGCCCGGAGATCCTCTCCAGATCGACGCCTTCCAGCTGGACACCGCCGACCTCCTCCTCGATTTGTTGCAGTGTCTGATTGTGCTTCTTTTGAACTTTTCTTTGATATGTTGCGCCTTTGTAAAAAAATGTTGCAACAATGAAAAAAATATATTGCATCTATAGAAAAAAAATTGCATATTGTTCATGGCGATATTGCAATTTTTTCCAAAGCGTTTTTTTGTCAGGTGCTTTGTTTTGAGTTGTGATGTTGCAGCCATTGTCCAGGGATGTTGCAACCGTTGTCCGGAGATGTTGCAACCATTATCCGGAGATGTTGCATGCAATGGCGTATGGAGCTAGTGCTCGGACCGTACGTCCGAGCGCTAGTCGCGCCAAAAAAAAAGATATATTTCCTGTTTTTTTAGGGTAATATCGTTCCAAATAGACCATTAATGTGAGTAAAGTAATTCACAGGAAGTGTCTTTCAGAGGAGGATTTTTCGAGTGTTCTCCTCAAGGAGGATCTCAATTTTGGAGCGATTTGCATAAAGTGAAACACTGGTTCAAAATGGGAGCAGCTCATATAGTTAATGATGGCCGGTCAACAAGATTCTTGACAGATGTTTGGATTGATGAGGTTCCTCTGAAATTTCAATTTCCTAATATTTTTGCTATCTGTATGGATAAGGATGCTAAAGTTGCTGATCTATTGGATGCAGAGGGGTGGAATGTTGAATGCAGAAGAACTTTTGGCATTAAAGAGATACAAGAATGGGAGGCTCATATGTTGAAACTACAGGATGTTCAGCTGAATCATGATAGAGACGAGATTAGCTGGTGTCAGGAAAGGAATGGACAGTATAGTACCAGATCTCTTTAGAGATATATGTGTTTTGGAGGTGTTATTGATGAACAAATGAAGGAGATGTGGAGATGCAAGATACCGCTGAAGATTTTTCCTTTTTTCGTTCTCACGTTTTGCTCTGCTTCTTCTCTATTAATGCAATAGGCAACCTCCTGCCTGTTTCATTCAAAAAAAAGAGGGAAAAGATAGTAGACAGACGTATGAGGCATTGAAAAAATCGGACACTTCACTTGTCCATCAGTCTCGGTATCCCACTGTCCTTTACAAGATTAAAAATGCAACTATGCATTGATCCAACTTGCAATTCCTGAATAGCGGCCTCTAGACCACTGCACTATACCCGAGTGATAATTTAATTCTTCACGTAGACCCCCCGAGCGGCGTTGCTTTTTTGCATTTATGCTTTCCCCACCTACCAATCCACCCCGTCTTCCCCTTCATTTCTTTCTATGGCTTGCAGCAGCAGCACGTCCTCCTGCTTCTCTCATCTCATCTCTCTTGCTTCTCTCCTCTCCTCTCATGCAACCCATTCCAAAATCCAATCCTCCTCTAGCCATCTGTCGGACTCGGATTACGAGAATCCAAATCCTCTGTGAATCAGCGTGCTATTCCTGGATCAATAGCTAGCACTTCACAATACACATTCTTTGAATCATTCATACAAGGCGTGAATGAAACAAATATATTACAACACAGGTAACATAGACCTCATCGGGTCGAGTTTTACAAAAGGGCCGCACAAGGCCAATATATTACATTACAAAAGAACGACCAAGTCTCAAATGGAAGCAAAAAGGGAAGGTAGGGCTCATCTCACACGAACAGCGATCGGGTGACACATGTCTGACGGATATTAACCAAGAAATTTGGACAATATCGGTTGTCTGCGGGTACCAACGGGTCTACTTAGACTGGGCGAGACCTAAACTACAGACTATACTACTCCTCGTCATAGCCTTGTCCATCATCTCCTGGGCCATCGTAGAAGGCGTAGTCTCCATCGTCTTCATTATCTGAAGGGTTGGGGGAGAAGCGAGAATGAGCACTACTACCGTGCTCGCGAGCCAACACACAATGCAATTATATACATGCAAGGCTTAACAAGGATGGCTCGGATTCTTTTATTTGCGAAAGCAACTTTTCAAATATCATAATTACAAAGTCCTATCACTTAGCATTTTTAACAAATTGCATTTTAATAAAGAGAGCATGTGCAATAATTATTTTAGTAGAGAATCCATCCGTCGGAAACTCTACCAATGCATCCTTTTAATTGGAGTGGCCTCCAATAATCACAACCACTGAGCTCGACGACTCAGGCAAAAATCCAAAACAGGGCTAGGTGAGCCCTTTCACCATTTTCCATACCACCCACAAAGTTTTTGAAATAGAACTAACTCAAGTTATGATTCCCATGTCCGCCTTTGGTAGTAAACACTACTGCTTAAACAGATTTTAGACTCGCAGAGGTTGCACACTTTACCCACAAGAGATAGTCTACCCGTTACCCCACATGATTCCGTAGTCATGTAGTTGGGCGGCCACCGATAACCGTTCTAGCTATCTCGCCCTTTCCGTCAATCCACCCATACGGGTTTCGCCCATATGTTGTGCGGGATGTTCACCACAACGACTAAGCGCTTGTTGGCCCGCCTAGCGTCTAGCGCAATGTTGTAACTTCACCTTTTGGTGTCCTTTCAAGGCGGAGTGTCTCCGACTTATGCGTTCTTCGTTCCCCTCGGTGAGATGACTTCCAAGGTTTAATAACTTTACTAAGCCAAGTTGCACTTTGAGACTTGTGGTTGTACTTTGTTTAACACGGAGGTCGTGACAAGATTAAGTCCTTAGGGTTATCTGGGCGGTTCATTCCACAAACCAACCATCCATGTGCTCCTCGAGCACCCACCACCTCACCATCCGCCTGCACAAAGCTAGCATTAGGGTTTTGAGGAGAAACCAATTTATTTTCACAATCCTTTAGTCAATGGACCACCAATGACTACCCAAAACATTTTATGTTTAAGGAAATGATGATTGAGATATTTTAATATCCCAGTACTTAAGCAAGACTAGCATGTCGCTTAAGTACAACCTATAACTAGTATTACCATATAATTACTAAGGTGACAAGGATTATTGGACTCAATTTATCAAGGATGGCATATTAAATTATTTAAACATCAAGTGGGCATTTAACTACCTTAAGCTTTAACATACATTTGATTAAGAATTAAAGCATGCAATTTGCTAATTTAAAAGAACATAATTTGCATAAAATGTAGGGGCAAAATGGTCAAAGTGTTGACTCGCCTTGGTTAAAGGCTAGGGGATCTTGGTCTTGATCGACTGCGGTCGGCGTCTTCAAATCCTAATCGCGAGAATACTGGGAAAAAGACACAACGGCAAAGAGAGCAAATAAATAAATAAGGAATAATAAATAAACTCCAAATTAATCAAGTCCTATGCCATTAGCAAGATCTTGATTTAACAAATTTTTAGAAATTTATTTCATAATTTTTGGAGTTGAAATGGACAAGATATGAATTTTTGAAGGTTAAATGGCTTAGAAAAAGAGAAAAGAAATGTGGTCTATAGCACGGTCGTGAGACCGGCTCATGTGCATTGGAGACCTTTGGTTCCTGACATAGGAAGAAGGAGGCCCACATGGCAGCCCAAGGAGGGAGGGCAAGTAAATGACAAGTGGGCCACCACATCAATTGATCCCCAAATTGATTCCTCATAAATCCCCAAATTGGGCTGCTTGTGCTCTCGAGAGAAAAAGCGGGGAGGCGAGGCGCTTCGGTTGGAGGCAGCCGTGGGCAGCAGCAGGCGGCGGGCCCATGTGTGAGGCATTGGGGCGGCGGCTCCGCAGGAGGTGGCGGCTCTGGAAGAAGCGGCCTTGTGGGAAGCGGATGGCGGCAGCTGGCCCCAGGCGACACAGGGTGAGGGAGCAGCTGTCCGGCTTCGAGTCTGCAGACCGCGAGGGAGGCAGGCGGGTGGCGGAGCGGCTCGGGAGGGGTGGCAACTCACAAGCGGCGGCAGACGAGGAGGCGGTGGCTCGGTTACGTCCTAGAGCTTACCGGAGCTCGGGCGGCGTGGGAGCTCACGCAGGGAGGAGGAGCTTTATAGAGAGGCGTGGCGGGGAAGAGGAGGGCCCGGTCCGGGCCTTGGCGCAGCAGCCAGGCGGTAGGGCAGCGTCTTGTGAGTCGCGAGGAAGCGCCGGTGAGGACGTCTTGGCTCGAGGCGCTCTGTCACGTCGCGTCGCGTCGCGTGTGGCCTTGGCGCCTGTGGCGGCAAGACAGAGGCGGCAAGTGGCGGCGAGGCAGGTTGGTGCGGCGTCTGCGACAGGGCGACGAGCGAGGCGGTGGCTGCGGTTCTTCTTCTTGACTCGGCGGCGTCTTGCGACCATGCCGAGTAGGTGGCGGCGGGGAGTTGGCGGCGTGCTGCATAGCGGCGGCGTCGACCACGGAGAAGAGAGAGGAAGAAGATGATGCATGCCAGACAGAAAGGAAAAAGGAGGGAGCACGGGAGGTAAGTTAAGTTCCTCAAAAGCGATCGTTACAAATCCTACCCACCTTAAGCGGAATCTCGACCGAGATTGACGCTCGAGAACGAGCAGGTAGTCTTGTTTGATTGATCTTAGCGTTCCCAGGTGGCTTCCTTGGCTGAGTGGTGACTCCATTGGACCTTGCAAAGGCGGAAGACTTGGCGTCTTGTTTGCTTCTCGATGACGTCGAGGATCTTGATCGGATGCTCCGGATAGGTTAGGTCTTGTTGAAGGGCGATGGCTTCAACGGGCGTCTGCTCTTCAGGTACTCTGAGACACTTCTTGAGCTGGGAGACGTGAAACACGTTGTGAACCTCTGACAGATGTTCGGTAGCTCTAGGCGATAGGCTACTTCTCCACGCTTAGCGTGTCGGAAATGGTCCTATATATCTTGGGGCGAGCTTGCCCTTTACTTTGAATCTTGAGTTCCACGAAGTGGGATACCTTGAGGTATCTGGCGTCTCCAACTTCAAAAGTCAATTTCCTTGACGGTTGTCGGCATAACTCTTTGTCTTGGTAGCAAATTTTGAAGGCGATCTCTGATTAGTCGAACTTTCTCTTCAGCTTGCTTGAGGGTATCCGGTCCAAATATATATCCTTCACCTGATTTTGACCAATGCAGAGGGGTTCTGCATTTTCTCCCATAAAGTGCTTCAAATGGGGACATTTTCAAACTCGACTGGTAGCTGTTATTGTATGCAAACTTGGCATATGGCAGACACTTCTCCCAGTCTACTGTAAATTCTAAAGCACAAGCTCGAAGCATGTCTTCTAGAATCTGATTTGTCCTTTCGGTCTGACCATCGGTCTGCGGATGATATGCTGTGCTGAAATCAAGGTGTGTTCCAAGGGCATCATGCAAACTAGCCCAAAAATGTGAGGTGAATTGAGATCCTCGATCAGAGACTATCCTCTTGGGTACTCCATGTAGACACACGATACGAGCCATGTATAGCTCGGCTAACTTGTCTCCCTTGTAGGTTGTCTTTACTGGGATAAAATGGGCTACTTTGGTCGATCTATCAACTATAACCCATCTTGAGTCACATCCGGACTTGGTTGGGGTAGACCGATAATGAAATCCATTCAATTTCTTCCCATTTCCAATCGGGAATTTGTAGGGTTGAAGCAATCCTGGCAGCTTCGATGTTCGGCTTTGATTCACGACATACATCACTGTGAGCTACATACTCGGCGATGTCTCTTTTCATGCGTGGCCACCAATACAAAATCTTCATGTCTTGATACATCTTTGTCTTTGCTGGATGTAGGGTATACCGTGTGGGCTTCTTCGAAATTAAATCCTTGAGTTCCTTTTGGTGGGGAACAAAGAGACGTGTCCCATACCATAGAATTCCTTGTTGGTCCTTGATCATCTTGGGGGCTTTTCCATTAGCCATGAGACGCTTGAATCTTTGGACTCCAGGGTGTTCTTTTTGAGCGGCCTTGATTTGCTCTTCTAAAGTTGGATGTGCTTCCATGGCGTCTGGGTTACCTTGCTCTATCAAACAAAGGTTGAGGGCTTCGAATTCCTTATAGAGCTCAGGTTGGTGTTCTTGAATCTTAACATTATTGCAGTATGACTTGCGGCTTAATGCATCGGCGACTACATTAGCCTTTAGGGATGATAATGGACATCAAGTTGTAATCTTTTATTAACTCTAACCATCTTCTTTGCGAAGGTTGAGATCAGATTGGGTAAAGATGTACTTGAGACTCTTGTGGTCCGTGTAGATGTTGCAATGATTTCCAATCAAATAATGCCGCCAAATCTTGAGGCGTGCACTCTCTTTGCTAACTCCGTGTCATGAGTTGGATAGTTGTCTTCATGGGGCGAAGTTATGCGGATGCATAAGCTACAACTTTTCCTCCTTGCATAAGCACGCATCAAGACCTTGGCATGATGCATTGCAATAGACTTCAAAGTCTTCTTGAATGTCCGCGGGGTTAATCTTGATACGAAGTCAATTTTTTCTTCAATTCTGGAAACTTTTCTCACAAGCCTCGGTCCATTCATACTTCTTTTCCTTTTTAAGCAAATGGGTCATTGGTTTGGAGAGCTTTGAGAATCCTTCTATGAAGCGTCTGTAGTATCGGCTAAAGCGAGAAAACTACGAACCATATCGATGTGGGTTGTTTCCAATCCATCACGGCTTCTACCTTGGCGGATCAATCGCTATTCCTCCTGCGGATACAATATGTCGAGAAACTGATTTCTGAAGCCAAAACTCACATTTCTTGTACTTGGCATAGAGCTCATGCTCTTTAAGCTTTTCGGGACCAATTGTAGGTGTTCGCATGCTCTTTCTTAGTCTTGGAATAAATCAAGATGTCGTCTATGAACACGACTACAAACTTGTCGGTATTCCATAAATACCTTGTTCATCGATTCATGAAGTAGGCGGGTGCATTGGTTAAGCCAAGCGACATGTTGTGAACTCAAACAAGCCATCTTAGGGTGGTAAAGGCTGTCTTGGGAATATCCTCATTCGATCTTGGTAGTGGTAACTCGACCGTGAGTCTATCTTGGAGAAAAGCTGAAGCTCTGTCAACCGATCGAACAGGTCATCAATGCGGGGCAAGGGATACTTGTTCTTTATGGTCACTTCGTTGAGGGCTCTGTAATCCACACACAATCTGGCGGAACCATCTTTCTTCTTCACAAAGAGAATTGGCGAACCCGGGGAGAAGAACTAGGTCTAATGAATCCTTTTTCTTGTAAATCTTCAAGTTGTGTCTTCAACTCTTCAAGTTAAATCGCCGCCATTACATGCGGTCTCTTGGCAATTGGGGCCGTCCCTGGCTTCAAGTTGATCACGAACTCGATATCTCTGTCAGGGGGCATGCCTGGCAATTCTTCTGGGAAAACCTCGGGGTAAGCTTGGACTACTGAGCGTCGTCTCTAGGGACATCTCTCCAAGATGGTGGATTGTTCGAACCAAAGGAGAGAGCGATCCACACTAATCCTATTGTGGTTCGGGGTCTTTGGCAAGTACCACTTTCTGTTGGCGCAATCTATTAGTCCATGATACGCCAACCAATCCATCCCTAGGATGATATCCGGTGTTTGAGATTCTAGCACTAGAGGAGGCTAGGAATCGAGTCTTCAAAGCAATCTCTACTCGGGACTAAGCGAGGTAGCATATAGGGGTCCCGGGTGAACTAAGTACCACGGGTTTCTTTAACTTATAGGATCAACAACTTAAGCCTTTCAACAAACTTTCTTGAAACAAAAGAGTGCGAAGCTCGAGAATCAAACAAAACTTAAAGTGGTCTTGAATTAACAGAGAACGTGCCCATTAGCACTCTGCGGCATCTTGTGCCTCCTCGTGATGACATGATTCACACGGCCCACGACCTTGCGATGGTGTAGACCTTGAAGCTTGAGAAGTCTGGTGGCTCTTCTTGGAGCCGAGGTTCGACCTTGAATTGCGCTGACTCGGGGTTGTTCTTTGGGGGCGGGGTTGCTGCGATGAGGGAACCTTGATTAGCAAAGTGTCCTTTTTCTCCATAAGCAAAAGCAGTGGAGATTAGGCTCTTTGGGTTGGTGTGGCGGGGTGTCGATGAGGGCGGAGAGTGCGGAATCCACTTCCTTGGGGCCTTGGAGATGAACTTTTACGAGGTGTGGCGAGAAGATCTAAAGGAAGAAGCGCCTGAAAGGTTGACTTGGGAAAAGTTGCCTTGCGGCTTCGGAAAGGCATCTTCCTCTTGCGGCTAGTTTACGCTAACTTATTCTCATTTTCAGTGATGAGGGCCTTGTTGATCAAGCGATGGAAGTTGGCATAGTCATGGAGGATAAGCTTTCCACGCATGTCACTACATAGCGGCGGCGGCGGCCACGGAGAAGAGAGAGGAAGAAGATGATCGCATGGCGCCGCAGGAAAGGAAAAAGGAGGGAGCACAGGAGGTAAGTTAAGTTCCTCAAAACAGTCGTTACACCATCGCGTCCCAGGCCGCGCTCGCCTCCCTCGGCCGCACGCGCTCTCGCACCTCCTCCTCCTCCCTCGCCCAAGCCCCCACGCTTAATAACCTGTGTGCATAGAGATTTGTAGTTTAATTGGAAGTCTTGCCTTGGTCAATTAAGGACTTAACTTTGTGCGCCATTGAACTGAACCTCTCGTACAACCACATGCCTGGTATGGGACGGACCTAACTTAGTAAGTTATGGAGTTTTGACATTGATTACTCAGGTTGTAGGTTAGGCTGTGGGCGTGGGTGGAGGTGTGTGCTACCAAGTAGTCACACCACGGGGCGGTTCGCCGTGTCCCTGTCCAACGGTGTGTGTCGGACTGACTTTCTGTACGGTTTGTAAGTACACTGGGAATGTCAATGTTAAGATGAAGTTTCTGAAACGTTTTGTTACGATTAGTGCTAGCTACACTAATTATATCTTGTGGGTAAAGTGTACAACCTCTACAGATAAACAAATGGTTTGGTTCATTCATGAGACCTAAATAATCACGGTAGCGTTGCTGGACCCTCTGTCGAGGTTCAGAGCGAGCAACTGCGCAGGAGAGCAAGAAGCGTGCTACGTCTTTGGATGACACTAACATACCAAACCATAGTATTTATTATGCGGAAGAATCAAATCACTACCTTAGCGATTGATACACGTGCTCTTGGAAGCAACTCATCGTGACATGTTGCTAGCTTTGCAATGGCGACCACCATAAAGCGAGAGGGCCTAGCTTGGGATGACTTTTCTAGAAGATGCACCCATGGGATCAAATCACGGCTCGACTTAAATCCCAAACGACTTGGAAACAAGAGATGAAAGAAGTCAATCATGAGTGATACCATGGAAGTCTAGAAAAGAAGACATTGTACAATGAAGACCAACCTAGTTACCAGGTTTTCATATAATAGCAACTCCAAATTTTCAAATAGTTCACGAGCTACATCTTTGTGATTTATTCCTCCGCTCCATGCTCACCAATAGCCCAACACAAATGCAATGCTAATTATATGCAGATAGGCCACATTCCATCGAAAATTCGGTTGTGGTGGAAAAGAGACTTAGTTATTTAAGGTAACAACACAATAACAATAAGTGCGAGCAATGATGTAGCAATTCGGTGGCATCATGAAATCAAGATTAGATACAAGAACTTGGAAAATATGCTTGCCTTTGCAGGATTATCATGGGCCTCCCCAAGTCTCATTGGTAATAGGCCTCGCAGAATGGTTTGAAATTATCATGCAAATTTGTTCACAAAATACTCTTACGTATAGTAGCTATACTACTACCGATGAGAGTTAGGAACTTCTTTCCACCTTTTCCAATGTTACCACTAACACTGTGATATTCAGAGTGGATAAGGAATAAACCAGTTGAAACCGATTCACATATAAATAATGAATAATAGTACATGATAAGCAATGCTCATGATGAGATTTACACTAAATTGTGATACGTGATCTGAAAGACTGCGCAGGACTAGGTCACAAATAGCATGTTATATACATTACAAAAATCTCTCACATGTTGCAAGAGAAGTGCACGGATGTCGGCATGTAAGAGAGTCTAATAATGTTATCAACTTATCATGCATCTAACTTGAAAAGCTGATTATCCGCTAAAATCATGCGACTTACATAATACTAAAGGAACTCCGGGAAAGATCTGAAGGTATGGAATTGGCAGATCCGTAAGGGACAGAAGAGAGGAAGAAACGATCTCGCTAACATCATTAATGGAAGCACTTCGAAAATTTCTTCTCCAATCTAGAACAACGACAAAACAAATTACGAGGTCAACAGATTGCTCTGAAATATTTATGTACCGAGCAAGCCATTTTAAGGAAAGAGGTAGAATGGACCTCTTAGTATATCAACGATAAAAAGTCGGAAATATGTGAGTGATTAAAGGACATATCTCTCACCATTTGATGCAATTAGTTTCAATGACAATGGAAAGAAGCGCATATAAACAATATACTATAATCGATGGAAAGTGGAAAGAGAAGCAATACATTTTTTTTTGGGGGAGTCAAAGAAGAGAATTGGATTAAGATCTTTCAAAGCAACATGCTTAGCACGACCAGCGAGGAGCGAGCTACATTTGTGATTTGCAAGAAAACATCCATCTAGCAATATAAGGTATGGCAATTTGATCATTTCATGTGTATGGCTTTTCTTGAATCAAGGTGGGAAAAGCATTTCGGGATCTTTGTCTTGTTAGCTATCGAGAATTCAAGCGCGCGCTCTCGACAATAGGATTTGCAAAGTCCCTATCACCAAGAAAGAAAATTTGAGCGATTTTGAGGGCCTGGGGAAGCAATTCAACCATGGCATGCCCAATACATCAATAAACAAATGCAGAGAAAAATATGTTCCTATGATTTTTCTCATTTGAGTAGGGAAAGTTGCCACCATAGCGCTGACATGGCATAGTCCATGTCTCGCTCTATAGTCTTTCCCTAGTAATTTATATAAACAGTTGGGAACAATTTCTTTCTTTAGGTTTTTTTACCTCACTCTAGGGATAAATACTTTCCTTTGGATTACAATTTCATTACTAGGGAACATTTTAAACTGTAGGGAAAACAGGGATTTCTAGTAGTGAACACAGGGCCGCATATCTTTATCTCTTTCACAAGGTGAACAATGAGATGGACCATGATATCGAAAAATGACGGAGGAAAATACATCTCAAGATGGCATAGAGTCGTCACCACCTCGGTCTGCAAAGCATCTAGTCCTTGGGGATCGATGACCTTCTGAGCAATTGAGTTAAAGAAATAATACAGCCTCGATATTGCCACTCGAACCTTGTTCGACAAGATACTCATAATTGCAACAGGAAGCATTTGTGTCATCACCACATGACAATCATGGGCCTTCATACCAATTAATTTCAAATCTTCCATAGAAACAAGTTTCTTAATGCTGACGGAGTAACCGGAGCAGAACTTTCACACCATGCAAGCTCTAGCACAGTTCATTTCTCTCGGCCTTGGACAGAGTGTAGCAAGCTGGGGGAAGATACGTTCGTCCTTTATCGGTCTCTTTCGGTGCTAGCTCGGTCCTTATGTTCATATCAACCAAATCACGCCGTGCGTTAACACCATTCTTTGTTTTGCCACTAATGTTCAGTAAGAGACTAATCAAGCTATCACATACATTCTTCTCCACGTGCATGACATCGATGCAGTGGCGAACTTCTAAGTACTCTCAATAAGGCAGTCCCAAAAAATTGACCGCTTCTTCCAGATGTTCTTCTGACAGTTCCTTAATTTACGTCCCTTCCCAAGCACAACATCGATATCCTTAACCATATCATAGACCTCTTTCCCTCTAAAAGCCCTTGGAACTGAACCGTTCTCGTTATTTCCGTCGAATTGTTTCTTCATCTTGCGGTATGGGTGAATCTTGGGAAGGAACCCACGGTGACGCGTATACACAGGTTTACGCGAGTTGTTCAGCCATACACTCTCTATACCATCTAAGCAAAGGCGATGAGCTTTGGCTCCTTTTGTCTTGAACCCGACAAAGTTACCAAGGGCGGAAAATCATTGATGGTGCAGAACAGCATGGCGCATAAAGTGAAGTTCTCTCGTTTGTACGCATCCCATACTTGTACCCCTTCGTTCCACAATATCACAAGATCTTCCAGCAATGGTGCTAGGTACACATCAACATCGTTCCCAGGTTGCTTTGGCCCTTGGATAAGTAGTGACATCAAAATGTACTTTCGCTTCATACACAGCCAAGGAGGAAGGTTGTACATACATAGATTGACGGGCCAGGTGCTATGTCGGCTGCTCATGTTACCGAAAGGATTCATTCCATATGTACTCAACCCTAACCTTATGTTCCTCGGTTCCAAGACCGAACTCTTCAACTCCGATCAAGTTTCTCCACCGGCGCGAATCAGCAGGGTGTCTGAGCTTTCCATCTTTCTTACGCTCCTCCGAGTGCCAACGCAGCAATCTTGCCTCCTTTGGGTTCGCAAATAAACGTTTCAAACGTGGGATCACAGGCGATACCACAGCATCATAGCAGGAGGTCCTTGCTTCACCTTAGCAGTATTCTTACGCTTGTATCAGGATGCTTTGCACACGGGACATATGATGCTTAAGACTGCAGAGGACAGCACTAAGAAAAGCAACAGTCATATGATGATGGTGCAAAAGAGTACAAGCTTCAAGAAGAAGGCTAGGACTTGGGTCAAAGGAAAGGGCAAGAAAGTTTCGGATGGGATCCAAACTAACAAGCCTAAGCCCAAGACTAAGTCTGGACCGACTCAAGAGAATGAATGCTTTTACTACAAGGAACCAAGACATTGGAAAAGAAACTGCAAGAAATACCTGTTGATCTGAAAAAGAATGGTAGGACTAAACCTTCCACATCAGGTATTAATGTTATAGATGTTTTTCTTGCTAATTCTTCTGTTAACTCATGGGTATTTGATACCGGGTCGGTTGCTCATATTTGTAATTCGATGCAGAGTCTAACAAAAAATAGGAGAGTTGCAAGAGGCGAGATGGATCTTCGCGTCAGGAATAAAGCAAAGGTTGCTGCATTAGCCGTCGAGACTTTACTATTGTTTTTTCCTTCAGGATTTATTATGGAATTAAATAATTGTTATTGCGTTCCAGCCATGAGTAGAAACATTATCTCGGCCTCTTGTTTGATGGCAGAGGGTTATAAATTCATTATTGAGGACAATGGTTGTTCTATATTTTTAAATGATATGTTTTATGGCAATGCTCCTGTTTTGAACGGGTTGTTTATTTTAAATATTGATGATGCACCCATCTTTAATATTAATGCAAAGAGGCTTCGGCCTAATAATATGAATTCCACTGTCATCTGGCATTGTCGTTTGGGTCACATAAGTGAGAAACACATGAAGAAGCTCCATGATGATGGAATTCTAAACTCAATTGATTTGGAATCATTTAAAACGTGCGAACCTTGCCTACTCGGGAAGATGACCAAGACACCTTTCACTGGTCGGAATGAGAGGCGTCCGACTTGTTGGCACTCATACATCTTGATGTGTGTGGGCCAATGAGCACGACAACGACTAGAGGTGGTTTTCGATTACTTCATTACTTTCACCGATGACTATAGTAGATATGGATATATCTATTTAATGAGGCACAAGTCGAAATCGTTTGAAAAGTTCAAAGAGTTCTAGAATGAGGTCTGAGAATCAACTTGGCAAGACAATCAAATCTTTGCGATCGATCGTGGAGGTGAATTTTGAGCCAGAATTTGGTAATCATTTGAAACAATGTGGAATTGTTCCTGACAGCTTACGCCACCGGGTACTCCACAATGGAATAGGGTGTCCGAGCGACGTAATAGGACCTTGTTGGACATGGTTCGATCGATGATGAGCCAATCTGATCTGCCATTGTATTTTTGGGGTTACACTCTGGAAACTACCGCTTTCACTTTAAATAGGGTACCATCTAAATCAGTAGATAAGACACCATATGAGATATGGACTGGGAAGAGTCCTAGCTTGTCTTTTCTAAAGATTTGGGGATGTGATGTCTATGTTAAACGTTTGACGTCTGATAAATTCACACCCAAGTCGGATAAATACTTCTTTATAGGATATCCTAGGGAAACCAAAGGATATTATTTCTACAACCAAGTGGAAGGCAAAGTGTTTGTTGCCCGAAATGGTGTCTTTTTGGAGAAAGAGTTTCTTTCCAAAGAAGTCAGTGGGAGAAAGGTGCAACTCGAAGAAATTCGGGAAACATCTGAAAGTGTTTCAACTCCTACTAAACCTCTACAGGATGAACAAAATGTTGTTGAACCTATAGATGAGGCATCAGCCCCATGTAGATCTAAAAGGCCACGTCAATTGCCTATAAGGTATGGGCATAACGTATTATTATTGAATAATGATGAGCCTAACACTTATAAGGAAGCAATGATGGACCCAGACTCTGAGAAATGGCATGGAGCCATGAAATCCGAGATAAACTCCATGAGAGACAACCAAGTTTGGAACCTGGTCGATCCACTTGATGGTGTTAAAACCATTGAGTGCAAATGGATCTATAAGAAAAAGATTGATATGGATGGAAATGTTCACATTCATAAGACTCGGCTAGTCGCAAAAGGTTTTCGACAAGTTCAAGGAGTTGATTACGATGAGACCTTCTCACCGGTAGCGATGCTTAAATCTGTACGGATCATTCTAGCTATTGCTGCATATTTTAACTATGAGATGTGGCAAATGGATGTTAAAACGGCTTTCCTTAATGGAAACCTAAGTGAGGATGTGTACATGACACAACCTGAAGGTTTTGTCGATCCAAAGAATGCTAGTGAAGTGTGCAAACTTTAAAAATCCATTTATGGATTGAAGCAAGCATCTCGGAGTTGGAATATACATTTTGATGAGGAGATCAAAAGGCTTGGTTTCGTCAAGAACAAAGAAGAACCTTGTATTTACATGAAGGTTAGTGGGAGCACACTTGTAATTCTAATCTTATATGTGGATGACATATTATTAATTGGGAATGACATTCCTATGTTGGAATCCGTTAAGGCATCATTAAAAAATAGTTTTTCCATGAAGGACCTAGGAGAGGCAGCTTATATCTTGGGAATAAAGATCTATAGAGAGATAGATCGAGAAGGCTAATTGGATTAAGCCAAAGTACTTATATTGACAAGATGTTGATTCGGTTCAACATGCAAAATGCCAAGAAAGGGTTCTTGCCTATGTCACATGACATAAGTCTTAGCAAGAGTTAGTGTCCTTCGACTACTGATGAGCGAGACCGCATGAATGGTATTCCATATGCTTCAGCTATTGGATCTATCATGTACGCCATGATATGTACTCGACCAGATGTATCATATGCTCTAAGTGTTACGAGTAGATACCAAGTGATCCGGTGAAGGTCCTTTCGGTAATTGTGAAAAACATTCTTAAGTACTTGAGAAGGACTAAGGATGTGTTCCTAGTTTATGGCGGTGATGAAGAGCTGGTTGTAAATGGTTACACCGATGCAAGCTTTCAAACCGACAAACATGATTATCGTTCGCAATCTAGTTTTGTATTCATTTTGAATGGAGGTGCGGTGAGTGGAAAAGTTCCAAGCAAGAGGCGGTTCTTGATTCTCTGACGAGTCCGAGTACATTCTTGACCGGAAGCGCAAAAGAAGGTGTTTGGATAAGGAATTTTATTCTTTGAGTTGGGTGTGGTTCGAGTGCCTCAAACCCAATGGATCTCTATTGTGACAACAATGGATCCATTCTTGTGAGCTAAGGAGCCTAGATCCCATCGAAGTCCAAGCACATACTCGGCGTTATAATCTCATTCGCGAATTGGTGGATAGAGGAGATGTTAAGATATGCAAAGTTCATACAGATTTAAATATTCTTGATCCGTTGACAAAGCCTCTCACACAGCCAAAGCATGAGTCGCACACAAGAGCCATCGGTATTAGATACTTAAATGATTGACTCTAGTGCAAGTGGGAGACTGTTGGAAATATGCCCTAGAGGCAATCATAGAGATGATTATATTTCAATATGTTCATAATATTGGATAAATGTTATTCTATTCCATGAATGAATCATCAGTTATAAAGATTAAATGAGTATGTGACTTGTTGGTGAAGCTCTTTTAACTTATGATAATGTCGTTCTAAAAGATATCACAGTCGAAAGTCCTTTGGTGGAACACTAGTGACTCTCGACCAAAGACATGTATTGATTGATGACCATGTTTCACCAGTCATAAATATAGAGATATCGAATCGATAATGTGGACACATGTTAGAGAACATGGTGTTGGATAAGACCCACCTTGAGACACTATTGAGATTGTTATGATTATATGTGTCGTTAGTTGGTCTCAAGAAATGATGATGTATAATCCTTAGACCCGAGATCGGCATGGTTTCCTACATGTGTAATAGCACTCTTAGGGGTTGCCAAATGCTACTCAGAATGGCGAGTAGTTATAAAGGTAGCTTCGGGTTTGCTATGAAACATGCGGAGGGATGTATTTGGTGGGATATGGATTTGCCTCTCCTAACATAACAGAGATATATCTCGGCCCTCGAAGTGGTCGGATAAAGAAAGTGCATGGTCATGCCCTTTGGTGGTCGAAGAGTTCGACCACATAAGGTTATCCGATACTCGATCGAGAAAGTATTGAGCGATCCATGGATGACACAACATCCCACGGAGTTCAACTAGATATCGTGAGGCAAAGGGAGAATACATGAGTAAATGCTTAGTTCGACCCGATTCTGGATCGGTCGTATGGAGATACAAACAAGTCGTAGACCGGTGAGCGTAATCACAGAGTGGTGAAACCAAGTCGTAAGGAGTTAGAGTTGGTCGTGACTAAATCGAATCGTCGTATAGAGATAGGACACTGGTCATAAGTGATGAGGACCTGGTCGTAGATCATATTGCATTAAGGTTCGTCCGATATAATTTGTGTGTATTAGGGAATCGTTATGTCATACTAGGAACCGCTCGACTACTCGTGGTCGGAAGGGTTTCCAGTCTGTCGAACTACGCATGAACCTAACGGGTCACACACTTAACGGGTTGGAACAAACCAAGACGGATCTGATTAAGTAAGCGTGTTGAGATAGGATCCGTCCACGAGCACTATATAAGAAATGCATGAAATTTTGGGGAAAAGAAGAGTTGGCGTGAGTTGCTCTCCGAAACCCTAGCCGCCAGAGCCTTGCTTAGTGCGACTTAGTGCTAGCACACCGGCGTCTGATTGTTCCTTCCACGGGCGTGTGGATACCATAAAGACGCTTCTCGTTGTTGCGCTTGAGGGCGATCCGCGATCTTCGCAAGGAACTCTGAAGTCTTTGGAGGAGACGATCGACTCGCGAGGACACTGGACGATCGACTACGACCAGTACATCGACGTGCTCTTCATCAGACCAGGCTGCTTCGATGCTTCTTCCGCTGCTCTACGCGTCTAGTGGTAACGATCTGTGATCATTTTCTTGCTTGGCTTCCTGGTTTACGCAATACAAATTTTGAATTGTTGCTATCGTAGCCTACCCGTATCCCTACATCCATAACCTAGGATGAGGCTATTCGAATAGTTTATACCCTGCAGGGGTGTACCAATGTACCCACAAGCCAGATCGCCTCTTTTGCCACTAGATGAAGCACACTTTCGAAGGTATGCCGGCAAGGCTAAGTCCTACGAGACGTTTTCCAATATTGTGTATTAACTACGAGTCACCCGTATGATAGAAACCATACGTTGTGTCGGGGTCATCGGCAG
The DNA here is from genome assembly GCA_036346405.1 of Phyllostachys edulis. Taxonomy (NCBI): domain Eukaryota; kingdom Viridiplantae; phylum Streptophyta; class Magnoliopsida; order Poales; family Poaceae; genus Phyllostachys; species Phyllostachys edulis. The sequence continues at coordinate 6,616,872 of CM070553.1, read as the reverse complement.
AGAGAGAACTTACCGATGCTCCTCAGGGTAGGGCCAGGACTTAAAACCCAGAACACATCCCGTCACATCCAACAACAACAACACAATTCTTTTTAACCCAACACATAACCACCACCTGCGACTCGAAGCCAACACACGCCAATGTACTAAGTCAAGAGAGGTCTCATATCCCTCTCATGTGGTTAGCACACAATTATGCTTGGTTTTGGTGAAACAAGATGTTCAGTCCTTGTTGACTTAGGCAAGACATTCACACACCCGATATCACACCATCCAACCACTTGCCCAAGTCTAAAACATTTTATTTACACTTTTAGTTTCCAAAGTAATATAGCACAACGTGCTGGACATAGAGTAATAAAATGATTTATGTGATCAAGGTTATCGACTCAGTCGATAACCGCCCAAGTCTATCGGAAACTAAGCATGACTAAGCATCAATTCGCATACACATGTATAGACTCTATAACATCCACCGAGCACTAACATCAGCGAGAATAATAACTTAGGGTTAGTGGCAAGGGATAAACATTTGCTACAGCTCATGCATCTACTACGAATAACTACCTCTAACGAAAAATAATCATTCAAGTAGAACATGCATACATACAAGTTGAAAACAAGATATTTTGTAACGAAAGTAATAGGATCAATATGATCAAAGGGGGGCTGCTTGCCTTGTTGAAGATAACCTTCTTGCTGCTGTTGAGGATCACAATTGAGTTCATTCGGATCTTCGTAATCTAACGTTCGAATATGAAAGCCAATAAGAACACATAACACCAAATATAACCAAAAAATCAAATTTCTCCAAAAATTATGAAAATTTCACAGTAGGTAGATCATGATTTTAGATGAATTTAGGTGAAGGAATTATTCCGTTTGGATTTAGTATGTGAGAGTTATAGTAGTTTGAAACTCAGATTTCAAAAAAATCAAATTAATTCTCCTCTAAAACTGTTCACCGAAATTAAATATTTGGTGAAATTTTTGCTATGAAATCTGGTGAATCTATTGATGATCTTTTTGCTCGCTTTGAGAAGATACTGATTAGTTTGCATGGCGTTGATGTTATTCCTACTGATGAAGATAATGCATCTAAAATTTTGAGATCTTTAGGTTCTGAGTGGTTGATGATTGTCACAACAATCAATCAAACTATCGATCTAGATACTTTAACCATGGATGGTCTTTACTCTAGATTGAAAACCTATGAGATGGAAGCTGTGCCATCCAAGATTGATAAATCTTATTCTTTAGCACTTGTAACTAATCCCATGCAGGCTGCCTCTTCGAGCTCTTTTCTTGTGTCTGTCTTGTCTTCTTTTTCAGATGAACAGCTCGAACAACTCCCTGAAGAGGACTTGGTATTGATCTCCTCACGAGCATACAAGGCACTCAACAACATGAGGATGAGGAAGCGAGGTGGCGTCTTGAGTTCAATCAAGTGCTATGAATGTGGCAAGCCAAGTCACATTAAGGTGGAGTGTCCTAAGCTCAAAGGAAAGATGATCAAGGAAGACAAGAATTATCGTGGTCGGCCATTCAAGAACAACAACACCAAGGGTGGTAATTTCTGTCAAAAATTTGCAAAAAAAGTTCTCTCGGCTATCGAGCAACTTGGTCTGAGTGATGTGGAATATGAGAGTTGCGATGACGACGACCACGATAATGATGATCCTAAAGATAAGAAGAAGAACAACGACGACTTCACTGGCATGTGCTTTATGGCAAGAGACGACAACAACAACGACGATGATAGTGATCCAGATGAGGTAAGACCATCATATGATGAGCTTGAAGATGGTTTGATCAAACTTGCTATTGAGTTAAAAAAAAAGACGAAAAAGAAACTGAGAGAAAATAATAGTCTTGTTGAAAGCGTAACTTCTGAAATTGAAAAACTCTAGGATAGTACTCCTACATATTTAGAGTCAAGCATCTCTAACGCTTAAACTAAAACTTGCTCTAATTGTGAATTGTTAGAAGCTAGACTTAATTATTCTCAGGAGACAATTCAACAGATGCTTTATCATGAGATAGCTTCTTGTTCTAACTGTCCCAAACTCACTATAGAAATTGAAGCTTTGACCAGACAACTCATTGATTTTGCTGAAAAAGAAAGGTTGGCTCAGTCTAGTGCTTCTAAGAAAATTGTGAATGAATCTGTCAAATGCACAGCTTGTCCTACTCTAGCTAAAGAAAATGAGTATCTTAAGGACACTTTAGAGAGATTTTCTTTTGGCAAGAAGAACTTGAATATGATCCTAGACAAGTCAAAAGTGAGTGTTAAACATCATGGTCTAGGATTTAACTTTGTTGAGCATACTAAGAACAATCCTCCTAAGAATGTTAAGTTTCTTGAACCTGGAAAATTTGAAGTAGAATCTGAACCTAAACAAATTATTTTTAAATCTGCTGGTATTGCAACGAACTCATCTACCCAAGTGAGTACTGTAAAGGCAAAAGATACAACTTCTCATAAATTCAAGTATCATTGCACTCATTGTGGTAAAGAGGGTCATTTGGTTCAATTCTGTTTTTGGAAAGCAAAGAAAGAAAAGAAAGACAGGTTAAGAAAAATTTCTCATTCGAGAAAGGAGGTTGCTCAAGCTCCTTATCATCGGTCTGCAGATTTGGGAGTTTTTGCTACATGACTGGTCAAACAGGCGTCTCTCATGAGGTCTGACCGGCAGGCGGTAAGACTAACACTTCACATGTGATCAAACCAGCCGACAATCATATCGGGTCCTCAACAGTGGTCTAACCGGCTGTACCCAGAGACTAAAAGCTCTTTGTGTTTTTACATACATTCTGTTAAATCGCATTTCTCAAGATCTTGGTTGCCAAAATCCTTATTCTCTAACCCCAATACTAAGATATCGATGATTGTTCGTGCTCTGTAGACTCGTCGCAAGCGAAAGGAGAACATATGGTTCATTAACTCCGGCTGCTCTCACCATATGACCGGAGACTCACGATGGTTCTCCTCCCTCACTCATGCCACCGGTGATGAGATGATCACTTTTGAAGACAATGCGCAAGGACGAGTTCTTGCAAGAGGTACTGTGCATGTCAACGACAAGTTCATTTTAAAAGATGTGGCTCTTGTTAGTAAGTTGAGTTATAATTTGCTTTCAGTCTCACAGTTGATTGATGACAATCTTGAGGTAAACTTTAAAAAGCATTCTTGCTGCATTTTAGATGCATATGGTGATCTAGTATGCACGATTACTCGAGTTGGTCGATTGTTTAAAGGTGATTTTGCATACTCTACTTCATCTGATCTTAGGTGTCATGTTTTATCTGATTCTAAGGATTTGTTTCACTGGCATCGAAGACTAGGTCATATTGGTTTTGATCATCTTGCTCGTATCAGTAATTTGAATCTTGTTAGATGTTTGCCTAATCTTAAAATTGAAAGATCAATGAATTTTGTGTGTTCTCTCTGTCGTCATGGTAAGATGGTTTCAACATCTCATCCTCCTCTCTCTCTCTTGTCATGACTGATGCACCTTGTCAATTGTTGCACATGGACACTGTAGGTCCTGCTAGAGTTCAGTTAGTTAGAGGTAAATGATATGTTTTTGTTATTGTTGATGATTACTCTAGATACTCTTGGGTCTTTATCATAGCATCTAAGGACAAAGTTTTTGGTCACTTCAGAGAGCTTGTCCTTAGACTTTCCACTGAACTCCCAGGAGCACTTAGAGCAATTAGAAGTGATAAGGGAACTGAATTCAAGAACATATTATTTGCTTCTTTTTGTACTGAAAAAGGTTTAGATCATCAATTCTCTTCAGCTCGTGTGCCACAACAGAATAGTGTTGTAGAGCGTAAGAATAGAACCTTGGTTGTGATGGCAAGAACAATGTTGAATGAACATGCTACACCCAGGAAGTATTGGTCTGAAGCTATTTCTACTACTTGCTATATTTCTAATAGAGTATTTTTGCGTGCTAAATTGCATAAGACCTCTTATGAGCATCGCTTTGGTTATTCTCCTAAGATTTCTCATTTGAGGGTGTTTGGGTGTCGATGTTTCATTCCTAAACATGGAAATCTTGATAAATTTGAATCTAGATCCTCAGATGGTATTTTTCTTGGATATCCAGCTCATACTCGAGGTTATCGTGTACTCAATTTAGAAACTAACAAAATTGCTGAGACCTACGAGGTCACCTTTGATAAGGCTAGTCCGGGTATTAGAACCGACAATGCAGGTTTATAGGATAATGAAGCAACCGAAGACATCTTCTATGATTCTGATGACAATGAAAGGATCACTCCAATTCACACTACACCAATGGAGTCTACACCTAGTGGCTCTGCTCCTACCTCCAATGAGGTAGAGGTCACTATGGCTACACCTTTGTCACCAACGAATTCACAGGCTCCTTAGCATATTCAACGACGTCATCCTCCTGAACTAATGATTGGTGAGTTAGATGAGAGAGTTCTTCACAACAGGTATAACTCCAATGCCTCATATGCTCATGATGCCTTTGTATCCTCCTTTGAACCCCAAGATGTAAATCACGCTTTATCTAATGAGTCTTGGATTAATACCATGCATGACGAATTAAAAAATTTTGAGCGCAACAAAGTCTGGACCTTAGTCTCACCTCCTCTTGGTCATAATATTATTGGAACTAAATGGGTTTTTAAGAATAAACAAAGTGAGGATGGTGTTGTTGTTCGAAATAAGGCAAGACTTGTGGCTCAGGGTTTCACCCAGGTAGAAGGTCTTGATTTTGGTGAAACTTTTGCACCTGTTGCTCGTTTAGAAGCCATTAGAATCCTTTTAGCTTTTGTTGCTTCTAAGGGTTTCAGGTTGTATCAAATGGATGTTAAGAGTGCCTTCCTTAATGGATATATTGAGAAAGAGGTCTATGTAAGACAACCGCCTGGTTTTGAAAATCCAAAATTTCCTAATCATGTCTATAAACTGTCCAAAGCCTTATATGGTTTAAAGCAAGTTTCGAGAGTTTGGTATGATCAGCTTAAATCATATTTGCTTCAAAATGACTTTCAAATGGGCAAGGTAGATAAAACTTTGTTTACACTCAAGCATGGTAATGATCCTTTACTTATTCAGATCTATGTGGATGATATCATCTTTGGAGGTTCCTCTCATGCTCTTGTTTCCAAGTTTTCAGATACTATGAGCAGAGAATTTGAGATGAGCATGATAGGAGAACTCACGTTCTTCCTAGTTTTCAGATCAAGTAATCAAAGCAGGGTATTTTTGTTCATCAAACCAAATATACCAAGGATCTCCATCGTCGCTTTGATATGGGGACAAGCAAACCAGTCTTCATACCAATGGGATCCACTGCAGCATTAGACACTGACGAAAATGGAGGGTCTGTTGATCAAAAGGAGTACAGAAGCATGATTGGTTCATACAGATCTCATCGCTTCAAGGCCGTGCATCCACTTTCTTTGTATGTCTGTGTGCTCGTTTTCAAGCTTCCCCACGTGCTTCACATCGTCAAGCAGTTAAAAGAATTTTCATGTATCTTCAGTCAACCTTAGACTTTGGTTTATGGTATTCTTCTTCATCATGTCTTACCCTTAGAGCTTACTCAGATGCTGATTTTGTGGGTTGTAGAATTGATAGGAAGAGTACTTCTGGCACATGTCACTTCTTAGGCACATCTCTTGTGTCATGGGCTTCTAGAAACAATTGTCTGTTGCACTTTCCACAACTGAGGCTGACTATGTAGCTGCTGCTTCTTGTTGCTCTCAATTGCTTTAGATGACTTTTACTCTTAAGGATTTTGGCTTAAATTTAGATAGTGTTCCACTTTTCTGTGATAATACTAGTGCTATTTATATTATAAAAAATCCTATGCAACATTCAAGAACCAAACACATTGATATTCGGTATCATTTTCTGAGAGGTCATGTTGAAAAGGGAGATGTTGTTTTGTATTTTATTGATACAGAGTCTCAAGTTGCTGATATTTTCACAAAACCACTTGATACTACTCGGTTTGCTCTTTTGCGAAGTAAATTGGGTGTGTTGCATCCTGTGGGCTTATTCTGAGGGGGAGTTTGGTTTTTAAGGGTCAGAAGCTTTGTCTTGTCAAACAAATCATCAAGTCCAAACCATTGAAATCAAATAAGTTGTAGAGCTTTCTTTATCATATTTATTCATGTGCTGTGTAGCTTTGATCTTGACTGGTTATAATTAATTTGCTACATTAGAACTAAAGCATGACATGGTTGAATACTTTGACTAGATTGATTATTGTTATCACTTTGTGATGTTCATCGAAAACGATGAACTTGTTTGTGAGTCTTATTTTAAATCATGGATTTGAAGCAAGTATGTCTCTCATTGCAGTCCTGTGATGCTCACTCATTTTGGCATGTTATAAAAAAAATGAGAAAGAGATATTTGAAAAGATGTATGCTTCAAGCATGTCATACATATCTATGTATTCAAAATAAAAAATATATATATGCACACAAAAGTGCTCGAATGAAAAGAAGTATGCTTCAAGCATGCCACCAATGAAAAGAAGTATGCTTCAAGCATGCCACCTTGAAAAGAAGTATGCTACAAGCATGCCACATGCATAAGATTTGAATATGAAGCAATTAGGTGTTACATGGGACTGATAGCTCATCTAGATTTAACGTTTGCCTCACTGTTAGGTTTTAACTTTTCATGGTGATATCTCTTTGTGGTCTTATAATCGTTTTAGTCATTGTTTGAGGTGTCGTGTCATTGAATTAAAATTGCTTAATCATTCTACAAACTTGTTTTGACTTTGCTACATGATACATGTTTTTATATGATCCTGCTAAGCTCTACTCAAAAAGATGGCTTGGTTAATCTATTAAATTGATTTAAAGAATCGACACAGCTTCTTGTCTTTTAATCTCCTTGCTCTTTTCTCTGATGTCTTCTCTCTCGGAAGTTCTTGCTGAGCACATTGCCAAAGGGGGAGAAAGATGGAGAAATAAAATTGAAATTGTGCTTGTGTTGAGGGGGAGTTTGAGTTTCTCGATTTGATGCCTTACAGTTCTTGAATTTTTTGAAACCTTCTTTTTGCAAATTCTTCTCTCTATTTTGAAGTGTTGTCAATGTATTCATCAAGAGGGAGATTGTTAGACCATGCGGCTTTATCAAGGTTTTTGCTGATGAATAATTGATTTGAATAATTGTCTTTTGGGTTGCTTGGAATTTGCGGTTGTGAAAGTTTTGGTCATTCATTTTGGGTGGTTAGTTTAATGTCTTCCAGGACCTCCCCAAAGGTCTTCACGACCACCCCAGAGCTTCTCCACGACCACCCCAGAGCTTCTCCACGACCACCACAGGAGGTCTTCGAGGTCCTCCTTAGGAGCACTCGCGTGGACTCATCAGGACCACTCAGGACCTCCCCTAGGATCAATCTAGACCATTCAGGTCCTCTCTCAGGAGCACCAACACGCATCGATCTCGACCGTCCAGGTCCTCCCTTAGGAGCACCAACGCGCATCAATCTCGACCATTCAGGACCTCCCCAGGATCAATCTGGACCATTCAGGTCCTCCCTCAGGAGTACCAACGCGCATCAATCTCAACCGTCCAGGTCCTCCCTTAGGAGCACCAATGTGCATCAATCTCGACCATCCAGGACCTCCTTAGGATCAATCTGGACCAACCAGGACCTCCCCCAGGAGCATCAACGTGGATCAATCTCAACCATCCAGAACCTCCCCAGGATCAATCTGGACCATCCAGGACCTCCCCCTGGAGTACCGATGTGGATCAATTTGGACCACACATGACCTCTCCCTGGAGCTATCTGGACCGTCCATGACCTTCCCCAGTGAAGAGGTCCTTCGAATACTGTTCATCACGAGCACTATCGCGAGGAGGTCTTCCAGGTACTGTTCATTGCGAGTTACTGTAGCAAGGAGGTCGTGACCAAGGAGGGTGGTCTTTGCAATAAAGAAGGTCGTGACCAAGAAAGGTGGTCTTTGCAAAAAGGCCATGAGGGTGGTCTTTGCAAAAGGAGGTCCTCACAGGATCTCCCACGAGGTCTTCACAGGACCTCCAAGAGGTCTTTGTGGAGGTCGTCCAGGACCTCCTAGAGGTCTTTGAGGAGGTCGTCCAGGACCTCCCAAGAGGTCTTTGAGGAGGTCATCCAAGACCACCTGAGGTCTTCCTAGACCACCCTATACATCCCGATAATTGTGTTTTCGAGTGCTGCAGTGTGTAGTATGGCTTGGAAGTGGTCTTGGACCTCTTGGAGATATTCGTAGACATACTGGAACTGGTCGTAGACCTTGTTGAAGTGGACGTAGACATCGTGGTTGATCTGGATAGTGTTTATTGATGCATGAGAGTGTGATATGCGTGTGTGTATTGATATAGGTCAAGTTGGAGAACTTGTGCTTAGAATATGTTCTTTGGTCTTTGCATGTGCAGGTTGAACGTGAAGATGATCATGGTCAATGACAAGGAGAACCAGGATTAGGATGGGGAAATCTGAGGTCTAGAAGGTCGAGGATGTCACGAGGTGGTCGGACTTACGCTAGAGCACGTGGAGATCAAAGGTGGTTGCATGATGCACGGAGTAGCTTCGGGAGGTGCTGTCCTGAAGGCTTACGACATGTGAGGAGATATGGAAGGTGTTCCATATCTGGAAGCTTTAGAGATACTGGAAAACCCGTGTTTGGAAGGGTTTCGGGTCCCTTTGCTCTCGGAAGAGATAAGGTGTTTATATCCGTGTCGTTGAAGATACCGATGAGTATTTGCCTATAAAAGGAGGCAGGAGGGAAGTGTTTTCCCGTGGCTTTGTTACGTGGGTTTTGCGGTAGAGCTATAGAGGTCTTTCGGTAGAAATCTTTGAGGGGTGCTTGAAGAGCGCTTTGTAGACACAGAACAAGATTGAGAAATAAAGCTCAAATCTATTCGACATTGTCTCAGGATTGTTTTTGTTCAAGCTGTGCGTGAGAGGTCTTCTTGGAAGAGGTCCTCGAGGAGGTCCTAGAGGAGGTCGTGAAAGGCCCAGTGCATGGGAGAACGGTTGAATTTGGGAGGTCAAATCGGTACAATCATCAACCCCCCCCCCTCTGATTGTGCTATATGATCCTACAATTCCAGACAATACTTCCCTTGTGCAGCAATGCTGGAAGCAATGCAAGTATCTCCGGAAGAACATTTGGCTTGAAACTTGACTGAGACGGGAAATTCAGGCCCTTACATAGGTATATATGGTGCTACGTATTAGCAACACAATTTTCCATAGCTCAGAAGAATCATATTTGCACTTTCAAGTTTCGACTACTCGAGTAGGCCACCTAGCTTGTTTAAAAGGATAATGAATTTGGAGCATCCAATTGGTCTTATTAGTGTTAGAATGTTTGAACGTCCTTGCTTGTACTTTCTCTGGATCCTTGTTAGTTGTTAGGGCTTCACGTCTTATCTGTAATTCTTCACATTTTTGTGTTACCCGTTGCTCACCGATCATGGTCAAAGGAGAAACTCGGGCATCTTTACTACTATGATTTTTTTATTGGCAAGAATTGGGTTGATTTGCACACTCCAGAAGTACATATTAGCATGATGCTGGCAGTTTCAGTTATTATTGTTATGTTGAAATTGTTCTCCAGTGTTGTAGAATTGTTGCCGTTTGGTGGCAATGTATAGTAATATTAAGTTTTGCAGGATGAAAATGTTGGGGCCATCATTTTCCACATCCATGGTATGATTGAGTCGTTCATGATTTTGCCAGAGGATAGGAGGGGAGAGTTCAAGGCTCTGCTTTCTGATGCTGCAAGGCCATTCCTCCTTGGGCGAATAGGGCGGTTTGTCGCCGAGGTAGAGCTCCTCCTGGTCTCACATCTGAACATCGATACGTAAAACAAAGTGCGTGTCCAAAAACTCAGGGAGACCACTTTGCATGTGACAAGAGAGCAGGATGTGCAGCCACACGATCGATCTCTTGAGGACCACTACTTTGTAATAGTCACTTCTCGTTAACTACTATTAATAATCGTCAATTGTCGTTAGTAGTCATTAAACGTCGTTAATTGAGTTAAATGGCATCAAACAAGCCAACAAGTCATTACTGTCCTCAGAGACATTTTAGACATTTTCCATCCCAGAAGCTGCAGTCGGCCTACCTAAAAGCTAAACAGCCAAACATCAAACCTCTTCAGCCCAGCCAGAAGCCGCTTTTCAGGAAAGTCACAACCGTTCCAAGCAGGCCCTTAGTTTCTGGAATGCTTTAGTGGTGGCTCTAGCTTTGTTTAGATTTTTTGATCTTGCCTAGGAGTTGTTTTGCTGCTCCCTTTTGTTGTTCGTTGGTCTGTGTGGTTAACCGATAATCCCAGTTCCCTTAGATCATCTTGTAATGCTGACTGTTAATTTTCTATATAAGTTGGGCTCGGCCAGCTTTCTAAAAGAGAATTATTGCTCGGTACCATCGCAAAATCAACAAGTTAGAAAGTCACTCACGTATGGCCCCCATCCATATTAGATAATGTTTTCCAATTTATACCTCTTTACAATGATATCGAGCTAGTTATAGCCAAACAAGCCCCCCTCTCCTCCTCCCTTCCTCCTCGTCGCCACCGTCGGTAGCCATCGACCGGCCAGCAGTGGCATCGGGGCTTCTTCTTCTCGGTGGTGGCGTCTGATCTACATCGCGCTTTCGACGCCCGACGTCTGTTCGCCGATTTCCAACGGTGTGGACTTTCGCCGGGGTTGGATCTGGGGCCCTTCTCTGCTGGCTCGTCTTCGTGCGTGGCAATCCGAGGCCCTTCTCTGCCGGTTGGCATGATGACGGAGGTGGCGCGATGCAGATCCAGATTTAGCGTAGTTGGTAGAGATCGCGACAGCTCGGTGGCGGTGGCTTGTGTGGCGCTCGGCTCCTCCCCGGTGGACGGTTGTTAACCGGTCGATGCTTGGGCTGCGGTGGTCGTCGGCTTCCTTCGTGCTGGCGGCGGTTGGCCGTTGGGGATGTTGCGGTTGTCGTCTTGGCGATCTGGCCTTCATTGGTTGGATCCAACAACGAGGTCATGCTGTGGCATGGTCTTAGAACGCTAGTACCTTCGACCTAGGGGTGAAAACTCTTGATCTGGCCTTCGTTGGTTGGATCCGGCAATAACGCCGACCTGAGCGGCATTACATTCTTGAAGGTGTTGCTTTGGAGCACCGGTACCTGAGCTCCGAAGTGAAAACTCCTGATCTAATCTTCACTGATTGGATCCAGCGACAACGACGTGAGTCGTATCCCTTTTTGGAGGCGTCGCTACGGAGACCGGCCCGTCATTACCTCTTTGATGTGCGGCTGCTGTTCGCGTGTGGACGATCTCCTGGTTGGCCCCAGAGGCGAGGCTAGGTGGTTTTTTTTAGGCTAGCCTTTGCATGACAATTTGTTTGTCATTGTTGGCTTTTGGCCCTTTTTTGTTTTAAGCTTTTAGCTGATAGTGATGTAATTGTTGTGTGCATCCCTAGTTAGTGCAGAGGCCGGGAGTTATACTTTCATTATCTAAAAAAAAGTTATATATTTTTTATTTTATCTTTTAGATAAAATCTCTTTTTTTTAAAAAAGTTTGAGAGGAAATCTCTTTTTTAGAGGATTTTTTTATTTAGGCCCCAGTAATAGAGAATCGTGAGCTAGTTGCCCTAGACGCCATGCCGTTGTCTAGGCCACGGGCCTGGTAGCCTCCCTGGGCTCGTGTGGAGTAGGCTTATCTGAGTGAGAGTCTCCATGCGGTCTATGGGCTCCCAGTCCAGTCAGGCCCAACGGCCCCTCTCCCTCAAACCAGCCAATGCTGCCATTCTAACCCCAAAAAGACAAAACCTTGTAAAAAAACCAGAAAAGAAAAGAGAGAGCAGGTTACTACACTGCCAAGTGGGCCATAGCACACATCGCCGTTAGTCAGAGAGAAAGGAACCGGCACTGTGGGTGAGACGAGAGGGGTGGCTATGTTGCCTGTAATGAACGAATGAAATTGGTTCGTGCAACGATTCAGTTCAGCCATGGAATGGATCATACAGTGAGAGTTCCGATTCTGAAATCCTCGGCTAGGAAAACAACCTGCTTCAGACACATGCAGAGACACCAAAGATTCAGAGCTCAGCTCAAGCGACCACAAGAGAAAGACTGATTCTGCAATTGTCGGGCTTCGCTGTGTATCTCTGCATTTTCTTTTCTCAACAAACGGGCTGCCACTGCAGCTAACTTTGCTCCTTGGTACGCTTGTTGCTTTCACCTGACGCTTAACATTCAAAAGAAGAAGAAAATCCTGTGACTGGATAAGCAAGTAAATCCGCAAGGCAACGGCCCTTGATAGATCCTAGTCAACACTGATGACCAAACGATGAAGGCATTGTTCCCATGTATCATGCAATAGTATAAAACAATTATTGCAGAATGCCAAATGTCTCCTCGTCTCCTGGTGAGTGGTGAGATGCTGCGGGCAGTGGTTGCAAGTGGCACACAATTTCATAGGGATGCTTGCCTTGTGCAATACGCACACCTAACCTTGGATCAAAACCATGCCCCGCAGGAAAACATACAAGACTAGATTTAATTCTTGTGAATCAAAACAACTTGAATGCAATGCAAGAACACTTTGATTCCAAAACAACATGAGCATACAATCATACTATACAATGCATGGGATGAAAATGATTTGCTAGGAAACGAAGGCAGTAAATCACTCAAGATGGTTGCATTGACAGGCTGAGAAATCTAGGTATGAATTCTGAAGAACCAGCAGGTCTAGTTATGGATACTTTGCCTTTTTTTCGAATGACTTTATCAAGTCATCACCGATCACCAAAGGCTGACAGTTTGTACCCATGCATCATGTAGACAGGCAACTAGTATACCTGTACGGGACAACCAAAACCATGCATGCCATCATGACTCGCAAGCCAACAGACAAACCCAGATTCAATTCTTGGGTACCAAAACAACTCCATTTCAAAGCAACATCAGCATCTAATCACCAAGGAATATATCTCATATAGCTAGGAAAAGAAGATAGTTGCATTGATAGACTGAAAAATAGCTAATCTTGCGGTTAAATCTTTAAGTCACCTCACAGCAAAACATTATCATAGTCATGACTACCAACAGTGTCCAAGTTCTAAACGTATTACGTCAACTCATGCCATCAATCAGAATCCATGACCAACTATAGGCTGCCAAATGCATTTAATACCCATCTATTCAAACTAAAGGAACCCTCAGGTACTTGAAAAACAGATACTACACAACACCCATAACTTGTCTTTCATCACTCCCAGTACCTTACACTATACTAGCAGTACCTTGTCATTGATCATCGTCAGTACCTTACACTACCAGTTTGTCTCGAATTCATTAAGGACGCTTCAGCCCAAAACTCCATCTAGCCATCAGCCGCCTCGATCTAATTAAGCATTTCCTGACCCAGCTGCACAGCAGCCTCCACATCTCTCTCCGGACAGCAACAGCTCGGGAACATAAAAGACCTCAACCACTGTCAGAGTGGCACATGCAATAAGAAGTGTTAGAAAAGAACCACAATCATCTAAAAAAGAACAAGAATCAGTGATTTTACCTTTGGGTGATGGCACAAACACCCCCATGCCAGAAAAACAAAAATCACTATCCCAATAGTTACACCAATCACCTTTGGAACTGATGCTTCTGACATACACACTGTCATTAGAGCCCCAAGGATGAACACAAAAATGATCTCAAGGATAACAAGTCCAGCTGCATAGCCCATACCACGTCGCTCTTGTTGTAAAGCCTTGACATTACCACTGATGTAGAGTGTCACGGGGCAAAAGGCAAATGGAAGGGACACAATGATGATCTTCAGCACAACTTTGAATGTCTTAGAGAACTTGGGGTTTTTCAGATCAAGACAGACAGAGTCAGGCTTCGCCCAAGCAAGGAAATACGTTGCGCTGTAGATATTCAATGTCAAAATGGCCATCACCGCTAAGCTTGCCACTGCCTCCAGAAAACCAGCAAATCCCTACAGATGGAAAGTAGAAATATGATTCACAACCACAAAATAGAAATCAGTCACTACGAGAAATATAGGAAGAAAGTTACTTACCAGGTTACTAAAAGAACAACACCTACTCAAAGGTATCACACTCCTCCAGAATGCTGCGGCTGCTGAAAACAGCCTCCTCCACCATTGTTGTTGCGGCTGCAGTGCGTCCCCATGTGTATCCTGCAGAAGAGGAGGCAGCTGCAGTGCATCCTGCGGAAGCAGAGGCGGATGCAGTGGGTCAGTTGGCAACAATCTTGCAAGTTCCCCCTGCATGAAAAATAATGAATAAGAGCTACTACTGTAATTTAAGTTTAACTATATAGCTAAAGAACTTGCACTCACACTCCTGCAGCATGCTGTGGCTGCTGAAAACAGCCTCCTCCACCATTGTTGTTGCGGCTCCAGTGCGTCCCCATGTGTATCCTGCGGAAGCAGAGGCAGATGCAGTGGGTCGGTTGGCAACAATCTTTCCCCCTGCATGAAAAATAATGAATAAGAGCTACTAATGTAATTTTAAGTTTAACTATATAGCTAAAGAACGGTAACATCCCAAAGTTGGGAATTGTTGAATTTTTTTTTAAAAAAAAAAGAATTTAAATCTTTTATTGTTTTTCATTGCTATTCAAATTTTCTGCGTTTATTGGAGAATCTTGTTTTGGTTTTTGCCAAACAATTATAATAATAATAATAATAATAATAATAATAATAACCGGGAATCAAGAGCCAAATAATTGGAAAACTAATTTGAGCATAAATTGAAATTGGAGTTTCAAACCACAAATCAATATCCGAAAATAAATTAAATGAAGAGCAAAGATGTTGGATTAATAAAATTTCGCATCCAAGTAATTGGAGCCGAGAGTTCAAATTGGAATTCAAATTCAAATCTCGTTTGGGAATTTCAAATAAAATTCAAAATCCAATTCTTGTTAGCATTCTCTTTTCCTCTCTCCTTTGGTGGCCACTAGAGGAACTGTACACATGCCACAAGGGCTCACCAAATGGACTATGATGCCAGTTAAACATGCTACAGGGAAGTACTACTACTTCGTGCTGCTTAGGATATCAATTCACCTACTGATTTCCTGGAATTTCCTACTGATTTGCCGAATTAAAGACCAAATTTCCTACTGATTCCGCCAAACTAAAGACTGAATTTCCTACTGGTTCCGCCAAAATAATCCTGACATCGTCACGAATCCATCGCAGCTGTCACAGGGTGTTACACAAACATTCTACAATGTTCATATTAAAAGGCTTACTTAACACTGCAATGAGCCAATGAAGCAAAGCCGTTCTCATCCAAACAACCGGATACAAAACGAAAAGGGAGGCACAACACCCCCATCTCGATCTCGATCCTCCCCCGTAAACAAGCACTAAAGATGGGGTCACCAACCCTCTACAGGCAAGCAGTCAAATCTCAGAGGATCCAGTGCATCAACAACTCAATCACCGAATAGATATGCAAGAACCCAAGAAACCTTGCGATATGACCATGGATGCCCCCCTCTACTCCCGACGAGGTTCCCCCTAATCCACAAGCCTTGTTCTCCCTTCCCCCCAGCCGAAAACCCCATTTCCCCAAACCCAAAACCCTCGTGAATCGCAGAAGGAACTACCGACACCCTCATCCATAAGCCTTCTTCTCCCTTTCCCCCAGCCGGAAATCCCATTTCCCCCAAACCCAAAACCCTCGCGAATCGCAGAAGGAGCTACCGAGGATTCGAGGTAAAGATTTTAGGAGGGAGAGGAAAGGTTGGCTACCTCTGGTGATCCCGAGGAAGCCATAGGGCCGGAGCAGGAAGGCGACGGCGGCGGAGGCGCTCGCCGCTCCTTCCTCGCCTACGGCGCCGGAGACACGAACGCGAGTCGACGCACCGTGTGTCGGGTCGGGGCGTAGGGTTTTCGGTGGATCTTATACGAACTAGTGGTCCTTTCGGCCACGTCGGCCTAAATTTTTCTTACCGTCCGATAGCGTTCGCGCGGCCTGGATGCGCTCGACCGTTGTCCCACGGGTGGGCTGATGACAATAGCGCGGGCCATTTAGGGCCCAACAAAACCCCTTGATGAAAATAATGGGCCTCGTTCTTTAGGGTTATAAAACACGTTCGGGTGCATACTCGGCACCCCTCTCCAATCACCGATTCGGATCCTCTTCTATAATGCAGAGGATCATTTGTGTGAGCGAGTGAAAAACACTCGGCAATGGCACCGTAGCAACATTGTTCAAACAGTGGAATATTTACTATAGCGATTGATCTGAACATTTGATGTTTTATCAGGCGGTGGAAATCGGCTTCTATTACATTGTACTGTAAAGGCCTGTTTGGTACGGCTGTAGCTTTCTTAAAAAGCAGCTTCCAACTAGGCTGCAGGGCTGAACGACTGAGCTGAAGAGATTTGGTGTTTTGTTGTTTGGCTTTTAGACAGGTTGGCTGCAGCTTCTGAGATGAAAAATGTCTAAAATACCCAGTAATGGTTTGTTTGATGTCGTTTAACGGCAATTAACGCGATTGACGGCAATTAACGATATTTAACTATAACTAACGACAACTGCCGCAATTAACGATAACTACCACAATTAACGATAATTAACCACAATTAACGACGACTACCGCAATTAACTACGATTAACACAATTGACTGCAATTAACGACGACTACCGCAATTAACGCAATTGATCACATTTAACAACAATTAACGCAATAACCACAATTAACTTAATTAACGATAATTATTATAATAAACAATTATTACATAAATAAATACAATAAATTATTATTAAAAACAAATATTACAATGAATAATTATTACAATAAATAATTATTAAAATAAACAATAGTTACAAAACAAATAATTTACAATGTAAAAAGGAAAAAACAGAGGCGATGGGGGAGGACGGGCAGGCATGCGGGTGGGGAGGAGGAGGAGGAGGAGGCACCGACGTCGGGAGGAGGAGGAGGCAGCGCTGGTGCAGGAGGAGGATGGGAAGGGCGACAGACGGGAGGAGGAAGAAGCGGCCAGCCGGATGAAGATCTTGGGGAGGATAACGCAGTAGTCTTGGGGAGGAGAGGAGAAGCAGGGGTGAGGAGGAGGGAGGGTGGCAGGTGAGGAGAGGAGGAAGGGGCAGGCGTCGGTCTTGAGGAGGAGGAAAGGAGGGTGCGGGCGGGTGGGAGCTAGGGTTAGGGTTCAGGCTGGGGGTAGTAGGGATAGGGGTTTTGTTCAGTGGCATAAAGCGGGTAAATAACCCAAAAGTGGAGGGGCAAAGTCAGAATGGGGCTGCGGGAAGCTCCCCGCAGGCGGCTTTTGGCTTTCTCGCGTTATAGGTGGCTTCCGGCTTCCAAAAAAGCCGGAACGAAAAGCCTCCCGTTTGGAATGGCTTCCGGTTTTTCCGAGCGAAAAGTCGAAGCCGAAGCCGTTCCAAACATAACCTAAATCCTCTGCAGTGAACCCTTCAATGCAGATGATCCATTTCCCTCAGATCACCATTTCTCTTGGTTTTTCTTGGGTTCAAAGATATTGATGTGGTTCCACATTTGTACTATTTTCAACATGTACTAAGCATCTAAAGTCACCATTTTTGACATATGCCCAACACATGAACACTATCAACATAGATATTTCAATCAATTCAACAGATGAATGCACACTGGCATAAAATCGTAGATTTTCCGAAACATTCACAACAGTGTACTTCTCTCTAGTCATGGGAAACGAAGAAAGAGCAACAGCACAAAAGTTGTTGTGCAACAATGAACACAAACTGGAGCTTATTCTGGTGCATTGCAATACACAAATGAGCATGATTATGGCAGGGAAAAATGTGCTAGCTATAAAATAATACTAGCAGCCTGTGCGCGCCTGGCGCGCTGAAAAAGAGTCATTTTTTGCTACATAGTATAAACAGTTTGATATGAAAAATAATGTTTTTAGAATTAGAAAATCTGGACAGTTTGTGTGTTAATTGTATTAGAGAGTTTAATATAGTTTGAATGTTGGCGTGCATAATAATGACGATGTTAGTTGCAGCATGTCATATGGCATGTAAAGAGTAAAGAAAACCAAACATAGACAATATCAATCATCATTGGGAGTTTGGGAATTGTTGTCGGTAAAAAGTATGAGACTAAGTCGTGTGAATTAGTTTACAAAATTAAGAACACGATAACTAAAAGAAAAACTTTTGTAACCACGACTTCAAGGGCATACGCTTCATGTGAAGCATAAGCTGCGTAATAACATAAATGTTAAACCATGCATGAAGAGCTTATGACTTAAATAATGCTTCTGAGAAAATTTAGGCCTCCAAATCAGCACAAGCTAGCTTTTGCAAGCTGACAAGTGACAGGCCGACAGCGAGCATATATCATCTACGGATGCATGCTGTTGGAGTCTGTTAAAATTGAACATGAAGGAAAATTTCTCTGAAGGGTGATTCACCTAGTCCTAGTTGTTTAGTTACGGCCAAGGAGTTCGAAATTAAACTCTGTAGTAGGTATTATGTTATCCAAGCAGTATATGTATATAGTTTCACTAAATGGGTTGTCAATGTGTTAGATGTTGGTAATAAGAAAACATTTTGTTCCATGTGCACACCGTGGAGACTTACAGAGGCTCAATCAACTATACCAAGTATTTGTTTGGGAATCGATAGCGAACGTGCAGATTAAATTCCATACACGGTTCACAACTCCATCTGACATAACCGAAAATGTATCTTTTGCAGCTCTTTGTCATGAGTGACCAAATAGTTCTTTTAGCGTTTCCAAAAGTTGTAATTCTCCTGTCACCTAAAGAAAACATTAACATCAGTCCTCTTATACAATGAAAGAAAAAGTAGTAGCTCCTCATGATGTTCAGATGTAAAAGAACCCATCCTCCCAAGAAGGCCACATCACAAGCATCTTTGTTCAAAAGAATAATATGTGAAAGTATGGTAGGGGCCAACTCACCCTATCAAACATTTATACTACCATCCTAACTAATTTCTGGAAGAAGCAGGAAGAAAGCCAAGTACAGAACCAACAAAATACTACCACGTGTTAATCAACTAACCATGACATCGATTAGTTATGTGCAGGAGACAGCTATAAAAAACAATGCAAACGATGTACCATAGTTATGTTGTTTAAATAAACAACAAAGTACAGAACAACTTGTCACCTGCTTGACCGGTAAAGGATTTATTTGCCACATTTTAGCCAACATCGATAGAAGTGTCCAACATGGGGACACGAAAGCCAATGCAAATCATCAAACTCTAGATATTACGATTGTCAAAGAAATGATGCAAATAAAATAGGCGGACACATTTGCCTTACCAATCGAATAGCACAACCGGTCAGCGACCTAAGAAATATTATATCTAGCTAAGGTAGATAAAAAGAACCCCCAACAAGCGCTCTTTCGGATCGTACTCAGAGAGCATTCTTAACTCCCCTTTTCATGATATTCCGTCCATTAAGCGATGGTGCAAAATGATATACATAATTTGCACGAGAAAGAATCTGAAACTTTAAGCACGATAGATTACACGAACCTAATGTATCAACCACGTGTATCCTAGTGTTTGAAGACACCACTTCCTTGTTGAGCTCGGCACAAAATTGACCTCTGTTTCTTGAGGCTCGGAAGCAGATCTAGAAAGATGTGGTATGGACATACTATCTTGTAACTTGGAATTAAAACATAGCATAAGCTCTTCATATTCTAGAAGGCTCAAACAGAAATAGATTTTTTTAAACATACTTACCAAAATTGTGGCCATAAATCTGATCATCATCTGAATCACGACAATTGTGAAAGGCATTTTGTACTGAATCAGCCCAATCTTTAGTAGCACCTTTTTTTATAGTAGTTGTATTGTGGACTGAAGGCAGCATTAGACAGATCAATTAAGAGCTCCTTTGATAGGCCACCATAGTCCAAAATAGTCTAAAGAAGGGCACATTCATTCACAAACTGCAAATTCAATCACAATGTACAAGACTAAGGCACTGGCGAGTTTTAAAATAATAAAGACATGTCTGAGAACAATATCGATAGATTTACCTAGAGTTCTCCATTATAATAAATAATTTCGGCGTAGTCTCCTTCTGCACCATGGTCATAGCCTAAAGAAGGGCACATTCATTCACAAACTGCAAATTCAATGATAAACTGCAAATTCAATGACAAACTGCAAATTCAATCACAATGTACAAAACTAAGGCACTAACGAGTTTTAAAATAATCAGGACATGTACAGAACAATATCATTACAGTTTACCTTGAGTTCTCCACTATAATAAATAATTTCAGCGTAGTCTCCTTCTGCACCATGGTCATAGTAGTTTTTTGTTGTCGTAAGAATGCATATCAACATGTAAAGATAACAGTGATACTAATATGTTTGTCCATCACATATTAGTTCTTAACTCCAACTAACTCCGAAACAAGCACAATTGTTGTACAATAGCCTAGCAATAGCATGTATTCAATCCAAAACAAGTGCAAGAAGCGTGACCTAAGCCCAATTATTTACAGACATTTCTTTCTAGTTGTGGTCAACACATCAAACTGTCAAGATTGTGTTTTTATTATCGATAAGTGAAGGAAGAATCCTCACTTCACGGAGGAGGGCTCGATGGTGCCTTAGTAGGACTACTCGACGATTGCGATAACTGAGCACCTTCCTCCGGTGGCGCAACACCTCTCCGGGAGCTCCCAGCCCATGGACCCCATGGTCATGAACGCCATCTGGCCGCCTAAGGCGTGGACGCCGCGTGCTCGATTAGCGCTCGAGCGCGCAAAGACGTGGCCTCGGCCGCGCCGGGGCGCCCACTACATGCTCGAGACGATTATACCCTTGGTTATTGCCTATTTCAACATAGCGATCCTTGCACCCATTAAAAACAATTTGGGTTGATAAAAGTAAGCGTAAACCATTTTGGATAAAATCGACTTCGTGATCTAGTAGACACTACTACAAAAAGGCTATCTTGGGCGCCTCATCACCAAGCGGTTTTGGTTTAGAGGCATGCGTATTCTTGGTTGCGCTAAAACCGCTGTGAAGAGGTAATATCACGAGCGGTTCATGTTGAAAACCGTCTATGAAGTATCACGAGGCGGTTCTTGTTAATAACCGTTTGTGATAATTCTATGTATCACGAGCGGTTTTCAACAAAAACCGTCATGAAACATCCTGACAGTTCTTAACAATAACCGTCGTGATATTACCACATATCACGAGCGTTTTTGTTATAACCATCTCGTGATAATATCGCTACAGCCTAATGCGTTTTCTTCTTCGTCGCCATCCGCTTCGGCTCCCTAATGTGTCTCTTCGTCTCACGCCCGAATTTATACCTTGTTTTATAAAAGGATCATCTGTCATCGAAGATGATCATCCCCACATACTTATAAAAAATGTAAATGGTGCCTCTTCCTTGTCGTGGCATTGATGGCCTACTGGTCTGACTTTGTCACGAGCACCTCTCTCACAGACGTTGAACCGTCTTCTTGAAGAACACTGTTTCAACAATATCTTCACTTCTCGTCACGAGAATTTGTCGGAGCGGTGGCGCCACCTTCCGCCGTCTTGACATCCTCCTCCGCGCGTCTTTCGGGTGATCTCCACTTCGGCGAGTTTACGCGTCATCGGCGTGGTCCTCCAAAACGACGTTGCATCGCCTCCAAGAGGCTTCTTTGTCACTTGGGCTGCGTAATCGAGCGATGGGTGACCAAAGTCGACGGTAGAGACCCTCAAGCAAGGGAAAAGAGCCTATGGGCTCAATTCTTCTTAGTTCAACAGATCTTAGGGTCTTGGGAGACACTTTCGAGCAGCGTCGATGGGTGGGCGTATTTGAGTGCTTCGTTCACGATGATCGAGAATCGTCCGATCGTCCACTGCCGCTTATGAAGTATTGAAGACGAAGATAGCGACCTACCTCCGCCACTAGAAAAACTTTGTTTAATTATAGGTTTCTACTTTTTTTAATCTTTTTGTAGCTTAACCCACATTTGTTTGGCCATATGAAAATTCCAAAATGAAAAAAAAAGTTTGGACGTGAAGTTAATTACTATATTAATTATATGTTGAATTATTGCTACATATATATATATATATATATATATATATATATATCGAGATGGATTTGTGGGAAAAAAATCTAGTTTGGAGGTGAAGTTACATTATATATATATATATATATATATATATATATATATATATATATATATATATATATATATATATATATATGTATGTATGTGTGTGTGTGTATGTATGTATGTAGTTAAAGCAAATTTGCGTGATATTTAAATAGCGAAATTGACATATAAACATGTAATTTCTTTATGTCATGTAAGTGTATATACAAGATAAATATACTTAAGAAAAAACCATTTCACAGACGGTTCCATTATGGAACCGTCTATGATATGGGACATATCACGAACGGTTCTATTATGGAATCGTCTGTGATAATTATCACTGACGGTTCTATAATAGAACCGTTTGTGATAAGTCTCTTTATTAGTAGGAGCCCGGCCGCTAGGGTTTTGCACGTAACTCGTCACTCCCAGTATTTGCTAGGGTTTGCGCTCGCCCTAACTCGTCACTCCCCGGTGCATTTACTCTCGTCTGTTCCCCTCCCCACCTCGACGCCGCCGCCCGACCCCGTCGCCGTCGCCGCAGGTTGTGACACCACTCTGCACTGCACAAGATCGTACGATAGTCGTAGTGTCTTGTGCAGTGTCAGGGTCGTGCCATAACTACGGTGACGCCGCCACCCTGCGTGTCACCTACGCCGCCATGGCTTGGTTCTCCTGCTCGGCCTCCTGCGCTCGGGCCCTGGCGGGGCTTTGCTTTCCCCATCCTCCCTCTATTCTCCTCTAGATCTGTTAGCTTAATGTCTTTTGTTGAGTTTGATTTTTATGCTTGAGCCTTAAGTTGTGTCCTGATGTTTGTGTGATTTATGCAAGGTGAAGGAGATGGATGAGGTTGTCTTTGGTAGTGGGGTCACCGTCGTGGTGGTTCTTAGATCGAGGTATCACCCTACCTTACTCCTCTCTCTCTCTAGCCCCTTGCTCTGTGATGAAAATGGCTAGTGCTCTGTGATGGATCTTGAGGGCTACTCTTGATGTGGTGGATTTGGACACCCTTGGTCTTGTTGTCTTGCTGATGAACTACTTAATAATGTTAATAGTCTTATGCTTAAATTGAATTGATAATTAGTTCATATTAATAGTCCCATTGCTCTGTGATGTAATGATTGCAATAGTCTTATGCTGAAATTGAATTGATAATTAGTTCATATTAATAGTCCCCTTGCTCTGTGATGTAATGATGCCAATAGTCTTATGCTGAAATTGAATTGATAATTAGTTCATATTAATAGTCCCCATGCTCTGTGATGTAATTATGTTAATAGTCTTATGCTGAAATTGAATTGATAATTAATTCATATTAATAGTCCCCTTGCTCTGTGATGTAATGATGTTAATAGTCTTATGCTGTCTCTCACCATTCATTTCACATTTGTCTGTGTAACTATGTTCATGCCGGTCAAGTTCTCCTTACCTCTTGCGTCCCAAGTACGTCCTACCATTCCATTCATAATCTCTTCTCTATAAATTCAACCGACATCATATATATATTGTTAAGTAGTCTGACCACTTTGGTTGGTAGATCCACCTTGACATGAGAAGGATGAGGCGGTATCCATGGGCAACCTCATTGAGCCCTGCAAGCAAAAGTATGGATGCAAGGAGGCGTCGGGACATCTAATTACGGATGTTGTCGATAGGTAATTGGACATCGCTATGTTAGAAAGTGAGCGTTGATCTTTGGGTACTCCGGTGGGAAGTGGCATCATCTATCGACAACAAATAATTCTTGAGCATGTAATTGTCTTTAAACCCAACAAGAACACCAAGCAACAAGTTGAAATTCTTTTGAAATGTGAGAATGGTTGCTTGGTGTTCTTGCATCCATATTTTTTAAACTTGTGGGCTCAATGAGGTTTACCCTCGATACCGCCTCATCCTTCTCATGCATCCGCATGGACGATCCCCAAAGTGGCCGAGAGACTACGATAATATATATATATATATATATATATATATATATATATATATATATATATATATATATATATATATATATATATATATATATATATATATGCAATTTAATAGCACAAGCAACCTTGCTTGGGGCTTTATAGAGAAAAGTCATCACTGAGCAGTTTTGACCACAAAGCCGTCATGGTATGTACTTATCACAAAGCGGTTCTCGATTAATAATCGTTTGTGAAAGTATACATCATGACAGTTGAAAACCGCTCAGGATTTACCTCATGTCATCACTGACCCATAAACTCAGACGGCTCACGAAACCGTCTGTGATGACATTTTTGAACCGTCTGTGAATACATTTTCTGTAGTAGTGAAAGTAATTCAGGACATTGAAAAGAAAATAGCCTGATTCTGTCTCCCCATTTAAAAGAGTAACAGATCCTTTTGTAGCATTAACCCGGAATTGTAGATGGTCCTGATCAGACCAGTTGTTCTCTTCATCTTTGATTGACAGATCAACCGAATCATTTGGGGACATCGAGGAGGAGATATCCTGTATCTAAAATAACCTTGAATCTAATTTTGCCTAGTACCATGCAAGAATAAAATGCACTTGTAGGACCAAACCTGGCTTGCTTCCATGCGTAGTCCCATTAGCGCTTCCCATGCTGCAGCTGCACATCAGGTCACCAATATTGTATCACAAATGAAGTTGTCATTGAGAAGCAACAAGTGTATTGGATTGGATTGCTCTCCTCTCAAGAAAATATGACACAAAGAGTTATCTATCAGGCAAATGATAATGCATTGATTTGTCTTTTACCCATTATTCAGTTAAGCTGAGGAATGCAGAGGCAAGCTCAGGGAGCTGGATCCGGAGCGGTGGCGGTGGCGGCGTCGGCTGGAGGCAGCCCGAGGCGGCGGTGCGATCCGGGAGCCAAGGCGAGCTCCAGCTCGGAGGGCAGGGCGGATCCGGTCGGAGGAGAGGAGGCAGCCGGGAGTAGGGGTGGCGTCGCATCCAGCTGGAGCTAAGGAGGGGCCGCCGCGGATCCGGTTGGGGAGGCGACGGCGCTCGGGGGCCATGATGAGCTTCAGGCCGGGCGAAGCGTAGCAGCGTTAAGCAAGGACTCCTCCTGATCGGAGGCGGGTGAGGCGATGGCAACCGCTCGGAAGCGGAGGGTGGCGCTGGGGCGCCAGAGAAGAGGAAGAGAGGGAGATGGCGGCGGCGCTCAGGCGACAACGACAGCCGGGAGCGGTGAAGGAGGAGGGGAGGCGAGCCACCGGGGAGGAGGATGAGGCGGCGGCAGCAACAAGCGCTAATGGCGGCAGAGGGAGGAAAAACCGAAGGGAGTAGAACGCGTTGCGTTGGAGCAGTCCGCCTGTTCCCCTTTTGTTCTGTTCGCGAAGCATCGAGCGGAGGTAACATGTGCGAACGCGAGGCAGCTGCGATCCGACGGACGCGGATGCGTGGAGTGCCGATCCGACGGCTAAGAAAATCTTGTCGACGTGACTACTCTCTTTTCTCCTCAAGTCTGCCTCCTTTTATATATAAAGATTCGTTTACACTGGTCTGACAATTTGCCATGTAAGCTACTACTCACGAGTCACGACAGTGCATATGTACATTGGCCTGATAATAAATTGTGCATGAAACATATCTGGTGTACTACATCCGACAGGCTTAACAGAGACCCTTGTCATTGAGAAAAATTAGCTCAATACTATCATAAATAGGTATAAATTAGAAAATATTATCCCATATGAGCATGACATGTAGCTCTCGAGGCTACAAATCAGTGACATATTAGATGGAACATTTGATCTATATCCAACAGTTAAAAAAGCGATTAAAATTCAACGTATTTTTTACTTGATTGATACATAGAAGCTGCTAAGAAAATATTCCTGTAAAAAAACACGAGAGAAAAAGAATAAAAGCACGTAAAAAACAAGCTGGAAAGAACAAAAACAGAAAAAACAAAAAAAACAAAAAAGAGGAACGAGTTTCTGAAGTCTGAACCCTTCTCGCCCGGTTAGTTAAATGCGGTTTGGACCCTGACCTTTCCCTCCCGCGCTTTTCTCTCTCTACCCTCCTCTCCCTCCACGCACAGCCACACCGCACTCTCTCTCCCCTCCTCCTCCTCTCTCTCCTTCTTGACCCTCCTCTCTCTCTCCTCATCCCCTTCTCTCCCGCCCGATCGATCCAAGAACTGCCGATTTCGCCGGTTCTTGGCTCGATCCCTCCATTGCCTCGTGGGATCAGCTCTTTTTTGGCCATAAAGATTCCCAATCCCACCGTTTCTTGGTTCGATCTCTCAAGTGATTTGATTTTACCGGACAAGGAAAGGTATATTAGGCTTACTGCGATTCAATCGTTTCATGCTCAATTTGTACGTGGTTATCCTCGATAATCGGATCTTTCGGGAGAATAGAGATCTTTGCCAATTGGATGCCATCGGATTGTGTCATAATTGGTGAAAGTTGTGATCTCCGAGGAGGATTTTGTTTGGTTATTCTCCGAAATGGGGAGGGTGAAGCTCAAGATCAAGAAGCTGGAGAACAGCAACGGTCGGCAGGTGACGTACTCGAAGCGGCGGTCGGGGATCATGAAGAAGGCCAAGGAGTTGTCCATACTCTGCGACATCGATCTCATCCTCCTCATGTTCTCCCCCACCGGGAAGCCGACCATATGCATCGGCGACAGAAGGTACCTGATTTGGTTTGTGTCAATTTCTTGTACGTTTCAGGCCAAGAAGTTCATATCTTGTTTTGGTAATGTGACCACATGTACATATGATTTTCCCTCGAACCAAATATACATACGTGTTTTCTGAACATGGTCGCGCTTTTGTACTGAATTTTCTATTTCAATTGGTCGAACGGGTAATCGTGAGAAGGCAATCGGTATTTCAATGCATTTCTCCTACTCCCAAATTAATTTATGCTGGTGCTAAGTTGCTAACTGAAGCACCATTCAATTTTCAGAAACTTTTTATCATTCTGTTTTGCTCATTCTTGCAATAGTAGTTCGGTGTTTTGGCCATATATCATGTTTCGGGATAACCATTGGAAGTACTAAGGATATTTGGGATGCCAGTGGTTAATGAAAATTGCATGTTTACTCTATAATCTATATTGTTCTGATTTCAGCAACATAGAGGAAGTCATAGCAAAGTATGCACAACAAACTCCTCAGGAAAGGGCTAAAAGGTACTCGAGTTGTGTCCTTGTTCTGTTTACCTGCTTAATTAGTACACAATTTTGATAAAAAAAAAATATACTAATTTTCATTCTTCCTTTCTCCGAACAGGAAGTTGGAGAGCTTAGAAGTAGGTTATCTCAACTGATTGATTTGTCGAGGCATTTTTGTTCCTTATCACAGTAAGTTTGAGAATGACCTGACTAGTCTGCTTTTGTTCTCAAAAGGCCTTGAAGAAGACATTCAAGAAGCTAGACCATGATGTCAATATTCAGGACTTCTTAGGCTCCGGGTAATTCTTCTGTTTATATATAGAAACAGAGCTACATGATTTCAGATATTTATAATTGTAAAGATTTTCACTCTACACTGCTTTTGAATCTATTGCAGGGGTCAGACAGTCGAGGTACGTTTCAACAAATCAACAACTAGGATGATCGAACAGCTTATGGAATTCCTTGTTTCTTACTTTCTGTCTCTAATGCTGATTGATTGATTATTTGACAGGAGTTATCAAGCCATCTTGGTGCTTTGCAATGTCAAATGGCAGATGTTCAGAAGCGTCTCAGGTAAATTAGCTTCAACTCACTTAAGCAGTGCCACAGATTGTCTACTGCTCTCGTGGATAAATGCAATAAGTATGCATATCTGCTAAAATCTTTTCATTCAGTGCTGGCTACAATCTTGGTTTGATGGCACATGATCTTGTTAAGGGCCCTTCTTAACATATATTGCATTGATGATAGAGTTAATTGTTGCTTATCATAAAGAACGGGAGGAAAGTGAGAAGTGTAACAGTGTGGCATATTGTTCTTCAGTTATTGGAGCGAACCTGAGAAGGTTGAGAATATAGACCATATAAGAGCAATGGAGCAATCTCTCAAAGAATCTCTTAATCGCATCCGAATTCATAAGGTAGAGATATTCCTAAACCTTCCAATTAATTCTTTCTAATCTTAATGTGTGATACCTGCAATGATTAGCGTCACTATATGATATCTGAAGTATAAATGCCATGTCAAATACTGCAATCAATTATTATAAGTAATTAAGTATAAATTTGGGTAATATATGTATTATAACTCAAAATTATTCTCACCTTGCAATGTTTGGGATCTGTTTAGGAGAACTTTGCAAAGCAGCATTTGATGGGCCTCCAGTGTGCTGCTGCTCAGGTAAGAAGTTTCAGCTTCAGAATTCAGACACCTGGGTGAAGTACACTGCAGGTTTCAGATTCATATATCTGATCTAAGTTTTGTTTCGTGCCAATTCAGTTCCAGAACGACATGAAGCTGCCACTAGGACTAATCGGTGACCCGAACGCTTCGTCGTGGTTCCACAATGGCGGCGGCGAGGGGCAGCAGCCAATGATGCTACCTGAAGACCCCAGCTTGCTCCATCAGAGGTGAGATCGAGCTCAAACTCAAGAATGCTCACGGCTCAAATGGGAAGACCTCGAATTCAGAAACCTGACAAGCTCTCATAACTGAACTGAACTGAACTTATGGACAAATTCATCTTCTACTTGGTTCAAGAACGACATCAAATTGTTAACTGACGAAAAAAACCATTCCTGGCACAGGGACATCGGGTGCTCGACAAGCACGTCGCTGCAGAGCTACCCGGGCTACTTCAGCATGAGCAAGCAGTCCACCGACACCGGCGGCGAGCACCAGCAGCCGGAGCTCAGCTCGGCCGAGTGCCTGACATCGCTGCACCCCTGCGCGCAGTTCCCGTACCAGTCCGCCTTCGACCACGCCAGCCTGCTCAACGACAGGCTGTTCAGGCCGGACATGGAGCTTCAGGACAACGCGGCCGCGGCCATGGACTTCAGCGGCCACTACGACCTGCCGAGGCCCGGCGACGAGGCCGGCTTCCAGAACTGGGCGTCGGCGGCGTGCGGCGCCACCATGTACGACCATCAGCAGCAGCCACCGTCTGCCCGAGTGAGTCCTATACCCGAGCTCATGCATGTTGCCATGCATAACAAGAAGAAACAAGTTTTGGTGTAGCTGCCTGCTACATGTTGATTATTTTCTTCCTTTATAACTTATGTTAAATTGATCAATTGTATGTTCTCTTTTACACACATAAATTTGTTTACAATCACATAACTTTGTCAAACTGTGAAGTAGTAAATACTAGTATGAGAAGTAACAATGATGAGCAGCTCTTCGTCAGGTATCAATGAAATGCAATTGTGCAACTGCAAGAGATTATTTTTTAGAAACAACTACAAGAGATTCTTTTCTTTAGCTCTTGATATTGTATTCATCTCAGCCTCTTATTCAGACCATGACTGAATCTCTGACCATCAGCTCCCTGCAGCAGCAACTCTAGCAGCAGCCTCATTCGATCTCACAGCTGCTCACCATCATCGTCCCTCGCAACATCAGCAGCTCATGATTTGATTATCCTTTGGCGAAACCGGAGCCATTTTTCCACCCCGAAAGGCGCTACCATCGCTGCTAAAAAAATCCCAACACTCAACATACTTATCAGCAGTGCGTATTGTGTAGGAAAAAATATGGTGCATAGGGGAAAATTGAATTGTCAGTGTAAAGTATATACTGACTGTAACCAATTCAACTTGTAAAGTATGATGAATTCTTAACTCTCCTGTAAACTATGTTACAGTTTGCCATGAAAAAATTGGGCACTTAACTAGCTTCCAAGCATATGCATCTTTGTATAAGATTAGGCTAATGATTAGCTCAAGGAAAAGGAAGAAACAAAATAAAGACATTATCACAAGCTTACAGTTTCAGTAGTTTTTCTGATATATATAGTATCTTGTCAGTAAGTTCAACGTTCCGTTTATACTTCAGTACAAGATAGCCTCACATGCTGTACAAGTATACAAAACGTGCGTACGTATATACGTACAATGGTATCACATGATGTATGCCTGTATTGTACTACTCTGGCTTTTGGGACGACGCAGACACCTGCTGAGCTATTTCAAAAGAACTGCTGCTATATAAGTACACGACGCATTGCAGGTTACGGAAGCTTGCCTGCAAGTCTGCAGTTAGCTACAGCATAGCATGGGAGGACACCGAACTCGATGCATCGAACTAGTTCACTTAGGTGCGTTTGGTTCGATGAACCAAACTGTTTAGGACCAAATGGTTCGGGAAATAGGGTCGTTTATGCGTTTAGTTCTCTGAATGGAACCAAACGGTCTAGGGCCAAACCATCCCACACAAGGGAATATTTCTTTGACATGCTGTATGAGTTGGTTCATTGAAACCTAGCGAACCACACCGTTCACTCTCGTTCGTCTCCTCCCAGCGCGTCCTCGCTCCTCCCAGCGCGCCGCCGCCCCGGCCTCCTTCCCCGACGAGCAAGGCCACTGCTCCGGCCTCCTTCCCGGGCCACACCGGCTCCCTCCTCCTCCTGGCGCCCTTCTCCCTCCTCCTCCTCACCCGGATCCACCTCCCTCCTCCGCGCCGCCCTCCTCCACCTCCGTCCTCCCCGGCGCCCCTCCTCCTCCCTGGCACCCTCCTCCTCGCCGGCCTCACCCGGATCCACCTCCTGCGCTGCCCTCCTCCACCTCCCTCCTCCGTGCCGCCCTCCTCCACCTCCGTCCTCCCCGGCGCCCCTCCTCCTCCTTGGCGCCCTCCTCCTCCCTGGCGCCCTCCTCCTCGTCAGCCTCACCCGGATCCACCTCCCTCCTCCCGCCTCCTCCACCCCCTCCTCTGCCGCCTCCTCCGCCTCCGTCCTCCCGGCGCCCTCCTCCTCCTAGCGCCCTCCTCCTCATGGCCTCACTTGGGATCCACCTCCGTGCCGCCTCCTCCACCTTCCTCCTCCGCCGCCCTCCTCCACCTCCGTCCTCCCCAGCGCCCCTCCTCCTCCCTGGCGCCCTCCTCCTCGCCGGCCTCACCTGGATCCACCTCCGTCCTCCCCGGCGCCCCTCCTCCTCCCTGGCGACCTTCTCCTCGGGGCCCTCCTCCCTGAGCCGCTGCTGGCTCGCCGTCGTGGCCACATCCCCTTCGGCCAGTCGCCCCACGCTAGTGCCGCTCCCATGCCTCTACGTCGCCTGCGCTGCTGTGGCCAAAAGCCAGCAACCGCACCACAGCGCCGCCACCGCCGTCGTCAAGATGGCGAGGTGCCAAGCACCCCAGCCCCTCCTACGGTGGTGCTCTCCTCATCGGATACGGTCGTTTCCTCCCCTCTTATCCTAGTGATCTAGGCTATGCTTGTGTTGTGCTATGATGGATGGAATGGCTTGGATGATTCATGATTGATGAATAAATGATGCTGACATAATGCTAGATGATTTATAATTGAATTAACATAGTGTCATTGCATTTGAAAATAATGAATTGCTTGGATGACTTGATGTTTGATGAATCATATATGAATTGCATATTGGACATTGAGCTGATACTTGATGAATTGCTTGAATGATCTGGACTTGTCATTGCATTTGAATGATCTGGACTTATCATTGCATTTGAATGATCTGGACTTGTCGTTGCATTTGGTTTGTTTGATCTGGACTTGTCATTGCATTTGAAAATGATGAATTGCTTGGATGACCTGATGCTTGATGAATCATATATGAATTGCATATTGGACATTGACTTGATACTTGATGAATTGCTTGGATGACCTGATACTTGATGAATTGTTTGAATGATTCCTTGATGATTGGTGCATACTTGATTGATATTAGATCATGTAGGATCGTAATGGTAATCAGAATGGGGGGTTGAATGATTGCAGCGAATAGTCCCCCTAATTCTAACTTCTTTTTGTTATCAAGAACTCCAGCAAACTCTTTGAATGACTTGAAAAACTTCACAACGAGTATCACCTCAGGCGCACAGCAAGATCAACAAATCAAAAATCAAAGTTGAACGAATCTGAACTTTATATATCAAACTTAATTTGTGTCTACAAGACTTTCAGCAATCACCCCTCAAAGCCCCAACACAAAGGACCTCTAAACCATAGCAAAAACAGCAAAACAAGCTATCGTCAAAAACCCTAAAATCTGCACACCCTCAAAGTGCACCCTCTGCCTCTTCTTATAGGATAGAGTCCTATTCATGTCCAACATGACACCAATACGGACTCTATCTCAAAACAACAAATTTGGAACTCCTTCCAATGTCTTTCAAAAACTCCATCTTAGTAAGCCTCCGGGACTCCATCCCGTAGCTTCCAAAGCAAGCACCCTTGATCTCCACATGCTCGGCGTGATCCAAACCACCTCTTGACATCCACGACTTCCAAGACCTCGATTCCCCATCCTAGTCCGAATCAATCCGAATCACCGAACGTGGTTCGTCCTCACTCCTCAACCTGCACATGCAAAGATCAAGCAAACCCAAAACTTGGCACAAGTTCTCCAACTTGACCATCCATTAGCTCACTCACACCCATAAACACTATCATGCATCATGCAACACAATAAAGCTTACGAAAACAACAAATCCGCAGACAATTCCCAAAAGCGACAACTTTCTAGAGCATAATCGGAACTACCGCAATTATCGTCCCGGTATTACGCACGCAGCGATCGTGCGCTCAAAACACTCCGGTACTACCGATTCTCAAGAACTTACAAAACTTTCAAAAACATCGCTTCTGGAAAATCCATACCGCGCCCTCGCGATATTGCAAATCTTCTTAGTACTACGCCAACAAAGCTGCGGTATTACCGTCTGCTGATCGTTAGTTCCTCGGCTCGGAACAACCGAATTTGACTTAACGATGCACTGTCGAAGTTCTCTTTACGAAAAACCAAGTCGCGGTACTACATTGGCAAACCCACGGTACTACCGCTCCACAAACATCCGCAAAGACCTCGAACAACGTCCTTTGACACGTGGACACTCCAGTTCATGGGCGTCGGACCATGCATCTTAGCCGTTGGATGTTCGGATGGTCGAACGTCACGAAATCTCCACCGTTAATCGTCAAACCAACGATCAAAAACATTTCACTTTGGATTGAGAGATTTGGATGACTTGCGGTACTACCGCAATAAAAACGCGGTTGTACCGATTCGCGGTAGTTCCGCGCCAACAACTCCGGAACTACCGTGTCAAGGAAAAAATCCAGAGCTCAAGCCCTTGGCCACGTGGACGGCCCAGATCAATTGAGCCATTCGAACCAAGGTATCAGCCATTGATCCTTCGGAAAGTCCGAACATTTCACAAGATCTCAATCGTCCAAACTAAATCCAACGGTCACAAGAGAACGGTCCGAACGTTTTCTAAAATCCACTGACTTGCGGTACTACCGCGCTCACAAGCGGTCATACCGCACTTAGGTAGTTCCGCATGTACAAAGCCGGTACTACCGATAATTCGACAAGAACTGATTTTCAGCAGAAACTGACAGAACTCAAATGCAAGTCAGTTGAAGAGAGCAAACAGGTTCCAGAGACAATGTATTCATCATTAAGTACTGAGACTAAGTCTAGCTTATTGTCAATGTGTTCATCATCAAATATCATGACCAAAAAACCTCTTGGTCTTACAATCTCCCCCCTTGATGACTACATTGACAATACTTTCAATAAACAGAGAAGTGTGAGTGAAAAGAGGTGACACAAAGTCAAAGTTGCCAAGCAAAGTGAACTGCAACTGAAGGACTTCCTCTAACACTAGAAGATCAAAAATTTTGCAAGATTTTCTCAGTTTTCTCCCCCTTTGGCATTGTGATCATCAAGAATAGAAAGAGAAAGAGCAGGAAGAGAAAAAGTCCAGAAGCTTTATGAAAA
Organism: Phyllostachys edulis; assembly: GCA_036346405.1. Classification (NCBI taxonomy): domain Eukaryota; kingdom Viridiplantae; phylum Streptophyta; class Magnoliopsida; order Poales; family Poaceae; genus Phyllostachys; species Phyllostachys edulis. The sequence goes on along the minus strand of CM070553.1, from coordinate 6,582,859 downwards.
TCTATTTAATGGATTGACCAAGCCAATTTGATGAGTAGAGCTAATCAAGATCATATAAATGCATGCATCACAGAGCAATATCTAGACAAGTATTTCAGAATGATAAATCAATTTAGATTCATGACAAGCATATCACACAATGACTAAAAAGATTATAAGACCAAAAAGTGAAGTCACCAAAAAGTGAAAAGCCAAACAGTGAGACAAACTCTAAATCTGGATGAGCTACAGTCTCATGAATAATCCTTTTGCTTTACTTTCAATTTTTATGTGCATGTGGCATGCTTGGAGCATACATCTTTTCCAGGGTGGCATACTTGAAGCATACTTCTTTTGATGAAGCACTTTTTGTGTATATTTTTTTTATTTCAAAAACACATAGCTGGGTATGGCATGCTTGAAGCACACTTCTTGTCATTTGAGTACTGTTATGTACCCCTTTTTTTTGTTTGATACACAGCTATGCATGGCATGCTTGAAGCACACATCTTTTCATATATTTTTTTCTCAACCCTTTTATCTTTTAAAACATGCCAAATTGAGTGAGCAACACAGGACTGAAAAGAAAGACCTTATTGCTTCAAATCCAAGACTTAAAATGGTACTCACAAATCAGCTTATCCTTTTCAATAAACACCACAAAGTGATTCCAATAATCAAACTAGTCAAAGATTTCAGCCATGTCATGTTATAGTTATTTATGTAGCAGGTTTATTAGACCGGTCCGGATCAAGGCTACATAGCACATGAATAAAAATGATAAAGAAAGCTCTACTACTCCTTTTATTTCAATGGCTTGGACTTAATGAATCATCAAAGCTTCGAAATTTAACCAATGACTCCCCTCAAAATAAGCCCACAGGATGAACAACACCTAATTCACTTCATAAGCGAACAAAGCGAGAAGTATCAAGCGGCTTAGTGAAAATATCGACAATTTGAAAATTAGTTTCAACAAAATGAAGAACAATATCACCTTTTTCAACATGATCTCTTAGAAAGTGAAATCTGATATCAATGTGTTTGGTTCTAGAATGTTGCATAGGATTCTTAGCAATGTTAATAGCACTAGTGTTATCACAACAAAGAGGAACAGTTCCCAACTCTAAACCAAAATCTCTGAGAGTGGAAGAAATCCAAAGGACTTGAGAGCAGCTAGCAGCAGCAGCAACATACTCAGCTTCAGCAGTTGATTGAGCAACAGAGGATTGTTTTCGTGAAGACCAAGACACTAGTGATGTGCCTAAAAAGTGACAGGTGCCAGAAGTGCTTTTTCTATCAATCCTACACCCCGGAAAATCACTATCCGAGTATGCATGTAACGTAAGACAGGATGAAGATGAATAGAAAAGACCAAATTCTAGGGTTGATTGGAGATACCTGAGAATTCTTTGCCTGACTGTCGATGAGATGCACGAGGTGATGCTTGAAATCGAGCACATAAGCATCTGACAAAGTGTATATCGGCCTTGAAGCGATCAAATAAAGTAGGGATCCAATCATACTCCTGTATTCTTTTTGATCCACTATCTCACCTTCTTCATCTGGATCAAGAATAGTTGTAGACTCCATTGGTGTAGAGATGGGTTTGCAAGTTGCCATGTCAAAACGCTTAAGCAAGTCTTTAGTATACTTGGTTTGATGAATGAAATTGCCTTGCTTGGTCTGTTTTACTTGCAAGCCTAGGAAATAGGTTAACTCCCCCATCATACTCATCTCAAACTCCCTGCTCATGGTATCTGAAAACTTGGAAACCAAAGCATGAGAGGAGCCCCCAAAGATGATATCATCCACATAAATCTGAACAAGTAATAGATCATTGCCATGTCTAAAAGTGAAAAGAGTTTTATCTACCTTGCCCATTTGAAAATTATTTTTTAGTAAAAACAGCTTAAGCCTCTCATACCAAGCTCGAGGAGCTTGCTTCAAACCATACAAAGCTTTTGAGAGTTTGTAGACATGATTAAGAAACTTAGGATTTTCAAAACCAAGTGGTTGCTTAACATAAACTTCTTTCTCAATGTAGCCATTTAGAAAAGCACTTTTAACATCCATTTGAAACAATTTGAATCCTTTAGATGCAAAGAAAGGCTAAAATAATTCTAATTGCTTCAAGTCAGCTCTGAGGGCAAAAGTTTCACCAAAATCAAGACCCTCCACCTGAGAAAATCCTTGAGCAACAAGTCTAGCCTTATTCCTCACAACAACACCATCTTCACTTTGTTTATTTTTGAAAACCCATTTAGTTCCAATTACATTATGTCCATGAGGAGGTTCAACTAAGGTCCAGACTTTATTACGCTCAAAGTTTTCTAATTCTTCATGCATGGCATTGATCCAAGACTCATCAGATAAAGCGTGACTTACATCATTAGGCTCAAAGGAGGCAACAAAAGCAGAATGAGCATGTGAGTCGGAGAAGTAAACTTAGAACGTGTTACCCTTTCATGAATATCACCAATCATCGATTACGGAGGATGAATTATTGAATCCTCAAAGGTGCGAAGGTTACATCTTGTCTTCAATATTTTGAACATCCATTTGTGGTGGCGCAACCGCAGTACTAGGATCTTGATTTTCAGCAGTTGATGCCAAGGGAGAAAAGTCATTACCAAAATCGAGATCATCTTCTTCATTAAGGAATATGCTTTCAGACTCCCCCTGAACTTGTGTACCTGAAATGTCAGTTCTAGAACAGGTACTGACCTTATCAAAAGTAACTTCACAAGTTTCAACAATTTTGTTAGTTTCAAGATTAAGCACTCGATAGCCACGAGAGTGAAGAGGATATCCAAGAAATATGCCATCAGTTGATCTAGCTTCAAATTTATCCAGTTACCAAGCTTAAGAATAAAACATTTGCAACCAAAAACTCAAGTGAGAGACCTTTGGGCCTTTTGCCAAATCTCGGCTCATAAGAAGTCTTGTGCAAAGAGGCTCTAAAAAAATACTCTATTAGAGACATGACAAGCAGTTGAAATAGCCTCTGCCCAATACTTCCGAGGAGTGGCATGTTCATCAAGCATGGTTCTTGCCATCTCAACCAAGGTTCTATTTTTCCTCTCAACTACACCATTACTCGTTGAGGAACACGTGGAGAGGAAAATTGATGTTCCAAACCTTGTTGAGCAAAAGGAAGCAAATAAGGAATTCTTAAACTCGGTACCATTATCACTTTTTATTACTTTCACAGCACCATTTAATTCATTATTCAATCTGAGAAATAGATCTTTGAAATAACCAAAAGCTTCATCCTTAGACACCATAAAATACACCCAAGAGTACCTGGAGTAATCATCAACAATCACAAGAATATACCACTTACCACACAGATTGAACTCTTGAGGAACCTAAAGTGTCCATATGCAACAATTGTCCAGGGCCATCTGTGATGATTACAGAAATAGGAAAATGTGGAGCAGCAACCATCTTACCATGTCGACAGGGAGAACAAACCAAATCTTTCTCATTTTTCAATTTCGGCAGTCCCCTAATGAGATCAGTTCCACTAATTCGAACAAGATGATCAAAACCAATATGTCCTAGTCTATGATGCCAAAAGAACAGATCTCTAAATTCAGAAGCTACCAAACATCTAACATTAGGAGAAAAGGAATTATTGAAATCAGCTTTAAAAACTCTCCCTAACCAAGTGATATTAAAGACAAGATCTCCAGAGGCATCTAAAACCCTGCAAGCATGTTTCCTAAAACTTACCTCAAGATTTTCTTCGATCAATTGTGAAACCGAAAGCAAGTTGTATTTCAATTTACTTACCAAGGCAACATCTTTGAGAATGAAATTGTCATTTATGCGCACAGTACCTTTTGCCATCACAATTCCAGTTGAAATATCCCTAAAAGTAATCAATTCATCATTGATGCCTTAGTGAGGGAGGAGAACCACTTTGAATCACCAGTCATATGACGAGAACAACCTGAATCAACTAACCAAAAGTTCTCCTTCCTCAACTGTTGTACCTGCATTTAAGAGAGTATTGGTCTCACAATACTGGGGTTAGTAAGACATGATTTAGGAACCCAATACTGTGACACACGACGAGTAGGATCAATAAAAACAATTCTGTTTTGAATATCCCTCCGGTCAGTTTGTGCAAAAACTCCTAAAACTGCAGCATTTTGTTTAGTGAAACCAACAGGAGTTTGAAAAACCTTTCTTTGTCTATCTCTCTTTTCTTTCTTTACTTTCCGAAAACAAAAGAACCAAATGACCTTCTTTACCACAGTAAGTGCACTGAGACCCTTTTTGAAATGAAAATTTAGCTTTTCCTTTTACAGTGCTTACTTTAGTAATCGAATCCTTTGCAAAACCAGCAGATTTAAACACAACATGTTTAGGTTCATATTCAATTTCGAATTTTCCAGGTTCTAGAAGCTTAAGAACTTTGGGAGGGTGATTCTTGGCATGAGCAATGAGAATTAAAACCTAGACCATGTTTTTAGAACTCACTCTTGATCTGTCTAGAATCATGTTGATTTTTCTTGCCAAAAGAAAACCTCTCCAAGGTGTCTTTAAGATATTCATTCTCTTTAGCCAATTCGGGACAAGTTGTGCACTTAACAAAACCATTCAAGATTTTCTTAGAAGCAACATCTTGAGCCATCTTTTTTTCAAACAAACTCACTTAATTGTCTAGTCAAAGCATCAATTTGGTTGTGAGTTTAGGACAATTTAATGCAAGAAAGTGTCTCATGGTAAAGCATTTGTTGTATAGAATCACGAGATGACTTTAATCTAGCTTCTAGCGATTCACAATTTGAACAAGTCTTATTTTGAGCATTCCCGAGACTTGCTTCTAAACAAATTGAACTAGACTTGATTTTTAAATTTCAGCATGTGCAATTATCGGTTTATCATCACATGAATCATGAGCAAGTTTGCTTTTTCAAATTCAGCATGTAATGATCTAGCAACTTTCAATTCAAAATGCAATACTTGACATGATTCACATGATTCATCATCGGGAATAGCGATTTTAAGTCTATCAATTTGAAATTCAAGCTATCAACAACAAGATCATGTTTCTTCACTTTCTTTTTGTATTTTCTAAGCTCATTTGTTAATTTCAAAGACAAAGACGTGATAAATCGACATAAGAGGGCTTTACCTCATCGAGGTCTTTGTAGAGATCATCATTATCATTAATTTCTTCACTACTTGCCATAAAGCACATCCCTGTGAAATCAACCTCTTTTGCCTTCTTGTGATCATCCTCATTATCGATGTCTGAATCAACATCACTTAACACAATCTCCTCAAGAGCTGAAAGCACCTTGTTGACAACCCTTCGATAATTTTGTTTCTTGCTTGAATCAAATTTGAATTTTGAACGCCGAGCTGGTGCTTTGTCATCCTTAGCTTCTTTACCTTTCAGTTTGGGACAGTTCACCTTAATGTGGTTTGGCTCATCATATTCAAAGCATCTAATTGGTCCTCCTCTTCTCCTTGATCTGACGTTGTTAATAGCTTTAGTCACCCTATTTGAGAAGAGGACAAGTTGTTCTTCTGTGATCTCCTCCAATTGTTCATCTGAAATTTAACTCAAATCAGACAAAGAGAAACTAGAAGAACTTGATAAACTGTCAATTTGGTTAGTCACTAAACCCAAAGAATTTGACTTGTTTATTCTGGCTAAAATATCAATCTCATGTGTTTTCATCTTAGAGTAAAGATCATTTAATGTGAGTGTTTCCATATTAATGAGTGATTGATTGTAGTGACTAGGACCTCCCAAGCAGACATATCCAAAGCATTCAAAATCATCTAGCATTGTCGAATCGAATAAATCACATCAGCAGTTGCAAATCACTAATGATTTTATTGAAGCGATCAAAAGTGCATCTCTGATTCTCCGGTTTCATCTCAAACTTAGAATACTCCTTTTGAATTGATTTTGACGAACACCTTTATGATTTTGAACCTTCATGATAATCAACAAGAGTTGTCCAAATTTTGTTAGCAGATTTTATATTAGCAATTCTAACAAACTCATTCCTACTTAAACCTTGCAACAAAATATTTCTAGCCTTAGCGTTTGCTTCAACATCAGCAGTATTGTTGTTAGTAATCACAGCAGGCACTTCATAAGGATTTTCAACTTTTTGCCAGATGACATTACCTTGAGCTTGCAGAAAAACTTTCATCCTTGTCTTCCAATAGATGTAGTCAGATCCATCGAAATATGGTGGCTTACCTGAGAATCGATCTCGATCTGATGCCATTGTAACCTTGCTCTGATACCACTTGTAGGATCGTAATGGCAATCAGAAGGGGGGGTTGAATGATTGCAGCGAATAGTCCCCCTAATTCCAACTTCTTTTTGTTATCAAGAACTCCAGCAAACTCTTTGGATGACTTGAAAAACTTCACAGCGAGTATCACCTCAGGCGCACAGCAAGATCAACAAATCAAGAACCAAAGTTGAACGAATCTGAACTTTATATATCAAACTTGATTTGTGTCTACAAGACTTTCAGCAATCACCCCTCAAAGCCCCAACACAAAGGACCTCTAAACCATAGCAAAAACAGCAAAACAAGCTATCGTCAAAAACCCTAAAATCTGCACACCCTCAAAGTGCACCCTCTGCCTCTTCTTATAGGCTAGAGTCCTATTCACGTCCAACATGACACCAATACGGACTCTATCTCAAAACAACCAAATTTGGAACTCCTTCCAAAACTGTCTTTCCAAAAACTCCATGCCGTAAGCCTCCAGAACTCCATCCCGTAGCTTCCAGCATGCACACCTTGATCTCCACGTGCTCCAGCATGATCCAAACCACCTCTTGACATCCACGACTTCCAAGACCTCAGATTCCCCATCCTAGTCCGAATCAATCCCGTCACCGAACGTAGTTCGTCCACACGCCTCAACCTGCACATGCAAAGATCAAGCAAACCCAAAACTTGGCACAAGTTCTCCAACTTGACCATCCATTAGCTCACTTACACCCATAAACACTATCATGCATCATGCAACACAATAAAGCTTACGAAAACAACAAATCCGTAGACAATTCCCAAAAGCGACAACTTTCCACAGCATAATCGGAACTACCGCCATTATCGTCCCGGTATACGCACTGCAGCGATCATCAGCTCAAAACGCCGATACTACCGATTCTCAAGAACTTCCAAAACTTCCAAAAATATAAATACGGAAAATCCATACTGCGCCTCGCGATATACAATCTTCTTGGTACTACCGCTAACAAAAGCTGCGGTATTACATTCTGCGATCGTTCCGTTCTCGACTCGGAACAACCGAATTTGACTTAATAGTACCGCCGAAGTTCTCTTTACGAAAAACCAAGTCTTGTACTACATTGGCAAACCACGGTACTACCGCTCCACAAACATCCGCAAAGACCTCAGAACAACGTCCTTTGACACGTGGACGCTCTAGATTCATGGGCCGGTCGGACCATGCATCTTAGCCGTTGGATGTTCGGATGGTCCGAACGTCACACGAAATCTCCACCGTTAATCGTCAAACCAACGATCAAAAAACATTTCACTTTCGGACTGGAGAGATTTGGATGACTTGCGATACTACCGCAATAAAAACGCGGTTGTACTGGTTCACGGTAGTTCCGCGCCAACAACTCCGGAACTACCGTGTCAAGGAAAAAATCCAGAGCTCAAGCCCTTGGCCACGTGGACGGCCCAGATCAATTGAGCCATTCGGACCAAGGTATCAGCCGTTGATCCTTCGGAAAGTCCAAACATTTCACAAGATCTCAATCGTCCAAACTAAATCCAACGGTCACAAGAGAACGGTCCGAACGTTTTCTAAAATCCATTGACTTGCGGTACTACCGCGCTCACAAGCGGTCATACCGCACTTAGGTAGTTCCGCATGTACAAAGCCGGTACTACCGATAATTCGACAAGCGATTTTCAGCAGAACGTGCAGAACTCAAATGCAAGTCGGTTGAAGAGAACAAACAGTTCGAGACAATGTATTCATCATTAAGTACTGAGACTAAGTCTAGCTTATTGTCGATGTGTTCATCATCAAATATCATGACCAAAAAACCTCTTGGTCTTACAGATGAATGGTTTGTCAGTTTGCTACTTGGTTTACTTTCAGTATTTAGTTTGATATTGTTTAGCAGTAGTGTTTACTTCTTGTTCAGAAGAAGTTTAATCCTTTAAACAATGACTATGAGTTGTATTCCAACTTTAGTTACTTGCATCACTGAGGGTGGGGGTGCCTAACACTATCGATGCCGGTCCCAAGCCTGGAAAAAAGTGGAGGGGGCATGAATTGTCACTTATTGTAATAATTATTTGTTGTAATAATTATCGTTAAATATCGTCAATTATCGTCGAATGTCGTTAAATGTCGTCAATTATCGTCGAATGTCGTCAATTATCGTCGAATGTCGTCAAATCTCGTCAAATCTCGTCAAATATCAATTGTCAGCAAATATCGCCAATGTCGTCAAATATTGTTAAATGTTGTCAAATATCGTCAAATATCGTTAAATATTGTCAAATCTCGTCAAATCTCGTCAAATATCAAATGTCAGCAAATATCGGCAAATGTCGTCAAATATCGTCAAATGTCGATAAATATTGTTAAATGTTGTCAATTATCATCAAATGTCGTCAAATATCGTCAAATATCGTCAAATGTCGCCAAATATCAAATGTCAGCAAATATCGGCAAATATTGTCAAATATCGATAAATATTGTTAAATGTTGTCAATTATCGTCAAATGTCGTCAAATATCAAATGTCAGCAAATATCGTCAAATGTCGATGAATATTGTTAAATGTTGTCAATTATAATCAAATATCGTTAAATGTCGTTAAATATCGTCAAATGTCGTTAAATACCATCAAATATCGTCAAATGTCATTAAATATCGTCAAATATCGTCAAATGTTATCAAATGTCGTCAAATGAGAGGATTATCATATCCAACTTCATCCACCAAACCAAATAACATCTTGAACTATCCAGAATCATCCTATACAACCAACCAAACAAAACCCTGTATCATCCCATACAACCAACCAAATAGACTGACTGTATCATCCCATATAGGACGATCCCATCCTCTACCCGTACCATCCCATCTCATTCAACCTCATCCCACCAACCAAACGCACCCTTAACCTGTCAAAGAAAAGATTGGTCAGCGGTGAAGCGCTGAGTTCTCGGAGCAGCAGGTGTTGGTGGGTGTCTCTGCGGCGCCGCTGCTCATGGACAATACTAGAACTTTTGTAGTATTTAATCCATTTTTTAAAAACATTTTAAAGATAATCTCTCCCTAACTTTATTTTCAATTTTGACTCATTTGGCCACGCCACAACGCATGACATAGCAAAAGCAAGTTGTCACGCCACGGATCTCGGTGTGGCAAACGAGTGTTGTTACACCACTCCTCTTGACGTGACAGGACTTAGCCTAAAAACGGACGCGTGTTGGCCTAGAGGGCTATCTTGTTAGGTTTGGCCACACCGCGGTCGGTGACGTGACATCACAGTTTAGTCACGCCACGGGTTATGGTGTTACAAAAAAAGGTTAGAATTGAAAATAAAGTTAAGGAGATGTTATCTTTAAAATATTTTTTAAATGGATTAAAAAAAACTCCTTGTACTATTGAAGGACCCTACATCATGTCAATCCAAGGTAGTTGAATAGAAAATTTCATCAGAATTGGATTTGATTTAGATGAAAAGATTCGGTGCATGTCTGATGCAAATTCAGACGGATGGCGCGCATTTGGCATATATCTGTCAAATCGTGATAACTAGATACGAAATGGGTTTTTTTTGGGGGGGGGTGTGCAGAGGTACTATATTGAGCCTGCAGAATGGTGCCTTCAATTTGGAACTGTACCTTCAAGTATTTTGGGTAAACTCGTGTAATAACTGAACTGTAAAATTCAGAAGACGTCAGTCTACTTAACAAATTTTGCTCTGACTGCTGCCACAGAATCATCTCAAGTTTGAAAGATATTAACTTGAATAGGTAACTTCAACAAAACAAGGCTTTAATCAAGGTTAAGTATAAAATAAGTGAAGACTATAGTCTATAGACCAAGTGGATTCTAATGCTACTTTTGTAGAATATCTGGTGATGGCTTTTGGCGAGGATAATATATAGGTTTCAGTTGATAGAACAGCCCTGCAAAACATAATAAAGTCTCCCGACCTTTTTGACATCAAGAGACTCCTCCAGAGTGTACAAGAAAGGCCAGCATGACCAGCTCAACATCAACACCGGTTCTCCGTAGCTTTTACTTATCAGTTGTTCAGCAGCAGGTGGCAGTTGAAGCTTCGTACAATTGGCAACCTAACATGACCTCATTGGAGCACAATATGACAAGGCCAAGCTAATAATGCCCAAGAGAGGGCAAAGGGAGCAATCAACATCAGTTTAACAACTCAATTAACACCAGTTTATTTATACCAAGGTGCCCTCTGGCATTACATGCATAGCCAGCCTGTCAAATTCCAAGATAACATGTGCTGCTCTATTAGATTGCTTGATGCTCACAAAGGAGAAAGAATATACAAAGATAATTTAATCATGATGTGATAATTTATAACGAAATGACAATAGTATGAAGCAACTGTTCTGCACTCAACCCCTACCAAATTTTTTTCTTACAGATTGAATGAAGAAATGTAGCTGTACAAGCAAGCACCTAGCTGTCCACAACCCCACTTGATTCTTCCTCCTCAAGATCATTATGCAGAGCCTCAGGGCCATACGAGGGGGACTGATATGATTCTTTTTGACGCATTTATTGGGAAAGAATTGGGAAAAAGGATGGTGATGGAGGCTCAATGTTTCTGAATTGTATGAGGACTGGAACAAGAAAAGCGAAGGATGAACACAAGAGTACTCCATATATGTGACTATGCTACTGCAAGGGCACTGTAACTAGTGAGGGAGAAGCAGATGGAAGAATTTGAGGATGGCTTGTGGAGTTCTGAGCACGGCTCGGGGTAGACTAATTCAGTGTATCCAGAGACATTGGAACAAGACCAGGAACCGGACTGAGCCGAATCGGCTATCAAGAAATTGACATTGGAAAGGCAGATGGCAGTAAATGGATCGCCGTCTATTCCTGATAAAACTCCAGCAACCGAGATGTTTGTCCCCATCATGTTCTTAAGGGTGATTTGATCGATCAATGGGAGCTCAGATGGATCAAAAGGGTCATCTGGGTGGCTTGACCAGTTACCAGTGAACTCAATGGCAACATGGACACCATCCATTTCTACATCGGAGATGACCACTTCCTCTATGTAACCTCCACGGCCCGGTGCAGTCTTGAAGGAGATGCCTTTATTGGAACTATGAATCCGAAGGTGATTAGCATGAATATCTGAGATCCCACCAGACATCTCGCTGCCAAATGCAAGAGCAGCTCCAGATGAGGCTTGCAGATCCACTCTGCTGATATGAATGTCTGTGGTTGGCCTTCCAACAGAAATGCCATACTTGTCCCACCCGCTTTTGAGTGAGATGGCCTCATGACTGACACTAATGCTGCTGTCTTCGATGCACACATTCGAACATGAATCTGGATAAAGAATAATCCGTTAGTAAAAGAAGTATAAAATGCTTGACAAGGCTGTGGGGTGGAGACAAAATGATCCAGTTAGAAAAAATGAGTATTCCTTGTCATGGCTATCGAGGGATCTCTTTAGACAAAAATGAGTTGAACAAGAACAGTTCAACACCAATTTAGTTAATACCATGATTTGACAGACAAATTCAGTATATTGTACATATGACATACGAATGGTTTAAGACTCATGTTTCTTGCTAGATTTATTTAAGTTCCCTACATTTGTTTTGAGCATATACTTATCCAAGTTTGCACTTTGCATACTAGTAACCACAACTAGCATAGAAAGGAAAAGGTGTTCCGGTTTTCTTAGATTCTTCTACTAGTTCTTAGCATTAGGACATAAAATATTAGTGTACTTCCAAGTGGAAATAAATTCAGATGTATATGCTATATCTAAAAATTAGGATTCACTCATGAGCCCAACCATAGCTAATACAAAGTACATGTGACCAATCATCAAATAATGTGAGCATAAAACAATGCATCAAGACTAGAAGCAATGATACCTGGAACTATGCCATCAGTGAGTGGAGCATCCAACAGGGTCTTAATTGTGACATTGTGGACCTTTACATTGCTGGATAAAACAAAAACAGTATGTGTTAGTACATATGCAAATAATATCCCCCAAATCACACCTCATGCATGAAGCTAAATTAATTCCAACGCACCTGCAGTACACTGGATGTATGCTCCAGGCTGGCGAATTTAAGAATGTCAAGTTTGAGATCACAATTTCTTCGGAATGCATAAACTCCACAAGATGAGGGCGACTATGGTTCAGTTCGTGGGAGCGAAGCCAATCCCACCATACTGAGCCCTGGCCATCGATAACTCCATTATTCCCTGTAATAAGTGGAGTGAACGTGCAAGGCTCATTAAAACTGAAAAACACATGCAACATAGCGCAGCCCATAATTGTGACAAAATAAAGTAGTTACCGGTAATAACAACATCGGTTAAATTGTATCCATTTATTAAGCTGCGATGTCTAGGACCTGGAAGGTCTAGCCCCTGACCATAAGATGGCAAAGGTTCCACGATCGGCCATTGTGATGACACCTACAGTGAGGAAGAAAACAAAAGAACGAGGTTAATGTTTGTATCCTTAATACTTAGAAAATGTAGAAATTTTCGCATACGAAGAATATTGCATTGTTCTCCACAACCCAAAATACACATAAGTACAATTAAAATTGTCAGATTTCTTTTTCTATCGAATTATGTAAAAAAAAGGAAAGATGGTCACATGACATGCAAGGAATTTATATATAGCAGACAAGCAATCGCAATCTGTGTGGCAGCACCGCAGCTGCACGCCCATGCCTTTGTTCACACATAATTAAAGAGGGCAGCTTGACTTCAAAACAATGCAAAAGGAAAATTGTCTCTTGTTAGCTACCGCCCTCACACTAACAGCTAAGTTTCACCTTCTAAATACTCCCTATCTGTGGGCAAAACGGAATGAAACAACTAAACGCCTCAGCTAGCTTGAACCCTACTGATCGAGATATATGCGTAGGATTTCCTCTTGCCATCCAAGGTGACAACAAAGAGCATAACCAAACCAAAATTCGCCTCCCAGCTGAAGCCATGGCATCTGACCTCAGCTTACAGATGTCAAAATCACTACTTTATCATGTATATCCACCAACCATATCCAAACAAACTAGGATGATCTCATCAGCGATACCTATCCTGGCCACTAACAATTCAAAGTAAAAGCAGCTGAAAAGGATGGGTATCCTCACATTCATGCCACCAAAACCCACATCTCACATACACTCCCTCTCCTAATGCCAATGCAAAGCAGAATCTGCAACTACTACCATAACAACTGCATGTAAAGAAACAAAGATTATAGCCAAACTAATGTCATTATTACCTTTGCGCCGATGATGACGGCGTCTTCCTCCAGGAAGAATGTGAGGTGGCTGGTGAGGTTGAAGCTGCCGGTGAGCCACCGCCCCTTGGGCACGTACAGCTGCGCGCCGCCCTTGTCGGCGAAGGACCTGACATAGAAGACAGCGTTCTGGAAGGACACCGTGTTCAGGGTCTTGCCGTCCCCGACGGCGCCGAACTCGGTGATGGTGACGCTGTGCGGCCGCGACCCCGGCGACGCCTGCTCCCATTGCAGCACATCGCCGCGAACCGAGCCAAGAACGACCAGAGCCAATGCCAGGACCACCTGAAAGACGCCATTGCAATGGACACAGCAAGAATTAGCACACCTTACACACAAAGCATCACTCTTTCAGATCAAAGCTCCAAACTTCGCTGAAAAATAAGCACAGCGCAAGCACATACTCGCAAGGCACACATCAAGAACTACGAGAAATCGCATCTTCGTTGGTAAGATCTCAGCGGAAGCGATCAGGAAGCGAGAAAAGGATAAGCCATTCCCTAGGAAAAGATCCCAAATTGGGCACGGATCACACGGGACGCACAAATCAAGAACTCGTGCGCCCCACGCGCATAAAGCACCAAACGAGAATCCAAGAGCGAGCGACCCATTCAGGAGCAAACCGGGAAGAGCAAGAAAAGCGCAAACAAAAACGGGAGAAAATCATCACGCAAGTGATCAAATCACGGGAGAAAACGTACTTACTAGCCTCTTCATGAGTCCACCCTCCCCTCTTCGCGGCAAGAGAGGGGTAGAGGGAGACGAAGCAGCAGCGAATAGTAAGCACCACGGGATAGCAGCAGGAGTCGCAGACGAAGGAGACGACGCAAAAGAATAGATTTTTTGGGCTAAATTCGTTGGGATTTCGGGGGAGCGGAGGAGGCGGAGGAGGAGACGAGGAGGTGGCCGCTGCAGCGCCTGCAGCACAAGACAGAGGAGAAGCAGGCGATGAAGAGGTTTTACTAGTAGAACTGTAGAAGTCTCTGTCTTCTCTTATTCTTTCTTGGTATAATTATAAAAGGAGAAACATATTAAAACAAAATAATTTGGAGGTGTGAAAAATGGAAGGTGATGAAGGAAAAAGATTGGGTATTTGGTGTACAGACTCATTGCCCTCTGTATTGGAATGAGTTGGCATTTTCAAGGATGATTTGATTGATTGCTCGAAAGGAGAGGGATTGAAACCTGAAAGGAAAGTAAATTTCAAATGGGAAATAGAATTGGAAAGGAAGAAATGAGCCAGTGATTTTTCTATTAATTTTTGGTGTAGTAGTTGTTGTTTTTCCTCTGTGATGAGTTGGCATTTGGCAGGGAGGGGAGAAGACGGGAGCTGTTGATCATTAAGCTTAATTAAGTCATAAGAGGAAAAGAATAAGAAAAATAAAATTTAATACGTTTTAAGTTTTTTTTAGAGAGAATGCCGGCAATTTATTGATTACAAAACATTGTTATAAAGAGTCTCCTGGATACACTCCGGTACACTATTACGAATAAAAGAGCTAACAGAGTCCTTACAAGATCTAGCGAGAGTATGTGCCGCCACATTCAGCACACAACTAATATAACGAAAAACAACTGAGGAAAAGCCTTATATCGTAGACTTGATATTAGAGATAACCGCACCAACAGAGGACCGATCCTGCATCGATAAATTCAACCGTTGCACCACAGATAACAATCAGAAGCAAGGATGGCATTTTGATATCCTTCATCACGGGTTGAGGGTTGTGATACTTTTCAAACTTCTGTTTTTAGAGAGAGAGAGAGAGGAGGTTTTTGCACCTTGAGCAGCTAGGCAAGTAAGTCATTAGTATTCATTTTTGTGAGGATGTCATGTGGCTTCTGCTTCAGGTCAGAATGAAAAAAAAAAAAGAAAAAAGAAAAATAGAAATGAACAATGCAGCTTTCTCCCCTTCCGAGTGAGTTATCATATGTTTGGTAGCTGTGAAACATAATAGAGAGGGAGAATACTGCAGTTCTTATTGTATCAAGTGTTGCTTGAAGAGTTTGTTAGTACTACTTGTTACTGACAACACCAATGAGGCCATAAACTTCAAATAAGTTTTTGTTTACATAAGTAGTACTTGATTTGCTTTATCATATGAACTGTGTTAAATATACTATGTCAATTTAAGTTGAGAGTTACTGAAAGTCTGTAAATTGTGGTCAGACGTTTCAGCTCTCTTTGGCTCTTGAGTTTATAGCACTTGTGCATCTTCAGCTTTGCTATGCTTTGGCTATATTTTCGTTGTTGCTAAAAATGTAGGGATAAAAGTGTAAATTTTCATGTAATGTGGTAACAAACCCGGTGATATAAACCTAAGGTATGGCCCAGTGCAGGCCTGTAAGCTTGGAATGGACCCACAAGGCAGCTGGACCAATCATGGTGACAGGTGGGGCTGGGTTCTTTGTGTGGGTCCATGTGCTACATCCAAGAATGGGACTCATCCAATACCTTCCTTGGATGCTTTGGAGCTTGGAATTCTATCACATTAAACTAATCCAACCAATTTATTTTTTGTTTTTTTTCATCACGTTGAGAATGTACTACCACAACTTACACTCTTGATTTTCTATTTTCTTGAATTTTATCCTATGCACTGAAAGAAATTAAGAAAGAGGAAAAGGAGAAGAAACAGGGACACTATATTGGGGGAAGCCAAAAGGGGACCCTTAACTTGTGATCAGTATCCAGAGAGACATCATCATCATGATCTTCAGATTAAATCCAAATGGTGGTTAAAACATAAATTTGGGTGAGAATGTGAGGGGGGTTTGATTTATTGCAGCCCCTTAAATATGTTGGGGGCCATGTGGTGGGCAAGCACCAAATGAGCATCAACTTGCGCAGCATTTGTTAAGGAAAAAATTTTCTTCTGCGTTTATTGGTTTGGAGGGAGCAAGAAAGGCTAGGGGGTGATCCATGTGGACATCCAGCTACGCATGCAGCACAGAATGCGGTGGGATGAGCATAGTAGGTGAGCCATAAGTGTTGCAAAGAATGTTCCTTTGATTAGGGAATGACATGTTGTATGTACGAAAAATAGCCAAACAAATAGGAGTTGTTCTGATGGATTTTGTCGTGGGCCCACCGGCCCCAGCGACCAGGCGAAGACCGCAAGAAGACCCTCCGAGGGCCATAGGTCGGAGACGCGGCAAAGGGGCCCCCGAGGGTACCTAGTACACTTCCGGGAGAATCACGAATGGTGCACAAAGGCCACCCAAAAGCCTCCGAGAGCCACAGGCAGAAGGCACACTTCACCACCCCTCCCCCGAAGGGTACCGCGTGTACCTTCGAAACAGCCGGAGGGTGTGGGAAGACAGCCTAGCGCTACACCCAGGAGCGAGTAGGAACCCTACCCGAGGCCACCTCGGGGGCACCGAAGGGTGTCCGGGGCCCTCAGCCCGGGAGCACCCTGCGTGTCTTGAAGGAAGAACAGCAGTGCAGCAGCAAGACCGTCGGATGGACCAGACTGGGAGGGTCCACCATAGACCAAAGGCTACGTGTATGGGTAGATTAGTAATTGTTGTAGCAAGAAAGACTAAACAGTAAGAAAAGAGGGGGACCCCCAATGTCCACAGAGGTGACCGAGGAGTCCTCGAAGAGGGGGCTGGTTGTCAGGAAATGAATACGTATTGATTGCCCAAGAAAAATGAACTATGCCTTGTTACATGGGGGAGATGGCTATTTATAGCCTTTTCTGATAGGTACATGAGATTACGGTTCTGCCCCTTATATGCCCGTATACTAGTAGGGGTTGTAGGGGCTTTTTCTACCCCTATGTGTAGCCTCCGGCTCATGGTGGACCCTCCTGGTCCCGGTCCATCTGCTCGGTGCGCCCGGTCCAGCGTTACTTTGGTTTTCCGGAGGATGCGGGATGCCCCCAGCCCGAAGTGCCTTATACGCTCCAGGGGGTCGAAGTGCTTTGGCTCCTTCGGAGCCTCTTCGGCGCCCTTCAGAGCCCCTTGGGGACCCTCAGGACTTTGGGCCCCTCCGGTGCCTTCGGACCCTCCGGGGCCTTCAGACCCCTTCGGGGTCCCTTCGGCCCCTCTGGACCCCTCCACTGATGCTAGGAGGGGTGGGGGTGCTCGTAGTGTTCGCCTGATCGTGGGGGCCGGTGGGCCGTCCTTGCGACAAGCCCCTCGCGGTAGAGGTCTTGCTTTGTCATGGCTGAAACCGCGCCTTTTTCCCGGAGGGTACAGATACACCGTCCCCTTCGGCCTAGCGAAGCGTTTGTCCTACCATTATTGCGCTACCACCGAGTCTGGGTAGCGGGCATTGACTACCGCGTCGTCGTTTGCCGCGCGCCGCCGTTGGGCCTTGTGCCCTACCGCCGGGCCGTTTTGCTTTAAATGGCGCCCCTTGGGATGGCGTGCACCGCTGTTGGGTCGTGTGCCCTGCCGCTGAGCCGGTTGGCTTTAAATGGCGCCCCTTTGGATGACGTGCACCATGATTTGTTATCACGCGTGATGACTGTTCGTGTTCACCACATGTCCTTTGGTGATTGGGTAGCAGCTCCTCGATTGCTGTGCTCAATTTTGGTGCGGTCTGGCTTGTATAAATAGGGGGTCGCACCCCCTGGATGTGGCTCAAGCTTATTGTATTTCGCGTTTGTCCTATTGTCTTTCCTTCGCCTTCCCTTCGCGCACTGCTTCAAGAGATACATGCTGGGCTTAGTATGACGAAACGGAGCAAGAAAGGTGCGGGGGAGATGCAGTGCACGAGCAATCTAGGTCGATCGACCGTGACGGAGCTAGTTCTTCGGACCCTTGTCAACGAGGGTAAGCTGGAGAGCCTCGCAAAGGGGAGAGCTCTAGGGCAGGAGACGGTGCCGGCCCCGAGGGCGGACGTGGCGGTAGTTTTTGTTGCATTTTTCGACGCTGGGTTTCGACTTTCGTGCGTCAGGCTGGTCTTCGAGGTGCTACAATTATATGGGGTGGAGTTGGCCCAGCTTACGCCCAACTCTATTGTGAAGCTGGGTGTTTTTGAATGGATTCTTCGGTCTGCTGGTACTGGTGGTGAAGGACGTCTCTTCACTTACTTGCACGACGGGTGGTGCCAGCCGAAGAAGAAGAAGAATTCGGGGGAGACGTTGAACTTTGGCAGCGTTAACTTCCAGCCGAAGGCACGGATGCAAATGTACGTGCCCACTGCAGCTGCCCACAACCGTTGGGACACCGACTGGGTCCGTCGTTGGTTCTACCATGCCTCGTTAGCAGAGGTTGGTCTTCACTCAGGGGGTGGTCCAATCGAGCTGACCGCCTCTTTGGAGATCGTCTTGACCTCGCGAGAGGAGATTCTCCTCCACGTGCTGTTGAATGCCACGAAACGTCTTTCCACCCGCGATCTGGTGGAGGAGTTTTGCGCCTTCGGAGTTTGGCCCTTGGCCCTTGGGTGGCACGTTGAGCTGGGGGCTCCGAGGTTTGACCTTCCGACCCTCACCGTCCCAGACCCAGAGGGCGTGCCTCGCGAAGGTACTAAATCACCGTTTCACGTGCATTTTTTGTAACCTTTCTTGGTTGTGCGCTGGCAGCTGCGGCTATTGATGAAGCGGCTCGGGCCACGGAGGTGCTCTTGGGCCCTTACACGGGCGAAGAGCACGCTAGGCGCAGGCTTGTAGTGCGGGAGGCCCGGCTGAATTAGGCGTATGGTGCATCAGTCCGGCTCGCGAAGCGTCCGGATCCAGACGAAGGGAAAAAGAAGCGCGCTCGCGTGCCGGAAGTTGACGTCAACAGGCCAGAGAGCACGCGGCGACAGAGGCTAACAGCATCACGAGCCTGTTCGGCTTGGCGAGGTTGTCGTTAGACGTTTCCTCGAGCGGCAGTACATCCTCGGTCGCCTATGAGAGGGGTGCTGAGGATGCCGATGCTGTGTCTATGACCCTACAGGTGCCAACGGGTGTGGTCATCGTAAGTGAGCAGGGCGGTGGTCATGGTGGTGGTGGTTCGGCACCGGCCAGTTCCGAGGCGGCGAGCTCCTCCGCTGCCAAGGCGAACGTTGGCTCGCTCTGCCCTGCGGACTTTAAGGTTCGTCCGGGCGCTACCGAGGTCTACGAGGAAATTACACAGTTTGGCGCTCCGCCCCTTGCGCAGGAGCTCTTCCGGAGGATGTCCCTCTCGGACATGCTCTGGGGCGTCGAAGCGAACACCGCGAAGGTTTTTCCTGTTGCTTCACTTAGCTATGATTTTTTTTTATAACGGGTGGTTGTGTGTGCAAACCCTGATGCTCTCTCGGGCAATTGACTTCGACGTGTCGTGAGGCTAGGCTGAGATCCAGAGAGAGGTCAACGCGGAGCATCGGCGGAGTGAGGGCCTGCGCACCGAGCGCAATGGTCTTGCCGGGAGGGTGACCACTTTGGAGGCTCGGGTGACGGAGCTTGAGGAGGAGAGTAGCACCCTTCAAGCCGAGGTGAGCACCTTGCGAGGTGTCCGGAGGGTGCTCGAGGAGGAGATCCAGGTGGAGCGAAACCTTTCGAACACAGTGGGCCGCGTGACCTGGGGCGCGATGGAGATCCTCTAGGACGCCATGGCAGACCTCGATCTTGTGCCCCTCCCCGTGGACCCATACTTCGGCGGAGGTTGATGTCACCCTGGGGTGCCTTCAGCGCGCAGGGGAGGTGCTCCTCCCAACTGCCCGTGTTTACGGTGACCACTGCGCCAAGGTGGGCTGGCTGGTGGCTCTCGCGTCGCTTGATAAGGCGGGCTACGCTCACATGGATGCCCTCACCACCCGTCTGTCTCTATGGCAACTGCCGAAGAGGTGTCTGCCGTATACCGCCAAACATGATGGAGCAGCAACGTCCTTCTCTAGGATTTCTGGACGCCTCGCGGTCACGAGGCTGCGATGGCATCGCTGCGGGATGTTCAGGTGCAGAGGGCGAAGGGCAAAGCTCTGACGACAATTCTGACTGCGACCGCGGAGGGCCACCCACGGGGACAAGGTGTGACCCTCCGCTAGCTAGCTAGGTTTTTAGGTTGGTGGGGACTGTTGTCCACTCCCCTTTTGTGTATTGTCTTGGGAGTGATTTTTGAGCGGGGACGCCCTTTCGTGTTTTGTAATGACCTCTTTTCTGGAATGAATTACTTCTGCCTTGTTCGCGATGGTTAGTCGTACCTGTCTTTGGTTTGTTATGCTTGGGTTTTCCAATGTCTGTAGATACCCCAGCGACTATTTAAATGCCTCGCCCGGCGGGGGCCTCGTCCCGCCGAGGTGCTAAGGACTAAGACTTGTGTTGCTCCGCGAGGGCCAAAGGATGAGCGTAGCCTGCTGTCTATTTGGCCTTTGCGGGTGTGCTACCGAGTCATCGTATGTCATGGCACCAAGTGGCAGCATTGGAAGAAGGCGAACCCGGAAGGGTCGATGAAGAGGTTTTTCCGTCTTCATGAGCAGAAGGCTGCGAGAGCGCGCGAAGAGATACGGGCTTTTTGGGAGGGTCGGGGGGTTGCGACTGCGCCCGAGGGGCCCCTACCCTCTCCCGTCATGCCCGCGATTTCATCGAGCTCCTCCGACGCATCAGACGACTGTGTTGCGGAGAGGGAGTATTTGAGGTTCATGGCTACTGGGCCATCTGACGAGGAGCTGCTCGTATGGGTGTTGCACGAGGAGCCCTGGGATTTCGCATCGTAGAAGCCTGATGTGGCCACGTCATAGCTCCTGTTGCAGGACTATAATGCGTTTGAATTGTAATTGTATTTGTAATGTATTTGAATTGTACGGGTCACGCTGTGTGGCCCTTGTATGCCTTGTGTATTTGAGTTTGTGAAGAATCATGCAATTGTCGCTCGCTTTGTATCCTCGTCTGATTTTTTTTGCGAGGGGGGCCGAAGCCTCGCCCCCCCCCCCCCACTCTTTTAGATAGGTCTCCGGGGGTGCATGAAGATGGTGGTGGTGGCGCCCATGGTGTGGCGTGGTGCGCTTGTTGGCTAGTTAGGGTTTTGGTGCATTTCTCGCTCTGTTTTGTGGTTCTTTGGATTGTTTGCGGTGTGTCTTTGTTGGGTTTTGTCCTGGTTACCTGGTATGGTCCTAGGTCACAAGGGCAAAAGCAGTCTGCTTCGGGGAGCCCTAACCTTCTTTTTTTGCGAGGGGGAAGCGAAGTCTCGCGCCGCTCCCCATATTTTTTTAGGCAGGGCTCCAGGGAGCCCTAACCTAGTTTTTTTTGCGAGGTGGAGGCGAAGCCTCGCGCCGTCCTCTATACTTTTTTAGGTAGGGCTCTGGGGAACCCTAAACTTTTTTTTTGCGAGGGGGAGGCGAAACCTCGCGCTGTCCCGCATACTTTTTTAGTCAGGGCTCCGGGGAGCCCTAACCTTGTTTTTTTTGCGAGGGGGAGGCGAAGCCTCGCGCCGTCCCCCATACTTTTTTAGGCAGGGCTTCGGGGAGCCCTAACCTTGTTTTTTTTGCAAGAGGGAGGCGAAGATGGTGCCGCCCCCCCCCCTCGGGCGGGCCCTGGCGTTGGGTCTAGGTGCCGTGCCAGGGTAAGCACTGTGCGGCGTCTTCATCTATTCATTGGCCCTAGGGGGGCATCGGTGTCAATTAACACACTCATGCTTGCGGAGGCCATCGGTGTGCACCAGGGCCAAAGGCCATGCGCGGTGTCTTAATTTATACACTCATGCCTGCGGAGGGCATCGGTGTGCACCGAGGCCGAAGGCCATACGTGGTGTCTTAGTTTATACACTCATGCCTGCGGAGGGCATCGGTGTGCATCGAGGCCGAAGGCCATACGCGGTGTCTTAGTTGCCACTGTGGTGGGCTTATTTGATGCCACCCTTGTGGGGCTTGTTGCTGCTTGTTCATTAAACGGGGGCAAAATGCCACACGGTACACTGTTTTTGTACATGCCCACGTCGTATAAAGGCGAAGGGCCGATTTCCCAGGCGCATTCGGTTTTTACAAGTCCTAAGGGTAGAACTTTCGGAGGTTCTTTGTGTTCCATGTGTGGCCCAATTGCTGTCCCTCCGGTGTTGCGATGTAGAAGGAACCAGCCCGAGTGCTGCGGGTGATGATGTATGGCCCCTCCCATTTGGTTTCTAGCTTGCCCACGATCATGGGATTTGCAACTCACTTGAGAACCATGTCGCCCGGTGCTAGGGGGCGAATCTTGACTCTTCGGTTGTATGCTCGAGCGATACCTTCACTGTACTTGGACATGGTTGCTATGGTCTGTACGCGGTGCTGTTCGAGGAGGTCAGGAAAGGTCTCCCACTCTACCGGGCCAGCTTCGGATGTTGCTCGGAGTGACTTGGCCATGAACTCCCCTAGGGTCATGGCTTTGTTGCCGAAGAGGAGCTTGAACGGAGAGAAGCCCATAGCCTTCGTTGGCAATGTGCGGAGTGCCCATAGGGCTTTGTGGAGCTCCTCGGGCCAGAGTCCCTTTGGGAGTCCCACAAGGTGCTTATTCAAGCCTTCTAGTAGGTTGTCGTTGGCCTGCTCGACTACCCCGTTGGACTCGGTTTGTTCGACGGATGCGAAGCATACTACGATGCCCAAGTTTTGGCAAAATGCTCGGAACACCGCCGAGTCGAACTGGGTGCCGTTGTCGGTGATGATGTCGTGTGGTACGCCATATCGACAAATTATGCTTTTCCATCTGAACTGCCAGTCTTTGTCCGCCTTAGTGATTTTGGCGGTGGCTCACCGACCCATCGGAGAAATATTCGATGGCTTATTTAACGCGAAGCGGAGGTCGTCCTTGGCCGTTGGGCATGGTCTGATGACATTGAGCCCCCACCGTGCGAAGGGCCAAATAAGAAGCAGGGGGTGCAGTGGGACCGGGGGTGATTTTGTGTGCCGACTAGCCCACTAGCACCCTTGACAACGTTGAACGAGGTCTTGCGCGTCTCAGAGTGCGGTTGGCCAGTAGAAGCCTTGGCGGAAGGCTTTCCCCACAAGCCCCTAGGGCGCTTGGTGCGCGCCGTAGAGGCCCTCGTGAATGTCCTTCAGGAGTGATTGGCCCTCTTGTCGGGACATGCACTGTAGGAAGGGGGCGCAGACGCCCCCCTTGTAGAGTTCGCTGCCGATGATGTGGTAATTTCTGGCCCTATGGCGAAGGCGCCTTGCTTCGGTGGGGTCTTTGGGTTCGTCGCCTGCGAGGTATCTAACGATGATGCTTCGCCAATCGGCCTCAGAAATGAGTAGCACCAGGCGCGCAGCCCCTTGTGCTTCGGGTGCAGCCCCTTGTGCTTCAAGAGGAGCCACTTGTCCAGCCGAGGGTGTGGTTAGTATCTCGTAGAAGACGTCTGGTGGTGGGCATTGGCCCGAACTGGCCATTTTAGCTAGCTTGTCTGCAGCTTCGTTGTTGTCCTGAGGTATTGCTTGGATGGTGATGCCATGGAAGTGAGCTAATGTTGTCCACACCGCGGCCAGGTAACTGGCCATTTCAGGGTCTCTTGCCATGAATGATCTGTCGAAGTGGCCCGCCACGAGGCGGGAGTCGCTTTTGATGATAATCCTCTTTGCTCCTAGTGCTCTTGCTTTGTGGAGGCCTAATAACAGTGCCTCGTACTCCGAGGCATTATTTGTTGTTGGGAAGTCAAGGCGAGCAGTGTGGGACACGCAGCGTCCTTCCGGGGCTACCAAGATGGCCACTGTGCCGCTCCGGCTGCGCACCAAGATCCATCGGTGTACATCATCCACGGTGCCTCGACTTTAGCTGGTTGTAGGCCTTCGGTGTGCGGCGTCCACTCAGCTACGAAGTCTGCTAGGGCTTGTGATTTGATGGTTGTGCGTGCAATGAATGTGATGTCGAAGGGTGCTAGCTCAGCTGCCAATTTGCCTATTCGGCCTGAAGTGCCTTTGTTCCGTAGCAGAAATGCCAGCGGGTAAGACTTCAGGACCCTGATGGAGTGCGCCAAGAAGTAGTGCCAGAGCTTGCGCGAGGCCATGAGCAGAGCATAAGCTAGCTTTTCTAGTTCTGTGTATCTGATTTTGGCCCCTGCAGGGCTTCCAAGACATAGTATACTAGGCGCTAGCCGTTGCTCTCTTGGACAAGGACCGCGCTCACCACCGAGGAGGAGGCGGTAAGGTACAGTAGGAGGTCTGCTCCTTGCTTTGGGCTGGAGAGGCTTGGTAGTTGGGTAAGATATTGCTTGAGGTCTTGGAATGGCTTCTGACAATTGTCCGTCCATCGGAACGGCTCCGTCCCTCGGAGTGTCTTGAAGAAGGGCAGGGCCTTTTCCGCCGAACGGGACAGAAATCAGCTAAGGGCCGCGAGGCGTTCGGTCAGTTTTTTGCACCTCGCGGGAGCTGTGAGGGGGTTTCATTTCCTGGATAGCCCTGATATTTTCGGGGTTGGCCTCGATACCCCTCTTGAATACGAGGAAGCCTAAGAGTTTGCCTGCCTTGACTCTGAAGGCGCACTTCTCGGGGTTGAGCTTAACTCCCTCTGCCTGCAGGCTTGCGAAGGTTTCTAGCAGGTCCTTTGTGTGGGTACCTGCGAACCTACTCTTCACCATTATGTCATCCACGTATGCTTCTACATTGCGACCGAGTTGGCCTGCTAGAACCTTCGTGATGAGGCAGGTGAAGGTCGCACCCACATTCTTGAGGCCGAAGGGCATGCGGGTGTAGCAATATGTGCCTATGAGGGTGATGAACGCGGTCTTCGGTTTGTCTTCATTGGCCATGAGTATTGTAGGCATCTACGAAGCTCATCAGCTCATAGCCCGAAGTGGCGTCCACTAGTTGATCAATGCGGGGTAGTGAAAAATCGTCCTTGAGGCATGTCTTGTTGAGGTCGGTGAAATCGATGCACATGCACCATTTGCCTATTTCTTTTTGCATGAGGACGGGGTTGGCCAGCCACTCCATATGTTTAATCTCTCGAATGACCCTCGCCTTTAGCATCTTGGCAATTTCTTTCTTTGCCGCTTGCAACCGGTCTGCCGACATGCTCAGTAATTTCTGCTTCTTGGGTGATGCGTCACTTCGGATGGACAGGCGGTGCTCGATTGTTCCCGGTGCCACCCTGGGGATGTCCCCTGGACCCTAGGCGAAGACGTCTGCGTTGCTGCGGAGCACCGCGATGATGGCGTCTTGTTCCTTCGGCGGAGCTCCTGCCCCGAGGGCCACTGTCCTCTTTGGAGAGTCGCAACTTAGGGGGACTCTCCGCAGCTGTCCTTGTGGCTTTGGCTTCGGTGCCCATTTTACTGACGGCGGGCTTGTTTGGCCCTTCTGGTCCGGCCCTACGGTGTGGACATGTCGGGCTGGCAAGAGGGTTTCTAGCTCAATGTGCCTTGCGAGGTACCGGTCCCTCCTCGCACCGTGACAATGCCCTCCGGCGCAGGGATCTTCATGCACAGGGTAATTGTGGTGAGCTATGGCGCCGAAGGTGTTGAGCGTGGCCCAGCCGAGGATGGCGTTGTATTGGTAGGGCCTTTGAACAACACCAAATGTGACGATCTCGATCCGCGCTGCGAAGTCATCACTGAATGTGATGACTAGGTCGATCTGACCCAGGGCCGTCACGGGCCTTCCCCCGAAGCCTATCAGGGGTATGCCGGGGGGGTGAAAGGCGATTTGAAGATATCATCATCTTCTCAAAAGCGTCTGCGAACATGAGGTCCGCCGAGCTCCCTCCGTCGACGAGGACGCGTCTCACCTCGAAGTCCGCTTTGTTGGCACAGACGACGAGGGGGTCTTGGTGTGGAAAATATATACCCCGAGCATCATCGGGGCCGAAAGAAATTGGTATCTCGGTGTAACGAGGTGGGCTGGCCACGAGGTGGTGGATCTGCCGGGCGTACGCGCGGTGCTATCTTTTTGAGGGCATGCCGAGCGAGGAACCCCCCGTGATCATATTTATGATTCTTTCCTGGCGGTCGTTGGGGCCTCCTTGTATGCGGGGTCTCTGTGGTGGGGCGGCGGTGGTTGTCGGCCCCGCTCATCATCATGCTCTCGTACCGTTGTCGGTTTGTCGTTCATGATCCCACATGGCCGCAGCGGTTGTGTGCGACCCTTTGCCGTGAAGATCACAAAATGGCATGGGGCCTCCCGTGCCGACGCGGTCCCCAGGTTGTCGGCCTCCGTTTTGCCTGCGCTCGCGGCCGTGGCCGTGGCCCCCACGCCTTCCCCCCTCGGGGGTTAGGCCACCATCTACGCGGTAGACGTTCTGACCCTTTTGCCGGTAGTCGTTGGTTCGGGACTTGGCGGGTGCCCTGGCCCTGGCTACGGCGGGTGCTTCTTTTGCGGATGGTGTGCTCAAGGGGGATGCTGAGGCAGGGGGGCCACGTCTCTCCGCGTACTATCTTCCTCGGCTCGGGCATATTCCTCCATCTTGTCGAAGAGCTCTGTCACTGTGCGAGCAGGTTTGCGAGCTAGCTTCTCTGACAGGGGGCCTTTATGGAGCCCGTACGTGGTTGCGTTTATGATGGTTGTTTCATTGACGCCCTTCACTTGACATTTTACCCCCGCGAACTTCTTGAAGAAGCTATGGAGAGATTCGTCGGGGGCCTATTTTATGGTGAACAGGTGCCCCGCGTCCTTCAGCTCGGTGTAGTTTCCTTGGAAATTGTTGCGAACGAGGTCCCACAGCTGCTCCCATGCATATATCGAGCGGGGGAGATGGTGAAGAACTATGTTAGCGCCACGCCCCTGAGGGCGAGGGTGACGCTCTTTGCCTTTGTGGTGTAGTCTCCTCCGACCGCCTCGATAGCCGTCTCGTGTACCCGGAGGAATTTCGAAGGGTCCGTACACCCCTCGAAGGGCGTGACCTCCAGCATTTTGAAGCCTTGTGGCCAGCGGGTTGTCTCGACTTAACGCCGCCAGGAGTTAGGGTCTCCCGAGCAATGGCCGAGGCCGGAGGGTGGCCTCTGCTTCGGCGGTTGGGAATGGCCTGAGCGTGGCTGCGAGGGTGGTCCCTGGTGGGCGTCGGAGGTCCGCCATTTCTCGACGAAGGTTTGCCAGTTCCCGCTGGAGGGCTTCGTACGACCCTTGGTTCGCATATGCCACCCCGGGCAATGGGCTAGCTTGGTAGCTCGCCGGGAAGGGTGCCCCGACTAGCCAGGTGTCGCTTCCCACGATATCCCCATGCGTGGAGTTGTTCGCTTCCTCCATGGCCTGGGTAGTGGGCACCGTTGCGATCGAGGTTCTGCTCCGCTTGGCCCTTGGGGTGCTCGGGGCCGCGGCTGCTTCAGCTATTGATATCTTGGGCTTGGCCCTCTTTTGCGGGGCCATACTGATGCTTCGGGGTCAGGTTTCGTAGCTTTCTCGCCGGACCCCACGGACGGTGCCAACTGTCGTAGCAAGAAAGACTGACAGTAAGAAAAGAGGGGGACCCCCAATGTCCATAGAGGTGACCGAGGGGTCCTTGAAGAGGGGACTGGTTGTCAGGAAATGAATATGTATTGATTGCCCGAGAAAAATAAACTCTGCCTTATTACATGGGGGAGGTGGCTATTTATAGCCTTTTCTACTAGGTATATGAGATTACGGTTCTGCCCCTCATATGCCCCTATACTAGTAGGGGTTGTAGGGGCTTTTCCTACCCCTATGTGTAGCATTCAGCTCATGGTGAACCCTCCTGGTCCCGATCCATCTGCTCAGTGCGCCCGGTCCAGCGATACTGTGGTTCTCCGGAGGATGCGAGATGCCCCCGACCCAAAGTGCCTTATACGCTCAAGGGGGTCGAAGTGCTTCGGCCCCTTCGGAGCCTCTTCGGCGCCCTCTAGAGCCCATCGGCGCCCTCCGAAGCCCCTTCGGGACCCTCGGGCCTTTGGGCCCCTTCGAGGCCCCTTCAGCGCCTTCGGTCCCCTTCGGGGTCCCTTCGGCCTCTCCGAACCCCTCCACTGATGCTAGGAGGGGTGGGGGCGCTCAGATGTTCACACAGGTCGTGAGGTAGGTGGCCGCCCTACAACAAGAATCTCATGTACCTCGTCAAGGCTATAAATAGCCGCCTCTCCCATGTAATCAAGGAGAACTTTTCTCGATGCAATTAATACACACTAACTTCTCTTAGCACCGGTACCCTCTCTCTAGGATCCTCTGGTCTCCTCGTGGTGAGCGGGATCCCTTATCTTTACTGTATGGTCTCGTTACTACGACATATTTCAAATTACTTTTCAAGAGTGTGGATCTAATGCAAGAGCAATGCTGCACACAGTGGATTTTAGTTACAATAACTATTCTCATCCTCGCAAACAAAAACTATTCTCATGGAATTTGAATCAAGGGTAGATGATGCAATTTTCGGTCCCAGGACTAAAGACTACTAAGGTGTCGATCAATCATAGTGCAATAGTGTCAAAACAAAACTCGCTGCACACTTTTTTTTTCCACCAATGTAGAAGGGTATAGAAGAGTATTTACATTTCTGTATGTGTTGTGTGTAAATAATTAATGGAACATGTTGAGCAATACACACCTTATTTATGTAAAATTATGCATTTTTGGACCATTAGATCTATTATGAGATTCATTCGCCCTACAAGTTGCATCCTCATTTTCTTTGTTCTTCATTTTTCGACTGCTAACAGCGGCCTAGCAGCGAGTGGCAAGTCCGCCACCGGACACGGGCAAGGTAGCAAGGAGCAGTGGCGAAGACAGAATGAAAATGGAGAGTGGACTCAAAGCCTCAAATGACTAAACTAATTTGAAACAAATATAGTCTTGTATTCTTGTGCAATCAAATTTATATATGAATAAAAGCAAAGCAAAAAAAGAGAAAGAGCAAGAAATACAGCGAAGGTATCTCGCTAATGGAAAGTGCATCACCAAAACATGTAAATATGGTTCCAGTGGGTAACTACCTGTACATCAATATTAGAAAAATTAGTGATACAATAGAATATTGTACTTAAATGATCATGAACATTCAAAATAAAAGAACCATACCACTAAGACGATAGCTTGAATCATGACTTTCATGTGGTCACAATATATACCACATGACCGCAATATATTCTTACAAATTGCTAATTGACTAATTGAGTATATTCTAACACTATATACCACATTACCACAATATATTCTAACAAATTGCTAATCGACTAATTGAGTATATTCTAACACTATATACCACATTACCACAATACTACACTATATTCTAACAAATTGCTAATTGACTAATTGAGTAAATTGTAACACTATAGTCTATATACCACATTACCTGTAGATGAGTAGACAGCAGTCAGCAAAGCTCCTTCAATCTTCACTTCTTTAGGCTTTAGCCTTCACCTCAGTAGTTTAGACTTCCTCAATCCTTCACCTCAGTTCCATACTTCCTTTCCTCCTCCTCTCACCTCGCTCCACCTCACAGTCACAGAGGACAGAGCCTACTAGCCCAGCGCCCCACCCTAGGCCAAAGGCCTCCTCCCTCGACCGCTCGACGCCTCCTCGTCTCCTCCGGCTCCCATCGCTCCCCTCCTTTCCTCCAGGCTCTGGCACTCCCCCTCCTCGCCTCTGGCCCTCCTCCGTCTCCCCTACTCCCAGATCCCTCCTCCTCACCTCCTCCGGCTCCCCCACCCCAGATGGTCAGATCCGGCCTCCTCCGGCTCGGCGGCTACCCCGGCCGGCCGGCCTACGCCTGGCTCCCTACCTCGGCCTCCTCTGGCTCGGCTCTCTGCAAGACTCGGTGACTCCCCCAGCCTCCTCCTGCCCGCAGAGAGCTCCCCCGCCTAGCTCCTCCTCTCCTTGATGGCGCACTGGCGTGGTGGTGCCTCGACGCCTCCCCTCCTCGTCGCCACTCGTTGCGGCCAGCTCTGGACTCTAGTACGTCCTCAATCACTCGATGTCTCGATGGATTTGGGGTAGATTTGGGATGGATTTGGGAACAACGAACAAAGAGCGTGAGGAGGGGACTGGTGGGGTGGAGTTGGGCCTTGTGGGCCACTTCGGCAAGGGCGTAAGGCCCACAAATGCTTTGTTCCTGACTCCCCTCCTTGGCTCCTTCTTCTTGTAAGCTGGTTAAGGCAACCCTGGCCATGGCCGCCGGAGGTTGGGTGGGGGTGGGGGGATCGAATGCTAAAGGGTAGGCTGAAGCCTAATGAAGCCCCCTGCTGGATTTGCCCCTAGCAAGGAGGCAAGTAATGTCGACGAGGGTTGGGACAGGGTGGTAGGTAGAGAGATGGTGCATGAGAGAGAGAGAGAGAGGAGGAGGAGGAGGAGGAGGAGGTTTATTAGGGTTAAGCCCTTTCACAAGTCCTAGAGCAATACATAGAGGAAGCTTGAGAACTTATAAGTTGCATCCTCATTTTCTTTCTTCTTCATTTTTATGTGTGTTATGAATATATATATATATATATATATATATATATATATATATATATATATATATATATATATATATATATATATATATATATATATGACATCCGATTTAGATTTTCGCATACTCAGGAGTATGTACTCTCACTTTCAATATACCACTTAAACGAACATATTATACTTCTTTATCACTTTCAAGATACTTAAATACCAATTATAAGATACTCCAATGCGATTTGATTGAAAAATTTTCATTGGAGCCATTTGTTTTTGCTATATACCCTTTTTCATATATAGAAGAAGTGTATACATAAATTTTGCTATAAAAAGTAAATTTTAATGAAATTTTTAAGTAGAACTCACTTTGGAGTATCTTATAATCATTATTAGAGTATGCTCAAATTAATAATGAGATATCATCATACGATTTAAGTGGTCTCTCTCTCTCTCTCTCTCTCTATATATATATATATATATATATATATATATATATATATATATATATATATATATATATATATATATATATATGAAAATGGTATGGTACTCTAGATATGCGTTCTCACCTCTCATATACCATTTAAATCATATAACGATACCTCTTTATCTGTTTGAGCATACTCCAATAATGATTATAAGATACCCCAAAGTGAGTTCCATGAAAAATTTCATTAAATTTCACTTTTTATAGCAAAATTTGTGTATATACTTTATTTATATATGAAAAATGGTATATAGCAAAAAGCAAAGGACTCCAATGAATTTTTTTCAATTAAGTCGTATTGAAGTATGTTATAATTAGTATTTAAGTACTCTAGAAATGATAAATAAGTATAATATGTGCGTTTAAGTGGTATATTGGAAGTGGGAGTATATACTCCCAAGAGTATGAAACGGGTATCCTCTCTCTCTCTCTATATATATATATAGACACACACAACTATATTTTGGTGGCTATATAATGTGTCTGTTCTCCATCCACGACATATGACGGTACATGTTGGAATTTAGACACTTGCAATTTGCACAGAGTACAATGGAACATGCACGTATATATTTTTGCTCCCGTCGGACTGCAGTACTACGCGCATGTTCGTGTCAAAAACATATTTTAATTTTGTGCACGCAGACTCGCATGTAAGAAAAGGCCGCTCTTAATTTTCCAACTGCACTTGATTTGAACCGTCCGATTAGAAGAGGAAGAACATTTCGTCATTTCAATAATTAGAAGCTAGCATTACAAGTGTTGCATGAAGCTAGCAATAACATCGTGCCAACGTGTATATATATCTGATGTAGATGACTCATTCCCATGCCAAATGATTAGCTAGACCGTGTGGAGCTTACATTCTCCTGTATTAAGTACGCTTAATGCGGAAGATGGCATTTGACCGGATGGTTAAGCATGCGAGTGTGCACGTAGCCCATCAGGGTTTATGTCCTAGATTTAGTATTAGCGTCAATCGATTTTAGGAGTACACACGCGTGCGCTCTGTAAGGCCTTGAGTATCAACCATCGAAGGATGTCTGTTTTAGATCGGTTTTATCGGTCATTTCCATTTTTGAGATCTTTAAGGGTATGTAACGATTAGATGCATAACCGCTATCTATAAGACTCTCCATATCACTTGTAGACAAGATTAAAGACAAACCATACAATAAGACAAACAATCTTTGCTTTTTTAGTTGTCTTTATAGAACACACAATCTTTTAATGTTTTTCTTGTTTCTCGCGATACAGTCAACTGCAGGACTATAGACAACATCTTTCTCTCTCTTCATTCTCTTTCATCCACATTAACAAAAATTCTACGTGACAACGATTATAGACAACTGACATAAACCCATTGTACCTACTCTAAACCGCATCATACGCCGAACGCCGAACAGATTAGAAAAAGAAACCATACCGAACACCGTATACCGAATAAACCGGTAAGACAGAGAGAGGAGGACGATCGAGCTTAGAAACAAAACAAAGTGTGGCGAGTGAAGCCAGGCTAGCAATCGGCGGCCACCGCACGCCGCCGCGGCCCACGCGAACCCCTCCACTCGCCTCGTACCTCGGTCGCCGACGCTCCGGGCCCACGTGGTGGCTCGTGGAGGCCGGCCCCACGTGCCGGTTTGCGGGTGGTAGGCCGTGACCGAGTCCCCAGTCCACCCGGTCACGTCACTTATGTCATGTCCCCCGCGCGGAGCGTTGACACGTGGCGTAGGCCCGGCTCCTCGGGTTCGCGTCCCTCCAAATGACGAGAAAAGAATTACTAGCATAATATTAAGCCGGAGAGGGCGATCGTTTTGTTTTTGCTTACGTGTGGGCCCAAACACGTGCGAAATACGCTATCTCTTAGCGTTAGATATGAATACGATAGTAGCAGCAGCAGCTTTCATCCCAGCAAGGCGTAGTGAAGCCATTGCACGGTCATCACAAGATATCCAATGGCGTGAACTGCGAGCTAGTCAAAGTCTATCCACACGTCCTGATAGGCTTTACCATACAGTAATCCATGATGGGCAATGATAGATCCAGAACCAAAACCAAAATTTAGGGTGTGCTGATGAAATTAGCTCACCTATTTGCGACTTGCCAGATATTGAGTTATCGATCAGCAGTAGCCTGACACCGCTAAACTAGGGTGCTAAGAGGTACACCACATACCGATCATCGGTACCCTGCTATGGCTCGCGCTAACCAAACGTAGCTACGTAAGCACGACTAACTATACGATATAGTCTGTTTTTCCTCTAAAAACCAAGATAAATACTTACATAGCAGTTCCAGTTTTGTGTGTCTATTTTTTTCAGGCTTGCAGTTTAATTTCACCTAATCTCACTGTGCGTGTGGGCCTGTGGAGTTGCATCAATTATGAAAGGGCATGCAGATGTGCGTAGCTGGCTGGCTTTGCCAGTACGCCTTGCTCAGCCTCATATGAAGAAATTAAGACGGACAGAGCGGAAGGTTCGACTGGAGTGGCCGCTAAATTCGTCTTCTTTGACTAGCTGGAATGCATGCACATGCAGCAACCTCTCTCTTTTTAATATATGGTAGTAAAAATATTTTAAAAATACAATATTATAGGAGTGAAAAAAAATATGTTTTTGGCATATAAACATAAGTACTTTTAACGTATATATGTTAGACAGTAGTACGCTGCTTGAAGCAGCAGGATGGGAGTGCTACAAAATAGGGAACTGCAGAGGAGGACCAGATGGATCTGGACTTTCCGAAAACGATCGCACGCAGATAAGATCGCAGACGATCCTTGCTTGTACGTATGTTTTTCCAGAAAATAAGATGGAAACCGATCTACACTGCTATCTGATTCAGACTTAATTTGTCTCGCAGCGTAGGTTAGGTTTCTCGGATGTGTGTGTGTGTGTGTATTTGGGTCAGCGTAGCCTGCATGCAAGCTTAAGCCAATTTAGGGTCGAACAAAGTAGAATTTAAGGCGTCGATAATGCTGAAAACAAACTAGAAACCTTGTGATTAAACGATGGCCGATTTGCTTGTTCGGTCATTTTTATAATTTCTTCATGCGTGGTACGAACCGAATCGAATGAATATTCTGAATTAAGATGAAATGGCTGTGAATTAAGATGGTTTATGGGTGAGAGCCCACTAGTTACCCGGTTCTACAGAATTGCGAAGTTTTAGGCCCATCAGGCATCAGCCATCAGTGTAATTTCTTTCTTCTTTCTTTCTTTCTTCAGGGAAACAGACAGAGAATGTAGAATTTCGATTCATACACATGTTCCCATAATTAATATGTGAGGAATTAGCTTCATTTCGTCAGAAGAGAGACAAGAAAAAGGAAGAATTAAAGAAATTGGGAATTGGGAATTGGAGGAACTTGATACGCAACGGAGAGTTTGCTTTCGAGCTCGACACACAGCTGCTGCATGCCGATCGGCCGGCCGGTCGGACCAGCACAGCCTGGTATCTTTTTCACGAGCTTAAACCATACTCTGAGATCATGGGGACGACGGTGGGGTTCGCGTACAGGGAGACGCTGGGCGAGTTTGTTAAACGCTTGATTATTCTGAGATCATGTTTGGGATTATTAGGTTTGGTTAATTCTGAGGCTATGTTTGTGATTCGATCAGTGCGTCAGGCCTTGCAAGGCGGTGGCTTCTTTCTTTCTTTCTCAACTTCATCTTGCAAGAAAAAGAGCAGCTGTGAAAGGTGATCCTTGGTGATGGTCATGGATGGTCTTGGCATGTCTTTCTCCTTCAAGAATCTTTTTCAGTTGAAATAATAATTTGGCCTTCTGAAAGGTGAAAGGTGCCTTATTGGGATTTGGGGGCTGTGTTCCTAATTTCTGGGATTTGATCAATGCATGATGGATTAATGCGAGTAGCTTAATTGCCGATTCAGAACATCCTGGTTCTGTCCCAATTATTTTCGACGTACTTGACGGCAAACCAGAACTCAAGATACAGTTGGCTAAAGTTTGTTGGCTAATTGTCCATTTGAAAGTATTTGGGAAAGAAATGCACCAGTTTGTTGTATGTGTGGTGAAAAGGTGAAAAATCAATGCTAGTCCAATTTGTTTGTTCCTTATAAAGAACTCGTGTTACAAACCATCTAATTTGGCTTTGCTAAAAAAAAAAGGAATTGGTTTTTCTCTCATGGACTATTCTTTCCAGGGCAATCTGAAGCTTGAGTACGCTGGTCGCAATTGTGTGCCCCTTGAATGGTAGTATAAATCAAATCTGACCATTGATTTGTTAAGGGTATAATAGACTTTTCTTTGTATCTATAAATTTTCGTGAGGATGTTATGGATTTTTCTAACTAGGGTTGAAAATATTAATCTTGTATCATATGATCCTCCACATTGGCAATTACAATTCTACCATCTTAGGATTCTACTACTCGTACTATCAGATATAGTATAACTAACTACTAACTAATCTAAATCATTGGATTAAAAAATGAAAAGCTCGTATTAAATTGAGTATATCGTAAAAAACTGCCCTGGAAGGTGCTGGAGTAAGGCAGGAGCTAATTTCACTTCTCAGATGTCTGAGACTACATGTTTTTCTCTAAGAAACCATATGAAGTGTTCCTAGAGTTTGGCGGATATGGCCAGAGCGATATTCTCGTCAGGAAGACAGCGTCCCTGACGTCGGACGAACACGGCGGCGGCCGGAGGGAGGCAACCGCCGTTAGCTTAGCCCACGTGTCAGTGAGAGGACGCGATCCAACCTGGGGTCTTCGTGAACCGTCCGATCAAACTAAGCGTCCCAGATTGATCCCACTAGATTGGTGGATGGACGTTTTTAAGTGGAAGCCCTGCCTTGTGTAGAATTATCCGTTGGACCCCCTGAGAATTGGATCGCGCTGATCCGGCGCGATCGAACCGGATCACCGGTAACCGTCGGATCACACATTAGCGGTCTAGATTGATCTGAGTAGAGGTTGGAGGGACGTTTTCCAGAAGAAATCCTCCTTCAGTTGAATTATCCGTTAGACCCCTCGAGATTTGGATCGCGATGATCCTGCGCGATCGAACCCGTGTCACCGTTGACCATACGATCACATTTAAGCGGTCAAGATTGGCCCTGGTGGAGCAGCGGAGGGACGTTTTGCAGAAGAGACCTTTCGTTTATTCGTCTTTCCAGCATGGAAGTCCTTCGCACACGAATTGTCCGCCGACCACGCGGTCCGCCGCTGCCGTCGCCCTCACCGTGGCTGCGGCAAGCGTTTTTATTAGCTCTCGAGGCCGCCGTGGACAAGCAACGTACTTGCCTCCGTGGAGGTTGCCTAACTCCAGACATGGCAGGCGCCATCGAGTTCGGCATTGTACAGCAAGATTCTTGGATGCCTACGGCCGGAATCCGGCGGGGTACAAGAATTGGAGCAGGTGCGGCGCAGGGCCTCACCCTTGGCGGCGGCCGGTGCCGCGGGCGTCGTGGTGTGCTTGGTTCTTGCTTTGATCAAGCTGCTTCTTTTCTCCTCGGTTGGACGGCATTTGTTTTGATGGCTGCAGGCACGGCGGACAGTGGCAACGGCGAAAGCCGGCGAGCCTCCAGATTGGCCGGCAATGCATTTAGGGCTGTTTGGTTCACGGCCCTAAGTTATCAAACCAAAATTTTGATAATACCTTAATAATTTAGCTGCCGTTTGGTTCTCTACCGATATTTGGCAATGTCTGCAAAATTAACGCGCGAGCTGGACGTCCGGCCGGCAAAAAGGCTCGCTCAAGAATTGGTAGCATAGTAGCCAGAGGCTGGGACAGGTGGCAAGGGAGGATTAGCTGTGTCTTGGTATATTACATGCATCAATAGTTTAATTAACAAGCTTTAAATGGCTATATTTTCTAAACCGAATATCCGATTTGCGATCTGTTTGAACCGTTGTGTTCCTTGTTATTTTATTAACAAAACAAAACCACTGTTGACATATTTTAGTGCAAAAAAATATATGTCATACGAGCCCCATGTATTACACTCATAATTTTAGCAAATTTTAGCATAGTTAATTTCGGCGTTATCAGTGAATTGGTATGGATACGATTCAAACAACATTTTTTTATCCATATTTTAGTATTGCCTGTAATTTAGTATTACCAAAATTTTAATATGGCTACGTAGGATGTAAACCAAAATATGCCCTTATTCTCTTTTCTCATGCAGTTCTGCCCGTTTTCTCTGCTTCTGCAGCTTCTGGATGCATTGCAGCCTGCTGAAGTTGGCGGACCACCGCCATGGCTGGTGGCTCCAGAACCTCACCTCACCGTGCTATAAAGATCACAGTTGAGGCTGTGATGAGCGTCTCGGATGATATGTACACAGTATGGTCACACACTTGTTCAGTCAGGCAGATCAAAACCATGCAGACAGAAATACTGAAAACAAATCCCGTCTACAGAAGAAGCTTGTCCTCCGCATCCTCCATAAACCATTCGTCTCTAAACCATGAAGAAACTACATTAACATACATACGTTCAGTTTAACACATCAAAATTGTACTGATGTTTCACTATATGGTACACCAACAAGGACAACAGAGGCAGCTTGGTCCTTTTGAATCGCAAAGCACTGAAAATCCGGGCCCTCTCAACCACAGCTCGGAGATGAACAATAAAATCCAGGATTATTAGTTTATTGCTGTGGCGATATGGCAATAGCGCAATACACAGGCAGGCTAAACTTCTGAAAAAGATCCTACGGATTGGGGGAGCTATTACCACTCTGCGAAAGAAGCTGAAGATTTCAGGTTCAGCCCTTGTAGACGAGAGGCTTGTTGACCCACCGGACGCGGCAGCCACAGGCCTGCAGCATCTGAAGCAGCTCAGGGGAAAGCACTAACTTCAACCCACCGAGCAACTTCAGCTTCTTCAGCCTTCCACAAGCAGCTCGCAGCGCCATCTCGAACCCTTCAATGGAGACCCAGGAGAGGTGAACCATCTTCACATCCTGAAGGCACCTCAGGGAGCTCAGCAGACGGCACAGGCCCAAACCTGTGACTTGGCAGTATGATATTGTAAGCTGCAAACAGCAAACACACAAGTGTAAGATTCCTGCTGCTTCACAACCAAACAAGGGAAGAAGCCAAAGGTTGTTGAAAGCTTTACTTGTCTGAGGTTTTGAGAGTATCTGGCAAGAGCCCACAGGCCAGCATCATCCACAGAATAACAGCGCTTCAAGTCTAGTTCTATCAGGCTTGTGCAACCAATGGCAATGGAGGTGATTCCAATGCCTGTGATGCGCACCAGACATCTCAACTCAAGGTTTGTGAGTTCTTCCAGAGAGCTTACATGCTTCAAACCATTATCAGTGATTTGGGTGCAGTAGCACAGGTTTAGCATCTTGATCTTCTTGCAGCCACTAGCTAAAGCTGCCAGCCCATCATCAGTAATAGCACTGCAACTGTGAGAGAGAAACAACTGCACTTTACATTTAAAGATAAAAGATTATTGGATAAGTTGTTATAGAAGCATATAAATAAGATCAGTTACCGATATAGATCAAGTTCCACGATCTTTCCACAGTTTGAACTAACATATGCAAGTCCTTTGTCAGAAATGCTTGAGCACAGGCCAAGTTTTAATATTAGCAGTTCTGAGCACTTTGCCAAGCGCTGCAAAGCTGAGAAGTGTGGAATTTCAAGCGATAAATCTCAAATGTAAGGATGAACTTCTAGAAGAGAAAAAAAAGAAGACATTGAAAGACTTCAATTACCAGCTTCATTAACATGGCAATCGGTGAGGTCCATCTCCTTAAGATGGGAGCAGAGGGTTGCAATTCGCTCTAGTCCCTTCTCATTTATAAAAGGGCATGACTCCAACCGGAGGCATTCAATCATTCTACAGTTCTCAGCTATTGAAGCAAGGGAATCATTCGTAAGGAGATGGCAGCATCTGAGGTCGATAGTCCTTAGGAAGCTGCAGTGAGTTACAAGTGAAAAAATCCCATCATCTGTAACACCATTGCATTTGCTAAGCCCAATCTCAACCAAATTCTTGCAGCTGTCACCAATGGCCAGAAGACTTGAGGCAAAGACTTCAAGGCCATCAAGTCTCAGTACAGTCAGGGTTTCCTTTACCGTCGATAACTTCGACAGTAAACAAGTCTCTATCTCCTACAAGTGTAAAGCAGAAGGTGAACAATCACTGGAAGTGAGGTATTTACTTTTTTTTCCTCTTAAATGAAACTGCAGATTTGCATTTTTCTCTCTCAAAAATCGAAGATAGTTTGCATGACAAACAAGTAACTCTACTCACATGTAAACTATCTCCCGCATTTATTTTTTGGAGAAAACTGTGACCATCTATGAGGGAAGCTAAGCCATGCGAAGTCACATGATCGCACCTCGACACATCAATACTCTGCAACAGATGATTTGAAAAACTCTCAGCGATTAAACATTCAAAGACAAGTTGACATCGTAGTGTACATAATGAGCGTATACAGAATCTGCATCCCTACAACACGATTACCTGCAATGGATTGCTCAAGGTGCTTAGGAGTTCTAGGCCTTCATCATCTATGAATAAGCAGCCAACCATTGCTAGGTCCTCTAGCTTCTCAAGGGTGGAGAGTGATCTAAGCGATTCATTGCTCACCTGCAAACACGGAGAAAAGGCATTTCAGCAAATTTCAATTATCCAGATGCAACAATCAGAACTATCGTACCCCATTAGGTGTAGACGGTACAATGTAAACCAAATAGCAGGAACAGCATGGTGCATGTTGAAATGGGCAAGAGAACTATAAATCAGTTAAACGAAATAGCATATGTTATACAATGTACCCAGAGAGGATCTATGTCAATTCAGCGCACTCCAACTAAGATGATGTCTCTGACTCTTCTTGTCAGGTGTTTGGATCGATGAAGAAGGATTGGAATGTAGGCTGTAATCGTGTTGAGGGATCGAACGTTGCCTAGAGCCTCGGCGTCGCGGCAGAGGCGCCGTGGTGACAGCAGCCGTGCGGCCGAGTTCTGGACCAACGTCGAACAAAAGAGAAGAACAGGATTGGGTTTTCTGATATATTTTTCTTAACTCAAATCAAAGTGTCTCTCTCTTTTAAATAGAGAGATCCTAACAAACTGGACTTGGAAACGAATTCAAAGTATGGAAACTAAACTAAAACATGATTCTGAATTGACTATGAACCGAAAAGGAAACTAAAAATACCAACTATTCCTAATCCGACAAAGCAGCGAAAATTTCCGATGCAACCGAACCGGACGTCCCTTGCGCGACATCCAGCGTCTTCTTCTTTCTTCGCCCATACGTGATGCCCCACATGACACTTCTCCCAATAGAATGCAAACTTATAGAAGAATCGGACAATAAGTTCCAATTGTAAAACCACATACCAAAATGCATAAAAAACCATGGTAAACCCCATACCTAAAAAAAATTGATACACTGCCTGTTCTAAACACTGAACCAAGCAATACCATGATGCTAAGCATTTCAAATTAGAGAAAAATCTAGCCACAATGCCACATGGTAAAATTTCTAATATGCATCAAATTTGTAAAGAATACAGTACCAACTAGGAACTGCACAAAGGCGTGGCCTTTCATGCTCATTCTAGTCACAAAAGCTAAAATGTGCCAAATGCTCGGGAGGGAACTGGCCCAAACTATAAGAAGAATCAGAATTTCTAAACAAACACCGTACTAAACAGTATGTTAGAATTTGGCCCATAAGTATAAAAGTTCATTCATTCATGAAATTCCAAAACATACATAGTTTAATCTCATATTGCCTAGCCAAGTAGTGGGAAAGCAATTTATAAGGTGAAGTTCTTGCCACCCATTTAAACATGTGACACATAACATGAAGTGACATGAGGACTATAGCTAAAATCATACACACACGTACGCACGCGCGCACTTATATTCGTGTGGCAATTGTGTGACTTACGACTTGCGACACACAACACAGTGGTCGAAACACTGTGGTCGAAAAATTATGGTCGAATCCATAGACCAGTGTGGTCAAAGTTGTAGACCAGTGGTCGAAGCTGTAGACCAGTGTGTAATTAGAATCTGATAAACACTGCTTAGTTACCATGAATTGGTTTTGAATTAGCAGTTACCAGTGGTTTAATATGTGCTTTATTATGCAATTACTAGAGAGTAATTGTCTCGACCTTTAGAGGATCTGGAGACATCCAGACCTGAGAAGATTGGATTCACTTCCATTTTCTTCTTCTTCCTCTCTGTTCTACCGTGCTGGAGAGTTGTGCTGTCGAACCAAACCATCCCTTCTCCTCGGCATGCACTGGGAAGGAGAGTGAGCGGGTATCTCCGAATTATTGTCGTAGAGTTCGCCTGCACGAGACGATAATAAAGTTTTTGGGCAGCGCATTTGCGCGACCGCTCGCTTCACTGCTTCATCTACATTCTGCACTGCTTCGAGTTTACGCTGCTTCATGTTCTTCATCAAGCCTGACTATAAGTTGGTTGTATGACCAACCTATTCTATTATAATCTTATTATTGTGTATATTTAGAAGTGCAATGAGTTGCTTGTTGTTAGTATTGTTTTATGCATATCAAGTTTTATATGATCTTTGCCTCATAATAAAATCTGTAATTAAAATATTATTCATATTTCCAACACAGTATGCTACAAATAATGCAACATTTCCCACTCATTGCAATATCGAACGCGCCGAAGACTCTGAAGACCGATCAGTCCCAAGATTCATTATCTAATTGGATCGACCCAAGATCTTTCCTGCTCCTACTTGCATGAATAATCAAACTGCGCAATACACATTGAGTAGCTACCTTCAGGTAGGAGATGTCGATGCTTCGCAGCTCGCGGCACTTCTTGGCGAGCAGCTCGACGCCAATGTCGGAGATCTCGCGGCACCACTTGACGCTCAGCCTCTCCAGCCCCGGGCACCCCACCGCCACCTTGGCGAGGCCCATGTCCGTCACGCCGAGGCACTTGTCTAGCGTCAGCTCCCTCAGCCCGGCCGCCGCCGCGACAGCGGCCATCTCCCTGTCCCCAGCGCCGACGCAGTGGGACAGGTCCATCGCCTCCAACCGCGGGCACGCCGCCACAACTGCATCCAGCCCGCGCCAACCCACCCCGCTCGCCCGAGCGAGGCAAACCCGCCGGACTCCCAGCTCCACTCCGGCCAGCGCGGCCGCGAGCGACGCATCATCCAGCCCGGCGCACGCAGAGAGGTCGAGCAACTCGAGAGCAGGGAAGGCGCGCACTAGACGCGGCAGCGCCTCACGCCGCAGCACCCGGACCTCGCGCCGCCGCGCGGCCTCGGCGCGCGCGAAAGCGCGACTGACCAGGCGGCAGGCCTTGCGTTCCCGCGGCTCGCGCACGCCGGCGAGAGCGTGGGCGAGCAGGTCGAGCGACAGCGCCTCGACGCTGGCGCCCTGGATCCCCAGATTCCTGGCTCATCGGGGGATCGATTCCGTCGAACAGGTGGTGAGCGCGTGCGACTAACCCAAGAGGCGAGGACAACCAAGCTGCGATTTTGGGTTCTTAGGTGGGGTGAAGAGGAAGGAGAAGACGGCGACGAGGGGGTGGTCGTCGGAGAATGCAGCGGCCGCGGCGGTGGCGGCGCAGCATGGTAGGTATAGAGAGGGAGGGAGTAGGGTAAGGGAGGCGAGGGGAGGGGAGAGAAGTGAGTGGGGGCGGTGGTGCCGGCGGTAAGAACACCGGGAGGCTGGGAATTGTTAATGGTTGTTGGGTGGGGAGTGACGTGGACGGGTGGGATTGGACGTGAAGGGAAGCAGTGAGGAAATGGCGCTGATTCACTGGAAGATGGGATCTCTGCGCATTTGGGATCAAGTACTTGCAGACTAGTAATATTTCAAGACAGGGCTTGTTCTACATAGATAGTACAGAACATGAGATCGATGTCGGAAGTTAGGAGTAGTCGTCTCTCTCCGGTCACAAAAAGAATGCTACTTTGAACGGCCACGTGGTCTGTAAAATATAACTTTCATCGCTAATCTATATAGTAAAAGATTTATAAAACTTAATAAATTTACATAATTTTTTTTTAGACAAATCTATATGTATCATTTTCGTGTGTTCAATCTAAATATTAAAAAAAATGCAGATCTAGAGTTTAGAAAGTTTGATATGCATATCTCACAACTGCATTTTTTTTTGTGATTGTATGGAGTAGTAAAACTTGGCAATGCTAGGTCAATATTGATCTCTTCCAGATGCAAACATGTTTCATACTTTATAGTGGCCTAGCTCAAACGCAACCTCCAGCTAAAGATCAAGAGTAATCAAATAGGTTATCAAATTGACGATGGTTCCATTTTTTCAATGCCGAATAATAGCAGCGACAAAAACCGGAGCGGTGGGTGACATATAATAATGTAGAGTTTACATCTGTGAAAATCTATTTTTTCAGGGCCAAGGAGCAAAAGAGCGACCAAGGGAAATAAATATTCCACGCGATAATTATTCCCACCACTCCATCAGCGCGCGTATACTCACTGCCGGTGGGACCACGGCCAATATGTCAGTGTGCAGTACCACCCAACCCGACGGAGACAGCGCGTGGAGCGGCTGGCCGGCCGGTCACCTCCGTACACCCGACGGTGGTGACCGCCCGTACTTTTCCAAGGCTGCAGATGCGCGATCCCGTTGCTCCCTGCCCTCTCTGTTGCCAAGTGTGTGTGTGCGCGTGCAAGGCTAGCTCTACGCATGTGCCTAGCTAACTGCATTTTTCTATGTTGCGTCCATGGCGATCCGTTTACTCGGTTGGATTGCCGGTTGATGAGGTTGCTTAGTTAGTGGCAGGGGTGGATCCACGTGGAGCTACAGGTTTTTACGGGACACCGGATTCAAAGTCGTTTTGTTTTATCAAAACTCACATATGTATAGATGTGCACCGCAGCTTTAAACGCAGTGACTCAGACGCATGTTGTAAATATATATATATATATATATATATATATATATATATATATATATATATATATATAAGGTATCCGATCGATTTCGCTTCTAGATCCACCACTGGTTAGCTCCTTAAGGATTGTTTACCCTTACTTGTATTATCTTGA
Organism: Phyllostachys edulis; assembly: GCA_036346405.1. Taxonomy (NCBI): domain Eukaryota; kingdom Viridiplantae; phylum Streptophyta; class Magnoliopsida; order Poales; family Poaceae; genus Phyllostachys; species Phyllostachys edulis. Next base: position 6,538,615 of record CM070553.1, on the reverse strand, counting down.
ACAGAAGATAGTGCTACTATTATACGAGACAAACAATATGACCGGCCGTCTCAACAAAGCAAGGTTATATTACAAATGCAGATAGCCATCATCTAGTCCTCGTAGCTCTTCAACAAGGAATTGACGGAAGAAATATTTCCAGGATGAGACCAGTTGATACCTAGCCAGAGCACATATACCTTCCATGCAGACTGTCAAGAAAGTTAGCTGAGGCAGCAATCCAGCAACAAAATACTTAAGCCATGGAAATGCTTCCACATGTTAGTTACAGACTTACAGCATGATAAGCTCTTGGGCCTCTCTCTAGAATGCACCACACATTCACCTTCCAAGTAATTAAGGGTCGGACAAGGTAGCAAGTAGTTCAATCAGGTGCATGCGGCCCGGCCAGGAAGAAGAAGGAATCAGTAGCGCTAGCTAGCTGCCTGCTTGCACCACACATTACTTAGCTTAATTTATCTGGACGAAACGATGAGTGATCAATCGACTCCTGCTACTAGTACTATACTAGGTTAATTATTTCCTCGACCAACCGATTAATTCTATGAAACAAAGGTGGCATTTAGCTGGCTATATACATATATATGTCGATATGTCCACGTTAAGTTACGTAGTGTTGTGCAAAATCTTTAGACAGATGCCTGCACGGTGCCATCTTATTTCCTCCAAGATGGCTTGCATTTGCATCAACTGGTTTATGCACATATATAATTGAAAAAGAGCCCGCAATAAACGGGCAAATTGAGCGTACGAGCGAGTGAGCCAGGCCGTACGTACGTCCGGCCTAATCAGTGATCGATAGAGGCCAGGCATCATGCACTAGATGTCTAGATTAGCATTATGCACACGTACTACGTCGGAGGAGCAGCGGCCTAAGATCTAGGATCAAAAGCTCAAATGCCTGAAGCTTGGGGCTCCAACTCTGCACACATATACTTATGCTCTCCTGATCGATCGATCTAGATCTCACCGAGTCAAAGCAGAAGTAATGTTCATGGAGACCAAGGCTAGGGCTAGCTACTACCACTGGTACAGACATGAAGTGTTGCACGCACTGATCGATCGATGATAACAACAACAACAAACAAACGCCATAAATCTCGCCGGCCGGCGCATCGCACTACACGCATGAATGCATGCTAGCTAATTAGCAGCTCGATCGATCTGGCCCCGGCATGTCTGGCACTAACTAACGATCGATTACTGGTAGAGCGTACACTGCTGATCACTGCATGCATGGCTACCTAGCTGGGAGCCATGCAGGTGCAGGTGCAGGTGCAGGTGCAGGTCAGTAACTGAAGTCTGAAGCAGCAACAGACAGAGCTGCCTCAATAATTGTACCTTCCATTGTGAATTGTGATACACGAATTGGATGGATCCTAGGGCTCCTGTGCTGGCATGCATTAGTTGATTTGTTTGTGCCACGATGAAATGTTTTGGTTCCATGCTTGATTAATTGACTAATACGACGATGCTAGCTAGCAGGCATATATATGCATGTACGAGCAAGCTAGGGTTTTCAATCTTCATCGAGCTAAATGATGGCGGGCTAGACTCGACAAAGAAAGGAAAGGAACTCCTATCTTAAGAGATCTCAGAGCACATGCACATTGTTTTGCATGGGCAAATGGGTAATTAATCTTGTTGAGAACACGATGACACGTCGATCTACTATAAAACATGAGTACGTATTACCTAATTTAATAGTCGGAGAAGTTCTCCCCCCTCCCATCAGATCGGGAGCCACGTCATCTAGAAAACGGCCACCGTCCGATGGCCTCCGCGGCCACTCGCGACCATCCGATCCCACGCACTGCGCTCGGTGGAAAAGAGCTTCACTCACGCGTCCGCCCAGTCCGATGCGCTGTTGCCTCGCGGGCCTTTCCACGGCTCATGCGGCCCACATCTTCGCTCCTTCGGCCCAATACCCCCACGCGCCTACGCCTTCCTGTCCCCGTGCCGAAGGGCGACGCGCTAGTGGCGCAGGTCACCTACTAGTATACTTAACCTAGACTTTGATGCTAAGTCACCAACTAGAACACACCCTAGTCAATCTGCACGTACGGTACTTTCCTTACTGTCAGCGACGAACGCAAGATTTCCCGGATGGGTGTTTGGAGTTAACAAAATATTATTCGATAACAAAATGTTCGCAATAGAAACAATCAAGTATAAATTGTTCGTACTAGAGATAACAAGAGAATACCATATGCTACATACCCATCTTACGGTGCTACCTTTGTATGACCTATGTATAAAAGTTTTTAAAAATTCTCAACAAATTAGGATATGTAGGGGAGGACATATTCTACCAACATGTAAAAGATCAAGATCAAAATCAATTGTATTTGAGAGATATGAAAAATACAAATTATGCATGAAAAGAGATTTTCACTCTTCATCACTATTCATTTTCATTGCTTGTCAATTTCGTATATTCCAAATGCGATTGTGTGTGATGCTGAAATTTGTCATGGTTCTAGAATATGTCCTCCCCTACATCTCCTAATTTTTTGGAAATTTTTGAAAACTTTTATACATAGATAATATGAAGGTAACACCGTAAGAAGGGGTAGCACAAGATATCAACATCTCAAAATAATCTAGAGAAATATTTATTAGGTATAAAAGGTGGTATGCAACAAGTTAATTGTGTCATCCACATAGAAGATGCAATATTATTTTGGAAAATTGATAGAGGAGATAGAAAGTGTGGGAACATACAATAGTAAATTATTAATATTATTGGCCTTACAAGTTTTTTGAAATGCAGCGGGAAAATACATTATTTAATATTATTTTTCATAATAAAATGTACAAGTTATTCAAAAAAAAATACAAGATATTAAAACCCTAATAAACAAGATCTCACCGATCAAACTGCAAAAAGAGAACAAAACAATAGGAGGGTAGGGAGAGAGAACAAAAAAAAATTATGAGGGTAGGAAGGTATATAACACAAGAGCTAGTGCTCGAGGGATCTAGATCCTCTGCTATAATGCAGAGGTCATCGCAGAAATAAAGATTGCTAAATGAGGCATTATAAAGAAACACCATAGAAACAACAAATATTTACTGTAGCAAGAAAATACTGTAGATATTGATTTCGACCTTTGATTTTTTACAGGGTAGATCGTTTTCTAATTTTGAGCACTGAGAGGAATGCCCACTGACCAACTAGACAAAGACAAAGGTAGTTTTGTGGTCAGGTGCTAATGATTTCAACAAAAAATCATGAACTTAGCTGGGTCCGCACATGCTTACTGTATGCATTATTGTTACAGAATGCAAATATTGTTGTTGTTTTTAGTTTGATGCGAGTACTTACTCATATATTTAGTTAATTTCTGTAGTACTAGTACCTATGTACGTACTGTACTCTCTGATATATATGTCGGACTAATTGCGTTTTTTGGTACGATTGAAGTGTGAGGACAAGTTACCCTCTTTGCTGCCTCTTGTCTTCTTATAGGGAGAAAAAAAATTCAATGATATATGTGTTCAAAATGCTGTGTACTCATCACAAACGTCAATCCTACTCATAAACAAATGACAACTGGAGCAATAAAAATATAGTACACACCAACAGTAGTCCAATGGTAGTACGATGTGATGTATGTACGATTTGAATGAAGTCGATTGGCTTTCAAGCTACTGTTAGCAGGTGTGCATAAATTTCCTGATGACGTGTCACAAAACTTATATTGCTCCGTACGGCAGGAAACTAACATTGGTTGAATGGGTCGCCCTTAATTAAATGAGCTTTTGAACAATGTATGCACACGTCTACAGCGCCATTAAATTGAGGTTGCACTGATACACCGCCACATTAATTGATTACTCCCCGTCTCACCATTCGCATATCAAAATTCTTCTAGAGCTATCCAAAATAATTTATGCTCCCTCCTGTTCACGGAACAGGTAATTTTGAAATGTGTAAAGTCAAACTTTAGAAACTTTGACTACTTATATCTTTTTAAATATTTTAATTAGATACATAAAAAAAATATATATGTAGATTCGTCTCGAAGAGTACTTCCATAATGCTATAATTTTATTGGTTTATACAAATATATTATAATACTAATTACCGCTCTCCAATTGCAAATTAATATAAATAGCTAAGCAGTTTTAATTCAATTGCCAATACATACATGAAAAGAATTCCTATATGGTCAAAGTTGTTTGTTTCACTAGGTTCAATTAATCCATAATGGTTCATCTATTTATATAAATAATAACCAGAATATATACCGTGGGTTTTAAACTGACTGGATAACCACTTTTTTTTAAAAAAAAAAAATCAGAATGTTGTAACTAAGAGCATCTTAGTGTATTGAACTGACGTCAATAACTTATAAGCATTCTAGAAACTGAGCTTGTTTTTCTCTAATGTATTGAACCGATTTCTGCTAATAATTGAAACCCACGTTACATTAAAAAACCACAAAATAATAATATCCTCTCTCAACCGCACTATCTCCTATATAGTTGTTTAATACTTTAAATCAACTCCTAAATAGAGTTCGTTTCATACATTTTTTATTAGAATCGACTTCTCAACATATTGAACCGGCTAAAATAATCCAACTCACGCCGTCTACCAAACGGCGAGAAGAAGAAAAAAAAAGGGAGTACACGTCTACACGTGTTGGTCCCACAGAGATGGCCGTTTGCGTGCAGGGCCCCACATCGCAGCGTCCACCGAGGCGGTCGATACGGCCGGTGGGGCCCACTTGTCCGTACGTATCTTGCTTTCAACGCGTGGGCTACAGGTCAGTGAGGTCACACCCCACCGAGTGTGCCCGTGTGTGTAGTACTACTGTCCCCCGACCACCCCTGCGCCCACCCATTCTGTGGCCTCGCCTGTGCCGTGCTTGCTGCCCCGTCCGTGCATGGCTAGCTCAGCTGTTCCGACGCTCCACCTGTCCGGGCCGAGAAACATCTGTAAGTTTCCCGATATCACCATCGAAATATTTTGATTTTCCGAGACTATAAAGTTAATGGCAGATCTTTTTTTAGATTGACGCTTTACTTACTTTATCACAAAGTCGAGCAAGAACCTATCGTAGATTTGGGAGCACATGCGGCGTCGTCCTAACAAGACACTCAAAAGACGAAGAAAAATCAGCACAACAGTTTGGACGAGCTTAGTTAGCACTTACCATATATGTACTACATCCGTTCTTCTTTACTTGCTGTTTTAGATATTGACGTAGTCTCTAATTCTCATCGTTAACCACTAGTTTTCTAATTAGATGTTAGCAAAAAATATTAAATATATATTTGTACGAACGCATTTTTGATGTTAACCACTAGTTTTCTAATTAGATGTTAGCAAAAAATATTAAATATATATTTGTACGAAAGCATTTTTGATGAAAAATCTAGTGATATCATTTTCGTGTGACAAATCCAAATACCTTTTGTGTACACTAGAGGTTAAAGTTTTAAAAGGTTAGCCGTACGTATTGTAAAACGACACATTTTAAGTACCCATCTAATCTTGCTCACAGAAAAAAAAAGGTACCAATCTAATCTGCTATATATTTATAATTCATTTAAGAAGTTTAACAGTGGAAGTTGTCGATTATACATCGTAAACATGCCAGCCGTAGAGCTTGAAGAAGAGGCAAAGTGAGGAGACACGACCGGACGTCTGTAAGGCTACAGCACATGCGGGCACAGTGGATTTCGTACGCCGGGAGGCGACAGACGAGTCCTCGTCGAGGTACACACGCGTGGAGGCAGCAGAGCGAAAGGCGCCAAAACCGCCTCGCCCACTGCACGCCAAGAAGGAATCAGAGAACCCTTCGCTTGTGCTGTGCTAGCCGGATCGGATCCTCTGCGTGTATCGAAAAAGAAAATATATCTGGTGCGTAACATTAAGATGTGATCTTCACCGTCAAATCAAATAAAAGACAGACAGGCCAACTGGCGCAGTTGCTACAGTGATTTCTGCTACAGTATACAAGGTTCTATACCAACAACTGTCCCCACGCGGATCCTCTGCATTGGATCCTAGCTAGCCTAGCTATGCTCCATCCTTTAAACCCACTCACACTCACAGTGGCAACAGTGCTCATCACTGACCAGAGAGTGCCTTTCTAGCTGACGCGTGAGTTTGCTAGCTCCAATGGGAACCGAACACCATTGGAAAGGGACCAGTGAGAAAGTGAGAGGTGGAGAAGAAGCACTTCATCGTTTGGGCACGTTAGCGGTGGCGGATTCAGGTTAAAAAATGAGCGGGGAATAAGTGGGCTGCTGTCACGCACTTCTGTTGGACTGAGCTAGAGCACTGTAGTCAGACATTGGGTCAATCCACTAAAAACTAAAATTTAAGAAGGGCCAGCCTTCTTTGAGTCCACCCATATGCATTATGGTGTGGTATAAATCATAAATATGTACCGGTGAGAGTGCTCCAACTACATCTGTTTTCATGCGCACGCAAACTGCAAAATAGACTAAAATAAATGCGGATTTCATGTAACCATATGGATTTATATTTTCACCTGTATTCTTTGTCTTGCCAGAAACGTAACCTAGCTAATTAAGAGCCATTGTTTTCTTTGTTTGCGAGGAATACTACACAATTAGTCCTTATTTCTTAATCGGGCTACCAAGAGGCAAGTATGCACATTCAACCGTCATCAGCGTAGCCCCAGCATGACGAACACACCAAACCCTTGTTCATCATCCCTTGAACTACGAGCCTACGACAGTGGCCCTCACCATGCGTCATCCATGGATGCCGGAATCACATCCTCTACCATTGCAGTGGCAATGATAGAGGAGTACAATACCGTGACATTGGGAGAACCTAAGCCATCCGATTCGTAAAAAACGGTATGGATCAACCACTACAGCGTTGCTACAACACTTGCTGCAGTACATGATGAAATCTCCAACGCTGTTTTCTGATCCAACGGTCCATAATGATAATAACACCATGCTATTACCGCTTAATGTAAGAGGATCTGCTTCCATGTATGCCCGCCCTGACAAAACCACTACCTCGTTAACCTGCTCCGTCGAGGCACCACACGCCCCCCTCCTCCCTTTATAAGCGACCAACCCGGGCAGGCAGCAAATCCACACACACAACAAACTAAAAGAAACCCAGTTTTCCATACAGAACTCTAGAGAAACTGCTTACGTGTTTAATTATCGTAATACATGCCATGGCCGGCCTAAGCGTCCTCTTGGAGACGATGACACAGCAGAAGCAGCAGCATGTGTCAGCAAGAACGGCTCAAATCATAAGCAAAACTACCCTCCTAAACACCACCGCCACCAAGAACGGCAGGTCCTCCTCCTCCTCTTCTTCTCGTGCTCCCATGGCGATGGCGGCGGCGGCCACCACGACGAGCTCGTTCCTGCAGAGGTGCTTCCTCTGCCACAGGGAGCTCGCCGACGACAAGGACATATACATCTACAGGTCAGTACTATATTCTTAGCTGGCTAGCTAGTACAGGACAAGCATACTCCTATAGTCCTATTCCTATATATGGAGTTCTGTCTCTGATGATGACTGATGGATGTGTTGGGTGCATGGTACAGAGGTGACAGGGCGTTCTGTAGCGAGGAGTGCCGTTGCCGGCACATCATGATGGAAGAGGACGGCGCCATGAACTGCGCCAAGGACGCGGCGGCGCCGCGAGGCCGCTCCCGCCGCCGCCAGGCCGTCGCCGGCGGTTTTGCATACTAAGTAGGTAGGGAGAAATCAAAGACAAGAAGAGATCTATCGACCATGGAGGCGCTAGACCATGGTGTTGCAGTCTCCATGCCTCCATGGTTGCACTTGCGGAGGAGGAAGAAGCTTCACTATGGGAGCTTAGTTCTAGCTACGCGTCTAGGTGTATAGTACTACGTTGGATTGGATTTTGACGGTTCATATTTTATCTTGGTACACGTAATCAATTCACGTGTATTGGCCTGAGGGTATATGAACTTGTTTGCGAGAGTGAGAGTGCCTTTTATTAATTTGAAGTTTTGAATTCTGGTGGCTATAAATTGAGGATAATCTCTAACATCTATTCTTCTCTGTGTAAAAAAAAACAATCTCGATCTCCGACATGCATCTGCAGTGCACATGTCCTTCATAATGTTTTATTTTGGTCTATGCGTGCAATCATATAGGTAGATGTTGTTTATAGTCTATAACATCTCTCAATGTTATCTATAGATAGCACTAAAGACAGATTTTATAATGAGTTGTCTTTACAACTCCTATATGCATAATGTGTCTTAGTTCTCGTGTTACAGTCGACTACTGTACGAGACACGACATAATTCTATATGCCCCCTCTTCTCCATATCATCTCGTGTTTTACGTATCAAGATTTATATATAGTTGACATTACACCATTGTATATACACTTTTCTGCAGTACATGCATGCATGTTTAATTCTCCGATTCGATGGTGACTGTCAATCGAAGCCACAGATGCTCGCGTGTTGGGGGCATAGCTCACTGGCTAAAACAAGGTTCAGTGGCCAGCGGCAAAAAGAGATTTATTATTCCAAGGAGGAGATTCAGAAACATTAACAGATTTGTTATTTTTAAGTCACCTGAATTTTTTTTTAAGTTTAAGTCAATTATTGTGATCATTAGATTTGGATATAGATTGATGTGTCATATGATTGGATATTAATTCAATGGATAAAAAACGTAACTCATACTTAAGAAAATTTTAGACAGTACCAGACATCAAACCCAACAAGTCAGAACCACCAAAATAACGAGGTTTTTTTTTCTACAAAAAATATGCCAAAAAAACGTTAGGAGGATCTCGTATTTGTTGCGAGCAAGGCTTAGCAAGAAGGAAAAAAATGGGAAAAGGAGACGCGATAATTGGCTGCAAAACAAGGCAAAAAAAAAGCCTGGAGCAGGGGGAAGTATGGGCCGTCAATGGGCCATAGAGAGGTACAGAAGAGCCGACTGGCGCCGTCCAAAAAGTCCACGAGTGAGAGAGAGGGCAGATGGGCTGCAGTCCACAGACCTCACCACGAACAGAAGAAGGCCATCCTAACAAGGCCAATATAGGGCAGCAGGCAGAGAGTAGACGATGATTGGTCAGCTCTTTCGAGTGGCTAACTGAATCGACCATCCCAATTTTGTGAGGTGGTCGAGCTCACATCTCTTCTTCACGGATAGCGCTTAAATACCCTGTACCTTCCTCATCTTTCATGGATACAATGCGTGGTTGATACACACAGTCTTTACAAATTCCATAGGATATTGGAGATAAGCAAGTTAGAGCGATGTCCATATATAGGATATTGGAGATAAACAAATTACAGCGATGGCAACATGTGATGCTGCCGTGCGGCTGCCGTGCGAGTGATGTTTGGGAAGGCATTCAAAAGGAAATGAACTGTCTGATCATCCGAGGATTCCAGTACAAGAGTTGGATGGAGACCCTCTTGTAACGAACAAGAAGATTTAGCTGGTGGTTGAACTTGAAGAGGCTAAAATGGAAGTGTATATAGTAGGAGTCTCTCGTACTCTGATCTTCAGGAAAGTGTAAATCCTCCGAAATGTTTTTTGCCGGTTTATAATGAACCATGTGAATCACATAGTACTTCAAATGTTCTCTGATGGAAAAGACTGTAATGAGGAAGAGCTGCTCGCATGTTCTGTTTCTGAATTCTTCTTCTTGTCGAAGAAAGTTCTGTTTCTGAATTCTCATGGCACTGAAGAGCTCTCTAACAGTTTTTGTTTTATTTTTCCGGCAAGCTTTCACCAAACAGAAAATGCTAAAACTGCCAAATTAATGAGGTCCTAAACCGCTAAGATGCACGAAGACGAACTCGCATTTATCGCGAGCAATTAAGGCTTAGGAAGAAGAAACATGGAAAAGAAACCGCAAGAATCGGCTGAAAAACAAGGGGAGGAAAAGCGAGAGCTTGGAACGTAATACCCGGTAACGTCCACCTAGTCTGCGAGGTATGGCCGTATGTGCCGTTAATGGGCCGCGAAGCCCACAAGAGAGAGAGGGACAGGGAATCTGGGCTGCAGGCCACGAGGCGGAAAAATTTCTACAAACACTATACTTAAATGAATTTTCGAGAAAAATTTAGATTAAATCATAATTTTTTAGCTCATTTTATATATTTAAAAATTCATACAAAAATTACACTTAAATGATTTTTTTTAAAAGGACTTTTTGCAACAGTGCTCACCGCACAGTGGCAGTGCGGCTGCAGGCGCTACAGTGCCCCCACAGTGACCATGTGGCCAGGGCTAGGTGCGGCGGAGCGTCATTTTTGCAAATTTCTCACAAAAATGATTATTCTTGTAAATAAAGCGAATTTAGGTCATTTGGGCCAAAAATTCCCTACTAGGCTGGCGTACGGCAATGTTTCTGAGGCTCTGGCTTGTGGGCCAACCCATCAGCTTTCTTTTCCCCCAAAATTCGTCGAGGTTTCGCTTCTTGCTAACAAATAATTTTCCTATATCAGAGCAGAGGCCTGGCTGATCGATTCTCGAAACTACGTTTAGCTTAATGACTACTGCGTAATACTATACAAAAAAAAAAGGGTATCGTATGAGTGTAAATTATGGCCGTAACCCGTCACAAAGCAGACTCAATATGGTGATGCTGCAATGCAACATTTGTATTTCATTGTCTGTTCTGTGCAGGTACAGATCTGACAACCAATAACGGCCAAGCACACACAATACGAGAGCCATGCAAATGGTTGCATTGCGTTGCACGCGGTTGGTTGCCAAATGCAGAGCAGAGCACACGGTTGCATTGTGCACCTACCGCCAGCTTTGAGCCTTCCCTGCTGCTTTCCTTGCTCCATTTGCTTCACCATCCGTAAACCAAACAGGGCATCTTCTTCTCATCTCGCCTACCTCCCTATATATTGGTATATAATACATCACATGCACCCATAGATGTTTACAGTTGAACCTTCCATGCCAAAAGAAAAGGGAAAGAAAAAAATGCAACCCCAAGCTGTCGTGCCGTGCTAACTGCTAACGACACTTCAGGCCAGGTAAAAAAAACCCAGATGAAAGAAATCTCCAGGGAGCAGTGTCCCAGTTTGCTGAATAGCTGAATCAATTTGATGCTTGAAACAACTTCTCCCACACCCTCAACCTCAACCTGTCTCTCCAGAAGGGGAAAAAATAAACCAAAAAAAAGGCAAAAAAAAAAAATGAATGAAGAAAATGGATCTACCAGGCACAGCACCATCACCTTTTCCTCCCCCCACCCCCCTTCCACTACACAAACTACTACTCATTTTTACACAAGAAACAATCCGATGAGTTAACCCTCGACAAGGCAGTCAACTCTCTGATTCCAGTGACTTTCATGATATTACACGCTCTCAGCTGCTGCCTGCTGCTGGTTGAGATCGCTTTGGTCGCCACTCCGTGTGCGCCTTCACGATGTCAGCTCCAGACTCCAGCTGAAGCAGATGGTCGCACTGGATGGCAGAAGCCTCTCGCTTGCCATCGGCAGCACATTCCCCTAAAGCTGTGGTAAGCGACTGAAGCACACTGTCACGGCCACACTCCTTCCTGTAATCCAGGGTCATACTTGCAAGCTCATGCTTCTCCAGTATAGATATTGGAGCACTCTGGCAAAAACAAAAATGAATGAGCAAGAGCTCAGGAATCTGCCTGAAGCCCTGAACACCTGCTGAATGACTACGAATGAGACTCCTAATAATGTCTACTTTACAGACAACCAGACCACATGCTCTAGAAAACAACCGTAGGTACTAAATACATGAATCGATGTCCTCTCAACAGCCACCATGTAATCAGGATGATAAAGCCAATTTCTTTTTGTCTAAACAATGGATAAAGGGACAAGAGGAATCACCTCAAGGATCCACCCAATATATTTAACATTGTTCACATGCTGGTTGACATCAAGGTCACCCCACCTAGGCTGTTGCAGATAAAAAGAGTTCCATGAGATATCTTATACATGAGAAGTGAGAACAATGCTAATAACTGAGGCATGCTGATAATTAAGCATGTCTAGCTGGCTTACGGTGAGCCCCTTTCTAATGAATTGCTTGGTAGCATCACCATCAATTTTGTTCCCTGTCTTGGCTAACTTTTCACTCTGCTCCTCTGTTATAGCCGAACGGTCATTAAAATATGGTCCTATTTCTGCTCTAACCTCATCCGGCATTTTTGAAAGTCTTCTAGTTTTCTTATTCATCATCACCCAAACACTGCAAACAAGGATCGAAAGGGGAACACCCTTAACGACTGGTAAAGATACGATCAAGTAACTTAACCCAAAGATTGAATTCCCTCATCAAACAGAGAAACATGATACATGCAATAGACTATAAATGGAACCCAAACCTTGTAGCTCTCAAGATTGTATGGCCAGAGTTGTAGTCACGAACGTGCCAATCTCGACGCATGCCATTTTTGCCAGCAGCAGCAACCCATGTGTCAACTTGAACCATGTCTCCCCTAAAATTAGCAGATTGGAACAATATTTTGTCATTTTTCAACTCATGAACAGATGTCCGCAGTTCTATCTGAACTACAAAAAACTACACTTCAAAATCTCCTCTCCATTTTTCCAACTCAGCAAACTTAATTGCACTTCTGGCCACAAATGATAGTATTTAGTAGTAGTACTGCTTGTTATTTGATGAGCACCTATAATTTCAAACTGAGTTGCTACAGGGGAAGAGTATTTAGTACAAGATAAGTTCACTGATCTAGATCAGTCCTAGCTTCTTCCTTGGCAGCCCACAGCATTAATTGCTTCCGCTTTTCTGTATGATGGAATCATTTATTGCAGCACCAATAAAGGCAAACTTTCTGCTCCCTTGAGGTGTGGTACCCTGTACGACCTCTCTTAATTAAAAAAATCCAAGGAAGCGCATAGCAGACACCATTTAATTGGGCAGCTTTGGGCAATGAACATGAGTAACAAATGAAGTTGCTATAGGGATAAACTTACTCTCTCCGTTATTTCATAAGTGATGTTTTGGGGAGAGATTATTGTTCTTTTTAAGTGATGTTCTACGTTTCACGACACAATAGGGCAATCACTGTCACAATGATGGCAAACTCAGGCCTTGAGGCATTGAAACTTTTATGTTGCTCATACTAAAGCTAGATAATGAGAACTACCTGAGCGGTGAATTTTGTTTGAAATGCAAAGGGCTCACTTATTAATTCAGTTACTCAAGTAAGACCATTTTATCTAGTATGTAAAATTAGTTTGGTTATGAAATCCATAGTTGCTATTTTATCTGCTCTGCTGCTTGCGATGCTGGTTGCTGCTGCTCATCCATCTGCAAGGAAATGATGAGGTGGCGGCCTGGTGGTATTAGGGCACGGGAGGAGGGAGTGAATGACTTGGATGGGCTTTTGGCCTTAGTGGGGATGTGGCTGAGTGGGTAGTGGCCTATCTCTCATCTATTCTTATTTTTTTTTCCTGTTATGTGTGTTATATGTGCTGATTTGGCCAATATATGTTATCGTCTAATCACCGTCTAGGCGTGTGCCTAGGTGCCTGGACGTCCTGGCGCCTTGGGGTCACCGCAACTGGCCAGAGCGCCGTGACAACCTTGATGAAATCCATCCTAGATCCAACAAAAGTGGAACTAGTGGTACTTTTTCTTGGTCCAACCAAGGTGGAAGTAACCACATTTCCTCAACGTGAGGCCTCTCATGAAAAACAAAGCATTGATTTCCTCTAGTGGTAAAATTAAAAATTGTCAACCCCATATTCCTACATGCCAGCAACAGCAAACCTTTTGCCCAAGTAAAGTTGTAAAAGATTAATACGGTTTTCATCAGCCACCACATGTATGAGTATGAGAATCCAGACTTACAATCCACACAGCATTATGATATGATAAATTTGCCAAGTAGGAGCATGAGAAATGAATCTGGTTTAGCTAAATGCTACTACTATCATAGTAAGAAACCAAGGACACAAATAGCTGTAAAGTAGTACATACAACAGTATTATGTCAGCAAAACCAAATAAATGTGAACTAAAATAAAAGTGAAACAAATTATGTGCATTTTGCAAGGTAAATAACAATAGATGGCAAGATTATGAATTGAATTGAAAGCAAAGAAAAAGGGGGGCATTGCCATGAAAAATGATAAGAGTTAAGGCTTGCAGAAAAGTACCATGCGGGGTATCGCTCAACAAGAAGCTGGATTTTGCTGACAACCCATATCAAGTTTCGTTTGCTCATCTCCGGTGTAGCCCCAAAACCATCTCCAAGAAGACCAGCGGTCCTCACGTGGTTAAGGGCCGTTTCCTGCAAGATCTCAAATTATTGCCAGCTTGATAGAAACAAATGGGATCTATAGTGAAATACTGAAAGGTGGAAAATAAAATTAAAAACCAAACAGTATCATTATGTCACCTGTAAATGATTCATTAATGTCTCTATAGAAGCTGTACGATCAGCACCAATTTCATAGGACCGAATCAAGAAATTCTGCCTAAACACCAGTCCATCCTGGATGATCCTACCAAAGCCAAATGTGTCAACAAGCATGTCAGGTTTCTTCGGCTTCCAGTCAAGCAGTGTCCACTGCTTCTCTGCAGCGAGGAAGATGGTCGTGATAGCTGCAAGAAGCATGCTCCAATCCGGCAGTTGGTTATAGAACGTCTTCGGAGCACTGTGAGGCACAGTTTCCTCCATGTCCGGGCTCGCAGTCTTGAGGTTAACCTTGGTGCCATTAACCTTGGGAAGAGCTTGAGCCTGTGCCTTTACTTGCATGGCTCCAGGAGATGGATTAGGCTTTGCAACAATGCCACGGACACTCAAATTCTCTGGCAATTCGCCGGTCATGTTCTTTACACTTCTAGCTGATGTGGCCGGGGAAGACCCCGGGCCTGGGAAGAATGCTGAGGCGGCAATGGACCCAGCCATGACTAAACCGCCTTCAGGATCCAAATTTGTTCAGAATGACACACTAGAGGTGCAAACCTGAAGAAAGAACTAATAAAATGAGGCACTTTATAAGAGGATGTAATCATATTCGAGATTTTTTTTTACTAGTGTATACTGCATCAAATGAGAATAATGCATTCTCTCTTTGGGTCAGGAAGCACGAAATGCAGAACATGTTCTTCCAAGTGAAAGGGATCTCCAAAGGAAAATGAACATAGTATGAGTTAAAAATTTCAAGTCAGCTACAGAAAGGAGCAAACAAATAATCCCATATTTGAGTTGAGTTAACAAACCGCCATCTGGAAACTAAAAGGTAAACCCGAGACATGAGCCACTGGATCCAGCTACAAAAAGCTACTCCCTTTGGGCAAAGGGGTTCCTGCATGAAAAAGGAGCCCACCATATTTCCAATTTCTGAAACCATTTGAGCCCCCATTTGAATCAATTTGGCAAACAAAATGAATAGTGTTCCAGTCAAAATGTAATCGAAAGTTGGCACAATACCAATTTTTGGGACGAACAAACGCACCCGATTTTCACAAGAACAGGAGCACATTGCACCACGAATCTCCCAAATGCGAGTTTTTCCATCGTTCGAGCCCCAATCATGCCCGCCATTCACCCAAAACGGGCTAAAAAATCTCCCATTGTACAACACCAAAGCCTACATTACAGCCAAATATCTCCCAAAAACCTTCCCCCCAACATATGCACAAAATCCAATCCCCAACATCAAGACACAGGCGCAATCCGCCGCGGAACAGCCAGATCTAGAAAGGGAACCGAGAATGCAGCCGAAGAACCCATCACAGAATCTTAACAACAAAATCCTTGCGACGACTCAGCCACCGCCGCCACCAGATCGCCGATAACACACTCACCGTGCGCTCCCAGAAACGAGCCCAAATCAGGAGCCCCGCCGCCGCTGGCGCTCCCGGCACTCTCTCCTCCGCTCCGGCCACCTCGTCGTCGTCGCCGCGCTCGAGCGGGTAGAGGCGGAAGCCTTCTCGCTCGGGCTTTCTCGATGAGTTTTTTTAGGGATAATTGATTATTTGCCACTGCAAAGAACATCCTTCTAGGATTTGCCACTCCTAACAATACAATTCATTATTTGCCACTTCAAATGTTGATTGCTTAATAATATGCTATTTTGGTTTTTTAATAACATTTCTTATGTTTTCTCTTTTTTTTCCCCAGGTGAAATGACCAAACTGCCCTCTCTCTCATTTACACTGCCCGGCGCTGGCTCGACGTATCGTCTTCCTCAATCCCCATCTTCCTCAGTCGGGCGCGCCACCACCCTGCGCACCACCATCTGAGCCTGAGCCGGAGGGGGACGCCGCCGTCGGGCTCGACCAGACCACCGCCCCTTACCCGGACGACACCCTGCAGGTGGCGGTTGCGTGCTTGGACGACGAGGAGGGAGTGCAGCTTGATGACGATCTGGCGCCCGGCGAGTTCATCAGCAGCTTGCCATGTCCACCGTTCGAGCCTGCCTACATCAAGGCCCTCCTCTCGGCGTCCGACGATGTCGCCATGCTGTGGCCTGCAGTACCAGCAGCTGCATCATGGTTGTGCGGCGGCGACCATCTCTCATCGGCATCCTTGCGGCCAGACAGCTTCGGCGCATCCCCTGCAGTTTGCTGATCATCCATGTGTATAAACTTGATCGGTTTCCGCCTGTACTTCTCTGATTTCATGTACTGCTCTGATTATGTCAAAACAATATGAATAAATGAATCGTTCTTTTTAGCAATCTATAATTTGTCGATCTTGTTTGGGTTGGAATGGATTGTGAAATTGGTTACACCGAGTTGCTGATTCCACTTGACTAACTAATTCCGATTTATATGCTTGAATTGATTCAATCAGCTGCCAAATAACTAGTTCTGTAGCATTGGGTATTTGTGTTAGACTGGCTTGTTAGTTTCTACGGACGTACGTAGGAGGTGGTCTGGGTTATCTGCAGGTTGACATGAAGAGCATCGATCGCATGCTGCTGCAAGCTGACATGAAACGTGTCTGATGGTATGTTGATGATTGCCCCCCCTCCCTCCTTTTTTTCTTTTCTTTTCTTTTTTGAGTTAGAATTGTGCTTAATTTTGCCAATGGAGAGGAGCTGCTTGTACTGTAATGGAGTCCATGTGTGCTTAATTTCAGTGAGCTAGCTGTTATTCTTGCACATTCAAAAGAGTGAGACAGCGAGCTGTTCTTCTGCCCTGTGGGCGAGTCATTGATACAAGCTCCTCCTCCCAATCGATCAGCGCTCTTATACAATTAATCGCTCTAAATAAACATAACAGAAGTAAGGGCACACGTGAATGTCTGCAGAATGGTCTGGTCGAGCCCAACGGCGGCGTCCCCCTCCGGCTCAGGCTCAGATGGTGGTGCACAGGGTGGTGGCGCGCCCGACTGAGGAAGATGGGGATTGAGGAAGACGACGCGTCGAGCCAGCGCCGGGCAGTGTAAATGAGAGAGAGGGCAGTTTGGTTAATTCACCTGGGGAAAAAAGAAGAAAACATAAGAAATGTTATTAAAAAACCAAAATGGCAGATTATTAAGCAATCAACATTTGAAGTGGCAAATAATAAATTGCATTGTTAGGAGTGGCAAATCCTAGAAGGATATCCTTTGCAGTGGCAAATAATCAATTATCCCTTTTTTTTACCCTTCTATTTTTATTTTATTTTTCCCCTGCCAGGAAAGCATAGCAGAGCCATTGGTGTACACGGCGGGGTATATACGAACGCGTGTACGGCCGGCGTTGGTATGTGGTACGTCTAGCTGTATGCTTATACGACGATTAAATTGGGTTGCAGTGGAATGACGAGGCTGGGTGCGGTTTAGTCCCTAGCCAGTGGGTCCGACCACAGTCTTAGGCCTTCTTCGAGAAGCCT
The DNA here is from genome assembly GCA_036346405.1 of Phyllostachys edulis. NCBI lineage: Eukaryota > Viridiplantae > Streptophyta > Magnoliopsida > Poales > Poaceae > Phyllostachys > Phyllostachys edulis. Next base: position 6,520,802 of record CM070553.1, on the reverse strand, counting down.
AAATTTTTCGGCTCCTCCGTGGATGAGTGGATTTTGAACTAAAAGAAAAAAAATCCATATTACACTTCTAAACTTTTCAGATAGTCCAAAATACCCCATGAACTCTAAAACTATTTAGTTTACACCCTCGAACTCCAAATACCATCTCACCCCGACCCCCTCGACCCGCAACCAGCTGGTTTTTGGCCTACGTGACATCCACGCTGGCCACACTGGAGCGGTTTCGCCTTGTCAGCACTAGCCTATCCGGCCAACATGTGGGGACAGATGAGAACGGGGATGACCCACTGCGTCGACGCAGACGCGTGGTATAAACGCCATCATTGCAAGAATGGCCACCTTACCACCTCCGCCTCCTCGCCATTTACGGCAACCGCAGCAGAGAGAGAGAGAGAGAGACGCGTCGGCTCAAATGCTCCGCACCGCTGAGTAGCGCGGTGTAAATGGTGTGGCCGATGGGGTTCACTGCTGCTCGTGGATCTAAGCTGTTGTTGGGGTGGTTGTCGTGGCGGTGATGGGTGGCGAGGTGATGAAGGCTCCACCATGGCGATTTCAATGAAGGAGCGAAGTCGAAAGGTGCTTGGGAGTAAAGGAGCAAGCGGGAGGCGGAGGCAGTGGGAGTTTCAAGACGAGGGGCATGGCGGGCTGTTCGCGGCGTTCTTAGCCTTCCTCTGCGTCGACGCGGTCGTCTTCGGCGTGGTGCACGTCATTGGAGGTGAGCCTCTTCTCCTTTCCTTCCTTCTCCTCTGCCTTTTTTTTCAGCAGTGGCGTTGGGCTGTTGGTTGCTTGCCTCTATGTGGGGTAAATTCGATCTTGGTTGGGTTTAGGTAGGTCTCACTGGAATTATATTCTCATGGCAATCTCGTGGTTGGAGCGTGGTGGGATCAATTTGACTCATTCTAATGATTTGGGGAAAAGCTTGCATTTTTAGATGCGATTTCGGTTTGGGTTTGGTGTTTGTTGTTGGGGAGGTGAAAAAAATGGACTATTTTTTTTTGCGGGGTTGCGAGTGTGCTGCCTTGTAGGTCTGATGGGGTATTACCACTCACGGCAAATTTGCAGTTTTTATCATTCAATTCTTGTGTAGTTTGAAGCTTTGATGGGAGCAACTTGGCGTTACTAGATTGTAACGCTGGCAGCGAGTAAACTATGCTAATGCCGCTCACGCTTTTGACCGATTGATACTAGAATATAAAAGCTCATGGCGCCACATGAAGAATGTCGTGTTCATGTGTTCAATTCGAGCACGCTAAATCCGCTTGGTTCTTTCTCTATGTGATGTGCTAATTGATCTCGTGTTCATGTTGTCCTTAGATGCAAGATCGTTCGTAGGTGCTCAAGACGGCATGGCCGCCCCGCCACCCGTAACGCTGTCTCTTCAGAGCGGAGCTGCAGAATCGGCATCGCGGTGTCGACACCATGTTGCTGTCTGTTCAAATCCAAGACGCCACAGTCGCGGACCAAGTTCTCCTAACACTCAGATAAGACTCATTGTCGCCGACTTCAGGCGCTCGAGTGCTCAGACTCCCGCCATGAGGCTAAACCGCCCAACAAGGTTTCAAAGATGGATGCTAACGTGAGGCCAAAAACCAGCTGGTTTCGGCTCGAGAGGGACGGGTGAGATGGTATTGGGAGTTCGAGAGTGTAAACCAAACGGTTTTGGAGTTCATAGAGTATTTTGGACTCTCCACAAAGTTCAGGGGGTTTAATATGGACTTTTTCCGAACTAAAATCCCAACCTAACCTCGGGAATTTATAGTTTGTTTGATAAGTCTAAATTCTAGGTCTATCCGCGCCAATCCACCAAGATAGACCGGGAATTTCAATGGGATGCGCATATACAAACAAGCTCTAATTGGTTTCTTCTCTCGGTCGCTCGCTGTCCCTCCCTCCCATGGTTGTACACGGAGTTTGCAACGTGGGGTGTTGTTGCAAATGGTGATGTGATGTGATGTCTAAACAAGTTGCATTGCAAATCGATTAAACCACAAGTTAGAAAGGAAAATTTTAACAAGTTGAATTGCTCTAATTGGTTTGAGTTGAAGTCACGCAATTTCGGCCATACCAGCAATACGGTTCCAACTTGGAGATCATGTTCTGAACTCGCAATAGTTGAACTGCCAATGTATGGTCTAGCTATGAAGGCTCACAAGATTGGGGATTACAAATGATTCATAAAAAGTCTCTAGTCTAATTCAGTGTAGAAATTAAGTTTTGAAGAACTCCGGCAAACTTTACTGCATGATGTGAAATTCATGTGCTCCAAGTAGTCCCTTATTAACCTTAATTTGGCTTATTTGAGCTCGTAGAAGCTAGCACGTGTAAGTGGTACTGCTACGTACCTTGTATGTATGTATGTACGTACGTATCGAATACTTTCACCGTACGTAGGTAATTGATTCCAGTACTGTTGCTAGGAGTAGTTGTTATTACTACTCGTAGCGCGGTGTACTGCTGCCAGTACTCTGCCATTCATGCGTTGCCGTTTAGTAATTTTCAGGGGTGACAAAGTGATCTGCGGGCACGTGTTGTTACTTATATGCCTTTAGTTCATCGTGTCTTCTGAGAAGAAAGAATGTTCAGTTCATGTGAAAAAGCCAGAGTAAAACGGTAGAAATTACTCCTCACACACCAATATATAGAAGCAGCAACTCCCGAGTTGCTAAAGATTACTAGTAGAGTGTCTATGTGTTGCAACAAAGTTCTAAAAAAGGGCAGGATGTATCAGTACATAAGATCCTAAAACATGCAGTAAATATCAATTTTTAGCGAACGTGTCGATGGCGACGGTGGTGGCCAACCGGAGATGTAGAACAGAAGCGAGGTCGGGGCTCGAGTCACTGCCGATACGGACCGGCGCGACGAGTCTCCCCTCCCGTCACCCTTGCCTCCTCCCGCACTCTCCACCAAACCTATCGTTGCCTCCATCTCCCTTCCCAGCCGGCCCCTCCGCGCACCAACGGTGGTGGCCGACCGGAGATGTGGAGCGAAAAGCGAGATAGGGGTGGGGGCGATGGTTGATGGAGAGGGGAAGAGGTGGGCGGTTAAAAGGGGAGAGGAGTGGTTGGGGTGGGCGAGGGACTCGCAAGCAGTTCAGATTCATTGGATTTTTTTTACAAGGGGTGAGACGATCATCCCGCTGCGTGGAGGTAAACGCCTTCTTTGGTAAACGCCTTCTTTTGCTAGTTAAGATAAGATGTACTCCAGGCCAGATAATCAGCTAGATTAATCATTAGCAATCCATATGTTTCGCATGCGTACCTATGCAGATCAAGTGAGAATTAAGCACAACTAAACTACCAGGGGACTTCATTTCGTTTCGATCGGTTTGGCAATGCATGCATCATGCATGGGCGATCGATCGAGGAGTGGATGATAACTAACTGCATGATCAGTTCTTTCCGATGACTAGCTAGCTAGCTCATACATCTCTGCATCTTCACTCACTGCATTGATATTTAAAGCGCCTCAATAAGTAGATACATACCCTGCGCCTTTCGGTCTCCTCGTAGGAAGAGATGGAAACATGGAATGCGTGGCTGATAGATATGCATACATGCACGCAGCTTGACAATTGTAGTAGTGATTAATTCCATGCGATATTGGAGATGAACAAATCACAGCGATGGCAACATTTGCTTCAGCCGTTCGAGTCGTACTTCTGAAGATGTACGTCGCTAAGATCGTGAGCATAAGTAGAGAGACTGATTGGTGCTGTTTTGAATTCTGATCGGACCCATCTGTTGGCAACATGCGTTTCATGTGTAATCCTGAAGTTCAGTTCAGATGTGAGCCTTTTCGTGGATCGATCCCATGTTATTTTTGTGCTTCATGTTCTCCATCTGTTAGTGGCCTGCTTGTCTCGCATTTCTGTCCAAGATGATGAATCCATTGGCTAATGGGCAAGAGTAATAAAAGGTGTATAATACTAGCACTTATCTTTCTCATCTCTATCAGAGAGAGAAACTTCTCAAGATACTAGAGACAAACAAGACATAGCAGAAGAAGCTTTTTCTTCTGCCGTATCGGCCATCCATGTCAATCTCCGTGTCCCGACGGCCGCTGCAGTAAACATAGAGAGCGATCGGTCCGATTCTGCCATCACGTCGAGCCCGTTTATTTTCGAAAGAACGAGCAACCGTTTGCAATTTCCACTCCTGTGTTCTCAGCTTGTGCTGACTCACTGAATTCAGCGGAGTTGTCGCATGACACGGCTGAAAGGTGACGAGTCCATATCGGACACAGTTCGACACGTATTTCAGATGTATCCGTATCCAAAATTAGACTTGCGAAAAAATGATTAAAATCGGACATATATTTAACATTTGGGCCCGATCCATTTGGCCCAAAAGTGGTAGCCCAGCCCAATTCCAATTCCCTTAACCCTCCAATCTCCTCTAGAGCCTCACTCCCTCCCACTTCGATGCATTGCTTGCTAGCACCATGATGCCCCCCGCCTCTACTCTCGCTACTTTCCGTGGCGACCCTCCTCCAGATACCACCCTTCCTTGCTTCTCTCGTCGCCAAGATTCTCCCCGACCACGATGCCCCTGCTGCCCGACGCCGACGCCGCCTGTCCCTGCTCCCTGACGCATCCCGTCCCTGTTGCTCCCCAACGCCGCCCATCCCTGCCCCCAACGCCATCCGCCCCTTCTCCTCGACGCCACTTGCCCCTTCTGCTTCGGTGATGACTGGCGACGGTGGGTGATTCAATCAGTATGTAGATTGTTGTTTGCTTACCGTCGTCATGCATCTGAGCTCAAGGTAACTAGTTTTGGTGTCATCAGTTAGGGATCAGTACTATATACTAACTAATTTATTGTTGTTTGATTGAACATGATTAAGCCACTCACAACCGTCCGGGTCTTCTCACAACCTTCTTTAAGAAAATCACCGACACAACTCCTCCGAGCCGTCTAGGTGTCGGCAAACACCAAGAGTAACAAGTCAGAAACGCTCACTTGAACGAATTAAGTGTCTAAGCTCAATAGATACTAAATCCAACACCTAATACAATACATGCACTAGGATTTTGCTCTCTAAACTCACTAAGTACAACATATACATAAAAGAGATGAGATGGCTTACTCTTTGCTCAAGGAAAACGAAAATAGCACCAACACTCTCTCGCAACCGGCCACAAGGGGTATTTATACACCCACACAAGAAAACTAGCTGTTGGAGGAGAATCTGCATAAAAATAGGGATTCCCGGTCTAACCGCCAACCAATGGCCGATCTAGCTCCAACGGCTATAAAAACTAGTCGTTGGACACTCAACCGGACTGACCTCCCTCACAAGGGTCGGTCAGACCGAACCAAGACCGGCCAGATCGGCAGGGGCAGTCATACTGCTCCACAGAGGAGTCAAGCAAAGGGGAAAACACCCCTCTCTGGAAAAAGCAAACCGGAGTGACTGACCGTGGGGCTGGTCAGATCGACCAACACATGGTGGTCAGACTGGTTGCCACCCGTCAAACCGATCACACATGGCGGTCAGATCGCCATAACAAATGGACTGACACTTAGCCTGGTCATACCCTTCAAGGGCTAGTCACACCGCCCTAGAGCTAAAGTTAGACCGCCAGACACAGGAAAAACTGATTTTGCATATTGCTTCAACTCAATTTTGCAAAACACATTTGCTAATTGATGCGCGGTGCAAACAGGGTATGAAATCATGATTCTCAATAAGTTGCAAAACATATTTGCCGACTTTTAGAATCATGCCATAAGGAATTTGGTACATGAACTTAAACCATTTGCAAAATACATTCGCAAACTAAAGTCACATGTTACAAGGTTTATGCATTAGCCTCAACTATTTGCAAAACATATTCACAAATATTGGCAATATGCTCAAGAGAGCTAGAGCAAGCACTAAGAGCTATCAACACATGACACACTCAAGCTACTAGTTAAGACCTCTCTTAATAGTACAACAACCTATACTAGCAATCCGATCTCCACACCAAATACCGAGACAGGTAACATGACTAAGAAACAAATTCCTAGCATATGCTAGTCATACCTTTGCCTTGAATATCTATCTTAGAGTAATCACTTGATGATGAACATCTCCACTCTAAGTCCGGGTTCTTGACTTGATAATCATCAACACATGATGATTTTCTTTTCCCCAAGTTCTTGACTTGAATATCATCAACACATGATGATCTTCTTCACTTCGGAATCTTGTCTTGAATATCATCAACACATGATGATTTTTTTTACTTTGGGATCTTTGTCTTGATGCTCATCAATGCATGATGACATTCTTCATCCCGAATCTTGACTTGATGACAATCAACTCATGATATCATTCGAAGTCTTTATCATCATGGGACTTAACCTGTTTCACCAACTCATGAAAAATGTTAGTTCACATGACGATTATCATTAATTACCAAAATACTCCATTAACTCATAATGATGGGTCTAGATTCTTCAGGGTGGTTCAAGTGCTGAGTAGTAAAATATCAAGGTTTTGTTGTGGAATCATGTCGAGTCCCTAGAAATGACTGGTAGAGGAGGTGGAGGAAACGTGAGATACAAATGCAAGTATTGTAAACATGTGTACACTGAGAGCTACTCTAGAGTGAAAGCACACTTGCTCAAAATATCTAATGGTGGAATCAAAATGTGCCTAAAGGTAACCATATCTATCCTTACTCAACTTAGAAGTCAAGTTGCAAAGGATGAAGAAGAGTTAGCAAAAACAAAGCCAAGACATGTTCCGTTGCCAATGATCGTCACTAGTACTGCTGATAGTGTTAGTGTTGCTTCATCTAACATGTGTTCTAAGCGGAGGGGAACTTCAGGCTTAGCTTTGGAGAAAGCTTTCAACAATGAAACTCGCCTACAACTTGATGCTATGATTGCGAGGATGTTTTATTCTTCAGGTTTGTAATCAACTTGAATCAAAAGCATTGCTTGAATTTATCCAATTGACACAATTCCTTGAAAGCTGTCAACTTATTTTGGGTTATGTTTTTTGTTTACATGATCGTCTTTTAATGTAGCAACAAATTCACATTATAAAAGTTCATATACCTATCTGACAAACCATAACATATCTGGTTATGTTCCTCCTGGATACAACAAGTTGAAGACCACTCTTCTTTAACAAGAAAGGGCTCATATTGAGTCCTTATTGGAGCGGACAAAGAGCACATGGTCTGAAAAGGGAGTGACCATTTATTTAGATGGATGGTCAGATGCACAGAGGTGACCACTCATAAATTTTATCGTTGTTTCTGAGAGTGCACCGATGTTCTTGCGAGCTATCAATGCCGAAGGCGAGGTGAAGACAAAGGAATACATTGCAGAGAAGTTTGCTGTTATTGAAGAAGTGGGGTACAAGAAATATGGTTCAAGTCATCACTAACAATGCTACAAATTGCAAAAGTGTGGGTTTGATTATTCAGCAGAAGTACAATCACCATTTCTTGACACCCTGTATTGTTCATACTCTTAATCTTGCTCTGAAAAGTATTTGCGCTGCTAAAATGCTAAGAACTGATGATGAAATCCTCATCTTTAATGAGTGCTATTGGATAACTGAAATTGCTCAGGATGCTAATATGATCAAGAATTTCATAATGAACCATGGCATGAGGCTTTCACTGTTCAATGAGTTTAGCAATCTAAAGATGCTTGCCATTGCTGAAACAACATTTGCCTCGGTTGTGGTTTTGTTGAAGCAGTTTTGCATGGTCAAGAGAGCACTTCAAAGCATGGTAATTAGTGAAGCATGTGAGGCTTACAAAGATGACAATGTAGGGATGACACAATTTGTTAGAGACAAAGTTCTCAATGAAGTGTGGTGGGGCAAGATGAACTACATTATTGAATTCATTGAGCCTATATATGAAATGCTACATGTGGCGGACACTGACACACCATGTCTTCATCTATTTATGAGATGTGGGACATGATGATAGAGAATGTAAAGAAAGCGATATATAAGTGGGAAGGAAATCAAGATAATGAGGAGTCCACCTTTTACTCGGTTGTTCAAAGCATATTGGTTGATCGGTAGGCAAAAGGCAACACTCCACTCGATTGTTTGGTGCATTCACTTAATCCAAGGTGATCTTTATATCTGTAATTGCTATTTGCTAACATTTAGTTATTGCAAAAGTTTTAATCCATTGATTTTATTTTTTGTAGATATTATAGTGAGAAGTGGATCAATGGAGGTGTTGGCCATGTACCGCCCACCCACAAGGATTTTGAGATTTCACAAATGAGAATGAAGTGTTTTAAGAAAATTTTCCCTACACTTGAACGATTCAGACAAGTTAAAGAGAAAAACGCTAGATTTTCCACCTGTTCTGCAGAATTTAATGACTTTGATTCCATTTACGATAGAGGGGTCCTTGATCCAATGAATTGGTGGGCAAATCATGGACAATCCATTCCTTTGTTACAAAGTTTGTCTCTCAAAATAGTTAACCAACCAGCCTCATCTTCTTGCCGCGGAAGGAATTGGAGCACATATAACTTCATCCATAACATGAAGAGAAATAGCTTACTCCTGAGCATGCTGAAGATTTGGTTTTTGTGCACAATAGTTTGAGACTTTTGTCGAGGAGAACACAAGCTTGCAAAACAAGGGCAGCAAGGATGTGGTGGGGGGGGGGATAGCTTTGAATTTTTTTAGTGGTGTTGGCATTCTAGAAGTTGCTAATCTCTCTCTTGAAGAACTAGAGTTAGAGAGCGTGTCTTTTGAAGATGGGTCTAACGTGGTGAACCCAGATGAGGATGAACAAGAAGTAGTCTAAGAGTCTCATGCTATCTTTTAATACGCCTTTAATTTGAGTTTGTTATGTAACTTAAGTTGAACCACTCCTATGTTGGATAGTGGCTACTTCATGTTGGATTGTTGGATGTACTCTGTCTTTAAGTTTTTATGTTTTGAACTTGACTAGTTGTTGTTGATTGTTATCATTTGTCAATTATTTGATGGTTGTTCGGTGTTTGCTATTGCTTAATTACTTTCATTGTAAAAATTAAGTCCTTGAGGTACATATTCCTATTTTTACATTTTAGTTTGACAAACATGTAGAACATTAAATAATACATATATATGTGCACACACACACATAGGGAACATATCTAGTGTTAATGCTGATTTGGGTGCTAAGGTGTTAATGCCAATCTTAACCGTTGGATCTGGATTGAACAACCAAGATTAATGCGGGCTCCCACCTCTAAACTATTTAATCACCCTGCATGCTCCCGTCTCTAATGCGCCTTCATTAAACACCTTGTATGCTCCCACCTCCAGTGTCGTTCTCAACGTCCAAGGTTGTTCAATCCAAATCTAACAGTCAAGATTAACATTAGCACCTTAGCACCCAAATCAGCATTAACACTAGATATGCTCCACACACACACACACACACACACATATATATATATATAGCCGTGTCCCCGTGTCCCTATGTCGCCATTTTTTAGAAAATAATGAATCTCGTATCTGACACGCGTGTCCGTGTCCGTGAATCACAGGTGGCATGTATAAGAAACTAGCTTTTCTTTTCGAGGGGACAACAGCAAGAGTTCCGAGTAGCTGTCGATTTGTTTTGTTTTTGGCTGTTGTTTCATCTCAAGTTCAGATATGAGCCACATTGTGCGCCTTTACATGATACAAGACCTGCTATCTTCATTGCTCTTGATCTGTTCATAGTCCACTTGTCATGTTTCCTCTCTTATCTTGATACGTGCTGATTGGCTGAATCGCAATGAGGGTCAACAAGATTACCTCATGCGTACCATTGCAGAGTGAACTGTGCTAAAGGAACTTTCATATCGTTTTCGTTTGGCAACAGGCAAAGAGTAGATGATGATTGCTCAGCTCTTTGGAATGAAGGAGCAAACCATCCCTAATACTTCCTCCGAAATATAAGGTGTGCAGCGAGCTAATTCCATGCCGTTTATCAGCTTCCCTCCCTCTTCGTTGTTTATTGAGTAACATTAATGCAGTGGATCATGCTTATCTTTCCTTTGGCATTCTCTTAGTCTGGAAATTAACCTCCTTAATTGACGTATTCATGCAGTAAAAATACGCCATGCTAGCAGCTACACAAAGTGGAATGGAGCTAGTACTAGTTTTTGGTGTGGAAATAGACTTTGAGTAGATAATAGGAACAGCCGGGTCAGCTCTTTCGAATGATTAACGAGATCATCCCAACGTTGTGAGGTGAGAAACGACTTACACATCACTGCTTCGCTGCAAGAGCTTATTAAGTAGCATGCATCCTCTCATCTTCCTCCTCATCTCTCTCTCGAGAGAGAAATGCTCGCCACAGCTAGCTCCTTCAATCCAATCTATTCTAAGGTATTGGAGATAAACAAACCATGTCAACAGAAACACTTCCTTTTTCCATGCTCTCCGCTGCAGTTTTAGCAGCAACTTCAAAGACACAGACTACATCCAATTTGGCAATCGGATTGGGCAGTCAGTGCTCTGGGTACTTGATCCAGGACAACGTGAGGGTGTCCAGACGTGCATAAATTCGTGGAGAGCAAGTGACAAGATACTTCGAGAACTTAGCATGAATTTGCATGTAGGTGCCTGCGAGGACTGGGATCTGCCTGTAAACCCTTCCAATTTGTTGGCTTTTGTTTTCTTGGCGTTGTGACGGATTTGCCTGTAAACCCTTCCAATGTAGTATGCATTTGTAATCGTCGTATAAGCAGATGCGAGTCGCTTTGTATAGGTCCTGATCGGCATTTGTAATCGTCGTATAAGCAGATGCGAGTCGCTTGTGAACTCCTGATCGATCCGGTTTTGAGTATTGATCGAACTCATAGTACTGAACTCCGTTTATCCAAATCTGATCACTAGTGTCCTGATCATTGATTTTTGGTGGAATTGTCAGGTGTATTAGCGATTATTTATTTTCTCTCTCTTTGGAGTTCCAAAGTAGAAACGGTATAAGTATTTAACAATGAAGCTAGTACAGGTGCTGACCATGGGCAGAGTTTGTTAGAAATAATCAAAATTGGTGCATTAGTGCTTTTGCATTTGGTTGAGTCCTGCATGGTAACGTTCTTAGCTTATTAATATTTTAGTTGTTTGCAAACGCATGTAGTTGAATAGGCGTGAGTTACATGCATTAGTGTGGCGTGGGTTACATGCATTAGTGTTGAGTTGTGCATGCTAGGAGCTCAGATCGTGGAGTGAGTTTATGGGAAGGAGGCCATCACCAACGATGTCCCTGTGTGCCTATTTAAAGACTTGTAATCAGTTTGTATGAGTTGAGCAAAACAGTAAAAGAGAGAAGAATAAAAGAGAAAAGTAGCACTAGGCAGCTTGTAAATTATACATAAAATCTTCCATGTGTTCTTCCTCTCCGTGAATTTTGTCTCCCTCACCCGTGAAAGTGTAAGGCCCACTGTAGAATTTCAACATTTGGACCTCGCTCTCAAAGAAGATGCTAACGCTGGGAGAGAGGGTTGAAGACTCTTGTGTGGTGGATAAAGTGCTTGGTCTTGACACCAAAGTTTCACGATCGCTTGCACTCTCGAGAACCTCGAGGACTTGGATGTGATGTCACCAAGAAATGTTCAAGGCTAAAGGCGCTCGAGGAGCGCCACATGGTTAGTGAGGAGGAAGGTGAGCATCTGCCGCCACCCGCGCCCAATGGGAGTCCAGGCCAAGAACAAAGAAGGTGGCTCCGGCCCAAGAAGAATCGCAAATTCGACAAGGCCAAAGTAAGATGCTACAACTGCAATGACTATGGGCATTTTTCTTCCGAATGCCGTAAGAAGGAGGAACAAGCGCATCTCATGGAGGCGGATGCCGATGATGAACCAACGCTGCTGTGAAGCCATCTTGATTAGGGAGAGTTTGTTAGAAATAATCAAGATTGGTGCATTAGTGCTTTTGCATTTGGTTGAGTCCTGCATGGTAACGTTCTTAGCTTATTAATATTTTAGTTGTTTGCAAACGCATGTAGTTGAATAGGCGTGAGTTACATGCATTAGTGTGGCGTGGGTTACATGCATTAGTGTTGAGTTGTGCATGCGTTAGGAACTCAGATCGTGGAGTGAGTTTATGGGAAGGAGGCCATCAGCCAACGATGTCCCGGGTGTGCCTATTTAAAGACTTGTAATCAGTTTGTATGAGTTGAGCAAAACAGAAAAGAGAGAAGAATAGAAAGAGAAAAGTAGCACTAGGTAGTTGCAGTGCTACACAAAATCTTCCGTGTGTTCTTCCTCTCCGTGAATTTTGTCTCCCTCACCCGTGAAAGTGTGCGTCCACGGGTAGAATTTCCAACAGAGTTGGGCCTCCGGCCAGGATCAAAAGCCAATATAAAAATCATTGAAAAATCAGTAAAATATGATTTTGAGCCAAAAGTAGCTGGGTCAGCTCCACCCTGGTTTGCATCAGTAGCTAGACCGGTTAATTACAGCTCCCCTCATGAAGCCTTCCTGAAAAAGCGCACTAATTCTATTTGATTTCCTAGTTCATGTTAAAAATTGACCATATAAGGAGGGAGTATCATACTACCACTCACAGGTCAAAGCTGGACTGGGTTATATTACTCATGCTAGTTGTACTTTTTAGTTAGTAAAAACCAAACTACACTACTAGCTAGTTCGCTGTATATACATATTGAATGCAAGCGTATGCATGGCCTACTTCAATCACCGTAAGTAAAACACTTTTTCGCCGCCCATTGATTCCGGTATTGTTGCTAGGAGTAATTTCCATGGATTTCATCTGAAAGCTAGCGTAAAACAGTAGGAACAGTGGAAGATAAACTGGAATAACCATTGACACAAACAGAACAAGATTAATAGTTCATGCGTTTTTGCATTCGTAGCAATGCATGCAGAGTGAACCCTAGTACTACAAAGGCTTCATTTTGGAGCTTTGTGTTGGTATTGAAACGGGCAAGGAGCAGATGATAATTGTTGTTCAGCTCTTTGGGATGACTACACCGATATCATCCCAATTTTGTGAGGTGAGGCCACATCGATCTCTGCTCCACTTCACTGAGAGACGCTTGAATTGCATAAATACCCTGCACCTTCTCATCTTCCTCGTCTCTCCGAAGAGAAGGCAAACGCAAACGCTTGCTACAATGCTACTGCATGCAAGCATTTGTGCTTGCCAAGTTCATAAGATATTGGAGATAAACAAATTATAACGATTAGGATGAATATCGCTACGGTTCCTGGCTTACTACGCGAGCGCGATCGGTCAGTTCTTAGATCTGATCCACTCAGTACACGATTCAGTCTCTCTCTCCTCTCCCTGATCTACATATCTCATATATCTGTCATATAAATAAAAAAAACAAGGTAAACAGTTTTGCACAGAAAGAAACCCATAAGCAATTCATGTGTTCTTCATGTGTAAGACTGAACTGTAAGAGACTTCATTATGTTTTCGTTTGCTAATAGGTCTTTTCCGAATGATCGACTAAATCATCCCAAAATTGTGAGGTGAGCTCACACATCCCTTCTTCACTCGCTGGGAGCGCTTAGATACTCTCCAACTTGTCATCTCTCTATCTCTCTGAAATTAAGAGAAACCCTTGATGCAGCTAGCTTGACAAGTTGACAAGATATTGGAGACAGATAAATTGTTACATACCCGATGAATGACACTGATGAACACCGGTATAACTCAGATATACACCTGAGACAAGATAACTATGATCCACTCCAACACAGAATATGAGTAGGTTTGATACAACTTGGGAGAAATTGGAAGCTAAGACTGGAGGTAGCAATGGAGACTGGGAATCTAGAGAGCAATGGGAGAGTGGGAATCTAGAAAAGAGGAAATGGGAAAGAGCAGCAATGGGAAAGAAGGGAGCCTGCAGTTGCCTGGATGATTTCTTTGATCCCCCCTCTAATCTTTGTTGCCTCCCTTTTGTAGCTAGACTGGATCCTCCGCCTCCTGCCTCCTAGGCCCACGGCCCACAAACGAAGCCCAAAGCCAGGCCGGTCCGTGACATTCCTCCCTCCTTAAAATGCGACTTGACCCCAAGCCGATACAAAAGAATGGCCACCATTGCCACCGGGATCCCATGGTATCCATAGAACCTCTATGCCCAGCCTGACTTGAACACCATCACCACCATGCTTCTGCTGCGTTAGTATACGAAGATGAAGCAACATCACTCAGTCCTAAGCATTGAGTCTTTGTCGAACTCTCACTGGGACAGTCTGAAGCCTATACTTGCTACAATTAACCCTAAATTACCAAAAACTGACAACCAAAGAGCCTTCTTTTTCCATTCCTCAGATATCTACCATGCAAGCAAAGTGCTCCAGCCAGGTTCCAAGCTTACATTCTTCCTTTGCAAATCAAGAATCGCAAGGACCGCCTTAACAACAATCTCACCAAGACTGCTATAACGGTTAACAATCTTTTGGGACAAAGTTGTTATGTAGGTCTGCACCAAAGGCTCTATATTTGTAGAACTGAACTCAGACTTTTGGAAGATTGTAGGTGCCCTGTGAGTGAATATCTCGCCGCAGTAACAAACCACCATTCTCAGAAGAAAATTTGTTGTTTCGCTTATGAGCCTCCTCTTCTTGACAAGCCAAGAAGTCCAAAAGCCCAAAGATGAGGAGAACCACAAGCAAAGCTAGGCCTCCACCCATCAGAATCACTAGTGTTGTATCTCTGCTGCATCCGGTGTCTCGCTTCATGTCGTCCCTCGTCATGCCCATTGGGCATGTATGCTTGAAACCGCCAACTCGCTGATGCTCTTGTGCGCAGGGTAGTTTTTCTCGCCTTGGCATCCACTAGGCCCCTCGCAGACACGGGTTCCCCATGAAGCCTTCAAAACAGATTGCGGCGGTGTCCGCCCATTTGCCATAGTATAGCATTGATGTTCGTAATAGTTGCAGTATCCAGCCCATTTGCCACAAGATAGTTCTCGTGGACACGGCGTGCCTCCGCAATTCCTCCCGATATACACCACCCAAAGACCACGGGCCGATCCATCGTTTTTGTCCAAGTCATCCTCGAGAACGATAGGACCCCGGTCCACAATGAACGCCTTTGTCGCACCATGTGCTATTATCGATGTTGCCCCGGAGGACTACAGAGTTGGTTCCAGAGGCCGATGAACTCCAAGCTCAACATGTTTAGCTCCTTGGGCATTGAAGTGTTACATATATATTCCTCTCCCAAAGATTTCTTGCTTGATAATCGACCATGTATCCGTGTTCAACTCAATGGTAGCAAAGCTAGCACAAGTATCAAGAACAATGGCATATGTGAAATGATCAAAGCTTAGGTCCCATATCCGGCCTCTCCGAGAAGAACGCCGGGCCTCTTCCCGTGTTTGCCCATTGAAAATCCTCGCTATGATGGCATTCCATGAAACCGCATCTCTTCGCCCATATCCCGAATATAAGGTATCCTTTTGCCAATGCTTTGCACTTCCCATACCGATCGAGAATTGCATTTTTGACAGAGATGTCCACATGGAAATCTGATTTAATTGCTAAGTAGTGAACTTGCAACCTTTGAAAGTACCCCTTAACCTCAGCACAAGCAATGAAAAACCCTGACAAGCTGACTACATCGAAACCAATGCCAGAACTGATAACTAATTGAAATATTTCCATGGCCTCAACTCCTTGCTTCAGCTCATGAACTTCCCACTTCTTAGTCCATGTCATACCACAAAGGGTCCAATAAGAGTCACATTCTGCAGTAAGTTGTGGTACCTTCCCCTCGATCAAGTCAAGGTGATTTCTCTTGAACTGGAGTAGCACCCAGTTGCATATCCATTGATGCAAATCTTCAACATGCCCCAAACTGATACAACCAGCAACCATCATCTCAACAAGCTTACATGCAATTGTAATCTTTTGATTAAATAAAGCCTCGGCAACCATGAACCAATTATGCTTCTTGATAGCCAAATTTGCAACATGTAACCTTTGGTCAGTAAGGAACAGGCCATCTTCTATCTCACCGTGAGTGAGACTGGCTTGAGCAGTGATGACCACTAGCAGTGTGAATCCATAGCACCATTGAACATCATACCTCAGCAGATCCATTAGTCAGATGGGGACATTCTTCCAGCACTTGAGGCATCAAAATCATACCCTTACTGTCATCCAAAGACTGGAGGTAAGCACTTATGCACAAAGATTGCTCAGGACTGCTCCTGTTGCCCTCAATGATATTGACAGCGCTAACACACCTATAGAATATATTCAACACCCCTCGAGTTTGAGCTCTAAGTATCACCTCACCACACATTTGATACTCTTCACTGACCATCCTCACATGGTCAAAGGGAAGGATAGAGCACATCACCTCAGTAGAGTTTGTAGCAGGGCAAAATCCTTTTTCCGTAATCAACATTCTTCCCGCACGGTGGTGACCATGGGGCATCCATTTCACACCACTCGATAGTCCTTGCATGATGACCATGAGATCGGACCTAGTTCCACTCCATCGCACGCTATGTCCATTTGCGAGGCGCAGCGCATGCTGCCTAAACTCCATAGCCCCACATGAGTTCTCCAAGTGTAAGGATCAAGACGCGATGGGCTCGCTTCTTCGACGGTTGTTTCTATCCACCACGGCAATGCTCGCAGTGGAAGACTCGCTGTGGCAAAGAAAGGCGAGGACGAGGCCGTTGGTGGAGAAGCCATAAGAGACACCATCAATGCCGCACATTCTGTCTAACACCTTGCATGCTCCCAACTGACAGTTGGACAGATTGGGGACGTGCTCGTCGCCCAAGTCGATGGGGTGGACGGTGGCGCCGCTGGGTGTGGGGGTGAGGTCACTAGTGCCGTCACGTACCAGAATGGTGGCGTTCGTCGGCTCAAGGCTGGTGATGGTGACGTCGAGTCGGGAGGCGGTTGAGGGAGAACCCGGGGCCTCGTCCGACATGAATGCGGATGTCTGCGAGGTGGTGTTGTCGCCAGCACGGATCATCGAACACCGCGGGCGACTTCGAAGCGGGCGCTTACACGTGGAGTAGCCGCCACACAACAGAGTCTATCATGCGACGACCAAGATGGGCGTCGGTGCGGTTACGGATGGCGGCAAGGCGTGATCGGGTACTCCTCGCGGCTGGATGATGGCCTTCAAGTCGACCGCGAGCTCATTCATGCATCCGGCCAAATCTTCCATCTCCAATGATTGCTTCTCCACTTCAGAGATCAATTCGTTCAACATCACCTTGCACCATGCTTCGCTCTCCTTCTCAGCATCAGTCATGGCCACCTCGGAGCACAACATCATCAGGATTGAAGGCTCTGATACTAATTGTTACATACCTGATGAATGACACTGATGAACACCGGCATAACACAGATATACACTTGAGACAAGATAACTATGATCCACTCCAACATAGAATATGAGTATGTTTGATACAACTTGGGAGAAATTGGAAGCTAAGACTGGAGGTAGCAATGGAGACTGGGAATCTAGAGAGCAATGGGAGAGTAGGAATCTAGAGAAGAGGAAATGGGGAAGAGCAGCAGTGGGAAATAAGGGAGCCTGCAGTTGCCTGGATGATTTCTTCGATCCCCCTCTAATTGATGTTGCCTCCCTTTTGTAGCCAGACTGGATCCTCTGTCTCCTGCTTCCTGGGCCCACGGCCCACAAACAAAGCCCAAAGCCAGACCGGTCCGTGACAAAATCATACCAATGGCAGCATCTCTCTACACTGAAACAAAAGCCTCAGTCCCAATGTTCACATTAGCTCTGATAACTGATAAGTTTGTTCGACTGTCTCTGTCCTACTTTCCAGTCAGCTCAAGACCACAAACATGTTAGCCGCAAGGTTCAGTCGCACCGATTGCTACAGTGAATGAACTCTCGAGTTTGGATTTTTTCCAGCCCGACACTTGTGTATGAAAACTGAAAAGCGAAAAAAATGCTACAAATTTTTTTGCTATTGATGCTCATGTGCAAGTGGGCCAAGCCGAACGCAACCAGGCCCAATGCAGCCCGTAAGGCCGAATACAAATCCGGCCCAGTATACAACTCAAGCACAGCTCAACCATTTTTTTTCATTTTTACACAAGCGGAATAATCATATTTTTCTAATAAATTATAAACCCATCTCTCGATCTCTCTCTAATACCCACGAGTCCCTCGTCTCCCTCACTCCTAACCCAACCAGATCAAACGCTCTAGGGTTTCGGCTCGCATCTTCGTCTTCCTTGCGGAGAGAGGGGGATGAAGCTCGCGGGGCTGAAGTCCGTGGACGGCGCGCACGAGGAGTCCATCTGGGCGGCGGCGTGGGTGCCCGCGGCCGACCATCGCCCAACAGCGCTGCTCCTCACCGGCGCGCTCGACGAGACCGTCCGCCTCTGGCGCACCGACGAACTCGCCGCCGCCGCCCCGCCCGCGAGCGGCCACGCGCTCGGGGTCGTCTCGCTCGCCGCGCACCCCGCGGGGACCATCGCCGCCGCGGTCTCCCTCGACAGCTACGTCCGCGTCTTCGACGTCGACTCCGGCGCCTCCGTCGCCACGCTCGATGCCCCGCCCTCCGAGGTCTGGGGCATCCAGTTCCACCCCAAGGTAGGCGCTGGGTGATCCTACTTGATCTTGCTGGCGATTGTGAGGTAGTTTTAGTAGATTCGAGGGGGGAGATGCATTGAAAGCTGTGGGATTTTAGTGAGATGGTGCGGTCGTCTTATCTGATTCGAGCGTAGAATGCCATGAAAATGTGGCTATGATCCGGATTTCATGGGTTTTTTAAGATCTATTGTGGTTTTGGCAGTGTACTGAGGGTCAAAACTGATGAAATGTGTGATTTTTTTTAGAGATTTGTGGTCGGTTTCAGTACATTTCATTTCAATATAGAATGCCATGAAAATGCGGCGTTGTCTGGCATTTTGCGGTGGTTTAGACTTTAGCAGGTTTGGCGCATTTTGTGTAGTTAAAGAAAAACTATGGCACATTATCGATTAGTTTCAAGCTGTTCCAATCTGCCATTGATATTTTTGCATTCATCAGAAAAATGATTAAGCAGGAGAGTTGGAGAGGTTTGTGGTTGCTAAATTAGGGTGGCAAGTTTGACCTTTTACTTGTTTGCTCCTGCTCATTGACCTGCATTTGTTAATTGTTGGTACAAGGTCCCTTTATTCCTGGTTCTCTGGGTTTTTGCGATTACCTCGTTCACTGTTTCTTTCAAAATTGCGGTAACTTTAGTAACTAGCAAGATATGTTTGTTAGAGCGATCGATCATGTGAAATTGAGCTAATTAGTAATTACATGTATTGTTGGCAAAGCCTGTGTAACTGTTTGTGTGTCGGTTTATTGGCTTAGACTTTGATGATAATGCTGTACTATGCATTCTTGATGATTCTATTTGAAGGTCAAAGTAGATAATTCTTAACTCTTTCAAACTGTCAGTAAATTAAGTTGATGGTGAACAGTGCAAGTAATTGTAGAGATGAATTTAATGATGGCTGGAGTTCATTTTGGTTAGGTAATGCTTTGAAGCCTCCATAGCCCATTGTATTTTAAATGTTGGTTAACATATACTTTTAATTTTGTTTTCTTATTAAATGAACCTAGTACTTTATAGTCACATTTGGACAGTATGAGTGTTGCTAAAAATGAGTAGTGAAGCTGTGATGAATTCAGTTACATGTTGCCTTGTCGATGTGATTCACCTTGCTACTCTGTAGATCATACCGGATCTTTGTGAGATGGTACTTTGGCTTGTGCTAAACCTTGTTGAAACTTGGAATTATGCCCTTGAGCCCTTAATTGATTTCCATTTCCTCTTTGTTTCCTATGAGTATGCTTGCCATTACTGGTCAGACTTCTCTCTTTTTGACACAATCAAGTCTAATTCAATAGAACCCGGTTCATGGTTGCATGGTCAACAGCTAGTTTCACATGATTTTGATCCGTACACAGTTGACATGTTAGTGGTCGATCATTTAGTCTTTTGTGCTGCGCTATCTCTATATACCGTGTTCAACAATATGAAATAGCAACATATGCTGCTTTGTCTAAAACCTAGACTACCAAGTACGAACATAGTATGCTAAACTGTAATAAATAATTTCAGCTAGCAGAAATGAAGGCAATCTGTCACTGAATTGTCCTGCTTTTCCAGTGGCCTCACTTTGTCAATATGAATGCTCTTTCCTTGATCTATTTATTGACAGAATTGCCTCAACCAAATGCTTTCCTTCTCAGGGTAATGCTCTTGCTGCAGCTGGTGGTGGCAGTGGGTCAGTGAAGCTCTGGGACACGGAGAAGTGGCAGCCAATTACCAGCCTTCCTGTCCCGCGTCCGGAGGGAGCTCGCCCTGATAAAACAGGCAGCGGCAAGTTCGTCCTTTCAGTCGCCTGGAGCCCTGATGGCAGGCTCTTAGCCTGTGGGTCCATGGATGGCACCATTGCTGTGTACGATGCAGTTCGTATGAAGTTCCTCCACCACCTTGAAGGCCACCACATGCCAGTGAGGTCCATGGTGTTCTCCCCAGTGGACCCCCACGTGCTCTTCACTGCCAGCGACGATTGCCACATCCACATATATGACGCCAAGGAGAAGAGCCTCATCGGGGCCATGTCAGGGCACGCGAGCTGGGTGTTGAGCATTGATGTGAGCCCAGACGGCATGGCGGTAGCGACAGGTTCCAGCGACCGCACAGTCAAGCTTTGGGACATCAACACGAGGGCATCGGTGCAGACGATGAGCAACCACTCCGACCAGGTCTGGGCTGTGGCCTTCCGACCACCGGGAGGGATAGGGGTCCGTGTAGGCCGGCTCGCCAGCGTGTCTGACGACAAGAGTATCTCTCTGTATGATTACTCGTAGTTTTCATACCACCGCAACGGCCCTAATGTAATCTGTTCCCAGCCGGTGACTTGGTCTGGCCATGAGGTTGGAGGACTTGTTGTACAATCCTAATTAAACTCCTAAGTTGCAATTAGAGATGGGTTTACTTCTTGTAGTGGTTACAAGGCTGTTAAGTTACAAACTCCTTCCTTTTCTGCCAGTGATCACAGCTTGTTATTGTAGCCTCAAGTATACCTCATTAACTTCTTGCTCGGTGATTAAGACATGAGAATTTCCAACCTAATCAGTAATCACACGATCTTTCACGCAGTCCGTCCATTCTGGGGCTTGTTTCTATGTTTTTCTAACTAAAGGTGTTTTTGTACTGGTAGACTAGAAATACATTGGTAATTCAGAGCGGCTGCATCAATTAAGTTGCTGCAATCGAATGGTAAAAGAAGCTGAACTTGTGCCGAAGTACTACTGTACGGCCATACCCCCAACAAGATGACCATTGACAATGAACATGAAGACGAGAAGATGATACTCTTGCTGCTGCATGTAAGACGCATCAACTTCTAAATTTTGTTTCCCCTCCCCCACCCGCCACCGCCGCCACATCAGACATGGTCTCACCTCCTCCGCCGGCGCCGCTGCCTCCCGCCTTCCAGAAAGAACTAAGGCTGCTCCCAATGGACAGTATCTTAGTGTAGTTTCTTAATGCATGAGGAGTGTTAGGATACTATCTTTCCAATACATGATTTTTTATGGTGTAGTGTCTTAGGCTGTTTCATTTAATTACATGCATGAGTATACAATAAATTTTACGCATTGGATTTCGAGCCCAAACTGGTATCTAAATTAGATACTAGAGTACTATCTCTCCTCATTAATTATGGTGTCACATCATCAATTTGTCTACATGGCATGCTTAAAATACTAGCCAAGGTGGAGCATTAGGAGAAGCCTAACCCGTCTACCTCTTCCCTTTCCGTTCATATACATACATAGTAGTAATTGACCATTTGACCTTGATCCAATCTGACATAGTTCTATGCTTTTGTTGTTTATTAACTGGGTAATTAAAGGTACAGGATTCCTAATGACACGAGAGCGTGGCGGCGCCGTCCTCGGATTAATCCAAGAGTTCGTTATGAGCAGTCCAAGAGAATGGCAGATATAGCCTTGGAGCAGTACAGCAAAAGCAAGACGGAGGTAAAGAGTGCAACCTGCTCGTTCACTTGCTTGTTCTAGAGAGTACACGTACTAGTAACGGACCGAGACAGGGAGACTAGTGGGAGCTCTGGTCTCCTATGGACTATGGTTGATAAAGTCTCTATATTGCTCTTAGTTTTCTTACATAGAATAGCGAAATATTTATACCTGTCACTTCTCGATATTTAGTTCTCATCATATGACCCAGAATAAAAATTTTCTAGCTCCGTCTGGTACTAGTGCATATATATAGTGCATTATCTGTTTATATCTTGGATTGCTAAATTGCATTGTCATGACCTCAATCTCTTGATTTCTTGTGCCCAGATAAGTTTGAGATTTTGGAGGCCATGCCTTGCAACTCCGTGAGTGGTTCATGGCGTCCTTATAGTCACATCAACTTTACTGCAGGATCCAACTACTGTGCATTTTGCTGGGCTAAACAGAAGTACCATGCTATATATTTCTCTCGCGCCCAACAACGCGATGCTAATCAACTCAGTGAACGAACCACGTAATTCAAATTGTGCACCTTTGAATTCTGACTTTTTTTTATAAGTTGAATTCTGATATTGCCATGACCTTTCAAGTTTGAGCTCTTAATTAATTAAGGGACATACCTTTCATTGGCACCGTAGTGCTTGGTTTAGGTAGACCTTACATGAACATCAACTTCACCGCAAGATCCAGCAAGAAGGGCTCACATGAACGATTCTTCTTCGCGGAGCTGTATTTTTGCGGGCTGTGGTAGAAGCCGGAGTACAAGCAACTTTCTGTGACCTGCTGCGAGCCATTGGCCCTGATTCCGCTGGTGAGCATTTTTCTTTCTTAAGACATATACAGGTTGCTCAGTCATATCCTGTTTCCATTAAAGAATGTTAAATGTTTATCTACTATGATGCACCTTGCAAGTAGTAACTGAGGCAAAAATGAGCATAGATCATAGATGCAACCCTAATTTTTGTTTCAAGATTAATCTGCAATGATAATTGTTGAGAATGCAATGCATACTTGAGTTCTCTGGAAACTTCCCAACAATACACGAGCTAAATATTAAGCAAGGAAATACGCAAAGAAGTTCCGAGAACAAATAAGTTAGTAAGCCTTCACGACAAATTAGAAACGGTGCTGTCTGGATTCGATCCTTGCAAAAGCTTGCCTCACCTTGCTGGGCTAGTCTTGGCATTTGGTAGCAACACAAAAAAAAAAAACCATGCTTTGCCAGGCAAACTCGCCCACCCGAGCAAGGAAATCCTTGCCCGCCCAGGCGAGCCAAATCGATCGGCTCTCCTGCACGGGCAAGGTTCGCCGCAAACGCTCGCCACCTCCAACGTGCGGCCGAATCGAGCTCCACCGTTGCCGGAATTGAGGTCACACACTACCAAATCAAGCTCACGTGCTGCCGAATCGAGCTCACACGTCGCCGAACCGATGGCAAATCGAGCTCGTTGCAGCTGAAACGAGCTCCGCCGCCGCTGAA
Source organism: Phyllostachys edulis (assembly GCA_036346405.1). Taxonomy (NCBI): domain Eukaryota; kingdom Viridiplantae; phylum Streptophyta; class Magnoliopsida; order Poales; family Poaceae; genus Phyllostachys; species Phyllostachys edulis. The sequence goes on along the minus strand of CM070553.1, from coordinate 6,497,350 downwards.
ACGAGCTCTTCCGCAGCCAATCGAGCTCCGCCGCCTCTGAATCGAGCTCACGGGCAGCCGAGCTCTGCCTCCTAACGGCCGCCAAGCTCAACCTCCGCGCGGCGCCTCTAAGCGGCCTCCAAGCAACCGTCGAGCTTCGCTTCCATGCTCCGCCTCCGATCTCACGGAAAATACATCTTTTTCCGATGTAATATATTTTTTTTGCCTCTTTCTTAGTCTATTTCTTCGATTTTTGCCCTCTTTACGTTATTTTATTCTTATCTGCCGGTTTTCCTATTACATGGCACACGAAATAACCCTCTTACCCCTCAGTCCAGACCGGCCCTGTTCCCCTTGCACCGAGACGCCACCATGACCGCCGACGTCCTCCTTCGAATTCTGCAGCGCTAGCGCGCCGACTCCACCGCCGATGAGGAGAGGCAGATTATTTCGCTGCCGCTGCAAGAACCACTCGAGGTCAGCGATGATCCATCGCCAGTGGCATTAACTCGCGTCGCATGAAGTTCGATCCCTTTGATTCGATTTGTGCGGAAAATGCTCGAGGCTTTGAAGATAACAAGTGATTCATGAATTGGCACCTCACCAATGTTGCACAAAGAAACTTGAATTGATCTTGGGGTAAACCGCCCGAGGATTTCAAATGCCCAACCGATAGAAAGAAAATAAGAAGAAATCGATCCAAAATTAAGACGGAATCCAAACATCCAGCACCTTCACTATGCATCAACCCACATCAGAAAAGAGTGAATCAAACTTGAAGATAAAAGAAAACTGAAAATCACAGGAAGGGGAAAACAAAGCCGAGCGCAGGAGACTAAGCCGAAGCAAGGCCAGTGAGGCGAATCGAGCAAGCTCGAGCACGAGCCGTGGCTAGCGCGCAGACCAGACCAAAGTCGAACCAGTAGCGGCGAGCTCGAGCCGGCCGAGCAGAGGAGGCGCGCTGGCGCGAGAGACCGCAGGGCCGAAGGAGTGTGAGGCGACCAAGTAGCACGGCGGGCGCAAGCCACGGAGGCAGGCGAAATGGAGCGGCCACTGAGGTACTGGGCAGGCAAGGCTCAGGGAAGGCAGACCAGCCGAGCAGAGAGAGCAAGCCACTGTGCTCTGGCAAGACAGAGAGGCTGGTTTGAGTGGTGGCGCCATGAGCACTCGAGAGCAAGAGGAGGGGCGTCGAAGAAGCTTCAGGAGAAATGTATTGGGGAAAGAGGAAGGAGGAATGGGGAGGAGATGCGCACGGAAGGGAAGAGATGCGACGGAAGGGGAAAAATTGTATTTTCGTATGGCCAAAACGGGGAAAACGGGCAGATAAGAATAAAATAATGCAAAGAGGGCAAAAACCAAAGAAATAGACTAAGAAGGGGGCAAAAAATGTATTACATCAGGAAGGGATGTATTTTATGAAAACCCAACTAACGTGAGGGCAAATAATGAATTTCCCCTTCTTTCCTAACATAGCCTGCCCTAACCTAGCCCACAACTCAATTGGCGACAGGGAGCTTGAGCCTCCGTCGCCAGGTGCTTATGTAAGAGTGAAGAATGTAGATGCTGATAGCGATGGGGAGTCTAGTTTTATAATTGTTTTTTTACTATTTATTTTTATAATTGTTTTTAAAATAATATTTTTTATTAGCGACAGGAGTCTAGTTTTACCATTGTTTTTATTTTTATTTATTTTTATAATAATATTGTTTTTAAAAAAAATTCCAAGCAAGGCAGGCAAAGGATCGATCTAGGTAAGAGAAGAATGTAGATGCTTACATATCTAGGGTAGACTGCTCAAATGTTAAAGTAGGCCAAGCTTGAAAAGGCCTACTAAAATCAAGAAGTTCGAGTTCTACCGCCCTACCAAAAACGAATTTACTGTTTAAAATGTGTTTTTTTAATCATTTTTTGGAATAAAAAACTAATATTTAATTCATTTTCAGCATTAAATAAATAGAATTCTATTTTTTAATTTTTTTTACCGGGATTTCGGGCCGGACCAGGCTTCCTTCGGGCCGGATTTCCAGTCCCAAGCCCAGCCCGGACATGGTCGGGCTCGGGCCGGGTCGCCCATGAATAGGTCTAATCTAGGGCAATTTCTTATTGACTACAGTAAATTTTCATGATACCAGATATGTCATCCATTGTGTCATTGATATGTGGGTACATCTGATATTTGTGCAATTTGTAGTGGCATGTAAAAAACGTTTTCTAGATAATTCTTGTTAGGGCCTTGGATGGTCGCCACTTGTCACCAATCCAATAGACTTTACAAGAATAGATAGAGGTTCCCTTTCCCACAAGTCACCACTCACCATCAGTCATTAGGGTGCCATGTCTTAGAGAGTGGCATGGAGTCTTAGACCATGTACAATGGGCTTACATCGGCTGTCTATAGTTTTTGCCACGTAGGATTTAAGCTGATGTGGATGAAAGAGAATTGTATTGTATACAATCATGTAGCCGATTATAGCATTAGAACCAAGAAAAACATTAGAAGATTGTGTGTTGTCTATAATTTTGTAGCTGACTGTATCACCACAACCTATTGTATGAGTTGTCTTTAGTGCTGTCTACAGATGACATAGAGAGTTGCTATGTCTATACCATTGTACATGCCGGGATAGCCTTAAGAAGCCCATAGGTATAGATTGGTAGCTTCTAAGAAGTACCAAAGATATTAAGGTGACATATTGCACCCTACAAGATTATATGAGATGTCTTTATATAGTTCTTTACCTATGAAACACGAGTTTTCTTTCTTTACAAACATGGTAACAGAAAAGCGCATTCATGGATTATTTATACATTTGATGAATGCAAATCATAAACCGAGTTGACAATAAGCAAAAAGAATAAATTCTGACTTTACTAATAAGATGGTTTGTAATCAATATTCCTTTGTCGGCCTTCCCAGTATATGATGGATCTAACGATACAAATATTGATATGTATCAACCTTACTAACAGAATGATTTCAACAGAAACTAAACTATTTTAATGTGGTGCCCGTGTCCTTACCCTAGAGGATAATCACACTTAAGCATGTAGATTACTATTCATCTACCTGGTAGAACACCGCTCCGACGAATAGTAAGCTTTACCAGAGTCAACATAGTAGAACAATAAGATAGAAACTATACTTTATTACAACATTTAGCCACACAAGGCTATGGTCTTATTACAAGTAATAATTTATAACTGTAAAATGGGACTAAGTGCACTCGCTTGCTTGCCCTGCTCCACTGGTCGTCTACTCGTCTCATGCGCCGAATAAGGCGTCCGCCCGCCTCGTCTCGTAGTCAAGACCCTCGCCTCTGCGGTCTCTCCGCAGACTGTGTGTCCTTCATCCCATCGATAGTTTCAATGACTAGGATCTAACAAAGGAAAATAATAACAAGGTTAACTGTGGCTATTTAATTCTAACGCGGCTTACAAATTTATTCGGTCCAACAATTATACGGCGTCGAAGCGTAATATTACTGGCGGTTAGTTTTACTAGTAAATCTACTACTATTAATACTCACTATAATTTACCCTTTTTCCTACTTTCCTGAACCTAAACCCTTTCTTCTAATCTCTTTCTCCCCTAACCCTTGTCTCTCTCTCTCTCTCTCCTCCCTGTCTCAAGGCCGAACAACCCTGGCCAGTCACACCTTTATTCCCCAATCCTTTTCTCTTTCCCCAATCCATTTCTTTCTTCCCCCTTCCCCCCCTTCGAATTCTTTTTTATTTTGGCCCTCACGTCAATCAATTGCAAATCTAGCCCCTTCCCTTTTTTTGCAAATCTAGCCCCATCCTCTCCTCTCGCGCCGGGAGCACGGAAGGTGTGTATTCAAAGACGAATCTCCATGAATGGACGGCGACCACGAATCCTCTCCTTCCACGCCGGCACGCAGAAGCGCCTCTGGCCACGCACATGCAGAGGTGGGCGATCCCTGGCCGGGCCAGCTTGCGTGCCCCCGAGCGAAGGAGAGGAGGAGGGGCTAGATTTGAAAAAAAAAGGAAGGGGGTTAGATTTGCAATTGATTGGCGTGAGAGGGCCAAAATAAAAAAAAGAATTCCCCCCCCAATTTCCCCATTCTTCATTCCTTCCACTGGTGCCTTGCTCATGCCAATGCTCCCCCATGGCGCAAGACCTCGGCCTCCCTACATCACCGCTTTGTGTCCGCCTCGCCACTCCTGGTTACTTGGCCCGGCCAGTGCTTGGGCTCATGGCGCCTCCCGACCAAGACCTCAGCCTGCCGTCTCTGCTACCAGACGGCTCGCCCACTATGCCTCGCCTGCTGCTCACAAGGCCGGCCACCCCACACCCAGCTTCCCCTAGCTCGGTCGCACCCGTGTGCTTGCCTCTGGTTCAGCCCAGCGCCATGGGCCGCTGGTTTTGCGAGTGGTGTCCATGGATTCGTTTCCCCTTGCTTTCCCTTTCTGTGATTTTGGTTTCTTGCTTGAGCTTGATTATCCTTTTTGATTTGTGATGCTTGAGTTATTGACCGATGTGGGTTGATGTGGATTAATGCAAGGTGAGGGTGACGAAAGTGGGTTAATTACAATACTGATGGTTCTGTGATGAGGTGTACAGTATAGTCCTTTTTGTAGTAGATCCGGTAGCACAAGTCCGAAAGTAAGGAATCCAATGCGCATATATTAGCGCATGTGGAGTGTTAGGTGAAAGGATAACTAGCCCAACCAACACTATTGGAAATCGGTGGAGGATCGTGAAAGGCCCTAGGACATCGACGAAAATAATTGGGTAGAGACATAATCATGTAACATGAAAAACGTTCTGTACTCTGAACTTGACACCGCATCAAAGGAAATGCAGAAGGCCTAGCTTCAAGATGGCTCAGAGTAGCTATGGGTACAGTGGCGTAAGCCTGTGCAGTGCGAAATAAAATCATGAATTCATGCATGTCTCCAGGATTGGAGGCTATGGTGACCGCTAGGTCTTTTCTCGATGCTCTCAGCCTTTCTTGGCACTTTTCCTCTAGTTTTGTTCAGTCTCAATTTTCACTTTTGGCCTCTGCTTCGTTGCGAGCCGCCTTCCTCGACGCACTCCAAGAGCCGCAAATTTAAAATTTTTCCAGGCTATATTTCATGTGACACTGTCACATTGTATTTCAAGACCCTTCAGTGACCCGATATCACGCATTTATTTTTTGTGGTCCTCAAGAGGTCTCTTGAATTACCAAGTATGTTGCACAAACCTATTTCTATGGTGGAATTGAAAACACCAACTAAATCACCCATACCACCTATCGGGTACCATTAGCCTCATTACTCAATCAAACAATTGTCATAAAAGCGAGCATCGTGCAAGGGGAGACAAAGAATGACGGGCGATGATATATGGAGGAGGGAGTGTTCTTATCTAGATTAGTCATGTGGTACTAAACTTCCCACATTCCAAGTCACATGAAATCATGAAACCCTAATTTTCAAACCTTTCGGCCCTAATTTTCAAGACCTAAACCCTTAATTTGTCGAGACAATTTTAACATATAAAATTATGAAAAATTACACAATCAAGTACATCGATAAGGAGCCTAGAAAAATAATGTTTGGACCTCATTTTCTATATTAGAAAATTCCTACAAACAAGATACTTAAATAAATTTTACACAAAAAAATCGTAACTCATAAAATTTGAAAAAATTACACAAGCAATTACACTGTGTGGCCGAGTATCCACAAAAATTTCATAATTTTAGAGCTCATTTGCTATATTTAAAATTCCTCCAAGAAATATTCTAAATATATTTTCTCCGACCTCTTGGATTTGCATGCGCCGTAGGAGGGAGGTGTCGTTGTAGGGACGACAAAGACCTTGTTGTTGCTATCGGGAGCGCAAAGACTATTGGCTGTGGGTCCCTGGCCGCAACACACGCCAGCAGGGGACCAAAAGTGAAAATTCGGAGCTAACAAGGCTAGTTTAGGAATTACGAAGCGCTAGGGGGCCAATACAGTCCAAACTTCTTTCTCCTCACCGAGTGATAAGTAGTCTTTTCATAAATTAAAAACTAACCACCTAATTTGGTAAATTATTTTCCAGATAAAGAGATGAGTTAAAAAATATGATAACATAAGAGAGAAGAGTTATACAGTGCATCATTGCTAATAAATGTTTGCTGGGTACACTAGTACTCATTCTGCTATTAGTTCCTTTGTTTGATCATAGTCCAACCAGGGATTACCTCGAGTGGGATGAAGGATACACAGGTGTCGAGGAGACCGCGGGAGGTGAGGGTGCTTACTACGAGGACCAGGGTGAGGTGGATACCCTATTCGGCGAATGGGACAAGTAGACGTCCGGTGGAGCAAGGCAGGCGAACACGAGGGTATTTGTCTCGTTTTGCAGTTGTAATTAAGTATTTGTATTAAAGGCCATAGCCTGGTGTGGCTACCCGCTGTAATAAAGTATAGTTTCTATCTTGTTGTTCTGTTACATTAATTTTGGTAAAATTTATTATTCGTTGGAACGGTATTCTACTGGTCAAACAGATAATAATCTGTTGTTGAAATATGATTATCCTCAGAGTAATGACACGAAATGCCACATGAGCGTAGCCGTACTAGGGGATCGAGCAGGACGGCCTCTGCTCGATTTGTTTTGGAAAATGACGACAAAAATTCGTTCAGCATCGAATATCTATCGATCGTGCAGAGGCCCAGCTGCTTCTCCAACGACTACTCGTAACTCGTAAGCGGTAGCTTTTACCTTTTAGCCCAGCTACTGAAAGTCAAACTGGCCAGATTACTACTGTAAGTCGTACACAGAACAAGCTGGCTGGCCTGCAGTGTGCAACTCAACTGCAGCAATAGCGATCAACCAAAGATCACCTGGGCATGTGACAAAGTTCGAGCAAGTCACAAGCATGTGTGCAAGGTAACTGCAGAGATTGATCACTTACATGCCACAAACAAACTACCTGAATACCAAAAGCTCAAAAGGAGGACCTGAATAATTGTTCTTCCCTTCTTCAGTTTGAGACAATACAAGTTGCTCTTTCAATCAAAGGCAGCATCCGAGTGTCGCATTTGCGTGTTTCCTCTTTAGACGAGATGGTGGCCGTCGCCGTCGTCTCGGTTTGGGGTTAATTTGATTTCACCAAAACGTACATAAATGGCCGTCTGATCAGGCCTGCTGTGATACCTTCTGAGGCAATGTGTCCTACCAATCCAAAAACTTTTTGAAGACCTTTCTTTTCAGGTAAGGGAAAACAGCCTCTGCAACCGAGAGGGAGATACGAATTGCCGTGTGCACGAACAATGCGAGGTCTCACCGTCCCTTCTGCTGGGACACCAGGGATGTTCACCATGAGACATAACAATATGATAGCAATATTTTGATTTCACACCTTAGATGATAAATGCAGTAGACGGTAGGGCATCCAGTCTCACAAAGTAAGCAAATACATAGGCATTTTTCATCAAACACACAAATTAGTAGAGACAACATTGGGATACTGATGCCACAACAATTTCATGATTCATCTATCTTTGGCCATTACAAAGCAAATACCACATTTCAAGCATAATCCAATCATCCGAAAGTTTTCAAAGGACTCGTCTCAGCATCCAGAACAAGCAAACACATAGTTACCGACACCAACATTGGACCCTACTAGAGCCAACTGGCAACCATACTGACTAGACCAAAAATAAGGACTGCATAGATAGCATCTGGTATTTCAGCAGAAGCCGCGCTTAGCACTTGACCTCCTTGAGCCCATACGCAAAGTACAGGAATGTCGGGTCGGCAGATCCATCCTTGTAGTAGGCGAACACCACACAGCCGTCATCGTGCATGCTCTCACCAACAAAGCTGCAACAGATCAAGAGATTCGGTATAAGCAGTGCACACTTTATAAATCATTAAATTGTACAAAATAATGTTCCACAGTGGGAAACAAATGAAGCCTACAGAGACTTGTAAATGAAATAATGACATGCAGTGCCAAAAAAAATCTAGCATACATAATAGCAATAAGTCATGTAAGCTGAGGTTCGTGCATACATGAAGAATCAATAATTGCACATAGCAAAGAATAGTGTAAGATGGCGACTGATCAGAGAATACAGAATGCTAATTCACATTTTAAGTAGAAATTTGGAGAGATTGTGTTGCGTGCAGTTCAAAGATATGGCATTCCTCCTCTATTACTATTCCCTGGGCTTGGCAAAGCGATTAGAGAACTTACAACTGAAGGTCCTTGAGCTTGCCAAGAATGTACTTGGTGGCACTCTCAATTTGCTTCTTGAAAAGCTCTTGCTTCTCCCCTTCCAGCTTGGGGGTGAGGTTCTTGATGTAGCGCTTCATGAAGGTCACAAACTGCTTCTTGTCAAAAGCAGGTTGCTCCTGCAGAAGGCAACACACTATTAGCACAATGATCAAATGCAGACTATCCTACACAAGAGCAAAGATAATTAAAGAGGGAGCAACCTGAAGACGGAAGGTGTCGACAATGTCAACCACCTTCACAGCTTGGTCATCAACACCCTCATCCTCACCACCCTCAGCAGATGGATTGGCGCCAATGTCCACATCAACAGCTCCTTGAACGACCCACTGCAAGCATTCAACGTCACATAAATAACCACGCACTAAAACGACAGATTCGCATTGTGTGATCAACAAACACCCCAAGTAACACATAACGAATGTTTAATCCAGATCGGATATTTAACAAGCCAATAGGTCACAATTAACCGGGTTCCACATAACTCTGCTACACTAAGCTAATCGAGCACGGCACAGAACAACCAAATAGATAGCAGCGTAGCACTGGCGAATTCGCCTATCCAGATGAGCGCACGTACCTTGCCATCGACTTCCCAGAGCATGCCGTTCTCGATCTCCCTGTACGGGAACGAATCCGACAGGAGCTCATCCCCTGCAACACACCAACCACAACAGGTTCAGTCAAATCCATGACACATACACACACACGCCTACCAGCAGAGATAATCTTATATGCCACAAATCAAGTTCAAACCCAAACCCACGACCAGATCTAACGATTTGAGCTCAATCAAGTGAGAAAAACGCGATTTTTTTCAGCAATTCCGGATCGGCAACCAAAAACCAGCGCAGATAACTCTTTGAACATATAAACCATCAGATCTAACCATGGCGTGCGCCCCAATTCCTACTCCCCAACACAACACAAAACCCACCCAGAAACGACCAAAAAATCGGAGAAAAAACAACGGGATCGAAACCACACACCGGTAAGCAGATCCGTGTACACGATCATTGTGCCGCCTCTTCAAGTCTCGCCCCTCGAAAAAATCGGCGACAAGGTAGGAAACCCTAGCAAGCTCTCCGGTAGGGGAGTAGCGGCGGATGGAGAGAGGGTTTGTGGCGGAGGCGACCTCCCCATATTTATAGCCGCGATGGCTGGGTTACAGGGAGGGGGGAAGAAGAGTCCAGTAGACGTTCGGTTGTTTATTGACCGTCTGATCGGAATATTCGGGATGGATATCCGGAGATGGACGGCTCAGATGCATTCGAGGGGCCCAACGAGTAGGCATTGGCGGCACGGAACCGTTTGGACTTTTTGGTTCTTGAGTTCTTCTTCTGTGTGTTTACTGTATCAGATCTCTGTCTAATCTATTACCGTACTCATGATGTGTAAAATGTGCTCATTAGGACAAAGAAATTGTAAATATTTTCACAAGGAATATGTTTTCACCAATTTACTAGCATAGAGATTTCACAGTCACCGCCTCAATTCAGAAAACATGTTTAACACATGTAAATATGGGTGTGTTTGGTTCAGATGTCCTCGGCCTGTTTCAGATACATCCAAGTTTGAACCTAACCTGGGTTAAGTGGATGCAATGGTGAGTTGTTTGGTTGTCTGTTTCTGTTGGGCCAGGCTGTATTGCGATATTGTTTGGTTGCTTGTATCTGGTGTGGGAGAAGGTGAATGGACTCACGAGCGTTGGCCAGCCTGCATGTGCTCAGCCTGGCTGAGGAGAGAAGATCTAATCGAGCGTTTCTCTTGGGTCTGATCCGAGAGGGAATCTTGCATCCACTCAGCCAGATTCAACCACCTAACCAGGCAACCAAACACCTACAAACTTACAACTACTCATACAAACCAATTCTATACAGGCAACCAAACACACCCTATAAGACTGCCAAGATCAGAGAACAAAACCCCTTTCGGTAAAATATTTTTCTCCATCTAGTTGATGACCCCATCTTTATCAAAAGGAAAGAGCCGGGAGGCAGGTGCTAAAGTTGACACAATAGAAAGTGGGGATTCCATGCTCCCCCATGCCAGAGAATAGAGATGGATAGATGGATGGATAATCCTGCCTCCCAAATCCCAATGCACAAGAAAGGTTCATAGTAAAGTGAGCTTTGGAATAAAGTCACTCTCAATCAAGTTGAATGGTTCCTGTTCTTGTCATCCGTTTGTTTGCAGGCTCTCTCTTCAGAAATGTTTTTTGTTTGTGTAACTTTGGCTGCTTAAGAATATCTCACTTGATACAAATCCAACTTCAAATGGGTGTGCAAATTAGCTGCAGAGATCACTAGGGCTGTAAGTGGGCATGGGCTTCGACCTTAGGTAACACAAAATTGGTCTTGTGAGCTCATCGGCTTCTTGGATTGGTCTTGTGAGCTCCTCTCTCAGACTCTCACCAAAGATATCACAAGATGTTTTTGCATGTCGCCGAAGTTCGACTCAAGCTCGCTCGGCAAGGAGAGACGATCGAAAACCTCCAAATGGCCTCCGACCTTAGGTAACACAAAATTAAGATAATTTTCTTTACAACAAACAACCAACAAATTATGTATGTTATGGGGATGTACACGTACCTTCTGGTAGACAGGGAGCTCCTCCGCGCTCCTCATCGTCATCGTCGGCTGTGTCTCCTCGCTGAACTACGACGGGGAATCGAGGGTGGTCGCTGCAGATTATGCGACTATAGGATTACTAACGACATTTAACACAAAGTAGCATGCATACATAGAAGTAAAACAAAGTATTAAGCTCTAAAGTAATGGGACATGATGGGAAATGGTCAAACTGCTTGCCTTGTTGCTGTTGCTCAAATTGTGGCAGAGGGTCGCCTCGGGATCACCACAAATGTCGAAACCTAACTAAAAGCGATAAAGAACCGATAAGAACGATGAAAGGCAACAAAGACAGCACAGCAAACGAACTCCAAATACCCTGAATTTTCTACAGCAGCAAGGATGATTTTATGAAATTTTGCAACAAGAACCAATGGATTTGGATTCTCAATGCAAAAGATATGAGCAAAACAATTCCGCTCAAATTTCTAAAAATTACCAAACTGCACTATTCACTAATTTAATTATGAGGCAACATTTTCTAGAAAAGTGGTGAGGCTGAGATTTTTATTGTAAAACCAGCACCTCATGAGATGAATAACACAATTGAGTTCATCTCATTTGGAGCTATTATGCACTTTATATAATTTTTCAAAAACAAGAACTTGAACAAAATTATAATGCACAAGTCCTCATTTCTATAACAAAGAACATGCTCGTAACTAATTCTCACAGTGAGTTCATTATTAGAGGAAGCTAACAAAATTGGGTTTACTCACAAATAACCTACAGAGCATTAGTTATGGGTTTTACAAGTTAAACATAAATTTTGAGTGTATATTCAAAGGAGTTTTAAAACCTAGTGGCTAATCAGAGCTCGAGCTGAACTCAACTTACAATCATTTTTGGATTAAAGTTAAGTTCAAGACAGAGCTAACACAATTTGAATGACCTCAAAAGGATTTAAAACGAAGAAGATATGAAATTCTAAAGTCTATACCTTATTTAGGTCTATAACTAAGACTTCACCGAATTTCTAAAACTCACAAGGGTATGGGAGGACGTGAGCCACGATCTCAGATCCAACGGCTCAAGACCTCCCAGAGAACATCACACACGCCAAGACGTGAAGTCCAGAGGTCCCGACCTCTTAGCAACTCACATGCGCGAGGCGAGGGGAGGTCGTGGTCAGTAGATGGGAGATCCAACGGACCACAACACGTAAAGGAGGTCCTGAATCGGACCAGATCTAAAGGGAGGTCCTCAGCGGTGAGATGACCTCGAGGAGGTCCTAAGCGATAGATCTAACATCACATGACCTCCGTGGAGGTCCGGACGGCTACGATTGCGCAAGGGAGGTCTTGGACGCCAGCATTTCTTGGAGGAGGTCCGGACGCCCCGAGCTCACAACCACGCGCTTGCGCACGCACGCAGCTTGGACGAGAGGTTAATGCGCAGCGGACACAAGGAGGTCGCTACGGAGGTCTTAATCGCGCACAAAAATGGTGGATTTAACAACATCAAGACCCAACCAATGATTGCAAGATTGAGCAATTGATGACCGTGATTAAACACGGCAAATCTACGTCCTAAAACGACAACGGTCTTTGCGTGTCCGACAAAGACCCGAGCTCAAAGATTTGGTCATCGCCGGCGATGTAGACCTCACGGCGAGAACCAAGGACATCCCTGCAGCGCAATAGTGTTGCGCACACCATGGACTCATTCTCAACGGCGACGACGGTTTTAATCGCCATGAAATGAGAGGACAAACACAACCCGCGACGGCCAAAATACGAAAATGCAAAATGGAGCTCACATGACAATCAAGCATGTGCCAAAACTTAAGCTCCGCAACATGCATTCAGCGGGTGCCAAGATCTAAAGGACTAACAGGAGGTGTACTGGAGGTCCTAAGGTGCCGGGAGGTCGTGGAGGTGATGACCGGAGTTGGGAAGGCGGTGAAGCTTCACGCCCCAAGGCACCAGCCTCCAAGCTCGACTTTGTCTACCTCAAAAATGCCCAAACAATTCAAGTTAGGGTTAACTTCCAAGAGGTTTTCAGAGCAAAAGTGAGCAAGGTTTGAAGGAGGGAGCCACTGGAACCCTTGTCTCACCGAGGAGCTCCAAGGACATCAACCATGGCACCAAGATGGGAGGTGAGTTTGGGATGAGGAGCTCACCACGCACAAGTGCAAGGCCGAGGTCAATTGTGTGCAAAGGAAGCCAAGGGAGGATTCCTGTGGGTGACTTATAGACCGAGGTGAAGGTTAGGAGTGGGGCTAAGCTCCATGGTGAGCTTAGCCCACGGGTTGGTCCATGGGGTGGACAAGACATAAAGGTTGACAAGGTGACAAGTCCGAAATGACCAATGAGGCGGAAGTGACCAGATTAAATGCGGGTCAAGAAAGAGTCATATAATGTACCCCAAGGTTAGACACGACATTAATGCCTTTGCTTTCAGAGCTCGCAGATGCGCGCCAGAGGAAGGAGAAGAACAAGGGAGGTCTTGGTGACCGTTGGATAAGACACGGGAGAGGTCCTAACCATCGGATCCAATTTTTGAACGTCAAGTTTTAAGTGGCCGGGAGGAGGTCCCACCACACGATCAAGGTGGGAGGTCGTGGCCTCCGATTTCCTTAATCGAGAAAACGACGTGAGGAAAAAGGGACAGAGGTCCAAAGCGTTGATCTCCATCCAACAGCAAGGACCTCCAGTGAGGACTTAACTGCACGCGATCAAAAAGACATGAGGGGAGGTCATGGTCTTTGGATTTAAATCAAGGGCACACAATGACCGGGAGGTCTCGATATGATGCGCACAGTGCAAGGGAGGTCAGACCTTTAGATTTAGATCTAAGGGCTACGATCAAAAGAGGTGGAGGTCCCGAGCTTGCAACGCACAAGGGAGGTCATGGCCTTTAGATTTAGATCTAAGGGCTACGACCTCACCAAGGCGGGAGGACCTTGCCGTGATGTTTTTCAGAGGAGGTCGTGGCCTTTGGATCTCGAATCCAACCTGCCACGACCTCAACAGCTTAAAAGGGAGGTCTGTTAGTTAGATTGAGAGGAGGAGGTCGTGACCATGGATTTTGATCCAATGGTCGGACCTCATCAAGGCGGGATGTAGACTTTGAGGTTTGACACAGGGGAGGTCATGACCGTGGATCTTTGATCCAACGACCGTGACCTCATGTAGGTGGGATGTTTGCTTAGCTTAACAGGTGAGGGAGGTCAGGTCGTGGATCTTGAATCCAAGGGCCAAGACCTCAACACGGTGGAAGGTGGTTTTGAGGTTTGATAGCTGGGAGGTCAGGCCGCTTGGATGTTAATCCAAGGGCTATGACCAGACAAGGTTGGGAGGTCCTTGCAGTGTTGACTGAGAGGAGGTCGTGGCGGTTGGATGTAGATCCATGACCACGACCGATCAAGCGGGGATGAGGTCTGCCGAGGTGCAGACATGGTTAATGGACCGGCTTGAACATGGCTAGCCCAAGGAACAAAGTAGGCTTTTAAATTTAGTTTCTAACAAATTGAGACTTAGCAGAATTATTTGAGATAGCAAATGAACTCCAAATTTAATGAAATTTTAACTGGAGCTTGCTGACAATGAGATTAACCTTGCATAAAATTTTCAGAGGTTATTATGCACTGCATTTTTCTCAGGAAATTCATGAAGGTTGTTTAAAGGATTGTTTTGCCTCCAAAAATTATCAACAAGTGTTATAACTCATGATATTTTTCAGAGGGGTCCCACATCAGTTTTTGGACCAAGGGAAAATATTTCCAATTGATTGGCACAAGATTTAAGATGGATGGAAAATGAATTAGACTTTTGGTCAACAAGAGCTTTGTGTTTTTGGATTACACAACTCTTGGACAAGAATCACATGAGATTTTAGGGTTTTTCAAGATGTGAGAAAAAGTTTTAATTTCTACACATATAATTATGCTTGAATAACCCTAATTATACATTTGGGATGTTACAGCTACATTGCTATGTTGAATGAAATATGCGTATGTATGTTTTTGTATATGTTAAATTCCCATCTGAATGAAGTGGTTCTTGCTTGCACTTAACTTTGCAGTGTTGGGCATGAGAGGGTCTTATATTCACCATGTTATTTTCTATAATGATTTATGAAAATATTTTACATTGAAAAGTTAAGTACAGCCATGGCCTTTTCTCGTTCTATGATGTACTATTGGGGTGACTATATTATAATTGTTTAATAATTTCACTTAGGAATTTACATATCTTCGGTTGTAAGGCAGTTCTTTGTGGATATGATTAGTTCATGCGGTGTAAAAAGTTGGATCACGATATTATAATGCAAATCAAATGTCTTGGCCCTACACCTGCCACTGCCAGATATAACATTGCTAACGTGTGGAAAATAACATGGTGAATACAGAATAGTATATATACTATTCAGTAGCCGAGCGTAGAATAACTTTGCCACTGCCAGATATAACATTGCTAATGTGTAACAATCCGTTTTTCGGATTATAATTAGTACTTGCTTTTGTCGGCTAGTTTCAAAAACTTATTTCAAGTTAAGTGTATTTTCAAAATCTCTAGCTTTTACTTCAAATTCAAAACCCCTTACTCCTCCTTTTTGGGCTCAGCCCAATTTCTCCTTTGGGCCTAGCCCATTTCTCCCCCGACCCATTTGGCCCTTTCTCCAGCCCATCTCCTCCCTCTCGGCCTCCTTGGCCCAGCTCCCTCTCCCTCCTGCTTTCTTCCCCACCCGGTCGTCACGCCCACAATGCCCGGTCACCTCTCTACGCGCTGCGCATACTGGCAAAGACCGTGTTCGCGACTGCTTCGCCGCGACTGTGCCCTCTTCGTTAAGTCCCATAAATGCATGCTTGTCTACAGATCACAAGACGCAAGATGCCTACGTCGCCCGTGCATCCAACCAATGCCATGCCCGCCTCTGCCGCCCTCATGCCCGCGTCAGCACCTTGACCGCACGCGCCTTCCCTGATGCGCCCATCACCCAGGACCGCCAAAGTCACTGCGCGAGTCAGCCCGCCCTGCCCTATCGCGTCCTCACGCAGAGTCGCCCACGCCGCTCCTCGGGAGACCGCGAGAGCTCCCCATGCCTCCAACGTCTCTTTCTCCCTTCCTCGGCTATAAAAGGAGCTCTGTGCCTCCTCTTGCCTCCCCTCTTCGCCCCCTTCGCTGACTAGTAAGTGTCCCCAAAGAATCGCCTGGATTTGGTTTCTTCTCCCCCTCTGGCCGAATCACCCCCTTTCATCACCAACCAAGTTCCTCGCCGCCTCAGCCCAATTGCCGCCACCAGGAGGACCTCCTCGACACCCCGAAGTCACCCCAAACCGCCCCGAGCATCTTCTTCCTCCCCGGCGAGCCCTCCGCGTCACCCACCTCACCACCACCGCGATCACCGACGCCAGCTCACCTCGAGCATCCCCAAGCTTCGCCGTCACTTCCGGTGAGTTCCTTGGACCATCTTGGTGCTCATACGCCCGTTCTTTTCTCCCAGGCGTCGTTGCTTCACCGTGACCACCATCGCCATCGCAGGAGCCGCCGTTGTTCCTCTTCTCCTTCAATTTCAGCCAACTCCTTCGTCGCCATCCTCTGACGTCTCCGACCATGAGCTCCCCTACTGCCGTTCGCCGTCCAACAACCTCCTCCGACCTCTCTCTCAATCTTGGTAAGCTTCCTTCCCCGTGCCCTATTTTTCCTCTTGTTCTTTTCGACCACACCTCGTAGTCGAAGCTCCCTTTGATCATGCCCCATAGTCGAAGCCTCCTTCCGACTATGTCTTTGACCACGTCTACGACCAGGTCCACGACCAGGTAGTGGCGTAGTCGAAACCCTTTTTGACCACATAGTCGATACCCATTTTTTGACCAGCACTAGATGGGTGCATATCTAGTGCACATAGTGCATTTGGTGCACATATGCACAAACTTTTTGTTTGGGTATCAAACAAGCATAAAAAATTCTGAAAAAAAATTCTAGATGTAGTTGATGGTGTTTTGTTCCACCCTTTAAAATTTCAAGTTCAAACTCAATGTATGTTAGAAGAAACAAAAGAGAAATTCACTTTGTGAATAGTATGGAAAGAGGAAAGAGGAAAGAGAAAACAGGAAATGTTACTATTCACAGTGAATTTCTCTTTTTTGTTTCTTCTAACATACATTGAGTTTGAACTTGAAATTTTAAAGGGTGGAACAAAACACCATCAACTATATCTAAAAAAAATTTCAGAATTTTTTATGCTTGTTTGATACCCAAACAAAAAGTTTGTGCATATGTGCACCAAATGCACTATGTGCACTAGATATGCACCCGTACTAGATGACAACAGTGCTCAGAACCAAACTTCGGAAGCTTCGTTCTCCTCTGTTATAACTCCGATTCTAGTGTTTTTTTTTTGTTTTAAATTTGTCTAAATTCAAGACATTGCTAATGGCACTGGTCTTATTTAATTTGAAGTTCATTTATTATTTCTTTAGTATTTAATTGCTCTCTTTGCTTGTTTATTCCTTTTTTCGATACGTTCGTCCGATTAGGGTTCAAAGAAGAAGGAGACCTCCAATTTGATCAAGCACAAGATTGTCAAGACTCTCTTAGCTTCGATCCAGGCGAGTCGATGCTTTGATCATTTTGAGCCTACATTTTATGTAAATTATATTCATTTAAATTACCAAAATTTGCATGCTTTAATTCTTTAATCAAATGTATATTAAATCTTACGGTAGTTAAATACCCATTTGATGATTAATTAATTGTAACATCCTGATTTTCGAGGCTTTTTGAAAATTTTCAAATTAAAATTAACCATTTGGTTTATTGGATTAATAAATTTTAAACTTGAAATTTTAGAAAATAAAAACAATTTAAAATGAGTTAATCAAACTTCAATTAAATCAAAACTTGGTTTATTTGAATTTCTTACATTTTATTGGATTTAAAGTAAAAAATAGTATTTTAAGTATTTTCTTGGATTTTCGAAATTTAAAAGGTTTTTCTCTTTACCCAAAAGCCAAAATTAATTTAATTACAAAATTAAAAGCTAAATTTAAGTTATAAATAATTTTATTAAGTTCCAAATAATTTAAGGAAATTACATGTATTTTTCTAGAATTTTTGGACCTAATTAACTATTTTCTAAAAAGTCTTTTCAATTTCTTGAATTTCTTTAATAAAAAATCCATTTAAAAATCCTCTTTTGCCTTCGGGCCGATTTCTTCTCGGCCCACTCCAATTCCTTGCCTTCGGCCCAGCTCTGCGGCCCATTCTCGTGCGCCCGCTCAGCCCGCGCCTTCCTCTCTTGTGGACCGTGCAATCAAGATTGGACGGCCCGATCAAGATAGGAGGTTCAGATGGTTCGAATGTCCCAAGCGTTGTGGACCGTCCGATCGAGTTTGGACAGCCCGATTAAGTTGTAACGTTCGGACGGTCCGAATGTTCAAATCAATTTGGACCGTCCGATCAAAATCGGACGATCCTAGCCAGCACCGCATCTCATCGCCCCGCTCGCTCTCACTGCCAAGGCGGGCCCACCCGCCAGCCTCTCACCGCCCGTTGTCTTCCTCGCCCTGTCCTGCCCGTTGGACGCCCGTGCCACATTGGCGTCAGCTCGCCTCCCCCGTCGTGTCGCCTTCACTCAGCCTCGCCGCCCTCATCAACGAGCATTAAAGTGACGTGAATCCCGTCGCCACCGCTCCCCCCTTTTCTCCGCCACCATCTGCCCTCGTCACTCTGCGCGTCCCGCCACTACTACAGAAAAGGCCTTACAGAGCGGTTCGTAACGCCATCACGAGCGGTTGCCCGTGAGCCGCCTGCGAGTTTATGGGTCGAGAATGCTAATGGTCATCACGAGCGGTTTGAACCGCTCGTAATACATACTATCACTGGCGGTGCTCAGATGCAACCGTCGTGATAGTCGACTACCACGACGGTCGTAGATAAAACCGTGCGTGATGATCGACTACCCGCATTTCGTCCGTAGATGAAACCGCGTCTCGATGAGTCGACTACCATGCACGGTCCGTAGATGAAACCGTGCGTGATGATAGTCGATTTAGACGATGCGTAGATGAAACCGCTCGTGATAGTCGACTACCACAGACGCGATCAGTATATCGCAGACGGTTTCATATCTGCATCGCTCGGTGGTAGTCGACTATCACGAGCGGTTTCATCTCTGCACCGTCTGTGGTAGTCTTTGCATTGCTAAATCTATTTACGTTTATTGGCTAGCCTCGGAAATGCTAGCCATGCCCTCTCAAACAAGCACATCCAATTCTCATTCATTTGAAGCACATCAAAATTGCATTCATTTCGAAACAAGCACACATCCAATTCACAAATCAATTAACTAAAATTAACCATTAATGTACATTAATTTACACACATGTACCATTATGTTCAATCTATCTCAATCAAGTTCAATCGCTACCTTGTGGAAACTCCCATTTGGATTTATGATCCGTGTGTTCAGAATGCCGCAAGGTGTGATCGAATTTTTATGAGCTCGCTCTGCTCCAACGATTTCAAATGATGTTCGCAAAACCGTCGATATGAAGGTTAAATTAGGGCTTATATAAATTGGTAAGTATATATGAAATAATTGTTGAAAGATTGACAAACCCGAGGATCATTGGTGATCGCGAACCGATGAGTAGTTGCATGTTGTGGCAAACATAGTATCCACAGACGCTATGCGGCCGTAATACCGGTGGTGGCACCGCAAAAATAGAATTGGTTAGTTCGAGAGGCATTGCTACGAAGTGTTATATAGGATTAATGTGTACTAGCTAGCAAGTCACCGGAATGTTTGATCATGTTGCAGCGTCCTTCCCTTGATATTCCATCCTTTAGCATGTAACACGTCGAACACCCTACGTGACTCCAAGAAGTTAGCCTTAGCCATTGCAAAGGAAGGAAAGACTACAATAGAGTTTCTATGGAGGAAATGTGTTTACCTGATGATTAAACTCCGGATAGCTGTGAAGTTGTGAGTGGCCCTATGTAGGGAATCTAGGTATATTACGTATTTCGTTTTGGTATAATTACAATTAGAATCCAATGGAACCTACACAGGTATGTCAGCATGGTCATTAAACCTAAGTTCGTGTTGCTTATAAAGTACAAATCAACAAGTATAGCCAGAGTGCAACACTACTTACTTACGGTTGTAGGGCAAAAGTATGAATTCCTTGTTGCGGTGAGCCATGAAAAAATCTATAACGTAATTCTCGGATTTAATGTTGCATTCGCCGTGATGCTTTGCTCGGAGACAACGTGTGGGTCGAGAAACCTACGGTGATTTCCTTCTTTCGCTTCACGGATCATGTATCTATTATACAAAAGCTAGGAGTTATATATAACATTTATCGATATTACACGAACATTGACCGTGATTGTACACACTTACGAAGGTCCAAAGATCGTATGATTGAGGCGTCGAGCTCGTCGAGGTTGAAGAGACAGAACAAGTCGTCGAAGGTCACCGTGAAGACGGCGTCTTGATACACGTGGTTAAAATGATGCTCCTTGAACTTGACGGTGACACCGAGCATCGTTGATCAGCCGCTTGTTGGACTATTCCATGTACCATGCATGCAATTCGTGCAATCCGGTCCTAGGGTAGGGTCGTCTAACTTCTCGAGCAGCGGCTCGCTGGCTTGTATTTCCGCCAGCGGCAAGAAGGGGATATCGGGAGAGGACTCGATCGTCTTCGATTTGCCCTTGCCCTTGCCTCGCTTTGTATAGGTCGACTTCACAAGAGACGGTCGAGCACGAGGTGTAGATGCATGTGATCTGGCGGGCCCTTGCCATGTCGTAGCAGTAGCCGGTGCGGATCAGTCCGTGGACTTGATGCCGTTCTTGCAGACATTCCGTGAAGTTGACACCGGGCGGGTAGCTCCAGCGGATGTCCTCCTTAGGCCTTTGGATGAATGTTCCAACGGCTTGCCCTAGAGTCATGACCTCATCGCTTGGGGGAATTTTGGTGAACGGCCTCGAAATTGGCACAAACACCGCCCACATTCACTTTTTAAACCCGACGCTAGATTTGCACGTGCACCAAAGCTCCGATCTGGGATGGATACACCGCCCCAAGCAAAGATCTAGGGCAACAGAGACATATCTCACTTGGAGCTTGCGCCGTAGCCACCCACGTACATAGCGGTACAAAATTAGCTACTCCAACGAGCTTATCAATGGATTGAGCATTCGGAGATAATAATTATTACTGTATGTCATCGACGGAAAATCTGTCATCACCTATTGTGGTAGGGTTAGGGTTAGACGCAGACTACTCGGATGTTTGGGGGTGGCTAGCGGTATAGTAAAGGCGAGGGCTTCCAACCGACTTGGCATTTGCAATCCCTAATCCTTTCCTCAAAAGTCTCTTCTGCTTTTGCTCGAACATACGAATCCTTTCCTCAAAGGATTGAGTGACCTCTGTGTGACTTTTTCACCGACCTCGCTCGATTTTTTGGTGAGCTCATCTTTGAGGATGCACGAAGATCCTCTCGTAGCTTTGCATCGTGCTCGGCTTTGGCTCTCCTCCTACTCGTGCGATCCCGGTCGCTTGGAACCATTGTTCCCATGTAACAAAAACACCGGCGCCTCTCGTGCGACCGGATGCTCACTTTGTTTCCTAGGGCCGCAGAGAGTATATCTTTCTCCCTATCTACCCGAATGAGCCTTGGGAAGATTGTGCACTCGGCGTTATCGCAATATAGCCCGACATGTCATTTCACTTCCTATGAAGTTATGAAGTAATTACAAACTAGGTAGTTCGATATCTTACCGGCGTTGGGACACTTCACGGTCATCGAGGTTTGGAAAGTACACTTCCGAGGGTGAATAGATAACCTCGCAAATAACCACTTTGTCGGCGCGCACATCGGTGATCTCGAAATAGCAGGAGAGATTCAAGCGCTTTTCTGCTGCTTCTGATCCCTCCATATCGGGCTTTACCCGCATACCAATGATGCCGAGTGCGTGGGGTGCTTGTTTTTGCTGGAGGGCCGTAGCGCCAGACTTTCACTCTTAAATTCATCTGTCGTCTTCTTCGCCACAAACTTCGGCCCAGACTCTTCCAAGAGTAGATACTTGTGGAAGGCGGCAGATCCTTCTCCACGTAGTTCTTGACAAGCGTGCTCTTGAAGTTCTTCCACGCTTTGCACGCCAGTAACAGCGTGTCGTCGCCGGAGTCCGGGAGTTCTCAGGGATCTCGAGCGATGCAAGAATTTCGTCAAGCCTGGCGATTTTCAATGGTCGGGCACCACCTTCCACGAATCGTAGGTGATCTTGACCCGTTCGTGCAACTATTGAGACCATTCTCCGGAATGCGACGCCGCTTCGGCGAGGATTGATAGGGGTCCCGGTGATCGACCTCCGTGATGGTAAATCGCCCGTGGGCCTTTTCGATATTCCTCTTCTTCTACGCGGTTGGATATTGTTCCAGAGGATGGTGCATCATCGGACACATGGCGGCTACCGACTCGAGAATGAGCGGAAGACATCTTCACAAGAAATAGAACATCATGTGAACAAATGAAATCAACATAAAGCTAAGATTTAACATTTTGATATTGCTATCGATGTAGAGTAAGCATTCCAATTAGAGCTCAAGTACAAACCCGATTATCAAAACAATTTCGATTACAAGACTATTATCATCACAGAGCATTCATCTCAAGCCCACCACACCACATTGCAATGTATTCGATGAGCGATATCAAAACAAATACCATATGAATAATCGACTAGAACAAATACAAATTCCTAAAACAAGTACAATTATCATAAGGACCATGACAGATTATTGATAGAAATAGTTAGGAAAGGGGCACGGGGTCGATCAGTAACTTCGTCATTGGTTACCTTTAGGCGTCGAGGAGAAGGACGAGGGAGCGAGACGAGCAAAGAGCGGCGTCGAGGGGAGGCGCTGCTCCTCGAGGAGGAGGAGGCGGGCTCGGGCAGGAGGCGCGTGGGCTCGGGGAGGCGCCACGGTCAGAGGAGGAGACTTCAGCGGGCTCGGGAGGCGCCACGGGTGGAGGAGGAGGCGTCAGCGACGGATCGGGAGGAGAATGCTGGGCTCGAGGAGGCGTCGCGAGGACAGTGGCGACGGGCTCGGGGAGGAGGAGAGCGAGAGGAGTTGAGAAACTTAATCGTTTGAGAGTGGCGGGCGCGGCAAACCCTAGCTAGAGTCCGAATGTAAAGATGGACATCACATACGGTTCTAAATTAGAACCATCTGTGATACACACTATCACAGACGGTTCTAACTTAGAACCGCTCGTGATATGTGATGTATCCTGACGGTTTTAATAAACAAATGCATGATATGTGATGTATCCTGAGCGGTTCTAACTTAGAACCGCTCGTGATATATGATATATCCTGACGCGGTTGTTT
Organism: Phyllostachys edulis; assembly: GCA_036346405.1. Lineage (NCBI taxonomy): Eukaryota > Viridiplantae > Streptophyta > Magnoliopsida > Poales > Poaceae > Phyllostachys > Phyllostachys edulis. Next base: position 6,474,151 of record CM070553.1, on the reverse strand, counting down.
ATTAAAACCGCTCGTGATATATATATTACCTGACGGTTTTGATAAACAACCGTCTGTGATATATATGTGAGACGATGCGTAGTTCAAACCGCTCGTGATATTATTTTGTATTGGTTAATATCTATATCGATGCATTTATTGGCTAGCCTCGGAAATGCTAGCCATGCCCTCTGAAACAAGCGTAAAAGACAACAAGTACATGTATATACATCCAATTCACATTCATTTGAGAAACAATCACATCCATTTCACGGTACAAATCAATTAATTAACTCAAATGAACTAAAATTAACCATTCATCGTAATGTATATACATATACACACATTGTTCAATTAATCTTTAAAATTAGCCCTTCATGATGATCGACGCAGTATGTAGCTAGTTTCGTTATGTTCTTCTTCCTCGACCCTTATGCCGTTTCCAAAGGAGGCAACTCGTCAAATTGATTGTATTCTTCCTCGTCCACTACATTCTCAACTCCGACAATCCTCCTTTTTCCATGAAGAACTACGTGGCGCTTCTTATTTTTTGGGTCGGTAACATAGAAGACTTGAACAACTTGGTTAGCTTGACGAATGGTTCATCTTTGTATCCGACACGTTCGAGGTCCACGGTAGTGACGTCGTGCTTGTCGACCTTCACCGTGGAGATGGACCCAACGGCACCGAAATAGGGGATCTTGAAAAGCACGAGTCGAGCTCCCATATCTCCTCTATTTGCCCATAGTAGGAGCTCCTCACCCATCGATCTTGAATGCATCTATCACGGACACCGCCGCTCGGTTAGTGCTTTTTATATCCCGAGCTGCGTATAGAATGTGTACCCATTTATGTATTATCCTCGCCATGTTACAAGCAGTAAATATTGGCCCTTTTGCCAACCATGTCGGCATATCACTTGACGAGCTCCTAGCAAGTCGCTCCTTCAACCATTGGTTGAACTATGCATTGTGTTGTCTCGTGATCCAAACATCCGCCGCGGCGGATTACATTGTCAAGCACGTCCTTGTCTTTGGTCGATATACGGGGACACTTCAGTCATGTGTTGCAAGACAGTGAAATGGGCTTGAGCATACGCATCCATATTTGGAGTGATTGCTTTCCTTCCGATGGTCCCGATACCCTCGAGCCTCCCTCATGGCGAGATCGAGGCACACCTATCGGTTCGACCTAAGCCATGTAATCGAGGCGAACTCAATGACCTCTTCGGTTGCATAACCTTCGACGATCTTGCCCTCGGCGAGATCGATTCCGTACATATGACTTGAGAATTCCCATGAACCTCTCGAGCGGGTACATGCTACGAGGAACACGGGCCCACACATCTTTATCTCCTCACAATATGAACAATGAGATGGACCATGATATCGAAAAACGACGGAGGGAAATACATCTCAAGATCACATAGTGTCGTCACCACCTCGTCTGCGAGCATCTAATCCTTCGAGATCGATGACCTTTCGAGCAATTGTGTTAAAAAACACTGACCTCATGATTGTCTCTGACCTTGATCGGCAAAATACTTCTAATTACAGCAGGAGCATTTGTGTCATCAACACATGACAATCATGAGACTTCATGCCAATTAACTTCAAATCTTTTATCGAAACAAGTTTCTTCATGTTGGCGAAGTAACCGGACAGAACTTTCACGCCATGCAAGCACCGCACGATTCGGTTCTTCGGCCTTGGACAGAGTGTAACAAGCGAAGGTACGTTCGTCCTTTATCGGTCCTTGTTGGTGCTAACTCAGTCCGATGTCCATATCAACCAAGTCAAGCCGTGCGTTGACACCATCCTTTGTTTTGTCACGAATGTTCAGTAAGAGACCAATCAAGCCTATCCGAATCGGAACCACAATCGACATTCGGCGGCATATCGTTGACTTCCTGTATAATATGCATATCGTTGACTTCTGTATAATATGCTCTTCACCGTGATGGTCCAACATGTATAACCCTTTTGAAACCCTTGAATCAAGTGTTAGCCCGATCTGCGCTCGGTTGTTAAACATCTTGATTCTCGCGATCAATGCATGGGCGATACATATATTCCGCCCCTTATTCAACATATCCTCCTCGGCGGCTCTTGTAAAAGCAGACACGCCATTAATGTACTCTTCACTCACACGGTTCTCGGTGTACATCGGCTTCGGTCCATCACACGGTTCGTATTGAAAACCCCGAAAATAAATAAAAGGGTGATAACTTTCGGCGTATTTTCGAGGCTTAATTACGATTTTTACATTTTTACATTTTTGGATTTTATTAACTTACATGTGGGCCCTACTTGTCGGTGACTCATTTTTTATTTCATGATTTTATTTATAAAATCTATGGCGATCCCACATGTCATAGACTCGTTAGTTTATTAACTAAATGATTAAAAAGCAGAGGGATTAATTTGAAGCTCAAAGCGGGCTTAGGGGTGACATCGCATTGCTATATAGTCGTGGCTCTCGGCCTAAGGTCTCGCTTCGAGGCGAACCGACGGTGATGTCCCATGAAGGCGCTGAAACTAGCGATTTCGGCGTAAACACCAAACTACTCAAATTAAAGGATGCTTATGCTTGATATCTCACCTCGATCACGAGGAAGGTGTCAATGAAAGTCGGGAAGGTCCAAGCGCGGTGGTCGTCGATCGGTGAACAGAGGCGGCGGCGGCAAGTTCTCTACGACAATATCTGTTGAAATGGACCGGCGGCTCGGTGAGGTGAGGCGATGTACTCAAACCAAGACGCGAACGGCGATGGACCTATCGTGGCGCCCGAGATATGGAGATCAAGAAGACTATATCTGTTTTGGCGAGGCGGAGCTATATATATCGCTCGTGATGAGTTAATTATCACGGACGGTTTTAACTAAAAACCGCTCGTGATATTGGGCAATATCACGAGCGGTTCATGTTTGGAACCGCTCGTGAAGTATCACGACGGTTCTAACCAAAAACCGCTCGTGATATTGGGTGATATCACAGACGGTTCATGTTTGGAACCGTCTCGTGAAGTATCACTGACGGTTCCAAACATGAACCGCTCGTGATATGACATCTTCGCTGAGCGGTTTTTAGCGCGGAGAATAACACAGGCGGTGGGTAACAAAACCGCTCGAGATTGTGTTTATCTGAGCGGTTTGATGAACAAATCTGTGATCAGGCCAAGATATTAGCATTTCGTAGTAGTGCGCGCCATGCCTGCTGCCCCTGAGCTCTGGCGTGCCCCATGCCGTCAAGCCGCCTCTCTCCTCCCCCTCGACCTCTATAAAGGAGCGCACTCAACGCCTCTCCCTCTCCTCTCTCTTTCCCCCCAACTCCCCCTCTCTCTCCCGCCCTCACCTACGCCGCTGGACTGCCACGCTCCTATTTTTTGTGCTAGACAGTTCCGCTTCGAGACCTTCTGGACCAGACTCGAGGGCTTCCAGGATGTTGTCCTCGCAGCATGGTCGTCGCCAGTGCACATTGAGGACCCGTACGTCGTTCTCAACACCAAGTTTGTCTTGGAGACAAATTGTGGCCTTCGCAAAAGTGGCGGCACAAGCTTAGTGGCCTCGGTCTGCAGCTCCAGATCACCCACAAGATCATTCTTCGGCTCTATCAAGCACAAGACCATCGCCTTCTCTCCAGCGGTGAGCATAGGCTCCGTGCTCTCCTTAAAGGGAAATGCCTCGCTCTGGCGTCTCTGGAGCGCATTCGCCAATGTCAGCTCGCGCGCATCACGTACCTCCACGAGGGCAACGCCAACACGAAGTACTTCCACATGAAGGCCAATGTGTAGCGTCGTACGAAGCTTATCCCTAGACTTTCACATGGCGGCCGCGTCGCCACGAGCCAAGAGGACAAGTTAGAGATGTTAGGAGATTACTTCACAGAGATCATGGGCTCTCTAGCGCCAAGAAGACACACCGCTGAGTTGCATGCACTCACTGCCCTCCTCCCTCCCCCGGCTGCTTGCTCTTGAAGACCCTTCCGGAGGATGAGGTCAGAATGGCCATCATGGCGATGCCATCGGAGAAGGCACTGGGGCCAGATAGATTCTCTGGGTTATTTTACAAGCTCTGTTGGCCAACCATCAAGGAGATCTCATCAACGCCATCGCCAAATTTCACAAATGAAATGCTCAAAACTTTCACAAGCTCAACTCCGCCAACCTTACATCGCTTCCAAGAAGGACAAGCGAAGCGGTCAAGGACTTCCGTCCAATCAGTTTAATACACAGCTTCTCTAAGATCATAACCAAATTAATGTCGCTACGGCTCTCCCGTGATTGGCAAATTGGTGTCGCCGGTAATCGATCTTCATTTCAAAATTTGTATCCACGAGAATTTCAAGCTAGTTCGAATAACTGCATGCGTGACGCTGCATTGGAAGAAAATTCCCGTCGTCGTCCTCAAGATTGATATTACGAAGGCCTTCGATTCTTTATCCTAGGAGTTCCTATTGAGTGTTCTGGTACAACTTGGCTTCAACAACAGATGGCGCGGTTGGATCGTCGCAATCCTTCGTACGACAACCACATCGATCCTGCTCAACGGCGGCCGTGGTTCGCCCCTGTCCTTCGCGGGGAATGCGGCGGGGGACCGCTCTCCTCGCCTGTTCATCATGGCTATGGGCGTCTGCATCTTTGCGATGAGATGGGCCACGTGTCTAGGGTTGCTAAGCCCCCTCGGCGGCCTGGTGACACAGCCGCGCGTCTCCATCTACGCGGACGATGCTGTACTCTTCTTCAGCCCTTCATCCCAAGGTTGTGAGGTGGTGAGGGAGTTGTTTTTCATCGTCGGCAGGGCATCTGGTCTCACCTCCAACCTGGCCAAGAGCTCCATCATGACCATTCGCTGCGATGATGAGACCGAGACGGTGGCCGCGGCCGTGTTGCAGTATCAACGACTTCGCTTCCCGATCACATACCTTGGACTCCCGCTCTCAATTCGCTCTCTCAGGAAGAGCGACATTCAACCGCTTGTTTACAAGTTCTCAAAAAAGTTAGCCAGGTGGACCTAAACTCCTAACTCCGGGTGGGCGCGTCGTACTCACCAGATCTGTCTTGATGGCGCTGCTGGTTCACTTCATGATGATCTTCAGGCTTCCTCAGTGGGCGATCAAGTTAATAAACCGTAAGTGTCGTGCTTTCGTTTGGAAGGGGTCTGAGTCCATCAGCGGCGGTCATGGCTTGCTTGCCTGGTCGAAAGTTTGTTGATCTCCGATGTGGGAAATTTGGTATCCATGATCTGGCGTCGTTCACAAGGCCCACCTTCGCTAGCACCGAGCAATTTGGGATCCGAGCCAAAGCCATGGCATGGTGTGACGACCGGCGAAGACGCGGACATACTGCCCATGTTCAGGGCAGCCACGACTATTCGGCTGGGTGATGGCTCGCGCGCACGCTTCTGGCATGATCATTGGATCGAAGGTGGGCGCTCGATTGCCGGTGTCGTGCCGGCCATATTCTCCTTTGTCAGAAAAAAAAACAAGTCTGTTGCAGAGGCTTTCGCCAACAATTCCTGGACTAAGGACACTGAAGTCTGTCATTTGCTAAGCGTTAGCGCGATGCTTGAAGCTTTGGGACATTGTCGCCAGACTCCGCTCCACACCGGTAGAACGCAGCGAAATTACCCGAGGCACTCGATCGACGGTAAGTACTAAACATTACGCTTCATCGGCTCTTTTCACCGCTTCAACAACCTTCGCTTGCCACAAGTGCATCTGAAAATTTAAAGCGCCGTCGCGATGCAAATTTTTTATGTGGTTGGTCATTCATGAGAAGTGCCTCACCAACGATAATCTCCAACGGTGCGGTTGGCCCAATCTCGGGTGTTGTTCTCTTTACAATCACCCTAGCGAGAGTTGCAGGCACCTGTTCGTCGACTGTCCCTTCTCGATCGAGGTCTGGGCAAGATTGAGGACATGGAGTGGCATCTAGTTCCCGATCCCCTCCGCTGCGATGTCTAGCTCCCAAGATTGGTGGCTTACCACGAGGAATTTAATCTCAAAACCACTCCGACAGGATTTTGATATGGTGACCATCCTCGTTCACTGGTGTATCTGGAAGGAGCATAATGCTAGAATCTTTAAGGGACACTACCGGCCTACGATCGATGTGCTCTGGAGTATCAAAGAGGAAATCTTCTCGTGAAAGACTGTCAGTTGTGTTTCAGCTCTTTAGTCCTCTGTGTGACGCGTTGGTGCTACCTTAGCACAGTCGTTTGAGGCCACAAGTTTTTTTTTCTGTTTCAGAGAGCTTTCTCTCTCTTCTTATTTCCCTAAACTTGTTCTCCCGTTCTTAATATATTTAGCCTGTCAATTTTCCAACCGGCCCGCCGAAAGATTAATCACAAAAGACTCCGTGTTGGCCTTGTCCCTCCATGTATCCTCCAGTCGAGCACCGTTTGCTTATGCTTGTTTGAGCCTTCTGTAAGTAATTGATGGATGGCTCTTGGGTTGCATGACTCTCACCAACTCCAGGAAACACATGGCTTTTCACCTCAATTCAGGAGGAAATGCACTTGCGTTTCAGAAAGAAAAAAAAACATGTTTCTCATCATCCGAGGAGACTAGCCATGGGCTGCAAAACCACATAGCGATTGTTGTTACTGCACACGGAAGCATGTTTGCTATTGGGCAGGAAAATAAATTGTGGGCTTGTGGCATGTGTCTTCAATTTGCCATTTACCCAACAATTCCTCCTCAAATTAGCAGCTAAGATTATGCTATCACTAAGGAACACAAGACATAGGAAAACCTTGTGTTTTAATGGAATCTTGGTTGCCAACAAGTCATTGGCCTACAAGCACGCGATAACCCCATGGAATATATATAAAGTACGCGACACCTCCATGGAATATGTATTAACACAATTTGCATGCAGATTACTGATCTATGTTACTAATCCCTGAATTTATCCAACCGTTCCCTTCGATGACATTGATATGCTGCAAATGGAGCATTAGCAAATAATCATCCCAAGACTAGAGGGACATGGGAAAACCTTGTGTTTTAATGGAATCTTGGTTGCCAACAAGTCATTGGCCTACAAGCATGTGACACCTCCATGGAATATGTATTAACACAATTTGCATGTAGATTACTGATCCGTGTACTACTCCCTGAATTTATCCAACCGTTCCCTTCGATGACATTGATATGCTGCAGATGGAGCATTAGCAAAATAATCATTCCAAGACTGGAGGGTTGTTCCAAATAAAGCATTTCAATGTCCATGTGTGAACAGTATCAACTATAAATGATTGCACAAAGAATTACACAGAGTTGGCACAATTCCTAATATCTACATTTTAGAGGGATATTGCCGAGCTAAACATCATCTGATCAAAATTCAGATAGCTTGCCCAGGATTTACCTACTTAATCAGGCATTTGTAACAAATATTTTTCATTTGTGCAGTCCTTTTAAAAAGTCTCAAGATGGCAATTCTGATTCACTCTGAAAGAACCTGCACCCTTCAGATACTTGTCTTAGCTCCTGAGTGTCTGTGATGGCTGAGGCAGACTCAGAGCAATTACATTTACATGTTAGAGACTCAAAGTGATGAACAAGAAAAGGAAACTAAATGAACTTATGAACAAGAATCGAGAGTCTAAGGGGGGAAATGAGCTCCAAATTCTTCTTGTTTGTATACATCCAACTTGTACTAGTAATATTGTGATCATTGCACACTTGCCTAAAAATGACTCTCCAAGCTGATCAGCATCCAGTTGGCTAAGGTGACATGCCTAATCTTTACTATTATAAAAGAAAGAATTGGTGGTGATGGTGAGTCTACCATCTACCACCTTCCCTCCCCATCTTTTGAGTTGGTAAAATATTTTGTGGATAGATATGCATACATGCATAAATTACTTGAATGATCTTCTGTGGATAATTAAATTAACTGTACTTGTGGCTTGTTGATTAGATGCAAATTATGTATGAAACTTTCATTTGTAGGATAATTACCTTGTGGATATTTGTTTTCTAAGTTAATAACTTATATTATGTTTATTTGAAAACCGTTGCAATGCACGATCACTCGGCTAGTGTGTTCTTATACCATAGTCCAAATGCATTAAGTAACCACCCACTTATTTTCTCTCCAACATCAGCAAAAAATCACATTATTCACTATGTAAATGTACATTTTCAAACACAATTATACTGAACTGAACCCTCTCTACTGATCTATTAAGTTCAGTATATAATAACATAGCTACAGAACTTTCAGCAGCATCTGACATGGGATTGTGAATAACTTCCAGTGAAGACATTTATCCAGCATGCTTCCTAGACACTAATCAGTCGATTGACAACTGGCGGAGCTTCAACTAGGCCAAGGCCATGGCCTCCCTTCCAAATTTAAAACCTGTTATTATGTTTATGTATTGATATTTCATTAAATAGATTCTTATCAAGTCATAAATTAACTCTTTACACAAAGGATTAATACACAATGCATTGAATTGTGCCCATCTTGATCTTTAGTCAAGCTCTGCCGCTGCGATTGACTGTAAAATAGAATACTCGATGTATTTCATGAGCAAGCTTAGTATGAACATTTGAGATGCCTTTATAACAGTCACGGTGTCGTTAGTGTACTGGACTACAAGAATAAAGTTATCTATCTTTTCTGCTTTCCAAAGAGGCAGTTCTCAATCTTATAAAAAATTATCGAACACCATCTGTCCTACTCATTCTAGTCATGGTCCTCACATGATCTGATTCTTTGAACGCTACAAACCAACAAATAGACATGAACTCAACTGCTATCCTGATCATAGTTTCTTACTTCTAATTTTGTAATTCTCTGCAAATTTGCATTGTAAATGCGCTTTTTTTAGAACACGCAAGAGACTTGCGCGTTATACCATTAATAGATAGAAAAGAGAGGTCCGAACAAAAGTAGCATCAAAGTGCTAAAATGAGAGAAAATGATGAAAAACAACGATCGGACAAAGACCTAAGGTAACAAATCTTTCAAGCAGGCTATTCCGGCTAAAATCCATTGTCTTCCTTCTTGCTTGATTGCATCAATTTGCAACGACAACGGGCTGCTCTTGTTGTTGAAAATTCACGCATTACGCTCCTTCCAAATCATCCACATGACCAGGAGCACAAGAGTGTCCAGTCCACGCTTATCCTTTTTCTGAAAATTATTTCTAATATGTGACCACCATTCTAAGACTTGAAGAGAAGCAGTGGATGCCAAAGATCCATGATTTGAGAGGCTAAGAATGGCAAACCAGATATCTTTTGCTGTAACGCAGCTGATCAGGAGATGATCAATAGTTTCCTGCTCCTGATCACACATTACGCAAGCTGCAGGATGCTATAGGCCATGTCGCTTAAATCTATCGGCAGTCCAAATCCTTTTCAGAATTGCAAGCCAAGCAAATACTTTTATCTTTAAAGGGGCTTTGGATTTCCAAATAAAAACGCCTGCAAAATGTACACGTACAGTTCCATGAAAAAAGGCATGGTACGCAGAGCTGGCAATATAAGAGGCTGATGAAGACCATTTCCATTGAATTAAGTCTTATGTGCTTTCTTTCAAGTGCACACTCGAGAGAATTCTCCATAGGCCAATACATTCTTCAATAGCAACGACAGACATGCTGCCCTGGATATCTTTTGTTGTAACCATGCCAAGCAACTCTGATCTAAAAGAGGGAAAGAAAATGACCAAAATTACCTCATCGAAGGATAAGATGAGTGGATGAACCATCATGGACGCTAGTTGCCGGAGAGGGGCACCGAGGATGGTCGGGATGCGGGTGGGGCTCTGACGATCAGCTGCCACGGCAGCGGGTGCTAAAGCGGGAGAAGTCGTTCTTGCGATCACGCCAACAGGTGGGTCCCATGAGTTGGCAAGGTAGCCTATCGACAGGTGGGAGTGTAGGATGAGATGGTTTCCCGTAGGGACCCTCAGATTTCATTGTATTACTTTAGCCCACCGAAAATTGGATCGCGGGTAAAAATCGCGATCCAAACTTGGGACTTTGTTGACGGTAAGATCTAAAATGGACGGTCCAGATCGACGAAGAATAACGGCTAGAGGTAGGTTTTCATAGGAACCCTCCGTTTATTGTATTACCGTTTAGACCACCAAAATTCGCACAATCCACCGTCCGACGTAGTATGGGCGGGTGGGATGGAGGACGAGTAAGTGTTGGAGGTAATTTTTGGTACAGACCCTCGTAATTATCGTTTAGTCCACAGAAAATGACTAACCGAGGGACGCCGACGTCCACGGAGCTCCGGCGAGCGGCGGCGAGGTTGAGGGGGGGAGAAGCGAGCTGTTGCTGCGAGCGCGCCGGAGAATGGCTCCCACGTGAACTACGGTCCGCCCCACCTCGGCGACATGCCGAAGAGGCAAATCGTCGAGGGCTTGGCACGCCAGCCGAACCCCACCTCGGCGATGGAAGAGGCAGAAGGGGGCCGTTCGGCGAGGGTCGGCCAGAGCGGGAGGAGAAGGTCAACCGCTTCATGGGCCCCATTGCCGGCGCGGCTCCCGGGTCGATTGCGCGGGGTCATCCTCTTCGAGCCCGCCTGAGGTGAAGCCTCTCCCTCTCGTCGTCACTGTTATGCGACGCTGAATCTCTGATGCGTGCTGCATTGGTCGTTCAGGGGCAGCATTAGGTGCCCTGGTTAGTGGAAGTTAATTGCATACTCAAGACAAGGTGCTGTTGATTGAGATGTTTCAGACGGTAGCGATTTAGATGCATATCAAACATTGTCTAGTCTGTATCTGTGTATATGTGTAGCTAGGCAAGAGATTAGAGTGATTCTTTCGACTCTGTATTGTGTGATGAATGCCTTACTTTCATACATTAGTAGTCGATTGTTGCTCGTCTTGAAATGTAAATGCCCACGAATGGCTTAATAGTCAGGATGCATGATTTCTAGTTTTTCGACGACTGAAGCTGACAATGTAGATTAGGCTATTGTGTTATATTTGGCAGAACCGTACAACTAACTTTTATACAGCAATAACAGGAAGGTGTTATCCCTAAGGTTAACATATGTAGGTAATGCATGTGTGGTTTTATGCGTTTATGAGCTTTCCCCAAATAAGTCTTATATAACAATCTCCAACAGAAGCTTGCAAGTAAATCATACTATGTGGTACACCCTCCTATTATTGCCTTGGCCTTTTGGAAATATTTCCTAAAAGGTTTATAGCAGTGCATAATGGAGGACTAATGTTTGCATTGCCACCAATGCTTGTTTCTCTCGCACAAGTTTTCACCATATGGTCTCCAAGAAAGATTTAATTGTCTATCCAGTCCCCCACCCCAGGAAACAGAAGAAGAAAATGCACTTCTAACTACATGATCCTCTCAAAACATTTTTAGTCCTTTTGTTCAGTGTATATGTATGTCATCTTAAATGTTCATATGTAATAATGTATGGCATCCCGAGATAATAAATAACGTACGAAAAAATATATATTTACTCTTATTTGTTGTTGGACGGGTCATAGTCTATACAAGTAGGTGTCTGTTGGAATTAATATGTAGTAAATTATGAAAACTTCTACAGAAAAGTTGCTACAACTTCATGAATCATGAAAGATTATTTGCCTTTAATAATGATTTATTAAAACTTTCCTTTACACTCGTATATTTGTATGATTGTCATTTGCTTATCTTTTGAGTTTCGACCATATAAGTTTCATGCCATATTTTTTAAATGGTGGCTGCTAGTATTTAGATGTGATATTGTACCCTTCTATTCTGTTGAATTCTTTGGCAACATTTGCCTCTAATTAGCTTTGATATGTGATTTTTTTAGGATCATTACCATAAGTGAAGTGTTGAGACCAAATCTTACTATAACATATGTATGGATTTATGTTTTGCTTGTCGTGAGTCGTAACCGATGTTGACGAATTCTAGTTTAACATAATTGAGTAAATTTTGAGTTGTAACACAAACCATGGGCTATGATGGTTTTAGGGCTGGTCTTTATTACCCATGTCCAGACTTTATATCAAGCTTCTCATCAAGGGCTTGAAGTCATTGACCCTAAGTTTGATCCATCGCCATTTCTTTTGATGTGCGTCTCTCTGTCTCTCTAGCTTCTCTAAGGTGACGTTTGGTTGGTGGGATATAAGGGGTAGGCAGTGGCGGATCCAGAAATTCAACCCTGTAGAGTCAATTATCACTACTATAGATTTTAGTGGAGTCATTTATGCAAACTTGTGTGGATTTGTATGTAAATTTTAAGAAGTATATGGGTGTTTTGCAGAAGCTGTGGGGTCTATTGACCCCACAACCGATGCATCGATCCACCACTGGGGGTGGGAATGGGAATATGTGGTGTTGATGGATCTAAACCCATGTTTGGTCGGAGGGATTGGGTTATGAGGTGAGTTTGGAATTGGGATTGGATGGGCACATATCCCACCAATCTATTCCCTCGGAGGGCAAGGTTTGGGATTGGAATATGTTTGAATGGGATATGATTCAACTACAGTCATAAGTTCTTTATATATATCCCAGTCCCAGTCCCAGTCCCAATACATCCAAACAAGGAATGATACTAAAAACTTGTATATCCGATCATAAACCCACCTCAACATACTCCGTCTCTACCCATTCCCCATTGAAACACCACCTAAGTTTGACCCGCTGCCGCCACCTCCTTCTTTTGATCTCTCTCTCTTTTACCCTAAGTTCGAGCCACCACCGTTGCTTTTTTTATGTGCTCCTCCATCTCTCTCGCACGCTTTTACCCTAAGTTTGAGCTGCCGCCACCGCTTTTTTTATGTGCGCCTCTCTCTCTCCCCCTCATGTATCTATCTATTTATCTATTGTAAAAACTAGAATATAGAAAGTTTTATGACTCCAAGGTAATTGCCTTTTTATTGTTGTTGCTGAACTACATTAGTCTTGACAATCTTTTCAAGCAAAGAGGTCATTTTTTGGAGAGAGTAGTAATTGCTGCTCAAAGCACATGCTAAAGAGTCGTGTGTGATTTAGACATCATGGAATCAAATCCCAATATACCAACATGTGGCTGGTGGAACTTAATCCCTTGCATTCAATTCAACCAGACAAATGGATGCCATGCTGCCAAACCAGGTGGACTACCATCTGGCTGGCCAAGCTCGAAAACATGACTGTTGGAAAACCATCTTGTTGTCCCATATCTCATCCGACAATCCCATTGCAGAGTGCACAATCAAAAGTGCCAAACACCCTACCAATGGTTTTATACAGGGAATTTGAAACGTTTCATCAGTTGTGTAGCCTAATCTTGGTTAATTGCCCTGGTTTACGGGACCGTGCCCCAAAGTGTTTGCTCATGTTCACTTCCCAATGCTCAGGTCTGTAGTGATCCAGGGCTGTTGGCTATGACAGAGAAACTCACAGCATTAGAGTATACAGGCACTTGGGATCTTGCTCCTACATGCTATGTTTGTCGTCTTAGGCGTACTCTATGTGGTCTCAAGCAGACTCTTCGTGCTTGGTCCGAGCGTTTCAGTTCCGTGATTCGAGCTGCTGGTTTTACTCCAAGTTAGCGTGACCCTGTCTTGTTTATTCACACTTCTCAGCGGGGTTGTACTTTTCTTCTGCTATATGTAGATGATATGCTGATCACAGGAGACGATATGGATTATGTGGCTTTTGTGAAGAGGAAATTGAATGAATAGTTTATGATATCCGATTTGGGATCATTGAGCTATTTTCCGGGGATTGAGGTTCATTCTGATAGTGATGGCTACTACCTCTCTCAGCATCGCTACATTCAGGATTTGCTTGCTCACTTTGGTATGACTGATGCATGCACTGCTGCCACACCCATGGAGCTCCAGCTTCGACCTACAGACGGTGTATCACTGACAGATCCTTCTCGCTATCATCAGCTCGTTGGGAGCCTTGTTTATCTCACTATCACCAGGCCAGACATTGTTCATACTATTCATGTGCTCAGCCAGTTCATCAATGCTCCCACCTCAGTCCACTATGGTCATGTTCTTCGTGTGCTGAGATACTTGAGGACGACTGCGTTCAGACGTCCATTCTATGCCAGTTCGAGTTAGCTTCAACTCCACGCATACTCTGACTCTTCTTGGGTGAGTGATCTTGCTGATTGTTGATCTATCACTGGCTACCATGCTTGTCAAGTCGTCGCCTAGGCGACGCCAAGGTGTCGCCTTGTCGCCCAGCGCCCGGAGAGAGACGCGTGCGACTTCGACTTCGCTGGGCGGCTAAGCGGCGCCAGTCGACAGCGGCGTCTGCGGCGTCGGATCTGGCGGAAGTCGAAGTCGAATAAAGATAAGACAAGCGAAGCGGCCTTACAATCTTGTGGATCGGGAGGGCGCATCGCTCGGTCAATCGGGAGTGGGGAGGCGGCGAACCCTAGCGCCCGGCAAACCCTAGCCACCGCGGCTGGCGTCGCCGCCGCCGCCCTCGCGCCGCTTGCGCCAGTCGCCCTCTCTCTCCGATCTCCGCTCCTCCTCTGCTCCTTCCTCCTTGCCGCCTCCTCGGCTGCTGCCGCTTGCTTCCGCTCCTCCATGCATGGCCGCCTCCCGTCCTTCCGCTCGGTAGCTCCGCCGCCTCCTCCCATGCTTGATCCCCGCATCCCTCCTGCCGCTTCCTCTCGCCGCCTTGATCCTTGCTTCCTCCGGCTCCGCCGCTTCTCCTCTCTTGCCCTCTGCTTTGCTAGATCGAGTGATATCCTCCCATTGAAGTTTGATTTCTTTGCTAGATGGAGTGATTCTCTGAATGGAATGACTAATGAGTACTGAACTACTGATAGTGATATGCTATCGATATCTTTATCGATATCGATCTGCTTACTCTTGATAATCTGATATGCTATGCTATTGTATATTGTTGAACAATGAATACTGATTAGTCATTACTCATTAGTGATTACTGAGTAGTACCCTTTGCTACTACTATGCTATTGTTGAATACTGATTAGTGATTACTGAGTAGTGAGTAGTACTGAAGAGTGAACCGAAGAGTTATATGTGTGTTGTGTTGCTAGTTGTATGATTAACATAACTAATACTATGTGCAGAGACTGCACATAGTATTAGTTATGTTAATCATACAACTAGCAACACAACACACATATAACTCTTCGGTTCACTCTTCAGTCTTCTGCAGTCTGATAGGTATGCAATTGTCATTAACCTCTCTCTATATTGTTGTTTTAGTCAAGTACTCAAATACTTATCAATTGAACCGTCTTAGCTCGCCTTGCCTCGCCTAGAGGACGACTAGGCGCCCGCCTCGACGACTAGGCGTCCTGGCGCCTCTTAGGCGCCGTGGTCGCCGAGGTCGCCGTGACAACCTTGCTGGCTACTGTATCTATCTTGGTACTTCGCTCATTGCCTGGAAGTCCAAGAAGCAAACAGCGGTGTCACGCTCTAGTGCAGAGGCTGAGCTTCGAGCTCTTGCCGCTACCACCTCAGAGATCATTTGGCTTCGATGGCTCTTGATTGATCTCGGTGTCCATTGTGATAATCCTACACCTCTCTTTTGTGACAATACAAGTGTCATTCAGATTAGCAGTGATCCAGTCAAGTATGAGCTGACAAAGCACATTGGTGTTGATGCATCCTTCACACGATCTCATTGTCAGCAGTTGACCATTGCCCTCAAGTATGTTTCCTCGGAGCTTCAAGTTGTAGACTTCTTCACTAAAGCTCAGACTTGAGAACATCATCGGCTTCATCTACTCAAACTCAGTGCATCAGATGCTCCTGGTCCACCTTGAGTTTGAAAGGGGTGTTAAAGAGTGTTGTATATTCTCTACATTCTCTCTCTCTCTCTCTCTATGTAGCCCATGTAGCCCACGAGGCCTATGTAACAATGTCTATATATACTCTCTCAATTAATGAATAAGCTGCATAATTGTGAATAGCAAAACCCTAGCATCAATAATTCTAACAGGTTGAATCATCTTGACCTGATCCGTTTGGTGGGTCCGATTGCGACACTTGAGACCCTCCAACTGGCAATGTTCAATTTCTCCTCTTATGTAGATTTGATGGAAGTGCTGTCTTTGTGTCAGGAGACGATCAATCATTTAACTTTGGAATATTGTACTTTTGACGAAGTATTATCACCCCAACCTGGTGAGGCTGTGCCCCAGGTATGCCCACAGCTGGAAATGGTCAAACTATTTAACTGCATAAACATTGCAAATCTGTTCTTGCCATGGCTCAGCATGACTTGTAACAAGGTCAAGGAGCCTAGGCTCACCAGGATGGACACTGTTGCAGACAAGATTGCTCTCAGTTCCCATCTTTACAGTGTTATATGTCGCTGCAAGATCATTAAGATGGATCTGAGCAGGTCTGGAGTGGATGATGCACTTGTTTGTGTAATCTCATTACTTGGGGACACTCTGCAGGAGCTCATGTTGGATGGATGGTTGCAACTTGTGGGATACTCTGCGGGGTCTATTAGCAAGCGTTGCCGCAACCTGGTCAAACTCAGCTTGTGTGATAATCACATCAGCGACAGTAGGCTGCGGCTCCTGATGTCTGGAGGTTTTCCGTACCTTGAGGAGCTTGTGCTTGAGGGGTGCCCTGATATCACCAATGAGGTCCTGGAAATCTTATGTGAGTCACCCTTGCCTAGACTTTGGAGGTTGAATTGCTGTGGGATCACTCAGGATGCAGTTGTCTTGTACGAGCACCTCTGGAGTATCGAGCACTGAAGAGAGTTCTAGCTTCAGAAGAACAAAATTGATGGGAGAAACAACGTGCTGTTTCTCTTGCTAGTTGCTACTGTTATGTTATCATTTAGTAAATTTACCAAAGACTGAAACATCTCCTTTATTTTGGAGCATTTACCAGTATGAGCATCGCGATTGTTATGATTTATGAACGCCTCTCTTTTGAGTTGTTGCACAAGTGACATATTTGTCTGAATGAAGTTATTCTTGGTTGCATTTAAACTATGGAATCTTTTACTTTTTTTCCCGAGTGGTTTATATATGAGGAAACTGTATTATGATAAATGAGCAGACCACGGTTTTTCCCTGTTATCTGGTGAATGCACAAGTGACACATTGATAACATTGGCCAACGCTTTGAATGCCACTCTTGCATCCATTGGCCTAGCTGTACAGATGCAGTAGCTTGCAGACAGAGTTGTTTCTTGCTGCGTTGAAGTTGGAGAGTGAGATTATGATGTACATGAATTGGTCCTGCACCTGTTGTGGTTTTACCCCCTATTTTCACTTGTGCTGTCTGGAACGGCAGTACTTTTCACTCGAAATCTGCATTTTGGGCAGTGCAACTCCAATGGTCTCAGCTCCTAAGTCTGCACATTTCCTCACGATCTCTATATAATGGTTGAGTTTACTATCAAATTGGGAAGTGACACAATGTTGAGTCTACGTTGTTGCAATATTGAATGGCAAGACTTTGGAGCACCCCAGACCGGAATGGACAAGTCTGGAAGAAGTTTGATCAAGTCTGAAGACAGGGAGATGATGAACGCAGAAGAGAGGAAAATGGACGCTGACAACATGCCAAGCGACTGAGAGAATGGAGGAAGACGAAGCCTGAAGAAGAAGCTCAGATTAAGTCTGTGGGTGAAAAATGAATGCAATAGTATTAGGCGGCTGATCTAGCGCGGTGAATGCCGTGAGCTGAGTTTACTGTAGTGTGCCGGTTTTGGGAGCTAAACACTGGTACTCAAAAACAATGGTAGTGTACCTCACTTCACTATGGTAAAATCGCACAATCGCACCGGGGATGTTTCGCTGTTTCTACAGTGTTTACTACAGTATCGCTACCGAGTACCGTTCACTCTATCTAAAAATCACTGTTCATACAGTGATTCTCTCTATTACAGCAGAGAGGATCCGGATCCGAACTAACATGCTAAGTTTTAAACAATGTGTACTAGTCTAGCTCATAGTCTTCCAGTTTCAGGATCTTATTCATTGATGAGCCGTTGCAGAAGAAAAAGAAAACGAAACACACACGGGCTCTGATTTTTTTATTTAAGAAATTTGCGATTCCCCGATACAAGTTGCATATTTGATTAGAATATTTCGCTCGATCACTGTAAATTCAAAAGCCCCTTGTTTCAACCATACGTACACACACACACACACATATATATATATATATATATATATATATATATATATATATATAACTCGATACAAATTTTAAAAATTGTTATGCCAACCGCCGGTGGGGCCCACTTCCATACACCGAACGAGACAGCGAAGAGAGAAGGACACATCACCACCCTTCCCTTCCCTTGCCACCTCTCTCTCTCTCGATCTCTTCCGTTCCCTTCTCCCTCCCTCTCCCGCCCTCCCCACCCATCGCCGGCGACTTCTCCGGCGAGGTCACCGGCCGCCGCTGCCGTATCACCCTCGCACCCCCAATCCATGGACGGCATCGAGGGGCTCCTGGCCCGCGACTTCGGCGTGCGGCCGCAGGGCAAGGCCGCGCCCATGGCCGCCTCCCGCGCCGCCGGATCCGCCTGGCCCAACCCCAGATCCACCTCCACCTCCACCCCCTCCGCGGCCCCGTCCTATGACGACTTCTTCGCTGCCCCTGCGGCCTCCGCCTCCGCCCCCTCCCTTGACTCGCTCTTCGAGTCGTTCAAGGGCCCCACTACCACCTCCTCGTCGGCGGCGAAGACCAAGCCGCCGACGGCGCCGGCGTACGAAGATAACATCTTCGACGCGATCCCCGGGTTGAGGGCCTCCCGTTCTACGTCCTCCACCGCGCGGTACGACGGCGACGACGTGTTCGGGGCGGCGGCCCCCGCGTATGATGGCGTGTTCGCGGGAAACCGCTCGGCGCAGCCTTCGTACTACGACTTGCTCGGGGGGCTCGGGGGGGAGCCGCAGGCAGAGGAGAGGAAGCGGTCGGTGGTGGTTGAGGAGGATGACCTGCTCGGGGGGTTCGGGAGGAAGCCACCGGCGGAGGAGACGAAGAAGCCGGTGGTGGAGGAGGAGGATCAGGGGGGCAACGGGTTCGATGATCTGATCCCGGGGTTCGCCGGGAGCAGCCCGCCGCAGAGTAGGTGAGCAAGTTCAAGCTTTTGTTTATTCAGATCTGCATTGGGCATGAGTGTTCATTCATTTAGATCAGAGCCTTGGATAATGTGATGTTGGATGGGTTGAAGTGGAATGTGCAAGCTAGATCCAAATTTTAGCGAATGTTGTAAGCAACCTTCTACAAAGAGAGAACTTGCATGGCGTGGTGGATTAAATTAAGCAAATTTAGCTGTTGGTCTTCTTGGACATGCATTATGCGCTGTTTACGATAATATATCGTGAGCTTTTGTGCATAAATTAAATTAGTTGAGATTATATAAAATGTATGTACCTTAGTGTGCCTAACATATAGAAGGGCCTGGGGGAACCCAGAGAGGGAAGGGAGAAGGCAGGGTTCACTTCCAAGACAAATAGGATATGGAAAACCTCACATCTACCTGATACAGCCTAAAGTTACAAGTGAAATTTTTGTCAAAGTAAATGAATAAATTGTAAACATAAATAAATCCTGTGGGAAGGTACATGTGATAAGTTCACGTCGTTTCCCTTATTCAACAAAGGAATATAGACTATATAGTATTAGTTACATACCATGCCTTGCTTTTATCAGAGGTATTATGTGCCTTGGGTGGTAGTTCTTATTTTCCTCCTACACATATTTCATCTTCGTTATGTTTCCTCATCCAATTGACCCAATAGCCATGTGTCTGCAGTCCATTGTTGAACCAACTATTTTTTTATATTGGGCCATAACTTTACATACATAGTGTCGAAGTGTGCGAAGCTTTATATTTAAAATAGATCAGACCAGGGATTGAAAACCCGGCCGGTAACCGGTTCCTGGTGGGGTGGCGGATCCCAAATCCCGGCCATGTTTGCTAATTCAAATTTCGAATTTTGAATTTTGGATGGTTTTTAATCAAATTTGAGTGAATTTCGTCCGAATAAAACCCGGTTTGACCGGTAACCGGCCGGTTACCGGTACCGGCTAGGGAGCGGGAAACTTCCTGGGAACGGTTATGTGAACCCTGGATCAGACTCAACTCCTGCTGATGCCACTTGAAGTTTTTTTTTCATGATGGGTCAGAGAACTTGAGGAAGGTTCCTCAGTAAATAACTGTTTCCAGAAAAGCCTATGATTAATAGAAACATATCCATAGAATGCATTATAAGTTTTGCAGTAGAAAATGGTGGTTGCCATAAACTTCCCATGTTTATGCAAACAACTAGCTGGCTTCTTGTATATCCTGTCAGTAATGTGTGATATCTCCTGACGTCACATTGTAGGTTTCCTCATATTCATTATAATTTTCAGGAAGCCTAATGATGATAACAAAAGGAGGCCAGCAGTTCCAACTTCTAAATCGACAGCCAGCACAGGGAGATTCATAGATCCCTTGGAAGATCTGGATAAGTTTGCAAATTCTGAAGGTAATAATGTTGATAGTACTGCCAATAATGATAGTGATTCAAGTGCTTGTGACCAGGTCCCAAAATCAGATCCTTTGTTTACCTCTGAAATCAATGGTGGTACCAAGGATAGTCATCAACCAAGCAAAGCCCGAGACTCAAGCCCTGTACAAAGTTCAGTGAATAGAAATCCAGCACGTAGATCCTCTATGGAGGACTTCGGAAACTTCATGCCTAAGTCACAGTCTGCAAGGTACTCTGATATTCATGTTGATGACAGTGTCCCTAGTTCAGAGAGATACAGTGGTGATGCTGTGGAGGATCAGTCACCAAGATCTACTGAATCCGAAGATGATATATGGCTTACAGTTTCTGAGATTCCCCTCTTCACACGGCCAACTAGTGCTCCACCACCTTCCAGATCACCACCTCTTCTTAAACAAAAACCTCTGGGTGCAAAAGAAAATGGCAAGCACCAAATGCCTGCTTATGACAACAATGTTTTTGACGATGACGAAGAGTTTGAAAGAAATTCATCAGATCGTGAAGAGAAAGAGAGGCAGGAAAGATTGGAACAGGCACGGGAAATGAGACTAAGGGAGGAAAAGGAGAGAGAAAATAGAAGACTTCAAAAAGAGAGGGAATTGGAACAGCAGAGAGAAAGAGAGAGAGAGAGACAAGCTGTGGAGAGGGCTACAAAGGAGGCACGGGAGAGAGCAGCTGCTGAAGCTCGTGCAAAGGCTGAAAGGGAGGCCCACCAACGTGCACAGCGCGCTGCTGTGCAAAGGGCTCAACAGGAAGCCCGTGAGAGGGCTGCAACTGAGGCTAAAGAAAGAGCTGCGAAGGCCGCTGCAGAAGAAATGGAGAGGGCCGCTGCAGAAGAAAGGGAGAGGGCCGCTGCAGAAGAAAAGGAAAGGGCTGCTGCTGAAACCAAGGAAAGGGAGAGGGCTGCTGCTAGGAAGAGGGCCGCAGCAGAAAGAGTTGCTGCTGAGAGAGTTCAGCAAGAAGCTAGGAAGAGAGCTGAACGTGCTGCAGTGGAAAGAGCTGCTGCCGAGGCTCGAGAAAGGCAGGCTGCAGCAGCTGCTGCTGCTGCAAGAGAAAAACAAAGCACAGCAGATGATCTTGAGTCTTTCTTCGGAGTGGATGCTCGAGCCAATAGTGCACCGAAGCAGAGGTCCCCAACAGTGGTGAGTACATCTCCAAAAATATTCACGCCAAAAAAATTGTGTGGATGACATTTAATAGTGTTACTTTTTGCTGATGTTGGATGTTTCAGGATTCTATGTTTAATTCTCAACCTCAAGGTAGAGGAACAGTTAATGGATCACAGAGAGCAGCCTCCACCTCAGCATCTACAAGAAAAGCGTCATCAGCCACAAATATTAGTGATGATCTATTTGACATATTTGGAGGTACTAGTCTTCCCACAGTAGCTGTTTTGTAACTTTGCAATGATATTGTGCTCCTGATTTTGCGGTATTTGTAATCCATTTATTTTGTTTTGTTTTTTCAGCCCCTGCATCATCTGAATTATTTCAAGAAGTTGAGGGAGAGAGTGAAGAGAGAAGACGCGCTAGGTTAGAACGTCATCAGAGGACCCGTGAACGAGCGGTAATGTGGTTTTGATTTCAAAATAGAAAGAATAGAATATTTACCATCTCGTGCTGTCGATAAATGTTATTGCCAATGGTCTATTTGGCTGATTCCATATTATATTAGTCTTCCTTTTTCCTATTATAACAAAATGATGGATATTCCTTTCTCTTACCAGTTACCACTGCTCATTATGTAACTATAACATATCTCCAGGCAAAAGCTTTGGCTGAGAAGAATGAACGAGATATGCAGGTTCAGAGGGAGCAAGCAGAAAGAGATGTAAGTGTTGTGTTGTCCATATACCTAGCAGCTTGATTCTGCTTATTTTGTCTGACGCAAACAGACAAACAGTCTGTATTTGCTGCTATTGTGCATTTATTTTCAAGTTTTCATGGACTTGCTGGTGTTTTCTTTGTCACTTGATATCATAGCATGTCTTGGCCCTTTATGCTACACTTTCTTGGTTGCTAATAGGTAGTTTATTCTATTTGGACTTTCTGAATTCCAGAGAATTGCCGACACGCTAGACTTCGAAATTAAGAGGTGGGCTGCTGGAAAAGAGAGCAACTTGCGTGCTTTGTTGTCAACTTTACAATATGTGAGTCACTGATACTTTTGCCACTGTGAAGTTAATTTCTTTGCATGGATATTCGGTTCTCTTTTCAGATTCAGTTAAGCTGGGTTTAGTTTAAAGTACTTGACATGACCAAATAATCCTGACTAAATTTTACCAAGTTACTTCTGGAATTGAGCTGACCTAATTTTGGTATTGATTTGAAACATCAAAACTTGGGGTTGCTTGCTGGCTTTTTAATTTACTGGAGTTGGACATCTCGAGACCCAGTTTGGTTAATGCTGATATAGTAGCAGGCTAGTAGCTTGATAACTCTAATACATATCCTTTTCACATTTGCCTTAGAACCGCTGTAATCATTTATTATATTTTACTAAAATAAACCATTCGCTTTTCAAGTATCAGTTCCCTTCAGAACAGTAATAAAAGTATAGTTTATTTCTCGATAAAGTTAGCTTTCTCTATAAGTACATCCTTGGTGGTCATCACATTGATAAGTTTGGTAGCTTTTAAACTTTCACCTGATAGTGATTCATTTATCTTTGAAGCATGTAATGATGTTATGATGCAGATCTATTTGCACAGAGAATGCAAGTCCAGTAAATTGGACATTAAATTGACAATTGCTTTTAAATGAATGCTCATTTGATTCAACAATTCTATATAAAATTAGTGGATGGAAATAAGTAATATGAAAATCTTTCATTGATTAATACGCCCCTTCCTTCTAAACAGATACTTTGGCCTGAATGTGGATGGCAAGCTGTATCCTTGACCGATTTGATTACTGGTGCTGCTGTTAAAAAGCAGTATAGAAAGGCGACGTTATGCATCCATCCTGATAAGGTGCAACAGAAGGGTGCAACTCTGCAGCAGAAATATATTGCTGAGAAGGTCTTTGACATTCTTAAGGTGCGTACTCAGTTGCTTTGCAACAAGTATCATAGCGCCACATAAAATCAAAGTTAAGATTTGCTTGTATAAGTGAACTATCATTATTGCATCCTAATAATATGCTAAACAGGGGTACTTGACGTGCTAACCTACGACAATAGTACAATTATTTTGTTTGTCTTTCATTATGAACCCCTGTTGGATAGAAATGTATTCTTTCTTCTGTAATCGTGTTCAACATGAGGGTCCTGCCGATTTTGTACACCACCTGCAGTCCAAGGTTTCTCAAGAGGGGCGACCGACTAGTCACGACTAGCCACGACTAGACCCCAGACTAGGAAGTATTTAAACAGGGCATGTAATATACTTCTTGGAGTCAGTTAATATACTTGTTAGCAAGGTTGTCACCAGAAGCATTAACTGACTCCAAGAAGAAAGTACCTTCTGGACTATTGACAAGAAAATTGTTCAAATGAATGAATGATGCCCACTCATGTCGGTCCACCCATCGGACATGAGTGAGCAACCTCTTCTTTGGCTTCATCCTCATCTAGCACCAAGGCTTTGAACTTCCTTGAATTCTTCTTCAAGTAGTCCTGCATCTCTTTCCTGATTTCTTCGGTTGCCTTGGGACATTTCTCCACATCATTGTGAGTTTGTGACCCCCAGCAAGGTGTTGCTTCAATCTTCCCACTCCAGCCTCAACTCTCTTGTCACAGAGCATACATTGGAGGAGATCCTTTCTCTCTAAATCTGGCCAGAACCCATATTTCCATGCCGGGTCTTTGGACTCAGCCCTCCGTCTAGGATCCTTGGATGGATCATACGGCTCAGCAGCACCAGTGGCTGCAGCTACAACCACTTGTTGGTCAATGTGTACCATGGTACCCGCAGATGGACAAATGGAGATGTGAAATTGTGATATACCATGGGTACCCAACAGATGAATCATGCTACTATTGCTACCACCATGCTGCTAGCCTGCTATTGTTACCATGCTGGATGTTGTTGCTGCATCTGCTGTTGCTACTAGTAGTCTACTACTACTGCACAAAACTACTACTACTGCTGTTGGTGCTACTACTACTGCTGCTGCTACTGCTACTAGTAGCAGAGCACAGAGAAAAAACAGAGTACCTACGCTTGGAGCAGAGCAATGGAAGCGGAAGTGCATAGCAAAGCAGAGAAGGGCAAAAACGCACTAGCAGTCTAGCACAGAGCAAAACAGAGCAGGACAGGTGCCGAGCAAAACAGAGCAATAGATGAAGGATAGGAGAGCAGAGCAGAGCATCAGATGTAGATCGCAAATTTGTAATGCAGATGACTAAATCCAGAAAAACGGAGTGGAGCAGAGCAGTAGAGAAAGGAGAGGAGAGGAGTGGATTCACTCATCGGCGATGGGCGGTCGATGGCCGAGGCTGGAGGCGACGATGGAGATGGGCTGATGATAATCTGCTTCTCTGCGACAGGGGAGGGCCGAGGAGGAGGACCTGTGATTCGAGGAGGGAGGGCCAAGGAGAGGATGGAGATGGGCTCGACGGCGACCGACGGCGTGGCCACTAGCAGCGGTGGGGGTCTAGGGCTCCGCTTGCCCCTCGCAGCACTAGTGGCATCGTGGGGACGGGGGTGAAAGGCTTGATCCGCTAGGGTTCGCCCCTCAAGATGACAGTTGGCTGGCTAGGGAAAAAAATCCCGGCCGGTAACCGGTCTTACCGGTGGGGACCGGGTGAACCAATCCTGGCCGGTTTCTTTCCGGTTTAGCAAATTCAAATTTTAATTTTCGAAATTCGGCTGGTTTTTAAGCAAATTCATGCGAATTTTTCCGGGAATTCCGGTAACCGGCCGGTTACTGTTACCGCCGGTCGGTCGGGATTCCCTCCAGAAACGGTTCTTTGATCCTTTGGGCCAGCAATTCGGGCGGCTAGTCATGCTCGATTAGTCGCGACTAGCCCTCCTAGTGGAGTCGATGGTTTTAGTCGGAAGCTATGACCGACTTGTTGATTAATCTACGATTAGTCAACTACTAGTCGACGACTTAATAACAGTGCTGCAGTCCTTGAGGCCAGTAGCATTTGGTGACTTTGGTCTAACTCAACATTGTAGTCTGGACTCTGCTGCCTGGAAAATGCCTGTTACGTTAGTACTATGGCCTCAACTGACTTAACACTTGATAAGTGTGTTTACTTGTTTCTGACTCGTGGTGCCTCTAAACATTTAACCCAGAACTTGTATTCATTCAAATTGACTGTTAATTCTTGGATCGACGCCAAATTGTGAGGGCTTTGGTCCAGCTTTCTCTCTTAAATTCCCAGCAAATCCTTAGCGGAGTCCCCAGGAATGGGCAAAAAGAATATACCTCACAGAGTTCTGGTTTTGCTGAACGTACTGAAGAGCTGTGAGATGCAGGTCAATGGTCCAGACTCCAAATAACCTAGTAGTAGTTTTTAGTTTTTCGAACTAGTAGAATGTCATTCCATGATAAACTGTTGATTACGAGTTTATGACCAAGTTCTGGAAGCCCATTCTTAGATGCTTTTATGATTCACATCATTGATTTGTTTTGATGTTCGTCATACTATTGATGTCTATATGTTTGACATTGTGACATTTCGCTTATCTTCAACTGCATTTGCATAAAACAGGAGGCATGGACCAAATTCAACTCTGAAGAGCTCTTCTAAACCATCCCTGTGAATATAATTGTACCCACACGAAGCACTGGAGTAGCAAGGCACAGATGATGCTGTTCGGCAAGGGGGACAGTGCGGTAATCAAGTGAAAGCTTCAACTATAATTATCATTGTATAATAGATTCTTTTCAATTGCTCCTCCCTTCTGTTTTGCCGTCATCTGTATCTGTTCACTCCAAGGTACTTCAGCAACTATAGCTCATACGGAAATTATATACGTAGCCTTGTGTTCATTTGAGGGCTATTGGCGTGTGCTTTTCGGCACGATTCTTACAGCATATTATACCAAGGAGGGCCAAGGTTACATGCATCTCTTTCGTATCATTTGTTTATGAACTATAATGGACCACAGAAAGACACTTTGTGCTTAGTTTCGTTGTTTTTACCAAGAGACATGTACCATCTTGCTTCGGCCTCTCGTAGTCTGATTCTTGTACACTGTAAAGCTTGTATTATCAATCTGGAATATGATTTGGATTATCCTGTTGATTCCCCTGATATGGATGGTTCAATTTGGCGTTCTCTTATCCTGTTTCCATGCTATATCTTCTCTGCATGCTTCTGCCGAAGTATGATGCAGTGTTTTCACCTGAGAACGCTCGCAGCTCGATCACAGGATGAAAGAATGTGATCTTATTATCAATCAAGTAGTGACAAATCTTCAACATATGAAGGAAACGTACAAGTATCACAAAACCAAATATGCCAGCCCAAATTTAGCTCTTTACATCGGCGGTCACCGATCTCGCCGGCATGTCGGTGCAAGCGCCGCCCCAGCACAGCATGCGGATTCGTATTCTATCTCCATTCGGATTTGTGTACGAATCCGAGCATATTCGAATTCGTATTCGCAACTCAAAAATAGGGAAGGATGTATGGTTTGACCAAGTACTCTATTAATAATTCCATTTTCAATCTCCGCCTCGGGTGTACAGGAAATAAACTAAGCGGCGCTGCGCCTGCGCATCTGCATCCATCCATGGAGACGGAGAGGGTGGTGTCTCTCCCCGCCGACGTGCTCGCCGACGTCCTCGGCCGGCTCCCGGCGCGTAGCCTCGCCGCGTGCCTCTGCATCTTCGTCAACCACCTCGACCCAGTGAAAGTTCTATCGTCGAAATTTCGCTAGTAATCTAGGTAAAAAATTAGGATTTATTTAATTTTCATCCTAATTCAAAATTTAGATAAATTTCATCTTTACATCTAAAAAATTCAAATTCCAATTCAAAATTTTCATCCGAAATTTTCGGTAACCCGTGAAAAACGGTGTTATCGTTACCCTCCAATAAAAATTTCTTACCGATAATGCTTTCCTTGGCTCAACCTCGTGGACAGTCGCCAGCTTGCTGTTGGATTTGTTGGCAACCGGGCGCTTGGGAGGCCCGCCGGCGTTACGCTGCCTCCTGGTTTACGTGCTTTGCCGTGGTGAATATGTTGTGAGGTAATTAATGTCCTAGTTTTGTGGGTTGTATAATGTCTGATTTCTTAATGTTCCTGGTCTGTGACTGAAGTTTTGCAGGCATAATGTCGAGTAGGTAAACAGTGCAGGCATGCAGAAGAAATAAATGGATAACTTCTGGAGTTATAATTCATGTGCTAACATCCACCTCACAATCTGGCAAGCAAATCAAAATACAAAAAAATTGAAGACGCAAAGACGTCTTTCTTAGTTCTTATGATGTCACCAATCCATGGACATTCACTATAGGCAATAATCATCATACTGTCAGCAACAGGAGGAGAATATTATTATTCCCATGTCCCTTCATTTCACATGTACAGAGGTACACAAGGCCTATAGCCAAGTCGAAGAACAATTGGCTGCAACAGGTTAAAAAGGGACAACAAAAAAACAAGGAGGTTGGAGGAAGGCAATGGCATTTTAAGTTAATCTTAGAAACAAACAGCTAATAAATAACTCGGACTCGGTACACAATTTAATTACACGGGAGGAGGGTAGGCGGCCGCTGATCCTGAAGGGAGAAGAGGGAAAACCCGACTGGTTTTGGCCAGCCAAGTCGCGACGCACATGCCAAGGGCGGTAGTATAGCAACTGTACAATATGGCGGGATTTTGATCTCAATTTATCCTCGCTCTCACATGAAGTAGCTCAGTGCTTTCTTTTTCCTCGAACCGCCTTCGCCATAGAGGTCGTTCCATTGAAGAAGTTCATTCATGTTTGCCGAATCGGATGAAACACTCGCGCAGACCTATGATAAAGAGACATATTAGGTTATGCTCCAAAAGTAAGGAAACGGGGATGGGGTTTGAAATGAAGATAAATGGGCTGGACTAACCTGCTCATGGGCAGATTTGAAATCATCCAAACTAAGAGGACGAATGTCCTCGCTTCCATATAATGCAGGCTCAGGCCTGCCCTCTGCTTTTGCCACACTCTTCTCCTGCATATTACGGAAACAAACCCCCGGCATAGCATATAAATCAGTCCCAATGTCTAACTGTAATATAAGAACGAAAAGGGCATCTAACGACGATGTCAACCAAAAACCACTTTATCAAGGTGTTTATTTTACTGCAATGCAGCAAGACAACATGCCTACCTTCTTTTCCTTCTCTAGGATTTTTCGAATGGGGTAATGTGCTGCAGTTACGCATAGATTCTGTAAACACGAGCAACTCGGTGAAAATCGTCCAATCGCTCCCCATCACTTAGGCATATAAGAAAGCATATCATAATCAAACATACCTTCAGGTCACTTCCTGAATATCCATCAGTCATATTGGCAAGTGACTCCAGATCAATATTTGGTGCCAACTCTTCTTTTGCTAAAATTACTTTCAAAATCTTCTCCCTATTTGACGCGTCAGGTAAGTTTACCATTAACCTACAGTAATAAAAATTAACAATCAAATGGTTAGATATCAATAAGCAGCAATTAGATGGTCCCACACTAACACATGAGAGTGAGACTATAGTTACCTGCGCGGGAACCTCCTAATGACAGCCTCATCCAGGTCAAAAGGTCTATTTGTGGCACCAAGAACCAGAACACGTTCTTTATCTTTAGTGCGCAACCCATCCCAATTTACCATAAATTCATTTTTCATCTTGCGCATCGCTTCATGCTCCCCAGGATTTTCTCTCCTTCCAAGCATACTGTCGACCTGCCAAAAGTTAAAACATTTATTACAGACTGTTGTATCAATAGCCAAATAAATCAATAATTGTAACAAAAGCAATTTACGTGCTTGCATACCTCATCAATAAATATAACACTGGGAGCTATTTTACTTGCTAACGAAAAAACAGCCTTTACATATTTCTCTCCTTCGCCAAACCACTGAAAGTAGACAAAATACCATTTAGCCTTGAGAAGCACACAGTACACCTCACTATTTGCTCTTTGGATGAAATAATACCTTCGACGTAATGCTTGACATTGATATGTTGATGAAGTTAGCGCCTGCTTCAGTTGCTACTGCTTTAGCAAGCATTGTTTTCCCAGTGCCAGGAGGCCCAAAGAGCAGTATTCCCTTGCAAGGCTGCAAGTAAAAGATTGAGAGCAGGCACTTTTAAGATCTCAACTTAACCAGAGCAACAGAATTAGGTAGTCAACATAATCCTCTAAATTAAATTTCTAACAGGTCTAAAAATAACTAATATACTATTATTATCTTATTATCGTATAATAAAGGAGAGGTTGGGGACTTAACATCCTTGGAGGCCAAGAGTTTCATGCAAAAGTCACAAAAAAATTCCTTCTCTACCTATCAAGTTAAACCCAGGTAGCCTATAAGAGCCCAAATTTTCTTCCTTCAAAATATTTTGCCATTCTCAATTTCGGAAATTTGGAAACAGGACCCTAGAGAAATAACACTGCCAAATTACCAAGAGCCATAGTGCATTCAGATAAACTCTGAAAGACATTAGGAAACTAAGGGACCTAGAATTGATTTCACTTTTGTTTTCATGTAATTATTGGTTTTTTTGTTTTCATGTAATTATTGGTTTCGAGTATATTTCTAGTAATAATAATATGAAATAGCAAAAGGCAACATGCTATCTTAGCTCTGTTTAAAAAAGATGTACTTAAATGATCTCACATCATGGGTTCATGACTTGACCCAAAAAATATGTCAATCATATGTGCAACCTACAGTTGAAAAAAACTTACACCCCCATGTGAGTGACGTCGTGCATAATTTGGTTTTATGTTACTACTTACTACCTTTGTTAGCTGTCCTTTGCAGAACAATTCAGGCCTTTGCAGAGGGAGCATCACCAACTCCTTTAATGTGTCCTTTACATTCTCCAAGGCTCCAATATCATCGAAGGTGACTCCAATATCATTAGGTGGTATAACATCTGCCAGAAGCCTTTTCTCAAACTCGTTCTCTGTGACAACATCCTAAGAGAAATAAAGTAATATAAAGGTAAAGCACTGGAAAATTCTAATTCTTGAGGAATGACAAGAATGTTTGCAATATGTGAGACAGCAAGTACCTTTAATGATTTTTTTGAGCTCTTGTTATCACTTTGCATGCTCTGTAGCATGTTAAGCCCATGCTTAAGGCTGTCATTCATAACCATTAAGTTAGCATTCCGAGAGAAGATTGATTGAAAGCAAATAGAGGGAAAAGAAACATGACTACCTTTCACTCGTGAGTACAAGTTTAGCATCCTTGGAGGTTTCAACTTTATTGTGCTTAAGGTGATAACTAACAGCGTAGCCGACAATCTTGTCCACATCTAAGAAAGTTTGGAGCAACAAAAGTTTCAATTGGAATTCTTTAGTAACATATACTATGCAATCACCCTTTGTGGTGCACTCATGCAATTGTGTTTGGTTTCGGCACGAAACCAACATAAAAAAAATTCCCCAAAAACTCTAGATGTACTTCTCAATTTAGGTATAAACTTTCAAGTTCAAATCCATTCTACATTAAGAGTAACAAAAATGAGAAAATCTGACAAATGATAAATCAAAAGGAAAGGAAAAAAGAAAAAGATGAATGCTACTATTCACAGCAAATTTTCATGTTGATTTGGTACCCAAACCGAAAGTTGATTGCATGAGAGCACTACAAAGGGTGATTGCACTTGATATGTTGCCTTGGATAAAATGCAGAGAGCAAAACAAAATACTCACTTTCATTAGTCAGTGATTGATCTTTGATGAATAATTCTTCAATGTCATTGCATTCAATTCCATTGCGGTTCAGAAACTGCATTACAGAGCAAATGAACAATCACATAGTGGTCTTAGATGCTACTAATATAGATATCCATTCTGAATTGGGATGGGAATATAGTCTACAAGCATTCAACCATTATAGGCAGAAAAATAATTGCAAAACTATAAAAAGGTGAATTTATGCATGATTACAGGTGTAAAAAGCAATCGAGTATCAAACACATATATGATCAGTCACTTTGAGAGAAAAAAAAGAGAGGCATAAGTGCTGTTTAAAAATAACTTGAGAACAAATACTACTTTAGAAATTACATTGCAACCAGATATGGCAGGTTGGGAAGAAACACAAGCCATAAACGGCTCAGGCATCACACATAAGAAGCTTCAGTTCGATTGAATGTACACATTTTCCACTCGGAAATACGAAAGTAAGTTGTATTTTCTTTGCAGCTTACCGTACGAATGCTACCAACGTTGGATTTAGCTTTAAGGGTTTCAACATCACGATCCAGTTGTTGTTTCCAATCGGTAAGTTGTGCTTCATCCTGAAAATTTTATTCTTTAGATTAGACAGTATACTTAAGCACAACACTTAAATGAGTGTAACAAGGGATATTATCACCTGTGGAAGCTGGATGGAAATTTTGTTAGGGAAAAGTTTATTTAGATGTTTCATTGCCTTCGGACTTTCTTTGTTCCTTTCGTGCAACCTACTACCAAAGCTATCCTGCATTTGTCAAATAATAATACATCAAAACATGGCAAAACAGACAGGCAACATCAGCACCATGTGTTCATAAGAATAGCAAATGGAACCATATGCATTTAAAAACACTCAAGGAAAAAATAATATAAAAAATAAGTAGAATGAAAATTGTTACCGGGAAAAGGTCAAATAGCGTCTGGCTGCTACTAGCAAACTTTGTAAAAAGAAATCCTCCAGGATGTGCCTACAAGAAATACCACAGCACCATCTTATCAAATATTTGATAGCACTTGTAGAGAGATTGCTGATTAAGATCATAGGAGAGGGTTGTTAAGAGTAGTAGTGTAATAGTCATGTTAGTGTAAAAGTCATGAAAGGGTAGTAATGTAATTGTAGTCTAGTTAGGGTTTCTAGTCTAGGGTTTCACTTGTACACTATATATTGCCCCTTTGGGCTCTTGCAATACAAGGAAGAATTCAGCCCCTATTCTCTCATCTCTTCCATAATTTAACATGGTATCAGAGCTTAAATCCATACCCTAGCTTCTATCCTCTTCAACAGCAGCAGGCCCCCGGGGGAGAAATCTCTGCTCCGAGGGCAGCATCAATCTAGCAAGCAGTCGGTCTTCAATCTTCTTCCTTCCTCAAGCAGCAGCGGAGCAACCAGATCCGGCCTCTCCATCTCCTGCTCTCTCCTTGGAGTATGCTCTTGGCCATGGAGTCCTCCGTCGTCCCAGGCGCCGTCCTCCTCGAGCTCCCGGCGCTGTCTCCGCCTCGCCTCGGGCTCCCTGCTCCCGGATCCGCACGGCCTCCGCCTCCTTGCTCTCGGATCCGCGTCGCTGTCGCTGGAGACGATCGGATGGACTCGGATCCGGAGCTCCTCCGCCGCCGCGTCTTCATCGACTCCTCGGCTTCACCAGATCCAGGTGGGATCTGGCCATCCTCGTCGCCAAAGCTTCTCCCCTGCGCCTTCATCGCGCCGGATCTAGCGTCGTCCTCGTCGTGCCTTCATCGCGCCAGATCTTTCGCTGCCTCCTCTACTTCCGGATCCTTTTCAGATCCGGTGCAGATCTTCATCGCGCACGGGAGACTCTGGATTTCCATCGTGCCCGAGGATCTTCATCACGCCCAAGTCGATCCGCAGGATCCGGAGCTTCGCCGCTTTGGATCCGGCCTTCCGGCAGATCTTCTTCACTCCGAGCAGAGGCCCGACATCGCCTCCTCGCCTCTCCTCCGGATCTGCACTGGAGCAGAGGCCCGACGCCGCCTCCTTGCCCCACCTCTGCTCGGGCCGGTGAGCCCGACTTCGCCTCCTCTGCTCTAGGCTGTGCCATCTCGGCGCCGACTCTCTGCTTCCGGATCCTTTCGGATCCGACGTCGCCGCCGTCCCTGCCTTGGGCCTGGTGATCCTCCTCCTCTGGCGATGGCCTCGGACCGGCCACCTCTGCTCCGGCTCCTTCCTCTGCTCGGCGACGGGGCGATGGGGCTAGGCGCCTTTCACGCACGAGCGAGCAAGCAACCATGTCGCCGGAGCTCGCCTTCGCAAGCGAGGGCCCGAACTTCGACCAGCTCTACCTCTTCGGCTGGTGCTTCTTCATCTTCAACCGGTGCTTCTTGGCCCCGAGTTACTCGCTTCGAGGGCGCCACGTACCGCTTTCATCTCCATCTTGTCACTGACACCTGCTCTATGGCTGTTGCACCTTTGGTTTTGGTTTAGGGAGAGCAGATTCTCTCTTAACTCGAACTGACGCAGGAACCATAGCTGTTAGCTGAGTATGTTGTGCTCGCCTCCATTGGGTTAGCCATCTCACGGCTTCCTCATCGCGGCCATCTCCATCACCACCCCTCGCTTCCGTGCGTGTTTATGCTATTATTGCTGATCATTTGTTGGTGCTTGTGGGATCAATGCTTCTGCTATTATCTGTTGTTGCTACTAGTATCTTTAGTCTATTTTCTTTGATTTCCATCGAGTCCATCCAAGTCCGTTACATCTCTATTTGAGTTCGTCGAAGTCGTGTTAGTTCATCATATCCTTTGTCGATCAGCCGATTGCTTCTTTCTTTTTCGGGGTGCCGCGTTCCATCCATTGGATCAAGTGCGGTCACCCCATCATCGTTGTTGATGCGATTTTGCCCTCTTGGTCCTCTCTTGTAGCCATCTTGCTACACATTTTCGCATCATTGCGACTCTTGACCAATGGCCTTCTTTGTCATTATCATCAACTTCTCCTTCGTCGGGCTCCAGATTCGACACCGTCACCTCACATCTTGGGTGGGCAGATCTGGTCCGTCGTCTTTGTCTTCGTCAAGCACCAGATTCGACGCCGTCACCTCACTTCTTGGGTGGGCGGATCTGGTTCACGTCTTCGTCTCTATCTCTCTCTTTATCGGCTTGATTTGACATATCTCTCTATTCCTATCGGTTTTAACATCTCCAAATCAAGACATTGTGTGTGAAGAGCCGAATGAAATTTTTTGTTCAAGAGTTGCATGCTTCGACGACATCTTCAAGCTCGGACTTCGGATTTATCTTTTATTTTAGTGTTGTCCTTTTCAAACTCAATGCTATTGCATACGCATTAAGTTTGAGTGGGGGTGTTAAGAGTAGTAGTGTAATAGTCATGTTAGTGTAAAAGTCATGTAAGGGTAGTAATGTAATTGTAGTCTAGTTAGGGTTTCTAGTCTAAGGTTTCACTTGTACACTATATATTGCTCCTTTGGGTTCTTGCAATACAAGGAAGAATTCAGCCCTTATTCTCTGATCTCTTCCATAATTTAACAAGGGTATGCAAATGGACAACAGTTCCCTGATGCCAGTTTGGCAGTGTAACACCTCACAACCAAGGATTCAAAAACTGGTTGCGGGAAAAATACCGGACCCTGGCCGGTACCGGTTGCCGGCGGTTATTGTTTTTCTACCGGACAATTTCAATTATCCAATTCAAACTCAATATTGAATTTGGCCGGTTTTTGGCCAGTTACCGCCCGGAATTACTGTTCATAAATTTAAATTTAAATCTAGAGATTCTCAGGCCGATATTTTTTTACCGGTACGGCCAGTTACCGCCGATTTTTCTATCCTTGCTCACAACTGACACTACCTAATGTCACCAAAATTAGCGATCTCATCCAGTTCTGGCCAATTCAAAGACAGACAGGCTCCAGTATGGCACACCACCATGGGAACTCACCATGACAAATTTGTCTAATTTCTCAGAAATAATATATATACCTTCTCTTTGCGGCTGTCCATCTGGGTGTGGGATCCTATAATAAGAACACCAGGTGGAAGCAATTCGAGCTTGTTCCTCAAAGATGAAAATGACTCTGTAACTCCAGTGAATGATTTCTCTACATCCTTTAGTAACACTATCAGAGGGGCGGTTTTGCTTTCTTCCGAGATGACCTGACAGGCAATGAAATCACACTATAACACAATGCTGATTTATGTTTGTAGAAATTCGAAATTCTAAATAAGAGGCAGTACCTCAATTAACTCAGTCATAGCTAGCCTCTCAATTTCTTCACCACCAGAAGAGTCTGGGCGAAGTAATTCAGCTGTGGAAACAACAAAATGATCAGCAACAAATAAGAAACTGTAAAAACTGCCAAACATGTGGGGATTCAAATGTTTGAGCTAACCAGAGCAGAAGAAGCCATGATCTTCCTCACACAGACCACCCAGATCATTACCATCAGGGATCTGCTTGTCAAATCGGACTCCAATTTTAGAGGATCCATTTTCTTCAAAAGCAAGCATCACCCTGCCTCGATAACCACAACTTGGGCCCCTGAAGATCAATAAAACAATTTATTAAAAAAATTGAAAGAATATGGTGGCTAACAAAAACATATGGTCATCAGACAAAAGTATATCATGTTATCAAGCTAAATCTGAGTGAATGTAATGGGAACATAAGAAGAAAACAAACTCATAATTGGGTTGTTGGCTATTGAAAACTAAGATTATATGTTGCCAATTTCCTCTTTGTATTGTTCCATGTAAACAAAGTACAATAAAGTACAATTGAAATGCTTTTATTGACAGTAGTAGGACCCGCTGTTCAAAATAGTATTGTTCTACGACAGGCCTACATCCATGCATTTTACTAGGTAAAGGTACCTTTTCTCCAAGCGTACTTTCTAATAATTTGTAGCAACACATATCTCTGCTCATGAACCTAGTTGTGGCTGAGTGTGGCATGCCGCACATTTTGTGGCGACCAGTCAGGCAAATCTTGGTGAGCTCTGAAGCACCGACACTTCGAAAAACTGCCGTATCCGTGTCAAACGCCGTGTCCGACACCGACACGCCTCGGACACGTGTCGGCGACGTATCGGCCACTTTAAAATTTAATTTTAATTACGAAAAATCCCGACACGTGTCGGACACATTGTGACCGCGCGTTCGACACGGCCCAGGACACAGCCCACAAACCAGCCACGGCATCTCCTCGCACGGCGCTAGGTTTTTCTTCTACCCTCCCGCACGAAGCCACCCAAATCCGCCCGAAGGTCTGCCTCCCGCATGCCCGAATCCCTCGTCGCGTGGCCGCGCCCGTCGGCCTCGCCACGTCGCCGCCAATTCCTCCTCGCTCATTGCGCCTCCTCGCGCCGCCGGATCCAGCTCAGCTCCTCCTTCCTCGCCGAGCCCAGCCTCCTCCTCCTCGCTTCTGTGCTTGCCGCCAGATCCAGCTCATCCTCCTCACGCGCACGGCTGCAGCCTCCTCCTCGGGCCACGGCCTGCAGCTCCTCCGCTCCTCCTTCAGACCGACGCGGTCAGAGCTCCTCCTCCTCCGGTCCTCACACACGGGCTTCGGCCAGTGATGCTTTGCTTGTGTAGTTGAGCTCATCCTCCTCGCCACGATTGCAGCTCCTCCCGGTCCTCTCGCCTTGGCATCTCTGCTCCTCCTCCTCGCGCCATCGGCTCGCAGCTCCTCCTCCGGTCCTCAGGCCACGGCCCAGTGATGCTTTGCTTGTGTAGTTGTGTACTGATGCTTTGCTTGTCCAGCGAGGGAGGATGGGCTATTAGCACTTTAGCAGAGAACTTAGTCCAGCGAGGGAGGATGAGCTGGATGATGCTTTGCTTTGCTTGTGTAATTTAACTACCGATGGTAGCAGAGCCAGAGCTCAACTTAGTCCAGTTGAAAAACTTAGCAAACAACACTACCGACAGTGATGCTTTGCTTGTTCTCATGTACTATGTAGATGCAGAGAACTTAGTCCAGAAGACCAGAACAAGTGTAATACATAAATGTTGCACTGATGCTTGTTCTCATGTTTCTATGTTTGAACTTGACTAGTTGTTAATTTTTATCTCTTATCTCTTATCAATTGTTGTTGCTCTATTGCTTTGATTGTTCAAGAATCTAGTATTCAAGTATATATGTTATCTTCATAGTCTTGCAACTCTTGCTGATCATGTTACTTCTTTTCCCAGGTTAATGGAATTCTGATATTCGGAAATGGTATTCATATGAACAATTGAACATATCAATAATTCAATATATCATGATTCATGAATTGACTGCAAGAAAAATGAAGAGGCGAGGGTCATCTTTGAGAGGTATATATTCCGAGTTTACTTTACATTTTACAACATTTCAGTTCGACAAGCATGAAGAAACATAAAAAATTATACATATGTGTAATTTATTCTTATTATTTAAATATATATAGCCGTGTCGCCGTATCGGTATTTTTAGGAAAATGACGAATTCCCGTGTCGGTATCGTGTCGTGTCATGTCGACGTATCCGTGTCCGTGCATCATAGTTGGTGAGAGTATGTTTCTATGACAGGTGGGGTAGTGTGCTAAAAAAGTTTGGCAAGCCACAACTGTGGCCACAAACCAAACAGATGCCTAAAAAAGTCAAAACTTGCCTAACATGAGTTCAGCAATCATCGTACCACCCAAACAATAAACATCCTAATAGCACTTCCACAAACATCGCTTACAGCAACAAAGTTCTGATGAAAAATAAGGCACAAACCTAAGCAACAGATTTTGGCTGAAAACAAAAATAAGAGCACAGGTACCTTTGTGACAATGAGGATTGCTGAGCTGGACCCACATACCTTACCCTATCCCCTACAAAAGATGTGGCAGTGCAATCATGTTTAAGTAAAATATAATTGAACTGGAAATATTTATTGAATAATAAAGAAATGATAGCAAACCTTCTCTAAAAGTATAGCTCTTGGATGTAGCAGTTGAGGATTCCTGTTTGGGCAAAGATGCAGAATGCAGAGTGGATGTACCCACAATATCAGCATTCACACTGGAAGTTGGTGCAGCTGGTCTCCTGAAGTGCATGGTGTCTGCCAAGGAAGAGCGGTGCTTATGAAGCATTGCCAATTTCTCACCACCCGCCTTATCCCCTGACTTATCAGTCTTGCCAATATCTTTCTGGGATTCTGGATCTTTTGAAGGTGCCTAAATAGATTTCGTTTCAATAATAATAAAGACATTGGGAAATGCAATACTTAAAGGTTTTCTCAAACTTTTGAATATGCTTAAGAGTAGTAGTCAGTATCAATAATACATGGAAAACTTACCCCAGGCAACAAAAGTGAATCGACAACAAGTAGTCTAGCACCAAAATGCTTGGCAAGCGCCTTTATCAATGTTTCCTGATAAATCTCGGAGCCTGGTGCATGTTTGCAGTAGAAAAATTAGATGACTACAGAAACATAAGCATTGGGATTAATTACCAAAGCATATGCAATGGATGCTATGAAGTATGAACAATTTAATTCAATAGAAACAATAAATATGCAATGAACAAAGAAAAGGGTACCTGCTGGACCAGATAACAAAATTCGCTGGTTTATTGATGAAATTTCGGAGAACTGCTTGATGAACTCCTTCTTTTCCAAGTGTATGAATGCACATGATAGGAGCACATTCTTTGTATTCTCACTGCATGAGATGGGGATTGATAAATAATACTGAGATATGGACGTGTGAAAGAATAACAATAAATAATAGCATGCTTCATTTCAAGGTATATCTCTGCGTGAAACTGCCCTACCTTGACTAAATAAACTCGATCAACCTCATATATGGCTATTGTCTAATGAATGCTAGAAGTATGAACAAGTCATACAGAATGACAAACTAGACATACTTTTTTGGCAACCTCAAAACTAAGTAAAGCAGAATAGATGGCTGGCCTTAGTTTTTTATAATGTAGAATACAAAGAACAAAGCATATGCAACATTTCAGATATACAGCAGACTAAGGCTCAAAAAATCAGAATAAAGGCCAAAGCAAATCAAAGTAATATTAAGTCAAAGCATATCACCTGAGGTAGTAAGGAAAATTCTCAAATGTAACTTCAATATCAGTTGGACTAATGATTCCCTGTTTCATTCCATCCTTAAAGGCTTGACATCTGCTTGGAGGTAAACTGGCTGCAGAATTAAGATCCCTGATGAGATCCCTCTGATCTTCAAGAGCTTTAAAAAGATCACCAGTCAAATCGAACTCGGATATAGTTGATCCTGCAATCATCCTCAGAACTGGCCTTATCTTATAAGTTGCAATCTTACCGATTTCCGCAGCAAGATGAGCATCAGCTCCAAAGCCATTTTGTTGACTGGTGTCGTTCACAACAGCATCAGGAGATATGGGGGCTGCAGACACATCCATTGGGGAGTCTTCAATATTAGAATTAACCTCATTGGCATTTTCCCCATTCTCACATTCCTTATCAGGGCTGATGCCGCGCCCTTTTGATTTATCTGAAGCAGATGATGCCATAGGCCGCACTACTCTCTGACTGTTCTCCCCAGCTGATGCAGGTGGCACTGCTGGTAGGTCCTTCAACTGATTGGATACAGATGCTAACATCTCTGTCCCAGCAACAGCTGAGGTGTCCCCTGTTCTCTTCTCCATACGGATACGCTTGACACCAGCAACTGGGGATTCCAAAAGGCTCACAGCAGATGTTGACACCGCTTTAGGAACTTTATCATTCAAAGGATGCTGAAAAATCTGTAAGCAGGTAAAGGAAAAAGGAAGGTAACAGATCTGATAGATTTTGCTATCCCTGAAGTGCGTACATCTAGAATAATGATGAAAAGGATATATGGAAAAGGATGGAAGGAAGCTGCATGATTGCATGAACAAGAAATGATAATAGGATACATAAGCATGCTTGCCGCATGAACTGAATACGACTTCATCCCCTCCTGTAAGGGGAATTTTTGTGCCTTGATTTATGGACCTTCCGTTTAATTGAACCATGCCCTTCTTGCCTACAACTTCTAACTCACACTGACCTCCTTGCTGAAACAAAAACATCAAAAACCAATGAAATAATTATAAGCAAGAACCTGGCAATGTTCCTCCACTCCTCACATCACAAAATTGAACCAGAAAAAACAAGGACGTACCTCAAGGTGCCGCAGCTTGCAAAGTACTTTGCTAACAGGTTGGTCCTTCAACCATAAATTACAGCTTTTGCTTTGGCCAACAGAAAACTGAGGGGCACTGATAGGAAGGTGAGGACTCTGTAGTTCATAATTTAGTATCAGTATGAAGTAACAGTATATTTAAAGCATTATTCCGCGTCACCATAAAAAAGAAAAGTTAGGTCAACTTTACTGCAAGACATATTTTAGCAGACAATCAAAGATCGTAAAAGCTTTGCATTTGCAGCTACTAGCGCCAGTAAAAGTGACATCTTGGTAACATCAATTGCAATAATTAATATCAGCAGATAAACCATAGCCTTGATCAGTGGATCATTGCATAAGAAAAATAAGGAGATGCCTAGATCAACTAGCTACTAAATTTTTCCATTTGGGAGAGCATTCACATAAACCATGCTTATCAAGGCGTCCGGAAGGCGTCGCCTAGGCG
This sequence comes from Phyllostachys edulis, assembly GCA_036346405.1. Lineage (NCBI taxonomy): Eukaryota > Viridiplantae > Streptophyta > Magnoliopsida > Poales > Poaceae > Phyllostachys > Phyllostachys edulis. Next base: position 6,433,281 of record CM070553.1, on the reverse strand, counting down.
TCGCCTAGGCGACAAGGCGGGAGCGCGAGGTAAGCGTCGGCTCGCCTTGCCGAAGGCCAGATGGCGTCCGCCAAAGACCAAGGCGTCGACAAGGCGTCTTCAAGGCGAAGCTAGAGGCGTCGGATGCGCCAAGGCGACGCCATAGCAGGAGGTGCGCCAAGGCGAGGGATGAGCGGAATAAGAGGAGCCGAACCCGAACCGAGAGAAGCGCGAAAGAAAGAAGGCCGAAGGGAAAGAGGAAGGCGTAAAACGCGACTCATCGCTGCGGTCTCGGCGTCAGCCGCTGCCGCCTCTCCCGTCGCCGTCGCCAAAGAAGGCAACAAGGTACGCCCGTCGTCCTCTCCCCTGCTTTGCTCTGCTTCTCCCTTCTCTTGGCCTCCACCTCCTCCTTCTTCGACGGCTGGTGGCGACCAGATTCCCCCTCCCGCCTTCAAGATCCGGCTGCTTCGCCGATGCGAGAAGGTCGGAGGAGGAGTCCGGATGCGGGAGCCGGGATGCGGGACGCGGAGGCGTGGAAGCGATCCGATCGCCCGGGTCGCCTCGCCATCTCCGCTCTCTCTCTCGCTTCACTCTTACACGCCGCTTTAGCTCTCTGCCTCTCTCTCTCTGCCCTAGTAAGTGTTGTTAATTTCAGCATGTTTATTTCATTCCTAATTCCTAATATATGCGTGTATTTGCCATTCTAGTTGATTGGTGGCGTTCATATGGTGGGCGAGCCATTGACCTACAAAGGTTTGCTAAGCGTGTTGTTAGTCTTTGTGCTTCATCATCCGGTTGTGAGCGAAATTGGAGTACCTTTGAATTTGTGAGTCAATTTGTAGCTTCTTTGTGTTTATTTTCATCTACTCAATTTGTAGCTTATATGTGCTTATTAATTTCAGCAAGTTATTTATTCATTTTATTTGCTTTGCTTGCCATTTTGTGCTTTTGTAGATGCATACAAAGAAAAGGAACCGTTACTACACAAGAGATTGAATGATTTGGTCTATGTTGCATACAACCTAAGATGAAAACAAGGTTTCAAAAGAGGCGGAGAAAGCGGGCAAAAACTATGACCCTTTGGTCATTGAGGATTTTGATTGGGACAATGAATGGACCGACTCATTGGTTGTACCACCTCAAGGTGGTCGTGAGTGTGACCTTACATGGGGTGATGTTGATGAAGCCATTGGTGCATCACGCCTCTTCGAGGTCGCAATCTTCCAAGGCAAGCTAATAGGTATACTCTGGTGAGCCTGCGGCCTTCCAAAGGCGTCCAAGATCTACAACAATGGTGGTTGAAGAAGATGGCTTAGATGAGCAAGGGCAAGACTCAGATTCGGGCAATGAAGAAGATGAGGAAGAAGATCCACATGATGATGCGGATGTGAGCGATTGTGACGAAGCTCCTAATGCTACCGAAGATGGTGGAGAAAACTTGGATTCTACTAACAATTCCAATGAGTTCGACGATGGATATTGAGAGATGAGAGAGTTGGACTATGCTACTTTTGTGTTGTGGAATGTGAACTACTATTAATTATGACATTAGACTACTATAAGCTTGTGGACTTATCACCTATGTTATTTGTGTGGACTTATGTCGCTTATGTCGTACTTGTTAATTGTTATGTTGCTCATATTTAATTTCTGATTCACTTAATTGTTATTGTGGACTTATGTTGCTCATTATTCATGTACATTGTTGCTTGGGAGAAGAGAAGAGAGGAGAGATTGTCAACAAGGTATGTCACTCAATCCGTATTTACTCAATTAATTGGAATACAATTTGTATCTATTACATTTATAACAATCTATATATTGAAACTTGCAAGGGGATGGATGCTACATGAGAGGAGCAATTGGAAAGGGGATGGGTGCTACATGAGCTCAAGAATTGGCAACAACAAGGTACATGTCTTTGCTAAAATGTTCATTTTATTATTTGTCTTGGCGCCTTAGGACGAGAGTAAGGCGTCGCCACGCCCACGCCTACGCTTAAAAGGTGTGAGGGGGGTGGGTCGCCTCGCCTCGCCTTACCGCCTTAATAACCATGACATAAACTACCTTGAATTTGGAATTACCAATACTTACAATTTCTCTTCATGTCAGCCCCTAACACTTTAGGTGTTTGGACTTTGGAGTGCCTAGGAAATCACCATACTGAACAGTGAATACTTGACTCTGATATTTGTCTAATTGACTTTAAGAAAACTTCTCTTGCAACCAAGATTTCCAAAAGCCCTGTTTCAGCAAAGTGCTCTAATTCACAAACCAGCACTAGCAGGGAAATGTTGTGTCAACCTATTAGAATGATCCAGGGGGATTTCTGGCACTTCATCAACAAAGTTAACAATCCTACATGCATGGATTATGCATGCACATGAGTAGCTAACAAAATTTAAAAGGTTATGTTGCACTTCAGAATCTCTCTATCCGTAAGCGGGAGGAAGGTCACAGGAGAGAGCAATTGTATCCTCTACTAGTTTTGCTGGGGAGTTTGATTATGAAAGCATGTGTTTAGCTCTCTAGGAAAAGATATCGTGTGCCCAATCTATTTGTTGTCTTGCTGCTTTATCTTCATTTTTTCCATCATTGAGGTGAGTCAAACCTCCACAGTTGGACCCCTTGGAGTTTTGGATGATATACCTAAGACATTTGGCAAATAGCTTTATCCACCGTAACTAACACTAGTAGCTGAACGGATTGTCACCATTCTCAACATGGTAGCAAGGCCTACTTTTGACTTAGAGAAGAAAACCAACCTAAACAACCAAATGTACTGCCAAAATAGTTATTCAAGACGAAATTATAATGAGTTCTAATATGTTTGCTGAAAATTTCAATTTCCCACATCCTTACAAATAGAACATTCCAAAGACCATATGTCAAGTAATGCTAGTGCTAATCCCTACAAGCTGTAACCCAACACAAATATCTACATATGACATATCCAATGACAAATCCAATGTACTGAATTCATCAAGCAGCTATAAAGCTAGCTCTAAATAGACCTAAAAATTAAATTCAGGCAGCCCAATCCCATTGACTGCGAACCCTAAACACCAGTTCACTACCAAGATCTAAATGACAAAACTAATAATATTCCCCCGCTAAACCCTCCAATCAATCTGCAAAACACCACAAACAGAATAAAATTCACCCTAAACAATCCTAAGCATCCTAAAAATCGAGTATTTACAAAGCCCAGAATCAAAAACTGCCAACTTTAACTTTAATTCCTACAATATCTCTACCAATAGGAATTCCCAATCATTGGTCGCCAATTCCCTCACCTGTGAGCACTGCGAAAGCAGCTTCGCCCATGGCGCCGCCTGTTGCTGCTGCTGCTGCTCCTTCCTCCTGCGTGAGCTATCCGCCGCAGCAACCGCTGGCTTATCCCCTACTTGATCTGCACCAAAGCATCAAACCCCTAAGAACTCGATTCCAAACCCATCGCACCAAACCCTAGCAGCCAAAAGGAACGAAAGCCCTCACCTTTCTTTGCCGCTGCGTCCTCCGCCGAGTCGGTGCTCCTCGCGGCCGCCGCCGCCGCCGAATCCTCCTCGGTCCTCCCTGGAGCTGACGCCGTTGGCGACGCCGGAGCCTCCGCCTGATTAGGGTTACGGTTCAGATCGGTTAGCCCGGGGGTCAAATCGGGAGGCGGTGACGCGAGATTCTTCGATCCGCGGGGGCTCTCACCTTGGGGCGCTTCGGCGGAGGGGCGGAAGAGGAGGAAGGGGGCGGGGACGAGCGCTTGGCGGCGGAGCTCCGGCGAGTGTCCACCATGGCGTTCGCCGGAGGCGAGGGTTTCTTCTCCTTTTCCCTTCCTTCCTCTAGAGAGGAATTCTTTTGGCTCCGGGTTTTCTTTTTCTTTGGAAATGGTTTTGTTTGGCTTTTTGGCGTCAAAGGAGAGGAAGGGAGAGGAGGGTGTGTTTTATAAGATTTTGGGGTTTCTTTTTACCCCTTTTTGGTCGCGTATGATTGCACTGATTTATTGCATGATTTTGTACTTTCGAATACGACGCATGATATATCGCTATCGTCGTTCGTTTTTTTTTTTAATATGACGCTGTGTTGCACAGTGATCATGCGGATGAGCTCCTAGTGCCGACATGAGGAGGCTGACGCATGATCATCGTGCGGTAGAGGAGAAACCGTATGGGTGACTGTGCGATGAAGAAGAAACTGCATAGCTACCGTATGGTGGAGGGGATACCACACGGTCACCGTGTGGCAAGGCTTGGTATTGCATGGCCACCGTGCGGTGGCCATCTCAATCCCGTATGGTTGGTTGGTTCTGTTAATTAATTAAATGACAGCGTGTAATTAAATTCCGCGTGACATTTGATTGGTTCTGTTAAATAATTAAATGATAGTGTGTAATTAAATCCCCATGTTCACGTTCACAATACTCTGAAACATATGGTCATATAAAACAATATTTTTAAGATGATAACACGTAATTTTATTCCAAAAATGTATTATCACATGTACAAAAAAAAAATCAAGCATTTTTACACATGAAATCACGACGCGGCACAGCGGGTGCAGGGGGTATTATCACATGTACCCCAATCAATATGACATTCTTTGTTAATTTATCGGTTTAATATGAATGATATTCTTTAATATTGTATTGTACCACAGGCTAGCTAAGCTTGTCCATGAACCAACTGAGATAAATGTTTGATACATCGTATTCATGTCGCCGAGAAGATCGATAGAGGCGTTCATAACTTCATTTCGCTGTCGCTCATGGTACGTGTACAATACAATGTTATAGATCTATTGGATGCGCCCAAACATCTTCGTGTCGTCGATGTACGAACATTTCTCGATTGTATGCGGTGTTATATGATCTACATGCCAAACATTTTCCTCAGTTGGTTCATGGACAAACTTAGCTAGCCTATGATACAATACAATATTAAAGAATATCATCCACATTAAACCGACAAATTAACGAAGAATGTCATATTGATCGGGGTACATGTGATAATACTCCCTACCCCCGCTGTGCCGCGTCGTGATTTCATGTGTAAAAACGTGTGGATTTTTTTGTACATGTAAAATACATTTTTTTGAATGAAATTACTTGTCATCATCTCAAAAATATTGTTTGATATTATCAGGTGTTTCAGAGTATTGTGAACGTGAACATCGGGATTTAATTACACGTTGTCATTTAATTAATTAATAGAACCAACTAAATGTTATCCGGGATTTAATTACACACTGCCATTTAATTAATTAACAAAACCAACCATCCAATTGGATAGATGGAGGAAGCCATGCGATGCTGAGATGGCCACCGCACGGTGGCCATGCGGTACCAAGCCCCGCCGCACGATAGCCATGCGATTTCTTCTCCACCGCACGGCCACCGTGTGGTTTCTCCTTCACCGCACGGTGGCCATACGACAGCCTCCTCTTGTCGACGCTAGGAGCTCGTCCGTATGGTCACCGTGTGGCACAGCGTTATTTTTTCAAAAAAAAAAACGAATGACGACGGCTACAATTGCACATAGGCGATGGAAAACCGCCAATACGGCCAAAAACTCTGATATATCATGTTGTGCTTGTATTTGGTACACATAGCATTGCGCTTAAGCGCTGCATTTAAAGTTATGTTTGAGTTGCAAACTTTTTTCCGTAGATCTTTATTTGTTCTACAGAATTTTGATCCCATTCTAAAATCGTCATTACAGGAATTTTTTTTATTAATTAATCCTTCTTTTAATTTTATTTTAAAGTTAACCTCCGACGCACTTTATTTCCGATTCTGACCCTTTTGGTCACGCCACGGGTGGTGGTGTGACAAAACAACGCTGTCACGCCAGCCTGTATCTAAGGCACGCTCTTGTCACGCCACCACTCGTGGCGTGACAGTGTTGTTTGGTCACACCAAGACGAGTGGTGTGACCAAAAATGCTATTTTGGGGACTTATCACGTGGCGTGACAGCATTGTTTTGTCACGTCACAGGTGGTGGCGTAACCAAAGAGATCAGAATTGGAAATAAAGTACGTCGGGGTTAACTTTAAAATAAAAATTAAAAAAATGTTTAAAAAAAAAGTTCTCATTACAGTGAGTTTGGAGTACATTAGTAACATATGTGAATATGATACACTTTGGGTGTGCTAGAACCATATCATGTGTATTCTCGATACTAACATTGTGATACCGAATAAGTTAGCCAAGGAATAGGTAGTGTATTCCTTTTACTTACGGACAAAAAATTTGAACACAAGAAATCTATAGTTTTAAGGGGACTATTAGTGAACCTATTTCTCCATTGCCACTTGCTCCATAACCTTGGAGCTCTGCTTGATTGTATCCTGGCCTCCCTTCTTCTGCAAAGTCGCCATCCACCGTCCAATAGAGAAAATCAGCTCAATTGGATTTGCCGGTAATTTGTGATGAAAACATGCCAAATTCCATGTTTTCCAAATGGCCCCTAAGAGAGCCGAAATACCAAATAACATGAGTCTTTTCGAGTGCAGATAACTCTTTCTTTCTTTTTTTACCTTATCTTGATGTGGCAATACACCGATATAGTAAGGTCAACCCTACCCGATTGCGCTCGCTGTGTCCTGTTGCGCCTCAGCATTTCCCTAATTCTACACGTGACGTTTTCATATTCCCCCTCCAATAGAATCTTAGTTACATAACGGCCCTCCGCCTGACCCACCCATCAAATGTTCAAATATATCTTTTTGATGCGTCAGAAGGCATATTTCCCCTTTCTTTTCCCTGTCACTGTCCCTGCTGTTTAAACGTGCTGGTAGCCATGTCACGTGCACGTGCAAGATCATATTCTCTTTTTTTATACTAGTAAAATGCTTGTAACATTGGATTTAGTGTGGAATAGAAAACCTAGTAAAAAAATTAGCAAGTAAAATTCTCATCAGTACTCAATGTAAAAAAATGGAAATTAAAGGTTCCATGGAGTACCAATGAATTGTGGGGCTTCATGGCCATTTTGCACTGTACCATGCAGAGCATGCTCTGCTCGCTCGCTCTCTGGTTTTTTCTCACGTCATAAAAGTCATATTCTCCTTTAATTTCATACAGCTAGCTACCTTCCCTTGGCAAGGAAAGAAACGTGCAGATTGTTCCTCTACTTTTTTTTTCTCTTTTTTTGAAATGGAATATTAAAATTCCATTGAACCAAGACTACACTAGAATGGGCAACCCTTGATCAGAAACACAAGAGGGCACTTGATAGCTCTACACCTTTCAGAATACTACGCCAAGAGTACGACTTGCCATCAACCATTCCGCCGTCTAAACTGTTAAAGAAACCGGGTCTAGGCTAGACAGGTTTGATCTTCGATGGGCTCCTCATCCACCCTATAGACTATATAAAAGGGGGTCTCAAACCATTGTATGTACCTTTTATAAGAAAAATAAAGAGAAGCAAGAAGTCCTCCTACATCTCTGTGTTCAATCTACTATTCTGTTCTTAATTGTTCTGTGTGAATCGACTTTCGTCTACGAGGTAATCGCTCGGACTGGACTTGCCAGCGACGGTTCCTCAACACGTTATCAGCACGATCGACTCCGGCCTACCTCTAGGTCTACTCTACTTGGATCGAAAGGTAACTGTCAAAAAACGACGCTCGTAGATTGAATCGCTTTTCTAGATCACTTTCAATTCTGCAAATCTGGCTTTCTAGATTATTTTCTACGGTGCAAATCCGCTCTAATCTACCGCGAGCCGACTTGAAGTCGCTGACCAAGCCGATCGGTGGGTTGTATGAAAGAGCAGATAACGAACGCACGGAAGATTTGTACATTACATTGCATGAACAGTAATTGAATGAACAATACACGATTTTTTCCCTCTTCGCACGTGGCATCTACTGAAGTCGATCGTGTTCTTGTGAGCCTAGAGCCGCTGCAGGTCGGCCAAGAAGTTGCATCACAAGACGCCGGCCTATAGCCTTGCACAACGGCCTAAGATTATGACGACCGGCTTAGAGCCATGTCTTGGGCCGAGCCACACTCTACCAGATGCCAAGATGACCAAGTCGGGCTGCCCTCGCACAAGCTCGCCTCGCCTGCCTGCCACCACACATGCCCACCGGCCGATCCTGCGCTTCGCCGCCACCACCAGAGGCGCTTGCACGCCACGGCGCTGAAGCCGCTGCCCTCAAGACGGAGCCGCCACCGCCACGCTTTTGAGGTGTCCGCCAAGACGGGCGCGCTGCGTTGCGCTTGAAGCCGCCATCGCCGAGCCGTGGCCAGGTTACCAGACGGCCCGCTTGCCGCCGACCGTGCGTTCTGCGCTGCCTGCCTGTCAGACGCCAAGGTCAAGACTCGCACACGCCGTCGGCCCGAAGTTGTTCCACAAGATCACTGCCGACCGGTCGCGCCACTCCGAAGCGCCATGCGGATCCTGTCTTGACGCTTTTGTGCATCGCCATCGAAAGCAAATGAACTAGGGAAACCCTAGCTCCCTGTTTTGAAGAAGGCAGAGTAGGCCAGATGGAGTGATGGCCCGGGCCAGCCATTCAATAACAGGCCGAAAAGAAGAAGGGCCCGACCGTTGGAAAATCGAAAGAAAATAAAATTTTGGAAAAGGGCCCTTAGTTTTTCTGAAATTACGCGAAATTTTTCTCATAACTAAAATTTTGCAATTTAACCCTTGGAAACTGCATAATTCGCCAAAAAAATATTTTCCAGCAGAAAAAGGCCTTGGGAATTCATTTTTGGGGATCAATTTTAGCATTTGAAGCATGTTTAACTTTGTTATTATTATTTCTATACAATTTATGTATTGTATTTACTGTTTTTGATTATCCATGATTGTTTATATTGCTTTTAATCACTAAAAATAGTAGTAAATCATGAAAAATTTATAGAAAAATATGAGAATTTTTACAACAATTTTATGCAAATTATCAGCAGTAATCTTATGAACTCTTTGCATAAATGTGCAGATGACTGGCATTACAACCGGGAGTTCGAAGAGCTGGCCTAGCATGGCCATAATTACTTGACTTGGGCATCAGATATCGAGATCGTACTTGGGGCCAAGAAGCTACGTGCTACTATCGGATTTGGCACCTCGAAGGATGCCACTCCAACTGCTGAGGGAAATGATCAAGCACTTCACTTCCTCAGATACCATCTCTGCCTAACGCTCAAGAATGAGTATATGGCGGAGAAGAACACACTAGCTTTTATAGACCATACTGAAGAAGCGGTTCGAGAAGCTAAAGTACACCATTCTTCCTTGGGCAGAGTAGGAATGGAACCGACTACGTTTTGCTGACTACAAGACCGTGGGGGAGTGCAATTTTGTATTGCACAGAATTTGTACCAGTCTTCAACTCTGTGGTAAGGTAACCACGGATGAGCAGAAGATCGAGAAAACTCTCTCTACTTGTCACCCAAATGTAGTGCAATCTGCACGTAACTATCGTCAAGAGACTACAAAGAGTACGCCAAACTGATTGACATCATGAAAGTTGCGAAAGCTCAAGATGGTGTTCTAAGGAAGAACTACATCTCACAGTCGTCTAGTAGCAATGTTGGCCATGAAGTCAATGTAAGCAGCTATAAGGTGAAGAAGCATCACTCAAAGGAAAGAGGCAGGAAGGGTATGCACGCAATGCACCGGAGATGGTTGAAATACCAAAGAAAATTGAAGGTACCCCTAATCCCATCCAGAAGCCTCAGAATAAAAGGATGAGAACTTCGGCCCCTTGAATCCTAAGTAATCGGGGATGCCTGGTGAAAAATGATAAGAAAGACTTGACACAGCCGATCAATGAAGTTTCCCAGAACCAGAAGGGGAGCTAGTTGAGACCTAGCACCAGTATGGAACATTTAGTAAAAGGCATACCGGATTTGAATATCTCCACGGAGGGAGACATTAGCATGGATATGTGCGCACACATCGGAGCTGAAAAACTAAAGGAACTTGCCCCCGTAATTGGAAGCGGCGGTGAGCAAGTAGAAGCATTAGAAGAATCATCCCATGAAGAAATAGCTATAAATTATGTGACCACGGGAGAATTTATGAATAGGACAACAACTAATATCGACATTTACTTTCCTAAGAAAATTGCCACAATCATCGATCTTGATCCAGAGTCTGCATCGCACGCTGAATGTAAGAAAAGATCAGATTGGGAAGATTGAAAGAAGGCAGTAGCAAATGAATTATTATCTCTGAATAAAATAGAGGTGTTTTGGCCGCACGCCTCCCCATGTGCACCTCGTAGGGCATAAGTGGGTATTTGTTCGAAAGAGAAATGAAAATAATGAAGTTGTAAGGTATAAAGCAAGGCTCGTTGTACATGGTTTTACTCAACGTCCATGAGTTGATTATGAAGAAACCTATTCCCCGGTCATGGGCAGAACTACCTTTAGATATTTAATCTCAATGGCACTAAGCCTGAATTTAGAAATGAAATTGATGGATGTGGTAACCGCATACCTTTATAGGAACTTGGATTCAGACATTTATATGAAGGTACCTGAAGGTATCCTAGTCTCGAACCAAGACAGGGCAAATAGAAATCTGTACAGTGTGCAACTCAGAAAGTCATTGTACGAACTTAAGCAATCAGGCATAATGTGGTATAATCGCTTAAGCGACTTTCTCTGCAAAAAGGCTACACGAACAATGAAGATTGTCCTTGTGTATTTATACGACGATCCCAGGATAGATTTTTGTATAATCTCAATGTATGTAGATGATCTGAATATTATCGGGACCTTGGAAGATATTAAGAAAGCAAACTCTTACTTGGAGTCGGAGTTCGAAATGAAAGATTTGGGTAAAACTAAATATTGCCTAGGCTTGTAGCTTGAGTATGCTCCTGAAGGGATTTTAGTGCATCAGTCAACCTACACTTAGAAGGTGTTACAAATGTTCGGCTTTGAAAAGGCATACCTTACGAAAGTGTCAATGGTCAGAAGATCTTTGCAGCAAGACAAGGATCCCTACAGACCCAAAGAAGAGGGGGAGGAAGTCCTAGGACCAGAATTCCCATACTTGAGCGCAGTAGGAGCACTCATGTATTTAGCAAACTGTACTAGACCAGACATTGTATTTGCCGTGAACCTACTAGCAAGGTATAGTGCAGAACCTACCATAATGCATTGGCAAGGAATAAATGACATTTTCTGATACCTCCAAAGAAGTAAAGACCTTGGTCTATTCTACAAAAAGAACCAAGATCTAACCATGACTGGCTATGCAGATGTCGGGTACCTATCGAACCCGCATACAGCCAAGTCGCAAACAGGCTACGTATTACTGTGTGGTGGAACTGCAATTTCATGGAAATTGTCTAAGCAAAGTCTCGTATCAAGTTCGACAAAACCACTCAGAAATCATAGCGTTGTACGAGGCCTTGTGAGAATGTTCTTGGCTTCGGCGGATGATTCACCACATCCAACAGTCGTGTGGATTGAATACCACTCAGACTCCCATTATTATTTATGAAGATAATACAGCTTGTGCTGCACAACTGCAGATTGGTTATGTGAAGAGTCAATTCACAAAGCATACAACCCCAAGTTCTTCTATGCTCATGAATTGCAAAAGATGGACGGAATTAAAGTGTTGCATACTAAGTCATGTAAAAATCTAGCAGATTTATTCACTAAGTCACTTCCAATATCTAGCTTTGAAAGGTGCATACGTGGAATTGGAATGATGAGACTTAGAGAAGTGCAGAATTCAGGGGAAGAATCTTCATGAACTCATTATCAAAACTTGATCATGAAGATCAAGTACCCAAAGAATAAATCCTGAAGATTAAATGAAATTGGGTGGATTGTACTCTTTTTCCCTTGATGAATTTTCCTCAAGTTTCTCGGCTAAGGTTTTTAACGAGGCAATTCGTGGAATTTTTTTTCCAAATAATCCATTTTTATTATTAATTACAACATTATACATGCGATAATATTTTTTACAGAAATATACTACTGTCGCCGAACCGTTGGGCGATTGGTTCTAGTGTGCAGCTCGTTCATCTAGCCGGGCATGCATTGTGCCCGTTGGGCGATAAGTGTCCCAGTCGCCCAACGGTTCGGCGACATGAGTATATTTCTGTAAAAAAAATATTATCGTAGGTATAATGTTGTAATTAATAATAAAAAATGGATTATTGTGAAAAAAAACCGCAAATCGTGCAGCACAGCAGAACGTGTTTCATGTACTCTTTCTCCAAATTTTCCCCACTGGATTTTTATGGAGTTTTGATGAGGCATGAACATGACAGATGAGTGCCCAAGGGGGAGTGTTAAGAAACTGGGCCTAGGCCTGGCAGGCCTGGCCCACGATGGGCTCATCATCCACCCTGTAGACTATATAAAGGGGGAACCCCTAACCATTGTATGTACCTTTTAGAAGAGAAACAAGAAGTCCCCCTACATCTCTGTGTTCTACCTACTATTATGTTTTTGATTGTTCTGTATGAATCGACTTCCGTCTATAAGGTAATCGCTCGGACTGGACTCGCCAGTGATGGTCCCTCAACAAAAACATTACCTCCCAGAAAGTATTTAGCACAGAGAACTCTGCTACACAAAGAGTCAGGGAATTACAGTAATAGCCAAGCTTGTTTTGAGAGCATTGCAATGTTAAACGCACGCAGGTCCCTCGTCCCCAGAGCACCAACTTTTTCCAATCTCGTTGAACCGAATTAGCGACTAGAGAGGGTGAATAGGAGCCACCTATTTTTCACCTCTAAGGTATTCAACTTTTTTTCACTTCAATACTTATGAAAACTATGAAGATCAAAGCTACAAGATCACAGTAGAAAATTTGCATTGAAACCGAAAAACCCTAAGCTCCAAGTCTCACGGTCGGTCTAACAGTTGTGTCTGGCTGGTCTGATCGTAGGTGTGGCTGGTCTAACCGCTGGGTGCGAATCAGCAGCCTGAAAGACTCACAAAACGATCTAACTTTGACCCTGTAATCTAAATCCCCTGAAATTTCAAACATAGCTCATTAAGAAGGTCATGAACTCATTCCAATTGACAACCGAGACGATTGAAACAAAGGTTCCACAAATTTCTTGATTGAGGTGAAGAAAGCTAAAAAACCCAGGGAAAACCAAAACTTGATCCAAAAGCTTGCTCGTGGATGGAATATGGTACAGATGACCTTAAACCAAATCCCACAAGTCCTAACAAGCTAGATCACAGCAAAAGACCTAGCCAAAACCCTTGGGACACAAAAACCCCAAAATCATCAAAGAGATAACAAGAACAAGATATAGCTCATTTTGGGGCAATCTTGATTAAATTGATTAGAAGGATTGTAGGTTTACAGCCGCTTCACCATGAAAGACAAAAACTCACACTTGAGCACCTAATTTCTCAATCCATCTATCTCAAATCATATTTCCTCCACTTTCCCTAAATCACAAATGAGGGGTTTCCAAGGCTTAGATAGGTATGCAAATCATGCATCACCCCCTTATATAATAGAGGCTAGGTCTAGAGATAAAACCCTAACGGACGTCCGTTAAACCCACACACAAACGGGTCTCACTCACGCACGCTTATCATAGCGTCGTCTTCATCTTTTCTTGATCTAAACCGTCTCTTTTTTTTGTGTTGTCTTACGCCGCGGTTTCTCCAAGATCACCAACCATGTATTTTGGCGAATATACCAAAATATCGCTTCGCGGTCCTTCTCTAAGGCAGAGTCCAATCAACGTGAAGCAATCACATGCTTCGCCACGCGTAGTTTCTTCAATGGCTCTCTTCATGTTGGCAAATCTCTCTCATCCGGCTCCCACTGGAACCACCATGGCACTTCACCGTCCCCTAAGCCACTCGATGCAATTCGTTGCATCAAACTTCCCGTTTTGTCGTTCTTATCCATCTTACATCATGCTCGAGTCCAACCACTTCACCTGTCATCCTCGATCGTTCTGGGCCTCAGCTCTCCTAGCCTAGTCTTGATCATCTCTGCCATTGACTCCAAACCACCGCACAACAATAGACAAAGTAACCGATTTTGGGCACAAATTCCTCGTAACTTGACCCACATTAGCCAAAACATGCATCATGCAATACGTATGCACTCAAACTCATGACTTTGGCTAAACCCGGGAAATCACCACAGCTCACTGTGCATAATCGCACCTTGGTCGGTCTGATCGTAACCCAAACTCCAGAAAACATACTCTCTGGACTTTTCGGCAAAACTTTATCTAGTTTCACGCCTAGTCTCTATTTTCAATAGGACCTGGTGCAAACACACCCTCAAACACTTCCACACAGATGTTTGGTGTGCAATCCTCAAAAGCACTCATCGCCGGCCACGACCGATCTGACCGCCACCCTTGGCCAGTCAGACTACCTGCCTCGGTCAGTCTGACCGCCACCCCTGGCCAGTCAGATCACCTACTGCCTCACAACAAATATGATACTTTGCTAAACCGAGATTTTGATCCCCAAACACCTTGATACCGATACTAATTGTTCAACGCTAAGATTAGGATCACACACATGATCACCACAGGTCTAGACAGAACCTCCTACGACAACCAGTGCATAAGATGCTCCACCCGTAGTGACAAATAACAGTACTCAATTCATCACACAAGCTCGTTGTTAGATCAAAACAATACATGGCGTAGGTAGGAACATGTAAAACAATTTCGTTTTGAATTTTATTTCGGAGGGTAACGAAATGAACGAAAATACCAAAATTTCAGTTATAATTTTGGTGAGTTTTCAAACAGACGCTTGAAATGTGGTCGAAATTTGACTAAAATTTGTCCAAATTTCAAATGTTGTTGAATTTAGGACGTAATTTGTCCAAATTCAAATGTTTCTGAATCTTTTGAACGAATTGTATTTATTTCCGAGGGTAACGAAATCACCGAAATTTCAGTGAAATTGTTTTCCTTAGGTAGGAATCGCTTGGGCTACCGCTTTCACCAAATTTCCCTCCCCAGCCTTTAGATAGAAATATTTCCATCCACCCCTGAATGCGCCCCAAGATCTTATCCTTTATATAAGAGAATGCCTTGGATTTTGACCGCCCGATATAAACTGGAAGCCCGAGGTATTTTTCGTTGCGTGCTTCATAGTTGATATAGAATTGGTTCGCATAGCCCTTTTGGTATTTTCTGCTAAACATTACCGAGGGCTTCTCCTTATTCACCATTTGCCCGGAACATTCCTCATACAAAGCTAGGATGTGTTTCTGAAGCAAAAAGAAAACGAAAAATGTTTGCTGCTGCATACTTCTTATTCAGAACTGTTGAGGCCAATTTTCATCTCGAATCAATCTCTTTGATCAATGATTTGTTATTGTTACTTTTGCTTTTTTCAAGTTTTCATCTCACTTCGCGAATATACATCGTTTTAGACATTGATGCGTTCTCAGGACACAACTTGGATTACTAATTCCAACCATGAATGATATAGATCGCTATAAAATTGAGAAACGGAGGGAGCACCAACGAGCCAAAGATAGCCACGAACTACTAACCAGTTGTCCGGATCCTACATATCTTTACTTCTCCATGGCCCATACGCGTGTCATGAGTAAGCTATACTTGCCGTCAGGTATCAATGGCTTACTTATGCGGCGTTAGTAAACAACTAATGATTTTTTTATTATTTAAGCCTTTTTAAAATTTTATTTTAAAGTTAACCTACTGCACACTTTATTTCCAATTCTGACTCATTTGGTCAAGCCATCACCTATAGCGTGACCAAACAACACTGTCACGCCAGTCCGTATCTGGGCAATCTCACCCGTGGCGTGACAATGCTGTTTGGTCACGCTACAACCAGTGACGTGACAAAAAAAATGCTATTTTGGAAACTTATCCTAACGTGTGACAGTATTGTTTTGTCATAGCGTGATCAAAGGAGTCAGAATTGGAAATAAAATGCGCAGAAGGTTAACTTTAAAATAAAATATAAAAAAAGTTTAAATAATAAAAACAAGTTCACAACTAATTAACGTCGATCCATGCATGGCTCCCGACGACGGGCTGGCTCCTCGATTTCTTCGAGAACACGCGAAAGGTTTGCACGTGTTTCATTAAGATGAAAAGAGAGAGTTCAAGTTGACCAGAGATCTGTTACAGATAAATTAGAACTATTACAAACAAAAAAACATTGGCTACCCACAAGTTTGCACAAATCTCTATGGTCGGAGTTCCTGGACTGCGTCCTCGCCCGCCTCCCACTCCCCACAGACCGCGCCCTCTTCCGCGCTGTGTGCCGCTCGTGGCACTCAGCAGTGCGTCGGCACGTGCCCTTGTCGTGGCGGCAGCTCCCTTGGATCGCCTTCACGGACGGCTCCTTCTCCAGCCTCTCTGACAGCGGCGCGCACCCGCACTGCCTCCCCTCCCGCAGAACACTCCTACATAACGATACATGATACATGATTAGCTAAGACGTCCAACAGATCTATCTATGTAGCATTCCAGAGATATACATTACCTTAATGTCGTTTGATGCACAACTACTCCGACATTGAGGGGGGCTGGCTCCCAAAATAACGGGGATGGCTTGTAACTGGTTGAATATTTGATCCATTTTTTCATTCATTTTTTCATTAAAAGATGCTATCTGTCCTCGAACTTGTGCCCAAATCTCCTCTTTCAATCGTCCTACAACTTCTGCACAAATCTCCTCTATCAATCGTCCTCGAAATTCTGCAAGAATCTCCTCTTTCAACTGTTCCTCGCGCTTGGTAAGCGGGAGTAGCTAACAAAATTTAAAAAGTTATGTTGCACTTAAGAATCTCTCTATCCACAAGCGGGAGGAAGGTCACAGGAGAGAGCAATTGTATCCTCTACTAGTTTTGCTGGGGAGTTTGATTACGAAAGCATGTGTTTAGGTCTCTAGGAAAAGATATCGTGTGCCCAATCTATTTGTTGTCTTGCTGCTTTATCTTCAATTTTTCCGTCATTGAGGTGAGTCAAACCTCCACAGTTGGACCCCTTGCAGTTTTGGATGATATAACTAAGACATTTGGCAAAGAGCTTTATCCACCATAACTAACACTAGTATCTGAACGGATTGTCACCATTCTCAACATGCAAATTTGACCATGGTAGCGAGGCCTACTTCTGACTTAGAGAAGAAAACCAACCTAAACAACCAAATGTACTGCCAAAATGGTTATTCAAGACGAAATTATAATGAGTTCTAATATGTTTGCTGAGAATTTCAATTTCCCACATCCTTACAAATAGAACATTCCAAAGACCATATGTCAAGGAATGCTAGTGCTAATCCCTACAAGCTGTAACCCAACACAAATATCTACATATGACATATCCAATGACAAATCCAATGTACTGAATTCATCAAGCAGCTATAAAGCTAGCTCTAAATAGACCTAAAAATTAAATTCAGGCAGCCCAATACCATCGACTGCGAACCCTAAACACCAGTTCACCACCAAGTTCTAAATGACAAAACTAATAATATTCCCCCGCTAAACCTTCCAATCAATCTGCAAAACAGCACAAACAGACTAAAATTCACCCTTAACAATCCTAAGCATCCTAAAAATCGAGTCTTTACAAAGCCCAGAATCAAAAACTGCCAACTTTAATTTTAATTCCTACAATATCTATACCAATAGGAATTCCCAATCATTGGTCGCCAATTGCCTCACCTGTGAGCGCTGCGAAACAAGCTTCCCCCATAGCGCCGACTGCTGCTGCTCCTCCTTCCTCCTGCGTGAGCTATCCGCCGCAGCAACCGCTGGCTTATCCCCTACTTGATCTGCACCAACGCATCAAACCCCTAATAACTCGATTCCAAACCCATCCCACCAAACCCTAGCAGCCAAAAGGCACGAAAGCGCTCACCTTTCTTCGCCGCTGCGTCCTCCGCCGAGCCGGTGCTCCTCGCGGCCGCCGCCGCCGCCGAATCCTCCTCGGTCCTCCCTGGAACTGACGCCGTTGGCGACGCCGGAGCCTCCGCCTGATTAGGGTTACGGTTCAGTTCGGTTGGCCCGGGGGTCAAATCGGGAGGCGGTGACGCGAGATTCTTCGATCCGCGGGGAGTTCTCACCTTGGGGCGCTTCGGCGGAGGGGCGCAGGAGGAGGAAG
This sequence comes from Phyllostachys edulis, assembly GCA_036346405.1. Taxonomy (NCBI): domain Eukaryota; kingdom Viridiplantae; phylum Streptophyta; class Magnoliopsida; order Poales; family Poaceae; genus Phyllostachys; species Phyllostachys edulis. Next base: position 6,415,232 of record CM070553.1, on the reverse strand, counting down.
GGGACGGGGACGAGCGCTTGGCGGTGGAGCTCTGGCAAGAATCCACCATGGCGTTCGCCGGCGGCGAGGGTTTCTTCTCCTTTTCCCTTCTTTCCTCTCGAGAGGAATTCTTTTGGCTCCGGTCTTTCTTTTGTCTTTGGAAATGGTTTTGTTTGGCTTTTGGGTGTCAAAGGAAAGGAAGGGAGAGAAGGGTGTGTTTTATAAGATTTTGGGATTTCTTTTTATTTATTTATAATCCGAAGGAAGCTCATATCTTTGCATCCGAACTTCGATTGAGTCCATTCAAAATCCTAAATTCATCTAAATTCAAGATCTATTTATCTGAGTTTTTTATTTAATTTTTGGAGTTTGTTTGCTCTCTGTTATTTATTTATTTGGTTTATTTGCATGTTTGCGAGTAGACGTTGATTCTTCGAGGAGTTCTGGACAAGAAGGAGCTGAAGATCAAGAAAGTAAAAGATCAAAGATAAAAATAAGATCATCATTGCTACAACAAGGCAAGTTATACCTTTGATCATGTTGAATCCCAGTTTTCTAAAATTACTTTGATTCAAATTATTGCATTTACTTTAAATATTTATTTAAATGCTTTTGGGTTTAGTTATTAATCCAATTTGTTATATTCACCTTGTCTATTGTTATGTCATAATCTTTTGTCACCCTAGATTGATTCATTTATTTAGTTGATATTATTGTAGTACCAACGCGGGTTGGTTAGATACGATTAATCTGCTTAGCCATGCCACGAGTCATCGTTTCATGTAAGTTGCAATTATCAACTTGACTAAGTAATTATGGAACTATGTGATAAAACTGTGTGCTATTACTCGTGATGTCATGTGTTGCACTTAACCAACTGGGTGGTAAAGGATTTAGAGTGAGGCAAGTGGTGGATACTGTGTAACATGGTGGTTGTGTGAATGGGAATATTAATCTGTGTGGTATAGTTAGAAATTAGAAGTCTTTCCTCGGTCAATTAAGGACTTAACTTTGTGCGCCATTGAACTGAGCCTTACTGTACGACCACATGTCTGGTATGGGACGGGTCTAACTTAGTAAGTTATGGAGTCTTGACATTGATTATTCAGGTAGTAGGTTAGGCTGTGTGAAAGGGTGGAGGTGTGTGCTACCAAGTAGTCACATCGCAGGACGGTTCGCCGCTTCCCTGTCCAATGATGTGTGTCGGACTGACTTCCTGTGTGGGGCTGTCTGGCGGTAAAGCACGTCGGGAGTGTCAATGCTTGAGATGAAGTTTCTGAAATGTTTTGTTGTGATCAGCTCTGATCCAGTTGATTGCATCTTATGGGTAAAGTGTACAACCTCTGCAGAGTGTTAAACAATTTATTCGAATAGCCGCGTCCGCGGTCATGGACATGCTTGGTGATTTCACACGAGGGGTAGATTTTCATAAAAACCTTAGGAAGGAAGCTATGTGATCTAAGTCATATGGCTGTGTGAATAACTTGATTAGGCTGTGTGTCTTTGTGAAAACAACTGATAAATTAATACTGTTTATTTGTTTTGAATCATGCTTTCAATCTATTATTCATATTCAATTGCAAATGTTGTATTTCTGTAAAAGAACCACAGAAGCCATTCCTTTGGAATAAGTCTGCATTTATACATTGCATTCTGTGGTATGACTTGCGAGTACGGTTGTGTACTCATGCTTGCTATAATCAATCAACAGAAGTGGAGGAATCGTCAGTCAACAAGGTCTACTTCAAGAATCGTAGAGAACTAGGTCGCACTACCCCAGCCGATTGCCTGTGGGCATATGGATGGGCTTCACTGAAGTTATTTTGTTATGTTCTGTTGAAGGCTGAAGCTTCATTGCGCTATTCGCCTTCTGAGGCATTAATTGTAAGCTTTGATCTTAAGGTCTTTACTCTGATATTTATTATTATTTATCTATTTATTAGTCATCTTTGTATATGGAAATAATATTTCATCGATGTTTCCACTGTGTGCACTAGCATGATCCTGGACTAATACAGTATACACAGAGGGTTCAGAATTGCATTTTTGGGTCCCGACACATTTCCACATGTCACAGCAAGTAAGATCACCGTAAAAAACCAAAGAAAAACCAATGAATTATCAAAAACCCAAAAATCACCTAAGAGAGAGTAAGAACAAAAAGACGCTTGTCTTGAAGAAATCTTGTTTGGATTGATTTGATATAGATGTTGGTTTACAACCACTCCACTATGAATGACAAAATCTCAATACTTGAACACACAATCAATCCATCTCTCACAAATCCTAGCCCCAACTACTCCAAAATCCCCAAAACACAAATTATGTTTTTTTCTCTTTGAAGGACTTAAGAACTCCACATCTGGACATACCCTTTTATAGTGGAGGCTAGGCTAAGAGAGAAAACCCTAACGGGCACCCGTTAAGCCCACACACAAACGGGTCTACACTCACGTACGGTTCTCAAAGCGGATGACGAACCGGGCTTTCCAAATCCGTTTCTTCATGATTTTTATCTTCATTTGACCTAAACCGTCTCTCCTTGCACCGTCTTACGCCGCAGTTTAGCCAAAGGTCACCAATACGATATTTCAGTGAAGTTACCAAAATACCCATTCTCGATCATTCTCCAAAAGACCGGGTCCAATCTTCATGAAGCAATCACATGCTTCGCCACGTGTAGGTTGATCAATGACTCTCTTGATGTCGATAAGTCTCTTCCATCTGGTTCTCACCGAAATCACCATGGCACTTGCACCGACCCCCACGCTGCTTCATACAACCCGTCGTACCGAACTTCCCGTTCGGTCACCCTTATCCATTTTGCACCATGCATGAGCTATTGACTTCACTCGGCATTATCGATCGTTCTGGACCTCAGCTATCAAAGCCTGGTCCCGATCATCCTCGTCGTTGACCACCAAGACTTCTGCACAACAATAGACCAAGAAATCGATTTCGGGAACAATTTCTTCGCAATTGACCTACGTTAGTCAAAACATGCATCATGCAACATATACGCACTGAAAACCATGAAATTGACATAACCTGCGAACATCACCGCCAAGCCAGCCATCAAATAGGGCAAAACGTGTCAAATTGCCAGCCCATGGCCGGTCTGACCGCCCATGCCTATCCGATCCCGCAGGTAACCGACAACGAATAAGGCCTAGGTAGACCCGTCACCGAACCCTCCGGTGCCGGAAGTAAAGAAATCGTCGTTTGGCATCTGCTCATCTTCAATATCTAAACAACAACATAAGCAAGATTGAGTACTTGTGTACTCAGCAAGACTTGTAGTGTATCACAAAGTTATATTAAATGCAAGACGATCAAAGAATGATGCTCTACTCTACAAGTTATTTTGTTCAAAGCCATTTTTATTTACAATATTCATAAGTAATAATTTGCAACAGATTTTTTAAAGAGCATTTTAAATAAGTACAGGACAGTAAGTAAAGTACTGAAATCAAAATAATAACAACACTCACAACCCTACTCGGTTGCAAGCAAAAATATATTCATATTCACCCATAGACATGGCACTGACAAATTCCTGTTCAGCCATAGAAATTGCAGTTCTGCTATAGACATAACAGTCCAGCCATAGAAATGGTAGTCCTGCTATAGACATAGTAATCCAAACATAGAAATGGCAATTAAGCAGTTAACTCAACAAATAAAAAACCCATGTCATTACCCAAGTTTTGTGTCAACCCAATTTTTGGAAAAACAAGACTATCGCCATACCAGCCGTACTAAGCATGCTCCTGACCGCGAGCGCGGCTATTTAAATAGATTTTTCACTCTGCAGAGGTGTACAACTTTACCCATAGTACGCGGTATTCCAGTTGTCTGGAATATCTCTATATCACTGCTCGCTACCGAAGGTAAGCAGTGTAGAGTTCGCGACACAGCCTTACATCATCTAGCCCTAACCATGCACTAGCCCTGCGAATTATTATCCTCATTCATTCGGATAGAAACCCGTTGAATGAGGAGCCCCACTCACCCGGATAGAAACACATTGAGTGAGTCCCTCACTTCGTCCGGATAGAAACCCGTCGAACTGAGGCATTCGCAGTTGTGACGGCATGCTTAACCGGTCATGCTCGCATTGCTTCTGCCTACTAATCACACAAGGCTATGATTCGATAACTTAGTTAGCTACGGCTACCCCACCCTAGCACATATGGATGTACGATTAGGTCTTAGTCCTGGATTTGCTGGCTTCAGTTCTTAATCGACCACGGGCGAGAAACTCTACCCTAGCTACTAGTGAGTCACAATCCTCACTTTTTCAGAATATCATATAACTTGCCCGCGTATAAAGTCTAAGTTTTCATTTTATTTTCATAAAAATAATAGAGGTACCTCCTCTGGATATTTTTCAAAATAATCCCAAATTCACAAATTAACATATTGTCATTTTATCAGTTTTATGGAAAAACTATCGTTCTAGTTGCATTTGTGCGATAATCGCACTCGAAAATTCCCAAATGACATATATATTATCTAACCCATATTCTAAAGGCTACAACAGTAAGGAATCAATGTTTCAATGAGACATATGCAGCAAGTAGGATTTACGATTACCGATTTCCCAATAATAGCATTTTCATACAAAACATACACGCATGCATAATAGAATTTACAAAACAAAATACAATAAGTAAAATACTGGGATCAATATGATCAATGGAGGTGCTTGCCTTATTTATGTTGTTCAGATAGTGAGGTCGCTTGATCGTCGATAATCTCGCTCGCAAATTTCCGACGTCTATTCGAAAGAACCGAAAACAAACATAAATGGAGAAATAAATCCAACAGTAATAAAATCTAAATATTTTTTTATATTATTACAGAGAGTGATTTTATATGAATTTAGCAAAAAGATTCATTTAATTCTGCGTTCGTATGTAAAAGTTATTAGCGTTTTGATTTGCATCGATTTGTTGTCGAATTGTTACTGTTCCATTGAGAGTACCTTACCATGACTTTCATGGGAGGTCTAGCTCATTTTTAATAGTTCCTTTTGTTATTATTTCCTATTTATCGAGGGAATTCCATGATTTAAGTTATGTTCCTTGAGTATCATCTAGATACTCTTTGTCTAGTTAATTATCAGCAGCCCGGGGTCCGGCAGTCACATAGACACCTCAACCATTTCATAGCCACATTTTAATAAAAGTATATAAGATTTTATGGTTAACACCATTTTTGGTTGACCTCTAGTTTAACCTAGATATTGATGATAATTAGAAGCTTTGCTTGATTTTTAACTTGGTGTATTATCTTATGAATTCATTCTAAGTACATGCTAATGATTTTTAATATCTAATTGTTTTGCCAATTTTTATTAATTATCCTATTGACCTATTGAAAATATTGACATTATCATATCCTTGGCATAAGGCTCACTGTTGTTTTAGCTAACCACCTACCCAATTCTTGATTCCTAATCAGATTAACTCTTGTAGATTGATTATCAATAGATCTTTATATTTTCCTAATCAACCCAGTTTGGTATTTGCCTAGGCTTTATCTCACTGTCCCATTCAAATTTCTGCTATTGTTGATCCATCTCATTAAGCATTTACCTAATTGAAGTATTCTCTTTGATTGATTTGTTCACCAGCCAATTCTTTTATCCATAATATGGTCCACTGTTCATTTGGTTGTTAAATGGCTGCTAAGCACTGTTAAACATTTTTCACCACTGGACTTTAGCTATTATCATGTGGTCTGAATTTTTTTAGGCTTCCATTAATGGGTTATTTGGTGTTCTTAGATTTTTCCTATCCTTTTAATTCTTTGCCTAATCAAAGCTCTCTTTGATTGATTAGTTTATTACACATTATTTTCTTTAACCATTCAATGATTCTCTGTTAGTTTTGAACACCCATCTCAATACTTGTTTTCATATGGGGTTGCCTCTGTTAGATAAATGCTCAATGGTTAATCAAAAAATTTCTAACTACTTGCATTAGCAAAATCATTAACCTACTGTTAATTTCAGGTCACCCTCTCTGTTCATATATCTTACAAAAGGAATTCTTTCTCTACTGCTGCTAGCTAAATTATCTTCAAATATCAAACTTCAAATTGGTTAATGTATTTGAGTGAACTAATGGACAGCCACAAGTCTTGTTAGCATTAGGTGGCTTGATTAACAAGAGGGGTTTCACTGACATTTCAATTCTTCTCCTACTCCTCTTCTCTGTTTATACATTTCAAATTGAGGAATTATTGTGAGAATGAGTGGTGGTTAACTAATTCAATTATCCATTTAAACAATTCTTTCGAGTGATCAATTAGTCATTCAACAGGTTTATAAACCTACTGTCATTTTGGATTTTCATCTAGCATTTCTCTGTTTATTCAACTGTTCATTCAACAAATAACACAAAAATTTTCAGAATTGAGGTGTTGTAATCTAAACCTCCTTGCTAATTAAAATTTCAATTTTGCTAATTACATTTTTGGAGTGGCATAACTGCTAGTCAACAAGTTTGCTCTTAATACCCCAGTCTTCAGTGAGACAGAGAGGAGCACGCAGAGAGCAGAAGGGGCAGAGACAGGGGAGGTTCTGGCCGGTTTGAAGCGGTGACCGTCGCCGGCGAGTGGGTGGATGGTGGCGGCTAGGAGTGGCGAAAATGGGATGCCAGAGTGACAAGGAAGCTAGGGGAGGTCTTGGCGCTTCTGGAGAGGCACTGGAGCGGGCGCGCGACGGTGAGCGGCTGCTGGCCGTGGGGATGGAACGTGGCTGTGGCACTCGGGTGGGGTTGCGGTCAAATTAGTGGAAGCATGAACACCGGCGGGGTACTTGGATCACGCCAAAGGGGTCAGCTAAGGAGGGGAGGCGCCGTGGTGAGCCGACGACGGGAGCCATGAGCGGCGGAGGAGGCTCACCGTGGGGGAGGCAACTAGGTAAGGGAGAGAGAGATTGGGTGGTGGGGAAGCTAATGGGTGGTGTGGGGGTGCTCTAGGTCCAAGGAATTGAAAAGGGGATCACCAGAGAGGTGGGGGCACCGGCAGTGGCGGTTTTTGGCTGGTTCTGGAGAAGATGATGGCGGCGAGGTGCTTTGATGGATTAAAGGCCAAATTAATTGGGGGTTATTGACCCTAGGGAGGTAGAGCATGAGGTGACATGGCTAATTAGTGGAGGGACTCACCGCCTTGGCCGGAACGACGAGTGGAGGTTGCGGTCGAGCTCCGAATGCCACCGGACTTGATGAAGATGCTTTGCGTTCCAGGAGCTTCAGCTGCAAATAGAGTGAAATGGAGTGAGGAATAGAAAGAGGATGTCAAGGCGAGCTAGAGGGATAAGAAGATGGGGGTCAAAGCCCTTCGTTGCAGTGGGGGAGCTTGAAGGCGGCACGGCCATGGCTAGCGCTCGGCATTCGGGACTTCCCTTGATTGGAGCTCATGGAGAGGAGAAGTTGGAGAGGGAGAAGCAAGGAGATGAAGAACATGAGGTGAGGTACTCAGGGCTTGTCTTATATAGAGAAGAGGGGCAGAGAATGCAAGGCGTCGATGTGGGCGACGCACGGTCGAGTGCACCGGGCGCAGGTGCATGGCGTGCATGCGGTTCAGCAGGAGGCGTTGTGGCGGGAGCGGCCTAGCTCCAGGATGGGCAAGGGCAAAAACTGCGGGCGGTTTGGCCGAAACCGGGGGCGAGCATGCGACGCTGGCGTGGAGGAGCAGCCATGTGGCCATGGCGCTGGCGGTGCTAGCGGTGAGCGCTGGCCATGCTTGGAAGAGAAGGCCTGGTTGTGGGCCCGGTCAGTCAGTGAGAGAGAGGAGTTTTTTATTTCCAGAATTTTCAAAAAATGCTGAGATATTTAGGGAATTATTTGTCATAGTAATATAGCTCGAAAAATTATGAAAATTTTAGAGTGGGCTTATAACATAATGTAGATTTTTATGTAAATGTTATAGAATTTTTTGTTATGTGCATAGTTCAAAAAAATCCTTTTAATTTCCTGTTTGCATGTATTGATATTATTCTATTTGAGAAAAGTTTGTAAAACATATTTTAATTATTTCCCACTTTTTTTACAGAATCATTACACTAATTTTGGATTTTTTATTATATTTTGTTTCAATTTATTTTGATCCTTAATTAGTTTTGTATTTTCATAATTTGATTCTTGCATTTTTGTATTAGACAAAAGTCTTACAATAAAATCCATAAAAGCAAATGTCAAACAAATCCATAAAAAGCTCTAAAAAGTTCACATTTTTATATCTTTCAAACATAAACCCAAATTTCGGGCTGTTACACCGGGCGTTAAATACCCAAAGCCCGCGTGTGTGCACCGTACTAGTCCTATGAATAGTGGCTAGTACACAGAACTCCAACATTGATATCACATCCATGCATTCACTTGTACAAAAGTAAAGCAATTATGGGTACATAGCTTAAGTGATTACAAGTTATTACATCACCGGCCGACCAGCCAAATAAAAACAAGTATTAACAGAGTAATCAAAATTAGCAGCAGAAGTAAAAGGGATAAAAGTAGATAATTTCCAGCGGTATGCCCATCCAAACCCAAAGGCAATCGACAAGAGATAAATCATAGATAGACCCGTCACCGAACCCACCAGTTCCAGGTGCGAAGAAAGCGTCGTCTGGCGTAGGCTCGTCATCTAGATCTGAACAACAATTTAAACAAGATTGAGTACAATGCGTACTCAGAAAGACTTGTAGTGTATCGCAAAATTTATATATATATATACAAGGCTAACAAGAGATGAGTCTCTATACTACAATTTGTTTTGCTTTAAGTCAGTTTTATTTGCAATATACATACATAGTATTTTGCAACGGAAGTTAAAAAAATAGTTAAATAGACACAGGACATTAAGTAAGTAATTGAATTAGTAATAACTAGGGATGGCAATTGTGCCCGATTACCCGCGTGCCCGTGGGTAAATACCCTAATAGAGCTGGGTATGGGCTGGTTTCTTTGCTCACGGGCATGAAAACGGGCATGGGCACGGGTAAGCTCTACCCGTACCCGTCTCGTCCGTTTACCCGCGACATGCACTGACAGGTGGGACCACTAAACCCTAATAGTCACTGCCTCCCAGCCGCCACTCACCTCCATAACAATTTCCCCATTTCCAAGCCGCCACCCTCATCCTCCCAGATCTACCTCATTCTTCGCACATCCTCTCGGCCGGCAGCCGCCCCTCCCTACCGCCGTTCCTCCTCAAGCTTGGTCGCCTCCTCCTCCTCAAGCTCAGCCGCCTCCTCCTCCTCAAGCTCTCGACCGCCGCCTCCTCCTCAAGCCCACGTATCCACCCGCCGAAGGCGCTAAGGACATCGACCCCGAGCCCAAGGAAGCCGACGACGCCAAGGAGGCAAGGACCCCCCACAATCGAGAGGCCGTCTAGGGAGAGGAAGACAGTCGAGAGGTGCTCCGAGCTCACCCCGCTCGCCGGGCACGCCAAGAAGTCCCCCGCCATTCGAGGCGCTCAGGGGGGAAGAGGAGGTGGTGCTAGCGGAGGAGGACGGGTACAGCGGTGCGGCCGGGCGGGAGGTGGCGGTGGAGTAGGCGGAGCGCGCGGCGAGGCTGGTCTTCTCCGCGCTCATGGCCTCCTCATGAATGCCGGTTGGCATTGCCATCAAGCCCAAGAGAAGCGAAGCAAAAGCACCATTCCAATCATCTTCCACCTCACCGTCCGCTGCCGCCTCCGCTCCCCCCGCCTTCCTAATTCTGTTGAGCTCTCCCCGACCAAATAGACATGAGTTCCACCGCGGCTCCACAGTGCCACCGCACGCACAGCAGGCCACCGTCGGCGTCCTCCCGCAAGTCTGACGACCCCTCGGCCGCCGCCGCCTCGGTAACAACCGCAAAATATCACCGATGAAACATTACATCCCATCTGATTAGTTTCTTTCCCCTTTCGATGCTTGCCCCTGACATATGCTCTACTGTCGTGAAGCTTGCGGCGAGGATTGATGCGTCGAACCTGCACAAGAACACCAAGAAGTCCTTCTCGGAGACGTAAGCGATGGTTGCCTTTTTATCTAATTCGGTCAGTTGGATTCATGGATTGGCTTGTGAATTGTGTGATTTGGTTGTTGTTGATGCGAGGATTAAGGACATGTCTGAGCATCATGAAGGTGAGATCTTGATCACCATGACCGGTTTCGATAGGAATTTCGCCACAAAAAATCCCAAAATTTGATTGTGAAATTGTTTACTTATTGTTTCATTCTCTATGATGCGATTATAGCCGCTTCCTTATTTGCATGAAAGATGACAAAGATTGAAGGAATCTATGATACTCAAGGAATGTCTTTGTCATAAGCAAATCATTGGAGGAATTGGTGTCTCGATTCACAACATCGAGCTCATCGAGTTATATTCGAGGAACAAATGGAACCTCTAATGGGATTGTTCCTATGTTTTGACTATATTCTGTTCTGCCAGATTGAACTCTGTATATGGGGTTTATCCAGTATTTTTCATTAGTGTAAGTCTGAATCATGAGAGCCTTTGTAAGACCTACCTTATACAGATTGTGGCCAAATTATATGTTTGCTCATAAAGCTTAATGCTTAATGTGTATACTCATAAAGCTTAATGCTTAATGTGTATATTATTGCTAGTATGATATCATGTTCAACTCTTGATCTGAAAGAAATAACTGATTCTTCCATCTCTTCTTTAAACAATATAATAGGTTTTGCAAGTGTGAGATGCCATACAACACTTTGTAACCAACTTGTGTTTAGAGGTCGCGGGTACACGGGCATGCCTGTGGGCGACGGGTACCCGCGGTCACTAGCATGGGTTTGAGCGAGCACTACCCGTGCCCACCGCGCCCGATTGCCATCCCTAGTAATAACAACTCTTAACCCTCCTTGGCTGTGAGAATTTTTTTTCAGTCATAGGCATGACATTCAACTCAATTATAAACGCGCAAGTCATTTCACATGTTTTCCAAAGAAATCGTTTTTGAGAAAATTGAGACTATACCCGGCAATACTACACTTAGCACACTCATCACCGCGAGCATGACTATTTAAATAGATTTACACTTTGCAGAGGGGGTATAACTTTACCCACAACACACAAATTCTCTAGTTTATTTTACATCCGTCGATACCACCGTTCACTACCTTCGGTAAGCAGTCTAGAGCATGTGTCGAAGCCTTTACATCATCTAGTCCTACCCTTGCACTAGCCCAACGAATGAATACCCTCACTTCGCCTGAGTACACCTCCGTCTCAGTGAGGCATTTACAGTTGTGTCAGCAAGCTTTGTGCCTAACACCATGGTGAAGGGAGTCCCTTCGGGCATGCCTACACCGGTCAAGCCCGCACTACTAAGGCCTGCTAATGTGCAAGGCTAGTTTTCAATGACTTAATTAGCAATATCGTCCCATACCAGCACATGTGGTTGTACGCTTACGCTTAGGTCGGATATACCGGTGTTCAGTCCTTAATTGACCTGGGTGAGGATCTCCCTCTATCTACTAGTGAGGTACACTCCCCACTCTTCTCAAAATATAATATAACTCGTCTGCGTCGAAAACTAGGTTTTGCATTTTCATTTTTGTAAAAAAATAACAGAGGTACACCCCTCTGAACATTTTTCATAAATCTCCCAAATTCATGTTTATCATATTATCTTTTTATAGCTTTTAGGGAAAAAATCTACCGCTTTAATAAGCCTTTATGCGATAACTGCACTTGAAATTCCCAACTGACATTATATATTGCCTAACCCATATCCTAATGGCTACAACAGTAAGACATCAATATTTCAAGGAGATTCATGCATCGAATAGGATTTATAACTACCGCTATCCCAAACATAGCAATTTCATATCAAACATACACGCGTGCATAGTAGATTTCTTAAAACAAAGTACAATAATTAAAATAGTAGGATCAACATGATCAAAGGGGTTGCTTGCCTTGCTCTGGTTGCTCTGAATAGGAGGATGGATGATCTTCAAAAATGTTGTTCGAACAATCGACGTCTAATAAAAAGAGCCGAAAATAAATTAAATAAGGTAAATAATTTCAATGGTAACCAAATCCAAATATTTCTGCATAGCATGATTTAGATGAATTTAGAAGAAAAAAAATCATCTCATTTGGAGTTTTTATGCAAAAGTTATTAAGGTTTCAATTTGGTTCGGTTTGGAAATTCCAGAGAAAAAGAAAAAGTGTCGTCGAAAGCGTATTTTCCATGATTAACGCTTTCTAGTAGAGAAAGCATATTCTCTTCTACGTTCTACTGAGGTTTACGCTTTCCAACAGAGAAAACGTATTCTCCTCAGAACTGAAAGCGGGTTTTCCTATTTTCATCTGATTTTTATTAACTCTTACATGTGGAGCCTACTTGTCAGTGACTTGGTCCATGTGCACAGTGCCTGGACTGCAGGTCCACACATGCTGTGCTGGTCCACAGGGTGATATATACTGTGTACTTAAGGCGGCGGGATTCGATTGTCAGAGACTCATATCAAAATCTGGTTTTAATTATTTTCTCGTTAACTGTTCCTAGGCCCACATGTCAATCTAACAGAGACGTAATTAATTCAACCCTAATAACTTATTTGTCCTAAATGACCCTGATTAAAATCTCTATGTATTACTTTAATATATAATAAAAGACCATATGCCTTCATGGTCGTAACTTCTAAGGCTAACGACCTCACTGGTCGTAAGGATTCCAGAGGTTACACAATGGGTACCCTGGTCAGAGAAGATCTCGAACCTAGTCTCCGTCCAGGTAGCTGCTCGAAAGAGTTATGAACTGGCATCTGGATCTAATTCCAAGTATATCCTTTGCCGTGTGACGAATGGAACACGTCCTGTATATTCCATACCATGCGACGTTATATAATCCTAAGACACCGACAAATAACCACCATACGGTTGATAGCCTTTCAGACATTCAACCGCAGAGCGGTTGATACTCTATCAACCACCGCCTCGCTACGACCAGTCGTGACACTTCACAACAGACGTCTTCTCTAGGAGTAACTACCACCCGTTCGGAAGTTACATAAGGATGGAGCGCGGACAACAGAAGGAGGATCTGAAATCAAGCATCAACATCTGGGATCATCGGAGATCAGATAGAAGGATTGCCCTGCATCAGATTAGAGCAGTGCAATCAACATCATACTCGGTGTAATTAGGATTAGTCCACCGCCTGGTCGTAGGCACCTCCTGTAATAGCCTGTTTGTATCAACAAAGAGCAGTCTCATTCTCTCTCAGGAGATACACATCATTTTCCTCTATTTTATTTCATAAGATCGGCGACTCGATCGTCGACAGCTGGCGCCGTCCGTGGGGAAGAAGGCGCAAATTTCCTGAAGAAATTCTTCGCTCATCAAATCCTCGCCCGTTCCTCATAATCGCTCATGCAGCTATGGCAGGGAGTTGGGACGAGGAGAATTGGTTCGACTTGAAGGACTACTCAACCTCAACATGGATGAATGCATTCGCGCCATGTAAGAAAATGGGATGTCATCATCCTTCTCCCCCGGCTCGCATGTCGTAGACATCAACGAAATCGAACGGACGGATGAGGATACACCACTACGACAAGTGGCGTTTTCAGAGGAACCATACCTTCCGGCTAGTTCGGAATGTCCAAGGACCTCTCCAAGCCCGGTCCTTCCGACCGGCGAAGAAGGTGAGAAAAGTTTAGCCCCGCAGTTCGAGGATCAGTGTACTCTCGATACAATCATGGCTGACAGGTATTCACCAACGGCTTCTGGCAATTCCAGAAGCCAACCGACATCTGGTAGCGGTGTCGATGAAAGCCCCTTGGTCGTGGGCCAAGTGGGAACAATAAGACTCAGTATACGATCGGCAATTCGCCGAATCAGGCTGAGGCAGCCACAAAAGCCTCAGGAGGTACTAATCTCTGACCGCTCTCCGTCGTGGAAAGTCCTCGCAGAAACATTGGAAGGCTCTCCATTAGTTACAATGGAAGCTTGTCGGAAGATCGCTGCTGGAGGCACGAGGTCAATGCGATCGGAGATACAGATCAAAATGTCGTGTACGGTCCTACACAATTTGCCACACCACCACGTGCTGGTGGAAACGGTACGGGCCATCAAACACCAAATACCAAAGGTAACATAACTGATAGGCGTCCATCAGTTAATTCGTCTGGTTCTGCCCCACCTAGAATAACGGGTCGGATGGAACCAACCAGAAGATCGGGGGAAAGTTTAGATCTTCGAACACCCACTACGAGCATGAATCCTCTGAGACCTTCTGTGACGGTACAAAATCTACAGCATGTTCAGGATATTTTGAATAATTCTAACTCTACTCTTGCAGAGACTTCAGGTTTTGCCCAACTTGTAGGTCAGGTATCCAAAATTCTCCAGCAGACCATGCAACGAACGAAAGCATACCGGGAACAAAGGAGTTCACAAAGTCAAACCATGACTTCGTCCCAATGTTCCTCCCTCAGTAGAGGGTAGCATGGTCGGATTGGAAGCCAATCGATACCAAGACCTCCTCGACCATTGCAACCAAGGAGTCACGAGGGAAGGAGGCTTTTTCAAACAGCAGCCACTCCTTCACCTCGTCGAGAGGAACAATCGCTTGGCCCTGATGATCTCCAACATCATCTAAACCAAGCAGGTGGTCGAAGACGTCACACCAACGTCCACGACCGAATCGGGGCACCGGAGCGCCGGCTTTCTAACCTTAGAAACCAGTCTCCGACTGATTACAACCAGGCACCCTTACAAAGAAGGCGCCATGAATCAATTACAAGTAGTCGAGCCTCCTCTGTAGGGCTCTAAGCTGTACATTGGCCAAACAGGTTCCGACTAGCCAACATGGATAAGTTCAACGGGACTCAGAACCCGTTAGAATTTCTCCAAATCTACACCACTGCCAACGGAGCCGCTGGTGGTGATGAAAATGTGATGGCAAACTATTTACCCACAGTACTTGAGGGGACTGCCCGGTCGTGGTTGTTTAACCTACCGGTCGGATCGATCTACACTTGGGAGCAACTTTGCGACCTCCTGATTGCGAATTTCCAAGGCACGTACGACCGCCCTGGAAAGGAGGATGATCTTCACTGAATTCGGCAAGGATCCAATGAGACTCTCCATCAGTACATCAAAAGATTCAGCCAGGTTCTTAATTCAATACCAGATGTCGCAGAAGCTTCTGTCATCCAAGATTTCAAAACAGGTATAAGGAATCGGTGGTTTACAGAGGACATCGCAATGAACCCTCTGCAAACAACCGTCGAGGTTTTTGATATGGCTGACAAGTATGCAACCGCTAGTGAAGCGGTTGAATGGTGTGAGACCATTGATCGGAGGGATAAAATCCCTTAGCCTGGCTTGGATAAATCAGAGAAGAAGCATAAGAAGGTTCAAGAAAAAGAAGAACCGCAAACTCGACAACAAGGAAGTCCTTGCGGTCCATGAAAAGTTTACTAAGGGTAAGAAAGATTATACAGGTCGGAGCAAAGCAAAGGCTTCGATCGAAGGATACAGAAAGAACAAGAAGTGGTATCCACTTCACTAGCAGGCAGGTCATGACTTGCGCACCTGCCGAGCCTGGCAAAAGAAATTGAAAGATTACTATAGAGGCAAGGGTCCACTCCCCTCTATACAGGAACTCAGAGAAACAAGCTCCAAGAAAGATAAAGATGGCAACGAAGAGATGGAGTACCAGGAGCCTCAACATACGGTCAACTTGATCTTTGGTAGATCTTCTTCGTACAAATCAAGGTGTTATCTAAAGGTCATGGAGCGGGAGGTCAACCTTGTCGAGCCTCCGATCGCCATCAAGCCATCCATGTGGTCAGAAACCGTAATCTCCTTCAGCAAAGAAGACTGTCCTATCCCTCAGTCTCGACCAGGTAGGTTCCCTATTGTCGTTGAGCCGACTATTAATAACTGTAAGGTTAATCGAGTCCTAATAGATGGAGGAAGTTCTTTAAATATTTTATTTGTGGGAGCATTAGAAGAGATGCAAATTCCCAAGTCAAAGGTGAAACCTGTGAAATATGCCTTTCATGGCATAGTTCCTGGTTCTACTGCCAAACCGATAGGACAGCTTTCCCTTCCCGTTACGTTCGGAAGACCCGACAAATTCCGAACGAAAAAGATTCCATTTGATGTAGTGGACTTCAAATCCACATACAATGGAATCCTTGGTCGTTCGGTTTTAGCAAAATTCCTGATAGCCAGGCGCTACGGTTATCAGAGTTTGAAAATTCTGGGACCAAAGGGCGTCATCACGATTCGAGGAGATCAAAACATGGCTTACGCATGTGATCGAAAATCCTTAGAACTGGTCGATGAACTTTCGACCTGAGAAGTTAATCCACCAACCATGCAGGTCAAGCACTCGCGACCAAAGATGACATCAAAGCCTTCCGACCAGTCAAAGGAGGTACCACTCGACAAAAGCGCTTCTCTGAAAAGAGCCAAGTTGCCACCTGGGTCAGGAAACACTGACGCATCTACCCGAAAGATATTGGTCGGGGCAAGACTCGACCATAAATAGAAAGAGTCGCTCGTCTCCTTCCTCCGAGAAAATCAGGACATATTCGCCTGGCAGGCATCCCACATGCCCGGAGTCCCCCGGGAGGTGATCAAGCACAGGTTTGCTCTCCAGCCTGACAAAAAACCGATCAAGTAGAAGCTTAGGCGTTTTGCACCTAATCGGAATGAGGCAATCTAGTCGGAGATCGATAAGCTCCTCAAGGCTGGATTTATCCATAAAGTCGACCACCCTGAGTGGCTCACCAATCATGTAATGGTTAGGAAAAATAATAGAAAGTGACGAATGTGTATTGACTTTACAGATCTTAATAAAGCTTGTCCGAAGGATGACTTTTCCCTTCCACGCATTGACCAACTTGTAGACTCTACTTCCGGGTGTGAGTTATTAAGTTTTTTAGATGTGTATTCAGGGTACCACCAGATCAATATGTGTAAAGAGGATGAAGAGAAAACTTCCCTCATCACCCCATATGGCACTTACTGTTATGTTAAGATGTCGTTTGGTCTCTCATCACCTTGTGACTCCTTAGTCGGAATCGTTGAGGAGGTCTTGGAATTGATTGGCTTCCAATCTGACCATGCTGCCCTCTACTGAGGGAGGAATATTGGGACGAAGTCATGGTTTGACTTTGTGAACTCCTTTGTTCCCGCTATGCTTCCGTTCGTTGCATGGTCTGCTGGAGAATTTCGGATATCTGACCTACAAGTTGGACAAAACCTGGAGTCACTGCAAGAGCAGGGTTAGAATTATTCAAAATATCCTGAACACGCTGCAGATTTTGTACCGTCATAGAAGGTCTCAGAGGATTCAAGCTCGCAGTGGGTGTTCGAAGATCTGAACTTTCCCCCGATCTTCTGGTTGGTTCCATCTGACCCGTTATTCCAGGTGGGGCAGAACTAGGCGAATTAACTGATGGACGCCTATCAGTTCTGTTACCTCTGGCATTTGGTGCTTGATGGCTCGTACCATTTCCACCAGCATGTGGTGGTGTGGCAGATTGTGTAGGATCGTACACGACATTTTGATCTGTATCTCTGATCGCATTGACCTCGTGCCTCCAGCAGCGATATTCCGACGAGCTTCCATTGTAACTAATGGAGAGCCTTTCAATGTTTCTGCGAGGACTTTCCACGATGGAGAGCGGTCGGAGATTAGCACCTCCTGAGGCTTTTGTGGCTACCTCAGCCTGATCCGGCAAATTGCCGATCGTATGCTGAGTCTTATCATTCCCACTTGGCCCACGACCAAGGGGAGTTTCATCGACACCGCTACCAGATGTCGGTTGGCTCTTGGAATTGCCAGAAGCCATTGGTGAATGCCTGCCAGCCATGATTGTATCGAGAGTACACTGATCCTTGAACTGCGGTGCTAAACTTTTCTCACCTTCTTCGCCGGTCGGAAGGACCGGGCTTGGAGAGGTCCTTGGACATTCAGAACTGGTCAGAAGGTATGGTTCCTCTGAAAATGCCACTTGTCGTAGTGGTGTATCCTCATCCATCCGTTTGATTTCGTTGATGTCTGCGACATGCGAGCCAGCAGAGGAGGAGGATGATGACATCCCATTTTCTTGCATGGCGCGGATGCATTCATCCATGTTGAGGTTGGTACTGAAGAGCTTTTCATTCCGTTGGACAAAAAAGGTTTTGTTCGTTGGACTTTAGACAACTCCCAATTGCGGTTAAAGATCCAAAGCTATAAAATCCCTATTACTGAGCTTTAGAGCTCTTACGCTTCCAGATTTGCCCTCAATCCTCTTCATCTTCTTACTGAGAATCCTTTCCGACCTCCGCCTTTCTTTCCAAAAGCTTCCTTCGACCTCTATTCATCCTCTCAAGAGACCTCATCATGTCGGACTCGATCACCAAGTGGGTGTCTTCGGATTTGAGCGAGAGGAAGTTCGAGGCACTAGAAGGGATTGGAATGCACCCAGACAAGAATTTGATCAAGTGGAGGTCATCGGCCGGAGAACACTTTCCGAGCCGTGAGGAAGGGGAAATCCCTATCTTTCTCGCCTACATCGAGTGCGGGCTAAGGCTTCCGGTGCACAAATTCCGCCCCCGAGTTCTGGAGCACTACGGGGTGGAGTTGTGAATTTGGCTCTGAACTCCATCGCCAACATCAGCATCTTCGCCTATCTGTGCAAAGTGTACCTGGGAATGCGACCAAACATGAAGCTCTTCAGGTATTTTTACCGGATGGCAATGTCAGGAAGATCCACGGCGGGCCCTGGAGAATGCACGCTATGTCTTCACGACGGGAAGGCCGACGAGTACATTCCGACGAGTAAATGACCCTGATTTGGTTTTAATGACCACTTAAGTGCTGGTCCATTTTTGAACAAGCAGAGCAGCGAGAGGGGCTCTCTGGTGGTGCTTGTCGCCAGCGAGGGAGCGATGGGGAGTCGGCGGTGACCGCCAAAATGGGTTGCTGGTGTGCTAACAAAGCTAAAGGAGGCGGTTTCCTGGCTTGGGCGACATCGTGGCGGTGCGACGAGGGCACGTGGCGGCCGGCCGTAAGGGAGAAATGGTGAAATGGTGCTGGGGTGCTATAGGGGCAAACTAGGGAGAGCACGAGCACTGGGGAGTTATATAGAGCTCACCGGAGCTTTTGTTGGCGAAGGGGAGGTGCTGAGGTAGTCTGGCGGCGTGAACCCGAGGCGACGCAGCGAGTTCCACAGTGGTGGTGACTTGGGGTGTAGATAACCTAAACCAATGATAAGGGAGGTTACGTGGTGACATGGAGATGCTCTGGGCGAGATTAATTGGAGTGAAGCTCACTCGATAAGGAATGGTGACGGCGGATGCGATTTCAGCCGTGCGCAAGGAGTAAGGCAATGGCAAGGTGCTCCTGCGGGCGAAAGTAAAAATTAAATGAGGGAAAAAGTTCCTTAGTGATGAGGACATCCCTACCATAGATACAACTGAGCCTTCACACACAACTCATCCACAACCAGTGTTACAAGGACCACTTACTTGAGCTCATGCTCACCAACTTAATTACCAGCTGAATTCGTTCCTAGGTTTATATATTACTGAGAATAAACCGCTACCTAATGCAAGTGATTTAATTGTGCTTAAGAACATGGGAAAGGACCAAGGAGAGGCATGTGGAGTCATGTACATGCATGGAAGGCATAATGGAGGTCACCACATCACTTTGGGTCTGAGTCAAGCAAGAGTTCAAGTTGGGTTCGTTTTGGATTTGGATTCGGACTGTTGCGACAATACTAAGTTTAAATGGTCGTAACTTCTTCATACGGACTCCGTTTGGGACGTTCTTGGACTTCATGGAAAGCTTATCAAGTATGCTTTCCAACGAATTCAACCTTATCTTCAAATTCCATTCAAGCTAGCCATAATCATCAAAACAGTCTGCGTCTGTTTCTGAGCCCGAGTCAAAAGGGTGTTGTGCCACCTCCACTTGGGCCTATGGGCCTTGTAACCCTAGGAGCATGCGTCCACTTCCCTGGCCGCCACCCCTGGTCGTCTCCCCATATAGGATCCATCGCATCCCTTTGCTATAACTCGGATTTCGTTGAGTTTTGGATTAGTCATTGTGCAAGCTTCTGTTCTTCAGTTGTGTCGGACGACCACCTGTCAAGACAACCTTCGGGATCCCACATTTGTTTTTCAATACCATCTACACTACAATCTTATTTGCAATACCAGATTACCTATATCTTTTTCTTGCTGGTTCTTCGATTACTCACAGGAATTGAACCTCGTGTTCAGATTGATCGCGCTTCCAGCAAGGTCAATAACATCTCGGAGTTGGTTCAACGATTGCTACGGCGCAAGCGTCGTCGTATGGTTATAGTCAGATCGCGAGAGTCACCTCCACCAAAATCGATATTTATCAATCTCATCGAAAGATCGGGCACCTTCCCTACATCACTTAGGGCCTAGAACATGTCATGACATGATTCATTAGGGAAAGACCTCACCGGTTTGGCCATAAATGGGGAAGTAACAGGCGGGTTTAAAGAGCTTGGGCGAGGGCGGCCATGGCGGCGTCGCGAGGTAGACAAAGGAGATGGGGACGACGGCGCTGTAGTGGCGGCCCCACCGGTCGACGAGAGAAAGAAAACAGTGAAGTGACGGGTGGTAAAAATGGCCGTTCGATCGCGATCCAACGATCAGAAAAGATCGGGACGTTCGGACGTCCGAATGGCTCATTGAAATCTGGCCGTTCATTTTCGATCCGAATTTGGAGCGGGTTCTTGAAGCGAGCGGCCGTGTCTTAGCGGAAAAGCAATTTGGGACGGTGAGTTTCGCCCAAACACTTGTAAGGGAATTTTAATTGGTTTAACAATTGATTTAATCCTGATAATTCAAATAGGCTTTAGAAAATAGCAAATAAAATCCAAAAATCATGAGAAAATTCACAGAAATTCTCAAAGACATTCTGGACTTAAATAAAATATTTCCAATTTGAACTTGGTAATAATTTTTGCAAATAAATTTTCTTTGGCTTTAAAATAATTTAGGAAAAGCTTTTAAAAATTCCAAAAAATTTCCACAAAAATAATTAAAATTTATTTTTCAACTTGAACTCAAATAAAACTCCAAAAACTTCAATAAATCTTACTTTTGACTTTTAAAACTCAAGAAATTCAAGTAAAGCAATAAAACTCTTTCAAATTTCAGCAAATCTAACAAATAATAACTTTATTAATTTTTATTTTGGTAACAGCACTTTGGGATGTTACAAACCACCCCCCTTAAAAGGAATCTCGTCTCTGAGATTCGGAGTGGCTAGAAAGAAAGCTGGGGATACAAGGTTTTCACTGGAGTCGTCGTCGTCTGCATTCTGCTCCTCATTGGGTAGGGCCGGAGCTGTGATGTTGTTCAGACGTCCTCTTCTAGAATTCTATGGCTTATCCGTTTTCTTGCATAGTATTGCCCTTTGGAACTTCAGAGTTGCTGCCTGTTGCTTCTTTGGACATTTATTGGCATAATGTCCTTTCTCTTGCCAGTGGAAACACGTGATGCCTACAACATGAGATGAGTTTTTCTGTAATTGGCCTCCAACAGAGGTGTTGGGGAGCAACAAGCTGGTCGGCTGGATCATGTTTGTTTCTTGAGGCATTGGCAAGCCTAAACTTCGTATTTAAGAATGGGACATGTATCTTACATTGTTTTTACCTCCGCTACGTGTTATTATTTGCAATCGAGTAGCCACGGAATCTTGATGAGGGCATCTCTAGCTTTCCATCTTCAAAAGCACAAGATATCACTCTGGAATTGCCTAAGGGGCCAATTACTAGAGCACGTGCCAAACAACTTCAACAAGAGGTGAACTCACTCCTAGCTGAGCATAATAATATTTTTGATGAGAATTTTATACTACCTAAATCTTGTGTTTTATGTGTGCTCAGATTTGAAGAACATACAATGATGGATCCTAAGAGGGAGGCGTGGGAGGAAGGGAGCCCATCAAAAGAGGATGTTCAAACAACAACAATCAGAGTTAGGTATGACAAAGAGGAGGCATGGTTGGCCAAAATGAAGGAAGAAGAAGGAGAAGAAAAGCAATATATTGATTTCAGCCCAATTCTATCAACAAGAGAAGTATCACTTATTTGGTCGAAAGCAAAGAAAGCATGAAGAAAGAAATGCATGCACGAAAGAAGGAAGAAGCGAAGGGACAAGAGGAGAACCCAACATCCCGATTTTAGTCTAAATTCAATAAAAGGAAATAGAGGAAACACGAAATTACTGTTCACGTGAACAGTGATCCGTGTCCGATTACTGTTCATAGGCGCCCTATTCATTGAGCCTATATATTGAGGGTTAGACCCCCCCCATTGTAACCTAAGACCAGTTTATGCATAAGAATTGAAACATAGCTATTGCTTGTTCTTTCTAAACCAGAGTTCATGCGAGGACTTTGAGAGAGGACTAGGCGATCCATTGATTCGTTCTGCAATTCAAGGTCAAGCCGTCATTCCATTGGGAATTGGGGACTTGGCGATCGTCGTTTGTGGTCTCGCACGATCATGTATCCGGTGTGTTTTGGGCGTATTCCAAAGAGTTGAGGGTTCGTGCATTGGCACGAGTGTTCAGCTAGTGACATCGTCTACTTCGCATCATCTATCCACGGTTCCTCACCGAGAAGATCGGGCATCCCCCGTATCAAATACTGTCAGAAGTGAGTGCTAAATGTCTTCTAGGGCATCGATTGGCATAATATCCCATATCCCAACAATGGAAACATTGTATCCATGCCCTTGATGTTTTGTTCTGCTGAGATTGGCCACCCTTGTTATCGAGGGATATCTGTGTTGGTGGAAGTGGTGTTGATCCTGAAGTCTTGAGTGCGGTCGTTGTTAGTACATGGTTGGGTTGAGATTGAATCACACGAGCCTTGAAGTTTCTTGCATCATGTTGCCCTTGATCCACCATCTTCCTCTTGGAACACTTGGTGCAGTAACATCATTCTTATGTCGTAGGAGCAGTGGCTGAGAAAATATTGTTGTTGTTCATTTGTTGCATCAACTGTTGCATTAGTTGAGCCTGGGTGATGAAAAACTGGTTCAAATTCCGAAGGGTTTCTGCCGTCAGCGTTTGATTGGCTTCGGCATTGGCATTGTTGTCTTGATTGTTTCCACTTTTCGAGAGACGAGTGTTCACCATCTGTCGGTTATTCCAGAGGTTTAGGGAAGGAGACAAAGGATAGGGAAGAGACAAATAAGAAGAACTAAGGGGATATAGCGAAACAACACTCCCAAGCAAAAGAACCAACTCAAAAGCTTTCCAGAAAACTTTAATAGCTTTATGCAACGTTCTATCGATTGAAAATCGTAAATTGGTGAAACGACTCAATACACAGAATGAGTCTTGGCAAACTTAGACTATATGGTTTGGCTGACATCGTATCTTCTACTCGTGGTCTTTGATGATTCTTGTATGACGTTGCTCTCTTGGCAGCTTCATGTCTTGTGGTCTTGAACGTATTGACAGGAAACATGTTGACCATCTATAGAAATTTCCAAGGGAGAGAGGATCCATTTAACATTATAAAATGGTAAAGAAAGAATTAGGTAAGAAAGAGTTGCTATGAAGAAGCTATAGATAGATGACCAAGATGAGGAGAGAACAAATTATTTTTCTTGTTATAAAATAAGTTTTGAAGTTTTTTCGACTAACGGCCATTATAACTAGGTCACGACCTACAGTCGATATGGCTCTGATACCACTTCTGTCGGACCCGGGAGTAACACACCCAAATCCTCTGTGTATTTCTGAACTAGTCCCATGATCAGTAGCTAGTTCACACAGTAAACAGATATGGTAACATCCATAAATCGCACAACTTTATTAATAATCAATAGAGTTTATTACAAAAGAGGCTTACAAGCCAAAAATAAAGAACACAAAAGAGGATTAGTGCATAGGGACTTAGGCACCCAAATGGCCTTCCTTTTTTCATTAAGTATTGGAACACCTATGAACTTAGCAACAAATGTACCATCCTTGCCCTTTTGGAGCAAGTAGTGAGAGTCGTAGATGAAACTTTTGGTTGAAGCATTTTTGAATGAAGTGGCCAATGGACATGCAACGGGCTTATGGCCTTCACCATAACACTTGTAGCAAAAATAGCCCTCCTTCACGAACTTCGTCTTGGGTCTTATCCAACCACCTCCCTTGGGTACAACCTTTGGGATGTATCCCAATCCTTCCTTACCCAAGGTGAACATTTGCTCCCCAAGAATCCGATCGAGAGTGACACTTCCTTGATAGAACTTTGCTAGGCCCTTGTTAAGCATATCCACTTTTGCTTTAAGCTCCAAGTTCTCCTTCACAAGGTTAGTAGCACACGAAGCAACACCACAAGAAGGAATATTGCAAGTAGGACTAGCATCTACTTTAGAAGAGCATGGCATAGAAATTAAATCATTACAAGAAGTAGAGCTATCTACCTTGACGGAAGCATTGCATGCTTGAGTGGAAATTTGTTGAGGATAGAGATCACATGCAATACCCCTATCAACCTTGGTCACGATAAAATCCTTGTTAATGAGAGAATCATGTTCAAGCTCTAGCTCTTCATACTTGGCAATAACTTCCTCAAACTCGGTGCTAAGTGAAGTGTGCATTTTCTTGAGCACTTTGAACTTTTGCTTCTCCTTACCAAGAGCCGTATTGAGCTCCTCAATAATTTCAACAAGCTCATCATATGAGGGAAGAGAGTCATATACCTTCTCATCATGCGTTGCCATGAAGCAAAATGGTGAGGTTGGAGGCGGTGGAGTCGACTCAGTGAGAGCAAGTCCCGCAAGGCCTTTTGGTGGTGTTGGACCTTCATCTTCATCACTTGAGTTAGCCTCGGAGCTTTCCTCATCGGTAATCCACTCTCCAATGTAAGCTTCCTCCTTTCCATTTCGATTTAGCTTCTTGAATCTTATCTTCTTGCTATCTTGCTTCTTCTTGCCCTTATATGTATCCTTGTTCTTCTTCTTCTTGTTCTCACATCTTGCAGCAATGTGGCCCTTCTCATTGCACTCATAGCATATGGTGTTGGCAAAAGGGTTCTTCTTGTTCGACAAATAGTTTGATGAAGATCTTCTTCTCTTGTCAAAGTCTACCCCCTTATCATTTATCTTCTTGAGAAGGCGTCTTGTCTTCTTCATGAGCAAAGCCATATCATCGGAGTCCTCGGACTCATCATCTTCAACATGATTACTATCATCTTCCTCATGATCTCCTTTGACCTTGAGAGCAATGTTCTTTTTGCTTGTAGGAGACTCTTCATACTCCTTCAAGAAAAGCTCATGTGCAGTGAGCCTTCCCAAAAGAGCGGTTGGTGTCAATGAGTTCAAATCTCCATTTGTGAGTAGCACCACAAGCGTCTTGTACTCTTTGGGCAAAACTCTAAGCATTCTTCTCACAATTTCAAGGTTAGTAAGAGTTAATCCAAGACCTTTCAACTCATTCACAATACTATTCATGCGAGAGAACATTTAGTTAGTCAGTCTCATGAGGTCGCATCACAAAATAGTCGAATTGCTCTTTAAGAACATACATTTTGCCTCTCGCACATTAGATGTGCCCTCGTGAATCTCACGAAGAGTAGTCCAAATCTCATGAGCCGTGCTAAGATTGCTAACAAGGTTGAAGACTTCAAGACTAAGAGAGCCAAAAAGTGCATTATTTGCTTGGGCATTGTATTGAAGGTTTTTCACTTCCACATCCGTGGGTGCAAGTGGATTGTGTGGAGCAGCAAAACCATATTCAACCACACGCCAAACGTCCAAGCTCATAGCCTCAAGATAACAGCCCATACGAACTTTCCAATAGGAATAATTTGTGCCATCAAAAAGTGGAGCGCTACCAACATTCACACCCTCACCCGACATCCTTACTCAAGGCGGTAAAGCCCTAATTGAGCAACCTTGCTCTGATACTAATTGAAGTGGATCGAATGCCCAAGAGGGGGGTGAATTGGGAATCTTTTTTTTTTAAGAACAATTAAAAGACTAAACAGTTCTAACAAAAAAAACTATGTGTCTATGGATTCTAGTGTGGACAAACAACTCCTATGCAATACTAGAGAAGTTTAAACAGTGCAAGAAAGTAAATGCGTAAATGTAAAGGAGACAAGAGACACAACCAATTTTTTACCGAGGTCTCAGAGATTCGGCGATCTCCCCTACTCCTCGTTGGAGCACTCTCAAGAAGAGTATTGCTCGACTTGAAACCTAAGCAAGGTATCAAGCCATTCACTTGTGGTAGTCCTTCTCCTCTCCGGATGGGTGGACTCCGAACCTTCACAACCTTCCCGGTGCCTTCCACAAGCTCCTCCTTAGAAGGTCACCGAGAACCACGCCTCCAAGCCGTCTAGGAGACGCCGATCTCCAAAGGTAATAAGTCTAGACCATCACTTGAACTTAGAAAGATCAAGCAACTAGAGTGATGCACACTAAGCCTATGCTACCTGTCAAATCTCCCAAAATATGCTCTTAAATGATCTTGGGTGCCCTTGATATTCCCTTGGTATTAGATGATACTGTAGAGTGGCCAAGAGCGCTTACAATCACGTCCATGAACAGCATTTATAGCCTCCTTGAAGAAACTAGCCGTTACACCTACTATCCTGAAAAATCAGCACATTCCGGATCATCCGGAAGCCTTCCGGATCATCCTGAAGCCCAAAATCCAACGGTCACAAAACTAGCCGTTGAAGGCTTAAGGTATCATCCGAAAGCTTACGGATCATCCTTACATCCGGATCATCCTTTCCTTCCAGATCATTCATAATGTACTCGGGTTTTCAGCTCATCCAAAAATATCTCTCTGGATCAATGATCCGCTTGATAGTCCGATAGCATCCGGATCATCCGGAAGGCATTGTCAAAATCAATTGGTACTGGTCCAATGATCCGCTTGATGCTCCCTTAGCTTGCGGATCATCCGGAAGGCGTTGTCCCAACTCAGAGTGGTACTGATCCAATGATCCGCTTGATGCTCCCTTAGCTAGCGGATCATCCGTAACGTCTCAGTTTTCAGCAAAAACCTCATCGTCCAATGATCCGTTAGCTTTAATCATCCGCAAGGTCTTAGTCATTTTTACCATAGAAAACAGCATTACATTCCAATGATCCGTTAGCTTCCGAATCATCCTTAATGCACTGTCAACTCTTCAACCTTCTCAAATAAAGATCCAAATTAATTCCATTTCAACTCCAACTATTCCAAGAGCTTCATTTGACTAGAGATGAGCTAAATAAACCTAGTGTGCATCACAACTAGCTTCTCAACCTAACCAAGCTCAAGCTACTAGCCTAAACCCCCTTTAATAGTACGGCTAAAATAAAAACAAAGAACCTATCACTACGATGATCCATCCTCAATTCCTTGGATCATTTCTAAAGAACAAAGTCCTTAATCTTCAACAATAATTCAAACTTGCCTTCAATGACCATTTGGGGTCAACAAACAGCCCACATAATCAAACCATCATCGCGACCTAACTTGAACTTATGCAACACCAACAAAAAGTTAGTCCCGATGATTTAAATCGTCATTAATCACCAAAACACGAATTAGGGGCCTAGATGCTTACAAGGGCGACGAGAGTCACGCCTGAGAGCAGGTGCGTGCGAGCGAGCGGACGCCAAGACAGGCGGTTGTAGGCGCGGGTGTCCGCAGAGTGCGGGCATGCACAGTAGCGGCTAGCTCTGTTGTGCACAGGGCGTGGGCATGCGCGTGAGGTGCCTGCGATGTGGCGGCGAAGCGTCTGTGCGGTGCGCGCGGCGAAGCTAATGGCGGTGCAATGCCACGAAGTCTTTGGCGACGAGGCGGCAGCGCGACCAACGTACAGCGTGGAGCATGCGGCTCCGCGGTGAAGAGAGCCAAAGCGTTTGGGTGAAGGTGCACAGGTGCCGGCGATGAGCCGTTTGTAGCATCATGTGCTCAGGAGCACGGCGATGAAGGTCCGCGCGGTCATGGCGAGGCCAGCGTGGTGTGCCGAAATTGCACGTGACGTGCGCACCGGCGACGACGATGTGATCGTCGTGGAGTAGGCCGACGACGGCAATTTCCACCGGAGGTGGAGGCCGGCGGCAGCAAGGTGAGGCGGTGCGAATCCACCGGGAAACGAGTCAGCATGAGGTCGACAAACAGCGATGGCATGATGCCATTGTCGCAAGAAGAATCGGAGGTCGAAGTCGCCCGGTGAGTTGTGCCACCGGCGACGAAGTTGTGGCAGAAAAGAGGTAGCGGTGAAGAGTGGTGCCAGCATGTCTCCCAAATACCTGCTACTAAGGAACGTCGTCGTCAATTAGCAAGGTAAGATGGGCGAATGTACTGTCCATCTCCGTGTCCCGACGAGAAGATCTGTCGAATGCATGGGCTGCGGTGGCGCCCATGTTCATGATCGCTGATGGCGAGGGCGAATGTATTGTCTCTCAAGTGTGATCACGTGGCGAGGGTGATTGTACTGCTCCTCAAGGCGGAGTGCACTACGTGGTAGAGAAGTGGCTACGAGCATGGATTCGACGACACATAAAGGGAACTTGTGTTGCTAACCTGTGCCGAGTGGGAAGGCGGAACTTCTTGAAGATAAGTGTTGAAGACCGCGAATAGCGCGATGAGTCGTGAAAGAGGAGCCGCTACATGTGGCAACAAGGAGAAAGCTGCTGCGTGTGGCAAGAGGTTGCGGGCGATCCGCAATGGTGAGTTAGCATGTCAAGATTAGGGGGAATTGTTAGCTATAATCTTGACTTAATTTGTTTTTGCATGTAGCATTAGTGTTTATTTTGCATGTGACTGAAACAGCAGTACTAGTGACTAGAAACAGCAGCACTAGTGGGCACTAATGACTAGAAACGGCAGCACTAATGAGCACATTCTGTGCATGGAGTTACTAGTAGTGCATTAGAGCTATTAGTTGCTTGTAAGTTTTTTGTTACTGAGTATAAATAAGAGAAGAAGAAAAACAGAAAAGGCTGAGAAGTTGAGCAGCACGCTAGCATCAAACTCGTTTCTCTATTCTTCTTGCGTTCGTGAGCGTCCAGTGTGAGTGTTCCAGCTAGAGGAAGCGATGCGTGAGTTCTTGCAGGATGCCTAGGCTAACATGCCGTACGTCCGCATCGTCGACGTCCTGTTCAACAGAGATAGGCTCTACGGGGTCACCGGTGCCGAGGACCTCGTCGCCCTTGACCTCGCCGACGACGGCAAGCCCACCGTCGCCAACGTCCAGCGCCTCATCGAGCATCCGCCGGGCCACCAAGACGACTGCCTGTGGTGTAGCGACGTTGATGACGGTGAAGAGTTAGACGCGGACCATCGACCGAGTTGGGCGACGATGAGGAGGAGCTGGACGGTGAGGCAGCTAGCGATGACGACAACGATGACCATCTTAGTGGCGACGCAGAAGGAGCATCGGACGAAGACAACGCCAAACTGCCCGCCGGCGAGGGAGAATTTGACGCAGCGAGCGACAACGGCGACGGCACGATATGCGCTTCGGCAGGTGCGTCGATCTGGCTTACGGTGGGGAGTAAGCAAATTAGCAAGTAAAAAAAAAAAAAAGCAAACAAAAGCAAATTTCGAGAGAGAATTACTGAGTTGCCGACGTGGCAATTCATCGTGACTGACCGGCCGCACGTGGCCGGTCACCGGCGTGTACCGCTAAAATTAATTAAGCTGCTAGCTCATCATTGTCGTCCGATACTACATCGTGTCAGGAAAAGAAAATTGCTTGTTTTGGACTTTTCATGGGATTTTCACCGTGAGTTTTCACCACACTACTTGTAGCAGTAAAAGCGTAAAATTCACCCGGGCGAAACGTGACTAACCTCACGGAAGTACTCTAGACGCCAAAAAGTCTATTAGTGCGATTTTCACGTTCGAGTTTTAATTGTTCATGGATATACGTCCTGGGCACTAGCAGCTCGAAAAACAAACCAGGATAATCGACAATGTGTTTACCTGGGTATAACGAAAGAACTTGCTTTTGGACATAACTTCTCAAAAGGGTTTACCTCCAGAGCGACAAAAAAACAGTTTAAACTTGCAGTAAAATTCACTCCCTGACAGTAATCCAAGCAACCAGCAAGCTAAGCATCCATGGCCAATCTCTCCAACAACCAGAGTTACCAAATCAACTGTGGTGAAAAGAGGACTCTTTGGCCTTTATGCTGTTGCTGTGTTCCAGGACAGTCTTGAGTTGTTGGCTTGTTGCCTTCCAAGCAACACCACTTTTTGACAGAGCAGGCAAACAAAGAGCCTTGCAAACTTGCAGTTTGGCTTCCAAACTACGTACAACCAGAGGGTCAGTGACAACCATGCCCCACCGGCGGAGACCTCCAGGGAGGGCCCACTTGTCAGTGGCTGGTACAGAGACTTCGTGCAAGCTTTGCTGGTGCGCGTACCATTTCTGTGGCCAACTACCTGCAGGTTAGATTTGAGCATGCAGCTGCAGCTGCTGCTTCACATGTGCAGAGTGCAGGCTTCCATTCTACCTCATCGATCAGCTTTGTTAGGCCCCAAGATATGTGTTGGCCTGTTTGTTCTCTAGCACCACTTTCCTTCATTCTGAATCTTTTCCCCAATCATTCCAACCAATGATCCATACAGTGTCTCTCTCTCCTAGTAATTGCCAGCCTCTCTCTCTCTCTCTCTCAACTGTTCCAAAGGTGACACTTAGTACTAGTACAAGTATAACCCATGCATGCATCGACAATTTTGGAGGCTTCTCTTGGTCAAGTTTCGGCTGAAATTATATGCATGGACCGACAGACAGACAGCAGACCAACCTAGCTACTAGAGTTAGTTGGGAGGTAACATGCGATGGCTGGCTGGAATGCACAGCTCAAATGTGCATGCCACACTCTCAGGACCATGGAACCATCTGATTCTACCAAGAAACGACACTCACACGGCCCCAAATCACATGGCATTGGGTGGCTAGGATCTGGAATTATATTGTAACTTCTAGTTGTATCTCTCACTTGGCTTTCCCCAAAACAATGCTTTCTCAAGGTCTTATACATGCAAAAAATTATTGATTGAAAGGTGACTAAAACTCGACAAGTCAACACCGGCCAGGGAAAAGTTTCTTCTAACTAACTGGCTATCCTTTGCTCCATCACCAAATTGCATTCATGGCCTACTTACTTACTACCATTAATTGAACTGATCACTATGCTGTCAAAGGGGCACTAGGGTGGCATGTAGGCCCCTATATAAGGAGCTATAGCTTAGCCAGCTAGCTACCATTGCCATTCCAAGCTGATCACTTCTCCCTACTCAAAGGGAGCTAGCTAGTTCACACATATCATTGTGTAGAATGGGCATCAAGTAAGGCTATGACAATGGCGTTGATGATCCCCTTTGCCGTGGTGACAATGATCATGGTGAGCCCGGCAGTGGCTCGGCTGGAGGTCGGCTTCTACGGCAAGACGTGCCCGAAAGCCGAGGAGATCGTCCGCGAGGAGATGATCAGGATCCTCGCCGTGGCGCCCACCCTCGCCGGCCCGCTCCTCAGGCTCCACTTCCACGACTGCTTCGTCAGGGTATACCTAGAAATCAGCGTGATTTAATATTCACGCCCATGATCCTTGCATGTTCGCTTGTTCAGAGCTGTGATGCAACGATGTCCGAGTCAATAATGCAGGGCTGCGACGGCTCCGTGCTGATCGACTCGACGGCGAACAACGTGGCGGAGAAAGACGCGCCGCCGAACCAGAGCCTCCGGGGCTTCGGCTCCGTGCAGAGGATCAAGGCCAAGCTCGACGCCGTGTGCCCGGGCACCGTCTCCTGCGCCGACATCCTCGCTCTCATGGCCAGGGACGCCGTCGTCCTGGTGCGTGCACGAGGCAGATCAACCAAAAGCAACGTTAGATTGCATTTGGCATCGCTTGATCACTGATAAACAATGGCGTGTTTGTTTCAGTCCAAGGGGCCGTACTGGGCGGTGCCGCTCGGGCGGAGAGACGGCCGGGTCTCCATCGCCAACGAGACGAACCAGCTCCCTCCTCCGACGTCGAACATGACGCAGCTCATCCAATTGTTCGCGGCGAAAGGGCTCGATCTGAAGGACATTGTCGTACTGTCAGGTAACTGATCATGCATGAATGATGCATGCATGAACATATCCTGGCTAGCTGCCCTACGTTTTCTAGCTAACTAATTAATGTACTGTGGCTATGCACCAACCACTTTTACGTACTAATGCATGGCCCAATTAAACGACACAAGGACGTACTACACTAGCTAACACACTTAATTTAAAGCAAAATTATTGAGAAATTTTACCGTACATTCTACTGGTAGCATAAATCAAATCTGACTATTGATTTGTTAATAGTATAATAGACTTTTTTTTGTATTTATAATTTTGTTTTGTGAGGGTATTATGGACTTTTCCAATTAGGGTTAAAAATATTACTATTGTGGTATGTGATTCTCACATGGCCAATTACAAGTCTACTCCCTCGAAATTCTACTACTCATAGTACCAGGTATAATATAACTAAATTCTATCCAATTTAAACCATTAGATTAAAACGAATAGACAGCATGTATTACATCGAGTGTATCGTAAAAGAGCTCAAATTAAAAGTTCACTTATAGGGTCTATTTGGTTCTGTACCCAATAAACCTTACCAAATTTTGGCATGACCAAAATCGTGGCATGACCAAAATATTTTGTAGCAAACCAACCAGCAACGTCCAAAACTGTGGCTAGCCTATGTTTGGCTCACATGGCATGCGTAGAGAGAGGAAAGTTACCAAAATTTTGGTCATCAATTTTGCCACTCATGTTATGCTCTAAAATCTTACTAAACCTTACCAAATCTATGAGGTATGACAAATTTTGATGGAGGCCAAAATGCCTGGGCATTACCAATATATTTGGCCAGGCCTGGCAAGTTGGGGTACGGAACAAAAAAAAGCTCTAACAGTAATAGACCCTGCATGCTTAATTGTGTCATGTGCGATTAGACATCCTTCTCCGCTGTTGTTTCCTCGTCAATGAACAATCCGTGATGGATGATGCGAATGCGATCGATGTTTCAAAATCCGAGCTCTAACAATATGTATCATGAACGATGTA
Source organism: Phyllostachys edulis (assembly GCA_036346405.1). Lineage (NCBI taxonomy): Eukaryota > Viridiplantae > Streptophyta > Magnoliopsida > Poales > Poaceae > Phyllostachys > Phyllostachys edulis. The sequence continues at coordinate 6,382,154 of CM070553.1, read as the reverse complement.
GGTGGTCACACGCTGGGAACGGCGCACTGCTCGGCGTTCTCGGACCGGCTGTACAACTTCACCGGCGAGGACAACAACGCCGACGTGGACCCGGCGCTGGACCGGAGCTACCTGGCGCGGCTGCGGTCCCGGTGCGCGAGCCTGGACGACAACACGACGCTGGCGGAGATGGACCCCGGCAGCTTCCTCACCTTCGACACCGGCTACTACCGGCTGGTGGCCAAGCGCCGGGGGCTCTTCCACTCCGACTCGTCGCTGCTCACCGACGCCTTCACGCGCGGCTACGTGAAGCGGCAGGCCACCGGGCTGTACGCCGCCGAGTTCTTCAGGGACTTCGCGGAGTCGATGGTGAAGATGGGCGGCGTCGGCGTGCTCACCGGGGCGCGGGGCGAGATCAGGAAAAGTGCTACGTCGTCAACTAATTCGATATGAGCTGAAGCTCTCGTCATGATTATATCGATAAGTACGTGTACGTACGTACGTGATGCGTCTGCTAAGTTTGTGAGCTTATTAATTGGTCATGACTCGTAAGTAACTGATGTAGAGTTGCCGATCGACCGATTTATTTCTTTTTTCAATTATTTTGTTTAATTGTCTTAATGCATCGTCCTTATCTTAATCCACATACAGTCATACAGCATTGTGTCCCAAATTAAGAGCAGTGCTGCAATACACGACCGGTCGTACGCGCGTACGATGCATCGAAGCTGTGGAGTCTCTCTCCGTCCGGTTGGTTTGCCATCGCCGGATCCATAGTCGTTCTGGTAACCGGATCAAAAAAAATTTCGGAGGGGGCCGGTATGTCCGATTTTACCGAAATTCGGAAATTTTCGGCCAATTTCGGCCGAAATTTTCAAATTTTTTTTGAATTTTTCGGATTTTAAATTAAAAAAAATCAAATTCAAACAAAAATCATCATCTAAGCTAGTTAGCAAGATGTTCATATAGACTATTGATTCAAATGGGCTTGCATTACTACACTCATTCATCAACTGAGCAAAACTCAATCAAATTCGAAATTTTTTGGATAAAATTCATTCAAACCGGCCAAATTCGGAGCCGGTTTGTATTTGAACGGACCTGCGGTAGAACCGATTATATCGGCTATCGGCGATTATCGGCGGTTATCCAATCCTTCGTATGCACTTATCTTAGAAAAATCGTTGTATCTGAAGCATATCTCGATCAGGGTTTTGTTCTTCGGTCGAAAATCGGGCAAACTGGTCTTACCGGCCCCGATAGGAATCCAAACCAGATAAAAAAAAATCGATTTGCTCGAATTCAGCATGAATTTGCTTGAATTTTGCTTAGATTTGGTCTTTTTTAATTTAAAATCCGAAAAAAAAAATCAAATTTTAACTTGAAAATTTCGTCTAAAATTTTCCGAATTTCGACCAAACCGGTGTTACCGGCCTGCGGTAATTTTTTTCTTCCCGTAGCGAAAACCCTGATCTCAATTAAGAGGAACATCCGAACATGCGTGCCCGTGCTCATATAAACGGGAGACAGGAAGCGAGTTATGGAGTGAGGAACTGATGATGCATTCCGGGAAGCTTTAATTTGCGCGCACTTGGCTGTGCCGGCGAGGCCTCCAGGGGGAAGGGGAGGGAAGCAGGGGACGGCCGGAGTGCGGCGGCGTTCCAGCGAGGCACGGCATGGAGCGGAGGAGAAGTTCCTGCGACCCCTGGCGTGGTCGGCGTTTGCAACAACGACCGCCTTTGGGTCTCTGAAAAGCGTCCGATCAGACTTGTGCGGCCCAGATTGGGTGAATCGCAGAGGATTGCAAAGAGAGACGCTCTTCGCATGGGTTAACGGGCCGGATGCTGGGCTTGTTGGCCCACACGAACGGAGTTAGCACCAAAGGCCTATTAAACCCGTATTCCAGCACAGTGGAAATTGAACGCATACGCTACAGGGCTCGGGAAAGCTTAGCTTCGCCGGCCACGGCCGCCGTGACCGGCCTAGTCCTGGGTTCATCGTGCACCGCTGGCCGGCATCGACCGCGAGGTTCCATTCCTCGCAGAAATACGTAGCAGCAAGAACATCTCTCTCTCTCTCCTCTCCTCTCTTACAAGTTACAAACGACGGAGGCTCGGAGCGCCTGTCATGAGCTCAACGTGTTCGTGCAAATGCCGCGTCCAAGAAGAATTACTAATACGGGGGAGATCCGGTCGAACCTTTTGCAGGGCTGCATTACATTGTCCTGGTAATTCTCAGCGAGTACAGTATCACTTTTCGGTGTGTTCATCTCTTGTGTCTTTCTAAGATTTTGCTTGACTTGGTTTGTATCTTGCTGCTTCCTTTCGGTACTCAAGTTGCACTGCAGCTATCGAGCGTGCTCGCCCGAGCTTCGGCTGAGACGAAGGTGGAAGAAAAATTCTCAATCGTCTTAAAATTCTGCCGCACTTCGTCTTGAGCATTGAATCATGACGAAATGGCTCCCAAGCGTTGGATCATAATCCAGATCGGTCGAGATGGTCGGGCAGAGCATGTCAAGGTATCGCAGAATGCAGAATTGGTTAGTACCATTGGCATGTCTTGACTCTTGACAGTTTGGTATACCTATGATCTTTGTTTTTGTCGGCAATTGGTTCTGGAATTTCTTACAATGAAAAACAGATACGGTAATTTGTACCAACTTAGAATAATACAGGGTAATGTTTTTTGGGAGTAATTTGTAGAAATAAAATTATGGATGGAATCCACAATCTTTGAAAACTATGGATACATTCGATATTGTAACTCTGGTATAACAATCATTGTCTCATTGTCAGTAGTCCAGGGCTGTGATTAATCATTCCAAGAATAGAGTTGGTCGCAGATCTTTCACTGAGTGTCATAATGGCTGTGTTCATAGGAAGCCAAGATAACATGTACCCAGCTGTTTGCGCTTTGCATATATCACATCGATTTTAATTGATCAAAGTTGTTAAAAGTGTGTTGTAATTCATATTAAATCCATCTCAACATAACACCCATGCACAAATTTTGCATAAAATGGCTTCTTTATTCTGCAAAGTAGCTTGTACTGACTCCTGTACTGACTGCAGGTGTTTGTTGAAATGCTGCAGGGATTTTTTTTTAAGCAAGGCCAGGTATTGATTTTTTGCTGTTGATTTTCTCTGAAATTTGGATCTCATTCATTCGAAGCTGCTTTTAGCCACTAATTCCCTGGTTTAGTTTATTTATTTTATATGGATAGATAAATGGATGTGCTTCTGTTATAATTCCAAAATAGAAAATAATTAAAAAGAGGATAACCAGCTATGAAGTGAATTTTTGAAACTAGCTTTTGCTTTAGGCTACTAAGTTGAAGATCATCATCCATAAGATTTCCTTTTGCAATTATTTAAATTTGGATTTTTTTTTATGGAACACCCGGATTGTTATGTACCATCCATTTCGCATGATCCAACTGTTGATATTCATATTACCTTATAGGGGGTCATAGGTCATCTATTACTATTCAATAGCTAGTATGGTCAATTGCTACGTAGTAAATAAGCAAATAGGTAATATTAGGGGACATGACATTAAAAGCGTGGCTGTTAATTAGGAAATAATAATGATTAATAATAATTTCATAAGGAAATAAAATGACGGTAATAATATATCTTCCTATATTTTGTACATTACAACATCGTACTACATGCTTACCTATATCCTCACCTAGCATATTATAAATTCAAAATATAATATAACATAAAATCCTACAAGTAAATTATCGAATTTTATATTAAAGCTCAAGTATTCAAAGTAATTGATTTTATATGTCAAATTTAAATACAAAGTCGAGTTTATAATTTTACTCTACGATGATTGGAGAACACCAAATATCAGGTGCTGGTTGGGCACGAGGAGCGCTTGCTTATTTGTTCTACGAGAGTTGCATTCTGTAATGGGAAAAATTAAAGGGTCCGTCTATACAATATTCGACTGTTTTCTCAGCCCAAAGCAGTCTAATTTTAGTTCATTTATAACTTTATTATACATAAATTACAATAATTTATGTATGGAATTTTTGTTCTTGATCACTATAATTATTATCGAAAGTCTTAATAACTCATATTTCCATCACATGATTCAAAATCTAACATATACTATGAGATATTGAGAAAAAACAAAGACACAAAATGAAATTATATACTAACAAAATACGGGCAATGTGGTGAATCCGGTATGGTCGAAAAAAGCATAATAAATTGGACCCAATTCATTATATGAGAAGAATTGTAAATCTCAAAGCATATCGGACGGATTAAAATTCAACTATTTCGACAAAAAAAAAACAGTTGAATGTTGTTTAGCAAATATCAAAATTAAAGGGTACAACTCCAACATCCAAACACACATATATAAATAAAGGAATCTCTCAATACAAAACAAGCTACAGTCCTTAATATTTTGTTTCTTGTAGTAGACTGCGACGTCCGCGAGAGGGCACCACGTGTGGAGGTCGAAGTTGCAGGTCTCGCACCTGTACCTCGGCCCGTAGCCGGGCTCCTGGCAGCCGTCGCACAGGAACATGCTTGAGCTCGTGCACCGGACGGGCGGGGTGGGGGATCGGCAGCCCAATCTACATCAGTTACATACGAGTCTAGCTGTGCGTGCTTCTGTGCGGAAAGGGAAAAAAACTGAAGCAGCTACCGGCAGCTTGACAGCGACGTCACCGATCGAGGCAGGCAGGCCCGACTGCGCGAGGCAGGACGCACGGCAATGCTTGAGCACGTCAAGAACAAGGTAGGCGTAAATTTCCTTCGGTCTTAATGGCGACGTCCACGATCGAGCGGCGAAAAGGCGGACGCTCGCTTCAGTGTTTTGCTAGTTCTTTGCATTTCCAAATGTGTTGTTTTAGCTAGTTCAAAGGAGGAAGAATGGATTGAATTGATTCAATACATTGGAGAGATCGATTTTAACAAAAAAATATTCTTGGAACCGGACTCTACATAGGAGTCGATTCAAAACATTAAAGAACTTATATAAGCCTATTTATGAAAGAGAGAGAGAGTGCGGTTGAGAGATGATATTTTTTTTGTGGTTTTTTTTAATGTAACGTGGGTCCTAATTATTAGTAGGAATTTGATCAATACATTAGAGAAAAAACAAGCCTAGTTTCTTGAATACTTATGTGGCATCTTTTTGAATCGACGTCGATTCAATACACTAAAGATGCTCTAATTAGCAACCAACAGTGGTGCTTAAGCTTTTGTGCAACTTAGAGCATCTACAACAGTCCACATCACTTATTACTAAAGGGTTATCACATTAACATTTAGGTGATGTAGAGGAGAGAAGGTGGAGTTGTTTCTAGACGAAGAAACCAGCAAATTGTTAATACCAAGGCACAAGAAACAACCAAATACTCTATTGTAGACTTACTTGTTACTTAAAAACGCGTTTTGTGGTCCCACTGTCTTTAAGCAAAATATCCACCGGATCACTTGTGCAACCCGACTTCATTATTGATATGATAAATGAGCCAAAACATGTAGACCACAAAGTTGTACTTCATTATTGATCATCAAGAATCATGCACACTTGTAGTAATTAAAGTATTAGACACAAACTCAAAAAACAATCTATTGAAAGACTTGCTTTTTTTTTTTTATTAGATTGAGTATTCGTTCTCCTCTTATTAACAAACTATTATAGTTACTCTTAGTTTTTGAATACTTAAAGCCCACCTATTAGTCACCGCTTTACCCTTTTTTCTTCCTCCCCATCTTTTCCATATACTCGCATTTTTCCCTGTGCATGTGCATGCATGTGTACCACATGCTCCTATCCTATTCTCCTTTTAGTCGTGTTGAAATACGGAGTTAATTGGAAGAGACAAAAAAGGGCCAATTTCTTAATATCGTTCCAGCGACAATAGCTTAATGGACTTCACTCAGGAAATCAATGGAGTCCACCGGTTTAGTAGAATAGCAAGAAAAAATGCATTCGGAAATGAAGGACAAACTTAGGAAACAGGTAAAATATAGGGGTAACAAGCTAGTACTCCCTGAAATTAACTTATGAACGCCCGAAAGTAGAAACTATATTTCAACATTAACATATGGGTGGTAGGATGGACTGCAGCAATATTTTAAATGGAAAATCTTATCTATCACTTAAATTATAAAGCAATATTTTAACTGAATGACGGTAGCGTGGTCTTTGTAGACGTGCATTGGGAATTCTTCCTTGACTTAATTGGCCTTCAGCAATAGTTCCACATTCCACCGTTTCTTTCTTTATGACGAAAAAGGCAGTCGTACAAAGACAAGTGCCCCGTGTATTTGAAGCTTCTTTGAAATACCAAAGAGAATAAAGTAAATTTTCTGTTTTTGTTGTACATTCCCTTGATTCATGTGCCCTATGAATGGTGTTTTTTCAAGTAATGAACGCATGTAGAACATTTCAATTTAAATATTGCTATGGTTCAATTGAAATGCTATAGACAAAATACGTTACTACACAAAATCTCAAACGGCAACATTTGTGCATAGTTACTGTAACACCAGTTTTTTATTTTATTTTATTTTATTTCCCTCATCAACATACATACAGTAGCCTAAACATACAAATAATTAAAGTAGCTCCTTGCAATAGGCACAACAACTAGTATATACTAGTATACTACAGATAAGACACACCGGACAGAGGTCACAACCAAAGAGTTTGCAAAAAGGACAGCAACTAGTCTACTGATAAGACAGTATGACACACTGGACAGGATTTCTTTTAAAATAATACTTTTTAAAAGGTTATTGGGCTAATTTTTTATATGCTATCGAAAGTTGACCTCATCCCTTATATGTTACTTACTACGTCATTGACATGTGGGTCCTGACCCCACATATCAATGATACAATCAGGGATTGAGGCCAAATTTCAGTAGCATATAAGGAATTAATCCAAGATAATTAAAAAAAATAGTCACCCTCAAAAAATTACAAAAATATGTCCCACAACTGGCGACAGGAACATATCGTAAATTGAACTGGCAACAGAGACCCACCTGTCGCCAATTTTTTTAAATAATATTTTTTAAAAAGATAATTACAAAAATAAATAGCCGCCCCAAAAAATGACAAAAATGTGTCCTCAACTGGCGACAAGAACATATCGCAAGTTGAAATGGCAACAGAGACCCTCTCGCCCCCCTATCGACAGGTACCTGTCGCTAGTTGAACTGGCGACAGATACCTCAAACCCTAATCTAATTTGTCAACTTGTGATTTTCATAGTTTTTGAACGGTACGAAATATGTTAGACTCGCAATAACATTTTGTGATCGTCGTATATTGTTGTAGTGCGGTGAATTTCTGAAGAATTTTGCGAGGAAGATTGAGGTATCAATGATTCGTAAGTAGGAAGGTAAGTGATATTGCGATGCGTCCGTGAATTCATACACTTGCTCATGTACATGCACTGCATATTATGTAAGGAAACAAATGTGAACTTGCCATTACTATCAAAACTATGATAAATCACACTGATATTACATAACATTCAACAAAACGTCATAACACTTAATCAAAATGATAATTCAAAACATTGGCAATAACATATTACTACTCGCTGTGTTTTTTCGTGGTCGCAACCTCAACGTCCCCCATGTGGATTGCCTCGAGTCGGGTGACCGGATGAGGTCCCTGCGGTGATGTCCGGAGTGCCGATGTCTCCTTCGTCCTGAGGATTTCTTGTAGGACATTTCTTGGATGTATGCCCAGACTCCTTACAAATGGAGCACTCCTTCGTACGACATCTGGTTTCTGCTTCGTCCATGTCATTCCTGATGCGCCGTACCTATCGCCGGCCAACCTTTCCCTTAAACCTATCAATGTCCGCGGCCCAGATTAGTTGCTCCCAGGTCGGATGGCGAGTGAAATGGCCAACCATAGCTTAACCATACATTTCCTCAGTCCAAGTTTGCATCACCGCTTCTTTGGTGAAATAGTCAGAGAGGTACTGACCGGGATGCTGCGCCACCGTCGAACATGCGGTTATGACATGGGAGCAAGGCCTATACAGAAGAAGGGGCTTGTTGCAAGTGCATATGCAACTACCACAGTGTAGCGTGCACTCGTGGGTGACCCTCTCGTGGTTTGTCCCACGACGTCCTTTATCCCTGCACATTATCTCGAAGCGAAGCTCCCTTGTGCCCATCTTGAACACCCTGTGCATCTCACCCTTCTTGCTCTTCTCCTCCATGTATTGGTGACCATGACAGAGTAGAGTATTCTATCATTTGCCATGGCAAGCGACACGTTGTTGTTTCTGCCAACAAAGTAGTTCGTCGTACCGTGGAGAATTGCCTCCACAATACCAACCAAAGGGAGGCACCTTGCGCTGCACATGACCCAGTTGTACACCTCGGTTAAATTAGTTGTCATGACACCATATCGAGCACCACCCCTGTTATGTAGTTGCGACCACTTCTCCTTAGCCTCGTGCTCAATCCAATCCGAGAAGTATTTCACCTGCGCCCCCGTCCTTCTCGTCAATCAGGGAGCATCTGTGGATAGCTGTGGCAATGCTTCGGGGGCCTGGTCAGCGCTTGGGGCGACCGTTCTCGCTGCCTCCCTTCTGTGCGTCTTGGTCCGTTCATCCAGAATCTTCCAGAGTGCTTTGAACTTCCGCTGCTGGTTCTGGTTGCAAAGCCGCTTAAACAGGTTCATCAAGTCTTTGTTGCAGAACTGCTTGTAGAAGTTTGCAACCAAGTGCCTCATGCACCACCTACTCTACAGATCCGACTATGAAAGTGGTACATTCTCTCCTTGTTGCAGCTGGGTTGTTGCACGCAACAGGCCTGGATGCTAATCATGTATGAGGCATATGTCGGGACGGCCTTGCACAACAGAAAAACCTCACATTCTTCAGGAACCACAACCAGCTGTACGTGTTCTCACTTTCAACGAAAGCGAATGCTACGGGAAGAACTTGATTGTTCCCGTCCGTCGCTATTGCAGTAAGTATCTGGCCCTTGTACTTCCCAGTCAAGAATGTGCCATCTACGCACAAGATTGGACGGCAGTACCGGAATGCATTGATGCATGGACCAAACGCGAAGAATGCTCGCTCCAGTACCCTCTTATTGGCCCAATTCGGGTGCGTGGCGTCTTGAATGTCGATATGGGTGTCAGGATTTCTGTCTTGTATGACTCGAAGTTGCCCGGAGAGGTTGTGGTAGGAATCCTTGAACGTACCCTACCTTGATTCCAATGCCTTCTTTTTTGTCCTCTAAGCCTTGGTATAGCTGATTGTGTACTGGAACCTTGCCTCAGTCGCCCGAATGATGGACCGTGGCTCAAAATCTAGTTTATCCACGATCTCACTATACATGAGGTTGGCGATGAAGCCTGATGGTAGGTTCCGGTGGGACTGCACTGACTCAGAAATGACGCATGTGTGTGGGACCACTATAGAGCACTTCCAGTAGGTGTCCCACTTAGGCTGAAACGCGTGCACTCGCCAAGGGCATCCCTCTATGCCGCACTACACGTCATAGAATCTTGGGGTAGACATGACGACTTTGAATGTGTGCTGCGCCGACAAGATCCAGAATTTGACCGCGTCCTGCACGGCCTCCTTATATTTGTACATAGGTCCTAGCCTGACCTTACTTTGGTCGTACTCCCACGGCACATGGGAGCCTTCGTTGACGACGAGGTTCTCGAATTGGTATGTGTTCCTGTCGGACAGAACCGCCTGCTGGTCCACATCATCCTCGTCGTCGGAACCTTCTTCTTCAGACAATGCCATGTAGTCTCGGTCTTCGAGATCCATCATTTGCACTACGGCTTGCACCTCCTCACCTCGTCGCCAAGACCACTAGCTTGCCCGATCAGAGAGGCCGCTCTCAGGTCTTCATCGATAGCATCAGCAACTCCGAGAGCTTCAACCATTGTGTGCGCCGCGCTGTGGCTGGAGTACCCGACTTCTTCTTCGGCGTCAGCACCCCCTTCTTGTTTAGCCGCGGGTGGAGGAGTGGGTTTGGCATATGCCTAGACCAGAAGGACCAGTTTTCACCCTCCATCCCTCGCCATGCGTACATATGAAAGTCATAAATTTGTTTCCTTTAGCCGCACTATCTCCCAATATGTGGGCTATCCTACCCGTGGGGTAAGGCAACTCAATATAAGATCGTACACATCACAGTCCACTTGGAATGTGTGGAACAACCACCGCATCACAGCGCCCCATGTACGCTGCTATGGTCTTGGTAGGGGCACGGTTGTCGATTGGAAATAACGCAAATCAATCCCCTCGGGACCCTCTATAATAGTTCCTTGACCATAGTAAATTTTAAAATTGGCGACATCGGACATATTTGACGCACTGCACCATAAAGAACATTTCCACGATTAACCGCATATCTAAAACTAGACTACCCACTGAAAAGTATTATGTAAAACATACTGCACTACGTAACCGTACATTTAAAACTATGTAATCCATTCGGTTAAAAAAATTACCCGAGACGTAGTCAATCGGACGGGCAGCGCTTCGCTAGCTTCTCTCCTCCCCTCTACTCTTCTCTCCTTCTCTTTTTTTCTGAATAAAAGTGAGTCCTGTGCCGAATTTTAGGGTTTCAAGAGGCTTTTATAGGGTCAGTCTTCCTATCGTCATTTCAACTGGCGATAGGTTTCTGTCGCCGATTAATACAGACAGCGTATTGAGGCGAAGGGTCTCTGTCGCTAGTTCAACTGGCGATATGTTCCTGTCGCTAGTTGAACTGCCGACAAGGACACATTTTTGTTGTTTTTTTGGGGCGACTATTTATTTTTGCAATTATCTTTTTAAAAAATCCATCGGACAAAGGACACAACGTGCTAGTTGAACTGGCGACAGGGACACATTTTTGTAATTTTTTGGGACGACTATTTATTTTTGTAATTATCTTTAAAAAAATGTTATTTTTTTTAAAAATTCCACCAACTGGCGTTAGAGACATATTTTTGTAATTTTTTTGAAGCGAATATTTATTTTTGTAATTATTTGTATAAAAATTCCACCGGACAGAGCACACGACGCGTCTTCTTTGGAATTCAGCAATAGTAAACACGCAAGTGCCACAAGCGCGTCCACCCTCGTCCCAATTTCGCTGGCTCAGAATAGGAAAACGAAGGCGTGGATAGGTTTGCTCCTGACTCAGGTAGTAACTCACGTGGCGGCATGCAGCTCTAGCTTGGTGGTACCCTTGAATTCAACATGGTACCTTTCAACTCAACCTGTATATATTTGCTCCAAACTAGCAGCCCTCGCTTTGACTCTTACAAACACGTTCAGGGAATCAAGGGTGTGTACACCATAAAACTAAGCAAGCAAGCAAACTCGTTGAAGGTAAGCGGAATCGATCGTCGCCGCCTTTCTTCTTTGCAATTTCATGACGATTAACGAAGACATAGACATGTACTGTACGGGTTACACCGAGCAACAATGTTGGTAGACACGCGTGGTTACAATTTTTCCCTGATCCATACATTTTTTTTTCTGTAAGGCATGTAAAGCGACCTACAATTTTGACTGGTTATAACCCTCCACTTAATCAATTTTTGCTTGACGGTCTCCACGGAATCCCGTCTAGGGAAGAATTTTTTAAAATAATCTATTTTTTATTTGGAATTACAGAAATAATACTACCTTATTTTTTTTTGTCAGAAATAATCATCAGTCGCCGTACCGTTAGACAACTTATACCTAGTCGCCCAACCATTGGGCGACTGGCCATAGTTGCTCAACCACAGAGCGCCAAGCGTTAGAGTCGCCTGGTAGTTGAGTGACTTTACTAAGTCGCACAGTGCATGGACTTTTTCATCAAGGTTCTGCACAAGAGCTACCTCCATGTCCTGCTCAAACTCCAGAGCCTTTTTTTTTTGCTCTATTCAGCGCTTGAGTTTGCTCTACACAAGTAAAACAAGTGGTGAGTAAGTATGATTAGAAGAGACAAAATACTTTTCGAAAGTCTCAACAACTTTCTTGTGTCTGGTTGTCACAAATGCGAGCAACCGGTCCTTAGCTTGGCATTCTTCTTCAAGCTTGGTTATTCTAGCTTCTTTAGCCACGACCTCTTCTTTTGTTTTCTCTAAATCTATCAAATATGATAAGGGAGAATAATTAATTATTAGAGGAACTAGGTAGCTAAGAAGAAGAAAAGTTCAGAAGAAAGTTCTTACTTTTTAATTCGGAATGCATCTACTCAGGAGCTTTATCCGCTAGGTCAGTTCTCCGACCACAACATAGTCCTCGACCATGTGCCACACAAAGAGTATTCTTCTTTAAGTTTCTTACAAACTTTTAAAGAAACTAAGAAACTCCGAAGAAGAGAAGATGGATATGGAGTAGATTCAGGCAGAAGTTTCTTCATACTTCGCTTGATTCGATCTAGTGCACGCATTGCACTTAGATTTTTATAGTCGTTTGCAGTTTATGGTTGTGATAGAACATTGAATTTTTCAATAATGGTTGTAAGCTCAAGGGGAGCGAAGCATTAAATTCTTATAATGAGTCCTGCAAGACTATTTCCCATATTAATAATAGCAAGTTATGTTCTGTTTCTGAGTATTTTATTTATGTGTGTGGATTGCTTCCTACCCAATATTAATAAATACTTTATATATCGTAGCGTGTGGCGCCCTATGGAGGAAGTGTGCTTAGCGGATAGCGGCTGTGAATACCATCTTGAGATAGACAAAAAATTTGAGATCAAGAACAATGTTGGTAGTCTTACGACAATCGCAGACAGCGATACTTGTATAATAGGCTCAGTGATGAGGATCTAATAATCCCCATTTAATTATTTATCGTAATTCTAATTATAGGTAATAATAACGTCATATATTTTTGAGTATACCGTTGTTTCATAAGGAGAAAGTCTGCAGTCATAATTATTTTTACGACCACCTATAGCGTAAGACTTTCTACGACTACCCCCTGATCGTAAGTCCTTCTACGATCAGTATATGGTCGTAAGCCTTTCTACGACCACCCATAGTCGTAAGACTTTCTACAACTACCCCCTGATCGTAAGTCCTTCTACGATCAGTATATGGTCGTAAACCTTTCTACGACCACCCATAATCGTAAGACTTTCTACGACCAGCCTCTGGTCGATAAGGCTTGCATACATGTGGTCCTAATCGACCAGGGGATCTTCCGCATCATATCTGAGGATATGTACAGTGAAGTACACTATTATTCTCTGGAGTAATGGCACGATTTAACCTCCTGTCATGGTGGTAACTGTCTAGCGACGTGGGATTGTTACTTCTCCCACAATCATCTCCAGTAACGGCTCCATCATCTACAAAATTAAGGCGCCCAATTGACTGGAGAAGAACCAGCCCACTCCAAGGACTGTATAAAAGGTGGGATCATCAGGAGGGATAGGACAACACAATCAGGAGCCTAGGACATTACACTCTAACCTGACTCTTGATCTTGTAAACGAGTATACTCAATACATACACGCAGGAGTAGGGCTATTATTCTCCCCAGAGAAGGCCTGAACCTATATAAAAATTCCCGTATCTCCCTCTGCGTGATTTTGAGCCTTGGAGAGCCCCCCGAATCAAACAATCTTTACGTAAGTTCGGTCCTAAAACACAGACAGTTGGCGTCGACCGTGGGGATCTTCGAGTCATCGGCTTTTTTTTCGCTTCTTCCCAATTCTCATGCTCCCATGGCGGGAGAGTGGAGCGAGGAGAACTGGTTCGACTTGGCCGATTCTGTGAGATATCGACATGGATGTCGGTTTTGACTACGAGCCGAGTATCGCATCATCCGATGGTGATATTGCCTCCGGAGATCATTCTCTAGGAGACCTTGCCACCGATGGAGTTGAGGAGGGATCCTTATCCCCCACAATGATACGTTCGAACGAGGAACCCGCTTCCTCAGAGGGCAAGGGTCAATCCGATCACAATCAGGACTGCAAGAAGACATACCCAAAACATGGTAAGGGACCCCCCTCTAAATGTTCAAGTCCGCCTAAGATAGTCCGACCTGGTACGACAAGTCCTGAAGGCAATCATCCCGGAGCTTCATCAGCACTTGGTGGTCGTCTCTCTCAGGATAGCCCCACAAAGGATGGGGTTGAGCATGCTTTTCCTGTGGGTTCGACCATCCCATCGCAGGGCTCACCTGCGAATGGAGACGGTTATAACCCGAAAATTCCCCTTCCTGGAGGGGTTTGCTCCAAGTCATCAGACGGTGTCCTTTGACTACTCCTCAAGTGAGGAGGCCTCAAGCGCAGGTGGAGATCATCAACGAGAGGTTTTTGTCCTTCCCTCAGGTGATGATCACTCTCCTAGAGGAAGGACTGAGGATGCTCCCCAACGATCACACGCTGCGACTGCTCGTGGCAATGACAAGGGCACCTCCGGCGATGAACAGAGTCAACACTCTAATGAGCGTGAGAGAAATTCTCGAAATGCTCGTACTCCACTAAGGACAACTCGAGATTCTGGTATGGATGTTCTTGAGGCAACCCGACAGAGAAGAATCATGGCCCAGAGAAATTTGCCTGGGCGTGTTCATTATCAGTCGGAAGAAGCTCAAGAGCTCCAGCACATCAACGACCTTCTCGAGAACCCATCTTGAGAACTTGCTCGAACACCCGGCTACGTCCTCTTCGCTGAAGAGATCGCACAAAGGCTTCAGAACACGATGGACAAACTCGAGCGTCCTCATCAACGTCAACCCCGAAGTCGTGGTAGTATGACCACGTCTACTTCCAGTCGCTCGAATAACTCACTACATGGGGATCGCTGTGACATCAAGTCACGTCGCTCTCCTGACCTTCACTCCAATCGAAGGAGAGTTCCTCGAACGACTGACGATCGACAACCTCCCAGGAGAGGTGATCATTCACCACTCCAGGCTAGACGAGACCTACTATAGGTCGGGTCCACCTGTGACCGGGTATCATCGTGTACGATCACCTGGTGACATCAATCCTTCTTTTCTGCAAAGAAGGCGTCAAGAGGTAATCACTGGTTGTCAGGCTTTCTCACCCGACCTCCGAGCAGTTCGCTGGCCGCTTCGGTTTCGACCAGTGAACATGGAGAAATTCGATGGATCTCAAAACCCCATTGAATTTCTCCAGATCTACATGACCGTTGTCCAAGCAGTAGGAGGAGGAGAGCATGTAATGGAAAATTACCTTCCTACTGTGCTCGAGGATCTGCTCGATCGTGGTTGTTAAATCAGCCACTCGAGTTGATCTATTCATGGCAGCATCTCTGCGACCTCCTACTAGCTAATTTCCAAGGCACCTAGCATCGTTCCGGGAATTAGGACGACCTGCACAGGATGAGACCACAAGACTTTGTTTCAGTTCATTCAACGCTTCAGTCAGGTTCGAAATTCCATTCCTGAGGTTTCTGATTCTTCTGTCATCAGAGCTTTCAAGCAAGGAGTCCGTAGTAGAAGGATCACGGAGGATATCAATTTAATTCCTCCTGCTACTGTCGCCGAACTCTTTGAGATGGTCGATCGATATGCCACCGCTGCCGAGGCAGTCGAGTGGAACGACACTATCGATCGAGATGACAAAGTTCCTCAAGAGGTGGGCGAAGGTGGCCCGAAGAAGAATAAAAAGGCTAAGAAATCCAAGAATAAGGCAAAGGGCCAAAATCTTCAAGCCAATAGTTCCAAGGAGGCCTTGGCCGTGAGTGATAAAAATCCTCTAGGCTCTAAGTCATACTCTGATCGAGGCAAAGGTAAGCGCCCCGAACGGAAGAATGACAAGTCTAGGTGGTGTCCTTTCCACAAAAAGGAAGGACATGATCTTCGCCATTGCTGAGTTTTTCAACGAAAAGTAGAGGACTACTACAACGTCAAAGGATCGCTTGCTACTTTCGAGGAGGTGGGGCAAGCCAGTGGTCATACACAGTCAGACGACAACAAGGAGATGTCGTTCCAAGATCCCGAACACACCATCGAGCACATCTATAGGGGATCATCGGCATACGAGTCAAAACGACAGCTCAAGGCTGTCGAACGCGAGGTAAACTCCATTGACCCTCCTCTTGTCAATAAATAGCCGAAGTGGCCGGAAGTCTCCATCTCCTTTGAGAAGGGTGACTGTTCAATCCCTTCGACTCAACCAGGTCATTTTCCAATCGTGGTCGAACCCACCATCAACAACTGTTGAGTGAATCGAGTGTTAATTGATGGTGGCAACTCGTTGGACATTCTGTTTACGAGCACCCTGGACGAGATGCAGGTACCCAGGACCAAGGTAAGACCGGTACGATACACTTTTCATGGTATTGTACCGGGGTCTTCGGCCAAACCTATTAGCCAAGTTTCTCTTCCTTTAACATTTGGTTTCCCATGTAATTTCAGGACAGAGAAAATCTCCTTTGATGTGGTCGATTTCGATACGTCATATAACACCATACTCGGACGACCAACTTTGACGAAATTCTTAATCGCTACTCATTATGGGTATCAATGTCTTAAGATGCCTGGTCCCAAAGGAGTAATCATAACTCATTGTGATAAAAAGATAGCACACACGTGTGGACTGTCGATGCAATCGAGATGGTAGGCCAAATACCATCTCGAGAAGAAAAATAGGGTGGCCTTGATCAAGTAGTGAAGCCTAAAGGCTGCTTGATAACGATCGAGTCAAGGAGGTTCCTTTGGTTCCAGAGGAGCCCTCGAAGACCGTTCGCATCGGGGATACTGCTGACCCCAAATAGGAAGAAGCCCTCATCGCTTTCCTACAGCAAACAGCAGATGTCTTGGCGTGGCAAGCATCCGACATGCCCGAGTCCCTGTGGAAGTGATCGAGCAAAGCTAGCTTTACGGCACGACAAAGTACCCATAAAACAAAAATTACGGAGATTTGCCCCCGATCGGACGAGATGCTATAAGGTCGAATTGTACAAGCTACTTAAAGGGGCTTTATAAGAGAAGTCGACCACCCAGTGGTTGGCCAACCCTGTAATGGTTAAGAAGTTGAAACTGGCTGAGGATTTTCAGGGATGTCTACCTCCGCAGATGGAGTTAGAATCACCACTGGATCCTGAACAAGTTCTGGCATAGACGCGTGCTCAGGGGCTTCCTCAACCACCTTGTCTTCAGGAACTTTATCCTGAGGAATGTTCTGGTCATGGGCTTCCTTAATTGCTTGATCCTCTGGAATATCACAGTGCCTGAGGCGCACGAACACAGATGATCTGCATAAAAAGAAGAAAGAAAGGTTAGGAGTTCAATATGTCAAGCACATTTAAGGTATGCACTCGTACGACTTTTTCATATGTACGTACCTGGTCAATTTTTTGGTCTTGACCTTGAAACGCGCTAGATTAAATTCCGTAGTGCTCACCTTCCTCTTCTTCTCAACCAATTTTACCGGTTCTAAACCGATAGGGTTGGTTGTACCCCTCACATCCTACGACAGGAGATCGGAAGTGATATTCTCGACCGGTGGTCGAGGATTTGCGTTCTAATCATCGAAGTCGGAAGGTGTGGTTTCATCGACCTCCAGAGCAGTTGTTTCAGTAACAACTATCAGGTCGTGAACGACCACCCTGGGGTTTACAACTTCTACAGCTTTGCTCTGTGGGCCTTCTATCTTTCCCACCTAAATCAAAAATCAAATTTGATTAGATGATGAAATTTTCCATCTAAATATATATCTTCTTTCAAATGCTCTTTTACCTCGAAAAGACCATCTTCTTCCATGGCCTCGGGGCAGGAATCGGTCGGAATCATGGTAGGATTAACATCCTCACCAGACTGAATAATCTTCAATCCGACCGCCTACATATGAGAGCAGAATTAGAAACAAATCGGATGATATATAGAAGATAAAGAGATTGGTTATCTACCTTAAGTCTCCTTAGTCTCTCTTCATCAGAGACGATCGCCAAAATGCCGGGAAATACAACCTTCTCATCAGGCTCTCCAGCGCAGATCATTTTGATCCGCTCTCTGACCTCGTCAGAGGAAAGAACTTAAAAAAAGACAAAAGAGATTTTAAGGTTATATGATAATCTACTAATTTATACTGGTCAAAGCTTATTCAAAGACTTACCATCCGTTGAGTCCTTGATTGCTTCATCCCGACTAATGTACCAGAGTAGGGAATGGTCTCGGAGCTTCAGAGGACTAATTCAGCGCATGGTGAAGTCCCTCACAACATGCCAGGAAGTCAAGCCTTTTTTCCTTAGGGTCCTAAACGGCCTCCACCCATCTTCCAACCATCCGTGTCTTCTCCACGGTCTCCTCCACTTTGGATTCTCGCTCGCCCTCTTTCCAAAGAAAGTAGCCGCCGTCCGTCCTTGATTGTCATGTAAAATCAGTTCTTCTTCCATGAGCGCACCACAAGGATTTTGAGTATATTGGGATGTACTCGTCGGCCTTACCGTCGTGAAGACATAGCGCATTCTCCAGGCCCATTGTGGATCTTCCCGACATTGCCATCTGGTAAAAATAATACTCGAAGAGCTTCATATTGATTAGCATTCTGAGCACGCCTCGCATAGGTAGGCGAAAATGCTGATGTTGGCGATGGAGTTTGGAGCGAAATTCACCAACTCTACTCAGAGTACTGTAACCCGGGAGGAATTTAGCGCCCAGAGGCGTAGCCCGCACTCGATGTAGGCGAGAAAAATAGGGATTTCTCCTTCCTCACGGCTCAGAAAGTCTTCTCCGGCCACTGACCTCCACTTGATCAAATTCTTGTCCGGAAGCAGTCTGATTCCTTCTAGCACCTCGAGTGTCTTCTCGCTCAGATTCGAAGAGATCCGAAGCCACCCATTTGGTGATTGAATTCGACATGATGAGATCTCTCGAAGAGATGAATAGAGGTCGGAGGAAGTTTTAGTAAGAAAGAAAGCGGAGGTCGGAAAGGATTTTTAGCAAGAAGATGAGGAGGATTGAGGGAAACTCTGAAAACGTAAGAGCTCTAAAGCCGTAAGAGCTCTAAAGCCAGCAATGAGGACTTTATAACTTCAGATCTTTAATCGCAATTGGGAGTTATCTAAAGTCTAATGGACAAAACATTTTTTCCAACAGACAGAAAAACTCTTCGGTTCACAAGGCAGGTTCTAAACTTTAAAGTGAATACAGAGTACTTCGGATGCCACGACATTTATGAAGGTCTGTCCGATATGACTTTGTCGGAAGAAACTGTTCACACGACTTATTCATTTAAAGTTCAGGGGCTAGCTGACAAGGATTAAAATCTCTGTGTATTACTTTAATACATAATAAAAGACCATACATCTTCACAGTCATAACCCCTAAGGCTAATGACCTCACTGGTTTTAAGTACTCCAGAAGTTACATAAGGGGTACCCTAGTCGGACAAGATCCCGAACCCAGTCTCCGACCAGGTAACTGCTCGTAGGAGTTATGAATTGGTATCTGGATCTGATTCCAGGTATATCCTTTACTGTGTGATGAATAGAACACGTGTTGTATATTCCATACCATGCGACGTTACATAATCCTAAGACACTGACAAACAACCACCACACGGTTGAGTGTCTCACAGACGCTCAACCACAAAGCGGTTGATACTTTATCAACCATCGCCTCGTTCCGACCAGTTGTGACACTTCACAAAAGATGTCTTCTCTAGGAGTAACTGCCACTTCTTCGGAAGTTATTTAAGGATAGAGCACAGACAGAAGGAGGGGGATCACTTTGCATCAGATTAGAACAGCGCAATCAGTATTAGATTCATGCTTCAAGTCTGATTTGAAAGCATAGCAAGCATCATACTCAGTGTAATTAGGATTAGTTCACCGCCTGGTCGTAGGCACTCCCTTGTAATAGCCAATTCATATCAATAAAGCGCAACCCCATTATCTCCCAGGAGTTCTGTGCTATTTTCCTCTATTTTATATCATAAGATCGACGACTCGATCGTCAACAGCTGGCGCCGTCCGTGAGGAAGAAGGCGAAATTTTTTTGAAGAAATTCTTTGCTCATCAAATCCTCACCCATTCCTCATAATCGCTCATGCGGCTATGGCAGGCATTTGGGACGAGGAGAATTGGTTCGACTTGGTGGACTACTCCAACCTCAACATGGATGAATGCATCTGCGTCATGCAAGAAAACGGGATGTCATCATCCTCCTCCGCCGGTTCGCATGTCGTAGACATTAGCGAAATCGACTGGATGGATGAGGATACACCGCTACGACAAGTGGCATTTCCAGATGAACCAACCATTCCAACCAGTTCGGAATATCCAAGGACCTCTCCAAGCCCGATCCTTCCGACCGTTGAAAAAGGTGACGAAACTTCAGCCCTGCAATTCGAGGATCAATGTGCTCTCAATACAGTCATGGCTGACAGGTACTCAACGACGGCTTCTGGCGATTCCAGGAGCCAACCGACATCTGGTAATGGTGTCGATGAAGCTCCCATTGGTCGTGGGCCAAGTGAAAATGATAAGGCTCAGCATACAATCGGTGATCCACCGGATCAGGCTGAGTCCACCGAAAAGGCCTCAAGAGGTCCTAATCTCCGACCGCTCTCCGTCGTGGAAACTCCTGGCAGAAGCATTGGAAGGTTTTCATTAGTTACGATGGAAGCTCATTAGAAGATCGCTGCTGGAGGCACGAGGTCAATACGATCAGAGATACAGATCAAAATGCTGTGTATGGTCCTACACAATCTGCCACGCCACCACGTGCTGGTGGAAATGGTATGGGCCATCAAGCACCAAGTGCTAGAGGTAACAAAACTGATAGACGTCCATCAGTTAATCCTTTGGTTACGCCCGCACCTTGAGTAGTAGGTCGGACGGAACCAACCAGAACGTTGGGGGAAAGTTCAGATCTTTGAACACCCACAGCTAGCATGAATCCTCCAAGACCTTCTGTAACGGTACAAAATCTGCAGCGTGTTTAGAATATTTTGAATAATTCTAACCCTACTCTTGTGGAGAATCTAGGTTTTGTCCAACTTGTAGGTCGCATCGTAAATACTCGGCCAGACCATGCAACGAACGGAAGCGTACCAGGAACAAAGGAATTCACAAAGTCAAACCATGACTTCGTCCCAACGTTCCTCCCTTAGTAGAGGGCAACATGGTCATATTGGAAACCAGTCGATAGCAAGACCCCCTCGACGATCCCGACCAACGAGTCACGAGGGAAGAAGGCTATTTCAACCAGCCACTCCTTCCCCTCGTTGAGAAGAGCGATCGCTTGGCCCTGATGATCTCCGACATCATCTAAACCAAGCAGGCGGTCGAAGGCGTCACACCAATGTCCACGACCGAATCGGGACGCCGGAGATCCGGCATTCCAACTTAAGAAACTGGTCTTCGACCGATTACAATCCAGCGCCTTTCCAAAGAAGGTGCCATGAATCAATTACAAGTTGTCGAGCCTTCTCTGTTGGGCTCCTGTCAGCACATGCGTTACAAACCGGTTCCGACTCGCCAACATGGATAAGTTCAACGGGACTCAAAACCCGTTAGAATTTCTCCAAGTTTATACCACCACCATTAGAGATGCTGGTGGTGACAAAAACGTGATGTCAAATTATCTACCTCTGATTGCTTGAAGGGTGCATTCGGTCGTAGTTACTTAACCTGTCGGTCGGATATATCTACACTTGGGAGCTACTTTGTGACCTCCAGATTGCGAATTTCCAGGGTACGTACGACCGCCCCGGACAAGAGGATGATCTTCACTGAATCCGGCAAGGATCCAATGAGACTCTTCGTCGAAGATATCAAAAGATTGACCAGGTTAAGTAATTCAATACCGAGGTCATAGAATCTTCTCATCCATCCTTTCAAACCAGGTCTAGGGAATCAGTGGTTTACATAGGAGATTGCAATGAACTCTCCACAAACAACCGTCGAACTTTTCGATATGGCTGACAAATACGCAGCCGCTAGCGAAGCGGTTGAATTGTGTGAGGCCATTGATCGGAAGGATAAAATCCCTCAACTTGGCTTGGGTAAATTAGAAAAGAAGCACAAGAAGGCTCTCAAGAAAAAGAGAAACCACAAACCCGACGATAAAGATTATCCCGGTCGAGGCAAAGCAAAAGCTCCGACCGATGGATACAAAAAAAAAACAAGAAGTGGTGTCCACTTCACCAGCAGGCAGGGAATGAGTTGTGCACCTGTCGAGCCTAGCAAAAGAAACTCGAGGATTACTATGCAGAGGCAAGGTGCACTCCGTAATCTCTTGGGAAACAAGCTCGAAGAAGGACAAAGATGGCGACGAAGAGATCGAGTACCAGGAGCCTCAGCATACGATCAATATGATCTTTGGTGGATCTTCTTCATATGAATCAAGGCATCATCTAAAGACCGTGGAGCGGGAGGTCAACCTTGTCGAGCCTCCGATCATCGTCAAGCCATCCAGGTGGTCGAAAATCGTAATCTCCTTCAGCAAAGAAGACTGCCCCATACCTTCGACTCGACCAGGTAGGTTTCCTATTGTCGTTGAGCCTACTATTAATAACTGTAAGGTTAATCGAGTCCTAATAGATGGAGGTAGTTTTCTAAATATTCTATCTGCGGGAGCATTAGAAGAAATGCATGTTCCCAAGTCAAAGCTAAAACCTGTGAAATATGCCTTTAACGACATAGTTCCTGGTTCTACCTCCAAACCGATAGGACAATTTTCCCCACCGGTTACGTTCGGATGACTCGACAACTTTCGAACGGAAAAGATTCCATTTGATGTGGTGGATTTCGAATACGCATACAATGGAATCCTTGGTCGTCCAGCTTTAGCAAAATTCTTGATAGCCACACTACTGTTATCGAATTTGAAAATGCCAGGACCAAAGGGGGTCATCACAGTTCGAGGAGATCAAAAAATGGCTTATGCATGTGATCAGAAATCCTTAGAACTGGTCGATGAAGTTCCAACCAGAGAAGCTAATCCACCTACCATGCAGGTCAAGCACTCGAGGCCGAAGATGACACAAAGCCTTTCGACCAGACAAAGGAGGTACCACCGACAATGCTGGCGCTATGGAAAGCGCCAAATTGTCGCCTGGGTCAAGAAACAATAACGAATCTACCCGAAATATATTGGTCGGGGCAAGACTCGACCACAAATAGGAAGAGTCGCTCGTCTCCTTCCTCCGAGCAAATCAGGACGTATTCGCCTGACAGACATCCGACATGCCCGGAGTCCCCCGAGAGGTGATAGAGCACAGGCTAGCTCTCCAGCCTGACAAAAAATCGATCAAGCAGAAGCTAAGGTGTTTTGCACCTGATCGAAAGGAGGCAATCCAGTCGGAGATTGACAAGCTCCTCAAGGCTAGATTCATTTGTGAAGTCGACCACCCTGAGTGGCTCACCAACCCTGTAATGGTTAGAAAAAATAATGGGAAGTGGTGAATGTGTATTGATTTCACAGATCTTAATAAAGCTTGTCCGAAGGATGACTTTCCCCTTCCACGCATTGGCCAACTTGTAGACTTTACTTCTGGGTGTGAGTTATTAAATTTTCTAGATGCGTGTTCAGGGTACCACCAGATAAATATGTGTAAAGAAGATGAAGAGAAAACTTCCTTCATCACTCCATATGGCACTTATTGCAATGTTAAGATGCCATTTGGTCCAAAAAAATGCTGGGGCAACTTTTCAAAGGTTGATGCAGAAAACCTTTAATCCACAGATAGGTCGAAATCTAGAAGCCTGTGTTGATGATCTAGTCGTGAAGAGCATCAACGCTGGCGATCACATTTCCGACCTACACGAGACATTCAATAACTTAAGACGACATAACCTTAAGTTAAATCCAGTGAAGTGTGTGTTTGGAGTTTCCACTGGGAAACTTCTCAGTTTCCTAGTTTCGGCTAGAGATATCGAAGCAAATCCAGTAAAAATATTGGCCATCGACCAGATGCGTCCTCCGACCACGAAGAAGGAAGTCCAAAAACTAACCGTCTGTATGGCAGCACTAAGTCGTTTCATAGCACGGTTAGGTGAAAAAGAATTACCTTTCTTTGAACTTCTCCGAAAACATGAAAGTTTCAAGTGGACTAAAGAGGCAAACGATGCCTTTGAAGAACTTAAGAAGTACCTTACGAGTACCCGGTCTTAGTTTCTCCGAGATCGGGAGAAACATTGCTGATTTACGTGGCTGCAACGCCACAAACAGTTAGCGGTGTACTGGTTGTAGAACGTGATAACGTCCAACAACCAGTATATTACGTAAGCGAAGGCTTACATTGACCAAAGGAAAGATACCCACAGGTACAAAAGCTGCTCTATTGTCTCCTTATGGCTTCAAGGAAACTAAGGCATTACTTTCAGGCCCACAAAGTGGTCATACCGATTGGATATCCCCTCGGTCAAGTCCTTAGAAACAGGGAACCATCTAGACGAATAGCAAAATGGGCGGTTGAGCTAGGGGCGTTCGACCTCCATTCATCTCATGAACAGCGATCAATTCCCAGGCAATAGCAGAATTCATTGCCGAATGGACAAACCCTGAACTCACCAAGGGCCCGAGTACGAACACCACGATGAGTGGACAATGTACTTTGACGGTTCCTTGATGCTCAAAGGCTCGGGAGCTGGAGTCTTCTTGGTATCCTCTTGGCGTAACACATCAA